>CAMTDV010000029.1:9179060-11579060 GCA_947069175.1 Scalesia atractyloides
CTGCCGTCGGCAGCCTTACTCTCATCCCTCTTGATCGCGAACATCTTCTCTCCTTCAGCATCTCGATCTGATCAGCTTGTTCAATTTCCCGGTCGCTAACAGCTGGTCCCTTTCAACCTCGGTCGCAACAGCTTTCCTGTTCTTTTCTTCCGGTCGCAGCAGCAACCATCGCCATCTTCAGTCTCGGTCGCAACTATCCAGGATCACCGGTTCCTTAACATACTCACGGTTAGATTACCTTATCATTAAAAGTCTAGAATTTATCATATGTTTCTAGATCGTAGTCGGGTATATGTGTACTGATTTTGTTGTTCTCGGATTTGCATGATTGAATGAGATGGATGATTGTATTGTTTCGGATGTATATATATCTGCTTGAACGAATTGATCAGCTTGTTTTCGGACTATATGTGCTTACAAGTAGTCTGCTGAATTGACTGTGTGTATACGCATGATTGTTTTCGGATATTAGATGTATTATATGTAATCGGCTGAATTGATCATTGTTGATATGCATGTATACTTGTTTGCGGATCTCATAAGGTTGCAAGTGTGTTTTGTTATAATAACTAGAAGTAAGAACTAGGGTTGCATGGATGAGATATTGGTATTAATCTAGGATTAGAAATCGGTTTTAGATCGCCTAGATTAATCGCATGAACGGGATTACATGAGCTTATGATAAAGAGATGCTGAATCAGTGGCTGAGTAATAGTTACAGCCGACTTCATCTGGCTGTAACTCGGTCGATAGTTGTCGAAAAACGGATTTTCTGATGTCTAGGACGTAAGATTTGAATAAGGAATCTAATGGCATTGGATTCATAATTTTCTGAAGTCGTTTGATATTTTTAAAGGGCTAAACAAGTTCAGTAGCTAAAGCTGTGAAAATTCTGAAATTTTGTTGGTTGTTTATCAAGTTGGATTTTAAAATCAGTAGGGAGTTGAGTCATGATTTTTGTACAGCAACTAGGTATAGAAATTTCCGGGCAACTCCAACTGGAATTTTGTTAATCGGACGATCAGTGATTTTTAAATAAATTCTTCCGTTGACTGCAGTCAGAAAGCGGTAAATCTGACTGCAGCTTAGTGAATTAATATTTATGGTTAATTGGTAAAGATTTAGGGCTTGGGAAAATTATATAAATTTCTATGGTATAGATGTCACCTACTGTAAAAATATTGGAATTTTTGGAATGTTAGAACTATTTTATAAAAATCCTAGAAAACAGCTGAATAATGAGTGTTAGGCTGAAATCTGATAATTTGTGATTGTGTGCACCAAATTGTGGCATGAATTGGTTTATGGTTATGATAAGGTGTTTTGATTACCATGATCACATGAGGATACTTGCATGCATGTTTGAGTGTTAGAGATGATTGTTTGTGTGTATCAATTTGTGAGTAAGTTACGTGTAGAATTTGTATTGGTGTGTTCACACACTGATGTGGAATTAATTGGTTTGTTAGGACGCAACTAGCGGTCCCATCTCTTATAACATCTTTGCTACACTAACCGAGCAAATAAAGGTGAGTTCACGGCCCCTAACTTTATCCGGTTTTTAAACAACAGGGGGAGAAACATGTATACACTCTCAAACTCTATCTCTTTACGTTTTATACGAATTTAACGTCACATAACTATACGGTAACTAAGTTAATGTTAATGTAATGTTATGGTCACTAAGCAGCTTTATCACATAAGTCCTCGACAATCTCCTCGGATCGTTAGTATTTGGGTTAAATAGCGGGGGAATTATAAGTAGTACTACTGGGTCTGACGAGCCCCATCCGAGCTAGTCGCGCTAGCCGACCTGGTATGGTCAACGGGTGAATAATTGGCCTAACATCGCCATGGTCATGTGATAGGCCTGGCAAAACGGAGGCACAACTGTCAGCTTCGATCGCGAACTCTTACGTGACATGACTTTAGGCTAGCTACCTATATATGTTAACATTGAACTTAATTACGGATCAACTTAATATTCCGGGTTTGGAATATTGGAAACAACAACTTAATATTCCGGGTTTGGGTTATTGGAAACAACAACTTAATATTCCGGGAATGGAATATTGGAAACAACTTAATATTCCGGGATGAGAATATTGGAAGCAACAACTTATTATTCCGGGATTGGAATAATGGAACTGATACGTTATCCCGGGTTGGGGATAACGGAGTAACAAACTATAACCGAACAAACGAATTTATGAAAACCTGTGAACTCACTCATCTTTAATGTTGACACTTGTTTCTTTACATGTTTCTCAGGACGCTAGGAGCTCTAGGTGCACGCACATGCATTGAACAAGACATCATTATCGAGTCATATTTATCAATATTGTTTTGGGATTTTTCATTTGTTTTGGCGTTTGTGTTGGCGCCCGCATCACTACTTATTCATGCTTCCGCTCAACTTAAAACTAATGCTCTGCTAAATATTGGTAATTGATATAAAATCTAAAATGAACGATTTTGGAAAACGTATTATCAAATCATGTAGAGTCGTTCGACGTACTAGTGTTTCAGATTCTGGTTTGTTCACACGCCTCGCGGTAAAACTCCGCAAGTGGAAATTGAGGGTATGACAGTTCAAACTTACTTTTTTCATTCTCTTCACTTCTTCCTCTACAAATCTTGGAACACCTCTAGGAGTCCACAGGTTTACCATGGAAAACCAAGGTGGAACATCACCTTTTTGAGGTCCAAACCTTTTTTTTTGGAAGAACTTTGATAAACTTTTATAAATCATGTTTTCTTAACTTAATCTTGTTCCTACTCGTTCTTAGACCTATCTAAGGTCATGGGACTTGCTGGGGATAAGCTTTTATGAGTTTAAGAGGTGCAAACACCTCTAAACTTTTTGTTTTGGATAGGGTTATACACCCACAAGTGATGAAACCATCCGAGTTTGCCATAAAGTTTATGGCAAGACTTGTGTTTGGTAAAGGTGTGATACTTGGAAGCCTCGGCTTATCTAATCTCATTCCACCACCTCACTTGATGTTTTCTATGTTTAAGCAACTAAAACTCGTTCAACTTTCATTTCAGTAACGAGGCTACGACACGTCCCCAAACGTTGCCATATTCGTGATGCATGCACCTAGCTTGCTTACTTGGTTGTTCATAGTTTTAGTTAAGTACTTTCCTTTTTCATTCATGACCATCCGAATCATTCTTTTGATGATTTGTGTATTGGTGAATCCTACAAAGAGGTTAAAGGATGGTTATCCTCCTACCTCCATGCTTGACTTACATGACAATCTATGAATACTCTTGATGAACTTAGCTTAGAACTAGTATATAAACTATATAATATAAATATATATATATGTAACCGAATCTTTGATGATAATCTACATGATTACTTATCATGGTAATAGCTTATATTATCTAAGACTTAAAACTCTCGTTACGATTCTAATGGGCACTTGACCCATGAAATCACAACAACCCCTACGGGATATATAGTATCAAAAACGAGTGTTTAAGGCTAGATAATTACTTTCTTAAGTACATACTTTTACTTATTAGTTCCAAATCCGAATCCTCCGTCAACATCCAAACACTCACACACCTACATTTCCTCATGTAGGATAACTCGGTGTTCCATGCTTCAAAATCTCCAGCTCTTCAAGGGATTACCAAAGAAAGCTTTGCAAAACTGTGAGTACTCTCGATTCCATTTTTACACTTTACACTTTTTGGTGCAATATGTTTACATATAAAAAATGCGCAATCACCCATATTCTTTATGCAAACACAAACAATCCATACATGCATGCTTAAATACGTTTGAATTGTATTCTTGGAACATTCTTATGTGATTTGCTTGTTATTAACTTCGTATGAGCCTCCCCTTAGCATGTATAGCGCTATATAAGTAACGCACCGCCCGTAGTCTTATGGTCATGTTAAGTCTTTATTTCATGCGGTAATCAGAGGGTCGACTTGTAAAATTGCATGCCATGATACATTAATCTAGTGAACTATTTTTGCCATGTGAATTCGTTTAAACCTTTTACATACTTATGCTATATTAAACTTGTGTACTCGTCAATGCTTTTCTGTTGAACTATACTTTTAAACATGTTGCAGGTTGCTGATGTTGATATTAACGAAATCTAGTAGGGACGATTTAGAAATGCATCTAGAAATACTAGATTTTGTTATTGTATTGTTATTAAATTTTGTTGTACTTTGAAATTTCAGATGTTGTACTTTGATTTCTTGATAATTTCTATTAATGAATGAAATCGGTTTTGAATTAAATATTGTCACAATAGTGTTATGAAGTTCCGAGCAATCTCGTTCGTCTCACTCTGATATTTTCGCCATCGGTTGGGGTGTGACAAGTGATAGTGTTGGAAGTGATGGTTTCAGATTGATTGTTAGAACAGACTTCAAATGAATTACTGTAGAGTAGTGGTGGTGGAATTAAACCAGAGATTCAGTAACAAAGATATCAGAAATTTTTAAAGCACCAGCAGTTTGTGTCAAGTTAAACAGGGCAAGGAATACGGATTATCGAACATGCAGCGTTTGTGTCAAGATGGCGCACTAAATTAGTAGCCATGTATTGAATTAGTATCCATTTGAACCCACAAATCCATGTCAAGATATCCATTTGCATCTTTCAGGACATGGTAGCCATGCAGCAGCAGCACACAGCAGAAATCCATTTGAATTAGTATCCATTTGAACATTCAAGTTTAACTTTGACACCGGCGATTTGATGGTAGCCATATCTTGCAGCATAAATATGGCAAGGAATACGGGACTCCGGCTACTTTCCAGCGCTGCATGGTAGCCATCTTTCAGGATATGATCGAAACCTCCATGGAGGTTTTCATGGATGACTTCTTTGTCTATGGAAACACCTTTGATCAATGTCTTACTTAGATGCGATGATGAAACGGTGTGTCGAGACGCGACTGATGCTCAACTGGGAGAAATGTCACTTTATGGTGACAGAGGGCAGAGTGCTAGGGCACAAAATTTCGCAAGCCGGGATAGAGATCGATCGGGCAAAAATCGATGCTATCAACAGACTTCCCCCACCGACTAGTGTCAAGTCCATCCGCAGCTTTCTCGGTCATGCGGGCTTCTACCGATGGTTTATTCGAGATTTTTCAAAGATCACCCGCCCCGTGACTCGACTTCTCGAGAAAGATGTACCCTTCATCTTCGATGACGACTGCTTAAAAGCTTTCACGATCCTTAAGGAGAAACTAGTGAGTGCTCCTAACCTCGTCTCACCAGACTGGAGCTTGCCTTTCGAGCTCATGTATGATGCGAGCGATTATGCTGTGGGTGCCGTTTTGGGTCAGCGACGGGACAAACCATTTCCACCCTATTTACTACGCTAGTAAAACCCTCAATGACGCACAGGAGAACTACACCACTACAGAGAATGAGCTTTTAGCAGTGGTATTCGCGTTTGATAAATTCCGCTCTTACCTTGTCCTGTCCAAAACTATCGTCTTTACGAACCATGCGGCTCTGCGTTTCCTTTTCCAAAAGAAGGACGCGAAGCCTCGTCTCATTCGAGGGATTCTCCTGCTCTCTGAATTCGACATAGAGATCAAAGATAAGAAAGGAGCAGAGAATGTAGCTGTGACCATCTATCCCGACTAGAGGACCCTAGTAGAGAAGAAATTAGGGAAGAAGAGATCGGTGATAGATTTCCCCACGAGTCGGTAGAGTTTGTGACAGCCGAAAAGAAGGGAATGCCGTGGTTTTCCGACTTCGCGAATTATCTGGCGAATGGAGTGGTACTGAAGGGGATGACCAGCAGCAGAAGAAGAAATTCTTCCGCGATGTCAGGCGTTATATCTCGGGACGACCCATTTCTATTTTGGGTAGGGGGAGACCGAATTTTGAGGCGCTGTGTGAGTCGAGAAGAGGGGGCAGAGATATTGAGGCACGTGCATGAGGGACTGACAGGAGGTCACCATGGTCCACACGTCACCGCACAGAAGGTTTTTGATTGCAATTTTTATTGGCCATCAGTGGTACGCCCTAGAGTTTGTGAAGATGTGTAATCGTTGCCAGCGTACCGGCAACATCTCATCCAAGGACGAGATGCCCCAACATCCCATCCAGATTCTTGAAGTCTTTGATGTTTGGGGGATTGACTTCATGGGACCGTTTCCCGTCTCTAGCGGAACCGGTACATCCTCGTGGCTATTATTATATCTCCAAGTGGGTGGAAGCTCAAGCTTTACCCACAAATGATGCCCGAGTGGTGGTGAGATTCTTAAAGAAATTGTTCACCCGTTTTGGTACCCCACGAGCCATTATTAGTGACCGTGGCACGCACTTCTGCAATGCCGTCATGGAAAAGACATTGGCGCGCTACGGTGTCACTCACCGCCTCTCCACAGCCTATCATCCACAGACTAGCGGTCAAGTGGAGAACCGAACAGGGGGGTAAAACGGATCCTGGAGAAGACGGTAGGTAAGAGTCGAAAGGACTGGTCCGACAAACTAGACGATGCTTTGTGGGCGTTTCGCACCGCCTAAAAGACACCATTAGGCACCACGCCCTTCATGATCGTATACGGTAAAGCCTGCCATCTCCCGGTCGAATTAGAGCGTAGGGCACTGTGGGCGTTGAAGACCGTAAATCTGGACCACACAAAAGCAGTCAAGCGACGATTCTTTCAAATTCACGAGTTAGAGGCACTTCGGGATGCGGCGTATGAGCGGTAATGGAGTCTGAAAGAGAAAACAAAGGCGCTGCACAATCGATGGTTGAAGAACGTGAAGGAGTTTCAAATCGGGGACAAAGTGCTTTTATATAATTCCCGAATGAAATTGTTTGCGGGCAAGCTGAAATCCAAATGGTCCGGCCCGTACGTGGTAAACAAGGTTTTCCCATACGGAACTATCGAGCTGAAAGATGAAGCTGACAGAGGGACATGGAAGATCAATGGGCATTGATTGAAACATTATTTAGGAGGACCGTTAGATCCCACCGAGACGGAGGAGACTCCTCTCGAAGTTCCGCCTCAGACCGCGTAGATTCTCGGGTTTCGGCTCGAATGTAGAGTTTGTAGAGTTTGGTAGTTAGTTGCATTTTGTGTTTTCATTTAATTCTTGTTTCGTATTTTGGGTGTTTGTTTGTGGGTCGGTTTAGTTGGTTTTTGCAGGTCACATCACGCATCAGTCATGGAGCACGGGCGATTGCAGGTACGTTTGATCAATCCGGTAGAACGAGTGTGATTCCGTGAACTAAAAAAGCTAACATGAGAGTTTCAAAACTTAAAATTTTTCTAAGGCATAAAACCTGGCAAAAGAAAGAAACTTTCTGTGAAAACAAGCCTCTCGCGGGGCGCGAGAGGCACAAGCCTACTCGGTCGCGGCCCGCGAGAGGCCTATAAGTTCCGGAATCACCACTCTCTCGTGGGGCGCGAGAGACTTAGTAGTCTCTCTCGCGGCCCGCGAGAGGCTTTATCTGCAAATAAAAACCCTAGCCTCCACTTTTTCACAGCATTCACCACTTTTCTCCAACACTTCCCTTACGGCTTTCAACCCATTTTCACCATAACTCCGTCATTTTCAAGCCAAATTCACCAAAATCACCCACATTTTCTTCCTTACATCATTCCTCACTCATTTTTACGTGATTTCACCCGGTTTTTGCCCTTCCACTCGCATTTCACCGGTGCTTTAAAGGTTCAATTTTTTTGTACTCATCTTACAGATCTACAACAAGGTACGGTTTTTCGCAACCCTTGTGCTTCCATTCTCTATGCTATAGTTTTTTGTTGCGGTTATTTTGATGTTTGATACTGTGCTAGTTGTCGGTTCGGTTAAGTGCGGGTTGGGTTCATCTGGGTTGCTCTTGAGTTTTGATAGTGATGCTGATTATAATGTGTGGATAGATTATGTACATGCGAGGGGATTTTACGGATTTGGTGCGGTCCAACATTGAGTGTGGGGATGAGGGTTGGCTAACTTTGTTTTTAAACGAAAATCTGATTTTTAAAGATAGTCAACCGTTAGTTCTGCCATGATTCAACTTGTTTTATCTTTCATTATACACTCAATGTGGGTTCGTATCTTGGTACATCGGTTTAATTGAAGACAATTCAAGTGCCGAGAGGGGGGTAGTGTTTGGTTTTGGATATGTTTCGGGGGGTTAGTAACATCTGATTAATCATGCATATAAGATTCAGTCTCACCCGTACTCAATCTCCATTCGGGCGAGATTCGGTTTTTATCAAACTATAATGTTACACTCGGTTCAAACGTATCTTAATCATGAAGTAAATTGTTTTTCTGTTGCAAACCACGACCGCGAATGAAATGCTATACGGTCGTTTATTTTATGTGGTTGTTTTCTTTCTAAGGTCATACTTATTTTACTTGTTGCTTTATGCAGATGTCAGGAGAAGGTAGCTCAAGCAGGGCCGGCAGAAAGATAAGGGGACCAACACACCTCGTCAGAGAGGTGACCCCGCCGACGCGCCACAACAACCCTCTTATTTTGGTAGGCGCAGAATCAGGTATCGGGGAGAAGGTGTCCCCCATGGGCAGAGCACGCGAATCGTGGACAGCCCTCTCTTGCAGTTCGATTTAGACTCCCACGAGTGGGAGAGGCTCTCAAACTTGGTCACTTGTGAGTTACTACCTTACAGGAGGATTGATTGGGAGTTGATTGATAATTTGAGACAAAGGGGTCGGATCGAGCAGCTACTAGGGGATAAGTTCAGAAGGGTACTAGATTGTGGAGCAAGACAGTACAAGGAAATCACTTACGAGTTCCATTCCACTTTCGAGTACCAACAAGGAAAGTTCAACGAAAATGACGCGGTTTCTTTTGCCTTGGGGAGGCAAGTATTTGAAATGAATATTCCATAGTTTGCGGTGGCGAAGCAAATATATTCAGATGAAGATATTCAGTCGCTGGACTTCGCCACCAGCTTGCAGGGTGTCTTCAAAAGAAGGCACCCCCACAATGTACAGACAGATGAACTCGCCAGATTTTGGGCACCATCTCTTCTGCCCTGTACTCGAACAACATGGTGGCGAGCGATATCACTGATCCCATTCACCGCTTCCATCATAAGATTCTTGCTGCTACGTTGGTTGGGAGGGGACAAGGGGACAATAAAGTCAACCAAGTGAGTTTATTTTGTTTGATGTGTATGGTAGAAGGACGGCCGGCAAACCTGGCCACAATATTTGCTTGGTCAATGAAGAGACTGTGGAGGGGGGGCCGGGGCAAGGGTTTATTGCGGGCCCTTGATTACATGCTTGGCTGAGAGCCTAGGGGTGTTTGACAGATATCCGTAGGACAGAATGAGAAAAGGCCCCGGCCCCTGTGTTATGAGCATCAGAGATCTCCAGGCTGCCGGAATTCTCACCACCCAAGAGCCGATTAACTGGATACCAGCCCGCCAAGGACCTCAAGTACAACCGTCTCCCGGATCCGAAGCTCCATCTTCTATGCAGGCGGGCATTCCTACTCGATACCAGCGGCCAGTCACCCGCCAGGAACTGCCAGGACGGCAGTACCCTCTTCGGGAACCTCATCCGGACCCACTGACTTTAGATTCGCTTTTTGACAGGATGGAGACTGGGTTCGGGGATTTGAGAGGTTATGAGGACCAGCAGTTTGGCGGGGTGCGTCAAACCATGTTAGAGAGTAGACAAATGCACGAGGCCAGCTAGAGGAGGCTAGAGGATGGGATGCGCTACATGATGCAAAATCTAAACATGGGAGTCCCGTCTTACTTTCAGCAGCCAGGCAGGTTCTAGCTAGTTTGCAGGGATGGAGGATGTGCAGCCATACCAGGTATTTGAGGCGTCCGAAGAATCCGAAGAGGATGATTGAAGCAGCCGAAGATCTTTACCTTGACTTTTTCTTTTCTGCTGTTTTCAGTTATTATGGTTTGTACTTTTAAACAAGTTATTTTGGGGTTGGTTGGTTGGTTGGGTATGTGTTGCTGGACAATCTTGCAAAACTATTGATTTATTTGGTTTTATTATTATTATTATGTTTTGTAAGTGCGTGATGCTAGGTTGATGTTATATGTTGTTCCTTTCATATGAGAGCGTTGAGAAGGGCACATTAAGCACGTTCGGTTTGGAGAGCACGAATGGTTTGCCTGGCACATCGACAGGCTTGCACTACCAGCTAAGTCGCTTCCTTTTCTTATTTTATTTTTCTTCTTATTTGGTTTGCTTGTTTTTAGTTTATTTTGAGTAGTATTTGTCTCGTCCTTGCGTTGGGGACAATGCAAAACTTTAAGTGTGGGGATGGGATATTAGAGTAGTATTAGTTATAATTTAAAAAAAATCCGAAAATGTCTTTTGAAAAAGGAGTTTGCACGAAATTAAAAGGAAAATGATAGAAAAATTAAACTTTTATTCGGTTTCAAATAATAATAATATGAGAATAAAAAGGGGTGAGTTTATGTCTAATTTGGGATGTGCGAGTAGGCTCGATTCGGTTCTTATTTTCTTTGAGCTTAATACACCTTAATAGTCGGTCTACTAGTGGGTACTCATCTAGGAGAAAGGGGAAACTGAAACCGCCAAAAATAGTGTAAGGAATGCCGTTATAAGCTAAAATATTAAGAATTTTTAATCATGTAAAAGAAGAAAAAAATGAGCTTGATTGAAAAAGTAGACTGAGGCCTATGGAATCTCCCTTGGGGATCGAGAATCCCTCTAGGGTTAGTTTAAATTTTAAGTATCGAAGCCCACGTTGTCGCTCTCAGGGATGGTGACTCTGGTAGAGACAGCCTCTAGGTTAGATATGCAAAAAGAAATCAAAATGCTCAAATGAAAAAAAAGAGAGAAAAAGAAAATTGCCTGATTTTAAATTCTTTATATTTTGGTATAAAACGGTTAGGAAAAGGTTAAATAATTTGTTCCTTTTGTTTCATAAGCTTGAGGTGGGATTAGGGATACTGTGGACTCTGGTGTGAGACCCTAGGTGGATTGACCGCACTTAAATTAAATTTACATGATAAGAGGTTTGAGCCGAATTTTGAGTTTAAGTGGATCAAATACTTGCAATCGCGGTTAACATGAATATCGTTCCCTAATGAAAATAATTGTAATTTTTGAAATCTAGTAGTTGTTTGGTTATGATTCCATTTATGCACAATTCTTTTTCGATGGCGAAAAAAGAGCAAACGTGGGGATATTTGATGTATTGAATAATACATCTATTTATCTCGTAGAGTTTTTATATTTTTAGCGCGTTTTTGTTTCGATTTGTCAAGAATTTATCTACTTTTAATCCAAACGCTTTTTGCAGGTCTTGGTTCGTGAAAACGGTTGGAAGGATGGGAAAAATGAGCGAAAATGGTGAAAAGAACCGAGCCGGGACGTGAGTGGATCGAAAACGAGAAAACGAAACGCAGAAATCAGGGTTTCCACTCGGTCGCGGGGCGCGACCGGCACACATAACCTCTCTCGCGGGGCGCGAGAGAGTGATAATTATCTCCGGAATCAAACCTCGGTCGCGGGGCGCGACCGGACCCTCCATACTCTCTCGCGGCCCGCGAGAGAGGTGTTTATCCAGAAAGTTTCGAAATCAGAGTTGTTTTGGGATTTGGTTGTTTATAATAGACGTATTATCATTCTTAAACACATCTTGGGCAACTTTGGACGAACTAGGGCAACTTTAGAGCTATTTTCAGGAGGTTTGAAGCTATACGAAGAAGATCTGAGCTGCAGGAATTGTGGTGGTGATCACGGGAGTTCAAGGCAAGAGCGTGTCATGGTTTATCATACCAATCTCCACTTTGATTTCTTTGTTTTGACCAATCATGCTAACTTGTTATCAACTTTGTTTTATTCACTTTTTAAACATGTTGTTAGGCTAGATTTTCTTTGGTTACCTAGGTTTTGGATTATGGAACTATGAAACTTTGATTTGCTTTAATTTAATTCATGGTTTGAATATTTAAATTGGTAAAGGTCACAACTTTAATGATCTAGTTTAGGGTATTTGCATGATCTTGTTTGTTTGATGATTGTTTGGTTGTTTTGCATAAACTTTGGTGAATGTCTTGCATGTAATAGGTTTATGTTACTTTTCGTGTTCTTAGGAATTCGTGAAGTTGTAGGTAAAATTGTCAAATAAAACCGGGGAAACAATTAGATTAACTATTAAATCAAACTTGTCATTATACCTAATTTGTTAATTGAGAAATTGCAATTAGTTGGCTGAATTAATATGGTAAATTATCAGGTTAGGGTTTTGAGAAATTCCCGAGTCTAATTAACTTGTCATAATTGAATCAGTTAATCTAAACTAGAAAATTGTAGTTGGTCTAGGTTAATTATTGAGAGGTAATTAGCAATTAGGCACTTTACTAATTTGAAAAGATAATTGAAAAAGAATCTTTAAGACCGGTAAACGAATAAAAAGAATAGGTTATTGTAGGTGTCTTCCTGAGAAGGGTCGGGGGTCCTGTTTAATAAACCTAAACTTTGATATGCTAAGATCCCGGTAAAATATTCAACCAGATTAAGTATTGTTAAATTGAAGGAGTTATAGTCTAAAAATCTAACCTAGGTAACTAGTTTATTATCTCTTAGTAAAAGTTCTAATAAGTCCCTAGAAGTTCATAGTTTGGTCATTTCGCTTTAGTAGTTTTATTTAAATTGATAAATTAGAACTATTAGTAAACCCCCCCTTTAAAATATACATAGTGTGTAATTTAGTCTAAATTAGTAGTCTTAGCAATAAGTATTTGCTAAGACTACTAATTTAGACTAAATTACACACTATGTATATTTTAAAGGGGGGGGGGGGGGGGTTTACTAATATTCTAATTTATCAATTTAGATAAAACTACTAAAGCGAAATGACCAAACTATGAACTTCTAGGGACTTATTAGAACTTTTACTAAGAGATAATAAACTAGTTACCTAGGTTAGATCTTTAGACTATTACTCCTTCAATTTAACAATAATTAATCTGGTTGAATATTTTACGGCGATCTTGGCATATCAAAGTTTAGGTTTATTAAACAGGACCCCCGACCCTTCTCAGGAAGACACCTACAATAACCTATTCTTTTTATTCGTTTACCGGTCTTAAAGATTCTTTTTCAATTATCTTTTCAAATTAGCAAAGTGCCTAATTGCTAATTACCTCTCAATAATTAACCTAGACCAACTACAATTTTCTAGTTTAGATTAACTGATTCAATTATGACAAGTTAATAGACTTGGGAATTTCTCAAAACCCTAACCTGATAATTTACCATATTAATTCAGCCAACTAATTGCAATTTCTCAATTAACAAATTAGGTATAATGACAAGTTTGATTTAATAGTTAATCTAATTGTTTCCCCGGTTTTATTTGACAATTTTACCTACAACTTCACGAATTCCTAAGAACACGAAAAGTAATATAAACCTATTACATGCAAGACATTCACCAAAGTTTATGCAAAACAACCAAACAATCATCAAACAAACAAGATCATGCAAATACCCTAAACTAGATCATTAAAGTTGTGACCTTTACCAATTTAAATATTCAAACCATGAATTAAATTAAAGCAAATCAAAGTTTCATAATTCCATAATCCAAAACCTAGGTAACCAAAGAAAATCTAGCCTAACAACATGTTTAAAAAGTGAATAAAACAAAGTTGATAACAAGTTAGCATGATTGGTCAAAACAAAGAAATCAAAGTGGAGATTGGTATGATAAACCGTGACACGCTCTTGCCTTGAACTCCCGTGATCACCACCACAATTCCTGCGGCTCAGATCTGCTTCGTATAGCTTCAAACCTCCTGAAAATAGCTCTAAAGTTGCCCTAGTTCGTCCAAAGTTGCCCAAGATGTGTTTAAGAATGATAATACGTCTATTATAAACAACCAAATCCCAAAACAACTCTGATTTCGAAACTTTCCGGATAAACACCTCTCTCGCGGGCCGCAAGAGAGTATGGAGGGTCCGTCGCGCCCCGCGACCGAGGTTTGATTCCGGAGATAATTATCACTCTCTCGCGCCCCGCGAGAGAGGTTATGTGTGCCGGTCGCGCCCCGCGAGAGAGGTTATGTGTGCCGGTCGCGCCCCGCGACCGAGTGGAAACCCTGATTTTTGCGTTTCGTTTTCTCGTTTTCGATCCACTCACGTCCCGGCTCGGTTCTTTTCACCATTTTCGCTCGTTTTTCCCATCCTTCCAACCGTTTTCACGAACCAAGACCTGCAAAAAGCGTTTGGATTAAAAGTAGATAAATTCTTGACAAATCGAAACAAAAACGCGCTAAAAATATACAAACTCTACGAGATAAATAGATGTATTATTCAATACATCAATGGGTCAGAACAATAGGTAGGTGAGGATTCATGTGAACCTTCTTAAAGTGCTGGAACTACTGTGCCAAAATCAAGGATGACTTCAGTGGTTTGTTCCTTTTCTTTTGTGAATAACAAGGGTTGTATGAAAATTTATGTTATGTAATCTTCTTTAGTGGTTCTGATAGTTTGTTGAGAACCGGAAACTGCTAAAGTTTCTCCTGGTTCAAATATGAGTATTATTAGATCAAATAATTCAGCTGGAGAAGCAGGCATTTTGAGTGTAGACATTTCATTGAATTCTACATTAAGTGTTTCTCTAATTACTTTTGTTCTAGAGTTGAATACTCCTTAAGCTTTTGTAGTTGAAGAGTATCCAATAAAATACCCACAATCTCCCTTGGCATCAAATTTTGATGTGAAATCTTTTAGATTTAGGATGAAACAAGGACATCTAAATACTTTGAAGAATGAAATCAATGGTTTGATCTTCATCTCTACTTCATAGGCAGTTGTTTGGTGTCTTTAATTGATTATGAGCTTGTTTTGCACAAAACTAGTAGTATTCACTAATTCTGTCGAGAAAGAAAGTGGTAAACCTGAAGCAGCTTCAATTAGTGTTCTGTCCTTTCTTTCAACAACCCCATTCTACTATGGTGACCTTGGCACACTTTACTTCCTTACAATTCCTTTATTATCACAACATCTATCACGAGTGTGATTTTTGAACTATGTTCCATTGTCGCTTCTAAGCATCTTGATAGGAAGATCTCACTGCTTCTCAAGCATTACAATAAAATTTTTAATGATCTCAGCAGTTTCATCTTTGGAGTGTAAGAAATAAGTCCAAGTGAATCTTGAATAGTCATCAACAATGGCTAGACAATATCTCTTCTTGCTACACTCGTTATCTTAACGAGGCCAAACAAATCAAGATGAAGCAATTGAAGTCATCCAGTAGTTTTGATCTGAGAGTGAAACGGGCTCTTATACCAATTGTTGGATATGAAAGTGCGTGTGGTGTGTATTTTTTTTGATAAAATAGTTAATCAAATTAGAAATTCAATCAAACAGTAATAAACACCTCAATCTAAAACAACTTGATTTGGGAATGGTTGCAAAATGATTTCATTGAATTCATGGAATGTTATACAATAAGCAGGTACAAAATGTACTCCCTCACCAAGTGAACACTCTCTCACTTAGTTCTTATGCGCTCAGGCTCTAAGTGTTAACTATTACAATGTACAAGAAGAACTATATATAGGAGAAGTGAACTGCTGGTGACGTCACTAGGAAAGTGACCCTTAACAGCTCATTAAATGATACAACCGTTTGCAGTTAGCAAAACTGCTGGATAGTTACACTGTTGCATTGAACTACTGTTTCCGATGTGAGATAGAGTTAACTGCTGGTTGAGAACCGGCACTTCTGGAAATCCAGAACCTCTGTCTTTGACTTGTTGACTTGGTCTTCTGGTCTTCAGTCTTTAACTTTCACTGAGTTGAATGATGACTTGTTGACCAACACTTTGACAATCCAGCATTTCTTCTTCTATACTCTAATCTTTGAAGGTAGTAGTTTAATGTAGCAGTAGTTTGGGCAGCTGTTTTGGGAAGCATTCAAGGGGGAACTTCTGATCTTGTGATTGTATTTCAACTTATTTACTCAGGCAAGGAAGATGGTTTCCTTGGGTTTTGACTTTCATCATCAGCAAATCTTACATAACCCAACAAGTTAAGTATTTAGCGTTTATCAAATAGGTTATCTACTTAGGTATGTAAAAAATACCACAAAACGATTTCTTCACTATTATTACTTACCATAGTTAACCTCCCTTTATCTTTGATTTCAATCACGGATCCATCACCAAACTTTACTTGCCTGAAACTTGTTTATTCAAAGAAATGTGGAACTCTTTCCTTATTGTCATGTGGTTACTTGCACCATTGTCTAAGTGCTACAATCCTTCTTCCTTTCCATCCTATTCAAACAATCCCGAGATAACATGTTCATACAAACTTAGTTTAGGAGGGATCACAATCACCTTCGTCTTCTGTCTTTCTTAGAATCACTTTGTTTTTCCCTTAACTTGGTGCTTTTTATTCATCCATGTTCTTTTTTCCTTTTATCTTAACCCTATTCGCATTTATCACTCTCACGTTTGTTTTTCCATCTTGGACTCCTTCTTATTCTTCCATTGGATCTTCCACGTCCTTGGTTTTTTCAACTTTCCTCATATGCCTTCAATCTTCTGACAACATCTTGAACTTGTTTATTTCATCATATGCCTTCAATCTTCCGACAACATCTTCATATGTCTCGATCTCTACAAATTACTTGATCAAGGAAGTAGTAAGTAACTATAACATCCATATTTATTATACAGAAATAAAAATACAGAATATTATATATATATAACTACCAAAATTTTCATTAACTACTTACATCAAAAGTATTGATGTTTACGAAAAACCATTACATGATTAGAAAATAAAATTTTAGATCATTTACAAAAGTGTTTGCATCATCTTAACTAAAATAAAACAAGCAGAAGTCTAATTCGTAATAGATATTCGGTTCTTCATTATGGCTTGATCTTCCTTCCATAGACATTTTTGGGAGCTCCTCCTTCTAAACATTTTACAGCATATTAACAGGATTTTGAATGTGTAACAAAACAGAGCATGACTAGATAATTATAATTTAATTTTTTTATAAAGGTTTTAGAGTAGCGTCGGCAACGACACTTTGCCGCGTCGGCGACGCCGTTCTAAATCTTGTGTCGGAACATTTCAACCGTAGACAGTAGTTTAGCTCGTCGGCAAAAGCTCACAGCGTCGGTGACGGCCCAAAGGGGCGTCGACGACGCTGCTTACTGCAACATTTTTGTTGCTGAATTAGTTCTTTGTTCGTTTGATCCGTTTCATGTTCCGCATTTTAAAACGTGTCCCGATACTTGCAGAAATTACTTGTAATATGGTATTTTATGTTTTCATTTGTGTTATACCTTTATCTTAAGTATTTATACAACCAAAATTCTTAGTTCGTAAATTTAGTCATTTTGAGCCGTTTGCATATTTTTGACAATTTGACTTATTTAACCATATCCCTTATCTCTATTATCAATTTTATGGTTACGCCCAAGTTTCTCGGAGTAACTTTATAGCAGTATGCGTTTCCGTTACTCGGTTTGTGCTTAAATTCTGATTTTGCCCTTTTTACCGAATTTATATCCAAATAATCATGCATATAGCATCATAGTATATATCACGACTAAATTTTGACCTGTTTGGTTACCACAACAAAATCCATTTCTTTATATAACCAGACGTTTATTCTTTTTATTAATTGACTCAATTGATCGTTTTAGCAAATTCATCGCTTTTATTCAACCAAATCATCATCTATTACAGTGTTTGACCCGTTTGGTCATCTTAGCGAATTCCATTGCTTTTACTAAACCATCATTTATCATGTTGTTTGACCCGTTTGTCGTCTTAGCGAATTCCACCGATTTTATTCGACCAAACCATCATTTATCATATTGTTTGACCCGTTTGGTCACCTTAACAAATTCCATCGCTTTTACTTGACCAAACCATAATTTATCATGTTATTTAACATGTTTGGTCGTCTTAACGAATTCCAACGCTTTTACTCGACTAAACCATCATTAATCATGTTGTTTGACCTGTTTGGTCGTCTTAACGAATTCCATCGCTTTTACTCGACCGAACCATCATTTATCATGTTGTTTGACCCGTTTGGTCGTCTTAACGAATTTTGTCACTTTTATTCGACCAAACTATTATTTCACCTCTATTCTAATCTGTTTGATTATTTGTGTGAAAATCCTCACTTTCAAAATAATCCAAACAATTCATAATTTGATATCATCTATTCGATTCATTCGTGTGAAATCCATCACTTATAAATGAATCGAATATGTTTAAGTTCATTTCATTATTCAACATATATCATTAAGAGCATCGTTTTAAATTCTAATAAATCGATGAACCACGTACCTTAGAGTTTTTCCTTCAAACGCGTACCCGTCCCGGCTTTGTCACTTGATGTTTCACCAGACTGCCTATAAGGTTTAGCCCGATTTATGGTTTAAAATTCATAGTATAATATATAACATATAACTTGTCAAAGTCTCATTTATACGATTCTTTCATATTTTTCAATAACCTGTAATCATTTAGGTATT
Source organism: Scalesia atractyloides (assembly GCA_947069175.1). Lineage (NCBI taxonomy): Eukaryota > Viridiplantae > Streptophyta > Magnoliopsida > Asterales > Asteraceae > Scalesia > Scalesia atractyloides. Next base: position 9,197,566 of record CAMTDV010000029.1, read on the forward strand.
ACATCGAGCACATTGTGGACAAGAGTTTTATACTACTTTTATCAAGTTTATTATTTAGCTATCAACCATGAATTAGTCTCTACATCTAGAATGTGCAATTTACATCTAGATTCTAACATATTAACATTAAATATTACAAATTCCATCACCACAATTCATGTGTTCGTCATATTCATATAAACCCATTTAGCATAAACATTATTATCATCCAAACACTCATTTTATAGCATTTGATCACTGATTTTTCATCAAAAGTTTGTTCCTAGACCCATATGCACCTCAGATTCCATCATAACATTCACAATTATACTCAACATAGAATTTGTGGTGTTCAAGTAGTTTCATAATATCACCAAGGATTAAATTAGACATACCTTATGATTTACTTTGCCTAAATAATCGTTAATTTATGCTCATGCAAAGATTTCAAGCCCAATTTCTCTTTGATTTTGAGAGATTGATGATATTAGGGTTTTCCCTTTTCTTGTTCTTTGTCTGGTCGACCCAAAACACACTTTTGTGTGTGTTTTGTGTTTTAGATTTCTATTTGTATTCACTAGTTTACCAAGTCCAATTTGGTCCTCTATGTTTTGTTTATCTTACAAAAGCGTTACTCAAATACTTTATTGGTTATCAACAAGTAACTAACCAAGTTAAATTTGTAATACTAATCATGTGCATAATGTTTACCATTTAGCCAAATATTATTAAATATCCATTAACTAGGTTAAATGCCTTTGATTATTTTTATTATATTTTAGGGTGTTACAGTAAGTATTTATCACGCATAGAATTCTTGAATTTCCTTACCAAGACCTCTTCTTCGAGTGTTGCTCCTAAACTCTTGTACTTTGATTGTACTCCATCAATATTTGCTACAAATTTATCAATGCTTACTATTTCTCCCATCTTTAATAGCATTTGAAGACTAGCCTTTTGTGTTCTTTCTGCAGCAAGATAAACTCTTAGTTCTTCCTATATGTCTTTCGGTTCTGTGTACTTGGTCATCTGAAGCATAACTTCTACCGATAGGGCTTGGAAGATGATACTCGTAGTCATGAACTTCTTTCTTTCTTCTACTTGTGTCTTCCTTTCTTGATCAATCGCGTCTTGCAAGCCATCCGCACCCAACATGATCTTAACCATAACCGACCGCATGCAGAGTTGGCCGATGTCAACTTTGGTGCCTGCAAAAACAAACCACCAGTCGATTCTTTCACTATTCCTGAACTCCTTGTTTTTCTTAACTATCTTTTTTGTTGTCTGCTGCCATGATATGCTTTTGGTTTCTTTTCCTGTGTATGAACGGACCTGAATCATATGTGAATAAAAACTTTACCGAATCTAAAAACCAGTCACACAAGTACGTGAAAAAAAAAAAGATTTTTCTTTTGTCTCAAGTTTCTTTCTTAACTATTTCTTAATTCTTAATCTTTAACCTCAGTATACCACTTATTGGCTCTGGCGGTCAAACAATCGGATCAAACAATTGAACAAACATGGATATACGAGGAAATAACTTGCGACTTTTTTCTTATATCCAAATCAAACGAAAGTATAACTAAAATCAAAGAAAATTAATCCGATTTATAAGACTATTATAACTAGGGTGGTGGTGATCATGGTTAAAAATAATAATAATAATAATAATAATAATAATAATAATAATAATAATAATAATAATAATAATAATAATAATAGCAATAATAAAAATAATGATATTCACAACGATAAAATAATAATTACAAATCGCAAATTGAAAAACTCTTTTAAAACAACCTGGGATCGCGTCAAACACACGACCTCGACTATAAGAGGTGGTATCATTTGGTGCTTGTAATGTAAATTTACCGAAAATACTAAATCTAACTCGTATCGAAACCCAAAACAATGTAAATGAATATCAATATTCGACTGGTATCAGTAAGGTAATCATACCCACTATAGTTTAAGATACAAAAATAATAATTTATTTTGAATACAACTTCAATATAATTTATTTAAGGATGTTGACAAAAAAAAGTCAAATGTAATTGTGTATTGAGATATTTTTTTTATTAGATTATCAAACACAAGTTATTAATAGAAAAATCAAATTAAACTAAATTAAATGATATATGAAATATTATCGAAACCGATAACTATAAAATGAATACAAATACCGATGTTGTTCGACCAACATCAACTCGGTTCAATACGGCATCGATTTGGTATTGGGAAAACAAAACCAAGCATTGTACATTATGGGGTACAATACCACTTCGGTACCGGTAGTGCAAAACCGAAACAAAACCAAAATTATAAAAATATTGTTCGACCTGGTGATTGTTCGTATCAGTACGATATCAGTATGGTATTGATATTGAATATGGTTTATGAAATCAAATATACTTTATATTTAAGACAATCCCGTTTTAAAAGAAAATTACAATTATACATGACCGTGTGTTTAGATTTTAAAAGAAAGCTAATGTTATTAAGAAAAAAATCAAAATAAATGATAAACGAAATGTTATCTAAACAAAACCATAGAAACGAATGTTAGTACTAATCTTCTTCTGTCACATGAGTTCGGTATATTATGGTGTCGATGTGATACGTGGTATAAAACACAGTAATATCGTAGTGTGTTACACTTTTAACGTCATTTTATTAAAAAATAATATATAGATATGATATGTACATTAAATATAATAAAATGCTTGAGTTTATAATTTACTTTTTAAATAATAATATATAAAAGTTAATGATAAAATTACCAAAATGGAACAATATCTTCTCTTAATATCAAGTATGTGAGGTAGCACATATGTCATAAGTCATAAACGTTGTGTTTCTCTTAAAGGATATGAAGATTTTTTATTTTTTTTTTGTTATTTTGGATGTTATGAAAAACTAAATGTCAAGGATATCGGACAAATCTGGAGGGACGGTGGACAAGATATGTTGTATGCGTACGTGCACACAATCAATTCAATGTTTGTGTGTGATAAACTAATTGGGTCTGGCGTGCGTCTTTTGACTATATGGCCACATGGGTCCAACCTCTTCATGCTTGTCCCATTCAATTTGAACCACAAAAATTCCCATTTATTTGTTAAAATCAATTTTTTTTATCTATTTATTAATATGTTTTCGGAATATACAATATATTAATATGTTTTTAGAATATCCAATAAAAAGATTAGACATCCAATATGTTATGCGATGAATTTTTTGACACTACATGGGTCTAACATAAAAGCTATATGTTTGGTTTAGGTTGGTTGCCGATCAACTTTGTGAACACGTTTAACTAAACTGTTATGCTGGTTTGTATATTACTACGTTTATTTTTATAAACTTTTAAGTAAATTCTATGCCGAAAGTTAAACTGGTTGGGTTTAAAAGAGAAAACATCATCAAGTTATGTTCTTATAAGTTCAATTATTTTGTTGGTGTTATTGTTTTCAGGAGTGAGTATATAATTTTAAAAGTGGTAATAGGTAAAAGAAAATAGTTCAAAATTCCAGGTTTAAGTTTAAGTTTATATGTAAGACACATGTTTATAATTAGTCATGTTTAAGTTTATATGTAAGACACATGTTTATTTATGTTGTGTGTGTATACACCTAAACCTTTTTAATCCATGTCGGGTTCATTTGTCAAACATATAAGAAATATGCTCCTATTGTTGGGGGTGGATCCGTTATGTTTACGTTTCATAGTTTTGGTTTACAATTATTTTTGGACTTTGGTGTAAAACTTATAGTCACGATCTTATAACAGATGACACACATAAGACATGACATAAAAATTCAAAATGTATAAATTGATAAAAATAACTTACCTTTTATAGCAGATGCAGACTTTATTGTTCTCTAATTACATTCTAAGAATCATAGAAAAACACAAATATAAAAGTGTGAGAAGGATAAGAAAGATTTTGAATGTAACACATGTCCCTTTTTATTTTAGTAGTTTAAGGGTATAAGTGTAATTTAACTAATAAAATCTAATTATGGAATGAATATATGCAACCGATTTTTTGCAGTTATAGTAGGGATTTTCGAATTTGAAGGCATACATCTTATACAGAAATAACACCCTAACTCATAAAAATACCACAGCATGTATATTGAAAGCATACATCTTATAATGAACATAAATATAACAAAAACAACACCCTAACTCATAAAAACACCACAACATCTATATTGAAGGCATACATCTTATAAAGAACAGAGTTATAACAGTAATAACACCATAACTCATAAAAACACCACAGCAGTTATATTAAAGACACACATCTTATAAAGAACACCTAACATTGAATGTCACAGAAATAACACCCTAATAAATCAATTTCAAAACACAATACTTTAATCAGAGTCAAAACATGAATAACACACTAAATATAACACCAGTCAACACTTTAATCAGAATCAAAACAGAAATAACACCCTGAATATATACAAAGAGAAAGAAGTTCTACAGGACTTTGCTATGGCCAAACTAAAATCTGCCAAACACCAACCACTAATTTCTATTTTTCTTTTGTTTTTTAGATTCTATATTATAATAAATTAATTTTGTTTCAATAAATAAGCAATATGTATGGTTGTATCTCACTTGTGGCCTAGTGGTATGAGACTTAAGTTTTTCAATAGAGATTCAAGTTTAATTATCACTTGTATATAAAAACCAGAAATAACACCCTAAATATAACACCTGCTGAAAACACCAAAAACCACAGCAATGCAAGGACCTTTGTCCTCACATTAAATACAACAGGAATAAACCCCTAACTCATAAAAACACCACAGCATGTATATTGAAGGCATACATCTTACGAAGAAACAGAAATATAACATAACTAATACCATACAATTAAAACATCATTGTATGAACATAGAAAAAACACCATGGACTAAAACATCCAAGCGAGACGTAATTTTTTTTCTACATAAGTATATCAATATGGTACTCATATTAAAGATAAAAAATATTCGTTATTATGGTGTAATTTTTTTTAAAAGAATTACGTATAAAAAGTTATTGACGTTTAAAAAAGAAGGGGGGAATTTGCATGCGCATTAATGTTAGTTTCTTAATTTAAAAATGTTAAATTTACCTTTATACCCTTAATCTAGAAAATTAATTAGTTTAATAGTCAACACTATTTACAAGATTGCCATCAATATCTCAACCATTAGATTAAATACCTAACGGTTTAGATTCTTTCTTATCCTTCTCACACTTTTATATTTTCTTACAATAACCTCACCCTATATATATATATATATATATATATATATATAGGAATTAATCCCAAAATGAATGGACCTTCTTTTGCCACGTTTTACACATTTTTGCAAACGTGTTACGTAATAGTTTTTGCTTTTTCGGAAAAAAGCTGAAAGTTTGCAAAACCAGGAGCGGACCCACCCCTTGAAAAAAAAAGACAGTGTTAATTTTCCGAAAAAATCCCGACCGCCCCCTTGGAAATTTTCGTCTGCACCTCTTGTAAATTTTCAGCCGCCCCCTTAGTAAAAAAATCTTATGAATTTATAAAAACAAAAATTAAGTAAACTCTGATTTATAAAAAATACAACCTAAATTCCTAAGTTATATAACTATTAAACACTCTAAACTAACCCAATTAACAATCACTTATCCTTTATTCCTTTAGCCCAATAAAGAACACATAACCTAATTACCAAAGCCCAATTCATTCTAATTTGAAAAAAAATAAAATACCCCAACCCATCGCCCTTTCCCCTTCTCTTTTCAATCCCCAGACCCATGTGCAAACATGGTCCACAAGCGATCGATCGGTTTTTCTTGTCATTCGCCGGACAAAAGTGAAATCCGGCCACCCTTCCCACGCAAACAACATGAACATCACGCAATCGGGTATGGTTCGATTATTTAAGTTGTTATTCTTGTTTTATTTGGATTGCTAGAAGAAATAGAGTTGTAAAAGACTTGAAAATTTTAGTTGTTTTGATTTTATTTGAAAATTTGGTAGGGTGATTTTGTTGTTTTAGTAAAAGTTTAGTTTCTTTAAATGTTTAGTTACAAGGAATCAACAAGTAAAACTAGGGCTTGAAATTACAATTGAAATTTATGAAGTATGGTCGATGATTGTTTAAGACTTTAAGTGTTTAGTGTTGTTTTTAATGGTGTTGTTTTATATATTTGATATATGCAGTTAGGAACAACATGAGTAGGGAAGTTATGACGCGATTTTTCAAGAGGAAAGAGGTTGAACTACTTTTTTTTCGCAGAATTCTTATAACCAAAGACCAAGGTAGGTTTTAGATAAGTTTTTTTTGTTGTTGTTTTATTTAATGATTAGGATAAATAGAAGTAGGGAGGGTTTGAACTTTGATGGTTTTTTTGTTGTTACTTTACTTACTTATGATGGTTTTATTATGTCGCTTACTTGTTTCACTTAAAACTTTGTTTGTTAATGTGGTAGGAAGTTAGGAACTAGGGTTTGGTTGTTTGAAAATCGAAATTCACCCAATGTAAACCATTCTTTCACGCGCTCAAAACCAAATATTAAACAACGAAATTTTACGACCAAATTTAAACTTTTATACATTACTTGAAATTCGGTCAAATTATACAAAGTTAACCTTTTAAAAACTAGATACAACCAACTACCATTTAAAAAAAAGTTATAATTACACGTTTTTGGAGTATGTCTAACAACTAGACTTTAACTACATAAACAACCAAAAGTTTTGACCCATTGCATAAACTAGTTCGGAAGCGCGTTGAGGGAAAAAAGAGTCGTGCTTGTGTTCGTTCCAAGCTTCCAAGTCCGCTTATAGTGCGGTTGTACCTACAACATAAACAAAGATTTATTTAAGTAAGAGAAAGATAAAGTCCTAACTTTCGTTGAACATGACATTCCGTCATTTTCATTATTCCCATAAACTTCATGTTTATATTCCTTCCATTACATTATATTTCACTTACTTATCTACTCGATTTCATCACTTTAATCCGTTCGAATAATAATCTCGCTCGCAACGGAATAAATATATGACTATTTCAAACATTATATTCTAGCTCATTGACCCGCTTGTACCCGATTCGTCTACATGATCATTTCAAACATAACATTCTTATTCTTTGACCCGTTCGTACCTAATAGTCTACATATTCATTCTAAACATAATATTCTTATTCTTTGACCCGTTGGTACCGGATTGCCTACATATTCATTTTCATAACATTCTTGTTCGTTGACCCGTTCGTACCAGATCAACTATATGACTATATTAAGCATTTCATTCTCGTCTGTTGACCCGTTTGTACCGGATCAACTGTATGACCATATTAAGCATTTTATGATAGTCTATTTCATACTGGATCAACTGTATGACCATATTAAGCATTTTATTATAGTCCGCTGACCCATTCGTACCAGATCAACTGTATGACCATATTAAATATTTCATTCTAGCCCATTGACCCATTCATACCGGATCAACTGTATGAACATATTAAATATTGACAAAAGATCAAATACAAATAGCCTTATACAAAACGTACGAACATGGTGAAAATGTAAAAAAAATGCGGTGACATTTTCGTAATCATATACTCGTACAAATGATCTTGTAGGGTAATATTAATCTTGTAGAGTAATTTTGTAAAATGTTCTTGCAGGGTAATTTTGTAGAGTGTCATAATTACTATACAAATGATCTTGTATGATAATTTTGTAGAGTATCAAATTTACTCTACAAATGATTTTGTAGAGTAGTTTTTAATTGTATGTTGTTTGATAAACTTGTAAAATAATTTTGATGTGGAATAATTTGATAATTACCCTACGAGCAAATAATTCCGAAAATGTCACCGCGTTTTTTTGGTTTTTTCATGCCTTTCATACGTTTTGGACGATAAGGCACTTTGTACGCGAACTTAACATACTAAATATTTCATTCTAGTTCGTTGACCCGTTCGCACCGAATCAACTATATGACCATATCAAATATTTCATTCTAGTTCGTTGACCCGTTCGTAATGGGTCTATATGACCATATCAAATACATAAGCTTATATATAAATTTTTGGGGTGCTAAAATAAAACAACTTGGTCACAACATCTAAATTTTTAGGGTGTTACACCCAACCCAACCGGATCTGATCCGACCTGCTATGAAACTTTGTTTGTTTATGTTTGCTTGTTTTACATGATCCACTCACAAACGATGGGGGTTGCCACCCCCCTGAAAAAGAAAATTGGCTCACGGCGACAACATGTATACCTTCACTCACGCTCTTTCACGCTCCTTGGGGCAGGGTGTCACACCTCGGTCATGCCCCATGGCAACCAACTCACCCAAGGTGTTAGGCCATTTCAACTAGCCTAAATGAGGAAATTGTCATTTTTACATGCTTGAGTTGAGTGTACTCGTTTTGATTTATTGTATAGGCATCCCAAGGGGAAATCTTGGTGGTTAACGATGGTGTACTTTACAATCAAAAGGTTGGGAGTTCAAATTTTGCAGGATGCATGTTGTAATGTATTTATCCTTAAAAATCCAGGAATTGTTTTAAACTAAAAAAATAAAGAATTAGGTTTATTGACCCGCAAGATCGCAATTATTCGTATTTTGTTTATTGACCGGTTTTCAAGTTGGTCCGCATGATATCTCGAGTCTATATTTGAAATGGTGAGTGAACTTTGGATTGCGCCTTGATTTGTTCTGCCTTGGATTTGTTTTGGATTCAGATGTTGCAATTTAACTTTGATTCATTGATAACCTTCTATGTATTGTTTATTATGAATGAAAAGAACATTATCACTATCACAGTAGAGGACTATGCTTGTCCATGGGATGTGCGAATTCCATGCCTAGACTACTTGTTTCGCTGAGACAAGTAAACATGTCTTTAAGTGTTTTTATTTACATGAACCTGAGTGATGGGTCATTGACTATGGTCTTGAATCTTATGACTAGAAAACCTAGCGTCTTCTCAAACTCTAATACCCATTCTCCTTCATCATGATGAGCTAAACGGAAGCATTTCAAATAAATCAAAACAATAAGGGCTATATTCAGACAGTTTTAATATTTAAAGTGTACAATTGTCTATTAAAATTCCTAAAACTAACTAAGCAATAATAAAAACTAATAAATTTAGAGATAAACTAGGATACTAAATAATAATTTAGTAAAATTACTCGCAGTTAAAATTTTAGTGTCTTATTCATTCTTGATCCTTGTGTCTTTCGAGTTAATTTGCAAAATTGGTCATTGATAAAGGAAGGGAATTTAATGATATATATGTATACTTGAACCTCAAACAAATCATCTTGCGTGTTTTAGCCCTCGTCTTCGTTTGAGTTACACCCGATTGGGTCATAATTCTCTTCAACAATGAAAGAAATTGTGCCCCAATGTTCTCATTTATCGTTTTACATGTTCCATTAAGTACAAGAGTCGATAAAGAAGATGCATCCCCATTTGAGTTGATTCATTATGATGTTTGGAGTCCATGTCTTGTTATCTCTAAAAATGGGTTTAGGTATTTCGGTACCTTTGTTTGTGATTTTTCTCGTGTTACTTGGGTGGGTTTATCTTATAAAAGAAGTGTTTTGAAATGTTCTCTTATTTTAATTCCGTAAATTACAACTGCTATGGAGTCGAGAGTCTCACTGGAAGCAGTCGCTCTATTCCTAAGGGGTAGAGGTAAGGTTGTCCACATCTTACCATTGTCAGACACTATCTTAGTCTTGCTATTGGTGGGATTTACTGGATATGATGATGATATAAATATTAAGCTTCTATTTGGTCCAGGATACCCAACGTCATCTCAGTAAATGGATCAGCATTTTAATGTGTATTTTTCTGGTTACTCTTGTCTCTAAAAGGGGTCTCCATGTTTTTCCCCCACTCTCCGGTTATAATGTATCTAGTGATTTTACTTTCTATGTTTCATTCTTATTTATTGGTCTACCTCTTTCTCACAAATCTACCTACTTCTAAGCACTCTTATTCCCATTTAAACTAAAAAAAAAAACCTTATCTGCCAAAACTAAACAACTGGTTAAAAACATTTGTTCTTCACAAAGAATAAAGATTCAAATCATGTGTGAAAGAACTCTTATTCCCATTTAAACTATTTATGCAGACATAATAAATGTTGGATCAAAACAACTATCCAAGATAAAGATATGAAGAACTAGTGTAGTTGTTTTCGATTAAGGATGGACCGATGGAGAGGTTATAGGCCAATAACCCACACCTCACAAGTACTTAAATCATTGGCCAATAGAATTATGTCACCTCAATTAACCCACAAATAGTCAGACCTTTTTTTTAATTCCAAAAACTCAACATTTAATTAAAAAAACAAAATATGATAATTAAAAAAAACTAAATAAACTTAAAAAATAATTAAAAAAACGCTAAAAGTTGCATCGTGACTTCCAATTTGCCGCAATTTCACATTTCCATTTTAATATAATCAACAAGTACGGGGTCAATTCTTTCTTGCGGTTCCATAAACGTTTTGATGTTGATGTTGCGCCACTTTTGTTTTTCCATCATTATTTCAATCGTTGTTTGTTCTCATTTAGTTTTCTTTCCGCCACCTTTTGCCGAATACATTCTTTTTGACATTTTCTCCAACTCTTTAATCCCTTTGTATTTAGCAACGATGTCTACCAAACTTTCTTTCCCCTTGCTAGACGAACCATTGGCCATTTTCTTCCATGCAAGTTGTGTCCTTGTTATAATTTTATGTTTATGTTCATAGTTACAATGCCAAAGAAAAGTTATCCGAGTCTTTCCAACCTTATTTACTCCAACGTGGTATTGAAAGATATGAACTTTTTTCTAACAAGGTTCATGATATGGGCTTTCCTTTTGGGAATTATGGGCTTTCCTTTTGAATTATGGTTGAAAAAGAATTCAAATAAAAGGTGGGTTGGGTCATGACATGTGGGGTGGATTCAAATTTTCATGATAACAACTAGTCTTTATTTTTGTTTTTCTATTTTCACAAATTAATTACCAAAATAAAAATACTGTATTTTGCTAGTTCCTGATAAATTAAACATAGCTTAACAACGTGTTTAAGAGATAACTAATATTAACCATTTTTGTTTAATTTATTTCACATTAAATATGATGGGAATGAGCTATGAGAGGGAAGTGAGTTATAGGTATTCTCAAGGGGCTAAAATGTAACATGGGGGTAGTATAAGTAATAGAGATAAGGCATATAAGAGGTAGGATTGAGTTTGTTAGTTGTTAGGGCTTCCGCATTTGTGCGTGGAGAGAGGGCGTAGCCCTGGAGTATCTCTGTAACTTTTCCTTTACGTTTTCAATACAGTCGTTCTGTCCTTTGTCTATATTATCTTCTCAAAATCCAATCTATCACAATCATTGCACATCCAATCTCTTATCAAAATATTATATCAATCTTCCACCTACGATACTTATATTTAGATTGGTTATACTTTTATTTTGTTGTCTAATTACAAACACCGAGTATAGGTTCTCTAAGACTACAAGCTCATACATTGCAAATGTACACTAGTTGATCATCGGTCTTCACTTGCAAATCAAGACAATGATCAGGAAAAAAAAAAGAGTGAGGCTCGAAGAAAATTTTTAGTGACTATAGTCTAGCCTTCAAACATTTAATCTTGAATTTGTATTCGGCATCACATTCACTTGTACAACCTTTGGGTTGGGTCCTCTACACTTGCAAGGAATACTTTGTGTGGTTCTTGGCACCTAAAGGAGTTTGTACGTTCGATTTCGTTCTACTTAACCGAAGTGTTTGGCGTTCAACTTTCACCACATGAAAAGAAAGGAACGATGAAGAAAAAACTCCCGACATTAGTTTGAGGAGTATGATAAATTCTACTTTTGGTGTCATTTTGCTTATCATGCACATTTATTTGTGTAATACATATATATTTTTAAGAACTTTCTAAGAAAACAAGTGAACAATATTCGGGCCAGGTACATCGTTAAACTTTTTATATAAAAAGAAAATATAATGTTATATGGTAGTTAAATGTCATATGATGATTTATTTACAAATGTTGAATTCAGTAACTTACTATTTTTCAGTATTTTATTCTAATAAGTTCTTGTATTGTTTTGCATATTATTTTGTGTTTGGTGCTGCATTGGAGTTATGATGGGCTGAGTTTTATGATCTAGTGGGCTTAGCAGCTCTATATTTGGATTGGTGCAGCTGGGTAAAGATACTCATGGGCTCTATATGGGACTTTCATATTTGGTCTTACTAATCTACCTTATTTTCTTGTTGCAAAATTTATTCAAAAGATAAACAAGGGAACCCATCTTCCAGCCTGTCAATAGAAGCGTTGTTACTGATTTCCTTCTACAGAATCCTTGCCATCACTATCTAAAGGCTCACATATCTCTATCCCTTTCTATGCTTCGCCCCCACAAATTGCATTCATGCACATCATCATCATCAAGTTCGTCACTCACGCTCGTCGTTTTGTGGTTTCCTATGAAAAAAGGAGCAGTGCACACTAACGTCGTCATCGAGTACCTATAGATGTGATGTGATCTTATTCGATAGTGTGTGTCATCTTTTCGGTTAGTTTCATGGTTTCATCACAAACATAAAAATCTCACATGTTTTTCGGAAACTATATTTATTTATTAAGTACTTGAATTTATTATAATTTAACCTCAAAAATCTATAATCAACTTTTTAAAAATTTATTGAACACCTAAAAAAAGCTTAAAACTAATAAGAAGTATTAAAATATCCATTAGGGAAAACAAAGAGTGTCATTTGAAATTACTGTATATAAAAAATTGTTTGAAAGTAGTTATAATATTGGAGAAAATTGTTGTGTTTGAAATATGAAAAGGAGACATGATGTGACAGTTAACATGACGCGTTTGTGACCAATTGAGCATATACATTAGAGATATAATGATAATGGACTTTTTTCATTAGAAATATAACGGGTAAGATAAAATATAGGTTAAAATAAAAATAAACATACTGATGATATAAAGGTACAAGTGATCTTGATAAGGATGATAATCAATATAAAATAAATGTATCTTCTTCCATGTTTTTCTAAATTTTTTTGCGGTTTTTAGGATCTACCCGCTCAATCATATTTCGCTTTCGTTATTTTTTTCATGCTTTACTAACTTGGGGGTATATTTAATAGTCCATTTTATTTTCATAGTTAGTGAGTTGATTTCTTAATATTGTTTATTCTTTTCTATCCATGGAAGTCTTTGTATAAACCTACCATTTGTGACGTCATCAAATTTAGTTTCTACGTCATGCTTGTATGGAGAAACATATACAACAGTATATATATCACTAGTTCTAAATTGAATACTAGTGTATTTGTGAACTAAGTGAATAAATTCTGACAATTAATTTACAACATCAAATCGTGAAATACATTAGTGTATTCTCATCATCAAATCATGTCTATTGACTTACACTTATGTATTGATAATTAAAAGCTATAATTAGTTCACTAGTGTTCATAATCAAGGGAGTCGTTTACAAAGTAACCTAACCCTGTATCATTAATCGGATCATGTTACATAATATGAAACTCTTTTCAACGTTGAAATGTGTGGTGTTAAATATTTGAATAATCAGTTACCTTTCTTTTGAAAGGTAAATGCTATTCATAACTCCAAACCAGAAAGAGTGGCCGAGAGAAGCGACTCATCAAATCAAATTTACACCAACTTTCTCAACTTAACGATCTATTTGTGGGTCAATTCCTATACCATAAAAACCCAAGAGACTTACTCAGTAGGGATGTGTGTGGGGTGGCTTTGGCTAAAAACCATAACCATAACCGCGATATCGATTAATGAATAATCATAATCATAACCAATCGGTTATGGTTAATCGGTTTTGAAGGTTATAACGGGTCGGTTATGGGTGGTTAACCGCTAGTTTAGGCCTAGATAAAAATAACTCAATTTTTTAACATGAAATTAATTATTATAACATATTTCTGTAAATTAGCATATTACATAGTATACATATAATTTATAGTATTAATACAAATTATTACCAAATATTCAAACAAAGTTCTATGATGTATTCCATGAATTAATATAAACATTCAACCAAAACAATATGGAATAACCAATAACTACTAAAAATATTCAACCAAAAACATTACATATTAAAAAAGGGGTATTGGATTTTATCATCCCTAAATATTGGCTATTGGCCGCTGCCACCACCCCAACTATCACTTGACGCCCGTCATCCCTAACTTAACACTTGGTGTGTTCTGTCACCACGTCGTTAACTGATCACTAACTTTTGATCTTGGTACTATACTTTTGGGGGTGTCATAGGGATCTTAGGGAGGTTTTAGGAATCTTAGGACACCCCAAAAGTATAGTAACAAGACCAAAAGTTAGTGATCAGTGAACGATGTTGTGACAGAACACACTAAGTGTTAAGTTGGGGGTGACGGGCGTCAAAGTGATAGTTGAGGGTGGCAGCGGCCAATAGCCAATAGTTAGGGGTGATAAAATCCAATAACCCATTAAAAATGGTGAAAAGTCCTAAATCAGACAGTTTTTACTACGTGTCGCGGTTCAGTTCGGTTATAGTGGGTATGTAAACATTGATAACCATAACCGACCCACTACTTTTGGTTTTCATAAAAACCACTAACTGACCTACCGTTTTTTATTTGGTTCGGTTTTATCGATTAATTCGGTTATGGATCGATTAATTCGATTTTTTGCACACCCCTATTACTCAATTACTTCACAATCTATTTTTATTTTAATAAATGTGCTTGGGCAGTTGGAAATATCACTAAATTCCCCGAGTTTGATGTCGATCAATCAATATTCATTTATCATTTCTATTGTTTTTTTAAATAAGTTTTAAAAAAGGTGAAAGGTGAATTGATGGCACCATCAACACTTGCCTAATATTCCTCTTGAAGTCTTACTTGTTATAATGATATTAACAATGTCATAACACTCCTTTGTTTAATGATTATGCAAAGGTTAACCAACAACTTTTCACTAAGAAAAGATTTCACATATGATTATTAGATTGATGAAACCAAGCACACCTACCACTTATTCTATAACCTTGACAAACAAGAAAAGTAGTAGCAACTATTCAAATAACACGTGTAAGAAACATGAAAAACGTATAAAACATTACATAAATGATATTTAACCAAGTTTTATTCAAGTTTGCACACTAGAAGCTTCCAAACTCATGAACTAAGATTCATTGTATAACGTAGAGTAACTAGATTGTTGACATTGCAAGTTGTGACGATGACGCTTTAGTTATTTATAGATAGCGGCACATTATATGGCGTGTTTATCATATGAAAACGCATGTTACGACGTATCTGATCTAACTCAGTGTAACTTGTATAAACATTGCGGTTACAAAAAAATAGAATTGAACCCGGGTTGGTTCGTTTAGTGAGGGTTCCACGTAACCACTACACCACCCTTACCTTTGCATCAAGACTTAGCGGTATCAAAATGTACAGTAACTCGGTTTTATACCGTCAATTGAAAACGTATTATATTTGACCCAACTCGTTTCCTAACACAGTTTACGTCAAAACATACCAACCGAAAATGTACGTAAATATAAGCATGAAAACATATTATATTTCACCAGACTTGTTTCCGAAATAATTGTCGAAACGTGAATTTATATATTTTAGGTTGAAACGTTAATTTATATCGACACGACATTAAAATAAGCACGTGAGAAAATATTTTTTTTTAATTTACGTCAAAACGTAGACCAACTGAAAACATATATAAAGATAACCATGAAAATGAATTATATTTGACCTGACTCGTTTCTGAAAAAGTTACATTAAGACGTGAATTTATGCCAACACATACAAAAAAATAATCACATAAGAAAATAGTTCTTTTAACTTAGTGAATAAAAATGGATGGAGGGGGTAAATACGAAAAGTTAGAACTTAAGATGTGAAAATAATAATCTATAAAATTTGTCAAAAGTTAGGGGTGAAAGTGACTATCATGGAAGTATAGGGATGTTTTGATCAATGGTAAAGTACACCGACCTTTGTTTTGTTTTTAAAAGGATATATCTCTCGAGCCACAAGCGATTTTAAAATCATTGTACAATTAATTGTAATCATCAAAGCGTGCTAGCTCGATGAATATTTGTTTTCTTGTTCAAATCAAAATATTTGTATATCATATGCTTCTTGATTTATAGATAACGATGTAAAATATGACAAGCTTGTATTAAAAATTTTAATAAATATAAGGGTTCGGGTTTTTCAGGTATTCGCTAATTCGGGTTCGGGTGGCTTTGAATTCGGGTCGGGTTTCGGGTTTTGGATAAAAATGAACAGCCCTACTTTTGGGTTGACGGTTGATGCATTGAACTGATTAATGGGAACACGAACCGCATCCCTACGTAAAACAAAACTTTATGGTGAAACGGTCGTTTCTTATCGTTTGTAGGTGATGCTTTGTTGAAATATAGCATGGAGAAAGAGTTTACCGACAGAGATTATTGACAGATAGTATCATTGAAGGTGTAACAAGGAAAATACTGGTAGTTAACATATCAATATCATCGACTAATCAGCTATGAATGTTTCGTCGAGAGGTCACCAACAACATGTTTCGTCACTACTTCTTTTTTAATTAAAATAAATAAACTATTTGAATTTTTCTTCAAACGTAAATAACAATTTCGGTGGAAATAATTACTTAAATATATCTTTTTTGTTCCAATCAAAATTTGTAATTTATTTACAAAATATATTTATCATTTACATGAGGTGGTTCTAACTTCTAACTAGTGTTGAATATATATATTCTTTCATGATTGTTTGAAGCTGTTTTTCGAACTCTCTTGGCTCAACCTCTCGCTTTGCTTGCATCGTCGTGTTTCGTGCCTCAAGATCCCTTGTATCGGTCATGCCTCATTCCTCTTACTCTGTCTTCTCCGTGCCACTGCCTCATAAGTCATAACCCCTGGCATCACCTGTAGTTGATCTCGTAGGTTGTAATCTGCGACGTTAAATAGATGATTAGTAGTTTGTTGACGATAAAACGATACATCATATAAAAACAATGGTAAACATCCAGAGAAGAACGAAGTCCATGAGATATCACAGTAATGAAGTACCATCATTTGTTTGGCCTACAGATAAACGTACCCTCTCCTTTAGTGTGCTTCCATTTTAAAAAGTTGACCACAAGTGGGATCGCACTGAACTCTTCAACTTACAATAAAAGGTTTAGGTTGTTAGTTATTAAAACAAATAAGAATGTATGACAAATGTTAGGGTAATTTACCATATCTTTTTTGATGTTTTTTGGTATTGATTACTCGTTCATGTGTTGGGACTGTTAGAAAATAAAGTATATTTGGAAAATATTGGATCAGTCAAACCTCATCTCCCATTTTACAACTCACAATTACAGCTCACGATCCGGATGTCCAGCCTTTGATTATTCCCTTTAATAATTCTTGTATCCATATTTAGTTTTTGTTTTGGTCTATAAATTAAAGGCCTGTTTGTAACAGAAAAATTATCAATCAAAATTACAATTCAATCATCGTTTTCATCTATTCACGACAACATGGTATCAGAGCAGTGTTTCTGATTCTTGAACACACTCATCATCTACAACCTATCTGAAAGCAATTTCTATCCCAAACCAAAAATCCCAACCAAAATCAAAACTCTCCGAACTCAAATCAAAATCAAATTTTTTTTCTCAAAAACCTACCTGTTCAAAAGCTTCAGAAAACTCAGTCTTAACTACCGCCCTACCGTCAGCAGCGCACAGTCTTCATCTTCTTCTTGCCGTCACTACCGATAAACAAAAAACATCCTGAGCCATCACTAACTGACGAACCACTAAACACCACTGAAACCGCACCAACCCAACCCCGGGTCTCCACGATCGCAGCCGCCGCTACTGAAGCACCTAACCCAGCGCCGTCGCCGACATGTCTGTCCTGCGGTCGCCGCCGCTGATCACGGCCTTGTGTCGTCGTGGTCCTACCACCAGGGTGGTGGCTGGCCGGCGTGATCCTCCCCTGTCCTCTCGGCTCTCTCTCGATCTCTATGCAGTACACACCTATGTGTGTGTTTTTTTTAGAAGATAACAAATGTGGGAGATGTGGAGAATAATCCAACAGCGGCTGACTTTCAAAGTATAGGGTTTGGATTGAGAATTTCATCTTAGACCCTTCAAATTTATCATTTCCAATTTTATACCAAATTAATTTTTTAGTTGTTTTTTTTTTTTTTGCCTTCGTGAGTATTAAAAAGGGTTAATATGGAAACAAATCGTGGAAAGGTAGTGCATCGTGGATATTTGATTCTGGTACCAGTGACACTATGACATTTGAACTTTCGGACATGAGTTCAATGACAAAACCTCAAAGGACCCAAATCCATATCGCAAACGGAGAAACGATGCAAGTAAAAGGAGGAGGAACAATTGAAATTTTACCAACTATGACATTGTCAAATTGCCTTTATGTTCCATCCTTGTCACACAAGTTGCTCTCAATTAGTCATGTTACCAAAGAATTAAACTGCACAGTACTAATGCACCCTACCTTTTGCATCTTACAGGATATCAGGACGGGTGTGATTATTGGACGTGGTACTGAGCGCCAAGGATTATACTACATGAATGAGGTGGCTCAACTTGGTACTGTGATGTTGGCACATGGAACTGAAAACCGAGATGCATGGTTATGGCACAGACTGTTAGGACATCCATCCTCTGGTTATTCACATCTTTTGTTTCCGAAACTCTTTTCTTCAAATGGCAAAATAGATTGTGAAACTTGTTTTCTTGCCAAAGCCATCGACGAAAGTTGATTTGCCTTTTTCACTAATCCATTTTGATGTGTGGGGTCCTGCTCCCTTTATAGGGGGGCAAGGTTTTCGATTTTTCCTAATATTCGTGGATGATTGTACTCGCATGACATGGGTATATTTTTTTTAAAAACAAATATGAAGTTTATGAGAAATTTACCATATTTTATGCCATGATTTACACTCAATTCAAAAGGGGAATTCAAATCCTTCAATCTGATAATGGGGGGGAATTTGTCAATACATCTATGAAACAATTCTGCCAAACCAACGGATTAGTTCATCAAACCACTTGTTCTCACAACCCCGAACAAAATGGTGTTTCTGAACGAAAAAACTGTATTCTTCTTAAAATGACCCGGGCACTTCTAATTGAATCCCAAGTGCCTCCATCATTCTGGCCTGAGGCAGTTGCAACCTCTGTGTACCTCCTTAATCGACTTCCCACCAATGCTCTCAAGTTTAAGACTCCTCTAGATTGCCTATCCAAGTTTGCCAAAATTCCTCATCCTCTTACACTTGAACCACGAGTCTTCGGTTGTACTGTATTTATCCACATACCAAAAATCAATAGAAACAAACTCGGCCCATGTGCTAAAAATGTGTATTTGTAGGATATGGGATCGATCAAATAGGTTATCGGTGTTATAACCCAAAAACTCGTCACATGTTCACCACAATGAACTGTGGCTTTCTTGAAACAAAATACTTTTATAACACCCAACTCAGTGGTCAGGAGGAAAGTGAATGCATAGACACTCTGAGTTGGCTAATTCCATCGTCTGAAGAGGTAACAACAGAAGATTATCACAGTACTTTGAACCAGTCACCTTCAAACACGACCACACAATCTGCGGAGTACAGTGCCACTGAAGAAACTCCATCCAGCTTGATACCTGAGGTTAGAAATACTATAAACCCTGAATTCCCTGTATCTTCTAACTATCATAATGAGATAACAGGGGAACACACAGAACCGGTAACAACAGAACATACAGAGCATGTTGAACCATTAACGTCAGAGACAACAACAGAACATACAAAGCATGTTAAACCAGTTGTAACAAAGACAATTGGAAGATACGCTCTTCCTCTAAGGGCAAACAGAGGGGTTCCTCCAAAAAGATACTCTCCTGAAAAAGAAGCTCGAAGTTCAAACTATCCCATGGCAAATATTGCCAAGGGGAATATATCACAAGAAGTTAAGTCATTTGTTGTCTCTCTGTACTCTGAAGAAACTCCAACCACTGTTGAGCAAGCACTCAAATCGAAAAACTGGAGAGAAGCCATGAAATCAGAAATGGATGCTCTCAGGAAAAATGTCACATGGGAAAAATGTATCATTCCAGAAGGTAAAAAACCGTGGGATGCAGGTGGGTGTTCACTATAAAGCATAATCCAGATGGAACCATTGAAAGATATAAAGCACGGCTGGTAGCTAAGGGATATACACAAACATACGGAATTTATTATTCTGAAACTTTTTCCCCGGTTGCCAAAATCAACACGATCAGGGTTCTTTTCTCTATAGCTGCAAACAAACAATGGCCACTCCACCAATTTGATGTTAAAAATTCTTTCCTACATGGGGAGCTTGAAGAAGAAGTATATATGGAAGCACCACCTGGATTCACCGAAGACTTTAAACCAGGAGAAGCTTGTCGTCTGAAGAAATCCCTATATGGTCTAAAACAATCTCCTCGAGCCTGGTTTGGCAGATTTACCTTAGCGATGAAGAGATATGGATTTGAACAGAGCAACTCAGATCATACTTTGTTCCTTAAACGAAGAGACAAACTCATAACCTGCCTAATTATCTATGTTGATGATATGTTAGTTACAGGAAATGATGAGGAAGAAATGAAAAGTTTGAAGGCAAATCTGTTTTCAGAATTTGAAATGAAGGACTTGGGAAGACTCAAGTATTTCCTTGGAATTGAAGTATTGAGGTCGAACAGATGGATTTTCATTTGCCAGAAAAATATGTTCTCGACTTGTTAGCAGAGACAGGGATGATTGACTGCAAACTATCATACACCCCTATGATTACGAATCAAAAGCTCTTTATGGAGGAAGGAGCAAAGTTGACTGACAGAGGTAGATACCAACGGATTGTGGGAAAATTGATATATTTGTCACACACTCGACCAGACATAGCCTATGCAGTGGGGGTTGTAAGTCAATTCATGCATCAACCTCAGGAACCTCATATGGAAACAGTAATGAGAATCATTAGGTATCTCAAAGGAACGGCAAGTCATGGTGTTTTATTCAAATCAAATGGTCATTTAGACACTCAAGTCTATACCAATGCAGATTGGTCAGGAGATAAAAGTGACCGAAGATCAACCTCAGGATACTTTACATTAGTTGGAGGAAATCTTGTCACTTGGAGAAGCAAGAAACAGAAAGTGGTGGCTCTTTCCAGTGCAGAGGCAGAATTCAGAGGGATAGCACGAGGCCTGACTGAAATCTTGTGGGTTAAAAGGCTTCTTACCGAAATTGGTTTTCCCCCAAATAAACCCAACCAAATTTTATGTGACAACAAAGCTGCCATTCAAATTTTGGAGAATCCGGTACAACACGACCGAACAAAACACATAGAGGTCGATCGGAATTTCATTAAAGAAAAACTAGAAACAGGGGTCATTGAATTTCCATTTGTTCGGTCTGAAGATCAGCTAGCTGACATCTTAACGAAAGCCGTCAATGGAGGAATCTTTAGCAAATGCTTGGGCAAGTTAAACATTGGAGATCCCACTGTTCAACTTGAGGGGGAGTGTTAGAAAATAAAGTATATTTGGAAAATACTGGGATCAGTCAAACCTCATCTCCCATTTTACAGCTCACAATTACAGCTCACGATCCGGATGTCCAGCCTTTGATTATTCCCTTTAATTATTCTTGTATCCATATTTAGTTTTTGTTTTGGTCTATAATTAAAGGCATGTTTGTAATAGAAAAAGTATCAATCAAAATTACAATTCAATCATCGTTTTCATCTATTCATGACAACAGGACAACCCCCCAACAATCAAACTCAAGGTTACGCTTGATCTTAGTGGAAGTCCAACCATCTGTGTTTTACACATTCACAATAATGAATCATGAATTAGCATAAAACAAAACTTGCAATATATATTAGGTTAGAATATAAGTAATACATTTGAGATCTATCATCCTGTGCCAAGAGTACTACGATAACCAACCATAAAGATTAAAGGCATGGCATAACAATGTTGAATATACCATTATCAAATACTCCCTATTTACTTCAAATGCATTGCTCTTTGAGGGTTTGAGGGTATTGCGTGGATCCCTCATAATGCCACCATACTCACTTAGCAAGCTCATGTACCATATGGTTGCTGCCTGCGGCTGACTCTTGTCACATTATATTTGTAAAAGTGAAACAACTAAAACACACATTGGATTTAATAATAAAATACAAAACATGCAAACTAGATTCCTACCATCTAAACTTATACACCACCCTCTAAGCAAAATGGTTGTCAATAGTTAGGAAGTTTAGGCGATTATATCGTAGCATTGAGGCCAAAGGCCGACAAAGAAACAGTGTGGTCAAAGAAACACTAACGTCTATATCCTCCCGAACGATACGTGGCATGGTCGCTCGTATCGACGTGAAAATTGTCACATGGATCACCATACCCGACAGAAGTGTTACTGCCCTTTACATACTTCAGAGGATAGTGTCCTACTGTTGATGTTGCCCCTGTTGCTCCTACCTCGCCCGTCACGGTTCAATATCTCTAAAAAAATACGATCCGTAAAACTGAGTTAAGCACATGTCAAACATGGGATAAACACCCATTCATTTAAATACAAAAAACACTCGTTCATTGAAAACCCTTAAATTTGGTCACACGCGAGTCAAATATGGGTCACTTTAACCAAAATTGTAACAGAATGCATGTAACATTTGTTAAAAACGGGTTTTTCAAACCCGCTCCGTTTGTAACCGAATATCAAGTTATAAATGTTCCGTTGCGTATTTATGTCCATGTTAATTTTTAATGATGCATAATTAATAAACAAACTAGAATATAAAAGTTATATTTGATAAAAAGTAAAAATAAAATAATTAAAAAGAAAATTAGGCTGCCGGGACTGGAACCCGGGTCAGCCGAAAAGAACTCCAAAGACTTATCACACACACACACATAACCACTCCGCCACTTGTTGTTTTCTGTCAACTCTAGGAAACAAATAAATCTTATAGTCAATCATGAAGCGACCTGATTACGCTAACTGTAACCGAAATCGGTCACCAAACGTCCAAAAACGTTTGATTATACCGGTTTACCGATTATAACCGCTAACACCGACGCCTCCAATCAATTGAGCTTTGAATGAACTTGAATTCAAGAATGGATCGGTTTTAATAACCGAAAACTTGCATTTCTGAATTACTTCAGTCATTGTCCCCTCTCGCGACTCAAAAACATTCTACAAACCTTCAATTGTATTTTCGCACAACTTTCAGTTCGCCGGAGAAGCTTTTTGAACTCGCCGGACCTTCGCCGG
Organism: Scalesia atractyloides; assembly: GCA_947069175.1. Lineage (NCBI taxonomy): Eukaryota > Viridiplantae > Streptophyta > Magnoliopsida > Asterales > Asteraceae > Scalesia > Scalesia atractyloides. Next base: position 9,220,997 of record CAMTDV010000029.1, read on the forward strand.
AAAACCGTGTTTTCCATCCAATCAGTAAGTCTCTCAATTCTTTCATTTTCTATCAGTTGTTAAGCTATTGCTAACTCAAACCCTCCATTCGGAATCAATTTCAGACGTCGATATCAGATAATTCCCTCTCGCCGGAAAACCTCTGAAAATTCTTATCTTCCGCTGTAAAACGGTATAGACATTCAAACCTTCTGTTAACTCTTGTTTAGTACTTCAATTCCACAATTAGCTAATCAAAACTGTTAATTTGTCCGCTCAGTTGAAGTTCATAAAAACAGAGCCGACGCCTTGCCGGAAATTCTGAGATAAATCATTTCTCCGGTATGTTTACTTCCAACACCGTCTCTGCCATTTCATTTTAGTCTTATGAATGTTTGTTAATCGTTTTAAAGCAAGAAACAGTTGAGTAAATAGTTGTCTGTAAATTTAGCAAAGAAGATGAAGTGTGTTAACATTATAAGATTAATTAAAATCGGTATTATAAACGGGTTAGACACACAGTCCAGCGGTGGACTGTGTGCAAACAATACACACACGCCGCGAGTTCGATCCTTGATACACACACACCCTCTGTAATTAAAATGTTTTATTTTTCTAACCGAACCGGATTAACTTACGTTAGATGTTAAGTATAATAAAAATCTGTATACTAACCAAGTTAGACACACAGTCCAGCGGTGGACTGTGTGTAACATTAAGTCACAGGTCCTGGGTTCGAGACCTGTTGACGGCACCGGGTTGATAATTAAAATTCTTTTTAAAAATAAATGAATTTTGAATAAACTAAATTAGTATATAAATATAATTAAAAACATGATTATTTCGGGTTAGACACGTAGCTCAGTTGGTAGAGCTGCGTGCACGCGTACGGGAGGTCTCGGGTTCGAGTCCTGCCCGGCGCATACATATACACAATGGAACCAGTCAAACGGTCAACGCAAAAGTCAACATATTTTTATATTTTTATTTATTTAATTTAATTTAAAAATCAATTAAAAATACTTAAAAATAATGTTTTTAAAGATGGGAAATAGCCTTAAACTCACAAAAATATATCTAAAAATCTTATTAAAATTATTAATAAAATCCACTCTTTAACTATACTTTCCGTTATTCTTTAGGTTAGTCAATCCTCATTGTCAATCCTTCAAACTCGTGCGCATCTCATCATCTCCAACCAAACGCACCCAATGTAAGTGAATCTCTACAAATTCCCCGTTTTAATCATGTTTTTTGGGTGTATCATGTGTCTTACCAATTATTATATTTAAATCATTGTGCATACATCATATCATGAACAAATGTGTATTCAGCGTGTATCAACTGTTGTGTGGTTATTATTTAGATTTAATTTATTACGTTCAGTACATGCAATTTCATAGGCCGCCGCTCCCCATTACATTATGAGCGTTGAGCAGTTCCCCATTACATTATGAGCGTGAACCTGGCGTGCCAACATACGATCGGCTCCGTTGGATTGAGCCTTGATCGCACAGACATTTATCATTTTCAGTACATACATTTATCATAGGTCGTGCGTTCCCCATTACATTATGAGCGTGAACGTGATGTTGCCAACATATACAGTTTCATTCATGTTATACATTCATGCAAGTTCACATGTTATTGTATGTTATAGTTTGTGGTGGTTATCGCTATTGTTTGATTATTTACATTTGCTCACATATGACTATTGCACAATTTTTCCTTGATAAAAATAACAAGAAATCAATAATAAATGTTTATCTAACAAGGTTCACTCGCCAGCTTATGTTGACCCAAAAACCCCCATTTTTACACATGATACAAGTGAACCAGCTGCAGCAAGAAACACATAGGATTGGCTTAGAAGAATAAACTGGTTTAGTGCTTGGATTGTTTAGTTGGTTATTTTTCTTTGTATTTTTATGGACATGTTTGGATTATTGAGAATGTAACTTTGACTTTAATAAATATGAAACATATTAGTAAATATCATGAGCTTTGGTGATAACCCAATTATGCCCCGACTCTTATTCCGCTGCGGGTCGGAGTGTGACAATGCAAGATTATAATCAAACCAGAGAGTTACATAGGTTAAAATCCCCCATTATTCAATCTAACAAAATGCGCTAATGTACCAATCTAACCAAATCAACCCTAACTTTAGAAAAAAAAAACTTAAAATTTTGAATTCGATATACATCACATACAAGTAAATCAAAGCTAGATTAACATCACAGATAAAACATTCCTACATATACAAACTTAAAGTGAGAGGGAAAAAGGTGACCAGGAGTGATAGTGGGTTTCAATCAAGTGTGAAAGAAAGATACAGGTGGTGGCATAGTGATGAGGTAGGCGTGACTTTCGCGGGGTGGTAAGTGTGTGTATATATATATTATATGTAAGGCTTGTATCATGTATATAAAATTTCAAAATATATATATATATATATATATACAGGATTTGAAATAGAAGTTTTCATAATTTAAAACAAAAGCTAACACGAGATAACAATATTTAATTCAAAATACAATACCACATTCTTTACTTTTCAAAACACATTAATAAAAGCGGAAGTTAATAGACATTTTGGTGATGTTTGGTTCTTCGTGTGGCTTGACTTTTCACTTAAAAGTTACCTATCATAAAATTTTATTCAAACAATTAGTAACTAAGTTAATTGAATGAAATCATTAAAACTAAGAAACTAAAACAACATCACTGAAACAGGGTGCCCCCGCCGGTCGCGAAGGGGCAACCCAATCCCTTCGCACATGCGTGGCGTGGGAGGGACACTTTTATAAAAACTTTTGGGAGCTAGGCAGTTTTTCAACCTTAACCGAATTTTCAAGAATTTCGCCAAATTTCACCCAACTTGACCTAATTTCAAATTCGCTCTTCATAAAGCTTTCCACCATATTTCTAAGTCCAAATCCACTACCTGGACCCGGATTCTTTATTTTTTCACTTCCTTTATTCGGTTTGGTGTTCATTACCCAAACCGACCCACTAGGAGCCATTTGCATTTTACTTCATGCATCTTGTTTTTTATCAATGTTTTTCCTCATTTACACCCAACCATAACCTACATTATGGTTGGTTACCTTGGGAAAATCCTTAACATTCCTATACCATCTTTCGATTTGGCATTTTACCCAAAACGACCCGCTATGAGACTTTAAGCAAGTTTTAGCTCAAGCTCATTCATTATCAAGGTTCTTCATTATTTTTCCCAACCACAATCGAAATTATGGTTGGTATCCTTGGACAGTACATTGGCTTCTACAACCTTGCAAGTTGTTTACACCTTGGTTCTACATGCTCATTACTTAGTTTGTGGCCCTATAGACCACAAATGACCTGTTTGGTTCACCACTCGTGATTCTCATCAACCACGAGTGACAACCATCCTTTTATCAATTCCCATAATGGCCCATGACTATGTCTATTTCCGTTCAGCAACACATCCGCTTTTATGACCCCGCAGGTCATTTACACTTCGATTTTACATGCCATTTAATACGGTTTGCCAAAAACTTATTTCCACTTGACCCAAAAAGGGTGTTTCATTTTAGCATCATTAACAATAGATCAAATTAGTACAATGTAACACTATAGCTATGTATCTTAGAGGTCACCCCTTATATGCTTCCTTCCCTGCACGGTTTCCCGAAGCCTCACTTGTGTTTCTTAAATTTATCCCAAATGATCATTAGAACACATAACTACTCATGGCCCTTTTTATCAAGGTCACAATTCAATATTCATAAGTCTTTCACCAAGTTTCAAGGATTAACAATAATCAAAACTCATGTTGACATTTTATCAAACACTTGGTGGAAACCATTTTTAATTCTCATCCAAGACATCTAAATTTTAGAAATTTATCCATGTATCCGCTAGTAATCACATTTTAAACTATTAAACTACATTCAATCATTAAAATTTTATATCATATGATTACTATCTACAATTTAACCTAAAGAGGTAGATTCTTCTAGTATTGTCAAAACCCACTTCAACATTCATGAAAGTTCTAAATCTAGAGCAACTACATATGCAATTTCTACACATTATCATTCATATCATGTTTCCAACTAGCCTCATATTTCCATTTCATTATACTATCAACAACCCTATCAAGATTAGCACATTCAAGTTCCTTCTTCATATTACACTTTACCAAATACTAAATTTCAACTTACCTTTTGATTGTTAAGTGTAAATGATCAAGAATCAAGACTGATGCACAAGATTTTTCATCAATCCATCCTTAATTCTGCTGAATTTTTTGGGTGTGTTTTCTCCCTCTTTGATCGACGTGCGTACACACAACACTAAGGCACAGCCCCCCCCTTCTTCCTTTTTTTTGTTAATAATCTACTAACTTTGCTACAAGTCCATTTTCAGCCCTTGTATTTTGCTGGTTATTTTATTTAGATTGTAACCTTCTTAGTTGTACTAATGGATAATGTAAGACCCTAACTTACTTAATTTGAATTAATAAAAAGCTTTCGCATTTCATTAAGATAATGCAATCAAAATTCCAAAAAGTATAGATTTACTTAAAGGTTATAAGTATTTAAAACATTTGAAACACATTAGGTTCCTAAACTAACTAAATAAAAGCGGAAGCTTGATATTCGGTAGTGTTCAGTCCTCAAATAACTTGAATCATCTGATATAGATCACCTACATTATGAAAGTTTATTAAAACTTTAGTTATATAAAACATATGACGTACTAGAACATAGCAAACATCAAAGACATGGCCCAAATACTAAAACAAAAAATTTGTTCAGACCCCGCCGTAAGCTACGGCTGGCCACCGTAGCTTGCGGTCTGGGCATTCTGTTTTCAACAGCAGCAGCCTACTGTAAGCTACGGTAGCCACCGTAGCTTAGGGTGGGTTGCTGCAGAAAATTCCAAGTTTGCCATTTTTAATACGAATTCCTACATATCTTTTTAACCGCTTATCCGTTTAACACAAAACTTGTTCCTATTTGATCGTAAAATGATTTTCCACACATTTAGTCTTGAAATCTAATACTCGGATCCAATACAATTCCAAATTTGTAAATCTAATAGTTCTGACTCGTTTGCACATTTGAGCAAGCGAACTTGTTATACCTCCTTAATTTACAAAATTGTCAATTATATAAATGCACCCCATTCTTCGGATAACTACCTTATGATTTACGCATCCGTTACTCGTGCGCACTCATACTTAATCAATCCGTTCAACTTTATGATAGTTGAACTTATTTATTCCGAATTCTTTTCACGAATTCGCTATTAGTCTATTATGACTCTTTTCCTGAGTCCCTTGACTATAATCCCGTTTCCGTTACTCGTTTACGCTTATTTTTCGATTTACCCCTTGACCGGGTAAAAACCAAAATAACCATTCTGGTATGCATTAAACTTCATTTTGACCCGTTTGGTTTCCTTAGCGAAATCTATCGCTTTCTATTCAACCAAACCCTTTATTTATCTTTTCATTTTGACCCGTTTGGTTGCTTTAGCGAAATCTATCACTTTTATTCAACGAAACCTTTATTTATCTTATCATTTTGACCCGTTTGGGTGTTTTAATGATATCCATCATTTTTAGCATCCAAACTTCTCATTAATCATTCATCACCCGGTTCATTCGTGCGAAATCCATCGCATATAAATAAACCATATTTCACAAGTGTTCATCAATAATCAACATATGTTTCTGCAAAATAAACAAGAAAATTCTATGAAGCATAAAGCCATGTACCTTAGAGCTTTCCCTTCAAACGCGTATCCATTTCAGCTTGGCCTCTTGATGTTCGCCCAATTTGCCTATAGAGTTCAATCTATAATACAACATCTGACATGTAATTTGTTAAAAATCTCATTTATATAATTCTTTCATACTTTTCAACAATCCATGATCACTTAGGCATTACATCAAGCACATTGTGGCAAGATTTTCATACACTCTTATCAAGTCTATGATTTAGCTATTGTCATGTATTAACATCCTTTCAAGCCTCTATGTCTAGAATGTGCTATGAACATCTAGAATTTAGCATATTAACATCAAATACTACAATCTCACTATCACAATTCATGTGTTCATCATATTCATAAAAACCCATTTGGCACAAACATTGTTAATCATTCAACACTCAAATCATAGCATTTGATCACTAATTTTTCATCAAGGTTTTGTTCCTACACTTATATACATCTCAAATTCTGTCATAGCATTCACAATTATACTCAATTTAGAACTTGTGGTGTTCATGTAGTTTCATAATATCACCTAACATCAAAATTCGACATACCTTATGATCCCTTTGTCTAGGTGATCGTTAATTTATGCTCATGCAAGAAATCTAGGCCCGATTTCCCTTTTGATTTTGAGGAAATTGATGATTTTAGGGTTCCAAGAGCTTCCCCCCTTTCCTGCTATTGTCTGGTCGACCACGTGTTTTGAGTTTTTAATTTTCTTTTTATTACTACTAGTTTTCTAAGTGTCCATTTCAGTCCTCCATTTTTTGTTTATTATACAAAGACACTATCCAATATTTTATTAGTTGTCAACAAGTAACTAGTCAAGTTAAATTCATAATAATAATCATACATATAATATTTACCATTAAGATAAATATATTATTAAATATTTGATATATTTAGGGACGTTACAGATAACTAACTAATGTTCTAACTAGGTTAAAACATTCCTAGTTATAACTTATAATACATCATGTTATATATCATTATAAACATGATAACTAAATTTTAGTATTTTTAGAGTGTTACATTATAATTTTTACTAACAGTGGCATTGTAGTAGTTTCATAAAAACTTAACAAAACTGTTAGTATCCTTTAACATACTTTGGAGGATAGTGTCCTACTATTGGTATTGCCCCTGTTACTCCTACCTCACCCATCATGTTTCAACATCTCTAAAAGTAATTAAAAATTAAAATTATGTGAAAACTAAAAAATATTCCAAAATCAAATAGAAATACAAGAAGTTCAAGTCTTAAGCTAAAAAATATTTACATATCATACGTAAAATTAGGTTAAGCTTAAACACCCATTCATTCAAATACCCAAAACACCTTTGATTCAAAACCCTTGAATTTGGTCAAACATGAGTCAAATATGAATTATTTTAACCAAAGTTATCACACAATGCAAAATTATACTCAAACCATGAAAGTTGCATAGCTTAAAATCCTCCATTAGTCAATCTCACAAAATCTAACCAAATGCACTAATGTACCATTTAACCAAATCAACCCCTAACTTCAGGGGAAAAAACTCATATTTGTGTGCAATAGCATCAAATAAACATATCAAACTTAAAGTGAGAGAGGAAAAGGTGATGGAAAGTGATACTGGGCTTCAATCAAGCCTGAAAGAAAGATAGAGGTGGTGACAGAGTGGTGATCGTAGACACAACTTGTGCGTTATTGGTAAGTGTGTATGTATATATACATATATATTATAATTTTGAGTAAAATGTCAAAATTGTCCTAAGTTTAGGCCACTTTTCCTATTTCAGTCAAAAAATAAAACTTTTTGTATTTCGATACCTGAGGTTTCATTTTTGTTGTCATTTCCATTCAAATGGCAAACCAGTTAAAATGTAATGTTAACTCCCATGGATGATTTCGGCAATTCTCAAACCTCAGGGAGGATTTTGGCACTTTTCCCATTTATTCTTTTTGTTTGAAATTTTATTTTATCTTTAAATAAAATAATTATAAATAAAATATATATACATATACACACATTTATATATTTACACACTTATTTTGTATTTTATTTTTTACCTTTAGATATAAAATAATAATAAATTAATGATGTTTGGTATGATGGGAGACAAGTGGTACTAATGTTTAGTATGACGGGTCGACAAGGGAGATGAGGTACGAGTGTCGAGATAAATGGGTGGTTGTGGCAGCGGCAGTTGTGGTAGTGGTGGTGATGGAGGTGGAGGTGGAGGTGGAGAAAAGAGAAGGTAGAAAAGAAAGAGTGTTATGTTGTGTGTATACAATGGCAGAGTTCGAAAGAAAATTCAGTGGTGTGGGACTTTGAAAATCCAAGTCGGTGGGGTTGTACTCTTAAAAAATCTAAATCGGTGGGGCTGCACTCTTAAAAAATCTACACTGCAAAAGAAAATTAGAAATTTTCGTTAATTATCAGTATGAGCGAAAAACCGATGGAGCCAGGCTACCCCTGGCCCAAAAAAGCTTCGACAGTGTGTGTATATATAATTATAAATTATAATAATTAAAATGTGTGTATATGTATATATACCGTGGTTAATTTATTATTTTTAAAGGTAAAAAAGAAAAAAATTAGTGTGTTTATACAAATGTATGTGTATGATATTATATTTATAATTTTTTTATTTAAAGATAAAAAGGAAAATTAAAAATAAAAGAATAAATGGGTAGATTGCTAAAATTGTCCCTGAGGTTTGAGAATTGCTAAAATCATTCAAGACTTAACAATACATTTTAATTGAGTTAGTGATTTGGATGAAAATGACCAAAAAATGAAACCTTAGGGACCCATATCCAAAAAGTTTCACTTTTAGACTAGAATTTTACTCTATAGTTTTTATTAATAGTAACAATGGCATTAGACCAAACCCAACATAATGCATTTGAGGTGTATTTATGACATAGATGATAAGGTGGAGAGAGAAAGAGGAGAGGGAGGATTAAGGGAAGGGGCACTATAGGGTAAGTACCATAGCCCTCACCAACCATCACTCACCACATCAAAAAGTGTTCAAAGTACCCATTGACTAGTAAGTGGTGGTGGCATCTACCCTAGACGCAAACTTTTTTAATTTAAATAAATTCTCAAAATAAATATCATTAAAACTTAAAATTCAACATTAAAGAAAAATAAACCTACAAACTTAAAACATTACTATCATTAAAACTTACATAAAATAAAACACAATACTTAAAACATTACATAACATAAAACCTAAAAACTTAAAACTTAAATAGGTCGAAATAATGAGCCAAGCCGCTATGTTGTTAAAGTCCTCGTCGTATTCGTGTTTGTAGTCGACAGGTGCCACTTGAATAACTTCCTCCTCCGAGAGCTCGTTGTGGGGATTTTGCACATTCAAGAACCAACCATGGAATCTTGAAATCTTGTAACGGATCAACGCGAACGTGAGTCTATTTGATCCACGATTCGGTTGGTTAACAGATGTGGATACAAAATGGGCGAAACACCCGGTTCCAAAAAGTAGTCCTTCGACTAGGAGATGTGGGTTCGTGATGGATTGCAACAGAAGACAACGTCAACCGATGTCTTCCTCTTCGGTCCACGGAATTGCCGTATTTGAAGTTGAGAGTTTTGTAAATGAGAAAGATAGAAGAGGTTTGGATATGTGAAAATATAAAAATAGAGAGAGTTTTGTGGATTGGGTAGATAATATGGATTGGTTAAATAGAGAAAGAGAATACAATATTTGAAGGGGTTTGAGAGTTTTGGTAAGAAGGGATTTGAGAGTGGATGTGTTAAAATTATGTGAGTTTTATAGATACATATATAGTAAATATAATATTTTTTTAAATATGACCGTTACTTAACTGTCAATACTGTGAGTTCACCAAAATGTTTAGCGGGTTCGGGAGCTAGCCACGCCAACCCCTAAGCCTACCTGTTGGGGTGGCGGTGGTGTGTTGGCCCATGTTACAACCCGTGGTAGGTTACCCGCATGGTGTCCCGACCTCCCTTATGAAAAGTTCTTGGCTAAGTGTAAACATTTTTGGAGAGAGAATAAGGTTCGTGAGTAGTGAGGTTCTAAATGAAAAAAGAGAAAAAAAAAGAGAATAGAATGATGTGACAATTTTTTGCAATTGGAGATTGTCTTAGGGAAGGAAAGGGTATTTACCCTAGACCCAACCAATTAACACTCGTCATGTCAAATTTCATACAGAATACCCATTAGCTAGTACCTAGTGGAGGCACTCTACCTATGCCAAAAACTATATATATATTTTTATAATATTAATAAATCAAATACTTCATCCAATCACAAGCCACCTTAAACAAATCTCATGCGGGTAGTTATGCTACCTTCACCAACCCACTTGCCTTACCCTTGAGGGTGGCGGCGATATGCTATATAGGTAAGTACCCTAATTCTTCTACCCGCTAGTGCTCGTCCCCTTTATAATATTTTCACAAAAGATTAACAGAATAAAGAATAAAGAATGGGATTAGATGACATGATATTAATTGAAATGCTGATGAAACTATTGTATTAGAATAAAAAAACTATCGAATTAAAAGTGTAGTTAAATACTAATTTTTATTTATATTTTACTTTATTTTTATTGTATATTATTAATGTGTTTAATTGTTTCAGTGTACAAAACCTATTTGTTAAAAAGTAACCAACCAACCCAAACTTTCATCTCATAAAATCCAAGAAGTCTAACTTTATGTTTGAATATTGTCCAATAGAAATAAACAATAGAAGTCGCCCCTTTCCTGCTCTTGTCTGGTTCACCAAAACACAGTGTGTGTTTTGAGTTTTTAATTTTCTTTTTATTACTACTAGTTTCTTAAGTGTCCATTAGTCTTCCATGTTTTGTTTATTATACAAAGATACAATCTAAATGTTTTATAGTTATCAACAAATAACTAATCAAGTTAAATTTATAATAATAATCATATATATAATATTTACCATTAAGATAAATATTATTATTAAATATTTGATATATTTAGGGACGTTACATATAACTAACTAAAGTTCTAACTAGGTTAAAACATTCCTATTTATAACTTATAATACATCATGTTAATTATCATTATGAACATGATAACTAAACTTTCGTATTTTTTAAGTGTTACATTATAATTTCTATTAACAGTAGCTTTGTACTCTTTTCAAAAAAAACCTAACGAAACTGTTAGTACCCTTTAACATACTTCAGCGGATAGTGTCCTACTATTGGTGTTGCCCCTATTGCTCCTACCTCACCCATCATGTTTCAACATCTCTAAAAATAATTAAAAATTAAAATTATGTGAAAACTAAAAAATATTCCAAAATCAAATAGAAATACAACAAGTTCAAGTCCTAAACTAGAAAAAAGAAATTACATATCATATGTAAAATTAGGATAAATATTAAACATTCATTCATTCAAATACCCGAAACACTCTATCTTTCAAAACCCTTGAATTTGGTCAAACATGAGTCAAATATAGCTCATTTTAACCAAACTTGTCACACAATGCAAAATTATACTCAAACCATGAAAGTTACATAGCTTAAAATCCTTCATTAGTCAATCTCACAAAATCTAACCAAATGCACTAATGTACCAATCTAACCAAATCAACCCTGAACTTTAGAGAAAAAAACTCATAATTTTGAATTCTATATATATATGCATACAAAAACATCACCGCTAAACTAGCATCACAAATACAACATTACTACTTATACAAACTTAAAGTGAGAGAGGAAAATGTGACGGAGAGTGATAGTGGGCTTCAATCAAGCGTGAAAGAAAGATAGAGTTGGTGACAGAGTGGTGATCGTAGGCACGACTTGTGCGATAGTGGTAAGTGTATGTAATAACATATATATTATAATTTTGAGTAAAATGTCAAAATAGTCTATAAGTTTAGGCCACTTTTCCTATTCAATCAAAAAATAAAATTTTTTGTATTTCGATACCTAAGATTTCATTTTTGTTGTCATTTCCATTCAAATGGCAAACTTAGTTAAAATGTAATGTTAACTCCCATAGATGATTTCGGCAATTCTCAAACCTTGGGGACGATTTTGGCACTTTCCCATTTATTCTTTTGGTTTTTAATTTTAAATTTTTATTTTATCTTTAAATAAAATAATTATAAATAAATATATATACATATACACACATTTATATATCGACACACTTATTTTTTTTATTTTCTTTTTTACCTTTAAATATAAAATAATAATAAATTAATGATGTTTCGTATGACGGGAGACGGTTGGTACTAATGTTTTGTACGACGGGTCGACAAGGGGAGATGAGGTACGAGGGCCGAGATAAATGGGTGGTTGTGGCGGCAGCAGTGGTGGTAGTGGTGGTGATAGGAGGTGGAGGTGGAGAAAAGAGAAGGATAGAAAAGAAAGAGTGTGTATGGTGTGTGTATACAATGGCAGAGTTTGAACGAAAATTCAGTGGTGTGGGACTTTGAAAATCCAAGTCGGTGGGGGTTGTACTCTTAAAAATCTAAATCGATGGGGGCTGCACTCTTAAAAAATCTACACTACAAAAGAAAATTAGAAATTTTTGTTAAAATTATCAATATGAGCGAAAAACCGATAGGACCAGGCTACCCCTGGCCCCAATAAAGCTTCGGCAGTGTGTGTATATATAAAATTATAAATGTGTGTATATGTATATATACTATGGTTAATTTATTATTTTTAAAACTTAAAAAAGAAAAAAATAAGTGTGTTTATACAAATGTGTGTGTATGATATTATATTTATAATTTTTTTATAAAAGGATAAAAAAGAAAATTAAAAATAAAAGAATAAATGTGTAGATGGCTAAAATTGTCCCTGAGGTTTGAGAATTTCCAAAATCGTCCATGACTTAACAATACATTTTAACTGAGTTAGTGATTTGGATGGAAATAGCAAAAAAAAATGAAACCTCATGGACCTATATTCAATGTAATGCATTTGAGATGTATTTGTGACATAGATGATGAGGTGGAAGAGAGAAAGGGGAGAGGGAGGATTAGGGGGAAGGGGCACTCTAGGTAAGTACCCTAGCCCCGACCAACCATCACTCACCACATCAAAAAGTGTTCAAAGTACCCATTGAGTAGTAAGTGGTCGTGACGTCTACCCTAGCCGCAAACTTTTTTTAATTTAAATAAATTCTCAAAATTTAATATCATTAAAACTTAAAATTCAACATTAAAGAAAAATAAACCTACAAACTTAAAACATTATCATTAAAACTTAAAACCTTACATTAAAATAAAGCATAATACTTAAAACATTACATAACATAAAACATAAAACCTAAAAACTTAAAACTTAAACATAGGTCGAAATAATGCGCCACACCGCTATGTGGCTAGTGTCCTCTTCGTAATCGTGTTTGTAGTCGACAAGTGCCACTTGAATAACTTCCTCCTCCGAGAGCTCGTTGTGGGGATTTTGCACATTCAAGAACCTACCATGGAATCTTGAAATCTTGTAACGGATCAATGCGAACGTGAGTCTATTTGATCCACGATTCGGTTGGTCTAACAAATGTGGATACAAAATTGGCGAAACACCCGGTTCCAAAAAGTAGTCCTTTGACTAGGAGATGTGGGTTCGTGATGGATTGCGATAGAAGACAGCGTCAACACGATGCCTTCCTCTTCGATCCACGGAATTGCCATTTTTGAAGTTAGAGAGTTTTGTAAATGAGAAAGATAGAAGAGGTTTGGATATGTGAAAATATAAAAATAGAGAGTTTTGTCGACTGAGTAGATAGTATGGGTTGGTTAAATAGAGAAAGAGAATAAAATATTTGAAGTGATTTGAGGGTTTTGGTAAGAAGGGATTTGAGAGTACATGTGTTAAAATTATGCGGGTTTTATAGATACAAATATACTAAATATAATAAATTGTTTTTTTTTAAATGTGACGGTTAACGGTCAACACATTGAATTCACCAAAATGTTTAGCGGGTTTAAGAGCTGGCCACGCTAACCCGCTAAGCATACCTGTTGGGGTGCGGTGGTGTGTTGGCCCGGGTTACAACCCGTGGTGGGTTACCCGCATGGTGCCCCGGCCTCTCTTATGAAAAGTTCTTGGCTAAGTGTAAACATTTGTGAAGAGATAATAAGGTTTGTGAGTAGTGAAGTCCTAAATGAAAAAAAGAGAAAAAAAAGGAAGAATAGTGAATCGTGATATGATGTGACAATTTTTTTTGCAAATGGAGAATGTCTTAGGGAGGAAGGGGTACTTACCTTAGCCCTAACAAGTTAACACCCAGTATGTTAAATTTTTTACAAAATACCCATTAGCTAGTAACTAGTGGAGGCACCCTACCTATGCCAAAAACTATATATAATATTTTTAATATTGATAAAATCAAATACTCCATCCAATCACAAGCCACCTTAAACAAATCTCATGCGGGTACCTTGATAACTTCATCAACCCGTTTGCCTTACCCTTGAGGGTGGCGGCAATATGCTAATATAGGTAAATACCCTAGATTCTTCTACCCGCTAGTGCCCGTCCCCTTTATAATATTTTCATAAAAGATTAACAGAATAATTTATGGGATTAGATGACATGAAATTAATTGAAATGCTGATGAAACTATTGTATTAAGAATAAAAAAAATAAACTATTGAATTAAGAGTGTGGTTAAATACTCTTTTATTTATATTTTATTTTATTTTTATTGTATATTATTAATGTTTTTAATTGTTCAGTGTATAAAACCTATTTGTTCAAACTAACCAACCAATCCAAACTTTGTATCTCATAAAATCCAAGAAGTCTAACTTTATGTTTGAATATTGTCCAATAGAAATAAACAATAGAAGTCGCCCCTTTCTATGTGGTGGTGTTCTGGATTTAAATATATGCAACTCCTTGGTTTTATGGTTCGTGAGTTATAAAAAATGGTTTGATGACCAAACATGATCATAGTTTACTTTTCTTTTAACAAAATATAATTTAGATAGTGTATAAGCATTTGGTCGGCCAATCACCAATGTGTACTCGTATTATAGTTGCGTATTTGACAACTAATTTATACCTTTTTATAAACAAATAAAAATGTATTATATGACTATTCAATGTAGTTTATTCAAAAAAATAATTTAATCCAAATAAAGCATCTTAACTATATGTCACGTATACACAACAGCTACGTATGTCATGTTCTGATATTTTAATAGTACCCTTAGACGACCAATAAATTTTCATCTCACACTTCATATACGTGACCTGTAATTCGGACTGTAAACCAGAGTTAGCCATGCCTTCGACTCTTCCACTTTGTGCTGAGCTCCTCACATCCATTGGTGTCCGAAACGACTATACATTCGAATCTTCTAACATTCTCATTGTTGCATTAATACATTGTGTGCAAAGAAACAAAATTATGATACGATCACCAATTATACAAGATACAGAAAGATTACACGAACATATGTAGTTTGCAAGCATGTATGGCTTATTAGTTAAACCAATTATAAGGGATAACCATTTTTATAAAAAAAAAGTGTTATAGAACAGTTTGATAATATTATTAAGATATTTTTTGAAAGAGAATTAATATATTAAATGAATAAAAGAGATATTTAATTAAAAAGTAAATATGTTTAATCGTAATAACAGTTTTATAATTAGAAAACTGATTAACTAAACAAAGAGAATTGATTTGCAATTTAACAAATAAATAGTTATCTATTTATATATTAAATGAATAAAATTAAAAAGTAAATATGTTTAATCATAATCAACAGTTTTATTTAATTAAAAACTGATTTAACAAAAACAAAGAGAATTGATTTGCATGTTAACAAATAAATAGTTATCTAATGTCAACAAGTGTTTGGATAATGATACAACTAAAGAGAATTAAATATCTATGCCAAGTCTTGTGAAAAGTGAAAACCATGTGAGTTTAGGATTTGTGTCTCTTCATTTGGTGCACACCACACCAAAACAAGTTGTAAAACCTAATTCTTCGTACATACCTTTGGCTAAATTAGATGTCCTTTCCTTAAATGGAATTTTGAATTAGGATACTTTAAACCCTAGTTAGATTGGGGGGGGGGGGGGGGGGGGGTTTAACAACGGTTTTGTCAAGATCGTAAAACAAACCTTTTGGTACAGTTTGAACAATTTTAAGCCGATTTGTATGACCAAGAAACTACAACGATGACTTACATGTGTTGTTATACTCTTTTAAACCATATCATAATTATCTCTATTAAATCATTATCTAGGGTTAATAAGCAAATGTGAATTACGGTTGTTTTTAACAACCAAAGACAAATTTTATTGCCAAAAAATAAGCCCAGCTACTGGAAATCCCAAATACAAAAGAAACAAACATTACATTTTAAAGTCTATATTGTTAAAATTCCATCAACGATCCCTTTAGGTCCCCAAACTTAAACCTATTTTTAATCCACACATAAGAGTCCTCTTTGATTCCTTCTAACATCTTTGGGACTGCCTCTCATTTATCTTCAACAATCTTATTACTTTTGTATATCCATATCTTCGAAATTGTAGAGAACAAAATAACTTCGACCAACTTCTTTCACAATCACTTGAATGGCCTTGACACCTATAGTTGACGGATACGGACCATTTAATTTAAGCTAAGCCCACACATTTCACCAAATAACTTTCGCCCCATAAACAAGAGAAAAAAAATATGATATGGATCTACAAGGAAATAATGTTTGTATATGCCTAAAAATTATGATCTGGATCTTACAAGGAAATAATGTTTATATATGACTAAAAATATATTGTTGGGTCTTACAAGGAAATAATGTTTTTATAGGACTAAAAATATTATAAATAACTTGACTTTATAAAATAATATTTGATTTCGTTAGTTGCTGCGGAGATAATGCTAGAAAGCTTATACTAAACTACCTTCTTTTGCATTCTAAAGCTTTCTTTGTATAATCAAAGGGAACCTTTATTATCTATTTTTTATTTATAGAAAATGATAAGCAGTAAATACACAACCCGCTAGATACGTGACGGTGTGAAAGTAAATACTGAAATACTAGGTTAGAGTTGCGTATACACATGGTTTAACAAATGAAACTAAATAAAATAATACATTTAGTAAAATAGAGGAGCTCATTAAGTTACATGAATGTGGGAGTGTTTATTTTTCACCGCTTATCACGATTACTATATCGACGAGGATACTTCCACCTGCTTGCCAGCTATGTCAAGCGGTCGTTGCTGATCCACATTCAATCCTCTAGATAACGTGCGAATCTTATCCTTTTTCCTCGTAAAACAAGTTGCGACCCTTAATATGATTATGTATCGATTTCCAAATGCTCAACTCCAGCATAACACGTCATTTGTCTATCCATAATCAGTTTTTCATAAATACAAAAATCTACAATATAAACTCGAACAACCTATTTCCTCAAATAACTGGTACTCATCTCTCTAAATCGAACCGAAAAACAAGTAAATAAGAAAATTCTAAACCTTGAGCTATTATAGTATTATTATCTACTCACATTGATCATATTTAAAAAATATTTATTTATTGTTAAAATAAAAAGTAAAAGTCATAGAGAATCCATGGCCCTAGGAATAGATAGCAGCATCACCATAACCATTCTGACTAGAAACTATTAAACCGCGTACCCTTTCCACCTTTCTCCTTCCATTGTCACTGTTTCCACACCTCCAAATCTCTTTATACAAAGAAACACATCACAACTCACATGCAATCAGGCATGCACTTCAGTTCACTGAATTCAATATCTCCGAGTTTCACCGGCAATTCATCTAACAATCTCGCAGATATTGCCGCTAGAGTCGTTGAAGAATTCCGCAACCAAAACGACGACGAAGAGATCTCTACAACTTCACTGAAGATGCAAATCAGGCATATGTTCATCAAAATGATCAATCAGATCGTAATTATACGGAAATTTTGAAGCAAAATGAGGAAGAACAAGGCGAAGATGAAAATGAAGAAGAAGAAGAATTTGAGTTCACTGTGTGTGTAGAAACCCTAACTTATCGCCTGTATCGGCCGATGAGATCTTCTCCAACGGCGAGATCCTGCCGCGGTATCCGTTATTCGATCGGAGTTTGTTGCTAAACGATGTCGTTTCGGATAAATCGGATAAAATATCTGTAACTGAATCTTTACGGCAACCGCTCGGGAAGCTTTTCAGAGAGGAGCGAGAATCGGCGTCGTGTACGACGTCGTCGGAGGCTGATAATCTCGCCGGAGTTACGCCGGGAACGTACTGCATCTGGAAACCGAAGGAAGAGTCACCGGAACGGTGTAAAAAGAGCAATTCGACTGGTAATACGTCGAAACGGTGGAGGTTACGTAACCTTCTTCAACGGAGCAATAGTGATAGTCGTATGACCACCGGTAAGCACGCTCCGGTTGCCGATTTAGGTAATTTTCCGGCGACGAAGAAGAAAGGTGAAAAAGTGAAAAAAGTTGATAAAACTGCAAAAGTCGCCGGTGCCGATGATGACGGTGAGCTGACGTCAGTAACCGTTGAGATTAAGTCTGCAAACAAAGGAAGTAACCGTTTCCGGTCATCATCTCTGGCATAAAAAGGATACGTCGGTGTATTTGCCAACGTGAGCGGATTGAGCAGTAACGCGTGATTAGGGTTTGCAGTTATAGAATTTGTATATAAATTAAAAAATTTGATGATTTTGAGTGTGTTATTTTTTTTTTTTTTGTGCTGGTAGAGTTAGTGAAACGACGTCGCTGGGGAATTTGCCGGCGGGTGGTGTCTGTGGTGGGGTAGAAGTGGCTTTAGTGAAAAGTTAAAGGGTGTAACTGGAAAATTGAAAAAGTAAAAGGGGTTTGAGGACTACGGGGCATGGGAAAAGGCGTGGGGTAGTGTTTGTGGGGGTAGTTTTGTCTTCGTGTGTGTGGTGGTTTGGAATGTGTATTGGAAATTTACGAGATCTTGTTATGCTTTAAATCCCAATATTTATGCATCAAATGTCAAAAGTTACTAGCTTTTAGGAATAAATCAAACCTCTTTTTACATTGTCATTTCCTATATTTAGTATTTATCAAGTTGGTTTTTTTAAAGGTAAATTTTGCTTTTATTTATATCGTTTGTGTGATTTGGAATTAAAACTTATCCCTTTTAATGTGTTTAAAGGTTTTATCTTTACTAATACATCGTCACCTTATTGGTTTTTGATCAAGTTAACTCATTGATGTTCCATGTCTGGGGAAAGAGGCCACATCGGTTTCCCGTTCTCCCCGCACACCGTGACAAATAGCACCAATGCCACACTACAGCCAACGAACACAAACATTGAAGTTGCAACGTCTTAACATGGAGAAATTAGACCGACATATAAAACAGAGAAAATAATAACTAGATCTAGGACTCACGCGTTGTGACGAACTTGTTAAACGGGAAAAAACAGACAACATAAATACACTGCACACACACGTAGTTTGCGCCATGTTAACTCGCAAAATTTAGAATGAAGCGTATAAGAAAATGCAAAATCGTTGAAACACACACACATTGTGTAACGCTTCGCATTCTTGTACTTTTCTTATTTAAAAAGTATAATCGTATTTCCATATGGAAACTTGTATTTGTGTCTTATCCGTATTTGTCTTTCCAACTTTGTAAATCCGAGACGTTGATCATAATGAAATTCTTATTTTACCCATACTTGTTATACTTGCAATCAATCATTCAAATACATACTTGCTTGCAAATCATACTTATCATACGTGCAATACTTATACGTTACCATCTTATGCTTTAAATACTTAAAACCGACTGAAATACGCAAAAACGGCCCAAACCAACCCAACTTCGTACGAAGTGACCGTCAACTCGCACAAACTGCACCTATTCGCCTATAAATAAGATGCACTCTCACAACTTCAAACTTTCCGTACACTCTCACTCTCAAATTTCTGGATTCTTGGCAGAACTTTCTCAGTTGTACTAAGTGAGTGTTAGCTCACTAAATACTTTGAAATTTCATTATCCTTCTTTATTTTCTACTTCTTTTTCTTTTATACCAAGTGTAGAGGCTGACTAAGTTCATCATCCACACTAGGTTGATGAACTTTGAGCTTTGGTAAATCATATAACGAGGTATTCATACCTCCTTGCTTGACATCTGTGACATATCTGAAGGGCTAAGAATATAAAACATATACATATAAAACACGTATTTTTCCTTGTAAACTGGTCAGAATCACGACACTATCAAATAATGAATTAGTGTTGGCGATCTCAGACTGTTCTGCCTCGTTCCTAAACTCCTCATTCACAGAAAACAATGTCGAAATGGGCGTTAAATGAGCTAAAACATTCCAAAACTGTCACTTTGCACGAAGTGGTATTTTCTACGTTTCGTTTCATACTTTTTTGAATCCTCGTTTGAATCATTCGTTAACCACAGTCTATTCACACACCTCTGTTTACCCCTTGTAGGGTAACTTCCGTGTTTGTCACCTCAACACTCCAGCTCAACAACTCGCGAACTTCTAGGAAGCTTACAAAACCGTGAGTATACTTGACCCGTTTACTTTTATCACTTTTAGGTGCAATCCATGTAAATTACCAAAGTCACACAACCATGCTCAAACTAAATCACAAACAATCCTAATCCATGCTTACGTGACATACTTGAATACATACATGCTTATACTTAATATGCTTATACCATGTCATTAACTTCGATTAATTCTCCCTTAACATGTATAGCGCTACATGATTAACGCACCGCCCTTATTCGTGAGGTCATGTTAAGTAAACAAAATGGTCTAGTCCTTGCTATGATTAGATTACGCTAGCGGTAAACTTTGGGTTGACACGTATAATTGCATGATAGTTTTGCCATGATAGTCTCGAGTTTACATTTATGCATGAGGATTTGGTAAGCGTTTATATTTGCTATTAGTCAAACTTGTATACTCGCCAATGCCTTGTGTGTTGAACTATACTTTAACATGTATTGGAGGTTGATGACGATGACGACCCGTGGAATCTAGTAGGATGGACATAGAAACTCATCTTAATTTAGACTTATGTAGCATCGTGTTTCTAATTGAAATGTTGTACTTTTGTTGTACTTGTATTTGAAATCGATGTTGTATTTGTTTCCAGGCAATGTACTTGACCCTTTAGTAGTGAAATGATATATTGTTCCTCTAAATATTTATCACAATTTAGCGTTATGTTGTTTGGAGCAATCTATTTACGTTCGTCCCGATAATTCCGCCATCGATTGGTATAAACATAAACAACAAAAATTATAATTACTCTGATTTAATTATTATTTGGAAGCACTTACTTTATTTCAATATCATTTGAGCCACCTCGCCTACACACAAGTAGGTATAAGTAAAAATGGATGGAAACTATGAGGTGGATCAGATAGAGGTGGCCACATGTGTTGCATTGATAGTTTTAAGTCGATATCAATTGGTACAACTAGAGATGGGCATAATCGGGTTTTATTATTACCCGGAACCGGTTTCAACCCGGACCCGGTTCTGCTTGGATGTCATTGGAACCGGGTATGGTGTGGAACCGTGTCCAGTTCCTACCCGGGTTCACACCCAAGAATATGGAACCGTGTAGAACCGGGTACGGGTATTATGGAACCGGGTATGGTGTGGAACCGGGTATGGTGCGGAACCGGTTCCTGACAGTAAAACCCGACTTTTTACTGTTCAGAACCGGTTCCTGACAGTCGAAAACCTGACTTTTTACTGTTCAGAACCGGTTCCTGACAGTCGAAAACCTGACTTTTACTGTTCAGAACCGGTTCCTGACACTAAAACCTAACCTTTTTACTGTTCAGAACCGGTTCCTGATAAATGTTACCGTTGGGAACCGGTTCCTGGCAGTCGAAATCGGTTTTTTTTATATAAACCCCTCCCTACTTACCATTTCAAAACTTAACACTCGCCATCATCAACTTACAAACTCAATCATCTTCTAAAATCTTGCAAAATACCTATGGCATGCAACGAAGAAGTTGTTACGGTCTTAGAGACGAAAAGAAACCCAGCTATATGGAAGAATTTTGATCTTTGTTTAATGTCCGACAGCCACGAGATGGCTAGATGCAAAGCTTGCGGAAAATTTATGAAGGCCGCAGCCAACTCAACCCTTAAGAAACACACTGAGCGGCATTGCCCAGTGACGAAGGCAAAGAAAAATGAGACGGGAGAAGGTTCCGGCACCGGTTCTTCAAATGTTTGATGTAACCCGTTTGGTTTGGTGTTTTAATAAAGTTTGTGTAATGTTTCTTTCTATTGTGTTTGTTATTTTTTATTTTTATTATTAGTTACATTGATAAATAAAAATAGTAACAATAATCGGTTAAAATTAAAAAACAAAAAATTAACCGGTTACAAAAAAAAAAAAAAAATTACTCAGAACCGGTTCCAGTAAGATTTTATTTCTTTGATCGTTTACTAGTGGCAGGTGCAACACTTTCCGATGAGTTTCTCTTAGGTGCGGGTACCTCGGTACAATCGCCGTCCGAATCGTTAGTCTCAACTTTTTCGGCTATAACCGGTTCCAACGGTAACATTTTAACGGTATAACCGGTTCCTTCTAGAACTGCATTTCCGGGTATTGATGGAACCGGGTACGGGTAGGAACCGGGTACGGTTAGGAACCGGTTACTACCCGATTCAAATGGTAAAATTGTGGAACCGGGTTGGAACCAACGGGTATTTTGAACCCGGAACCGGTTCTACTTAATGTCAGGTAGGAACTGGAACCGGTTCCAGTTCAGTTCTACCGGTTCGGGTTCGGAACCGGTTTTTATGCCCATCTCTAGGTACAACAAACATGCATTCTCTACTTTATAATCCCACCCCCTCTAGTCAATTTTATTTATCATGGTGCCGATTTTTTTAGTGGTCTTTTTTTTCTTTGGGAAAATAAGTTAGCTAAGTATAATCATGATATTCTAACATATATATTTCAAGAGAACCGAATAAACTAAGTCAAAAACCAATCAAAATAATGTATTTTGTGGTATAGTTTTTTTGTTTTATTATTAAAGTTATTTTGAGTGAAATTTGATATAAAGCGGATAACTGTCGATTCTTTAACTCTTTCTCTCATAACTATCATCATCTTATTTATGATATTATCACCACCTTGTCTGCTCATCAACCTCATCTCAGCAATTTAATTAAGCCTAAAAATGAAAATAGGAGACAAGCCCACCCCTAATTTAATAACTTAATGGATTCCCCTTTGAGACAAGGCCCATAAAAGAGAAGAGGAAAAAGCCCACTAGTAAACACTCCGGCCCAAGCAAGCAGTTTTATTTTCCTCACAGTTATGGGCTGTTTAGATGAGTTTAAAAAGTGATTTTTGAACTTCAAACAGCTTAAGCCTATCAATTTTCAAACACCATATTTTGTAGCTTAAATTGTAAATTACGTATCACCATCTGATAAGCCCATATCACATAATCACTTGTAAAAACATCTAATAAGCTCTTTAATTTAAAGAAGCTGCAAAGATGCTATCAGCTTAGAAGATCTAGCTTCATATGTATTATAAATTCAGATGCTAATACTTATATAATTGTGAGTATTACACAATGTTGCCCTTTAAATTTATTACACTTGCCCGATTATGCCAACGTTGATTGCAACATTAACTGTATTCTCATACAACGGCAACTGGGGGTGTCAAACCAGGCGTTGACGTCAAGCTAGCCGCATAATCCCGAGCCCATAGGTCATAATGTACAATTTCTTCGAGCGAAGGTGTGGCCACCAATTCGGATTGATGCTTCTCACATGTTAGCTCGACAACTTTAAATATGTCCAAGTACTTAATCCTGGATGATAGCAGTAATCAATGATTAACACGTTGTTTGTTTCAATACCTATCGTAAATTATGACATTTTATTAAAACAATTGCTTACTTTTCATCGATGAACATCTCAACCGCTTTCTCGTTGGCGGCACTAAGAACTCCGGTCATCGTGCCACCAGCACGCCCCGCAGCATAAGCCAAATCCATTGATGGGTATTTCACATTATCGGGTTCTTTGAATGTTAATGATCCCAGCCTGCATCACATTAGTTAGCAATTATATTCGTGAATCATAAATTCAAGTTTTTGTTATGATTTACGTACTTGCAAAGATCGAGGCGAGGCCATGTAATTTCAGAGCAGGGTACTCTATCGGGCCACGATAACGTGTAAAGAATTGGCAAACGCATGTCGGGCCAACCTAATTGGGCCAGGACCGAAGAGTCCTGCCAAAAGTATAAAACAGAAATGATTCATCTAACGGGCCTGCAAAGCAAAAGGGTAAGATGGGAATTTTACCTGTGTCTCAACCATGGAGTGTATGATCGATTGAGGATGAATAACGATTTCAATATTATCGTAATCCGATCCATAAAGATAATGGGCTTCAATTACTTCAAGACCCTTGTTAAAAAGTGTTGCGGAATCCACTGTGATTTTTTTACCCATGCTCCAGTTAGGATGCTTTAATGCGTCGGCTACTTTAACGTCTTTTAGTTTTTCAACCGGTAAATCTCTATTGCAACCAAAGAAAAAACCAAAATCTATCAATAATATATATTATTTACTAAAAGAACGTAAACGGGTGGCTATATCTGAAGTTGGGCCAGTTTTGCGACTGTCGTCCAAAGGTTTATTTTTCCGCATCTGGATCCAAAAGGTTCAAAATCTTGCCATTTCCATCCAGCTCGTTAACTCCATCCATTTTCCTCCGCTAAGTCAAGGGTATTTTCGTTTTTTTACATATATTATTTCGTTTTTTTATTAAGGATATTTTGAATACTTGTACGGTTAAATGCTTGTGTACATAAAGTGAAAAAGACTGAACTGCCCTTTAAGTTAACAAAAAAGACAAAAATACCCCTAACTTAACGGAGAAAAATGGATGGAGTTAACGAGCCAGAAGAAAATGGCAAGATTTCAAACCTTTTGGAATCTAAATGCGGAAAAACAAACCCTTGCACGAAAGTCGCAAAACTGGCCCAAACCTCAGGGACGAAAAATGGCATTTTACTCTTAAAAGAATCATAATATTGATACCTAAAAGCACCACCAGATGCGGTTAAGATTATACGTCTAAGAGCACCTTCAGGAAAGCCTTGAATACACTGAAAAACCGAAACAAGATTTTTATTATTATTATTATTATTGTTGTTGTTGTTGTTGTTGTTTTCTTCAGTTATCATTAATTTCATGAGAACGATTAAACTTCATTGGATTACCTGGAATATAGCAGAATGTTCGGAATCCGCAGGAAGAATCTTTACGTTATGTTTATGTGCAAGAGGGAGGACAAACGGGCCACCAGCAATCAGGGTTTCTTTGTTAGCTAAAGCTATGTTTTTCCCTGCTTCGATGGCAGCAACCGTAGGCTATGTACAAAATTCAAACAACCATTTAATTAAAAGATTATAAAAACAAAATATAAGCAAAATCTTCAAATGGGAATCGAGATTCAAGAATATAAGGATATACCTTCAAACCGGCACAACCAACTATGCCTGTGACTACAGTGACACAATCAGGGTGGCGGGCAACCTAAGATAAGAGTAAGAACGTGTTAGTTGTAATCATTACAAAAAGTAGAAAAAAAAAAAAAAATGTTGGGAGTTGATGATACTGACCTCAATGATGCCTTGCTCCCCGGGAATAATTTCGGGCATGTAATCAGCATCGGCTAAAGCTTCTTTAAGCTCACCGACTAAAGATTCGTTCATAATAGAAACTAATTGAGGTTTGAATGCCTTTATCTACATCATGAAACAAGGAAATTGTTTGACTATTTGACAAATAATTAAAATATCATTCTATATTCACAAAATAGAAACATAACCAGTAAACAGGTAACTTAACACTAAAACTTTCCAACAAAGAATATCTGGATTCTTTAAATCTGTGTTCGTTTGCTTAATCCTATGATAACTCTAATGAGCGACTCATATATGGATCACTGGGACCGCGAAAGAAGAGTGATGAAAGGACCTAACTTTCACTCTTTTGAATTCAACGATTTTTCATAACAAGGAAAGCCCGAGTTATCAGCAAGTCATGATTTTTGTTTCGTCCGTTTGATGGCAAATGTTTTCATCATCCATTATTCAATTCTATACAAAATTCTCAAGAGTTCTCTCTGTTTATCTTTTGTGTTTCCGTCCTGCGTCACTCTTGACTTTAAATTTCTATTCAGTTGCATCTTTTTTTCACAATTAATGAATTTTAATGCCCATCATTACACCTAAAAACTAGGGTTACAAATTTCCAACATAATCAATCACCTGTTCAGCAAGAAGGGTGACATTTGAACCAGCAGCAAGTGCCACAACTCGAAACTTATCCGGGTTTTCCGCAACAATATCAAGCGTCTACAATTCGAAAACCCAAAAACCATCAATTTATATGAATTTTGCAACTGCCCACCAAAGTGTTTGATAAAATTCACCTGAGTCCCAATCGAACCAGTAGACCCAACAATCGATATAGGTTTAGGCCCGTCCCAACTCTTCCTCCCCGGCTCCACTGCCGCCGTCCCCGGCCACGCCGGCGGCGGCACCGCCGCCGAACATCGGATACCCTTTCCGAAACTCACCTTGACATCAATTTTTTTCTTGAAACAAAACCCACCTAACAATAACCCCAAATACACAAGATATCAATAATTAAGTAACATTTTGGCATGTTGATTGCTTGAATTGGTGAATTACTACATACCTTGGAGGTTGAGAAGGTGGGTCTGGGGTTTGCAGGTGTCTGAGAAATTGATTGGATTGGTTTGAGTTGGAGATAGAAAATTTAAAGACATTTTTGGGTGATAATATTTGAGTTAGTGAGAGATTGAGGAATTGTATGAGGGTGGATGATGATTCATAGGAACAGAAAATAGGAGAAGCAAATATTAATATAAGCAGCTAAAAATTGGTATCTGTTTACCCAAAGCTGGGTGGTGCGTTCATTATTAATATAAACTAGTTTTTGGCATTAATTCGAGTACTTCTCTTTCATAATATGTACGTCTGTGTGTGTATGGTTGCTTGTATATACCTCTCATAACACAATCTTAAAAAAATTACATCGAGTCAACTAATTAAAACAAAATACTGTCATATTTTTGCTAAAAAAAACTAAAACGATGGAAAGATTATAATTTTAAACTTGGAGCAAAATTGTAATTTTTTAGGACAAATGAGCGTGTCCAGCCAGCCGCTTGACATGAATAAAAATTACACGAAGTCAAACAATTAAAACAAACACTACCATAGTTTTATCCTAAAAAAAGTTAAATGATGGCATGACAATAAATTTGAACTGAGGGTAAAATAGCATTTTGGCTTGGGAAAAAACAAAACTAATGATAAGACTGTAAATTTAAACATGTAATTTGCACAGTAGGTAAATATCAGACAATTGTCTGAAATTATTTCTCTCTATATGAGATGTAGTATATATAAATATATTGGAATCAAATAATAAAAAATTAATTTAAATAAAATCAATAACCTTTTACTTCCGGTAGTTACATTATGAGTCACAGACTATTGTATAAATTTATTTGTCGCACTAAAGTATTCTTTTAGTATCGATTTGGTGCAATGCAATGTTAAACAATACAGACGCATCGCTACATAGTGTTGTTAATATCTAGGGGTATATTTGCATATTTTACATATGTTTGTGTATGTTTTATACATGTGTATTAAAATAAATTATAGTCTTGCTTCAAAACTTAATTTCATGTGATGCATTGCGGTGATTCTAGCTAAGATTTTTGCTTTTTAAAAGAATATCAGGTTCAATATTTGACAGAAGGTAGATTAGATATAATTCGTAAGAAATAATCTAATTTGTAAATTATATAAAAGAAATTAAAGATTTATATATAAGTGAAAACTATAAATGCAAGTCAGAGATGAGTGAAATAAACGTGTGAACGTTATTCCCGTGGGATTCATTTTCTATTTTGTCATTCCATCAATATAAGTAGAAAATGTCACCATTAATGTATAACAGTATAAGTCAGCTTCTTCATTAATGTTTTATTTATAATGATTTTTAGCTTTCATGACCATTCAAGCTTTAAACTTATTTAACGGGTTTGTTTTTTTTAGTAACTAAATAAGTAATCTAAATAAATATTTCACCTTTTGAATTTTTAACGGATACGTAATAGGTAATTGGTACTTGAAAACAAAATTATCATAAGATAATACTGAAGTTTCATAACCATTAGATTAATCAATTATAAACATAAAACAATATTATAACTAAAGTCGTTTAGAAAATACAGCCACTCGAAGAGTCGAAGGGTAGGATGCATGACAATGCGGATGGTTGTGACTTGTAAGTTGATGTTGTTGGTTGCGGGTCACCCAAGACGTGAATTAATGGGTGTGCAAAGTAGTATCGGCTCAGTTATAAATGTTTATTCATAACCATAATCGAGCTTTGGTTATTGAAGATTGCTTAACAATTATCATAACCGATTGTCGGTTAAGCATGGACTAGTTAACTGCCGATTATGGGTCGCTTCAGTTAATTCAATTAAACTGTCTAATGTGTTTTTTTTCCTTTATGCCGACTAAAATGGTTTTTTGTGGTGTTCCAAAATTGGTCATGCATAAAGAAAACGAGACAAGCTACTCGAGCTCGGCTAAAAAAAGCTCGAACGAGCCGAGCTTAAACAACCCCGAGCCTAAAAACGAGCTTGTTTAGTAAATGAGCCCGAGTTTCGCTTATCGAGCACAATCGAGCTCACGAGTCTAAACGAGCCTAATGTTTATATTTTTGTACTGATATATATATAATATATATATTATATAATATATATATATTATATATATATATATATATATAATATATATATATAGTGCATGTGAGAAAATTTAAAAGTGTGAGAAGGATAAGAAAGATTATGGAGGTGACATGTGTCCCTTTTTATTTTGGTAGTTTAAGGGTATAAGTGTAATTTAACTAATAAAAATCTAATTATGGAATGAATATATGCAACCGATTTTTGGCAGTTATTGTAGGGATTTTTGAATTTGAAATAACACCCTAACTCATAAAAACAGCACAGCATGTATATTGAAGGCATACATCTTATAAAGAATAGAAATATAACTCATAAAAATACCCTAACTCATAAAAACACCACAACATGTATATTGAAGGCATACATCTTATAAAGAATAGAAATATAACAAAAATAACACCATAACTTATAAAAACACCAGAACAGTTATATTGAAGGCACACATCTTATAAAAAACACCCTAACATTGAATATAAAAGAAATAACACCAGTCAACACTTTAATCAGAATCAAAACAGAAATTACTCCCTAAATATATAAAAACATAAATAACTCTACATAAGTATATCAATATGGTACTCATATTAAAGATAAAAAAACACTCGCTATTATGGTTTATGTATAAAAAGTTATTGATCTTTAAAAAAGAAGGGGGAACTTTGCATGTGTATTAATGTTAGTTTTTTAATTTAAAAATATTAAATTTACCTTTATACCCTTAATCTAGAAAATTAGTTAGTTTAATAGTCAACATTATTTACAGAATTGCCACTATGATCTCAACCATTAGATTAAATATCTAATAGTTTAGATCGTTTCTTATCCTTCTCACACTTTTAAATTTTCTCACAATAACCTCACCCTATATATATATATATTAACAATAATAATTACTATTTATAAAACAATGAGAAAATAACTAAATTATATATAAAACAATAGTTATTAGGAATATAAAAAATTTTAAAAATAAATTAGCCGAGCCCGAGCTTGAAAATTACCTACTAGTTGTGCTCGAGCTTTAGAAACAAAGCTTGAATCGAGCCTAAAGCTCGAGCTTTCATGAGTTAAACGAGCTTGGGATCGGCTCGACTAGTTTACACCCCTAAACTTATGCATGTTCTAAGATGAAATATGAACGTTTTAAGCTCGGTTATGGATAATTGCAGCATGAAGTTAAGTGTGCGAAGCTAAAGATAAAGGTTTAAAAGTTGAAAATCACAAACATACAAGGTTCATTTTAATTTGGTTAATGAAGAGACATTAACTATTATCAAAACTGAATAGCCAATTAATCAAATTCGCTTAAACATAATCGATTGGTTTTCTCGGTTATGGTTAATTCTAGTTATCGCTTCAATTCTATTATGGTTCCCGTTTTACTCACTCATAGACAGGATGGTGAAAACAAACATGGTTTATAAAAGAGAAAAGTGCCCGAATAGTTAATGTGGTTTGCTTTGATTTCACCTTTAGTTCCTACATTTTCAAAATTACAGCTATAGTCCCCAACTTTGCAAATTCGTTCTCGGATGGTCTCTGGTGTGGATGGGGGTTAGTTTTTGTTGTTAAGTAGGTGTGAAATTACTAAAATACCCTTTAGTATAAAACAAAATATATTAAATAAACATATATAATTAATATTTAAAGATTTATGTAGGGCCCACCCACCACCACTTCATCTTCTCACCACCACCACCACCACCATTCTTCTCTCTGATTCCCTTCTCACCCTCTCGAGCTTTACAAAT
Organism: Scalesia atractyloides; assembly: GCA_947069175.1. Lineage (NCBI taxonomy): Eukaryota > Viridiplantae > Streptophyta > Magnoliopsida > Asterales > Asteraceae > Scalesia > Scalesia atractyloides. Next base: position 9,251,351 of record CAMTDV010000029.1, read on the forward strand.
TCCCTCCAGCACTCCCCTCTCCTACATTTCGAACAACAGACGTACACCCACTCTAAAACACATCAGAGTTGTTTACTGCAGTTTGGGTACCACCACCACATGAGCTGATGTACCAGGATCAACAGTGGTGTGCGACGTCTTTGGGAGAGGAAGAGGCTGAGTATCCAGGGCAACTTGATCAGCAGGAGAGATTCCTGCTCTGTTATTTCATTTTCTTCTTCAGTAATGCATCCTCCCTCCTCTGAGTTCTCTTCCATATCAAAATTTAGGGGCTTTATAGGCGTCGGCACATCAGCAGACATTGAATTGGTTGTGCACGACGACTTAGAAAGGTTGTGCATGGTTTAGAGGAGAAATTACCTTCGTTGTCAGCTTTACTCGCAGTTGTGACATCCGAGATAGCTTCTTCAACCTCCATAGCAGCTGGGACTTGAAGCATCACAACAGTATGAGACCCAAAAAATGTCGCTCCCCTCTGCTGAAGATTGATACTCGATTTGTCATGGACTAAGTCATTCACGTCGAGGTTAGTAAGGGGAAGGTGCCCCTTTTCACCTTTGGATGGCTTATGCACGCCCTTAGAGCTTTCAAGAGATGATACATACGAGTTTAGTGCACCAGCTTGCTCTTTAGGGTTCTTGGCGGCATTTACAGATCTTGTGGAGATGCGGCGTTGAGACCTCAGAGGTTTCAACAGGATTTGGTTCAGGGGGTAAAGGAGGTGGATGATTTCCACCGATTGAAGGCAACATTTGACAAGAACACGTACAAATCAAAGAATTTTTAGGAAGAAATGATGGTGGTGGTGGTGATAGTGAGGAAGATGAAGTGGTGGTGGGTGGTCCTACATAAATCTTTAAATATTAGTTATATACATTTATTTATTAATTATTCAATGTATTTTGTTTTATACTGAAGGGTATTTTAGTAATTTCACACCTATTTAACATGAAAAACTAATCTTCATCCATGCCAGGGACCATCCAATAACGAATTTGCCAAAGTTGGGACTATAACTATAATTTTGAAAAAGTAAGGACTAAAGGTGTAATTAGAGTAAACCACAGAGACTATCAATACAATTTTATCTTTATAAAATTTGTATAAAAAGTATTTCTTTAGTAATCTTTCATAGAATATTTTAAAATTCGAGATTTATGATAATGGTGATAACACTTCTATATAAACTAAAACAGTTATAATATTATGTATAATCCATTATTTTATCTAGTTTTTTTTTTCAATAAAACGTTGATCACTATAAGCTTTTGTAAACTTTGGTTATATTGCTTTTATAAATTTTATCACTTCATTTAGTATTCCATTCCACTATATAACATTTCCAAATGTGAATAGTAAATAGGGTCATATGATATTTGAATAAGCACCGGTTGAACCTACTGTAACACCCTGTAAAATCGTGTTCAATAATGTAGTGACACGTGTTGTATTTTAAATACAGTCTATTTAAGACCAATAAGGGCTAAAGGCGTCGACATGCTCAAACTGAGCCTCTGAGTGATGGTCCGATGTCAACATGCATAAATAACAGCCTCTGAGTGACTGATATGTCAACATGCTTGAAATTTGGCCTCTGAGTGACTGATATGTCAACATGCCCAGCCTCTGAGTGACATCGGAGTCAACATGATTATAATAATGTGAAATACCCATCAGTTTGGGTACCACCACCCACATGCTTAATATCAAAAATGACATGTTTGCCACTTGTTGGACGAGAGGGTTCAATTTTGTATATATGTGAAAGTTGGATAATGGAGGGATTAAAAGTGTCAACATGTTAATTTATACCTCTGAGTGACCTTTTAACGAACCGAGAGCTCAACAATGTCCGGGCATAATCCCGGGTATGCCAAGTATTGGCTACGGAGGCTAAAAGTGCCAAAAAGGTGTTTTAGAAGGTTTTTAGAAACTTTATAAAGTTAAGGGGTTAAAAGTGTCAAATTTTAAACTGGCCTTAGGACGGTCGAGAGCTGCAAGAGACCAGGCCTGGGTCACTCGCGGGGCGCGAGAAAGGCTCTGCTGCAAAAAGTTTTTCTTGGCTGCCACACAAAGCTCCAAAAACCATTTACTCAAAACCATGGCTTCCAAAGTAGCTATGCCATATTTTGGGACACTTGTAAGCTTACTCTTACACCCCTAAACACCTGGCATCACCTTCTTTGAGTTCTCCAACTATAAGTAGGTGTTCAAGTTCACCATTTCAACTTGCACCTTTCTCATTCATACACTCTTCTCCCTCATCTGGAAGTTTCTAACTGAAAGGAGCATCCAACATAGTTATTTTGCACCCTAGAAATCATTGGTAAGTGTTCCTTCCTTGTGCATTTTCATTATAGGTTTTTAAATAGCCAAAAAGTCAAGCGTTTTACGGAGAACACTTTGACTTTCGGTTAAGACATTATGGTCCAGCCATTGTTCGAAATGAACATGGCTAAGTGATCATAATAAGGTAGGTGTTAATCCCTATAAAGGGCACCTCCTGAAGATCACGTTTGCTAGACCAATTGACGGGTCAAAGTTATGATATTAAAAAGTCAAACATGTCATTTTTTGGAAAAATCATAAGTTGATCTTATATATGTTATGAAAACTGTTTTGACACTTAAACAAGTTGGTAATAATTATTAGAACATGTGAGAACACGTTCGGCTCGTCAATTTCAGTTCTAGGGTCGGTTCGCAACCGAAAGTCGCGGAGTTTGACTTCTGCTTTGACTTCCGATTCTGAACCGATTTAGATTAGTTACCTACTGATCTAAAGTTGCATTATCATCGTAATATAATGTAGCATAACCCTCTGAGGTTATAATACATGATCATAATCAGAATCTAAGTTTATGCGCAAGTTCCATAATTATGCCATCTTTGACAAAAATACCCTTTTTGCATAAATCAAGGTTTTAATGATAATGAACTTGAAAATGAGTTTCCTACTGATGTAATATTATAAGTAGGATTATTTGGGATGTTAAACCAAGTTATAAACTGAGTTTTCAAACGTGTCTTTAAACTATGTCGATAAATGACGATTTGAGCCCTTGTGGCTCATAAAATAGTTTTAATCAAATATTTTCAAATTAAATCTTTTACCTACTGATATGTTATATCAAATAACATATCTAAGACATTTTAACCTGACCTTAACGTCAGTTTTCATTAAACATCGTATAAAACGTCATTTTACGACATAAGCGCCGTTTCGGCGCATAGTATGGTTTTAAACTATATTAATTGACCAAGACTTGTTACCTACTGATTTTAAAATTTATTCTAAATATATTTACAGTAGGTACATGTTATAAACTCAGAATCCCAAATAATTTACAAACTATGTGTAAAATAACCAAAATGCCCCTTCGGTGCATAGTTTGGTCATAAAAGATAAATTACACATCTAATTGATATCCTATTGATATTATCATAAATAAACTATTTTTCCAGAATACTCATGATTATAAATTTAAAATATGTTCAAGTTCCTTTTATATGGTATATAATTACCGAAATGCCCCTATGAGGCATAGTTTCGTTTTAAAACCTTAACGGGCATATAAGTTGATATTATAATGATATTTTAACTTATTTAAAATATAATGGCATATATAACTTGTCCATGACTTATCCGGTTACCCATTATCACTTATAAGCGTACGGTTGATTATACGTAACTAGTTTATGGAATTTAACCAAAACGGGTTTAACCTTATCATTTTAATCTCAAAATCCAGAATGTTAATTGTTTACCCATATTATGCAAGTCAAAGTACTTGTCGGGTTTAAACTACATTCTATCCAGTCATCGTTTAATCGAGCGTTATACGTTTTGATCATGTACACCACTCGGTCTAAGTCTATGACTTAAATAAAGACCGATAGTAATTAATTGGTTAGCTTATGCCATAATCCAGACTAGAGCCTTGCTGGTAAATGCTATCTAATTTGTATACGGCTGAGTTATTGAAGTTAAAAGAAGACTAGCTCAGGTAAATACTCTTGACTTATTTTCCTTACGGGCTTGGGATACGGTAAATTTTACCTTCTAAAACACCTTCAAACTTTGACACTTTTAGGCCCTTAACCTAATAAAGCTTCTAAAAACCTTCTAAAACACCTTTTTGGCATATTTAGCCCTCCGTAGCCAATATTTGGCGTTCCCGGGATTATGCCCGGACATTGTCGAGCTCTCGGTTCGTTAAAAGGTCACTCAGAGGTATAATTTAATATGTTGACACTTTTAATCCCTCCATTATCCAACTTTCACATATATACAGAATTGAACCCCCTCGTCCAACAAATGACACGTATGAGAGTTAGGACTTCGCAAAGGATCACTCAGAGGCTTATTATAAGCATGTTGACTCCGACACCACTCAGAGGCTGGGCATGTTGACATATCAGTCACTCAGAGGCTAATGATTTAAGCATGTTGACATCGAACCGTCACTCAGAGGCTCAGTTTGAGCATGCTGACGCCTTTAGTCCTTATTGGTCTTTAATAGACTATATTTAAAATACAACACGTGTCACTATACTGTTGGACACGATTTTACAGGGTGTTACACAAATGATAGTTCGAAAGGACTGTTATCACATGGCGAGAAAAATACCGACGCAACCGTCAGGAGGCATGGACCATAGCTAAAGCAAGCTTTTCCATCATGGGATATCGTGTCTCTGGGTCAGTAAGCATCTTGCTACGTAGTAGATCGGAGTTTGAATTCCTGCGGTTCTACTAGCAGGACTGCTCCAGAGCGATATCAGATGTATAAAGGTAAAGTATCAGTGGCGCGTTCTTCCGAGGTGCTGTTAGCGTTGGTAGTTGAATTAAGCACTCCTTCATTTGAGTGAAGGCTTTCTCCGCATCCGGAGTCCACTGAAACTTGTTTGCTTCACACAGTTCCGCAAAGTGCTGATGAATGGGAAGGACTTCATCGCGTGGTTGGCGAGGAACCTATTCAGCGCAGCCAGCCGCCTCGCCAACTGTTGCATTTCTTTGATAGTTGAGGGTGATGGCATACGCTGAATTGCTTCCACTTTATCGGGATTCATTTTGAAGCCATCGCGCGTGACGATGAATCCTAGGAATTTTCCTTCTTCCATTTCGAAAGAACACTTGCTGGGGTTCAGCTTCAAGTTTGCCTTGTGCAAGGATGTAAACGTACTGTGGATATGTGCCAACATCTTCTCCTCATCCGAGCTCATGATGACAAGGTCATCGATGTAAACTTCCATAGTTTCGCCAATGTCGTCCCCGAAGATATAGTCCATTAAACGTTGGTAAGTGGCTCAGGCGTTGCGCAATCCGAAAGGCATTTTTGTGTAACAAAAAATCCCTTTGTCGGTTCAGAAAGCGGTCTTGTCTTCATCCTCTTTCTTCATTTGGATTTGGTGGTAGCCTTTGTAGCAATCAAGGAAGCATTTCCACCTAAATGAAGTGAGGGAGTCCACCTTTTTGTCGATTTCAGGTAAAGCGTAGCAGTCCTTGGGACATGCCTTGTTAAGATCCTTGAAATTGACACACATACGCCAACTTTCGTTGGACTTTTGGACCATACTGGGTTGGCGACCCATGTCTGATATCGTACCTCTCGGATGATTCCTTCTTGAAGAAGCTCTAACACTTGCTCGTTCAGGGCGTGGGTCTTTTCAGGACCGAAGCTGCGCTTTTTCCGAATGATGGGCTGTACTGAAGGGAACGTGTGCAACGCATGCTCAGCTATGTCCCTTGGCACTCCAGTCATATCCACTGGTGACCTTGCAAAAATATCCAAATTGCGGAACAACAATTGCTTCAACCGCGCTCTGACTGCGGGGTCACTGCGGGTCCTAACAGGACTGTCTATCCGGGTACTTGTTGTTCAATACCCATTTTTCTGGTTCACTGTTGGATGATGGCTTTGGTTGTTTCATCGGTGGTTCCTCTTCAACAGACATGATTTCCTTCCTTGCGTACATAATGGCCACCCGGGTTCTGTGGGGAAACAACAAGCAGCGTGAGGGGTAGAAGTGATCATGCTAAACTCCCGTTGACCACGTCGGCCTAGTAATACGTCATGGCGCGAGGTTGCAGGCATGACCATGAAGTTGACCGAGACCGTGCGGGAATGTCTTTCGTCCGAAAGAGTCACCGGAAAAGAAATTTGACCTAGAGGAAAAACGGCCTCATTGCAGAAACCAGTGAGTGGAAAATCCACCGGCTCTAGACGCGCCTTGTCCTCTAGCTCCAGCTGCTGGAAGCACTGTTCGTATATTATGTTCATAGAGCTCCCGGGGTCTACGAACATATAGTCGGTGCGATAATGGCTGAAAATGCTAGTTATCACGACCGGTCGATCCTCTTGTGGGCCCCCGGGAACTATGGGAAAAATGACCTGGTTCACGCCAGTGAGGCGCGCAACTCTTTTGGTGGCTACGCTTGCGCGATGGGCCGCCTAGGATCATATTAACAGACTTCAACTTTTTATTACTCGGGCCCTCGCCGCCTCGAGTTATTTGGTGCACCTCCTTGCGCACATTTTGCAATAAGTGGGTGAGCTTCCCACTTATAAGTGCTTTTTCAATCTCCATCCGCAAGGAGATGCAATTATCAGTTGTGTGCCCCGTATCTTTATGATAATCGTAGAAAAAGTTAGGGTCTTGACCTTTCTTATTGCTCATCGGCGCCAACTGCTTGAACTAATGGTCTTCAGTATTGAGGGCCTCTGCCGGCGTCTTCGTTAGTGGGGTCGATTGGTGGTCGCGATTATCTTGCTTTATTGCTCGCTGAGTAGCGAGTTTATTGATGGTCACGCGTGCGTCGACCGGTGAGTGGGGAGGGTCTGGTTGTGGTCCCTCCACCCTTTATTCTTCTTCCCAAAACCTCATTCATGTCTTGGGGGAGGTGATGAGGTAGGGTGGTCTACTATTATTGAGGTTGCGCTCTGTATACGCGTAGACCTTTTCCGCTGCCATGAGTTTCTCCCAGCTCTTAGGGAGGCCTGTCGTTCCTCACAAGACTTTTATCATCTCGTCACAGCGTACAACGTATTTGAACTGTGCATGAATTAGATCTTCGTACACGTCCCCTATATCCAGCACCTCTTTATTATAGCAGGTGATGAAGTCTTCAAGACTTTCATCATTATGCCGCCATATGTTCATTACGTCAAAAGAGTCTCTGACGTAATGCCGTTGTTGGCTGAAGTGTGTCAGGAACTTGTCTTTTAAATCGTTCCAAGACGCGAGCTTGCCTGTGGGCAAATTGTCGAACCATAGGCGCGCATCGCTCGTGAGGGTTTGGACAAACAGGTGACACCACATAGGCAGCGTTCAGCCTCCAATCAGTCTTGCGCCTGTAAAGAGACGCAGGTGATCATCCGGGTCCGTAAACCCGTTGTACTTCCCGATGTTGGAGGGAAGTTTGGCGCGCTCCAATGGTGCTAGCGATATCTCCTTGATACAATCGGAGTGTTCGGCCGCTTTAGCCGGCCGGTAGATCAAGTTATAATTATGTTCCGCTTCCGGGTTGTAACCATCCCGTGGAGCGGATCTGCATGCAGCATGACTCTTTGGAAGCCGATGAAAAACGCTGACGCTATCACCTTTGCCATAGGTTTTGGTTCCTCACGCTGTGTGTACCGCTCCCCTTGGGGTCGTGGGCCCAACCGTGAGTGGAGAGATGCTCGCCTAAGAGAGTGAAGACTCAGGTCTAGGTAGCGATTGCGTGTAATCCGTCTCGTGGGTACGGAGCTCAGATGGTACGCTCGCCGTAACTGGCGAGTCGTAGCTCAGTATTCTTGGTGCAGGTGAAACGTGCACCTGAGCAGCGGGTTGCACTGGCAGCAGAAGTGCTTGCTTGTGCGTAGAGCTGCGCGTAGACGGCATTTAGGGCCGTCTGGGACTTAATGTACCAAGACTCCGGAGTCTCACCCGGAGGTAAGATCGACGTGAGCGGTACAAAAGGAGTCTCCAGTTGAGCTCCGGGGTAATTGGAACGTTTACTCGGTCAGAGTCGTGTCAAGCGACCAGAGACATCCCTTTTGTCCCTCTAGGTTAGACATTAAATGTCCCCTGTAGGGGAATTAATGTTTTCTATCAGAAGGTGTGGTCTGTCGGGCGCTGAATGGTGCCACGCATACAGACAGTGAGGATGGACATCTCTGGCGTCAGACCTGCTATCAGCCGAAAGTGAAGAGGGTGGAACAGTCACTTGCGTGGATATGGTTGGTGCACAGTCTGGTGTCTGTTTCACTGTTCATTTGACACTGTCAGACACAACCTGCTAGCAACCATTCGTGACCGCTTTGCCACTATGTACCCTTGAGTATGGTTAACACCTCTTAGTGCTTACCCCTTCTGCGAGGTTGTCATTATTTTCCCGCCAGCGCAGAGTAGCAGAGATAAATCCTTTTGTCTACAAGACTATGAGTTGTTCTCATGTTTGTCTTGTCCTTGCAAGGTTTTAGGATTTATGACTAGAGGGTTGTATGCTCCGCGCAGGGTCTAGTAGCCTGCGCGTGTGAGTCTAACTTGCCGTTGCGCCAAGTACACAAGGCTCGTTGTGTGACTTATTGGTGTTGGTCTAATTTACCGTTGCACTTAGTGCGCAAGGTTCATTGTGTGACCATTTTGGTATTGGTCTAATTTACCGTTGCACTGAGTGCGCAAGGTTCATTGTACGACCAGTTGTGGTATTGGTCTAATTTACCTTTGCGCTGAGTGCGTAAGGTTCATTGTACGACCAGTTGTGGTATTGGTCTAATTTGTCGTTGCGCTGAGTGCGCAAGTTTCATTGTATGACCAGTGTGTTAAGGAAGGCGCACCATTGCACATTTCGCGTAAGGTTATCCTTGTAGTTATGATGTTGAGGGTATGGATCTATGCACAGACGCGTGGTTTTTGGGACCATACCCTTCCAAGTCCCCAGTCCAGTGCTGCTCCTATGCGCATGTTGGTAAGTAGGAAGAGTGCTGGACTAAAAGAATTGTTGCCTGCGTCGTTATTGTAATGGCAAAAATTTGATAAGGGTTGGGGGAAAAATTTGTGTGAAGAAAACATTTTGTAATCAAGATCTTGAAATTCGAAACTCTGCTAATCTGACGTTGCAGGGTGGTTGGTGAGAAAAAAAATGGGATTTGAAAGGACATCTGACAGCTGTTGTGTGCACTCAGCCGTTTCGCCTGCCATTCACTAATGAATTGGTGGAGAGAGTGGCGGCCACGCGCGCATGTTAACCGTCTTTGGCAACTTTCCTGCCACACGTCTTTTTCTGGTTGGCTGTATTTGGCACGCGTTTGTCACGTTCTCCAACCGCATTTAATGCGAGCACTATAAATAGGTGCAACCGTTTAGGGTTTTCTTCATCCTTCAACATTTTCACTTTAATTCTCTGTGATTTCTTGAGTCTTTGAGCTGTTTGTGTTTTCAAAAAATCTTTTTAAACTTCCTTCCTTTCTTTGACTATGGCTTCTAGAGGTCTCGAGTCTGCCTCTACTACTGAGGCCTCTATCTCTCTGCCGACTTGCAAGATGAGTCGGCCTGTTTTTAACCGCCTGGTTTCTGGTCTCAAGTTCCCTCCGAGCTGGGATGCCCAGTTTCTGGAGGAGGGTGAGACAGCCGCCGATGCGCCGGCCGGCTATATCACCCTTTTCCAAGAGTTTTTCGGTGAGGGCAACTTGCGGTTACCTGTCACAAAATTTTTTCTTGAAATTTTGCAATTTTATGGCTTCCACCTATCCTAGTTGAGCCCGATGGGAATGGTGAGGATCAAGCATTTTGATTTTTTGTGCCGGTCGACGGGTTCTGTTCCAACCGCCAACCGCTTCCGTATTTTTTACCAACTCCAATGTTTGTGGGGTTTTACTCTTTTCAGCACCGTGCGCAAGCACGGAAGTTTTGCTCTCCCCCCAAGTTCTTCCAAGATTGGAAGGCAAAATTCTTTTTTTTTTAATTCTGGCGTCATCCCCTTGTCAATGCAGTTCCGGGGGCCGGATGAGATTCGGCGGAAACCCTCCCTATACTAGTGTCTGACATCTGGTATACAGATTTGAAAGAGATTCCGGCGATCCATTTGCCGGAGAGGACACTGGTGGCGGCCGGTATGAGTCATGTTTAAAAACCAACAAGCCGGCATCGACCGGTGTACATGGAGGGGGATCGGAGTAAGTGCCCTCGTTTTTTTGGGGTTTTACTCTTTTCAGCACCGTGCGCAAGCACGAAAAATTTTGCTCTCCCCCCAAGTTCTTCCATTACAGGAAGGCAAAATTCTTTTTTTGAAGTCTGGTGTCATCCCCTTGTCAATGCAGTTCCGGGGGTCGGATGAGATTCAGACGGAAACCCTCCCTATACTAGTGTCTGACATCTGGTATACGGATTTGAAAGAGATTCCGGCGATCCATTTGCGGAGAGGACATTGGTGGCTGCCGGTATGAGTCTGGTTTAGAAACCAACAAGCCGGCAATGACCGGTGTACATGGAGGGGATCGGAGTAAGTGCCCTCATTTTGTTGGTGTGTCTTCTGATTTTGACTTGTTTGTAGGCTGGCATGCCTCTTTTTTTTTCTGCAGGGGCTCCATTGTTTTTGGCCGCCTTCGAGAGGAAGGAAGGGCGGATTGAGAGGCTTGCCCTGCGCCCGGATGAGCCCACCTGGTATACGCAGGTGTTGGGAAATTTTGCGCTTCCAAGGCCTGCGGATTTGGATGCCCCCGCGCCTCCCACTGGTAAGTTCCCGTTGTTGAATGTTGGTAATTCTGCATGTTTCTTACTTGTGGTTGCGCCATGTTATAGGCGCTTTGAAAGATCTGGGTATTGGCCCAGAGACTAAGAAGAAAAACATGCGGGGTCGAGCGGAGCGGTTGAGAAGGAGTTGACCACTGGGGCAGGCCCTCCCAAAAGTAAGTGCATTGTGTCTGACCACTGGAAAGCCTATGTAGTAGTTTCTGATTCATGAGAGGGTATTGAACCTGTAGGTGTGAAGAAGCCCGCGCTAGGGCCGGTGGTTACCCCGACCACCAAACCTGCTAGCCCGGTTGCGGATATCCTGACCGCCAAACCTGCTAGTCCAGTGGACGTTGAGTCCAGTCCGGAGCTGACTCTTAGGCGGAAGAGGCGTCCAAAGGAGGACCTCTCCGTACAACGCCCTAAGAAGGTTGCACGGAGAGTGATAGGGAAGAAGGGGAGTCTGGGAGCGGTTACCGCCAAGATCTCCCTAGGTAACTTTGTAACTATTGTTTATTCTTCCATCTTTCATTCTATGTATAACTGACCATTTGTTATAGCGCATGGGCGACGAGCCTGTTTTTGTGGAATCCAGCACATTCCCGCCTGTTGGTCAAGGAGAAGACTCTGCTGCTAGGGCAGAAGAATCGGTAATGGTGAGGGAGGGGCCTCACGTGGTGGTGGAAGGTTCTTGTAACGGGACTAACGCGGGTTCTGTGGAGGTGGAAGAACTCGTGCAGATGGAGGGGGAACCGCGGGTGGTGCTGGAAGAACCCACGGTGGTGGTGGCAGAATGCGCGCTAACTGGTGGCGCGGTTTTAGTGGAAGAGGTGGAGCCAGTGGAAACTGCTTCCGTCGAGGGTGCGCAGGCTGATGCCCCGCGGGGGGTTCATGTGGAAGAGCCGGCACCCGGGGGCAAAGTGTGCAAGGTTCATTGTATGACCAATTTTGTTAAGGAAGGCGCACCATTGCACATTGCGCGTAAGGTTATCCTTGTAATTATGATGTTGAGGGTATTGTTCTATGCATAGACGCGTGGTTTTTTGGACCACACCCCTCCAACATTCTATCATTGGCCAATGTTTTCTTTTTCTTTTATCTTATTAAATAAAATGTGTATAGGCATTATGTATAAAATTAAAGCATATTTTTATTAAATTACAAAATTACAGGAAAGCTTATATAGTATTAAAGATCTTTAAAACGAGTAGGTTATGTTTGTGCGTTGATGTGGTTCGCTTTTAACCAACTCGAAACAATCGTGTTTTCGTATCTTGATCCAGTACCGAGCACGTGTTGTTAACCCTTTTGTTATACTATCACTTTATTTTATTTTTTTGTTTTCTTTAGATTGCTAACGCTACAGTATTTGAGTTTTCTCTTCCGGTTGTTATATCGAGTTTTGACTTCTACGAATGAGCGATACGGACAAAATTCCTAATGCGTGTATCTGTTAAAATGTGTATACTTTGTGATTCATACTTAATGTAATATATGTCATTGGACTTATTGGTCTGTTACACGTTATAAGTTGTTGGGCCTGGTTGTTACATGTGGTTATATCAGTTATTATGATCCATAACCAAAAGTGTGCAGGTTACAAACTTGAGGGGCCTTTTGGAATGTTAAGATAGTTGCTAGATGTTATCTGAAAGATTTCAGGGACTTATGTGTAACATCTGTTGGATCTGCATATAAAAGGAAGAAGAGAATAGGAGAGCTCAGTTGTTTCAGATATTTCTTAGGGTTTCTTTAGTTTTCTCTTTATTCGTTCATCTTTCTGTTGATCTTTCTGTGTAGAGATCTGTGTTGTATTTGAGATCTTTTGATCTCTGGTTTGGTTTACTGTATCCCTTTGTTGATCATTCAACAGATTATACTAATATGTTGAATCTGATCTTTGTATCTTGAAGATCTCATAATTTTGAGATCTAGGGTTTGGTTGGGTCTTTTTGGGTTGGATAAGAAATAAAAGTTTTGTCACCTTGTTTTGTCGCTATTTCTGGTGTTCATCTTGTTTGTGTTAAGATCCATACTATTTTACAGTATCCGCTGCGGAGCCGGACATAAACCTAGTTATGTATATAAAGTATATTAAAAGGAAGTAAGACGTAATGCTCAACGAACAATTAGACAAGTTCTCTGATAGTAAAGCAGTGTAAGAACACAGTGATATGAAAAAAGTAACGATACCATCTGTTCATAGAATTGGCGTATCATACCATACCGCTTTTTATGTCGGACTAGTGAGATTCCCTCACTCACAGGAAGTTAGTTTCATTTGGTAGCGGTTATGTTCATTGCGATGTTGGTACATTGATTGAAAACAATAAAAACAAATACCGTTCGTTTTTTTAATAATGCCCGATATTGACACTCGTTATAGCTTATGATACCAAAAATATATTATGTTTTAAACATAACTCGGTTTTCAACAAAAAAATTATACCGAAATATCAAGAAAAATATTAAACACATATGTGTATTCAGCCTAACAATATTAATGAACACAAGTTAGTAGAAAAAATAAATTAAATAAAATTCGAATGGGTTAAATTTATGTTATTTAAATCATATAGCTTAGAACTAAAAGTTAAAGAAAACTAAAAAAAATAATTTGTTACTCTTAATAATCCTTTTATTTTAATATATTAAATGGGTTGATGAACTTTTGATGCATTAGCAATTTCATAATCTTTTAAAGTGGAGGTTATGTGTATGAGCTTTGTTTGGAGCAAAAAATATTTTGGGTTGAGCAATAAGTTTTACCAAAGTTAGCCTTTGGGAGGTGAGTCTCCTATAAAATTGGTTACTAGGTCACCAACGTTATTTGTGTTTTTGAGCATGAATGACCTTTTATCATTTGGCTTGTACGGGTGATCTGTTACTGTTATATATATATTATATATATATATATATATTTATATATATATATTTATATATATATATATATATATATATATATATATATATTTATATATATATATTTATATATATATATATATAATGCTATGACTTTCTCTGGATACAACTCTAATACATTTATTTATACATTTATGATTGGCCTCACTTTTCAAATATACCATATAACATTTTCTTATTGATTTCATATAATTTTCGTGTGAGCATCACAAACAAATAAAAAACAGTCACGAATAAAAGTGTCCTTATAGAATACCATCTCGGCATTGCATATGCGTTGTAGGTGCATTAGGAAGGGTCAAGTCAAACTTTCTCATCATAATCTCATGTTAAGTTTTCAATTAGAGTATATTTGATTTTTCTAAGGTTTAATTAGTCAAAGTTGGAGAGTTAAATAAGATGTCGGCGATGAAAAGTGGTACTTATCAACTTATCTTTGTATGATTCTTAAAGTCATAATTAGTATATAGAATTCATATATTCGAACATTCCCCTCATGTGGTTATCAAATAAACATATTCCATCTTTACGAAAATTTATACAAAAAGTAATTTATTTGTAATTTAGTTAATTGGTTTTAAGCATATTTATTTCAAACTAAGTTAGCAATATAAAACTCATTGTTAGTAGCAGTCAGCAGACATATTTTGACTATTTAAAGAGCATATATTATATTTTTAATTTCAAAGAAGTGATATTATTCTGACTTCCATAAAGAAAATAAATATTCAAAAGAAACATGAGGTAGTCAAAAGAGTACCACAATTAGTATAAGGACAATGCTAGATATCCTAAAATATATAATTTTATCCTTTAACTAACTTTAAAAATTCTCCTCGTTCATCTATCATTTTAATCTAAAATGACTGACTAGTAAAGTATCTAGGTGAGATCCACTATTTTTATCGGTTTTACCCGGTTCACTCAATTGTTTGATTCATTTATGCTTTTTATATTGTATAGTAACTAAACCAGCAGCTCCCAGTTCAATTGGCGGACCAATGTGGTCCTATTTTGCAAAAGTCGAGTTAGAAAAAAAAACCACATCTATGACATTATAGCCTAATGGCATATTAGAGGTGAGATAAGACTTAGTGATCATTATGTTCTGTGTTCGATTCTCACAAACGGATTTTTACACGATTATACTCCAGTGTCAATAATCAAAATTGCCATTAAAAAAAACTTAATAAATCTTAAGAAGAGACAAGTAAAAAAGAATATGAATGTAAAACAAAAGAATGTTATTTATACTTTTTTACCTTTAACTTTTGGATTTAGTTCAAACAACTAAACAAGCCCTCTTTCTCTCGAAGATTTTCAAGTTATGTTTTAAATTGTTGGATAACTACAAAATAACAACTATTCTCAAAGTTCGTATGGGTTTGTAGCATTTATAGGGCTTGTAAAAACGCAGGGAGAGAGTTAATACGTTGCTTATAATTTTTTTTAAAAAGTAAACTTCACTAAAACACACCCTCGACACAAACGGACAAGAGGCCAAACAAAAAACATACCTCCGACCCAAACGGGCAAGAGGCCAAACAAAAAACAGACCTCCAACACAAACGGGCAAGAAGCCAACCTACAACATATACACGTTACTTATAGTTGATGATCGTGTTTTTGATGAGATTTTGTTTGTTGACAAAACATTAGCTTGAAAACTTATAGGTTACAAGATAACTTGTGAAAATATTAGGGTAAAAAAGATATCATCATACCTACAAACGTAAGATGTATTGTGGTATAAATGTATATTAACTATTTTCTCTATAAACAAGTATTAATCATTGTTTATGACATTTTTTTTAATATGATAGACATAATTGATAACTTGTCCCTAATCTTGATAGAATCATCACTCTTCACTGTAGTCAAGATAGAATTAACTTTTATTTAACTTCTATTCGATCTTGGTAATGCTCAATAGTCTTTTATCTAGTGAGGTAGAGATTATATTTACAACTTTTCTTTAATCTTGGTTTGAATCACTACTTACAAATACAAATAGGTGTCTCAATTTGACTTTCAAAACACTTAATTCTCTTGTTAACATATAATCTCACTTCCAATATGGAAAGTGTTAAATGAAGTAAAGATTACTTGGAAATGTGTATGAGATTTAAAAAAATTTGTTTGCAAGGACTTACTTCTCATTCCTTTATTTGTTAGGACTTGCTATACATTTCACTTTCATTAAACCTTGTATTTTTTATCAGGAGAAAAAGAAAATAAAATAAAAACATAACAAAAACTATTATACAATTAAATAGATATAGCTATGGGAAATGCGATGTAAATGATTTTAAAAGATGAACAAAATTTAGAAATAAAGGTTGTTTTAGCTAAAGTATAAAGATGATAATAAAGAATCTATTGTATATGCTCTTTTAAGTAGAGAAATGAAGAAACATAGATAAAATTACACTAAGGGTGTAAAAGGTCCTCTCCATGTGGCTAACCTAACAACATGTTTTATACAAAAACATACACGTTATAAAAAGTAGTTTTATCAGGTAAACATAAATCACTTATCCTTAACTTTTATGCGTATTTAATAAAGTTAACCGACTCATAAAAAGTTTATATAATTTATTTTAAAGGAGTAGATTAAAAGTTTTATCTTTTATGTTTCTATGAAATTGAAAGCGTGTTTTTCGTCTTTAAAATTGATAAGTTTTGGGCTTTATGTTACAAAATCTTGCACGTTACGTTTTTCATCCCTAATCCAATTAATTTTTTTCTGTTATATCAGTTCATGTGAAAGACATGTGAGGGTATAGTTGTCCTTTTACTCTATTATTTAAATATATATATATATATATTATATTAACTCTATCTCTCTAAAAACCCTCTCTCTCTCTCTATGCAGTATGCACCAGAGCTACCACCTCCTTCCACCAACCAACATCACCACCGCAAATTCATACGAAATACTGTGCAAAAAGAATGTTTCAAACGACGGAGATTGCGGCTCGGATTTAGTTATCACGGTGGTGGTGGTTGTCACAGTGCATGTGTGGATGGGGGAAGTGGGTGTGTGATTAGGAATGTTTCAGAGGACAGAGATGGCGGCCCATATCTTTAGTTATTCCGGCGGTGCGGTGGTAGTGTTTGTCACAGGCGCCGGCGACGGTCACAAGCGGTGTTGGTGGTGGCCAAGGTGTTGATTTTGGCTAATTACGGTTGATGGTGTTGGTTTTGTAACGATTATTGGTGTTGATTTAGTGATTATGATAGTTGTGGAGGTGGTGGTTTGGGGTGACGGGTGGGGGCAGTGATGGTGACGGGTGGTTCTTGGTGGCGGTGGAGGCCAGGTTGATGAGAGAGAGAGAGAGAGGTTAAGAGAGAGAAAGAGGGGTGTGTGTAGAGGTGTACAAAACGGTTTTTTTAGAAAACCGGTTTCGGTTAAAAACCGGTTTTTGTACTTGAAAACTGTAACCAGTTATAACCGGTTAGTAATTGGTTTCTGTAATAACCGGTTTTTTTTAATTGATTGTAGGTTTTAAAAACCGGTTTATTAACCGGTCGGAAAAAACCGGTAAAATAACAGGTTATGTAGAAACTTGTGCAGAGTGTTTAAAACATGCTGTTTTTCTGTTTGCCCTCCTTTTTAAGGCCTAAATGTTGTTTTTTTGTTTAAAATCATAAGAATTACAATATATAAAGGTTAAAATATAATAGTACGATAAAGTTTTGGAACAAATGCTTACATAACAATGAAAATACGAAGTTGTTCGTTACAAACGAAATACATAAAGTTAAATATTAATCCGCAAGAACGTCCACTAGTATTTTTTTTAGTTAGACTAATTAATATATCAAGCTTGATGAGCCTCGTTTAATCTTCTTCGCCCGAACCCGAACTCGAACTATTGCGTAGGAATTCATCTAGTTCGGCTTCTTCCTCGGTCATTGGGGTTGTTAGTTCGGCTACAACCTCATCCTCGTACACTTCGCCTTCGTAATCTAATTCTCCATCGAGTGAGCGTACGTGTTGACATCTTTCTGCCGCATCCAAGTAATCTTTCAAGCAAATCGACATCTTAACCACCTTTGGTGTTAGCTTTGTCCTCCGTATAGAAATCACCCTACCACTTATAGAAAAAGCACTTTCCGAAGCTACGGTTGAAGCTTGGACCGTTAGTAAATCTCGGGCCATTGTGGCTAGGATTGGAAATTGATCTTCCTTTCCTTTCCACCAACCCAACAAATCAAAAATTTTAAATTCTTGTGAAGTCATTGTTTGTAGAAAGTTCGACCCACCATACCGACCGAGTTCGCTACCATTAGTGTTACCACGTTGCATTTGACTCGACTCATCTAACAAATTGTTATAAACATACAAATATTCATCCTCCATACTTGATGAACGTTCGCCGAAAGCGACATTTCTCATTGAATCGTGAATGTGTGACGAGGTTTGACCATATTTTGTTACATAAACATCAAACATTTTTGAAAGTTGTTCGTTAAAACGAATTTTTGCGGCTTCACCAAAGTTTGGTTCGTCATTAGTGTTTAAATCCAACTCGTTTGTAATTTTTAAAATCAAAGACCCGGTTCCAAAAATATTAAAGCAAGGGTTTAAAGCGGCGGCACAAGTGAAAACCACGGGTAGTTCTTTAAAATATTTTCTTAGTTTTTCCTTCATCGTAGCTACCATATCACAATATGGTCTACCCCTCCCCGACAACTCGTTTAATTTCCTACACATTTTAAACAAATGGTGAAGTACCAATGAACTAGTTGGATAGTAAACTCCCGATAAAGTCTTTGTTGACGTTTTGAAAACTTGAAGCAATTGTGTAACCGTTTCAATAAGACCCCAATTCGATTGGTGGTAAGACGAAACCTTTCCACGACTCGACAAAAGGTTATGAAATGATATAAAACTTTCCTTTGCAAAATTGCATTTTCAAACATGGTGCAAGTCGAGTTTCATCGATGAGCGACGTCCCAATTGGGTCCTAAGCATAATCGACCCGTTTCCTTACACATTTTAATATATTTTGAATGTCTATGCGTGTGACCATATACATGACGTAACATTTTTTTGAAAGCTTCTTTTTGAGTTTCAATAACCTTCAAGCCATCTTGAACGGCTAAATTTATGATCTGTGCGACACATCCACTATGGAAAAAAAAATACCCTCACAAATTGGATTGTACTTTAATCTTAAATGCGTTACCTAAAGCGTATTATTTGAGGCGTTATCAAAAGCTATTGAAAAAAATCTTGTTTTCCAATTTGCAAGTGAGCGTTTTTAAGAGATTTAGGAGATTAGAGAATGGTGTGATTGAACCAAAACACCCACCACCCATTTATACTACTTTGGAGCTGCATTTTAGGCCCAAAAAAACAAAAAAAAAACGCTACTTTGAGGTCCTAACGGTCGTATGACGTTTTTCTGATCTGGGCACAAATAACCGGTTTTAACCGGTTTTTTAATATCCGTTACCGGTTAACCGGTTTCCATAATCGGTTTTTAATAAACGTAACCGGTTAACCGTTTTTTATCGTAACCGGTTTTTGTAATAACCAGTTTTTTTTTCCGGTTTTACCTTTAACCAGTTTTACAACCGGTTTTTTTATAACCGGTTTCTAAACCGAACCGGCAACCAAATTATGCAACCGATTAATAACCGGTCAAACCGGTTAGTAACCGAACCGGTTACAAAAAACCGGTTTTAAAAATAACCGGTTTCTGTTTTTTTTTTCGGTTTCAGTTGCTTAATCAGTTTTTTTGTACACCTCTAGGTGTGTGTAATACATATATATTATTAATTTTTAAACTTTAATTTTGTTTTATTTATTAATTTTTTTTAAATAAATGAGTATAAAGACTAAGATACCCTCATGTCACCCTGAGTTAACAGAAAAATTTAACTAGATTAAGCTAAATGACGTAATGTGCAAAATCAGGGCTAAAGAACATAATGTGAAAATTTTATAACATAAAGTACAAAACCCATCAATTTAAAGGCAACGAACAGCACATGTAATTTAATATAAATATAAAAAACAAAACTTGTAATTTATTCTATTTTAAAGGTATACATTGGTGACAATTTAAATGATGGAGATAACTTTCTCCAATGAGTACCCTTTTATGAACAAAGGTAAATCTAAATACGAAATAAAATCTATGATGTCTTTTAACTATTGAAACACTCTCCTTACTACTTATCATTGATAATAATTGGATTAGAGTATCCTCAATCTTCAAGCCCTTTTATGACCAAAGGTAAATCCAAATACGAAAAACAATAATCCATAGTTGTCTTTAAGTATTTAAACACTCTCCTTGCTACTTATCACTAATAATATTTGGATTAGAGTGTCCTCAATCTTCAAGCAACATTTGCAACTTATCACTTTGTCGGTGAGAACATTCACATTTACATCTCCATCTCCATCTCCATCAATATCTTCATCTCTAAATTTTAAGATTTCTTATATTTAGTATTTCTATAAGAATATACGTCTCTAGAATTTAGAATTTTATAAATAGTGATTCTCAAAATACTCAGATCCACCATTAATCATCTCTATCTCTATAATGAGATATCTCTATAATGTTAATGAGTATCTTGAAAAGAGAACAACTTAAGAAAATAAGTGTTGGTGAGTGGGATAAAGATAAAGATGGAGAATGAGGTGTGCTAAGTTAAATAAAGTTTAAAAATAAAATTAGACAAAAGTGATATTTAGTTAAATTGTAGAAATCAAGACGGACATTCTAGTGTGAATTCTATGATACATCAGACCACTCGTTACTAGATCCCTCCCTGGTGAGGTGGCAAAATTGACATCGTGATCAGGCGCTATCACTGGTGAAAGGCTGTGGGGCGTTGCTAGCGTCACGATGTGAAGACACACGGTGACTGTTGGTGGGTCCCTCCTTTTTAACCAATCAAACATTTTTATTTAATTTATTAGCTTTAATATTATATGAAAGACTGGTATGTAGTGAAAACTTGTAAAATTATTATGCACTAAAGGTGAAAAAAGTGAGTAAAAGTTCAAGACTATGTGACACTAATATAACAACAGGAACTTTATAAGATAGTATTAAAAAATGTGAAACGATAGGACGTATCCTCAAGCATCCAATAGCCCACAAGTACTTCATCCCGATATAAAGATCAATATGAGAAATGTGATATTTAGTTAAAAACTTTCTTTAATATAATATAGTTAGATTGTGTAATTGCAATCCCTTTTTGTCACATTTAAAATTCTTATTCCAATGAACACAATAGAAAATTACATAAAACCATAATCTCAAGCTACCATCTAATTTAAAAACCATCATAATCTTGAAGATAATCTCATGATTGTGTATACCATATAGAAGCATCTCATCATATACAAATAATTACAGAAATCAAGAAATCATAGAAGCAATATAAATACAAATACATCAAACAATCAATCCTCAAAGACATAATTATGTGTTTTATAAACTTATATGATACATCGTTTCAAGATCAAATCATCACCACCACCATCATCATACCTCAATAACCTCATTGCTGGTTTTTGATTGATCATTTGAATCAAAAAGGGTCTCTAATGATCTAGCTTTTCGGCTTCTAACTTTTCCGGCCTCTTTCAACAACTCCGCTAATCGTTTTTTCTCATCCTCCACATCAAAACCCGCTGTCCCAAGCTTCTCCTCTCTAGCCTCAACTATATGTTCCAATGTCTTGATTGCATCATCCAACCTGCACAAAGATCACATATTGTTCAAGATTATTAAATTTGAACACTTTCCTTATATAGAAAGTTTTCAAGATTATAAAAGTTGTATAGCCAAACAAGATAAATGATACGAGTTCATAGTTCATACCTGCCAACTGCATCATAAGTGCCTGCGAGATTGCTATAAACCGCAAGTGTATCAGGGTGAAAAGCACCACACTCGTGTTCCAAAACGGTCCTAGCTTCTTCAAAGCATTCTATAGCTTCGTTTATGGCATACCGTTGCACACACGCGAGTCCCATTTGATTTAGTGCAATCCCATAAAAACCAGATTTCTTCTCACTACTTACACGAAGCTTAGAAATGGCGTTTTTGAAAGAATCATAAGATTCCGAGTATTTTCCCAACACGTAATACATAACGCCCATTTGGGCTTCAATTCCCGCAATCGTGCTTTGCTGACCTGGAACATCGTTGTATATTTTCAATGCTTTGTAAAGTAACTCGAGGGCCTGATCAATCTCATCCATCGACTCATATATAGCCGAAATGTTGGTGAAACCGCAGGCAATTTCCTCTAACGGGATTCCAGAAACGCGGTTCTCATATATACGAAGTGCATTTTCGCAGTATGATTTTGATTCTTTAAATTTCCCTGTTTTGTTACATAAATCAGCCAAACGGGCGAAAACAGAAGCGACAGACGGATGGTTTTCTCCTTTGGATGATTTAAGAGACGTGAGTGCTTTCTGATACGCGAATATAGCTTCATCGTATTTAGATAAGGATAAATACGTGTCTCCAATGCTTAAATCTACAAACGATACCTCGCTTTCTTGCCCGATAGCCACCATCGTCATACTAGCCAAAACTAGATGCTCGAGTGCACCTTCATGGTCACCTTTTGACTCGTAAATAAGACCCATGAGCCGCCTATCGGCTGCTTCTTCCGCTTGCAAACCGTTCTTTACATGGATCTCAATAGCCATTTTACAAAATCTTTCGGCTTCGTTAAAATCAAGTGCTTGAACATAAGCTTCCGAAAGATACCTACACGTTTCACCGATTCTTGTATCGGACTCGCCCAAAACCTCACGTTGTACTTCCAAACCGACTGTATAACATTTCAACGAATTTTCAAGTTGACCCAACATAGAATAAGTGTCACCCAACTGCATTAAACCGGAAAATTTAGCGAGAGCGTGATCTTGACTTTCGTTGACCACTGGGATTTCAATAGACTCTTCAAGAACCGGTATAGCTTCATTGTACTGGCCTAAACTACAGTATATTGCTGCTGTCACATTACAATATCTAAATTTGGTTTACCGTTTGACGATTTCTTGAAACAAGAGGCTGCTTGAAGAGCTAAATCAAGTGCTTTATGAGGGTTAGAACCCGACGACATTAAATCCCGTGCTTGCTTGAGTAAATACGGGCCACGATCCGAGTCTTGATCACTCTGGTTAGAAGTACCCTCACCAACAACCGGTTTCCTTGATTTCTTATTCGTTTTCTTCGCTAAAAGACTGTTTGTTCTATGGGTTTTGCTCTTCGGACTCGATATAGAGCTTGCTTCTGACTCCAATCGCAATTGTGTTACTTTCTTCGAGCTTTTTAGTGAGTTGGATTTCAAGCTTTCTTCTTCAATTTGCTTAACACCCTCTTCATTTTCTTTTAAAATCTCAACTTCCTTCATCTCACCACCGACTAAATGCCTTAACTCGGAATCAATTCTCGATTCTTCACCGTCTGATCCGTAGCTCAGCCTAGATACAGACTGATCAGTACTCTGCATATCGCACACGTTATCATAAAGTTCTTCGATAGACGGCTCAACAACCGCCCCAGAAGCACCGTCATCACCAGGATTCACATGAACAAGCGAACCTACATCGTTTGGAGACTTGGTCAACTCCAAATTCTCATTTTTTGACGAATTCCCTTTCTCGGGCATTTCATCAAACACTTTGTCTTCAACAACTTCATCCATAGCCAATCCAGGCATCATTCAATATTTCAACTTGCAAACAACCTCAATAACAGATAATAACTCAATTATCTGTCAACAAAACACCAAAAAGAAACATAAACTTTATTGCATACAAGATCCAGATAAAGATTTGACATACTCAAAGATAAATACAGACAAAAAGGAAAATCACTTAGGGGGAAAACAGTTGAAATTTAAAAAAACAAATGAAACACCATAAAGGTTTGATCTTTTATTCTTTTTAACATTCCCAATATTTTTCTATAATAATTACACTAAAAAGAGAACAGTAGACCCACAAAGATTTGATCTTTTTTAAAGTAGTATGCACTATCTTGATATTTTTCCAAATATAAAGCACTTCAAGATCACATAAACAAATACTGTTACATAAACAATACAACTCAGATCTTACCATACAGAATACATACTCCATAAACAGCTAAAAGGCACAATATCCAGATGGAATACATCAAAATATCAAGAAAAGATTGAAACTTTATGCAAAGTTGACCTTGAAAAAGTCAAAAGTATCAAGAATCTTTAAAAGATCATACCTTAGTGACAACCCATGAAGGAATTTTAAAGTTTTGTTGAGGGTGCTATAAAGATTAAAGAAACAGGTGAAGAATTTATCTTTGAGGTGATTGGGTGTGTTGTATCTGTGACAAGTTGGGGAGCCAATGAAGAAGGAAGGGCAGGATGGGAATTAAGGAAAATATCTGGGGTAAAATAGGGATTTTAGAAGGATATTATTAGTGCTGCAGGGGTGGAATGTCAGAGGGAAAGAGCTGTTTTGGAATCGAAAGTCTTCTGCCAACCAGCCGATTTGTCTTGTGTTTGTTTATGGGATTTCTATATATAGAAGTTTCTAGCATGTAAATGACCGATTTACCCTTGGATGTTGTTTTACTACTTTTGTTGGGTAGAATGTTGAAAGGTAGACACAAGGTCATAGTCCACCATTCAGATTACTTTGCCATGGTGCAAACAAATCTTGAAGAATATAGCATAAGTTTTGTACAAGAACCGATTAGATTAAGGCCCTAAATGCAAATAGTCTTCGTAAGACCGCTTGAGGGGATTCAACGCGATTTGTTGAAAACACAAAGACCTACGAAGATCTCAGGTCCTTGCCCAATGAAAATCCCATGTGGACTCGAGTGTAAAAATACGAAATAATAGTTTTTTCGTTGTTTTATAAAACTAAAATCTTTGTGATTAAGAAGGGGATACATTTCATGTGACTTGAATATGGAGATATACATTCACTTGGTGGATAACAACTATTTACTTCACTTCAAAGTTTAGAATCTAGCACAACCCATGATGCCTTTAATGGAATAGCGTTGGTCATTAAATTCCAACCTCAAATTTTGTTTGGTGTATGCAATTGGCACATTTATTTGCATATTATCTGTCACATGATCCACCTAATTTTCTTTTAATTTTTAAGTTTGTTTTTTCTTATTGTTAATCTTCTATAAAAAAGGATTACAAATTATGACATCTAAAGTACTATAAAAAGGATACAAATTATGACATCTAAAGTAAGAGATGTTTTAAAGTTTACTTTTTTTATTGGTCTTTTACAAAAAGATTACAAGTTATAATATCTATAATATGAGATGTTAGGGAAAAAAACGACTATTTAGATTTTTTTTATCTAAAGTAATGGTTAACCTTTCGTCACGAGAAGATATGCTCGTACGTATTTCTGTTTTTTTCTTCTTTTTTATTATTTATACGATTATAGAAGTAGAAAAAAATATATATGCCTTCTAATGTTAAAAAAGGCGAGCCTAATATTATAAGATTATTATTAGTTAGAAGAATTTGATATTTTTTGTATTTTTACGTTTTTATAAACAAATTATTTCAATATTTATTTAATGGTTTAGGATCAAATACAAATGCTCTTAAAATAAGAAGTCGTACAAAGGGTATCAAACGGACTTCGATTGACCCCGTTCAAGCGGCAATGTAACCGTCTTATCAAATTCTACGATGTGAGATTTTAGGTTTCCACTTTTGGTTTTATGGGTTGTAGATTTTAGAATTTTTGTCTATTATCATTGTATCTTTTTAGCGACCAATTGTGTCTTTTTTCCTCGACATTGTGTTATATTTTTCGGCATTGTTTTATATTTTGCTTGACACTGTGTCATCTTATGTGATTCATTGTGTCTTTATACACTTCTTATTTTTAAGAGTTTTTATAGAATAACTAACCCTTTATTCAATATACTTATACGCAAGAATAACAAAATAGTCATCTAAAATATCTTTATATGCCATATCTACACCTAGATATACACATAATATAAAAAGGTCTCGAGAAACCCTTTCATCACTAAATACCCTCTTTAGCATCCACTAATATACTGTCATCTCATTTTAGTCTCACTTTAACCCTATTTAGCTCTTTGCATTCGGGTAATGTAACATCCGTAAAAAAAACGGATTTTACCAAACCCGCTCCGTTTATTAACCGAACAATCAGTTAAAAATTTCGTTGCTTATTTAATGCCCAAATTAATTTTAAACGATACATAATTAATAAGTATATTGGGTTATAAAAGTTTTATTTGAAAAAGTCTTAAAAATAGTGATTAAAAAATAAAATGCTGCTGCCGGGTTTCAAACCCGGGTCAGCCAGCGTTTCAGCAAACAACTTAACACTCAACCCTTCAACCACTGTGCCGCTTATGTTTCGTGTTTAATATTGAAGACAATTAATTCATAACATGAGTATCGAATTCAAAACCGACGCGCCTAATTGCAGTCGTCGGAAATCCCGACTAACTCGCCAAGTTTGGACGGTTACTTCCGTTTTAACGTAAACTTTAATCTCATCATCGGTTATAACCGACGCCTGAACCCGCGACACAAGCTATAACCGCCGGAAAACGTAATGACTTTGAATCAAGCCTGAAATCCGACTCTATACATCTCGATTCCTCCCTATAAATTCACCCACAATCCACTGGTAGCCTTTTTGCTCAAAACCGCACCCTTTCTCGACGAAAACTCACTCGCCGGAAAATACCTGCAAATCGCCGGAAAACCGAAATCTTCACTTCTGAGCCTTACTGAACTCCCATAGCTTATACCGAAGTCACCCACATTTATCTCAAGCTCGTTGAAGACTCTCTGCCGCAAGACATACATCGTCGGAAGTTTCTGCTGTCACCGGAGTTTCGCCGGAGAAACAGAGGAGTCCAGTCGGTATACCTTACGCTTAATCCTTCATTCTTTTTATTTAATCTCACATGTAATTAACCACCAGACACTAACGAACATGATTTAATCTTCGAACCAGTCGGACTTCCGATTCTGGTTAAAATCTAACGAAGAAGACGAAGTGTCCGTTGTCTATAAGTTTAATTTAATTCAAGATATAACTCGGGTTAGACACACAGTCCAGCGGTGGACTGTGTGCAAATAAAACACGCAAACGTCTCGAGTTCGATACATGTCCTACGCATACTCGCCTTAATAAAAATGTTCTTTTTTTTTAAAACGAACCGGAGTCACTGCGTAAGATGTTAAGTTTAATAAAAACCGGAATAATAACCAAGATAGACACAAAGTCCAGTGGTGGACTGTGTGAATGTTTAATCACACGTCACGAGTTCGAGTCCGGACTACCACACCGGTCCGGACAATTATCAAACTTTTTTTTATTTAAGACAGAAATGAAAATACTTAGTTTGTATATAAGTATAATAAAAATCAGTTTATTTAACAAGTTGGACACACAGTCCGGCGGTGGACTGTGTGTTAACCTAAACCGCAGGTCCCGGGTTCGAGACCTGTGGAGCGCACCCGAGTCGTTTGATTAAAATCGTTTTTAAAAATAAATGATTTTCTGTTTAATTTAATTAATATATAAATATAATTAAAAACAGAAATATTTCGGGTTAGACACGTAGCTCAGTTGGTAGAGCTGCGTGCATGCGTACGGGAGGTCTCGGGTTCGAGCCTCACCCAGCGCACACAATTACACATACGAACCGGTCAACGGTCAACGGTCAAAAAAGTCAACATTTTTTATTATTATTTTTATTTATTTATTTTAATTAAAAATCAATTAAAAATACTTAAAAATAACATTTTTAAGGTTAGAAAATAGCCTTAAACTCACAAAAATACACCCAACAATCCTACTAAAATGGATTAATAAAACCCGTTTACTTACCGAACCATTATGCCATTATCTAGGTTAGTTTCACTCGTGGTTAAAACCAACTTCGCGTGCATTCAACATTATCAACCGAACGCACCCAAGGTGAGTGAATCTTACAACTCCCCTTTTTAATTACACGTTTTGGGGTGTGTCATGTGTCACAAAATTAACTCGTTTATTTAAACTTGTCCCATACCATATTGTGATCTAAACTTAGATTGTATATATATCGCTTGTAGTCATGTATTTCATTTTGTCAATTAATATGCAATTCATTCATTAGGCCCATCAGTTCCTCGTGAGAGACGAGTTGAGCAACGCGCGCCTCAAAACAAATCCATTATTGTTCGTGTGTGTATTATTTAGTTTATATTGTTTGTAGTTATATATTTTATATTGTCAAGTTTATGCAAATCATTCATTAGGCCCATCAGTTCCTCGTGAGAGACGAGTTGAGCAACGCGTGCCTCAAAACGGTCCATTATTGTTCATGTGTGTCACACCCTCCATTTCCACTTGCGGAGTTCTACCGCGAGACGTGTGAACAAACCAGAATCTAAGACACTAGTACGTCGAACGACTCTATATGATTTGATAATACGTTTTCCAAAATCATTTGTTGTAAATTTTAGATTACCAATATTTAGCATGAGTATCAGTTTTTAAAGTTTGAGCGGAAGCATAAATAAGTAGTGATGCGGCGCCAACACAAACGCCAAAACAAAGGTAAAATCCCAAAACAATATTAATAAATGAGACTCTATAATGATGTCTTGTTCAATGCGTGTGCGTGCACCTAGAGCTCCTAGCGTCCTGAGAAACATGTAAAGAAACAAGTGTCAACATTAAAGATGAGTGAGTTCACAGGTTTTCATAAATTTGTTGTTCGGTTTTAGTTTGTTACTCCGTTATCCCCAACCCGGGATAACATATCAGTTGCCTTATTCCAAACCCGGAATAATAAGTTGTTGCTTCCAATATTCCCAAACCGGAATATTAAGTTGTGTTTCCATTATCCCCAACCCGGGATAATACGTTGATGTTCCAATATTCCAAACCCGGAATATTAAGTTGTTCCGTAATTAAGTTCAATATTAATGTATATAGGTAGCTAGCCTAAAGTCATGTCACTAAGTGTTCGCGATCGAAGCTGACATTTGTGCCTCCGTTTTGCCAGGTCTATCACATGACCATGGCGATGTTAGGCCAATCATACACCCGTTGACCAAACCCGGTCAGCTAGCGCGACTAGCTCGGATGGGGCTCGTCAGACCCAGTAGTACTACTTATAATTCCCCCGCTACTTAACCCAAATATTAACGATCCGAGGAGATTGTCGAGGACTTAAGTGATAAAGCTGCATAGTGACCATAACATTACATTAACATTAACTTAGTTACCGCATAGTTATGTGACGTTACATTCGTATAACGTAAAGAGTTTGAGTTTAAGAATGTATACATGTTTCTCCCCCTGTTGTTTAAAACCGTATAAAGTTAGGGGCCGTGAACTCACCTTTATTAGCTCGGTTAGTGTGGCAAAGATGTTATAAGAGATGGGACCGCTAGTTGCGTCCTAACAAACCAATTAATTCCATGTCAGTGTGTAATCACACCAATACAAATTCCACACGTAATTTACTCACCAAGTGATACACACAAACAACATAACTAACACTTCAAACATGCATGCAAGTATTCTCATATGATCATAGTAATCAAACAACTTATCATGAACACATTCCAAATCCATGCAACACTTTAATGCATAAAACCACAAGTTAACAACTTTCTGCTTAATACTCAATTATTCAGCTGTTTTCTAGGATTTTTATAAAATAGTTCCAGCATTCTAAAAATTCCCATATTTTTACAGTAGGTGACATTTATACCATAGAAATTTATATAATTTTCTCAAGTCCTAAATCTTCACCAATTAACCATAAATATTAATTCACTAAGCTGCAGTCAGATTTACCGCTTTCTGACTGCAGTCCACGGAAGAATTTATTTAAAAATCACGGATCGTCCGATTAACAAAATTCCAGTTGGAGTTGCCCGGAAATTTCTATACCTAGTTGCTGTACAAAAATCATGACTCAACTCTCTACTGATTTTAAAATCTAGCTTGATAAACAACCAACAAAATTCCAGAATTTTAACAGCTTTACCTACCGAACTTGTTTAACCCTTTAAAAATATCAAACGATTTCAGAAAATTATGAATCCAGCGCCATTGGATTCCTTATTCAAATCTCTAGGTTTTAGACCTCAGAAAATCCGTTTTTCGACAACTAACGACCAAGTTACAGCCAGATGAAGTCGGCTGTATCTGGTATTCAGCAGACTGTTTCAGCGTTCTTGTTACAATTTATTCGCACAACTCGTTCGTACGGTTAACCTAGGTGATTATAATCCGATTTCTACTCATAGATTGAGACTAATAACCTATCCATGCAAATCTACTCAATAACTTCTAGTTATTATAACAAAACACACTTGAAACTTCATGAGATCCGCAAACAAGTATACATGCATATCAACATTGATTAATTCAGCCGATTACATCTAATACATCTAATATCCGAAAAAAACATTGCGTATATATACAGTCAGTTCAGCAGGTTATTTGTAGGCACATATAGTCCGAAACTATACCATCATGCAGTCTGTGAACGGCAACAACCAACACACATATATTTGAAACAACTAACCTTTCAAGCCTACATGTAACCGAAACTTTTATATCAATTCTTTCAAGCCTATACATATATATATATACCCGAAATAATACAATCAAAACACATGTATCCGCAACAACTGAGCATTTAAGCATATATGCAATCCGAGACAACCAAACATTTAAGCATACATGCAATCCGAACATGATCTTGTGATCATAGATAACCTCTATTCTTTTAATAACAATGTAAACGAACCGTGAATACGATGAGGGAAGATGGCGAGGGCTGCTGCTTGCTGAGACCGAGAGAAGGAAGGCTGATCTCGTGACCGAAACCGAAAAGGATTGAGGGTAACCGGCTGTTAGCGACCGAAGAATTTAACAACGCTGATCAGATGAAAGCTGTTTTGCGATTGAATGGACTGAACAAACTGATCAGATGAAAGCTGTTTTGCGACTGAGATGATGATGGCTTCGGTTGTTGCTTACCGTGACCGAAAGAAAAGAAAAGTAAGGCAGCCGACGGCGATGGAACTAGGGTTTTTGTGTTTTTGAATGATCATGCATGGGTTTGTGTATATATATAGCACAAAGGGGTGAGGGTTGCGGTTTGGGTTTGGATCTTGCGGCCGAGAGACTAGGGTGAGTTTGTTTGGGTTTAGGTGTGATCTCGCGGCCAAGATTAAGGTAGTTTGGTTTGGATTTGAATGCAGCCGCAAGGAAGCTTGAGTGGTTCGGTTTTGATCTTATGGCCGAGAACTTGACTTTAGCTAGAGTTTAAAAACTTGTTACTTCCTAGAGTCGCAATGAACCGAGGTTTGGAACGTGTCGCGGTTCGGTTAAGTTCGTGCACATATCAAACCTAAATATTCAATCACTAAAACAATCACCCAAAACACAACACGTATTCATTTAATTCGTACACGTTCGTACGCATAGCACGTAATTAGATTGACACGTATTACGTTTAAGTTATCCGAAAAACCCGGGATATCACAATGTGTGTGTTATTTAATATTAATTGATTGGTGAATAAGTTTACATCTATTTTTACTCATGTGTGGTTGTGCACTTTATTTTACAATCAATTAAATAAACTTGTTCAAATGTTTTTCATAGGATTCACTCGCCAACTTTTTGTTGATCCAAAAACCATTTTTACACATGATACAGGTGAACAGGATGAAGCAAGAAAAACATAGGAAATGCCTTAGAAGAAAACAATGAAGCCTAGATTGATGTTTAGGACATAATGTATTTATGATTGTATATTCCCTTTAAAATTGTATTAATGAATATGAAACGTTATAATAAATGTCATGAGCTTTGATGATAACCCAATTATGCCCCGATCACCTTTTCCGCTGCGGGTCGGGGTGTGACAGGTAACGCCCCTTACCAAGAAAAAAACACAAAATATTAAATTAAATACACACATATGCCTAATGTCCATTACCATACCCACGAAAGAGTCCTTCACACTCCCATAACACCCTCGTGGAGCGATGTTTACCGTCCAAGTCAGTTGAGATGGTCTGGGGTGTTTAACGGTTACACATAGTCTAAAATGTATGGGCACTCCTAATTGAACACACTACCCTAATACTTTTATTAATTATTAAACAAGCAAATAAAATAAACAAAAGTTGCAAGGCCAATTGTATGATAGGTTTTGGTAATGGGGGGTTGGATCATGATGCGCGCAACGACAAATGGTTGGTTATTCGGGTGTTTGAATAGTGAAATGATTCGGTGCGATTTGAGTTGGCATGTTTTGTATAGGTGGAGATTGGGGATAGCTCATAGCATAGTGGATATTGCATATAGGCTGGGTTGGAAGTGAGTCCTTTTGGCTAGCTCAGACCTTCGACCTTGTTAGATTTCGCGTTAAGGATTTGGGTTTTTTTTATATGCCCTCCTTTGGAATAACCTTTTAAAAGTGCAGAACAGTAGAAGAGAAATCGGAGATGTGTAAAAATGTACAATGTAAATGTGTGTATTTTAGAAGTGTAGAAATAGAATAGTAGAAGAGAAATTGGAGAAGTGTAAAAATGTATAAATTAAATGTGTTTTAATTGTAATTATTAAATAAACAAATCAAATAAATAAAATATTCTTTCATTCATTAAAAACATTACAATAATCAAACATAAAACACATAAATAAATTTGAAATTAGAAAAAATAAAAAAAACTAAAAGTTGCACGGCCACGGTACAGTAGGCTTTGGTTGTTGGGGTTTGGGCCATGATATGTGCTCGCAACAACGTTGGTTCTTCGGGTGCTTGAATAATGAAGCTTGAATAATGAAATGACTTGGTGCGATTTGAGTTACCATATTTTTCATAGGTGGAGGTTGTGGGTAGTATAGTGGTGGGGGCACAACTTCTAGTGGGCGGGAGGAGGCGGCCGGCCTCTCGAACTTTTCGCTCAGTATTGGAGAGTATTTAGTTTTTGTATATAAATTTTTTGGTATATATATTTTCGACCCCCGGTCAGAAATCTCAAGTTTCGCCATTGACACTGATAGAATTATATAGCTTGGGTTGGAAGTGGTTTGTTTTGGCTCGTTTAAACCTTTTCGACCTTGTCGAATTTCACTTTGAGGATGTTGGTCTTTATATGCCCCCTCCATTGGAATAATTTTTTAGAAGTTTAGAAATAAAATAGTATAGAAGAAATAGAAGTGTAAAAATAAGGGCATGTTGACCGTTGACTAATGTTCACAAAGCTGGCTCACACACGGGTTCATGAACCCGGCCTTCAATCTGCCAACTGAAACTCGACTGTGTTCCGATGATATACCCTGGCCAACCCGTTGATACCCAAGGTCGGACCTGTTGACACCCTCGTCACCGATGTCAAATACATGACAAAAAATATATCAAACGTTTCGTTCTTGACTTATAAACACTCGTATCAAATCATTTTACTGATAATTCTTACATTTAATTGGTATAAATAGACCATAGTAACTATCTATATTTAGGTTTGACTTGAATTCTAGTATCTATGAAACTCTACATGCAAGTTCGGTTAATCAACAATTTGGGCATATGCATTGAATAAATTAATGCACTTTATTTTCTACCTTTTTATATACTTTATATTTTGTATTGTTTCATGATCATTTTCTATATGTTTTTTAATACAACTAATTAGTTATAAATAAATTAAGTATTTAATTTTGATAATGCAAATCTTTAATGATTATTGGTTTGAATGATTGGTAGGTAGGTATGCAATTATATTTGCTGTTCGACATTATTAATGCCTTTAAGTTTTTAGTTTTATCCTTTCAAGTGGGTCGGGAGTTATGAACCGCATATTATGTTGTTAGGAAAGTTACAAAAGAATCTAAAATAGGTTTATATTATTTTGTTAGGAAAATTACAATAAACTGATCACGAGTTTGCTACACATGTATTGTACAAACTTCACGTGTGTAATTGAGACCTTTCGTTCGCTCGAGATGTTCCCTACTTCAAGTGGTAAACAAATTGTCATCAAAAGATCAAATTAAAGTGTATGTTCGTTTTAAAATTTTATAACAGAACCATATTTAATAAAACATGTCTATGAAAAAAACATGAAGGATGCACGCACACTAACACATGAACATACAAATATGTTTTTATCCAGGGTTTTACGAGACTAAATTGTATTTAACTAAAATGCCCTTCTCTGTGTTCTTTTTATCTTTGACACGTGTCACTCTATTATTGTACCAAAAATAAACTTTCTATTTGATTTTGTCCATTGTTTTCTAATATAGGTGAAAGTTATGATTATATATAATGAAACTAAGAATGATAATTAGGATTAACTAAAAGTCGTCAATAAATAATAACCCACATGAATAGCTTTATCCAGAAATTTATCGACCAACAACAAATATTCCGAACAAAATCATAGAAAACTTCCAAGCAATATCATTAATTATACAAAAATATTATGTATTTGAATCTCAATAGCTGTCAATTGTTTTTAGAAGGTCAAAAAACACGTAAATGATCTTTTGTTGGCAAAGTAATTGTACTATTATAAATAATTACACAACTTTACAACAATAGCAGGAAAATAACATTTAATTCAATAAATATTAAACTTATGATTGATTTTACACTTAAAATAGGGCTTGCGATGAAATGTGTTTAGGAGTATGTGCGCAACAAGTAGGAGTTTGTTGCGAAATGAGTAGTCTATTGATTTCCCTTGTGGTGGATCATTACATGCATGCTTGTGTTTGAGTGTACACACATATTTTTTTTGGAACAACGACTTTCTTATATTAGGCTACCGCACTCTTCAAATTGTAAAGCCCTATTGCGCCACTTCGGCCAAACTATGTTGTCTTAACCGGGACCACGCTGGCTTCAAAGTTTGGTTTGGGCGTTCTCCCGGGAAACCCGCGCACCTCCTTTTTTTCTTCAATTTCATTCATTTAATCTTAGCACTTGATTAATAAATAGATGGTCAAGATTACTTCCTAGCCTTCTGACGTGGTGCGAGTGTGTTATAATTTTTGTTATATTTTAAGCACTTTTTACTCGTGGATCAAGCTTTAAATTTATAAAACACGATACAATACTACCACTCTACACACGTTAGGGCAAATGCACCATTGTAGACGTAGTATAGTGATGGTAAGATACCGAGATCGTCCAAGTACACAAGAGCGTTTAATAGCGGCTTATCGTTAACGTCTAGTTTAACCAAAGTTTGATAAAAGTTTTTAAAGATAAAACTAAATATAAGAACGTAAAGAAATAAAAACAAATAGACAATAAAGAATCACTTGGTTTCAACTCCTCTTTTATGATTCCTTTGATGATTTCCGCATTTTGGACTTTTTAAGAGGTTATCTTAGTTATAGTGGCATGCCCCTTCTCCTCTTTTATGATTTCTTTGATGATTTTCGCACTTTGATCTTTTTAAGAGATTATCTTAGTAATAATGGCATGCCCCTCTTGTGAAGGCGCCTCTACCTTCAACCATATTGGTCTGAGTCTGCAGGGATACAGTCCCGCAAGATCGGATTATTGAAAGATAAGTAAATAAGTTATTAATGCGAAAGTGGTAGGCCCCTCTTGTGAAGGCGATGTTACCCTCGGCCTATTGATCTGACTCAGCAGGGATACAGTCCCGCATGGCTGGATAAAGTTTTAATAGTAGTTTATTTATAAGTGGTTTAAGTTGTTCTTACTTCCCCTAATTTGATGCAATTTGCCTCAACGGAAGTCCTAATAAGCTTGAACCAAGTTCTCGTGGGATCTATACATTGAACGAAACAAGAACTTTACCCAAACACCATTCGAACCCCCTCCAGGTAGTTAACGTGCTTTATATAGATCGTAAAGACATGAATGAGTGAATCAATGAAACATAAGAAAAGTTTAACCAAAGTTCACTTTCAATATAAAAAACTAGTTATTAAAGTCATTAATACATACCCAATTAAAAATTTTCTAAAGATTAGAAACAAAAAGTAATACATAAAAGATTTGTATTCACCAAGTGATGTAAGAGATTAGCCAAGAATGACCTTTGTTTAACAAGAACTCTTACAATCAATCTTAGATCCCGAGACTACTACACACTCTAAAAGATGAAATATGGATGATGGTGGTGGGTATTGGTGTTGTAGTTGTAGTGGTGGTGGACTGATGGCAAGTGTGAGGGAAATGGTTTGCCAAAGGTTGCCTTTCTCTTGAACCAAACACCTATATTTATAGCTGAAAACAGAGGGAGACACGGCCCGTGCCCACCTGGCACGGCCCCGTGGTCTTCTCTTTCTCTTCCTTCATTTACTGCAAATGTCAGGTCTTGTACCAACACGCCCCGTGGTGCCATGACACGGTCCCGTGGTCAGTGTACTTGTTGTACCATCACAAATTCTGCGAATCCTAAAGTTGACCATGACCCGTGTTGGGTTAGCACCGCCCCATGTTGGTTTGTCTTTTGCTGTTATCTTTTTCTGCAGGGAATCTTGATTGGCCCCATGCTTGGTGGGCACGGCCCTGTGTCTAAGCTTCTATTCTTGTTATTTTGATGTTTTGGATGTGGATGGGAGGTTCGGCAGGTTCTGTGAATCCTTCTTTTTTGTATTTGTTTTGGTTTCTGTTGTTAATTTGTTTCTTTTATTTGTTTAAGCTCTTTTGATCATGTAATATAAAAGTAAACAAAGAAACATGCTTTTTCCAACATTAGTACCAAAAAAGGGTTGATTTTATGCATTGTTTGATGTAATTTATATGTTGCATTTTGCGCACATCACCATCCTACCCAAATAAACTTTCTAGTATATCCTGACCCTAGAAAACAATATCATGGTACTGTGGAAGTGAAATCTATCTATCTAGTTATATAATAAATAAATAAGGGTGACTTTAATAAACACCCTTGAATAGAAAAGTGCGATATAGTAACGTGTTTATATGGTTTATGTGGTACCTACTTCAAAATTTTTATGTATTAAACGTTAATGCTAAGTGGTATGGGGCATGGGATGGGTCATTGTCACCTAAGATGGTGGATTATGAGCTACACCACCCCCTTTAGGGGATCACTATGGTTTGTATGGATTAAACTATGGTAACCATGCACCTCTCTTTCCTTAATTAGTTAAATATATTTTACACATAATAAATTAAAAAAATGAGGATGGTGGTTTGGGTCATTGTAACGCCTCGTATTTCCAAGATTTATTATTTTTATAATAAAGTCACGCTCGTTTTCTATTTCCTGAGTCGCAACTTCAATCGGATCGAAAAACGGTGTAAAAACGGAAACAACGCATTTTTACGTGTTTTTAATGAAACGACAACCGAACGCGATATTTTTGATGTCTTACATTTAATTCCCGTGTTTAAAACTTAAATAAAATTTTACGCTATTTCATAACGTTCGGGCGCAGAAATGGGCTTCAGAATCGCGTTCGGGCCACTCTCAGGCTTTTAAACCCAACCTATCAAACCCTTACCACTTAACCTACCTATTTAAACCTCCCCTAACCCTCATCTTCTTCATCTAGCCAAACCCTAATGCATCCTCTCAACACCAGCCGCCACCCCCCCTCCTCGGCGTTTTTCGGCGACCGGCGCCGTCTCTGGCGGCGCCCTTCTTCTCCGGTAACACCCCTCACACTCATACATCCCTGCGATCTCTTAAACCCGACACACACACACCCGCATTTATACTTGCAGACAGACAGAGAGAGAGAGAGAGAGAGAGCTGTGAGGAGAGAGAGACGAGATAGAGAGAAGGTAGGTGGTGGTGGTGGCGCGACTATGACGGCTCCGGAGGGGTTTCGATCGATGGCGGCAGCAGCCGTCACATCCAGCGGGCGACGGCGGTGCGGTGGCGGAGCAGCGTCGCGGCTGCGACGATGCATCGGACCAGCGGCGGCGGCAGTCGCCGTGTCTCAGCGGCGACAACAGCAGCGGTGTAGCTGCGGTTGTCCGGCTCGACGGACGGCGGCGGTAGTGGTGGTATTGGTTAGAAATCTTAAGCGGTTGTCTCAGGTAAAGTTTTAAGGTTATATAATTCGTTCTCCGGTCAGTTCGATTCAGTCGGTCTTTGTTCGGTTTGTTTCAGGTTCAACACGGCAGTGGTGAACGGGTTGAGTCGGCTCGGGTCATACACCTGTTCGATTCAAATTCTGTTCGGGTCTGCACGGTTCAAGTCCCGGTCAACTCAGTCAACTGCCGGTCGACTCGATTCAGGCTTGATTAGGGTTCGGGTTCGAGCTCATGTGTTTTGGGTTTAGTCAAGTTTGGCGACTCGGCTCGGTACGACTCAGTTGTCCGAGTTTACTCGGTTAACACCGGGTCAAACCTGGTCAAGCTGGTCAACATCAGTCAACAGACAGATTTGGTTCAATCGATTCGGGTCTCGTTTCAGTTTGGCGTTCGGTCAAACCAGGTCAAACCTGGTCAACTGTGGTCTAACAGTCGCGGGTTCGAGACAACATCAGTAAACAACAGTTCCTGTTCGGGTTTCGGTTCAGACCATGTTCGTTTCGTGTCTCGTTTGGTGTTCGGTCAAACCTGGTCAACTTGGTCAACGAAAGTCAAACCTGGTCAACTTGGTCAACGAAAGTCAAACCTGGTCAAACAGTCAACGCCAGTCAAACTAGTCAGATTCGATGTTCGGTTCGGTGTTCGGGGCCAAGTTCAGTCAATGCTTTAGTCAACTCAATCAAAACACGTCACGGTATACTTTTAACGCCGCAAATTTTTATGTTATTATTTATATTGTTTTGTATTTAATTAGTGTTATAATCACGTAACCGAACCTTATAAAATTTGTAGACATAATTATATAAATTGTTTCGTTATTATTGCGTTTTGAAAACATTTAATCGACAACTAGATTGTCGGGATCGTCCAAAAACAAGGGGAAACTCTGCCCAATTTTTGACAAAGTACTATATTTATTTAATTACATTGTTCGACAAAATATATTATACATGTTACTTTATTCGACAAAATATATTATACATGACACTTTATCGACAAAATGTATATACTTATTTAATCATATCTTCCGACATGAAATATATATATATATTTAGTACGCTTATCGAAGAAACGTATCTACTTAAATATACCGAGTGACAAGATATATATTTTTACTTATTAGACTTTTTCGACAACATATATGTATGTATACATTGCACGTCTTGACAAAACATATAAATATATCTAATACTTCCTTTCGGCAAATATATTTCGCTACTACAACATATATAGATATATATGTATGTATATATCTATATTACTTTTTTGACAAGATACATATGAGTTATATGTTTCGACAAAAATATATTTATTTAACGACAAGATATAAACAGTATTCCTTCCGACAAAATAAATATATGTTATATACTTTTCGAAAATGATACTTCTCTAACGACAATGTATATATATAATATGTGTTTCCGACGAACAATATATATATTTAGCTACTATTCTTTTCGTTAACATGCATATATATCTATTATCCCGTTCCGTCAAAATATACATTTATCTATTTTCTTTTAGCCAAACTATATATTTATCTAGTAATCTTTTTCGCCAAAATATATAAGTACACATCTATTATTCTCGTCGACAAAACATAATAATTTAACGAAGGAATATATTATTCCAACTGCAAATATCTATATATCTTTTATACTTTTCGCCAAAAATATATATATTTATTGTATTATTTTGATAACACTTTTATCTTCGACGAATTTAACTTTAGAGTCGTTACATAAATTCCGTGCTAAGCGTACACATATCTTCAACTCCGATTCGATTATTCATCCATGTTCGTTGTCATTTAAGGTGGCATTGGTGTCCCTTTCTCCCACTCATTAACTCGTCGTGGTATTTCCAAAGAAGACTTAGCAATACTGTGAGTACACTCGACCCACTTTTGTTTATATCACTTTTTGGGTGTAACATGTTTCCATATACAAAAATCACAAACACTTAAACTTTATGAAACGCACAAACAATCCTATACACATGACTACTTGAATCGTATACTTGTTGCTTGTCTAGGGATAAACGTTGTGCTATGCTTTAGTCATTAACTATTTTTAGCCTTTGTTTGACATGCTTAGCGCTATAGGAATTCACGCATCCACCTCCATCGCTTTACACGTGAGGTCATGTTAAAACATCGTGATTACGTTACGGGTTTGATTATTAGCATTGCATGCCTTGATATTGCTCTTGTATAGATTTAGTTGCCATGAGGATTGTTAAAACTTTATTCGTATACGTATGCTATGCTTAAACTTGTGTACTCGCCTTTGCTTTTGCATTGACTTTATTTTAAAACATGTTACAGGTTGAAGGAGATGACGCTATGAAAACAATATAGCAAGGACTAGATACACACAAATTAGACGTTAGGTTTAATGTCGACGTATCAATTTCGTTATGACTTTGCAAATGTTAGATTGTTCTTTGTTTTGTTACATTGATGAATTTGACAATTCTTATGAAATGAAATATGGTTTAATTAATTATTGTCACTTAATAATGTTGTGAGCAATGAGCAATCTCGTTTTCGTCTCATCCCGATGTTTCCGCCATCGGTTGGGGTGTTACAGTCATGACCACATCATATAGGATGGTGGTTTGGGTCATGACCACATCATATAGGATGGTGGATTTGGATAGTGGATGAGAGTGGGGTGACATGACAGTGACATGGAGAGTAGTGGCGGTCTTAAGGGTCATTACCACACTCTATAGCCTAATTGGTAAGCAACAAAGATATATGATTTAAATAGGATGGGCATTTTTATCAAGTACCGGTATCATCTCGGTACCATACCAAAAGGGATAGGCATTTTTATCAAGTACCGACATCATCTCGGTACTATACTGAACTGATATCGATCAAACATTGGTACCAATAATTATCTTTGTGGTGTTTTGCTTTCGGTATTTGCTGGCTTTGGTACTTTTGCACAAGACCACACAACCATAATCAGCACGGTACAGTATCATCTCTATACTTAAACATTACGTTTAATTCTATATAATACAATTACCAACCACTGTGAACAATGGTTGGTTTGACCTTTTTTTGTCTTATTTGTCATTTTGTTTTGTTTTTATATTTTTACTCTTTAATTTTTAGCATTGACACGTACAACTCATTAATTTCTTAAAGAATTTGTAGTCAAGTTTTATATGTTTATTTTTATGTACGTGTAAGTATAAAAATTTAAGTTGATTTACGTTTCAACGTAAATTTTTTCATAAATGAGTCGGGTTAAATACAATACGTTTTCATGTTTATGTACGTTTTTGGTTGGTTCAAGTTTTAACGTAAAAATTTTACGAAGCGCCGCGACAACGCGCGGGTTAATTTACTAGTTTGTAACAATTAAGGATGTAAATGAACCGAACGTTCAGCAAACTATTTGACGGGAAGTTCGTTTATGTTTGTTTGCTTATTAAATGAACGAACACTAATAAAAGAACACGAACAAGAATTTTCGTTCATTAAGCTAAACGAATGAACATGAACAGAGTATGCGTTCGTTTGTTTATGTTCATGAATGTTCGGTAATATGTATATTTGTGTTTGTTCACATAAAGGTTTTCATATATTATATTTTTATTTTATTGGTTTTAGTTCTTTAAAAATTTGAAATCCTGGTTATACTATATGCCTCAACCAACATCCCTCATTTGATCATTTAAATTTTAGTTTGCGTTAAAGCTTGAGAAATTTAATAATTTTTGTGTTAGTTATGTTAATGACAGTTATGTCAACTATGTTCGGATGATTATATTAAGTACTTATTTAATTTTGGTAGATTATCCGTAATCTTTGTGATCAGAAATGCAAATTTTATTCTAAAATGAATATATGTTCGTCTACATTTGTTTATGTGCATGAATATTCGTTTGTGTTCATGAATACGATCATTTCCTTAATGGATGAACACGAACAAGAAATCTCGTTCGGTAAGCGTTCTTGAATAGTTCATGAATATGTTCATTCTTTAACGAACGGACAAAAACAAGTCCCTAGTTGTCACACCATGATCCGCAGCTGAAGTAAAAGTCGGGGCATAATTGGGTTATCACCAAAGCTCATGACATTTACTAAAAGGTTTCATATTTATTAAATTGGAATTAAAACCTCAAATATCCAAAACAAGAAAACATGCAAACACAATTAAACATTGTTCCAAACAAAATATGTTTTATTAATCTTCTAAGGCCTTTCCTATGTGTTTCCCTCTCTCAGCCTGTCCACCTGTATCATGCGTAAAACAAAGGTTTGGGTCAACAAAAGTTGGCGAGTGAATCTAAGTAAAACCAATTTAAACATTTGGTATATCAGTTATTTAAATAAAAATTTGTGCATGAATCATAAGTGAGCATATGCATATATATAAACAATCACAAACCACATAATGTTCATAACGAACACATGACACGATGAATGATGAACTTCAGATCAAGGCTCAATCAAACGGAGCCGATCTAATGAGGCACCTGATGCTCAACTCGTATCTCACGAGGAACTGATGGGCCTTAAATGAATGATTTCACGTGATGAAATGTAACCACAAATAATCACACCAACCAAAATACATATTTGATCACATAATGATGTTAGCACAAGTGATCAAATAAATAAAAACATGTACGACACATGATACACCACAAAATGTGATTAAAAAGGAAGTTTGTAAGGATTCACTCACTGTGGGTGCGTTCCTTGCTTGATAATGATTGCGCACGAGTTGAGAATTTAACCGACGAAGGAGACTACCCTAAAAATAATAAATTGATAAATATATATAACATTAATATTTTGATTTAATACTGTTGTGAGATTTTTAGATTATTATAGCGATAATTATTGAGGTTTTAAACCTATAATTTGGTATTTATAAGTATTTTTAGTTAATTTTTCTTTGTTAAGTATATATATAAAATAATATAGAATAAGATAAAATAATAATAAAAAATATATTCTTGTCAGACTTGACAAGAGGCCCTGACCGGTCGTTTGAGATTATTGGCGTCGTGGGTGGGATTCGAACTTGAGACCTCGCGCTTACGTGCACGCAACTCTACCAACTGAGCTACGTGGCTAACCCGAAAGTAACCTGA
This sequence comes from Scalesia atractyloides, assembly GCA_947069175.1. Classification (NCBI taxonomy): domain Eukaryota; kingdom Viridiplantae; phylum Streptophyta; class Magnoliopsida; order Asterales; family Asteraceae; genus Scalesia; species Scalesia atractyloides. The sequence goes on from CAMTDV010000029.1 coordinate 9,294,210, forward strand.
TTTTTATTACTCTTATATACTTACTAAATCATTTCAGAAATCATTTTAATTAAAAAGATTTTAAACCAATTGGACCGGTGTTAACACATAATTCGAACCCAAGACCCATCCGCTGCCTTGCACCCAGTCCAACCAACCGGGCTAGGTGTCTAACCTATTCATATAGTGGTTTTTATTAAACTTAAATACTACTGGAAAGCATTCTGATTAACTTTAAAAAATTGAGTTTTATTATAAGAAACCGGTTGCAAGCATGGATCGAACCCAGACCTTGTATGCTACAATTACACACAGTCCACCACTGGACTGTGTGTCTAACCCGGTTATAACCCGGATTCTTTATAACTTAAACGCTTGGTAGCGACTCGTCTTCTTCAACAATTTCAACACAGAACAATAACCCAAATCAAATTTTTTCATGGTGGAAATATAACAACTATTCGTTTTCTGGTATGAATTAGCACATGGATATATGATGTATAAAGCAAGGAATTAAGGAATGTTACCCACCACGACTGCTTTCGGTTTTTCGGTGGAAGATTTCCGGCGACAGGATAAACGGAGTTCTTTATTTGCCAAGAACTAAAAGTTTCGAGGATTTGAGAAGATGAAGTGTATGATTGGAATGATATTCAGTCGGTTTTTTATAGTCACGGTGGTATTAATGTTTCGGTTTCAAAATAAATGATTGAAATCGGTTTTGATTTATTGATTTAAACATCAACGGTTATATTATCGGTTACAAACGTTTTTATTCGAAAGAATACAGAGATGATTCCAAAATCTTAGCTTCGCGGCGGTTTCAAAAGTGCAGCTTGACTTGCAGGTTTTGATATTCTACTTTATAAATGTTATTTGTTTTGGTTTTAAGACACTAAAGTGGGTGTGGAGTAGTGGTGTTATAAGTGTGTGTTTATGCGGGAGACCCGGGTTCGAACCTGGTTTTCTCCTGGTTATTTTTGTTCATTATTATTATATTTTTTGGCTTATTAAATTAAGTTTATTTTAATTTAATTGTTATTATTATCACTTATTAATTATAAATTTCTAATTCTACCACTTTTATTAATTAAAATAATTGACACTAGAAATACGTAATGAACATAAATAAACAAATACTTGATTAATAAATGGTGCGGGTTCTTGAAACCTGTTTTACACAAATGTTACAGTATCCCCTACTTTTAGAAATTTCGTCTCAAAATTTAAGTAGTAGTCGTAACAGGAAAAAGACGCGGGTATTTTTCGCGCATTGAGTCTTCATGTTCCCATGTAAACTCAGGTCCTCGTTTTGACTCCCAACGCACCCTGACTATTGGAATACGACTTCGTCTCAAACGCTTTTCAACGAAGTCCATGATTTCTACTGGTCTATCAACGAAGTGCATTGATTTTATCAATTTGGATATCTTCTAACGGAAAATGGAGATTTTCGTCGGCGAGACACTTCTTCAAGTTTGATACGTGAAATGTGGGATGAATTCGGTTGAGTTCTTCTGGTAGGTCAAGCTTGTATGCTACAGAACCTACTCTTTCGAGTATCTTGAATGGTCCCACATAACGTGGTGCTAGCTTGCCCTTTTGACCAAAACGAACCACTCCCTTCCACGGTGATACTTTTAAAAGTACTAGATCACCAACACAAAACTCTAATGGCTTGCGTCGTTTGTCAGCGTAACTCTTTTGACGACTACGAGCTGCTAGAAGATTACATCGAATTTGGAGGATTTTGTCAGTCGTTTCTTGAATCAGTTCAGGTCCAGTGATTTGTGCTTCACCAATTTCGTGCCAACATACAGGAGATCGGCACTTTCGACCATATAAGGCTTCAAAATGAGTCATACTGATGCTTGAATGATAGCTATTGTTGTACGAAAATTCCACTAACGGTAGATGAGTGTCCCAATTTCCCTTGAAGTCTATGACATATGCTCACAACATGTCTTCAAGGGTTTGTATGGTGCACTCAGATTGACCATCAGTTTGAGGGTGAAAGGCAGTGCTGAGATCTAGACGTGTACCCAAAGCGGATTGTACGGCTTGCCATGTTCATGAAGTGAAACGGCCGTCTGGATCTGAGATGATACTTAAAGGTACGCCATGACGGCTTACAATTTCATTGATATAGATACGAGCTAGCTTTTCGTTCATGAAATCTTCACGGATGGGAATGAAATGAGCTGATTTAGTGAGACGATCAATAATAACCCAAATGGTGTCATACCCACTGGAGGTGCGAGGTAACCCGGTAATGAAATCCATGGTTATATTTTCCCACTTCCATACAGGTATTTCGGGTTGGACAAGAAGTCTTGAAGTCTTTGATGCTCAGCTTTCACTTTGGAACATGTAAGGCACTTGGAAACAAATATAGAGATATCTTTCTTCATGCCAGGCCACCAATAGGAGTATCGTAATCTTGGTACATCTTGTCGGCTCCTGGATGTATAGAGTATCGAGTTTTGTGTGCCTCATTCATGAGAAAAACACGAAGATCATCACGATCAGGTACCCAATTACGATTCAAGTAATAGTGAATACCATCCGACTTGGATTCTAGTTTGGTTTCAGCCCCACAAGACAGTTCATCTCGCACATCATTTTCCGTGATGGAAATATGTTGAGCTGCTCTAATTCGGTTTTGAAGATCGGTCACAATTTGGAACACAAAAGACGGATTGAGTTTGCATACTCCTTTCGACTGAGGACGTCAGCCACAACATTAGCCTTGCCAGTATGATATCGAATTTCACAATCATAGTCATTTAGGAGTTCGACCCATCGACGTTGCCTCATGTTCAATTCCATTTGATTGAAGATATGCTGGAGACTCTTGTGGTCAGTGTAGATTTCACACTTGGTACCATAGAGGTAATGTCTCCATATCTTAAGGGCGAACACGACTGCTCCAAGTTCTAGGTCGTGAGTGGTATAATTCTTCTCATGCACTTTGAGTTGCCTTGAGGCGTAGGCTATCAGCTTTCCTCTTTGCATTAGAACGCAACCTAACCCTTGCCCTGACGCGTCGCAATACACCACAAAGTCTTCACAACCATCAGGAAGTGTAAGGATAGGTGCATCACAAAGATTTTGCTTCAAAGTTTGGAAAGCCTATTCTTGTTTGGGTCCCCAAATAAAAGGTTTGCCTTGTGAGTCAAGGCTGTGAGTGCAACAGCGATACGAGAGAAATTTGCAATGAAACGTCGATAATAACCAGCCAACCAAGAAATGACCTAACTTCAGTAGGAGTACGTGGCACTTGCCATTCTTGTACCGCTTTGATCTTCGTAGGGTCGACATGAATCCCTTTGTCATTCACGACATGACCAAGAAATTGTACTTCTTGTAACCAAAACTCACATTTCGATAACTTAGCATAAACTTTTCGGTTCTCAAAAGTGTTATAATAAGACGAAGATGTCGCTCATGATGATTTGGTCTTGGAGTAGATGAGAATATCATCAATGAAAACTATGATAAAACTATCGAGATAAGGTTTACACACCCTATTCATCAAATCCATGAAAACTAGCAGGAGATTGGTCAAGCCAAAAGGCATGACCATGAAGTTCATAGTGGCCATAACGAGTTCGAAAAGCAGTTTTAGGAATATCTTCTTCACGCACTCTAAGTTGATGATACCCAGAACGAAGGTCGATCTTTGAAAAACATGTGGCACCTTGAAGTTGATCTAGGAGGTCATCAATACGAGGTAGTGGGTAGCGGTTCTTGATGGTCAGCTTGTTGAGCTCTCTATAATCAATACACATGCGAAAAGTTCCATCTTTCTTCTTTACAAACAGAACAGGTGCACCCCATGGTGACGAACTAGGACGTATGAATCCTTTGTTAGTCAACTCTTGCAGTGACTAGCCAATTCTTGCATCTCAGATGGGGCTAACCTATAGGGAGATTTTGCGATTGGTGTAGCACCAGGTACAAGATCGATTCGGAATTCGACTTCTCGCACAGGAGGAAGTCCTAAAACGTTGTCGAGAAAAACTTGAGGAAATTCTTTAACGATGGAATATCTTCGAGCTTCCTTTCCTTGCCTTCCTTCTTAACGATATGATCTGGAAACGCGATATAGTCTTTGCGAAGGTATCTACGAGCTTGGAGGCATGACATTAATTTGAGCCCTTTAGAAGAAGTTTCTCCAAAAATACGCAGAGTCTGACCGTCACCAAGGGAATTCGAATAAACTTTTCATAGCAAACTACTTCGGTATGATGCTGACTAAGCCAGTCCATACCAATGATAATGTCGAAACTACCCAATTTCATAGGAATAAGATCAATCGAGAATCGTGATCATTAAGGGTAAGAGTACAATCACGTATAATCGAGTCTAACGTAATAGGTTCACCATCAGCAACTTCTACCGTGAACGATTCAGCGAGACTAACGCGAGGTAGATCAAGAATGGATTCGAATTCTAAAGACATGAAACTCTTATCTGCACCAGTATCAAACAATATGGATGCATAACTAACGTTAGTAAGAAACTACCATTGACCACATTATTATCAGCCCTAGTTTGGTTGGCGTTGATGTTGAAAGCCCTTCCTCTTGCAGATGGATTAGCTTGGTTGGCTTGGTTCACCGGATTGGCTTGAGCTTGGGCATTTATGATGTTCACAAAGCAGGGTCAAGTGTTTCGAAAATGGTTTGATCGCCACAGTTGAAAACATGCTCTAATGGGTTGCATCATTGGGTAATTGGGTTGGTAGTAGGGTTGAGCCATGGGTTGGGTTGGTGGTAAAAGTAAGGGTTGTTGGTTTTGGGCTTGGCCCACCACTTGATTATTGGTTTGGGCTTGAGGCTGATTGTGGTTTGGTTTTTGGAGGATGCGGCAAGTTTGAATTGTGTGACCTGCACGGCCACAACTTTTGCAGTATTGGCAAGGGTTCTCAGGGGGATGGTGATATTGACATAGGTTGCATTTTGATGAGGACCAGTGTAGGTTTCTTCAATGGGGTGGCTTGAGGGGCGACTTGTGTGATTGGGGCAACAGTGATGGGGGAATTGGTTTGGGTAACGGCGAAAGTTTTGCCATTGCGCTTCCTCTTACCAGCAAACTTAGAGGACGAACCTGTTTGGGTTGAGGTTGGAGTTTCAACAGGTGTCTTTTTCTTCTCATCTTTAAAATCTCCATTTCGGATGCGATTTTCCGTAAGTTCAGTAGCCAATTCCATGGCAGCTTCGTGCGTTGCGGGTGAAGTACTTAGCACAAAATCTTGAATTTTCGAGGGAAGACCTCGAATGTAATGCTCGATTAATCGATAAAGCAGAGTGAACAGGTTGGGGACAATCTGATTCAACTCGAGAAATCTCTTATTGTAGGTGGTGTGGTCTCCCTCTTTTTGCTTTAATGAGTAAAACTCATCTTCCAGTTTCTTGATTTTGCTTCTTGGACAGAAGTGTCTCGTCATGATTTCCCTCAACTCATCCCAAGTCAAAGTCATAGCAGCTTCAGCACCTCGCTTACCCTTTTATGTGTTCCACCAGGTGAGTGCTACTCCAAACAACCGACCTGTAGCATAACGCACCTTGCGATCACCAGGACAATCGCAATTAAGGAAAGTGCTTTCAATTTCCTCAAACCAACGGAGGAGAGCAGTGACACCTTCAGCCCCTTCGTACTTTGGGGGATCGCAGGATTTGAAGTGCTTGTAGGTACATTTGGTGGTGTTGGGAGGAGGATTGGCGATATTTTGCCCTTCTTGGTTGGTGGGGTTGATGGGATGGGCGGCAAGTGCTTGTTGTACTTGCACAACGATATCAGGAAGTACGACAACCATCTGCTGAGCGATTTGAGTGGCCATACGCTCGCTAGATCTTCCTGACCTTCTTCCGCCTTGATAGTGTCTAGCAGACATTTACAGGAAATACGTACCGAGATTATGAGTTGAACGCTTTTAGGTGTCATGTGTCGTAAAAAGTGAAAACAACATTCAAAATAAATGAAACAAGGAATTAACTACATCCATAGGATGTCTTGGGCTTGCTTAAGATTGGGCTTCCCAATGTCTCCCATACTTTGGCCTAAGTAGTCATATGGGCCCCCATGACTACTGGCTTGGTAGGGTTCACATTAGTGTTGGCCTGTCATTCTTGCATCACCCGAATGAAATTTGTGAAACATAATTGCAAGGTATAAGGTTAGAGTGTGTCCAATACTTCTACTATATACTATATTTACTTTAGTAAAATACTACCGGTTAATCATCTATATACACGAAAATAAACATAAACTAAATCTAAATCCATCATACCTTCTATTATGATCCATATAATACTACTGTAAACGGATGTAAAAAAAACTAAAGGAATATGTTATTAACAGATAAATAAGTATATCCTAGCAATATTCTCAAATAATAAATAAACCTTTACTTTGACAAACTCTTAGGAATATCAAAAATCCTCTACATATGATAATATTCAATACACATACCATAATACATATCATATCTGTACAGTGAAAATTATTCAACATAATACATACCATAATATTCAACATCCTCCAGATAAATAAGATGTAAAAATTATTAATAATAAGCATACTTGTTGGATATCAATTAAATAATTGTGCATTTAATTATAATTACAATTCTATATCAACCCATGTTGTAGGATATACAATCGATAAGTTCATAACAATTTCCAAATAAAACCGTTTCATACACTCATGGATTTATTCAAAAACATTAATTTTTTTAATAAATAACCTTATTAATATATTTTAAGAAGTGGATCAGTTAACTTTTGGTTTCTTACTACTACCGTAACCCAATAGAAAATAAAGATATAGTGATAGTTTAAAACTATTATAAATAATTAATATAAAATAAAGAATGTAACACTTTTTATAAAGCTTACATTTCGAATCAATGATACCTTGAATCTGGCGGAAAGCAAATTTGTAAGAGAGCTTGACATTCGAAGCAATTTAACCCGGAGATATAAGTTCTTTCATTGGTTGGTGGTTGTCAACCAAAGTAGAGCGATGGCGGTTTCAAAAAAACAGGGTTTTGGAGAAAAAGCACTTTCGTGCTAATAACGGGTTGTGAAACAACGGCCTACTAGCGACTAGTATATGAACATAAGAGCAAGTATCAAAGCAACACATAGAGAAAGATAGAATAGATAATTATAATTCATTGAGATGTAATGATGCAATATAAAGAACCTCTTATATAGTGTTCTTACATTAATACAAAGGACATGAAGAGATGTGAGTTGGAATGTGGATAGTCACCATAATATAGTTTATTTATATGTCTTTTAACAATAGGTATATTTTAGCATCTCATCTTATTACACTTAAATATTTGAGTTTTAACATAATTGTGGGTAATTAGTTACATTTTTCCCCAACCACAACAAACTTATAATTCTTTTACATATTCTTGTTATATCTTATAAACTATAATGTTTTAAAAAAAATCAAAAGTACGGTGACGATCTACTCATTTTTTGTCAACGTTTCGATAGTTGTCTTGGTCAATATTTACGTGTGGATTAAAAGATACAAGTAGATAATGCTTTGGTATACAAGTGATTAAAGCCCAACTTAATTAGTCATTATCTCATAATGTTTAATAGCCACATAATTTCAAGTGATCAAATACTGTCAATTTAATCCTCTCATCTAAGATTACACTTTCATCCAGAACAAAATTATACATAATTAGTTAGTAGTTACACTTTATCCCCTTATAACAAAACTAACCCCCCTCTAAACGGTCATAACTTTTTGGTACGTACATTTTTATTTTTAAATTACACAATATAAATAGGTATTTTATTCTCTGTAATTTTGAGTATAGTCTTGCGATAGTTTTTTTAATTAAAAAAATGATATGTTACGTGATTAATAGTGTCTAAGGGTGAGTAATAACTGAATCGTTAACTGAAACCAAACCAAAATCAACCAAAAACCGAATTAACTTAAGAAACTTAAGTTAACCAAAAACGGTTATCGATCTTTTTGTACTCTCATTTAACCAAAATTAACTCAACCGAATCATTCATATTTTCATATATTTCTAGCTATTATACAGTTAGTTTATGTATTTTATATTTATACCCCTATTTTATACCTCCATTTCATATACCTATACATGCATTTTATATATTTATACCTAATTTCATGTATTTCTAATCAAAAGTTTATCCCAAGTTTGATTTTCGCTATTGACCAAAATTAAACGAATCAAACAAAAAACTGCCAATTTAACTGAATAAACCAAACCAATTAACTGAAAATGGACCGGTTAATAAATAGACTAATCGATAAGCTCGATTTCGGTTGAGGATAATAATATAACCAATCGAACAATGCACATCGTGGCATTGTCTGTGTCATCGCGCGCACACCTATAGGTTATTAACCAAAATCAGTTATCGGTGAGCAATAACTAAAGAGTTATCGATTATAGATGATTAGTTAGTAGTTACACTTTATCCCTTATAAAAAACTAACCCCCCACCCCCTTCTTAAACGATCATAACTTTTTGGTACGTTAATATTTTTTTAAAATTACACAATATAAATAGGTATTTTATTCTCTTTAATTTGAGTATAGTATTGCAATAGTTTTTTAATTAAAAAATAATATGTTACGTGATTAATAGTGTCTAAGGGTGAGTAATAACTGAATCGTTAACCGAAACCAAACCAAAATCAACCAAAAACCAAATTAACTTAAGAAACTCGAATTAACCAAAAACGATTATCAATTTTTTTGTACCCTCATTTAACCAAAATTAACTTAATCGAACCATTCATATTTTCATATATTTCTAGCTACTATACAGTCAGTTTATGAATTTATATTTATACCCCCATTTTATACCTCCATTTCATATACTATACATGCATTTCATATATTTATACCCAAATTTCATATATTTCTAATCAAAAGTTTATCCCAAGTTTGATTTTCGCTATTGACCAAAATTAAACGAATCAAACTAAAAACCGTCAATCTAACTGAATAAACCAAACCGGTTAACTGAAAATGGATCGGTTATTAAAATAGACTAATCGATGAGCTCAATTTCGGTTGAGGATAATAATCTAACCAATCGAACAATGCACGCCGTGGCATTGTCTGTGTTTACCGATGCATCGCGCGCGCACCTACCGGTTATTAACCAAACTCAGTTATCGGTGAGCAATAACTAAATAGTTAACCTAAACCAAACCGAAAACATACGAAACCGAACAACCAAAGACTGAATTCTCTGAAAACCGAAAACCAATTATCATTTTTTTTTGTACTCTCGTTTAACCAAAATTAGCTTAACCGAACCGAATCATTCATATTTTCATATATTTTAGCTTTTATACCTCCGGTTCATATATTTTATATCTCCATTTCATACATATATATACTTTCATTTAATGTATTTATACATCAATTTTATATATTTCTAAGCAAAAGTTTTAGCTCAAGTTTGGTTTTTGCTATTAACCGAAATTAAATGAACCAAACCAAAACCGTTAAACTAACCGAATAAAACGAAGTGGTTAACCAAAACCGATTGGTTAATGAAATAGACTAACAGATGACTTTGGTTTCGGCTTCGATTGAGGATAATAGCCGAACCATGCACTACCCAACGAAAGGGATTACCTCATTACTTCGCTTTTGATGTATATCTATCATATTGATGCTACAATAAATATTATATAAATAAGAAAACTACCAAAAGCAATTATCGCAATACGATGTGTCGCTCCCGTGGCATCGCGCGGGCATCCTGCTAGTTTTTCTTTATTCATTTTAGTAATTTTGCCAATAAAAAACTAACAAGTAACATGACTGAAACTGAATTTGGCTAGACTTGAAGCGTCGAACCGACCCGAAATTGTATTACGCCCGGTTTCTATAAAATTGCAGCTTGTAAAAACAATAAATCCACTGGAAAAATTCATGAATTCGCTACTGATATATACCTATAAACCCAAACCCACCTGAAAAATTCCTAAATTCGCTACTGAACCTGGGGATTGAATATGCGCGTTGACAACCAACTCTATTATGAATCAAATACTTAATAATGGTATGCACATACACCCTATACAATCAATGGTTGTAGTAGCAAATTAGTGAAAATCATAGATTTCAATGATAAACTTAGTACATACAACTTTTAAGTGCCTTATGTGGAGATTTTAGCATTCACAAAACAACTATATCACATCCTAATACCTTTATGAAAGTCTATGTTCTTAATTTGGTTGTGAATTTCAAAACCTTCAAATACTAAAGTGAGGTTGTTCATTGACCCCAAACAATGAGTTTTATTACAAATGTACATGTGGGTTTCTCAACTCCACGGTGAGGCTTATAGCCCACAGGAAATTCAATCGTATGCGTATACATATACGACATCGTCATGCCAATTTACGTGTATACACACCTACCTGATTCATCACACCAAGCTAAAAATATGTTCAAAAGTAAGCACTCATGGCTGAGCAATTCAATAAGCCTAATCAATTCAACTAAAGTTGTTCTAAACCAATTATACACGTTTGTTGGGTCATGGTTAAACACCTTTGAGAAGATCTGAGCCTTGTTGGCTCAATTTGAGTTTGACCTGACCTGATAGTTTCAAAAGTCACCAAAACAAGTATAATCACACTTGCATTTTGTGTTCAGAACCACTAATAGAAGTACAATCCATCATCTTAAACCATTTTTAGTCAATTTTGTCAACTAATTTTTAACAAAATCACCATCTTTGCTATTAACCATAGTGTTTGCACTTACGCCTTAAACCACCATCCAAACGATATCTAGTGATATGTTAGTAATGCTCACCAAACAATTTTATACAAAAAATTCGTTGTTCAAATGGTCAAAACTCATCATAGTTCATCTGTTCTAATTCATGGTTATGATATGTTTTAAAAATCAGCCATCCCAACAAGTTAGTGATATATTTAAGCTATTTGATGCCTTAAACATGATGAATTTCATCAAGTGTTCGGTTACAGAGACTCAATTAAAAGTTTATGTAATTGAAAATGGGATGTGAAGTGAAGGTGCATATTAGGCTGATTGTTATAGGCATTGGTGTGGGGCGTGGCCTCCATGCCACGGCGGAAGAAGCCAACCACAGTAGGGGTGTGTATAGATCGGTTTGGTTCGGTTTTTACCATTAATCAATAACCATAACCACTAACTTTGGTTATAGATTTTGTTAACCATAACCACAACAGAACTTCTTATATGGTTAATCGGTTATGAAGTGGGTTGTGGTTCGGTTTTGCTTACTTTCAGTTATTAACAAAATCTCTAACTAAACTAACTTTTTGACTAAAGTTAAAAATTATACACCAATAGGCCTTACAAAATAAGAATAAAACCCACCATGTTGAACTTAGCTTAGACCTTTTTTATAAGACAATCAAGACTACACTTTTTGGTTAAATTACCGATGTGTGAGCCATTTTAATAAAGTAATTATGTAGTCAGTGTTATACAGAATATTGATACGATCATAACACATCAGTTCTTCATCAAGATAAAGGGCATATACATCAATATCATTTTGTTACTAACATACTTTTATATTAGTAAAAAACCTCTACATGGTTATTGTAAAACATAAATCCATTATATAGAACTGTAGACTTAACATTACAAATTCGGTTCGATTTGGGTTATATCAGTTAACCAAAGCTTAATAATCATAATCTATTGGTCGGTTAACCAAGGTTTCATAACCATCAGTCATGTTGGTTATCGGTTAAAATCAGTTCAATTATGTTGGTTATGATTCACTTATCGGTTATGGTAGTTAATTTACTTACCCCTGAGCCACATCAACCCAAGCCCTCCCCTTTGCCCCTTCACGAGAATGTATACGTTTTTTTTCTTTAAAACATCAAACTCACAATCATTAAATTTATTCATAAGTATTACATTAATGTTTATTACGGGACTAGAACCCACACCACTTAAGAGAGACAACACCTTACTACACTCATTGATACCATCATGCTACAAGCCCCCTTTGAGTTTGCCAAAAAAAAATGGTCCCACAAGTTTGGTCTGTTTTGACTTCGGCCGAAAAAAACCAGAGATTTCAGTTTTAAGTTATAACCCTCAATTTTGAAATTTATCAATATTTTAGTTCAGTTTTACACAATAATTAGACGAGACATGGGACAACATGCTATAAATGACAATTTCTACCGTTGAAATGTTAAAGTATTCTCAAGTAGGGATGAGCAAATGATATCAGGTAGCGGTTCTGAACCGGTACCAAATTAACAAACCAGGTACATTTTCGGTACCCATTCAGTACTAGTTTTACCCTCAAATACCAGTACTGAACCATACCATACCGGGTATATTCGGTATCGGTACCCACTTTTAGAGATTTTCAGTACCAGTTGGCATCGGGCTCATCCCCATTCTCGAGATGTATGAAAAGTTGAAATTTCAGATACAAGAGTAAAATTACTATTTTCGTCCCGATTTACAAATAATAATTTCCGTTAAATAATTCAAATCTTATCAAAACAGTACCAATGGTTTCATTTTCGATTCAATTACAAAATATTTGATTGAAAAAGTTATTTTGAACAAAACCACAAGTATGAAAATAGAAACTTACCCTACACATAAATTGTCATTTATTTATTAGTATACATTTCTTGTTCTAAAAAATTTTGAAAAAAATCGAGAAGAATAAATACTCATATCACCTTTCCCAACTAAGCAAGCGTGATAATTCTACCATACATTTTATTTGCCATTTCATCCGATCCGACTACATACAAAATAGATAAATGAGATAGAGTCATATGGCGCGCTATAAATCCTACTGGTGCGAAAAAACCAGGCAACCGGAACCAGTTTTAACCCAAAGTGAAACCAAACCGAAGAGTTTAAAATCAATTTAAGAAATCCTCCGTTAAAACCTCTTAAAACCGATCCAAACTGGTTTCAAACTGAGCCAATACTTTTTCGCTCATAAACTGGTTTCGAGCTGAATCGGTTTGAGCCAATACCTAAAGTTGACCAGGGTTGACTAAACCCGAACTGATTTATGCCCCTCTTATCTTACACACTCCTCTTACCTCATAATAACCGTTTCACTAACACACACATCTTCCCCCTCTCTCACACTTAAGACTTTAATAAGATTCTAATGTTCTTTCAATCCTATACAAGTTACAAACACATATAGCTAATTGCATGACTAGTGGCACCCCTGTAATGTTCACATTTTTCTAATATAAAAGATACAGATTTACTTAAAAAGAGTCCTGAGAATATGTTGTAGCTATAATAAATATATCTTAAACATAATTAAAATAGATAAAAGGTCAAAGCATACGAATCCGAATTTTCGTGCAAGTGTGTAACACACGAGACAATAACCTAGTTTAACTCAACATAACCTTTAATTACTAAATAAGTCTAGAATACACGCATCAATAAGCACAAGAACTAGAAATGTATCAAAATTATTGATATTCATAATGGCTATGGTGTATGGACTGAGCATGGGATGGTGAGAGGTGTTAGCATGAATGGAAGTAAATTAACCACAACATCAGTAAATACAGTTTGATGAAGGAAATGTAACATTTGAGGAAAGTAAAAGTGATGTAACCAATTTATCTACCTTAGCCGCTCAGGTCTCAAAAGCCAAGACACGAGGCACACGCATCACATACAAAATGTGACGATGTGTTGCTCAGTGTACAACCAAATGGGCTATATTAGGACCAACATGTCTCTTTCATTAGTTTTACATATCAATCTTTTATCAAGTAAATCTTCATAATTTCTTAATCTTTATCGTTACTTTACCATTAAGCTTTCTTTAATACCCTAGTTTGACCCAAAAGTACATGAGGCGCTGCCTCAAACCCCTGATGCATTTTCCTCAGCGCAGAGGCGCGCCTTTTAAAACCAAGTTCCAAAAAAAGATAATATTGCATCTTTGATGATCGTTTTATATGATTTAAAAAGCAAAAACGTGCTACTTTGACCCCTCATCAGATTTGCCTATTAGTCTGTACAAAATTCTTTACATTTGACCTCTTTGACTTAAACTCCATTACCAGCATAAAACTTAAAGAATCAAATAGGGTTCTGATCACAAACATAATAACCAGATATAATCGAACTAAACGCAAAACCAAGAAAAGCCAAGAAAGACATCACCACAGATACAGAAGCCATCTTCGTAAACTCATCTTTTCCCCAATTTAGAACCCAATCATCAACCCTAGTAGCTGCCGAAGATGACGACGAGATCAGCAGGTATGCCAGTATCTGTAACAAATCAATCCTCAACATTCAATTAATCTTCATAACGAGCGTTCAAATTCGATAGGTTAATTCGTTAATGGTTATACCACTTGCCTGATCTATTAAAAAGTCGAAATGACAACGAAGAGAATACATAACAACATGTCTGCCGTAAACCAAGAGGTATGTGTGATCAACGGCTTGCAATGCTGCATACGTCAAGGCAATAACATTCACTGCTACCAAGTACCTTCATGGTCAAACATCTCAAAAGTCAAAATTAGTCAACTAATTGACAACAAATTAAATGAAACTGAAGTGAATTAGACAATTAGTTATGCTACCAAGTACATTGACAGTCAAATATCTCAAAAGTCAAAATTAGTCAACTGTAACAACAAACTGAACGAAAAGTCAAAATTAGTCAACATTTTACAAAAACTTATCAAAATTGAAGTAAATTAGACAACTAGCAATGAAATTGGATCATACAAACCAATTAACTTCATAATTAAACATCTGAAAAGTCAAAATTCGTCAACAAATTACAAAAATTGGTCATAATTGAAATAAACTACACAATTAGCAACAAAATTGAACAATACATACTTATACTCCATGTATCTATCGAACGAATCACCACTCCATCCTTGAGTTTTATCAGAAACCATAACAGAAAACGCAATTAAGCAAAATATCATCTCACAAACCCTAAACCCTAACGCAACTCTCTCAACCGTCACTTCACTTAGCGGCCGCCTAACAACCGACGCCACCGGCACTCTCGACCTCTTCACATCGCCATCGCCGCCGAAAACTCCGGCATCACCGCCGCCGGAGCCGGACATAACAGTACCGCCGATCACCACCTCATTCTTCGCCGGCCGGTTGTAGGTTACGGCAGGAGATGGGGACTTGGCCAACGGCGCGACATTGACAGTGCCGGAAAGAGGAGATCTGATCGGAGATCGGAACTTGTCGACGGTGACGATGGCGGTGGAAGTGGAGGTGGAGGAGATGATGTCGTCGGAGCGGAGAGGTGAGTCTGCGCGGAGAGGTGAGTGGAACTCGTCCAGTTGAGAGTCGGTGTCGGAGATTGAACGGTGGCTGGTGGCTGAGCTGTGGTGGCGGTGTGGTGTGCTTGAGGAAGTCCATTTAATCAATTATTTGAAAGGTGTATAACTGGGGTGGATATTATTATTAGGTGGTGGAAAGTTAGTTAAGAAGTATATTTAATAAATAATAATAATAATAATAATAATAATAATAATAATAATCATAATCATCATCTTGGAGGTTGTTGTAAAATTATTTGTTGTATTTGTTTTAAAAGATTGATTTATAAATTATTTATGACGTCGTCTGGTTTTAAAACAAGATTTACTGGTTTGAGCGATTCGATTAATGAACTGTTAGTACAGCTGGTTTGATAGTTGATTCGTTTTTTAAAATCATTGATTGTTGAATGTGTATATTGGTTATTATGTTTATGTTTATTAATTTTACAAGCGCACGCAATGCATAATCAAGTTTAAGTGTTCAACCATAAGAATCAAGTAGTATACGTGATGCATGAAAAATAATTAGATGTAGTGAAACAAGAATAACAAATGATTATTAAAAAATTATGTTATGTATCATAGTTAAATGTGTTTATCTATTTTTTTAATTATTTACGTAAAATCGGTTTGAATATGTTTTGTATTTTTATTGTTTAGTTTGTGTTAAAATCGTTGTTTGGATACTTGTTAATGATCAATTCTCATTTTCTTTAAATTACATTCGATGTAAACCAACTCAATGACATTACAGGTCAAACTAGTAATATAGTAACTAAATCAAATAGGGTTTTATGATGCATGGACAATAAAATTGGAAGGGAGTAATATCAAAACTTTGTTTTTGAAAAGATTTATTGTATTAAGTAAAGATCTTACCAATTGATCGATGAGTTTAAACTCAAAGCGTTTAAATAAATGTTAAAATCTTTTAGTTTGTTCTTGTTCAAAAAAGTGTATTGTTAAAAAAACTGTGGATTTAATTGATTAAAGAGGTATTGGATTTAAATAGGCTTTGCATATTCACACACCCAGTTGCCTATTTAGACATCCTTTAGACGGGTCGTCTAGATCTAGACGGGGCGTTTAAGGCTTTTTTTTTCTCCGACCACATTCCTGCACCGTACAACATCAAATCAGTCACATCAGACGGGGCATCTAGCAATAGACGGTGTAGAAAACGACCAGGCCAAGACGGGGGGCGTCTAGGGCTAGACGAGCCGTCTTGAAGGTTGTGCTCTGCATGCATGTCAGTCAAGTTGCAAAGTGATATGCGCCGTCTAGGCCTAGACGGGGCGTATATAACCTTCTTAAATAGAGCCATGCAGAGCATTTGTGTCGCAGAAATTTTTCAATTCGTCGTCGGAATTCTCTCCGATTTCTTCTTTGGCTTATATTACTTCATCTGATGTCATTCAATGCATGTCGGTAAAGTAGTAAAGTGATACGCCCCGCATAAGCGTTAGACAGGGCGTCTATTTCTTTGTTAAATAGATCCGTGCAGAGCATTTGATGTCGCATAAAACTTTCAATTCGTCGTCGGAATTCTCTTTGTCATGAACTTTGGCTTGTATTACTTCATCTGATATCATCCAAAGGTGGTGAAATGTCATTAAACTGGGACGGGTCATGGGTGCCTGAAGTCAATACGGTAATAGTTATTAGGTTAAACTAGTTGTTGTTTTAATTATTTACTAATTGTGATATCGTTGTTAGGGGGAGAGCGGTGTTCCCAATTCTAACGAGCAAGAGGAGGTTGTGTCTAGTGTACAAGACATTATTCGTGATGGTGGAGGATATGGTGGTGAGGCACCCCCATACGCAGGCAATCCGTATCTCAGCGAAGATGGTTTGAAAAGCGCCTGAGGTTTCATAGTGAGTTAAAAACATATTTACACGATGGAGATCAGCCTTATATATTTTGGAAAAAAAAGTATTGGAGGGACGGTTTCCAGCGTGCAAATTTGTATCTCAATCGACTACACGTCAAAGACTGTCTTGTGTTGAATCGAAGACTGTAACCGAAGAGAAAGTCGAGGAGTAAATGCAGGTAAATGAGAATTACTGTCATTTTTTAAATATATATGGTTTTTGTTTGCGTAATAGAGTGTGTTGTGGTTTAACATAGTGATATGTTGTTAAACTTATTTCAGGTGTCTCTACAACACCTAACGAGTCTCAGTCATCGTCTGATGATCAGTCTTGGTCAACCACGGTCAACAAAGCAAGAACAATGACTCGCTTTTTTATGTTTAATACGATTTATTTGTATAAATAGTACAAAGATTTTTTTAATACAATAAAAAAACTTTTGTTATAACTAATAGGATTTTATTTACTTAACTTGAACTTTGATATAAGCCGACATTCCTTCAGTACACCCAAGGCACAACAATTAAACCATACAAAGCTTTGTATCTAAAAACCAACAAACTCCGGGTATTGACAAACAGCCGGTAATTATAGTCTCCGAGCTCTCACGTCCAACCGTCAGCACCGGCAGATGACGAAATGTCAATACTGCCCGTGGCGACGGTTGGACGTGAGAGCTCGGATACTATGATTACCTTCTGTTTGTCAACGCCCGAGTTTGTTTGTTTTTAGATACAAAGCCCATCTAAAAACCAACAAACTATGGGTATTGACAAACAACAGCAATTATACTCTCCGAGCTCTCACGTCCAACCGTTGGCACCGGCAGACGACGAAATGTCGATACTGTCGGTGGCGACGGTGGGACGTGAGAGCTCGGAGAGTATAATTGTTGGTCAATACCCGGAGTTTGTTGGTTTTTTAGATAGACTTTGTACGGTTTAAAAAACCATACCAAGCCCATCTAAAAACCAACAAACTCTGGGTATTGACAAACAACAGCAATTATACTCTCCGAGCTCTCACGTCCCATCGTCGGCACCGGCAGACGACGAACTGTCGGTACTGCCGGTGGCGACGGTGGGACGTGCGAGCTCGGAGAGTATAATTGCCGTCTGGTTGTCAATACACGGAGCTTGTTGGTTTTTAGATAGGCTTTGTATGGTCTATTTGGTGTGCCTTTGTGTACTGGTAGAATGTCAGCTTATATCAAAGTTCAAATTAAGTAAATAAAATACTATTAGTTATACCAATAAAAATTTAAATGTATATATACGGTTCGTCTAGACCTAGACGCCCCATCTCGGTCTAGCAATAAGACCATTCTACCCCCGGTTTGTTGGCCGTCTAGGCTAAGCTCAGGGGCATAACGGTCATATTATCAGGGTCTAGACGGGTCGTCTAGACCTAGACGCCACGTACAGTGTAGGCGGGATCTTTATCCCTGAAAAATTTTGAATTTTAAATTGGAAATGTAAATTACCATTTTACCCCTGAACTGTCGCCCGTCTAGGCCTAATTCAGGGTAAAATGGTAATTAACCATGCTGAGCTGTAAACACTCAGCTGGTTAATTACCATTTTGCCCCTGAATTAGGCCTAGACGGGCGTACCCCTACGGGTAGAATGGTAATTTACCGTTTATACCATATGGGTCGTCTAGGCCTAGACGACCCCGTCTAGGCCTCGTATATGTCTGAATGCCTAGACGATCAGAGACAGGCGACACAAACACAAACACACACATACGTATCCTGCCGTATTCTACCGTATTTTGGGCCGTATTTTTGCGAAATCAAGCTTCTCCGGTGAGTATTTTCAACTATACTTCAATAAACTTTAATGTGTTATGTATTTAGAATGTAGGTTGTTTGTGAATTTGAAAGATTTTGGGGTTTATTCGCTGTTATGGTGATGTATTTGGGATTTCTGATGAACAAGACGAGGCGTATAGACCTAGACAACCCCGGTAGACGACGTTGAAATTTTTTTTTTCTTTTATAATTTATTGTTTTATTCGTGTTAAATTGTATTATACAATCGCAGATTAGTTATGGACGAGATTAGAGATCCGATACATGGGGACCCACATCCGCATGGTCCGCGACGGGCCCCGGCAGCGCCGGTGGATCCGCTCCACGGCCACCCCTACCTTGATTTCCCGCCCGACACCGAGGCCGCCCAATTTTGCGGCAAGCTACGCCGGATGCAGGTCGGACCGCACTCGGCGGTCGACTGGGACGCGATCGAGGCGATTGGTGAGACGCCCAGACTTCGATTCTTCATTCCTGTTGATTCGCCATGGCACCGACTGTTTGACCTGGCCAGCACGCCGACTTACAGGGAGCTGCTCGTCGAGTTCCTGTCGACCTTCACGTTCCACCCTCCATGGGTCGACCAGCCGCCTCCCCAGCCACAGGGTCCTCCCCCTCCGCCGGAGGTTTCAGCTAGGCTGGCCGGTGTGTGGCGTTCGATGACGCTTGCAGAGTTTGCCGTCCATAGCGGCATATACCTGCGGGAGGAGATTGCCACCGATGTATATACGGAGGGGCTTGTGGTGGTGGATAGAGCCACTCTTTTGGGCTTTTGGGAGGTGGTCGCAGGCCCTAACACTTGGGAGCATGTCAGGGCGAAGGGGAGGATTTCTCACGTTGCGACCCGCTGTACAGGTACGTACGTTTATTACGTTAATTGTTTGATTATTGTTGCTATGAATTAATTTCCGTTTTTCGCCAATATAATGTGAGGTATCTACATCGGATGCTCGCTACGTCTATTACCGCTCGCGGACAAAGCCGTGAATGGTGTACGAGCACCGACTTGTTTTTTCTATTGCCTTTTGTACAGAGGTTGTGTGCACTTGCGCACGATCTCGCCCAGTACTTCGCCTCCGCCCACCACCGGCATGAACGCGGCTTTTTGTACGGCGGGGCGTACGCCACCGTTATTGCCCGGTCGTTGGGTCTTGTGCCGAAGTCGGACCCGCGCTTGCAGCCGGCCATACCGTCCACGCGGATGGGTTTTCTGACCTTGCGAAGGGATGACGTTGGTGAAGAGGTTCGGCGTGCTAGGCGAGCGGTTTAAAATCCGCGAAGGTGAGCCATGGATTCCGGAGCCGCTGCCCGATCACTTCACTCCAGTCCATCCGCCGGCAGATGAGGCAACGGTAGTCCAGGACCCTCTGGTTGATGTTGACGGACCGGCACCGCCACCACCACCGTCACGGGGCGCCTCGGTTTCCGCAGCACGTCATTCCAGGTCATGCCCCGGATACGAGCAGACGTCGACAGGCTTATGGATCTCATGGTCTGGGTGGTTCGGGAGATGCAGGATAGACGTGAGAGAGACGGGTTACCTGCCATATCGCTCCCACCACCTCGAGCACCACATCAGCAGCAGCAGCCGCAGCAGCCAAATCCCGATCCCGACTCCGAGGCTGACTCGTATGCATAGACATTTTGTATTTACTTTTCAGCTGTACAGATAAATATTGTTTTGGTTGTACAAATTTATGTTATATGTTATATTTAACTTTGTTTTCAGTTATTCGATTACTTGATGATTGTTTGTGTTAAATCGACATTGAAATGTAATACGAAAACAACATACACTTGTTGCATTCATCTTAAAATGTTGAAAACAGTATTAAATTTTAGTATTATATTTTTTTTAAAATATAATGTAAAAACAATTAAATATATAAACGATTGAAAAACATAACTCACTTTTTGTACAACAAACAAAACTTTTTAAAAACCTAAAATTACGCCTAAAAAAATCCACCTCCAACAACAACCAATTTACCTCACCAAAACACTATTTTTTCAAATTCCAACAACAATCAATCTCCCCACCAAAACACCCATTTTCCAACAAAAAAAAACACATCATCCTAGACGGGTCATCTAGGTCCAGACGACCCGTCTAAACACTAAAATCTATGGGCCCTGCCAGGTACTTGCTGACTCCTCAAAATCAGTGCTATACGAGCTCTCTAGACCTAGACGACCCGTCTAGGTCCTAGGGTGTCCAAATAGGCAGCAGGGATGTGTGAATAGATTGAGCCTTTAAATAATCTAAACTTTCAACAATTTTTTCGATAACACTTCCAACTTTCGATTTGTACACCAGCACTCCTAACTTTCAACTTATTGGTCGATAACACTCCCTAACTAACTGAACTCTAACCCAGATAGTTTTTGTTGATGTAGCCATTTTTTGCTGACGTGTCATACGATGTGGCGCTGATGTGGCATTTTTTGATGACGTGGTAGTTGATGTGACAACTGGCGTGGAATTATTTGATGACGTGGCAACTGATGTAGCAGCTGACATGACATTTTTGATGATGCGGTAACATCAACTAACTGTCTTAGGATTCTGTTAGTTAGGGAATTTTATCAGGCCAATAAGTTGAAAGTTGGGAGTGCTGTGTACAAATCGAAAGTTAGGAGTATTATCGGCCAATTGATTAAAGTTAAGCTATTTAAATCAAATATCCCTTGATTAAAATGTAAAAAAATAATGACAAGGCAACCAAACAAATTGTATGAGGATATGCAAAAGTATATTAGTGAAACAGGCTTTGAAATAAACCACGACTTTCTAATCTTATATTTAAAAAGTGTTTTAGAAAACTTTAATTAAAACGCTGCTTTAAATTGATAGAAAAGAACTTAAAACGTATAACAAATTTAGGCATGTTGAGGTAGTTGTTCCATTCTATTTTAACCGAACAAATTGAACGAACATAAAGAAAGTTTTGACTGAACATTTAACAAACGATTAATCTAATAAATACTTTGTTTGTTTACAGACCTAAACTAACTATTTGATAATCTAATGTAACACCCTAAAATGCATAAATGAGATTAATTCGTGTTATGTAATCAAAGAGATATTAAAGCACATTAGTATGGTTACCATTTTAGATGAAACTATACAATATTACTTTATAATTTGTTGTGAATTATTTATGAAGGTAAATAACTTGTTGGGTATCAGCATATTGTAACGTAATATATTTTAGTAATATATGTCGATAAATATGACGGGTTCGGTTCAGGGATATACGGCCACCTCATATTGTGACTTGCCCAAACTTGACGGGGCATTGTCGTAAAAATCAAACATGAGGGAGGGATTATGTAAATATCCAAAGTTCAATGTATATAAAGCCTCTTATGATTCATTTTGGACAGATTTTCTCTCAAGTTAGAGAGAGAAGTAAGAGAGAGAGAGAACTAGAGAAAGAGGGGTGGCCGGTGGTGGCGTTTAGCGGCGATTCGCGGTGGCCGGTGGTGGCCGGAGGTGGTCGGAGTTGTGGGTTATAATCTGAAACCAATTATCGATGCTAGGAACGTAATGGTAAGCTCCGATTTTCCTAAATCCTTGCTTAAAATTGTTAAAAATACATAAATCAAATCTGCCAAAATGTTATCCAATAACCAGTTACAAAGAACTGAACGATCCGCGAAATCTGACCGTTGAAACGTCTTGAATTTTTTATATATGGTTCATAACATTTGATGATCATTTTTAACGGTGGAAATAAGAAATAGAGCTTTTTAAGTGTGACTTTGAAACCCATTTTCAAAGCTGTTCATATTCCCGTTTTAGTTAAAATGCAACTTAGTATAATCGATTTTCCTGAAGATCCGACCGTTGGATTGAAATGAAACTTTGACTGTAGCTTTCTGACATATGGAGATCTAATACCGCCGAAGGAAATTGCGATCAGATATCAGGAACTAAAGTTTTTAAAGCAAACAGTTTATAACAAATTTCTTATATGAAAATTAGGAAATTGATGGTGTTGAATGGATGGTCTAATGGTATTGCATGTGCTATCTACGAATAGAGAAATGTTCATGATGCTTGATGTTATGAAATAGGAAGGTAGGCATAAATCACTTGTACATTGTGCTTTAGATATGGTTCGTACGCCAAGTGTTCGATAAAATGTCTAGTAGATGATTGTAAGTGAATTTGCATGTAACCACTTGACGAACATGAATGGAATGTAAAATATGATGTAATCTGTGATTTTCATATGAATTGGTTGAATACGTGCATTGAAAGCTTGTACTAGGAGCTTAGTACGTGGTATGTCCTCCATGTGTTTAAATGTATGCTTTATGTAATTCAATAAGTGAAATTGTGTTAGTTATGGAATATTCGAACTTACTAGCAAGCAATCATGTTAGAACATGTTGAAATGACACCGTGAAAGTGATATGAATGTAATTTAGAATGTGGCTTGATTTAACCGAAAAGTAAGTGGATATAGGATCTGAATATGAAATAAATTTAATTTAGAATGTGTGTATATGCTAATAATGTGGTAACCATAATGACATGAAAGTATAGGATCATGTCAAAGTGGGTGGAAGCATGGAAGGCTAACAGAAAGGATGCGAGGAAGCAAGTAAGAAACGGACACTTAAGGTAAGTGATTTCAAGAATCACTTCTTCTTTTATAGATAAAGTTTGTTATGTTGAATACAGGGAATCGTGTAAGAAATTATGGGTAAGGGTAAGGATCAAGGTACGTATTGTTGTGGTAAGTCATAGGAAGTCATTTATGTTCGGAATTCATGATAGAAGTGAACGGGTCAAAATGTAAAAAGTATGTGTCGGGTGTGGGTTTTGGATGTTATGGTATGGGAACCATGTAAAAATGTTTAAGTAATCATAGCACTAAGGCAAGCATGGTTGTAGCGGGCCATAAACAGTTAGCTATGTCGGAAATAACTTAGTATAATCAAACGGGTCAAAATCAAGAAAGTTTGATAGAAGTATAGATTTGATTATGAGGACATGGGGTTAAGTGTTAAAATGATACGGAATGTTATGGGATGATATGGGAAGTTATGGGTCAGTTGCGGGTTGGAACGGGAACCGAAAACGGTTGTGTAAGCTTAAACAAGGAAAAATAGTATCGACAGCACAGAGTGGGCGTCGCTGACGGCCTCCCTAGACGTCGCCTACCCCTTTCCCCGATGCTCTAATCAACTGTCTACGCTAATGTCGACACGACGTAACTACTCAGGAGGCGTCGTCGACGCTGTAGTAAGGTGTCGCCGACGCTCTTCACAAATCTAACATGTTGTTTTTGTTTTCGCACCGTGAGTTCCGTACCTTCTAAAACCTGTTCCGTAACCCTTAATGAACCCCGGAATGTGAAAATAACTAATAGGGAGTTATATAAACTTATTGAGCCGTGATATGCATTGTCGGGGAAAATAAGTATGTAAGCATGTATGTGTACCGTGTACTACATGTTAGTGGTGGAATCCACAGGTAAGCACGAATAGAAATAAGCATGCGCCTAGGTTAGTATGTATAGACTTATACGTAAGGTAGATTGTGACGATGAATTGTTAGTATAAATTTTGGGAATGTAAGTTGTACGTAAGACCTTAGGTATGGAAGTATGTTTGTATATACGTATAAATGGCTTCAATACATTTGAGTATTAATGTCACTAATATTGTGCCTCGAGATTAAATGAAAGTGCAGCTATACTATTGTTGGGCTCATAAAGATTTAACGTTGGGATGCAAGATTTTACCTGGAAAGATAACCGTGATGATTAGCATAAGTAGAAAGAATGTGGCGTGGTCATATAATTATGTATAGTTAGTTTGTGTATAATTTCACCAAATATTAATAATGCGGTTGTATGTGGTGATTGCAGGTTGCACGGAATTATCATCACCATGGAGTGTAAGTGGTGGATGATCGAGTCAAAGTACGTGGTTTGTACGGGGGCGAGGTCATATATTTTATAAACGTAGATTATGTTTATTTTTAATTAAGAATGAAGGACACCATATTGTAAAAGGGATTATTCCAATAGTTTCTAGTATGTTAAAATGTTTATAAGAAAAAATTTTTTTAATTCACATTTCCGTTGCGTATTCTTCATTAAAACATGTTAGGGTGTTTCATCTAATAAAAAAGAGTTATCCAATAATTCCTTTGAAAAAGGCTAGAATAATTTATGAAGAATATAGTATACAAGGTTATATTAGATTAAACAGAAGTAACTAGTAAATTGGTTTTGTTGTTTTTCAATACCAATCTATACTTCTTGATATTTATTTATTTATTTATAATGGGACTCGAACTTTCAGGCTATGTGTTTTTGGGAGTGATAGGACCCCTCTTCAAGGGATATAGTATTCCCCTCCATCCCTAACCTCCACCATCCCACATTCTTCTTTATTTCCAAGATGAAAAGACTTTATTTCTGTTCATTGTGTTTACCTTCTCTCTCACACTAAGAGCATGGTGTTCCCCATGACCCCTCACCTCCACATCAACACTTCCCAATCCCTTCCCCGAACACCACAAATGCATGACCTTAACCTCTTAGAAAAGAATACCATTATACATACCAGGACATTGCTAGATCAAATGCTCTTTCGTAATAAAAAGGTCCAGTTAACTAGTGGTGCACAAAAAGCCCGAATCCGGACCTAGACACGAAAAAAACATGGAACCGGGTATTATAAATCCGGTTTTTTATACCCGAACCCGACCCTACCCATAGGGTAGGGGTCAGGTATGCATTTATGTTATTAAACCCGAACTCGTAACCTGGTTGTTTTAGACCCGTTTTCAACTCGGTTTTTCGAAATACCCGGTTTTTGAATAACCTGTAACGATTTTTGGAATACCTGGAATCGGGTATAGCCGTTGAAGAGAGTTGTTTCACACAACAAGTTTTCTGGTTTATTTTTAAATGGTAATATTACCGTTTGGGGGTCTTTCGAGGCTTCATTTGGGCATATTTAATAACATACATTGGGTATAAATAGAGGTATGATGTTTGGGTTACTCACACAACTTGAAATTACAAAGCTTGATGTATTCATTGCGGAGCGACGTTGAAGTTCGGTTCGAACAATAAACGAAGATGATCAAGCTATTCGAAGCTATCTATGTTAATTATATTATTTGAAGCAGTCTATGTTTGTTATATAAGTGTCATGTAATCTATGTCGATGAAATAAAAGATTTTGCATTTTATATTTCTATATTTCATGCAAAAATTAATATAAAACCCAAGACATACCCGAACCCTACCAGATCCATACCCGAACCCGGAAATAGAGTATTATAATACTCGGGTATTAGAAAACCCGACCCGAACCCGGGTATATAAGGTATACATTTTCTGTATAAAACTTGGACCCGACCTAGGTATTCTCAATACCCAAATTTGAAGAACCGACGTACCCAAACCCTTTTCCATCCATACCCGGAACTGGGTATGCAAAAAGACCCGATTTGTACACCACTATAGTTAGAGGTGCACAAAAAAACCATACCCAAAATCGAACCAGGTAAAAGGAACCCGGAACCGGTTTTTTAATACCCGGGTATTCTATTCCTGAAACCAGAACCGACCCTACCCGTAGGTTATAGATAGAGTATGTATTTTGATCTCAATACCTGGAACCGAAACCTATTATACCTGATTAATACCCAAAACTGGACAAGAACCGGAACTGGAACCGATTATACCTGTCTATACCCGATACATGATTATAATATCTTTCTTTTAAATTTATGTTAGTACATGTATTTTAATTTTCTTACATTATACAATGCATAATTAATAATAATAAATAAAAATACGAGAAAATAGAGTAATAAAACCAATAAAAGTGAAAAAAATACGAAAATATTTAGAACTAAAAAACTCGAAAATAGGGTATAAAAACCCGAAAATAGGGTATTTTAATACCAGTTTCTTAAGAACGGTAATTGAACCCTATCTGGAACCGGGCACATAGAGTATGTTTGTTGGTCAAATAACCAGAACCAGAACCAGAACGAACCAGTTATAGCAATAACCGATTGCAACATTTAAAACAAGAAACCTAAACCAATTCTATAACCAAAACCAGTTATTAAAAATACCGGTTTATGCACCTCTAGGATTCGAAAAAGTTCCATCAATTTATTTTGTAAAACGTTGATGCAATTTAACGGCCAGTCCGTTTGTGGTGGGCTTACTTTATTATTTTTATTGGGCTTGCCAAATTGGCTCCTTTAAATGGTTTTTAGCAAAGCTAAATCCTTTCATCATCAATCATCAATCATCATATATTATTATTTTATGACACGTAATCAAACATAAAACTCTACAAAAGAAAAGAGACAGTTGATGAGGAAAACGATCCTATCTCCAATTGAAGTCCATTGTAGTCTTGTAGAGTTTGCTTCACCGAATTGATTAGATACTAAAACGAATTTAAAACATATATTAATTTGTAATCCAAACTATCTTCTTTAGTTCTTTATATTTCCTGTTTTGGTATTTTAATGGAATTATTAAATATATACTGTTTTATTTTTTCTTTTACTGTTTTGCGTATTGGGATGGTGATTTTAGGGCTTCATGTTAGGATATGCTTTATTGGTTGCTGATTCAACCTAATATTTAAAAAAAATATATATTCAATCAAAGAAAAAATAAAAAGAAGAAAAAAACAAAGCCAAGCCCAATATGAAGCCATAAAATCCTCAGCCCAATATGTAAAACGATAGCGATTTGATTGAAAATATATTGTTGCCGTTGCTGATTCATGCATGCCAGTTGCAATGGCGGATGCATGTTTTTTTTCAATGCTTTCAATTTTTTTTCATAGTAAGATTTTTCACAACTAAACATTGGAATTTTGGGTCGGGTCAATTCGGGTCGGACCCGGTATTTCATGGTCAAACCGAAGCTGTCATTTTATTAATTTATAAAAAAAACCTTACAATTCTTTTTCGACGTTGATTTAGCTTTATAATGCACTTAAAAATAATTAAATTTATCCGGTGTAACTACGGTTGCTACCATATTCTAATAAAGTCTAAAAGATTTTATGGAAATGTATACTTAGATCGTTATTGTTATTTGAATTCTGATGTCATATTTTATGCTATCATGTTTATGTTTTAGTTATTTGGTGGAGACCATAACCATATAAACAATTGGTTTCACATCTTTCTTATATATGAAAACTTCAAATACTGGAATAGTAAAGAGAAAAAGCTTTACAAGAAACGTAAGTAATGGGAATAGAAACTGCGACCACATGTCTGGAAACGGATGACTTTTCGACTGAACAACCCTTTCACTTTATCTATGGGTTCACCTCTAAAATATTTATGGGTTCATTCCAAATTTGTATATATATTTTCTATTAAAATTTTAAAACTTAGTGGGTTCGCGTGAACCTCTGATGGTATACGTAGATCCGCCAGCTGCTCCTTGATTGATCGTTTCCAAGATTATGGCTGCCTAATTTGCTTTTTTTTCCCCTGATCTATATAAAGCTAGGGTTGTGTTTGTGTTCGAGACTAATAAAATAAATCTCCTTTTCGATCAACAAATCGTGTTCATCTTTTGACGATAATGAGTCTTGCTTCTTGAAAACCTTGTATTGATTATATAATCCGTGTCTTCTCTATTATTTAAACAATTGTTCCAGAATTTTATTTGTATTATTTTACCATCCCAACTTGTGACAGAGTTTGTTTCTAAGTTATTATTTGGAGGTCCCAAGATACTTTTAAACATGGTGCTTACATGTTTTGAGAATGTGATAATTGATATATCAACTATTTTTTTCTTAGCTTTAATGGTGTATTCAAACTCTAATCCAACATTATCTGTTACAAAATATAAATTATTAAACTTTATCAGAATACAAGAAAAAGATAAAAAGTAAACTAGCTAACATAAAGAGGTAAGAAACAACACAAACAAACACAACATATCTAGTAATGTCTTACTCTAAAGTAGGGTAGGGTCTAGAGGATGAGATGGGCAAACCTTACATCCATTTTAGAGATAGAGGTGTTGCTCCTATAAATCATCAAACATTTTCTAATTATAAATACATATGACATAGAAAGGGTCAAGAAGCACCAAGAATGTAACCAAAAGGTAAGTGAAGACATCAAAACAAAACTAAAACAAATCTCTGTCATCTAAAGATGTATAACTTTTATCTTACTTCTTCAAGAACTCTTCTCACATATGATGACCTTAAAGAGGTGTATGTGTAATTAATACTTCTTAGTCTGCTCATCATATGTCAGTTTGGGTCTACATATGCTCTCCACTCTTCTGTGAAGGTCTTCACACTTCTTGTTGGTGATGTTAGTAGAGTGAATTAAACATGATCAAACCACTTCAATATTTCCCCCTCCCCCGGTTTTATCTTATCCAAAATGTGTTCTACCTCACGTTGATCCTAAAAACTTTAATGTTATCTGATACAATCTTGCGTTCCCACACATTCACCTCAACATCCTCATATCTGGTACCTCAAACATTTGCGCTCTTATCTTCTTGATGGCCCATCAATCGCTTCATTATAACATAGCTAGGCAAACTGCAACCTTATATAACCTTTCTAATCTTATTGGAAATCTTTTATCACAAAATTTGCGTGGTCACTCTCCACCTGCACCAACTTGCCTAAACGCGGTAAGCTACATCATTTATAATGTTCCCGTCACTCTAAACAAACAACCCTTATACTTGAACTTATTTGATTGCGAGATAAATTGACCTTCAATAGTTATTTGGATATCTTCCTCATTGTATGCACCACTACTCTGTTACAAAAGGATGATTGAAAAATCGAATTGTTGTATATTTTTTGTTCGTCTATTACAGGGAAAAAGCATACAATTTATAGCTAAGAAGAACAATCTAAACATAGAAGACGAGCTGTTTATGGACTGGATTTACGGCTGTTAATAGCTGTCTTTGACCCTCTAAAATGGGAAATGATGATTGACTGATCCTGCAAATTTCTTCCAAACTTATTCCTTTGATATCCTTTTATTTTTAACACTCCCCCTCAAGTTGAATAGTCGGATTTCCAAAATTCAACTTGCCTAAACAATCGCTGAAAATTTTCCCGTTAACCGCCTTTGTTAGAATGTCAGCGAGCTGATCCTTTGATCGAACAAACGGTAGTTCAATCGTACCATCTTCCAATTTTTCTTTGATGAAGTTCCTATCAACTTCTACGTGTTTAGTTCGATCATGTTGTACTGGGTTTTCTGAAATCTGAATTGCAGCTTTATTATCACACATGATCTTACTTGTTTCTTTTGAAGGAAAGCCAATCTCAGCTAAGAGTCTTCGCATCCACATGGCTTCTGTTAAACCTCGAGCTATACCTCTAAATTCAGCCTCTGCACTTGAAAGAGCAACCACCTTTTGTTTTTTACTTCTCCAAGTGACAAGATTCCCACCAACTAAAGTGAAGTAGCCTGTTGTTGACCTCCGACTTCCCTTATCTCCTGCCCAGTCTGCATCAGTATAGATTTGAACATTTAGGTGTCCATGTGATTGAAACAGGACTCCATGACCCACTGTTCCTTTGAGATATCTAATAATTCTCCAAACTGCTTCCATATGGGACTCTTGAGGTTGGTGCATGAACTGACTTACCACCCCTACAGCATAGGCAATGTCTGGACGAGTATGTGAGAGATATATTAGTTTTCCCACCAGCCGTTGGTATCTTTCTTTATTTGCTAACTTTGCTCCTTCCTCCATATAGAGCTTTTGGTTTACACTCATAGGAGTGTCTGCTGGTTTGCAATCGATCATTCCAATTTCTGCCAACAAGTCTAAGACATACTTCTTCTGACTAATGAAAATTCCTTGTTTTGACCTTAGTACTTCAATTCCGAGGAAATACTTAAGCCTGCCCAAATCTTTCATTTCAAATTCAGCAAACAAGTTTTCTTTTAGTTTTACCATTTCTTTTTTATCGTTCCCTGTAATGATCATATCATCTACATAGATAATTAGGCAGGTTACGAATTTGCCTCTTTTTTTGAGAAACAAAGTATGATCAACATTACTTTGTTTATATCCAAATTTTTTCATAGCTACGGTAAATCTGCCAAACCAAGCCCGGGGAGATTGCTTCAAACCATAAAGAGACTTCTTCAGATGGCAAACTTCTCCAGTTTTGAAATCTTTTGTGAATCCTGGAGGAGCATCCATAAATACCTCTTCATCTAGGTCCCCGTGTAGAAAGGCATTTTTTACATCAAACTGTTGAAGTGGCCACCCTTCATTTGCAGCTATCGAAAAAAGAACCCTAATTGTGTTCATTTTGGCAACCGGGGAGAATGTTTCAGCATAATCAATCCCATGTGTCTGGGTATACCCTTTTGCTACCAGTCGGGCTTTATATCTTTCAATTGTACCATCTGGTTTATACTTAACCGTATAGACCCAACGACACCCCACGGATTTCTTTCCCAACGGGAGAGTACACTTTTCCCAAGTATTGTTCTTGATTAGGGCTTCCATTTCTGTTTTCATTGCTTCCTTCCAATGTTTAGACTTTAAGGCTTGATCCACGTTTGTAGGAGTTTCTTCAGAATAAACAGATGAGATAAATGCTTTGGCTTTCTTAGTGAAATTTCCATTACCCACATTAGCTATAGGATAACTAGATCTTCTTGGCTCTTTTTCAGGAGAATACCGTTTCGGAGGAACCCCTCTGTTTGTTCTAGGGGGTAACACATATCTTGATGGTGGTTCTTCTTGTATGGATTCATCTGCCTGCAAAGTTTCAGCTTGTTCTGTGGCAGTTTCATGGTTAGAAGTATTGGTATCTTCGGAGTCATTAGAAACTTCAAAAGTATCACCAGACTGAATAGGGTGAGTATTACTTACCTTAGACACCAGGTTAGGAGGAACATTAGGGCCTTCAGTGGCACTGAAATTGGACTCTGGTGACTCTGTAGTTGGTACATAGGGAACATATTTCAACCAACTTAGTGTGTCTAAACATTCCTTCTCCCCCTGACCACTGAGTTGAGAATTGTAGTAATACTCGGTTTCAAGAAAGTCACAGTTTATTGTGGTGAACATATGACGTGTCTTTGGGTTATAACATCTGTATCCTTTTTGATTCATTCCATACCCAACAAAGACACATTTTTCAGTACAAGGGTCAAGTTTGGTTCGATCTGATTTAGGTATGTGAACAAAGGCGGTACATCCAAAGATTCGTGGTTGAAGAGTAAGGACTGAGGGTAGTTTGAAGAATTTTGAAAGGGTGTGTAATGGAGTGTTAAGTTTGAGGGTATTTGTTGGAAGTCGGTTGAGAAGATAGGTAGCGGTAGCAAGGGCTTCAGGCCAAAAAAATTTCGGGACTTGGGATTCAATTAGGAGGGCTCGTGTCATTTCCAGCAAAATGCGATTTTTTCTTTCGGCGACACCGTTTTGTTCTGGGGTGTTTGGGCATGTAGTTTGGTGAATTATTCCCTTGTTTTGGAAAAAAATTTTAAAAGAGGTATTAACAAACTCACCGCCATTATCGGATCGGAAAATTTGGATGTTTGTTTGAAATTGGGTTTGGATCATGGCGTAAAACATAGTGAATTTTTCAAAGACTTCGGATTTGTTCTTCAAAAAATAAACCCAGGTCATTCGGGTACAATCATCAACGAATATCACAAAGTAACGAAGGTTTTGCCCCCCAAGAACTAGGGCAGGACACTATACGTCAGAATGGATTAATGAAAATGGCAAAGCAACCTTAGTATTATTGGGTTTAAAAGTTTTCTTGTGGCTCTTTGCTAAAACGCATGTTTCACAATGTGACATAGAATTAACTGGAAATAGTTTTGGAAATAAAATATGCAAATAACTTGTAGAAGGATGACCTAATCTTTGGTGCCATAGCCAAGCTTCTCGTTCCGATGTCCCATGAGTCAACATCACAGTACCACTTTGAGTCACCTCGTCCACATAATACAACCCTTAATTTTCAGTGCCACGCCCAATGATCACTCCCGTCCTGATATCCTGTAAAATACAAAACATAGGGTACATTAGGACGATACAGTTGAGTTCTTTTGTGACGTGGCTAATGGAAAGCAGCTTATGTGACAACGAGGGAACATAAAGACATTTAGAGATTTTTATTGTGGGTGAAATCTCAATAGTCCCTCCCGATTTTACATCCATTATCCCTCCGTTCGCCGTTTGAATATGTGTTTTTCCTGGTTTGGTTGTTGAAATAATATCCGATAACTCATAAGTCATTGTGTCGGTCGCGCCACAATCGAAGATCCATAGTTTTTGTTTTTTATGGTGTACTTGGGCCATATTAGCATTTCCACTATTTTCAGGGACTAAATATGACATATTTATTTTTGAGTTAGGGTTATAAAGCAAAGGGTTTGAGGGATCCGCCCCAAACCCGTTACCTGTCACTGCATCTTCTTCTCCTTTTGCATCTGCCATTCCGCCGAAACTAGTTTTACTCCGGCTTCCATCTCCGGTGACCTCTCGGTTGCCGGTGCTGGATGTTTTTCCTTTTTCTTGAACTGTAGCCTTTGTGCCCTTCTTATGACCATCAGACCACCATTCGGGATATCCGACGAGTCTGAAACATTGTTCCTTGGTATGCTTTGTCATGCCACAATGGTCACATTTGAGGTGAGTTTTGTCATCTTTGTTACCTGATCCGGTTCTTTTTCCATCGATCCGTCGGTAGCCTTTTGATGCAAGCACTAACCCTTCAATTTCAGTGGCCATTAGACCCACTGCGATGCCCTGTGTGTCATTGAGAGGTGTTCCTAGAATGTTCTGGTGAGCGGCCTCCTTGCGAACAGTGGCGTATGCAGTTTCTACAATTGGAAGGGGTTCTAACCGGAGTATTTCCCTTTTTATAGGGTCATATTTCCGGTCAAGAGCGTTTAAAAACTGAAACAATTTCTGTTCAGTCCTGATTTTGGAGTATGCTTGGATATCGGTTGGGCAGGTCATAGGGTTTGGGTCAATCCGATCAATTTCTCCCCATACTCCTTGGAGTATAATCCACAATTCTTCAAGAGAGAGATTGTTCTGTTTGATTTCATTCGCCTTGACATGTAGGTTGAAGGTTTGGAGCTTGTCACGTCCACTGCTATATGTTATAGCCAGGGCATCCCACAACGATTTTGCTGTCGGAAACTCGGTTAGATTGCTGGTGAGGGTTGGTTCAATGTTTTGTATGAGCCATGAGAAGACGACTAGGTCGTCTTGTTCCCATTGTTCATACTCTTCGCTGGTTTGGTTTGGTGGATTGGTTGATAAATGGTTTAAAAGGGCTTTTGATTTACCGCCTATGGCGACCCGAATCATTCGAGTCCATAAGGCGTAATTCTGATTGTTGAGTTTGAGGCTGATCTTGAGGCTGTCGGAAAGGTTTTGTTTTGTGTTTTGGGTATTGAGACAATTTCTCAACAGGTTGGCTATTTGGACTGAGAGGTCGTTTGTTGAGCTACCGTCTTCGGACAAGGTAGCTCTCCAATAATAGACCCGGAGACAAAGGTAGATGATGGTAAGCAGGTCGGTTTAGAACCGTATAAACTGCTCTGATACCATGTTACAAAAGGATGATTGAAAAATCGAATTGTTGTATATTTTTTGTTCGTCTATTACAGGGAAAAAGCATACAATTTATAGCTAAGAAGAACAATCTAAACATAGAAGACGAGCTGTTTATGGACTGGATTTACGGCTGTTAATAGCTGTCTTTGACCCTCTAAAATGGGAAATGATGCTTGACTGATCCCGCAAATTTCTTCCAAACTTATTCCTTTGATATCCTTTTATTTTTAACATACTCTACGTTTATTTAGGTTCTGTTTACATTCCACCACCAACACAGTACTTTCTTCAAAAAAGCATGCACCACGGGATGACCTCCCGATCAACTTCACCGGCTCTTTTAAGACTAATGCAAAAAATAAAAAAGACTTAATTTGTATCCCTTATTAGCGTATGGACGCTTGCCTTAGCATCACCATGCGTATATCTAATTGTGTATCTCTCAAGACCATCTCAAATCACTTGACGTGACACACTATCGTAAACATTTTTAAAATCTATGAACACCATATGCTAATCCCGCTTTAACTTTAATTGTATGTTGTCTGAACCAACCGCTTTGGCGTTCCCATCTTCCCCCCTTTAAACACCTCAATGGGATATTGGTTGGGCCAACCGCGGGCCAAAAACTCTAGCCTTCCCATCTTCCTAAGAGCTTTGCTCATTTATTCTATAGTGATATTACGACAATAATAGTTATTTCGTTGTGATCGCTGGTTAGTGTAGTTTCACGTGATTATAGTAGTGACATATTTTTGTTATGTTTAGTAACTATAGCATTGGGATACCGATTAAAAAAAAGAATTGAAGTTCTCTAAATGGAAATTTTACATTTAACTTTTTATATTTTATTACGGTGTACCAAACAAAGCATAGACTTTATTAGTTGGTGAACGTATTTGGAATGGCCACTTTCTCATGGTGTTGGTGGTTGATGTCTCGATGAAGCACTTTTGGGTACACTTATATTGAATTTTCCATGTACTTTCTTTCAAACAAGTGTTTCACCATAAACGCATTAGAGTGGTGTTCATATGTGTTTGTATATAATCAGTATCAAATAAGAATTTAAATGTTGACAAAACTGTAAAAACAAATAAAAATGGGTAGTTTGAATCACGTGTTACTCAAATTAAGGACATTTTATATGTTTATATGGTTGTTGGATAAATTTTAAAGTATAGAAGTCCATAAATTCACAACTTTTACGTTTTTCCAGTAATAAGGTACGCAACAATTGCTTTTAGGATAGAAAGAGCATCCAATCAATCATAATTTATCACATAATTTTATCATTTGATCACATATCCACTTATTTTTACATGGGAGAATCATTATATGATCACATGAACCAAATATATATATATATATATATATATTTCTAATTCAAAATTTTGAATATAAAACAACATATTCATTAATTAAAAAATCACAGTAAAGATAAAAAATATAAAACATTCAAATAAAAAAAAACATAAAAACTTACATTCAAATAAAAAAAAACAACCATGGTTGTTGAAAATTTCACGTGACTCTAATACAAGTTTCAATCCTCGTTCTTTTCCTGTAAGTAGTTAATGTAGATCTCGTTTCTTCGTACTTTTGATTTTGCTCTACTTCCGTTATTGTTCTCCTCTTGTATTCGGAGACCACATCCAACAAACCTTCCCCTTTTCTTGATGACATGTCAACACTTTTCCTTTGTTACGACGTTGTCGGTATCGTGTCATCTTTGAAGTCATCGTTTAAATTGATTTCGGGAATGTTGCTTGATAACCCATCCGCTGAGGCTGTGCAATTTCTTGACTCATGATTTTTTTTTTCTTTTTGGGGCATGTCTAACCATTCATCAATGGAATCGGCACCCATTTGGAATGGGATCTCACAATCTCCCATGCCAGCAAGTGGGGGAAAGTTTTTCTCACGTACATCTTTGTGTAATCTTTTAGGGTGCCCCTGATGATAGAAGCCACATCCGATATACTTGCCAATTACGAGTCTATATTATTTAAATTAAATGATTACTAATTTACATTCAAATGAATATGTAATAGATAAAATAAGTAAAAAAAATTACCTTTAGAATGTAGCATGCGTTGAACTAGCTCATTTTTTTTGTTTAAATTCGTCCACTTGATACTTGATCCATGTTTCGGTTAGATCCACCGAGTAGCTTCAATGTCGAACGACCCAAAATGTGTTTTTAGTTTGTTGGTTTCTGACCCTATGGTCTTCAGAAATATGTAAGAAAGCCTTACATAAGGCTACCTCCTCATATACTCTGTCCAAATTTGACGAAACGTCTTTTACGAGGATTTATTAGACCGTTTTCCACGAGCGTCTTTTTCTTCTTCGGGATCTTCTTCTTCTTGTTGTTGTTCTTATTCTTCATTCGAGTTGGGAGGTAAATCACGTGTTGGGTTATTGTATGGTAGGTTTTGGTAGTGGGGGTTGGATCGCCATACGCGAAACGGTCAATCGGTTGTTCGTCTGGTGATAAAGTGAAAGTGAAATGTTGATGCGACTTGGGTTGGCATGTTGGGTTAGTTGTAGTATTGTGGATATTGGTTTGAATAATATTGGGATGGAAACAGCTGGGTTGGAAACGGTTAAGTTGATAACATTTTATCTTGTAAAGGAAATCTATTTGTTTTGCCTCGGTTAGCACGAACTTCGGCTTATACGACTTTATTTTTGAAGCCAACCCTTTTTTACTTGAACCCTTTGTTTGTTTTATAATTTTTTTAAGGGTATTGTAGAGTAGGTGAAGAGTTGTGAATGAAGTGTTTAAAGATGATTTATTTATATAGTGGGAAAATGTTTTTTTTTTTTAAAACCCCAACGGTCAAATTGACCGTTGTCATACGGTAACATTCCCCGTCACACACCATGATCACCATCACCAATTTCCATTCCTAGTCGTGACCACCACAATTGCGGCGATATTTCAAAGTGATCACGTTAACATGGGACTCCTTCACGGAGTGCCCCGTCACCCTTATACATCAAAATTCGTATTTTGATTTATTATTCTTTTAAAAGGAAAATGGCCGGTTAAATTTTTTGTCATACACTTCAACAAAAGAAATTATAAACTTTTTAACTTGTTTATATATATTGTAGAGAAAGAAATCTTTTTATATTTTTATGCACTTTTTTTATACGAAATAAAAGCCAGTCTACCTAGGATAACCTAATGGCAAAAGATGATCCTATACGTTCGTGACCAAAAGAAGCATTGAATAGACCAGGTCCACAATCTCCCGTCCTAAAAAATCCGTCACCCGAAACCTACTGAAGGAAAACTTAGTTGAGGTGATATCCTCTGACAATCAAACCCAAATATTCACTGATTCCAATTTGACCTATAGCTCATTTTGTTTCGGTTTTTTATGCACTCACTTGGGTGTTATTAATGCATCCATTGATTTTTGCTTCGGTTTCCCTCTTCCCCTTACATGCCCACCAACCTCTTATAAATACATCATATAAAACTGTAATGTTTAATTACCAATAAAAAGATATATATTGCGATTTTAATTTATAGATTGTTATAATAACAAATGGATGTTGTTATGATTATATCAAAGTCTTTTAAAAAGAAAAACGTGTCTTATAAAAACAGTTAAAGTTACAAGTTTAAACGTAATCATGTTTGTACTTAAGTATAAAAAGACATACTTTTAAACACATTTACACACAATATATGATATATAAGTTTTAAACACATTTACACACAATATATGATATGTAAGTTTAAACCAAAAATATATGTATCGGTAATATGTTTAGTCAAAATGGTTATTCACAGGCCGTGCTTCCAGGAAAGGCCCTGAAAACTTTTGGAATGTGACATGAGTCACTATATAACAACTACCACCACCCCACTCCTCTTCACCTTTTGTCACTATTTTTTGTATGTGCATGTTGATCTGAAATCACTCAAAAATGGAGGAAAAAGATTTGGATTTTGTGTTGGTACCCGCGGATTGCTTGTAATGGCGGTCTATCACGTCTGGCTTCTTTATCAGATTCGTCATAAACCTTCTCGCACGGTTGTTGGCATGAATGCAATCAATCGCCGATTCTGGGTTAGCTCCATGATGGAGGTATGTTATTGTCTATTATATACAGGGACGAGAACTGGGTCAAGAGGGTCTACTGACTGACCCCTGTCACCATAATTTGTTAGAATTTTATATATAAAATATGAGTTTATTTTAATGAACTCGACTAAAAAGTTCTAGTTTCGCCGATTTACTATATACACTTAGTTATACATATATATATATTGTATATGTATTACCTTCCTTTGTTAAATGAGCTTTTGGTGACAGAACACACAAAAGACAGGAGTTCTAGCAGTCCAAACACTAAGAAACAACATAATGGCATCAACCTTGTTAGCCTCTACAGCCATCATGCTCAGCTCCCTAATCGCAGTCCTCATGACCGGAGGCTTAACCACACACAACAACAACACCAACCGCCACACAATTGGCATAACCTTTGGCGAAGGAACCAAGCTGCGGTTAACAATATAGTTCTTTAGCATACTAGTCTGCTTTTTAATATCCTTCTTGATGAATGTTCAATCAATTAGATACTACAGCCATGCTAGCATGCTGATAAATGTTCCGTACAAAAAGATCACCAACTTTACTAGCCATCGTCTCACCGCGGAGTATGTCAGCTCCTCGGTGAACTTGGGAAGTTACTTCTGGTCGCTGGGGCTTCGCGCGTTCTACTTCTCGTTCCCGCTGTTCTTGTGGTTGTTTGGAGCTATACCCATGTTTGTTTGCTCGGTTTTCTTGGTTTTTATGCTGTATTTTCTTGATGTTTCTGTTGATCCCGGGTGGGTAGCTGATACTAGTATCACAACAACCACTACTGATGAAGAATCTGGTTAAGAATAACAAATGTACAATGTTGGATTCAATCGAAGTTGAATCTCACAATTTCTAGTCATAATGAGTGAATAATAACTTTACTTTATTTCGTCTAGTTGCCTTATTCAAGATGCCAAATAAGCGGGTGAAACGGGTAAAAATGGGTTCGAGTTAATACAAGTTTTTAATACATGATAAATCAAGTCAGGTTGAATTTGATTATTTGCCTAACACATCTACTATTGATAAAAAAAATTTCAATTACCAAATTACAAAGGTATGTTAATCGAGATTTTAGAAAAAAAGGCACTAAACTTAACCTTTTCGGCTAATATTTTTTATCTGGTCTGCTTGATGCGTTATAGGTAGAATATAACCTCACTCGCAAATAGATTAAAAAACACCTGGTTGCTTCATTCAAGATGTCAATAGGGTAAATGTCAAATACGTGCTAAGTTTTTTAGCACACGCTATAAAGTTAGATGTATTGAATTATTTGCTTACTTATTTACCATCAAAGAATTTTAATCACCATACGGGGATATGTTATTAAGTTGTTAAAAGTTTAGTGGTTTTCTTTTAAGCTATATATAATTATTATATATATATAATTTCTTTTAAGTTGTCCTTTTGCGAATTCTTTTTCTTTTTTCCCCTTTTTTTCTTCTATTTTTTTTGTTTTTGTTTTTCTTTTCTAAACTTCAATCAAACATGATGCTGTAAATGTAACAAAACGAATGGTCTAATACTAACCGAACAACGTCAGTACTGAAATTGATATTCATTTTTATTGTTTCGATCGATGTACATACATCTCGGTATTTTTTTTGTCGAATCATGACTTTTTTTTATTTCTCTTTCGGTAAGTGTCTGCATCTTAACAAACCAAACCAATCCTGCCATTAACGTTATTTTTACTATTGCGTCAACGTTTCCATTAAAAATTGGGTCGTCCCGCCACAGTGCGCGGATGTAACCCCCTAGTTTTTTTTTATTTAACATACTTTACCCGTCACATGAAGAATATATCTAACTCGCAAATAGGCTAGAATTACAACCTAGTTGCTTCGTTCAAGATGTCAAATATGTGGGTTGAACTTTTCATGTTAAAACACGTTTTATTTTAATTCGAGTCGGTTCAAATTGATTTCGAATGACCAACGAATGATATACAAGCCCAGCCATTTGGCATACCCATTGGCGAAAGGACACTCACGCCCTGCAAGCACAACAACGTTAGTGATCAGGCTCGCCTACCATTCCACGGGAAACCCACCATCCGAATACCTACTGTGGTAAATCCTTGGCCACTTAGGAAATATTGCACCTTGTAAGACTCTAATCCATAACCTCCAAATTAAAAAGTCATAAAATGCCTCCTCCCAAACCAATTGATCTACAACTCTTCTACCAGTAATAATTACTTAAATTACCAAATTACAAAGATATGTTATTGAAAGTTTTCAAAGGAAATAAAATTCAAATTGAATTATTTGAATAATATACCTACTACTAATATAAATACTTAAATTACCAAATTACAAAGATATGATATTGATTTTTTTTAAATGAAATAAATCAACTTCCTTTTTAGCTATTTTTTTATTCCCTTAAAATTTCTAATAAATAAATACAATTAAACCTTTTATTTTGTAAGCTTTCAAAAAATTACATATACTTTAAGTTTCTAAACAATAAGAATTCGTATATCCGCTTTAATTATTTTTAGCTATTAAAAAATAATAAAATCCTATATACCCATACTGATCCAAAATTTTATAAATGTTAAATTCTTATATCTGTTTTTCTATATAATAATATAAATAGTGGAAGTAGATTCTTTTGGCATGCCAATAAATAACTTGATTTTATAAACAAAACATCCATAACTAATTCCAAACAGAGACAGTGCCACCATTAACAACAATTACTTTATTTTAATTCTATTTTATATAATGTTGTGCATGCTTTCCTTTTCCTTTTACTTCTTGGATTTGAGTTTTTGATGATATGACGAGGGTTTCATTGCGCAACGAAGTTCAGTAAATTTGAAATATTAAATGGAAATTGTTCATGAAATAGAATTGTTATATTTGTATTATTAGTTATCGAAAGTGATGCTAGTCAACCGGTTATAAATGTACATGATTCAGTTTTGATGATTTGACGGTTTAAACTAGAATGCCACATCCTTCTTACTCACTATCAGTTGCACTTGGGGGCGGGTTTTCTCGCAGGACAGATGGGTCTCCTTTCTGTTTTTTCGCTTCGTAATGTAAATGTTACCAAAAATATCTAAAATTTTAGAGGTTAAGAGGTGGTGTGGTGTACGCTACCAGTGTTTCAAGGCTGGACGTGACATGTTAGCATTACATTTCAAAATTATCACTGACGGACCACTGAAGTATTATCGTGCCATCAGTGAAACCACCCGATCATATTCATCTCCACTAGGCAAGAATGTCTATACACCAATTTAGGAGGAAACCCAATAAATCGGGAAAAACCTCCTTGTGAGAATCCAAACCACAACCTAATTGTCCCTAAGCCTTTTCCCACACTCAATGAACCTACTTGCTTCATCCGAGATGTCATATAAGTGGGTTGAGCGGGCTCATGTTAAAACAAGTTTTCAGTACATGCTAAATCGAGTCGGGTGTAAGTGGATTATATGACTAATATATCTACTATTAAATAAACATTTAATTACCAAATTACAAAGATATGTTAATAGTTTTTTTCTCTAAAAGACGATAGATGTACGGGTTGCCTTTATATCTAACTTTTTAATATGACCTGGCCCGTTAGGGATAAAATATAACCCGACGCACAAATAGGTTAAAATGACCACCTTTCTTCAAAGATGACCAGACAAAAGCTTAATGCACAAAATAATATGATTAAAAGTCATATGGCATTTACTAGTTTTATAGTATGATCATGCTTTTGGAACCATTACATTAGGGTAACTAAAACAAGCATCTACTCATGCCAAACAAGTATATACTTTCTGAGTCCTAAACCTCATAAAAAACTGTAAAAATGAACCAAAAACTATATTTAACAGTTTCTGGCCCAAAAACATTCACTGTATAGGCTCAGATGGTTCACCTCCATCTTCTACAATTTCCACAGCGGCAAAGGAACTGTTGCTGGAGGTCTCGGTCTGGACCGGGCTGGACTCGGATGGCAGTGCGTTTTCTTCTTGAGCTGGCACGAGAAAACTTTGCATCCTCGTAAGGTAACTTGAACTAGACGGTTGTGAACTAACGTGCTGCGTTGTTGAGATGGACGGACCGTCAGGATCAACCGAGATGGTAGACGGGTTGTTTAGGTTTAGAAACGGAAAGACTATACAACGGCATCGAGGGCATTTTGTATTTAATATAAGCCATTTATCGATGCACGCCACATGGAAATTATGAGCACAAGGAAGCCCACGAACCTAGACATTAATTAATTAATTAGATTCATAAGTATTCTATCTTTGTTTAAACTTTAAGGTTTATAAATAATATGATAAAATGAAAATGTTACCCCTTGACCAACGACAAATTCTTCCAAACAAATCGGACAGTCACTGCAGTCGGGTGGGATACCTTTTAAAATAAAAACCGGAAGCTGTTGAATCGCGGTCGCTATTGCTGCTCTCTACATGCCAAAAGCCAAAATTAGAAAGTCGTTAATAATGTAAACAAAGAATAAATACAAGCAATTACAGAATATTTTGTTTAATCTATTTGTTTCTTTAATATGTGATTCTGAATTTAGTTGTCACCTGGACTGCGTTAAAGTTCATTCCCGTATTATACGGGCTGGCTTCTTGCTCAAACGCTCTCGCCTCGTGAGCAGCAACTTCAAATACCCAATCGGGCTGGCGAATCATATTAAGCAACACCTGGAAAATATACAGTTATATAATAATCTCCTAATAACACTAGGTTACAAAATATGATACCAATAAAAGAATAAACATCACAAGAACGCAAACTATGACTAGATAAATTATAATTAGAAACTACTGTTAAGGAAATAAACTATCAAGTATCAACAAAAGGGAGTGACATGATTCTTGAAATATGTCGTAAAGGTAACACACACATTTCCGCCTTCAAAATTGCACATAGGTTATAATACTTCGAATTACATTTAATATGGCTACAGTTTCTAGATAAGATTATACGTCATTTACGAGCATACAGATATTTCTCATGCAATATAGTTTCATGAAATTACCATATGTTCAGAAACACGAGTCCCCTGTGGCGCACGTCGTACATGAGCTTGCCTTCTAATTAACCACTGAAAAACAGAAAAATAATAAACTTTTAATATCATGTAATTTGTAAATTCATATTGTAAGAACCAAGATCATCAGATTATGTAGTACCTTTTTTCCAAAACTACCAGCAAGGCAGATGAGCCCACAAAAGCTAAATAATAACCATACAAGAAATCCCCATTTCTGATTTTTCTCAGGCAACTGCAAAAGTTTCAGATATAAACATTACAATTACTGTTCGCGGGCTCATGAGTTCACCGGTTAACGGGTCATTAACCAATTAAAGAAACGAAAAACGATGCACGTACACATTTCCTTGCAGCCGCAAACCATATAGCCCCGATAAAACTCCATCCCCAAAGAAAGGGATACAACACTCCATATAAAATAGATATAACCACCAATCTTCCAATTAATCGACTGCCTCTTAGCTGCCGACCATAATCCCTACACAATATAATAACCGGAACATTAATTATTGAATTATGTAAAAAACAAACATGATCACAACATAACATAAACCATTAGTTTGTATTTTACAAAGGCAAAAATTTAGTAACAATTTTCACTCTAGTATTTTTCCGGTTATGTTATACAAATCCCTACACAATTTCAAAACTACAAAATTAATTATTAAAATTGTGTAAAACATAAAGATGATCACAACATAATATATACCATTAATACAACATAATATCTTGAATAATTACATTACAATACAAATCCCTCTTTCAAACAATATAAATTTCGTTATCGATTTTCAGATTAATTCGGACTTACAATCGAACAGCAGACGCAATCCAATTATCCACAAACATCAACGTTCTAAAAACAAAAACAACCCCATAATCAACCTACATCAAATAACCAAAAAACACAAAATTAATCTCCAAAATCACACAATTCCGATTAAAAAAGAACAAGATTTTTACAAAAAAAAAAAAAAAAAGATTAAGTTGACAAACAAACCGCAAGCCACAGGTGCAATGGTAATTTACATCCATGATACTGCTGCCAACTCAACACAAC
This sequence comes from Scalesia atractyloides, assembly GCA_947069175.1. Taxonomy (NCBI): domain Eukaryota; kingdom Viridiplantae; phylum Streptophyta; class Magnoliopsida; order Asterales; family Asteraceae; genus Scalesia; species Scalesia atractyloides. Next base: position 9,339,060 of record CAMTDV010000029.1, read on the forward strand.
CATTATTCTATTCGACCCGATCGTCAAGTAAACAATAATCAAAACAAACACAATTACGATTACACCAACTAAATTTAATTTTAATTACAAAAAGGATACATGCTGAACGCGAGCATTGATAGAAAGAATCCATCGTACCTGCGTAATTTCAAGTTTTCAGAAAGCAATTTACGATGACGATCAACAAGAACTGAAAAGGGTAACAAAATTTGGAAACTAACCAGCGAAAACCTGCACCTCTGAGGGCCATTGAAGAAGAAAGAAAGCCCTAAGATTGTGTGAAGTGAAGCATGAATTGTTGAGGGTTGAAATTGAAGTTGCAAAATTCGATTGAGGGAGTAACGCACACAGTAGTGTGTGAGAGAGGAGAGGGGGGGGGGGGGGGGGGGGGGGGGGGTATGAAAATGGTGATGGGTGAGTTTTCGGGAAAAGGTTACTTTGGGTTACATGAATTCAGGGGAAGGTGACGAACTAGCGGTGGGGTTTATTGGGCTTCTTCTCTTTACGGTTCTAAGCCCATATTTTTTTAAGCCACACTTCTTTAGCGGTACCCGATGATTTTCTCTAGTTTGTGATAAAATGTTATGCACGAGCTAGAGGTTTACTACTGTGAGGCCTTTGAACGGTTGGTTTTTCAGTAATTGGTGATGAACCGGGTCACCAATTTGTCTATAGGTGATGCTTATTTGAGAAGAAATTTTAATTAAGAAGAAAAAGAACAAAGGGTACAAATGTAAAACATTAAATAGTTTTTCTTCCATCTCATTTATTGTTTATTTGACTAATTAATTAGTTATAAAGACTATCATCATCCACACTAAAAACCTTTGCCTACACACACCAAAAGTTATCCTACACATTTCGAAATTTATTTTACACGTTCTCAAAATTTATCCTACACAACTCGTAATTTATGCTACACACTTCGTAGTTTATCCTACACTCTAAATTAATTTTTTTTGAAAAAGATATATTTTTAAAAAATATATATTTTGAAAATAAGTTACAAATTTAATTTAGTTAGTTATTAAAGAGGAAGACTACAATTTAATAATCTATAAAAGTTTACCAATACACACTTACAATGACATTAAATACAAAAATTTAATGAAGCAAATTGAAGTATTCCTATTGGTTGAAATTTCTTCTTTTTTATTTTTACAAAAAAATTAATCTCATTTGAACTCTCCACTTTGTCTGTAATCACAGGTGTGAGTGACCTTTTGCCTGTTGATATACCAAGGTAGTTAAGCTTTGTTGAACATTAAAAAAACTGAAAATTACCGTGTGATATATGTGGAGTAATTTTTTTTTAATAAACTCACTAAAGATAAATCGTTATTGTTAAGACTTTTTATTTAGTTTAACGGTGCATGTAATTTTAATATACTTTATTATTTTTTTTTAAATTAAAATGATTATCATTTAATTTAAGTATGTTATTGATATACTTTTTATAAATGTTATACATTTTAGTCATAAAAGGCATGTCTAAATTGATTATAATGGTGTGTAATTATATGTATGTATAAACAACTTTATACATACTACGTAATTATATACATATGCTGTGTAATTATATATACATATGGTCTCTAATTATGACTTGTAATTATAAAAAAATACATGTGGAATGACTGCTTTTCCTGCACCACAGGAACCATTTCCACGCATCTCTTCCCACACTCTCACATTCCATATGACTTCCGGTGATTGCTTCTATTTGCCTAAGCTCAGTCCTCATGGTGGAAGTTGATTCGAGGGCTTCTTCTTTCCTGAAGGTGCCTTCGTCTATCCTCCCTTATATAGTGGATATGGATCCCATGTCATTGGAAGTTACATAACGGATATTTGAGGTTATGTTTATTTCCTCTCATGTGATTATTAAGAATCCTTAATCTCATTAGAAAGGACATGTTAGTTAGTATATGGTCTAGTGATTCCCATGTCACTTTATTAGCATACAAACTATTTCATAAACAAAAATGTAAGTTTAGAATTAATGAATGGTATATATATGTGGCAGATCCGTGATTTTATTTTAATAGGTTACTTTTGGTAAATTTTCTTTAATTCTCACTAATTGTTTCTAAATTCTATAAGATTCTTACTAATTTTTTTTATTTTTTTTTTCAGACTACTAAATTTATAGGAACTATCCGCCTATAAAAAATGATAAGTGGTTAGTATATTTAAGAATCAAAGCTGATTCTTAATAGGTCCGTATGGAGGTTGGTTAGCCGACTTTTAGTCTTTCTTGTCTAGTATCTAGTACTTTTTTGAGTTGGGGTTGTTTAGTGTTTTGATAGTAAACATGTATTTTATATTTGTGATATACTAATATGTGTTTATTATAATCTTTTAGTTATTATTTTAGTAACAAGATAATATTATGACACCACATGTCAAAATCTCACATCTCATCATCTCTCAGTCGAGTAACGTTATGAGACATTGACACTTGACAAAATCTTAAGGAAACTAGAAAGATAAAAAATAATGAAGATAAATTCTTTATTCTTCGGATTTTGCAATTCTTTTAATAATTATATAGTTGGAATGTTGAATTTTAATAATTACAATTATTTTTATTTGGTCACTAATAATCCAAACTTCAAACATAATCATTGGTAGTTACAACTATTGAAATATTGGCCACAAATGGACCCTGACTAACAGAACCCTAACGTCGTTTGTCTCGGTCGTCGAAAACTGTTTTTGGCCAGAAAAAGATTTCTAAAGTTCCGATCTAAGGTTACAAAGAGGTTTGGGACGAAAATATTGAGTTATCCGGCCAATAAGTTGAGTTTTCCAGCAAAAAAAAAAATTCCAGCGAAAAAGGAGTTTTCCGACGACTTCAATAATTGGGGCTTTTATTAGAAAAAGGTTCTTAAAGGTCGTAATAAGGTTACAAAGAGGTTTGGTCCGAAAATGTTGAGTTTTCCGGCCAACATTAGTACAAAAAAGAAAGCTTTTAAAACGGTGATTTTGTTCTTTTAAAACGGTTGTACACCGTTTTAAATGTTTCGTTTTAAAAAGTATGCCACCATTGTAAAAGAGTTTCATGAGCGTTGTAAAAGGAGCAAGAACACTTTCACAAAAATTCATTTGCAACGGTTGTAAAAAATCAAAACTGTTTTAAAAGAGTTTCAAAAATGATTTATATCATCAATAATTAAATAAAAAGATTCAATTACAACGGTTCTCAGATGATCAAATAAGACGGACTACTTTTCAATTACAATCTCATTGTGATCAAATACAACATACTACATCATAAGAATTTTCAAATACTAATTTATTTTTTTAACGATTTAATAATATTGATCAAATACAACAGACTACATAATACAACAATGATCTTAATCATTACCCCATTTCAGTTAATTGAATACTAAAAAAAAGGTTTAGTCAACATATAATCAACATACAAACAGTAGCAACCATAAACTCCATATTTGATTGAAAACATTTGGGTTACAAATATAAACATGTCAACTTTATTGTTTCTACAAAACACAAGTCATACTTCACGTTCTATTTTGTACTTAATCCAACAACATCAAACTTCGTAGTGCAAGAACATCTTCATCCACAAAACCAGCAACCTACCTATAAATGATGCATAAGAATGGTTATTACAACAAAATCAAGTTTACATGAAATATTAAATGGTTTTTGAAATATCCTTATGCATTTAGTGCCGTACATGAATTGCATTATCACATCTTGTCAAATATATTTGTCAAAGAAATAGTATGTAGAAAAATTGATTGCATAATGCAATTCATTGAATGAAACAAAAAAAATATGAATATAAATTAAGATCATGGCACAAAGCAAAGCAAAATGGAATTTCAAGACCTTTTTTTTAATTGCATTGTTAATAGTAGAATAACAAATGTACCATATCCAACAAAACGAGCAAGGTAACAAGTCAAGACCAGTCTTTCTAAAAGACATTAGCAAGATTAACAACATATATTTTTATATCAGAAAGATCAAGCGAATCTAATGATATAACTTCATCAGCTTGGAAAGAAAAGCAATCAAAATCAGCAAAGGAAAATATAGCAAAAATATCAAAAAAGCTTACATAACATATCTAATAGATACACAGATAGCATAAATTATTTGAATTTCTCTGCTTAGAATACATAAACCTTACTTAATATCGAGACTAGTTAACTACAAGGATCTTAACTATTGTATCCAAGTTACTAAGAATGAGATGAAGCATCTACCATAAGGGTCTTAATATGAAGACAAGTCTTAAAAAATCATGACTAAAGTTACCTGTAAGAACAAAAACATGATCACTCCCACCTGAACATTTCCAAGCCTCATTCCCTTTGCATGGTTATCATCAACTTCTTTAATGTATCTTCTACAAGCTGGTCAATTTGTTGTTTGATGAGGGGCTCTTCGGAATGGAGAACCTAAAACATATAACTAGAACAAACTTAGGTTACAATCATATTTATATATATATATAAGATATAAAATGTATATAAAATATACTTACAATTTTTTCTTGGCAACTAATCGCAATATCATGCATGGCCTTCATGACATAATATCAACATTCCCATTCGCCCTTTTGTTGAGTGCACTAACACACTAAATTAACAATTAAATTCTTAAGAGACAAAATTATACAAATACAACGAGAAAAGGAAAAGAAACACGTACATTAACCATTTGCCATATAATGCTCTCTCCCGTAGCTTTTTCTAATAATTCAATAATGATGTAACTCTTGAGAGTCTTTCCTTTTTTTTCTTTGAGTCGATAATGAATTTTATGATTTTTGGGATTGTCAAAAATCACACTTTATGACCAATGACATCTGCATAAATGAATATTTTGAAAACAGTTAGTTTTTATATTAAAAATGAAATAAAAAAACATTCTAAATAGCAAAAAAATTTATAATACCCAGCCAGATGTGGTGCCATAAAATATTGCCTGTCATTGTGATGATCCATGACATCTTTAATGTAATCGATGACAAATTCTTCATACAAATCGCAAATATCAAATTGCATTATACGGGGATTGAAATATGCAGTTTTATTAAGGCTTTAGAACCTCCTTGTGAATATAAATACCTAAAATTAACAAAAAAAAAAAAAAAGAAAGAAATAAGCCATGCTCAATAACACTCCATTATTTTAGAAAAAAAGTTACAAAAGAACATTAAAAAGAATAGTCGAACTTACATGGAATACTAATGCAAAACACTAAGTTCCAAAAAACCATTGACACATAATGTCATCATCTCCTCTACTTCAACAATCTCAATAAAATCATCCTTGTACATACCACTGTGTGAAGTGAAATTTATTGAGATCGTTTCGGTAGATAAAGCCGCCAACTGTTCCGCTAAACCATATATTTAGGCCTTGACTTTGCCTTTATCAAAATTGCAGCTATTCTAATCACCTTAGGATCAGGAACACCATCAATTGCTTTAGGACCAGGCAAAACCCTAAAAGCTTTAGGATCAGCCTTGGCCTCGGAAGCTTTTGGATCAGAAACAGCCTTAGAATATTTAGGATCAGAAACATGCTTTGTAGCTTTAGGACCATGTAAAGTCTCAAGAGCCTTAAGATCAGAAACAACCTTAGAAGCTTTAGGATCCAAAATATCATCAGTATCAATCGGTTGTATCATAATCGAGTTAATCTAACTACAGTAACAAATGACATTTTATTATACCAATTGATAATAAGTGAATGAGTATATATTATAAAATAAAGTAATTACCAAATCCATAAATCCTATGCCAGAGTTTAGTTCTTCTTGAAATGTCATTAGTCCATCATCTAACTGCATTGACAAAAAAATATAATTTTATTTCATATAATTACAGATTGAAATAAAAAAAAACTTACTGGTGCTGGCATATAATACTCAGATTGTGGGGCCAATTGTTGATGTTGGGCAATGGATTGTTGCGGAGAAACAGTATTTAAAAGTTGTGCATTAACAAAAAGAATTAATATAACAATAAATAAAATAATACACAGTTATTGTTTATATTAAATATATCTTAATTGCTTTTCTAGGCCCCACCGAATAGATTTTCTCTGTGTACTCCCCATATTAATTACTTCATCTTCAATCATTGTGTGTGGCGGGACAGGATAACCTTTATATTCATGGTTTACATCTTCTACATTGACTTTCACATAGTCGTCGTGTATTGGCCTTTTATCTAAAATCCTAACAGAAGTAGGATAAACCTGTTCATGTCCTAAGATCATATTTGGGAAGGGTCATCAAATGGCCATAGAAGATCACAAGTACTTATTGACTGCAAACACATAACATTTATAGTAAACATTTGTTTATTTAAAAAAAATAATTAGACTTTACAATTTAGTATCTTGATTTCTGGTAGTCGAATAATCGAGCTTGCTTGAGCCGCTGTAGCAACACGATATTGATCTTTTTGTATAGCGTCAATATCTTCTCTTACTATATGAAAATAGGTGTTTTGGAAGTTCATATAACTTTGTAACAGAATTGTACTAATAGCATATTGTTGTACATCTTCATCTTCCAAATTATGTAGGTGCAGGTAGCTTTCTAAAAGTTGTTTCCATCTATCTTCCTCAAAACTTCTGCAAACCAACGTATCCCATCCGACCTACACAGGGACGCTCAGTCTTCTTTGCCTTGTGACTTGTTTCTTTCATATAATATATAAAACCCCTTATGACTAATTACAAAATATAATGATAATAGTAATAATAACAATTAATTAATTAAAAATACCTCAAAAGCTACAGATTTTACTTTTAAAAAAAATATCAACACAATGACTTCTGTCCATAAAAGTATACTTCTCAAAAGGAGATTTATCGTTTCGAACGTAACCATTTGCAACTGTACTCGGAAGTTTCTCATTGAGTCCTTTCCTTGTTTAATAACTGTATCTTTTGCGTCATTGTTAGGTATCTTCCATGTTTCCTACGAATATAAAACAAAGTTAATCATAGAAAGTAATAAATATAAATTTAAATATTTAAAAAGCGGCAATACCTTAATGTACTCCCATATATCAACGTACTTCTAGTAAGACTTTTCAGTTAACATCCAGCTTTTTTGTCTTTTTCCTCCCTTTTAAAGAAGGGCAAAATTGTCGGATTTTTCTAATTTGTTATAATGAAACGGTAAAAGACCATTGTGCCCTTCATTAAAAGGGAGAAAAAAATAAAAAAACTGGATATTAACTGAAAAATCTGACCAGATTTTGATTTTGGATGCAAATGACAACAAACTTGAAACCACAGGAATCATATTCAAAAGGTTTGAGTTTTAACTAAATTGACAAAAGTAACCAAACCTTAGAGACCATTTTGACAGTTTACTCGATGCTTTATAACCAAGTTGATGTTTACTTTTTGACCAATAGTGTCTTTTTATATTTTGAATCTCACTATTTGGATTCCATCTTTTATTATTTTATATATTATAAGATAAAATTTACATAAAAATGAGATATTTTTATCATAATTCGTGGGTCTTATTATTTAATATTATTATACATAATTTGATTAAATCGGTGGGTTTTTAATCAAACTTTTACTATTTGATTAAAACAATGGGCTTTTATATTTTATCATTTGGAGTCGATCTAACTATTCTTATTAAACAAATTGATAAGTTTATTGGAGTGGAATTTGACAATTTTTAAAGTAGTTCTTTTACGGGGGTGTATGACAAATAATGGGGAAGGGTACGTTTAGCCCACCTCTTGTATAAATACATTATGCAACTAAATGATCACCAAACAGAAAAAGAAGTAAATAGATGTTAACTTAACAAAGAATTCTTTAGAGAAAAGAGTTTTCTTGATTTGATACTCTGCTCTAATTAACAAACATTCAAACAATAAAAATAAGTTACGGAGAAAAAATGATATCAAAACCGAAAAAAGATTTAAAATATATTAGATATCTTAAACAAAAGGAAGTGGTGGAAGGTAAATCAAATATTCACGGTATTTCGAAAAATATAAAACAAAACGGATTTTTATAAGAGAAAAATAACTTACCTGACTATTATTTAATGAAGAATATGAGTTTGTTGTATGAAATTAGATGCTGATGATGATTACCAAACTTGATTCCCAATTTTGAATTTTGTGAATACCTGATCATCGATATTCTCCGTTTAACTTTGATGCCTGCTCACATATAAAGTTAAGTTTTTAACCTTTACTTAATAACAAATAGTTAAAAATAATGAATAAGGTTACCTACTTCTGATTTGCTAGATCACAAAAACAACTGAGACTTCGTTAACTTTTTTCGTATGATTCTGATTTGCTAGATAAAAAAAAAACTGAAACTTTCTTTTAACTTTTTTGGTATATATGAATGTAACCCTAAATAAAAGAAATAGAAAATACGAGAAAAAAATAAATATATAAGGATGAATAGTTATTTAAAACGTTCGAATTTCAAACTGTTTTAGATATGCATGTTCTAAAAAAATTTGTATAATTTTAAAATAACACCAGATAAGTCGGTCAAAACCTCAACCGTTTTATTTGAGAATTTCAAGGACGTTCTAATTTATCAAAAACAACGATTCACTTATAATTCCTTAGAACCGTTTTATTTGAGTTTCAGAAAAGACGTTTTAAATAAGTATACTTGAGTCGTTTTAAATAAATATTTGATCCTTTAATTATACATCAAATAAAACGGCTTTTCATATGCGTTTTAAAAGGAATACTTTTTTAAAACAATAAATTGTCTTTAACAACAGTTTTTTTTTTTAAATCGTTTTAAATGAACTATATTTGACCGTTTTAAATGAGGGTTTTTTTTGTAGTAGTGCAATAAGTTGAGTTTTCCAGCCGAAAAGAAGTTTTTCGGCTAAAAAGAGTTTTTTGATGACTTTAATAATTGGGGCTTTTACTAGAAAATGTCATAAATGTCCGTAATAAGGTTACAAAGTGTCACCCCCCGGACTTCCAACCCCGAAATCCAAACACCGGTGGGCCCGGATGGGGAGTATCGTGACAATAGTTGATAACATCATAGTCAATTAAACACGGCACAGCGGAAGTCTTGGAGTAAAATTACTATTACAAACCGAATGTTCGAAAATACAAAATAATATACAAGCTTGTAATAGAAGATCCACAGGCGGATCATAAATTGTACAAGGAAAGAATATAAAACAGACTTTGGACAGATTTAGGATTTGCAAGATCCTCTATTACTACCGAGCACTTCCGGCCTATTTTCGTATTGTACCTGCAGATTAGTCTTTTGAAAATACCTCAGCTTTCGCTGGTAAATACACCAAACTGACTCATTTTGAAAACATTTCAAAAATGTTTTAGGTGCGGATCAGCACAAAATCTTTTTATAACTTGGGTTAATTGACCGTCCAACCTTGTTAACAGATTTACATGTTTGTCAAACATACGGGGCTCGGCACAAAAACCGAGACACAATTAACGTACACACCACTTTAGACTCATGAAGGAGTCAATTCCTCCCAACCTTGTGGGAATGCATAATTGAGCATCTATCGGGTGTATGCCTACACCCGCGCTAAGGTCGTGGCCATTTCGATTGTAATGAGCCGAGGATATCCAGGACACGGTAGTTAGCCCCCGATGTTTAAATTATCAAACAAAACTGATTAAAACAGAATATGCGGATTTCTATTCCGAACCGGCGTTCGATTAATCCCATTTCCGACCAAGCGGTAATAATTTATCGTAACCCAAGCCCGTATAGGGGAAATAAGTCGAGAGTATTTACCTGAGCCAGTCTTCTTTAATTTTTAATAACTTAGCCGTACACAAAAAGGACTAAGTGAAGATAGCATTTACCGGCAAGTCTCTAGTCTGGATTATGGCATAAACTAACCAATTAAATACTAACGGTCTTATTTAAGTCATAGGCTTAGACCGACTAACGTACTTGATCAAAACGTATGATGCTAGATTAAACGATGATTGGATTGAATGTAGTTTAATCCCACCAAGTACCTTGACTTGCTTAATATGGGTAAACTATAAACATTTTGGATTTTGAAACTTAAATGACAAGGTTAAACCCGTTTCGGTTAAATTCCGTAAAATAGTTACATATACGTAACTATGCGCATAATAGCGATATCGGGTAACCGGATAAGTCATGGACAAGTTCTATATGCCATTATACTTTAAATAAGTTAAGATATCAGTAGGATATCAACTCGTATGCCCGTTAAGGTTTTAAAACGAAATTATACCTCATAAGGGCATTTTGGTAATTTTATACCGTAATAAAGGAACTTGAATATAATTTTAATGTTATAGTCACAATTATTCTGGAACAATACTTTATTTATGATATAATATCAGTAGGATATCAATTATGTAAATTATCCTTTACACCAAACTATGCACCGAAGGGGCATTTTGGTCATTTTACACATAGTTTAAATTTATTTGGATTCTGAATTTATAACATGTATCTACTGTAAATATGTTTAAAATAAGTTTTAAAATCAGTAGGTAACAAGTCTTAGTCAATAATATGGTTTAAAACCATACTATGCACCGAAACGACGCTTATGTCGTAAAATGACGTTTTTAAGTGATGTTTGCGAAAACTGACATTAGGGTCAATTAAAATGTTTAAAACATGTTATTTAATATAACATATCACTTGGTAAATGATTTACCTTGAAAAGATTTGATTAAAACCATTTTATAAGCCACAAGGGCTAAAACCATCATTTATCGACACAGTTTAAGGACTTGTTTGAAAACTCTAGTTTATAACTTGGTTTAACATCCCACATAATCCTACTTATAATATTACATTAGTAGGAAATCATTTTCAAGTTTATTATCATTAAAACCTTGATTTATGTAAAAAGGGCATTTTGGTCAAAGATGACATAATTATGGAACTTGCGCATAAACTTGGATTCTGATTATGATCATGTAATTAATCTCAGAGGGTTATGCTACATTATATTACGACCATAATGTAACTTTAGATCAGTAGGTAACTATCTAAATCGGGTCAGAATCGAAAGTCAAAGCAGAAGCCAAACTTCGCGACTTTCGGTTGCGAACCGACCCTAGAACTGAAATTGACGAGCCGAAACATGTTCTAATAATTATTACTAACTTGTTTAAGTGTCAAAACAGGTTTCATAACATATGTAAGATCAATTTATGATTTTTCCGAAAAATGGCCTTGTTTGACTTTTTAATATCATAACTTTGACCTGTCAATTGGTCTAGCAAACGTGATCTTCAGGAGGTGCCCTTTATAGAGATTAACACTACCTTATTACGATCACTTAGCCATGTTCATTTCAACAATGGCTGGACCATAATGGTCTTAATCGAAAGTCAAAGCGTTTTATGAAAATGCTTGACTTTTGGCTATAAAAGCCTATAAACGAAAATGCAAGAGCAAGGAACACTTACAAGAGGTTCCTACAATGCAAGAGAACTAAGTTGGATGCTCCTTTCAGCTAGGAACTTCCATAGGAGGGAGAAGAGTGATTTAATGAGAAATGGTGCAAGTTGAAATGGTGAACTTAAGCACCTATTTATAGTTGAAGAGCTCAAAGGAGGTGAAGCCAGGTGTTTATGGGTGTAAGGAGGAAGCTTACAAGTGTCCCAAAAGTGGCATAGCTGATTACAATTCCATGGTTTCGATTTAATGGTTTTTGGAGCTTTGCTTGGCTGCCAAACAAATTTTCTGCAGCAGAGGCCTTCTCGCGCCCCGCGAAAGACCCAGCCTGGTCTCTAGCGGCCTGTGACCGCCCACGGCTAGTTTCAAAGTCTGACACTTTAGCCCCTAAACTTTAAAAAGCTTCTAAAACCCTTTTTAAACATCTTTTTGGCACTTTTAGCCCTCCGTAGCCAATACTTGGCATACCCGGGATTATGTCCGGACATTGTCGAGCTCTCGGTTCGTTAAAAGGTCACTCAGAGGTATAAATTAACATGTTGACACTTTTAGTCCATCCATTATCTAACTTTCACATATTTACAAAATTGAACTCTCTCGTCCAACAATGGCACATATGAGAGTTCAGGACTTCACAAAGGATCACTCAAAGGCTTATGATAAGCATGTTGATCCCGATGTCACTCAGAGGCTGGGCATCTTGACATATTAGTCACTCAGAGGCCAAATTTCAAGCATGTTGACGTATCAGTCACTCAAAGGCTAATGATTTAAGTATGTTGACATCAGACCGTCACTCAGAGGCTCGGTTTGTGCATGTTGACGCCCTTAGTCCTTATTGGTCTTTAATATACTACTTAAAATACAACACGTGTCACTATACTATTGGACACGATTTTACAGGGTGTTACATCCTCACCTCCTTAAAAGAAATCTCGACCTCGAGATTTTATTCAAAAAGATGTGGGTACTTTTGTCGCATAGTGGACTCAACCTCCCACGTATACTCAGGACCTCTAAAAGCGTTCCACTTAACCTTTACTATAGGTATCATTTTTCTTCAGAGCTTCTTAACCTGTCGCTCCTCGATGAAATTGGTTTCTCAACGAACCTCAGGTTTTCATCAATTTGCACATCCTTGTGCGACATTGCTAGCAACTCATCGGCTAGACATTTCTTAAGATTAGATATGTGGAATACATCATGGATTCCACACTTGCATTGATATAAGCCACAGTGCCGACACATTCGACTATCTCTAATGGTCCAATATATCTTGGGCTCAACTTGCCCTTCTTTCCAAAACGCATCACACCTTTCCAGGGTGATACTTTCAGCATGACTTTGTCCCCTACTTGGAACTGAAGAGGTTTACGCCTCTTGTCAGCATAGCTTTTCTGCCTATCCCTAGCAGCTTTGAGACGGTCACGAATTTGCATAATTTTTTCCGTGGTCTCCACGATAATCTCAGGGCCTGATAGTTGGGCCTCCCCAACTTCTGCCCAACATACGGCGTTCTACATCTTCTCCCATACAAGGCCTCAAAAGGAGCAGCCTTGATGCTTGTATGATAGCTATTATTGTAGGAGAATTCTATTAGGGGTAAGTGGTCATCCCAGCTTCCACCTAAATCAATCACACATGCCCGAAGCATGTCTTCCAAAGTCTGAATAGTACGCTCACTTTGACCATAGTCTGCGGATGGTAAACCGTACTAAATTTAATCGTGTGCCTAAAGATTGTTGGAAACTTTTCCAAAAGTGAGACGTGTATATAGTATCTCTATCAGATACGATAGATACCGGCACACCGTGTAGGGACACAATTTTGTCCACATACAATTTAGCCTAATTTATCTGAATTATACGTCTATTTAATTGGCAAGAAATAAGCTGACTTAGTCAGCCTATCCACTATGACCCAAATAGTGTCATTTCCACTTTTGGTCTTAGGTAACTTGGTAATCAAGTCCATAGTTACCATTACCCATTTCCAAGTGGGAATTTCAAGTTGTTGTAAAAGTCCTGACGATTTCTGATGTTCGGCCTTAACTTGCGAACACGTCAGACACTTAGCTACATAAGTGGCTATAGATTTCTTCAAACCCATCCACCAATAATTCTTCTTCAAGTCTTTATACATCTTGTCACCTCCCGGGTGAACCGAGTATCTTGAATTGTGCGCTTCTTGGAGGATTAGATTTCTAAGTCCTCCAAAGATCGGAACCCAAATTCATTCATTAAATCTTAGGATCCCATCATTTCCAGGTGTTAATTGATCAACAGTTCCGCCTAATCCCTCATTAGGGATATTAGCCTCTAATAAGGCTTGCTTTTGCGCATCTAGTAGCTTCTCATGTAAGCTATTTCTGAGCTCAATGTTCTTAGCGTTTATCCTTATAGGTTTAACTTTTTCCTTGCGACTTAAAGCGTCAGCAACTATATTTGCCTTGCCGGGATGGTAGCGAATCTCGCAATCATAATCATTAAGGGTTTCCATCCAACGGCGCTGTCGCATATTCAATTCTTTCTAATTGAACAGATGTTGAAGACTTTTATGGTCTGTGTATACAACACACTTTGTGCCATACAAGTAATGTCTCCACAGTTTTAGTGCAAATACAACGGCACCCAGCTCCAAATCATGGGTGGTATAATTCTTTTCGTGCACCTTTAACTGCCGTGATGCATAGGCAATTACCCTGCCATTTTGCATTAGCACACAGCCCATGCCAGTGTGCGAAGCATCACAATAGACAACAAAGTTCTCAATACCCTCGGGTAGAGATAATACAGGAGCGTTGCTCAATTTGTGTTTAAAAATCTCAAAAGATTCTTTTTGCTTTGGACCCCAATTATACTTAATATTCTTACGGGTCAAGGAAGTTAAAGGAGTGGCTATCCTTGAAAAGTTCTCAATGAACCTCCTATAGTAACCAGCCAATCCTAAGAAACTACGAACTTCCATTGGGGTCTTGGGCACTTCCCAATTCATTATAGCCTCAATTTTGGCGGGATTCACTTGGATACCACACTTACTTACCATATGCCCAAGAAATTGGACTTCTCTAAGCCAAAATTCGCATTTAGAGAACTTTGCATAAAGTTTCTCCTGCCTTAATAATTCTAGGATGCACCGAAGATGTTTACGAGAATAGATAAGTATGTCGTCTATGAAGGCAATGACAAACTTATCCAAATACGGTTTGCAGACTCTATTCATGAGATCCATGAACGTTGCTGGTGCATTTGTGAGCCCAAAAGGCATCACCAAAAATTCAAAATGACCATAGCTGGTCATGAAGGCTGTCTTAGGAACATCTTCGCTCCTAACCTTCAGTTGATGATATCCTGACCTCAAATCTATCATAGAAAAGTAACTAGCCCCTTGAAGTTGGTCGAATAAATCATCGATCCTGGGCAGAGGATATCTATTCTTAATTGTTAGCTTGTTCAGCTCCGATAGTCGATGCACATCCGCATTGATCGGTCTTTCTTTTTAACGAAGAGGATTGGAGCTCCCCAAGGCGAGGAACTAGGCTGAATAAAGCCTTTCTCCAAAAGTTCGTCGAGTTGCGTCCTCAATTCCTTCATTTCAGTAGGTGCTAGCCTATATGGAGCTCTAGCTACGGGTGCTGCCCCAGGTATGATATCTATTCTGAACTACTTGCCTATCTGGAGGTAGGCCTGGTAATTCTTCAGGGAAAACATCGGGATACTCCGAGATAACTGGTTGATCTTCAAGGTTCGGCTTTGGTTCATTTATAGTAACTTGTGCCATGTAGATGACACATCCTTTTCTCAAACACTTGGATGCCTTAAATAACGACACCTTGTCTGGCAATTCATAGTGTGAGTCTCCAGGGATGGTGATCATTTCACCAGATGGGGTTTTGATTTCGATGAGCTTTTTATCACATGCAATGCGGGCTTAGTTATGAGATAACCAATCCATGCCTAAGACAACATCGAATCCCGCCAATTTCATTGGCAAAAGAGAGATAGGGATGGAATGATTCTTAATGAATATAAAGCATTCATCAAGGATGGAAGAAGCAATTTCTAAGGTTCCATTAGCGAGTTCTATCTCATAAATTTTGTCTAGAGTTCTTATGGGTAAGTTTAATAGTTTACTAAACTTATGGTCAACAAATGATTTATCTGCACACGAATCAAAAAGAACTCTAGCATAAATATCATTAATGGGGAAAGTACATATTATGACGTTGTTGTCATTAACGGCCTCCCTGGCATTCATTTGAAAGGCACGGACATTCCCCTTCTTGGCCTTTCCAGGCCTTGCCTCATTACTTTTAGGTTTCTTGGGGCAATTGTACGTTATGTGCCCTTTTTCGTTGCAGTTATAGCAAACTGCAACCTTAAGATCCTTGTAATCTAAGGTCTTATGCCCTTTTCTTTTGCAGATACCACAGGGTTTGGTCTGTGGATTTATGCTACACTGTCCCCAGTGCCTATATTTACAATTCTTGCACAGAGGTTTGTCACTGGACGCATTCTGGTTCTTCCTGAACCCGAAATTTCCTTTCTTCTTAAATCCTTGGGAGTTATTATCTCCCGTTTCCTCTTTCCGTCAGTTTCAGTCCTAATTGACTTTCGTCTTACCAGATCTAAGGTGAGGGAAAGAGATAGGTCTACGGCAGACCTATAGGTATTAGGCTGTGCAGCCTTTACCATGCCCTTTATCTCGGGTGCCAACCCATTTATGAAACGCGCAATGCGTTTGGATTCGGGGGTGATCAAATAGGATACTAACCTAGATAGGGAGTTGAAATTGGAGACGTACTTCCGACAATCTAGCTTTTTCATTGATAGAGACAAGAAGTATGTCTCTAGTTCTCCACCTCATGGGTTGGGCAGTAAGTTTCCTTTACCAGATCAACAAACTTGGACCATCCCAAGTTGTACATGTGTACCTTACCTGTTGATTGAATCATGGCCTTCCACCATGTTAGGGCATCACCCTTGAAGGATTGTGATACGTACTTGACCACATCCTTATCAGCACATTGCTGATATCTACAATCGTTTCCATCTAATCTAGCCACTTTAGGGCTTCTACCGCTCCTTTCTCCCGTTAAAGTCTCGGGCTTGCATGAGATGAAATACTTATATGTACATCCGTCCTTAAAGAACGGGACTTTTCAGTAAGATTTATTTTCTTTGGTTACTCTTCGCATTTGAAGAGTGAACAGAGCTCTCCCTATAGCTGAAGACGGTGGAAAGATAGGGGTCTAGAGCGAGTGGCACTCGACTCTCTTAGCTTTTCTATGGCCTTACTCATGGTCCTTTCCACAGCCACATCAATGCGAGCTTGAAAATTTTCATCATCTATATTTTTGTTTTCAGCTTTGTTAGATTCAACATTTCTGTGTCTACTTTGTGCTTCGTTTGAGTTAGCCATCTTTAAGTCTTGGTTTCTATATACCAATAAAACTTCATTTAGCCATGGTGTATCAACCATAACGGCTTTCAATATTGGATATATCAATCCATTGCCTATTCTGGTGTGAATAATATCACAACTCTTAGGCTTAACATATCTATATTTGGCCTAGGTCTTAATAGGACCATCATAGGCAAATTACAATTTAGCTTATAGGCTTGTCCCTAATATATCATTGGACAGTGGATCGCAGTGTCACAACTGTCATTGTAATTATTGACAATTATAGCTTATAGGCTTGTCCCTAATGGACATAATGATTGGGCGCATTTGCCGGTCATATTGGTCATAATATATATATATATGGCATATCAGCCTGTCCCGTTGGGCAATTAATTGGGCACATTGGCCTATATCATATCAGATGTATATGGCATATCAGCCTGTCCCGTTGGACAATTAATTGGGCACATTGGCCTACATCATATCAGATGTAATGGCATATCAGCCTGTCCCTTTGGACAATTAATTGGTGCACATTGGCCTACATCATATCAGATATATATGGCATACCCAGCCTATCCCTTTGGATAATTAATTGGGCACATTGGCCTACATCATATCAGATGTACATGGCATATCAGCCTGTCCCGTTGGACAATTAATTGGGCACATTGGCCTGATGGCTATGTGTTTGCTAAGCACACTTACATAATTGGACATTTCTTATCAGATGTTTCTATAGCTGTTACCGTTGGATCAATTATTCAATGGCCTCATCATATCGATGTAACGATTGGATTTGGACCTAGTCCCGTTACTATGGGAATGTAACTTCTTACTATCTATCAGATGTCCCGTTGACAATATCATTCATTGGCCAATATATGTGTATAGCCAGCCTATCCATTTGGACAATTAATTGGGCACATTGGCCTACATCATATCAGATGTACATGGCATATCAGCCTGTCCGGTTGGACAATTAATTGGGCACATTGGCCTGACGGTTAGTGTGGTTCCTCAAGCCACACTACCAAGAGTATGAACATTTCTTAATGTTTCATAAGAGTACCTTAATAATTGATTAATGGTCCCGGTCACCTTCGACCTTAACGACCTTGGAGGTTTGGACCTAGTCCCTTACTCCTGGATAGAATGATAACTTCCCTTAACTATCCTGATAGAAGACCCTTCGTACTTAACTATCATTCATTGGCCAATATGTGGTCTACGCCACTTGCCCTAATCAATCTATTAAGGTCTTTTGGAATTATATAGCAGAGCATAAATTCGAGTAAAATCGAGGCGCTCGTTTTCAAGAGGATGAATTACATATATATATAATTCCAAAAGTATTCATTAAATTTCCATAAGAAATTACAATACTAGAAGGATGAAATAAACTTGTCCATGCAAGGACTTAAAGAAATAAAAATGTCCACGCAGGGATAAAGAAATAACAATGTCCTCGCAGGGACTACATATTATTCCTTCTTTCCCGTGACCGAGTTACTTGAAGAACTTATTCGTCTTCTTCTCCGTTTTCTCCGCCTGTTGATGCATTTCTTTCATCCCTTCTAAGGCCTCATTAATGGCCTCAAGTGACGGCGGAGGTTGTGGTTGAGGTTGTGGCATAACCGGATACTGGTACCCATAAGTTGGATATCTAGTTGGTGGATAGGTAGGTGGAAAAGAGACGGGTAAAGTGCATTGTGCATAACCGCCTGCATGTATGGGTCTTACGACCATGCTTGATAGTCTACCAGTGTAGACGAGTTATAAGGATCATATACAGACGTGTTTGGATATGTGGGAATTGGGTTAGTATAACCCGATGGTGGTGGTTGAACTGTAGGTGTGGGTGTTGGTGTGGTTCAACCACAGGTGAGGTGTTAGAGGGCCCACCCATTTGTGGGTCCTCTTGGATCGTGGGGTAGGAGTTTGGCAAAGGTGGCAGCGATCCTGACCTTTATCCGGCACGTACCGACATACGTGCTCCACGCTTCCTCTTTGGTGGTTCAGGTGGTGGTTGAGGTTGGTCCACCGATTCCATGTGGACATCTTCTTGAACAGGAAGTGGTTGAGAGTGGTGAGAAGGAGTGTGGGTGAAGGTGAATTGGTTCCATCCCACTCATTAGGACCTTGGTAGGGCGATCAATATATGAGTTTGAATCGCTCGAAATTTCAATGGGATGCATGATTTAATCCCGACGGTGGCATCTCCAGGTCGGAGTCCTCGTCCATAGGGTGTGGCTGGTCCAACTGATTTTTATCGGCTGGAGGCGTGTTAAAATAATGGTTGGGGTTAAATTCTTCATGGTAAGAGTGATGAGAATGGGAATGTGAGAATGATGTGAATGATAGGAGTGGTAAGAATTTTGGGAATGTGAGGGTGAATGTCTATTAGAGACAGAACGTCTCGCTGGTTGCCATAGAGACGAATCTCCTGATTCTTGGCTATGCATCTACATTATGAGGTTGAGGAGGAATGCGTCCCGATGGTCCTCTTCTCATTGGACCTTTTCCTGTCCACTTTGTCCTCTCACACGTGGCGGCATTTTCCTGTTTAAAAATCAATTCAAAAACATACTATAACTTAAAAATGAAATGAGTAATCCTAGGTTAATGCCTAGACTCGGAAGTCTAAAGGAATGTGCTCGTGTAAGTTTGAGACTAAACACAAAAGGCTAGTGTTTAATTCTCTCAAACGTTGGCTCTGATACCAACCCTGTCACACCCCGGATTTCCAACCCCGAAATCCAAACACCGGTGGGCCCGGGTGGGGAGTATCATGACAATAGTTGATAACATCATAGTCAATTAAACATGGCACAGCGGAAGTCTTGTAGTAAAATTACTATTACAAACGAATGTTCGAAAATACAAAATAATATACAGCTTGTAATAGAAGATCCACATGCGGATCATAAATTGTACAAGGAAAGAATATAAAACAAACTTTGGGCAGATTTAGGATTTGCAAGATCCTCTATCACTACCGAGCACTTCCGGCCTATTTTCGTATTGTACCTGCAGATTAGTCTTTTGAAAATACCTCAGCTTTCGCTGGTAAATACACCAAACTGACTCATTTTGAAGACATTTAAAAAATGTTTTAGGTGCGTATCAGCACAAAATCTTTTTATAACTTGGGTTAATTGACCGTCCAACCTTGTTAACAGATTTACATGTTTGTCATACATACGGTGCTCGGCACGAAAACCAAGACACAATTAACGTACACACTACTTTTGACTCACGAAGGAGTCAATTCCTCCCAACCTTGTGGGAATGCATAATTGAGCATCTATCGGGTGTATGCTTACACCGCGCTTAGGTCGTGGCCATTTCGATTGTAATGAGCCGAGGATATCCAGGACACGGTAGTTAACCCCCGATGTTTAAATTATCAAACAAAACTGATTAATAAGAATATGCGGATTTCTATTCCGAACCGGTGTTCGATTAATTCCATTTCCGACCAAGCGGTAATAATTTACCGTAACCAAGTCCGTATAGGGGAAATAAGTCGAGAGTATTTACCTGAGCTAGTCTTCTTTAATTTTTAATAACTCAGCCGTACACAAAAAGGACTAAGTGTAGATAGCATATACCGGCAAGTCTCTAGTCTAGATTATGGCATAAACTAACCAATTAAATACTAACGGTCTTATTTAAGTCATAGACTTAGACCGACTAGCGTACTTGATCAAAACGTATGACGCTAGATTAAACGATGATTGGATAGAATGTAGTTTAATTTCAACAAGTACCTTGACTTGTTTAATATGGTAAACTATAAACATTTTGGATTTTGAAACTTAAATGACCAGGTTAAACCCGTTTCGGTTAAATTCGTAAATAGTTACATATACGTAACAGTGCTCATAATAGCGATATCGAGTAACCGGATAAGTCATGGACAAGTTCTATATGCCATTATACTTTAAATAAGTTAAGATATCAGTAGGATATCAACTTGTATGCCCGTTAAGGTTTTAAAACGAAATTATGCCTTATAAGGGCATTTTAGTAATTTTATACCGTAATAAAGGAACTTGAATATAATTTTAATGTTATAGTCATAAGTATTCCGGAAAAAATACTTTATTTATGACATAATATCAGTAGGATGTCAATTATATGTGTAAATTATCCTTTATGACCAAACTATGCACCGAAGGGGGATTTTGGTCATTTTACACATAGTTTATAATTTATTTGGGATTCTGAATTTATAACATGTATCCACTGTAAATATGTTTAAAATAAGTTTTAAAATCATTAGGTAACAAGTCTTGGTGAATAACATGGTTTAAAACCATAATATGCGCCGAAACGACGCTTATGTCGTAAAATGACGTTTTTAAGTGATGTTTATGAAAACTGACATTAGGGTCAGATTAAAATGTTTAAAACATGTTATTTAATATGACATATCAGTAGGTAAATGATTTACCTTGAAAAGATTTGATTAAAACCATTTTATAAGCCACAAGGGCTAAAACCGTTATTTATCGATATAGTTTAAGGACTTGTTTGAAAACTCAGTTTATAACTTGGTTTACGTAACACACTGTAAAATCGTGTCCAATAGTATAGTGACACGTGTTGTATTTTAAATATAGTCTATTAAAGACTAATAAGAACTAAAGGCATCAACATTCTCAAATTGAGCCTCTGAGTGACGGTCCGATGTCAACATGCATAAATAACAGCCTCTGAGTGTCTGATATGTCAACATGCTTAAAATTTGGCTTCTGAGTGACTGATATGTCAACATGCCCAGCCTCTGAGTGACGTCGGAGTCAACATGCTTATAATAAGCCTCTGAGTGATCCTTTGCGAAATTCTAACTCTCATATGAGCCACTAGTTGGACGAGAGGAATTAATTCTAAGAATACGTCAATGTTGGACAATGGAGGGATTATGTAATACCTCGTAGAATTCATGTTCGGTAATATACCGACACAAGTACATACCCTCGAATCGTACTTCATTAAGTTAGCTACTCAACTAACCTTAAACAAGTCCAAAATTCACAAAATTTTTATAACTAACCGTAACCTACGGTCTAAGACCGTAGGCTACGGTCTAATGTTGCTGAAACAAAACATCACACACCGTAAGCTACGGTCTGGCGACCGTAGCCTACGGCGAGCTCCTGAACCTTTTGATTTTCACCATTTTGACTTTCAGTAAATGACCCAAAGGCCCCTAGACTTTATTATGTTCATATTACTTGTTTAAAACAAGTTGTTTCTAGACCCGAACGTCTCTCGGTTGAGACGATATATTTTTATTTACCATCCTCGGGCATTCCGCTCTTTTACCAAACCTTTAACTTTACTAGTTTGGTAAATTTAAACTATGAAACCATAAGTATTCGTATTTTCATGTTTAAGCTAGTAAACACTTTTTAGTCGTAAAGACACTTAGTGTGACACCGGTTAACGTTTGGTTATTCATGCTTTTCTTCAATACATCTCGTGTTGATCGAAAAGAACTAGTTATATCAATTATGTCATTGGATATAAGTCAAGGGATAATTCATGAATTTAATAAAACTATATTTGAGGGACTAAATGTGTTAAAAACCCCAAATCTTTGTGAGGAAGCCACCTAGCCTGCACATTGCCACACTTCACCAGCTCTTGACACCTAATTGGACACATGTAATGATCCTACAATACTCCTAACACATGGCTCCATCTCCTTGCACCTTTTACACTATAAATAGGCACTTAAACTCACTTATTCCTTGCTCATTCACTTCTTCTCCTCTCTACTACACTCTTGGAAGTTCCTGACCATTTGGGAGTTTCCCTTTTGAGTTCTATACTTCTCTTGGATCACTTGTAAGTGCTCCATCTCTGCTCTTTTCTTTTTATAGGTTTTTAATAGCCAAAAGTCAAGCATTTTCGACAAATGCCTTGACTTTCGGTTAAGACCATTATGGTCCAGCCATCGTTCGAAATGACATGGCTAAGTGATCATAATTAGGAAGGTATTAACCCCTTAAAGGGGCACCTCCTAAGGATCACGTTTACTAGGTCAATTGACGGGTCAAAGTTATTGTTTTAAAAAGTCAAAGGGGACAGATTTCATAAAAATCATAATATGAGTTTATATATGTTGTAAATATGTTTTGACACTAAAACAAGTTGGTAATAATTATTAGAACATGTGGGAATATGTTCGATCCGTCAATTTCAGTCCTAGAGTCGGTTCGCAACCGAGAGTCGCGAAGTTTGACTTCTGCTTTGACTTTCGATTCTGACCCGACTTAGATTAGTTAACTTCCGAATTATGGTCACATTATGATCATAATACAAGGTAACATAACCCTATGAGGTTATATTACTTGATCATATTCATAATCTGAGTTTATGCACGAGTTCCGTAAAATATCAACCTTTGACTAAAATGCCCTTTTTCCATAAAACAAGGTTTTAATCAACAATAAACTTGCAAATGAAATACCTACTGATATGTTAATGTAATTAACATAGTATGATGATTAATATTCTGATCATAAACTGATTTTAGTATAATATCGTAAACTATACTTTTTAACTGACCAAAATGCCCTTTCGGTGCATAGTTTGGTCTTAAACCATAAACCACACTTATGTGTGCTATCTTACTGGTATTATATCATAAATTAAGTATTTTTCCAGAATGTTTATGATCATAACATCAGCATACACGCAAGTTCCTTTATACGACATATAATTACCAAAACGCCCTTATGAGGCATAATTTCGTTTCAAAACTTTTCGGGCATATAATTTGATATCCCACTGATATTACAACTTATTTAAAGTATAATGACATATAGAACTTGTTCATGACTCATCCGGTTACCCGATATCGCTTATATGCATACGGTTAAGTATATGTAACCAGTTTACGAAAATTAACCGAAATGGATTTAACCTTATCATTTTAATCTCAAAATCCAGAATGTTTATAGTTTACCCATATTATACAAGTCAAGGTACTTGTCGGGTTTAAACTACATTCTATCCAATCATCGTTTGATCAAGCGTTATACGTTTTGATCTTCTACGCTACTCGGTCTAAGTCTATGACTTAAATAAGGCCGTTAGTATTTAATTGGTTAGCTTATGCCATAATCCAGACTAGAGACTTGCCGGTAAATGCTATCTGCACTTAGTGGTTTTGTGTACGGCTGAGTTATTGAAATTAAACGAAGATTAGCTCAGGTAAATACTCTCGACATAGTTCCCCTATATGGGCTTGGGTTACGGTAAATTATTACCGCTTGGTCCGAAATGGGATCAATCGAATGCCCGTTGTGGCTAGTAAATCCGCATATTCTGTTTTAATTAGTTTTGTTTGATAACTTAAACATCGAGGGTTAACTACTGTGTCCTGGATATCCTCGACTCATTACATTAGATAACGGCCACGACCTTAGCGCGGGTGTAGGCATACACCCGATAAGACGCTCAAAATGCATACCCACAAGGTTGGGGGAAATGGCTTCTTCGTGATTCCAAAGTGGTGTGTACGTTAATCATGTCTCGGTCTCTGTACTGGGCCCTATATGTATGGATAAACATGTGAATCTGTTAACAAGGTTGCAAGGCCAACTTTCCCAAGTTATAAAAGATTTTGTGCCAATGTGCACTTAAAACATTTTTTAAAATGTTTTCTAAATGAGTTAGTTGAGTGTATTTACCAGCGAAAGCTGACGTATTTTCAAAAGACTAAGCTTGCAGGTACAATACGAAAATAGGCTGGAAGTGCTCGGTAGTGATAAGAGGATCTTGCAAATACTAGACCTGCCCAAAGTCTGTTATATATTTTTGTACACTTTACGATCCGCCTGTAGATCCTTCGTCACAAGCCATCTGTACATTATTTTTGTACTTTGAACATTTCGGTTTGTAATAGTAATTTAAACTAAGACTTCCGATGTGCTGTGTTTAATTGACTATGATGATATCAACTTACGTCACGATATTCCCCACCCGGGCCCACCGGTGTTTGGTTGGAAATTCGGGGTGTGACAGGTTGGTATCAGAGCCAACGTTTGAGAGAATTAAACACAAGAAGGTTACGACCTATGTTTAATCTCAAACTTACACGCAAGCACATTCCTTAGACTTCCGAGTCTAGGCTTTAACCTAAGATTACTCATCTCATTATTAAGTTAGTAGTATTGTTTTTAAATTGATTTTAACATGAAAATGCCGCCATGAGTACGAGGATGAGGTAAAGGACTAATGAGGGGAGGACTCTCCAATGCTTCACCTGTGATGGAACCGACACGACCACCAGTGGTTCAACCATCACCATCGGGTTTTAATAACCCTATTCCTACATATCCGGATATATCTGGGTATGATCCCTTTTAACCCATCTACACCGGTAAATTACCAGGCACTATCACATGACCCTATATGCAAACGATTTACATAACGCACTTTACCCATCTCTTTTCCCACCTACTTTTCCATTGACTGGATATCCAATTTATGGGTACCAGTTCCGGCTATGCCACAACCCCAATCACAACCTCCGCCACCACTTGAGGCCTAAATGAGGCCTTGGAAAGGATGAAAGAAATGCAACAGCAAGCGGAGAATACGGAGAAGAAGGCAAATAATTCTTCAAGAAACTCTCCAAATTGGTTAAGGGAAAGAAGGACGAGAAGTCTCTTCTATTATATGTAGTCCCTGCGTGGACATTGTTATTTCTTTAATCCCTGCGTGGACAAGTTATTTCTTTTAGTCCTTATATGGACACTCAGTTTCATTTATTTATTTCAAGTATTGTAATTTCTATCTGAAATTAATGAAGTATTTTGGAATTATATATATATGTATTCATCCTCTTGAAAACGAGCGCCTCGATTTTATTCGAAATTTATGCTCTGCTATATAATTCCAAAAGACCTTAATAGATTTGATTATGCCAGTGGCGTAGACCATTTATTGGCCAAGAAATGATAGTTAAGTAGAAAGGGTCTTCTATCAGGATAGTTAAGGGAAATTATCCTTCTATCCAGAGGTGGGACTAGGTCCAAACCTCCAAGGTCGTTAAGGTCGAAGGTGACCGAGACCATTAATCAATCATTAAGGTACTCTTATGATAACATTCAAGTAATGTTCATACTCTTGGTAGTGTGACTTGAGGAATCACACTAGCCTTCAAGGTAATGGACTATGTCCTAACCTTATATAGCCTATGTGATCAATTTGATCCCCGCTAATATCACCAGTGCGGTGATAAATAAAAAATCCATGAGTGATGTATTGCCCTTGGGGCTATGATTAATTTTATATAGCCTATGTGATCAATTTGATCCCGGCTAATATCACCAATGCGGTGATAAAGAAAACATCCATTAGTGATGTAGGCCAATGTGCCCAATTTATGTCCAAGGGACAGGCCAATGTGCCAGGATGATATGCCATATATTATGTCCAAGGTGACAGGCCAATGTGCCAGGCTGATATGCCATATATTGTGTCCATTAGTGACAGGCCAATTTGCCCAGTTTATGTCCAAGGTGACAGGCCAATGTGCCAGACTGATATGCCATATATTATGTCCAAGGTGACATGCCAATGTGCCAGGCTGATATGCCATATATTGTGTCCATTAGTGACAAGCCAATGTGCCCACTTTATGTCCAAGGTGACAGGCCAATGTGCCAGACTGATATGCCATATATTATGTCCAAGGTGACAGGCTGATATGTCATGTATTACATCTGTTATGATGAAGGCCAAGGTGCCCAATTTATGTCCAATGTGACAGGCTGATATGCCATGAATTACATCTGTTATGATGTAGGCCAAGGTGCCCAATTTATGTCCAATGTGACAGGCTAATATGCCGTGAATTACATCTGTTATGATGTAGGCCAATGTGCCCAATTTATGTCCAATGTGACAGGCCAAAGTGCCCAATTTATGTCCAATGTGACAGGCTGATATGCCATAAATTACATATGTTATGATATAGGCCAATGTGCCCAATTTATGTCCAATGTGACAGGCCAAGGTGCCCAATTTATGTCCTAAGTGACAGGCTGATATATGATCATATATATATATATATATATATATATAATGTCCAATGTGACCGGCCAATGTGCCCAATTATTACGACCATTAATAACAAGCCCATGAGCTATATAATTGTCTGAATGACAATGACAGTTGTGACATTACGATCCACTGTCCAATAATATATGGACTACGTCCAGATTGTAATTTGCCTTTGATGGTCTTATTAAGACCTAGGCCAAATATAGATAATTTAAGCCTAAGAGTTGTGATGATATTCACACTAGCTTGATTAGGCGATGGATTGTTATATCCAATGTTTAAAGCCAATATGGTTGTTAATACCATGGCTAAGAGAAATTTTAAATTTGGTGTTTAGAACCAAAGCTTCAAAGAATGGCTAACTCGGACAAGGCGCAAGGTAGCCACCGAGATGTTAACTCTAACAACGCAGAAAACATAGCCATTAATAATGATGAGTTCCAAGCTCGCATTGATGCAGCTGTTGGAAAGCCATGGAAAAGGCCATAGAAAAGCTTAGGGAGTCGAGTGCTACTCGCTCCAGACCCTTATCGATTACCCCATCCTCAGCTCATAAGGAGAGCTCCGTTCACTCTTCAAATGCGAAGAGTGAACCAAAGAAATTAGAATTTACTATAAGTCCCGTTCTTTAAAAGACGAATGTACCTATAAATATTTCGTCTCCTGCAAGCCCCGAGACTTTAATGAGGAGAAAGGAGCAGTAGAAACCTTGAAATGGCTAGACGAAATGGAGACGATTGTGGACATCAGCGGCTGTGCTGATAAGGATGTGGTAAAATATGTATCACAATCCTTTAAGGGTGATACCCTAACATGGTGGAAGGCTATGATTCAATCAACATGTAAGGTACACCTGGACAACTTGGGATGGTCAAGTTTGTTGATCTTGTAAAGGAAACTTATTGCCCACCCCATGAGGTGGAGAAAATAGAGACATATTTCTTGTCTCTTACCATAAAAAACCTAGATTGTCGGAAGTATGTTTCCGATTTCAATTCCCTATCTAGGTTAGTTTCCTATCTGATCACCCCTGAAACCAAACGCATTGCTCGTTTTATTAATGGGTTAGCGCCTGAGATAAAGGGGATGGTAAAGGCTGCTCAGCCTAGTACCTATAGGTCCGCTATGGACCTATCACTCTCCCTCACCTTAGATTTGGTGAGGCAAAAGTCAGTCAAGTCTGAGACTGACGAGAAAAGGAAACGAGAGGATGATAACTCCCAGAACTTCAAAAAGAAAGGAAATTTTGGGTTCAAGAAGAACCAGCATACGTCTAATGACAAACCTCTGTGCAAGAACTGTAACTACAGACATTGGGGCAGTGTAGTGTTAATCCACAGACTAAACCTTGTGGTATCTGTAAGAAAAAGGGGCACAAGACCCTAGAATGCAATGATCTTAAGAATGCCGTCTGTTACGGCTGTAATGAAAAGGGGCATATGAAGTTTAACTGCCCTAAGAATCCTAGAATCAATAATGCGAAACCTGGATAGGCTAAGAAGGGAATGCTCGTGCCTTCCAGATGAGTGCTAGAGAAGCTGTTAATGACAACAACGTCATAACAGGTACCTTTCTCATTAATGATACTTATGCTAGAGTTCTCTTTGATTCGGGTGCAGATAAATCTTTTGTTGACCATAAGTTTAGTAAACTAATAAACTTACAAAACTTATGAAGTAGAACTTGCTGACGGAACCTTAGAAACAACGTCTTCTATTCTTGATGGATGTTTTATATCCATTAAGAATCATTCAATTCCTATTTCTCTTCTGCCAATGAAATTGGCGGGGTTTGATGTAGTCTTAGGCATGGATTGGTTATCTCATAACCAAGCCCGCATTGCCTGTGATAAGAAACTCATCGAAATTTAAACCCCATCTGGTGGAATGCTCACCATCTTTGGAGATTTACACTATGGATTAACAGACAAAGTGTCGTTATTTAAGACATTCAAGTGTCTAAGGAAAGGTTGTGTCATTTACATGGCACAAGTAACTATTAACGAGCTAAAGCCAAATATTGAGACCTTTCAGTTATCTCAGAATATTCCGATGTTTTCCCGAAGAATTACCAGGTCTACCACCAGATAGACAAATGGAGTTTAGGATTGACATCCTACCAGGAGCAGCACATGTTGCTAGAGCTCTGTATCGGCTAGCTCCGACAGAAATCAAGGAGTTGAGGACACAATTAGATGAACTTTTAGAGAAAGGCTTTATACAGCCTAGTTCCTCGCCTTGGGGAGCTCCAATTCTCTTTGTTAAAAAGAAAGACGGTTCAATGCGGATGTGCATTGATTCGTGAGTTGAGCAAGTTAACGATTAAGAAATCGATATCCTCCGCCTAGGATCGATGATTTATTCGATCAACCTCAAGGGGCTAGTTAGTCTCTAATATTGATTTAAGATCAGGATATAGCTGAAGGTTAGGAACGCGGATGTTCCTAAGACTACCTTCAGGACCCGTTATGATCACTATGAATTTTTGGTGATGCCTTTTGGGCTCACAAATGCACCTGCAGCATTCATGGTGTAACATCCGTCAAAAAACGGATTTACCAAACCCGCTCCGTTTATTAACCGAACGATCAGTTAAAAATTTCGTTGCGTATTTAATGCCCAAAATAATTTTAAACGATACATAATTAATAAATATATTGGAATACATAATTTATATTTGAAAAAGTATTAAAAATAGTGATTTAAAAATAAAAAGTTGCTGCCGGGTTTCGAACCCGGGTCAGTCAACCGGTTACAAGCAAAGACTTAACACTTAACCATGCAACCACTGCGCCACTTATGTTTCTTGTTAATAAATGGAAACAATTAATTCATAACATGAATCTAAATTTCAAAATCGACGCGCCTATTTGCAGTCATCGGAAATCCCGACTATCTCGCCAAGATTCGACGGTTTCTTCAGTTTTAACGTAAACATTCACTACTACATCGGTTATAACCGACGCCTGAACCCGCGACGCAAGTCATAACCGCCGGAAAACATAATGACCGACGAATCAAGACGGAAATCGGACCAAATTCATCGATGTCCCGCCCTATAAATACCTCCTTAAACCTCTGCTAGCTTTTTCGCTCATAATCACACCTTTACCCGACATAATTCCACTCGCCGGAAAAGTTCTGCACCTCGCCGGAAAACCGAGCCCTTCACTTCTGAGCCTTACTGAACCCCCAGAGCTTATACCGAAGTCACCCACATTTATCTCAAGCTCGTTGAAGACTCTCTGCCGCAAGACATACGTCGTCGGAAGTTTCTGCTGTCACCGGAGTTTCGCCGGAGAAACAGAGGAGTCCAGTTCGGTATACCTTACGCCTAATCCTTCATTCTTTTTATTTAATCTCGCATGTAATTAACCACCAGACACTAACGAACTTGATTAAATCTTCGAACCAGTCGGACTTCCGATTCTGGTTAAATCCAACGAAGAAGACGAAGTTTTTCTGTTGTCTATAAGTTTAATTTAAATCAAGATATAACTCGGGTTAGACACACAGTCCAGCGGTGGACTGTGTGCAAATTAAACACGCTCACGTCCCGAGTTCGATTCTTGTCCCGCGCATGCTTACCTTGATAAAAATGTTCTTTTTTTTTACTAAACCGGATTCATTTCACATAGATGTTAAATTTAATAAAAACCGGAATAATAACCAAGATAGACACACAGTCCAGTGGTGGACTGTGTGCGTATTTAAAGCACAGGTCACGAGTTCGAGTCCGGACTACCGCACCGATCCGGACAATTATCAAACTTTTTAAATAAGACAGAAATGAAATTATTTAATTGTATATAAGTATAATAAAAATCAGATTATATAACAAATTAAACACACAGTCCAGCGGTGGACTGTGTGTTAACCTAGACCACAGGTCCCGGGTTCGAGACCTATGGAGGACGCCGGTTCGACACATTAAAATCGTTTTTAAAAATAAATGATTTTCAGTTTAATTCAATTAGTATATAAATATAATTAAAAACAGAAATATTTCGGGTTAGACACGTAGCTCAGTTGGTAGAGCTGCGTGCACGCGAACGGGAGGTCTCGGGTTCGAGCCTCACCCGGCGCAAACAATTTCACAGCCTGACCGGTCAACAGGTCAACAAGCCAACGGTCAACTGTCGCAAAAAGTCAACTTTTTATTATTTTCGTTTATTTATTTTATTTGAAAATCAATTAAAAATACTTAAAAATAACATTTTTAAGGTTAGAAAATAGCCTTAAACTCACAAAAATATATCCAATCATCCTACTAAAATTGATTAATAAAATCCGTTTACTTACCGAACCATTATGCCATTATCTAGGTTAATTTCACTCGTGGTTAAAACCACTTCGTGCGCATTCAAATCATCAACCGAACGCACCCAATGTGAGTGAATCTTACAACTCCCCTTTTTAATTACACGTTCTGGGGTGTGTCATGTGTCACGAAATTAACTCGTTTATTTAAACTGGTGCCATACCATATTGTGATCTAAACTTAGATTGTATACATTGTTTGTAGTTATGTATTTCATATTGTCAATTTATATGATATTCATTCATTAGGCCCATCAGTTCCTCGTGTGAGATGAGTTGAGCAACGCGTGCCTCAAAACAAATCTATTATTGTTCGTGTGTGTATTATTTAGTTTATATTGTTTGTAGATACGTATTTCATATTGTCAAGTTTATGCAATTCATTCATTAGGCCCATCAGTTCCTCGTGAGAGACGAGTTGAGCAATGCGTGCCTCAAAACGATCCATTATTGTTCATGTGTGTATTATTTAATATTAAATTGATTGGTGAATAAGTTTACATCTATTTTTACTCATGTGTGGTTGTGCAATTTATTTTATAATCATTAAATAAACTTGTTCAAATGTTTTCCATAGGATTCACTCGCCAACTTTTTGTTGATCCAAAAACCCTTTTTACACATGATACAGGTGAACAGGATGAAGCAAGGAAAACATAGGAAATGCCTTAGAAGAAAACAATGAAGCCTAGATTAATGTTAGGACATGATGTAATAATGATTGTATAATTCCCTTTAAAATTGTATTAATGAATATGAAACGTTATAATAAATGTCATGAGCTTTGATGATAACCCAATCATGCCCCGATCACCTTTTCCGCTGCGAGTCGGGTGTGACAGATTGGTATCAGAGCCATGACTATAGGGATATATGATAGGTTATTAGACCCTTAGAGCCTATACTATAGTTTGCCTAAATTTTAATTGTTTAGGTGGTTACATACAAACTTATGATATTTATTTGTTTCATATTTGTTTATACTTACAGTCAAACATACATACTTACATACACATTCATCATACATATTTCAATGTTCATATATTCAATTCATCTTCATACTTTTTTTATTCAAAGATTTTGTTGCAATTTTCAAATCTCATCAAAGTAAGTTCTACGACGGGCATGTAGTAACTGGAAGGGTACAAGTACCGGTAGTCGGAACGTCCTGTCTAGGTTGGCATTCGTATAAATCCAATATAACGGACCAGTTTGCCTACCTGGGGACTAACGATGAGAGTACGAAGGATCTATTAGGCCAAAGCATGCCACACCAAACGTCGTTCGAACTAACCCCACTTTGAGGTGTCACCGTGTCTACACCTGGACACATTCCGAATCTCATACGTTATATACATATTTCTCGATTTTCTCTGGGTTTTAGTGTACGTAACCAGGCTAACACATGCGAACCATATGAAAAACCCGGTATTCATGGGGGCCCACATGATTACGAAGGTGAAGTATGGCGGCATGCAGGGCCTAATGACGAGCAAAGCCCAAGACATCCTATGGATGTAGTAGATTTATTTTTCTATAATTATTTTATGAATGTTCATTCCTAAATACGACCCATGATCCCAAAAACATTCAACTCATACTCATGATGCGTATTCCTTGTAGATGTCTTTTAGTCTCACCCGTAGGAAGATGAGAGCAGGAAAAGCCCGCGAGCGCATGGCTGCCCTAATCGCTCAACAAATGGCTGCCGTAATACCCAACATTGTAATCCAAGTCCAACAAGCACTTACCGCTAATCCTGTCAATCAAGGAGATCAACACGTTATCAACCCTCCCCCAAATATCACTAAATGCACCTACAAGCATTTCAAATCATGCGACCCTCCAAAACATGAAGGGACTGAAGGTGTCACCGCTCTCCTCCATTGGTTTGAAGAAATGGAGAACACTTTTCTAAATTGCGATTGCCCCGATGATCACAAAGTGCGATATGCTACCGGTCGATTATATGGGATAGCACTTACTTGGTGGAATACAGAGAAGGCCAAACGAGGCGTTGACGATGCTATGACTTTAACTTGGGATGAATTGAAGGAAATCATGACCAGACGATTTTGCCCAAGGAGCGAAATCAAGAAATTAGAAGATGAGTTTTATTCGTTGAAGCAAAAGGAAGGAGACCCCACCACATACAACAAAAGATTCATCGAGTTACATCAAATGGTTCCCAATTTGTTCACTCCCCTCTACCGTTTGATCGAGCACTACATTCGAGGTCTTCCGTCAAAGATTCAAGACTCTGTAATAAGTACCACGCCTGCAACTTTGGAAGCAGCAATGGAGCTAGCAACAGAGCTCACCGAGAGCCGAATCCGGAACAAAGACTTCAAGGAGGAGAAGAAGAAGGATAAAGCACCGACTGAAACTTCAAACTCCACCCAAACCGAATCCCCTTCTCAACCCATTTCTAAGAGAAAAAGAGACGGGCAACTTTTCGCTACTATCCAACGTAATCAACCAATTTCACACGCCATACCCATCCAAGCTATCCCAATCACTCAAGTGGCACCCAACTCAACTTACCCAAATAAGAAACCATACCTTGGACCTCACCCTAGATGTAACACCTGTTTTTTATCACCATCCCCTTACCTTACCTTGTCGACTATGTGCAAATTGTGGACGCTATGGTCATATGAGCAAGGTTTGCTGCACCCCTCAAAACCAAATCTCTCCCCCTACTCAAAACATGATCCAAACCTATCATCAACCTCAATACCCCATGTTCCCATATGTTCGAGCTTGTTTCAATTGTGGCGACCCTACCCACTTTAGAAACACGTGCCCTCGATTGGTTAACATCATAAACGCTCAAGCTCAATCAAATCCAGTTAACCAAGTAAATCAAGAAAACCAAATCACTAGGCCACCAGTAAGAGGAAGAGTTTTCAACATCAACGCCAATCCTGAAGAAGATAATGACGGCCCAAACGAAACCACCCAACTAGTCCTCTTCACCAGAAATCAAGATTCAACTCCAATCGTTTAGTTTTATGTTTTTCTTTATCACATAGAACCAATCATAACTTAAGGATAAAGCCAATGGGAATTTGACAACAATATGGTGGATACGCCGCTGGTACTTCCCATATATAAGTATTCTTGCCAAAGGATCGGAGGCATTATCTGGCGGTTATGAGAGGTTCCATGTGTAAACTGTTTGAGTAATTATTGTTTATTATTTTCAGTACATGCAATACGATCGGCTCCGTTTGATTGAGCCTTGATCGCACAGACATTTTTCATTTTCAGTACATGCAATACGATCGGCTCCGTTTGATTGAGCCTTGATCGCACAGACATTTTCATTTTCAGTACATGCAATACGATCTTGTGGTTGTTGTGTTTGTTGTAGAGTCACATAGAACTAATCATAACTTGCGGATAAAGTCAATGAAAATTTGACGAGAATATGGTGGATACGCCGCTGGTACTTCCTATATATAAGTATTCTTGTCAAAGGATCGGAGGCATTATCAGACGGTTATGAGAGGTTCCATGTATAAATTGTTTGAGTGATTATTGTTTATTATTTTCAGTACATGCAATACGATCGGCTCCGTTTGATTGAGCCTTGATCGCACAAACATTTTTCATTTTCAGTACATGCAATACGATCGGCTCCGTTTGATTGAGCCTTGATCGCACAGACATTTTTCATTTTCAGTATCTTGTGGTTGTTGTGTTTGTTGTAGAGTCACATAGAACTATTCATAACTTGTGGATAAAGTCAATGAAAATTTGACAAGAATATGGTGGATACGCCGCTGGTACTTCCTATATATAAGTATTCTTGTCAAAGGATCGGAGGCATTATCAGGCGGTTATGAGAGGTTCCATGTAGGAGTTAGTATGTTTTGGTTGAAGTTTGTTCATCATACATTTCAGTGCATTCAATTTCATCATTTATAGAAGTTGAGCTATGTCTCACTTCCACAATGACTAACCTCTCCATCATAACAAACGAGAGAGGTACTGTCATCATTCAAAACATGTATACTATCAGAATTTAGACTCAAGCTGTGGTTGTTGTGTTGTTTATGTTTTAGAGTTACATCATAGAACCAATCATAACTCACTGATAAAACCAATGAAAATTTGATAAGAATATGGTGGATACGCCGCTGGTACTTCCTATATATAAGTATTCTTGTCAAAGAATCAGAGGCATTGTCAGGCGGCTATGAGAAGTTCTATGTAGGATTTAGTAGTTTCTTGGTAACTAATCTTAACTTGCGGATAAAACCAACGAAAATTTGACAAGAATATGGTGGATACGCCGCTGGTACTTCCTATATATAAGTATTCTTGCCAAAGGATCGGAGGCATTATCAGGCGGTTATGAGAAGTTCCATGTAGGATTTAGTATTGTCTTGGTTGAAATTTGTGTTACATTTATATCATCTCGCCATTTAAAGAAATTGGATTGTGTTCCATTCTACATAAACTAACCTCTCCATCATAACAAACGAGAGAGGAACTGTCACCATTCAAACATATATGCTATCAGAATGTGGATTCAAATATTGGTTGTTGTGTTATTTATGTTCTAGAGTTACATCATAGGACCAATCATAACTTACTGATAAAACCAATAAAATTTGACAAGAATATGGTGGATACGCCGCTGGTACTTCCTATATATAAGTATTCTTGTCAAAGGATCAGAGGCATTGTCAGACGGTTATGAGAAAGTTCTATGTAGGATTTAGTAATTTCTTGGTACATTAGTTGTTGTGTTTATTTATGTTCTAGAGTCATATCATAGAACCAATCATAACTTACTGATAAAACCAATGAAAATTTGACAAGAATATGGTGGATACGCCGCTGGTACTTCCTATATATAAGTATTCTTGTCAAAGGATCAGAGGTATTGTTAGACGGTTATGAGAAGTTCCACGTAGGTTGTAGTATTAGAAGTTTTGCTTTAGGATATAACCATATCCTTCCAAACATATCAAAACTCTTACGCATGATATCATATTTAGCGAATCAACTCTGCTTATCAATATTTTACCGTAGGCAACAAAAAGCGATTCCTGTAACAGGGTACTTAACCCTTACAAGGGACGTTACCGCCTCAAACAAAATTTAAACTCTTACTCTTCTTCTAAGTATGTAACTGTCAAACTAAACACCATCATTCTTTTTAGTCAAATATATCACTATTTAAATTTCGGTACGAAATTTCTAAAGCAGGGGATACTGTAACATCCGTCAAAAAACGGATTTACCAAACCCGCTCCGTTTATTAATTCGAACGATCAGTTAAAAATTTCGTTGCGTATTTAATGCCAAAAATAATTTTAAACGATACATAATTAATAAATATATTGGAATAAATAATTTATATTTGAAAAAGTATTAAAAATAGTGATTTAAAAATAAAAAGTTGTTGCCGGGTTTCGAACCCGGGTCAGTCAACCGGATACAAGCAAAGACTTAACACTTAACCATGCAACCACTGCGCCACTTATGTTTCTTGTTAATAAATGGAAACAATTAATTCATAACATGAATCTAAATTTCAAAACCGACGCGCCTATTTGCAGTCGTCGGAAATCCCGACTATCTCGCCAAGATTCGACGGTTTCTTCAGTTTTAACGTAAACATTCACTACTACATCGGTTATAACCGACGCCTGAACCCGCGACGCAAGTCATAACCGCCGGAAAACGTAATGACCGACGAATCAAGACGGAAATCGGACCAAATTCATCGATGTCCCGCCCTATAAATACCTCCTCAAACCTCTGCTAGCTTTTTCGCTCACAATCACACCTTTACCCCTCGCCGGAAAAGTTCTGCACCTCGCCGGAAAACCGAGCCCTTCACTTCTGAGCCTTACTGAACCCCCAAAGCTTATACCGAAGTCACCCACATTTATCTCAAGCTCGTTGAAGACTCTCTGCCGCAAGACATACGTCGCCGGAAGTTTCTGCTGTCACCGGAGTTTCGCCGGAGAAACAGAGGAGTCCAGTTCGGTATACCTTACGCCTAATCCTTCATTCTTTTTATTTAATCTCGCATGTAATTAACCACCAGACACTAACGAACTTGATTAAATCTTCGAACCAGTCGGACTTCCGATTCTGGTTAAATCCAACGAAGAAGACGAAGTTTTTCTGTTGTCTATAAGTTTAATTTAAATCAAGATATAACTCGGGTTAGACACACAGTCCAGCGGTGGACTGTGTGCAAATTAAACACGATCACGTCCCGAGTTCGATTCTTGTCCCGCACATGCTTACCTTGATAAAAATGTTCTTTTTTTTTACTAAACCGGATTCATTTCACATAGATGTTAAATTTAATAAAAACCGGAATAATAACCAAGATAGACACACAGTCCAGCGGTGGACTGTGTGCGCATTTAAAGCACAGGTCACGAGTTCGAGTCCGGACTACCGCACCGATCCGGACAATTATCAAACTTTTTAAATAAGACAGAAATGAAATTATTTAATTGTATATAAGTATAATAAAAATCAGATTATATAACAAATTAAACACACAGTCCAGCGGTGGACTGTGTGTTAACCTAAACCACAGGTCCCGGGTTCGAGACCTGTGGAGGACGCCGGTTCGATACATTAAAATCGTTTTTAAAAATTAATGATTTTCAGTTTAATTCAATTAGTATATAAATATAATTAAAAACAGAAATATTTCGGGTTAGACACGTAGCTCAGTTGGTAGAGCTGCGTGCACGCGAACGGGAGGTCTCGGGTTCGAGCCTCACCCGGCGCAAACAATTTCACAGCCTGACCGGTCAACAGGTCAACAAGTCAACGGTCAACGGTCAACTGTCGCAAAAAGTCAACTTTTTTATTATTT
Organism: Scalesia atractyloides; assembly: GCA_947069175.1. Classification (NCBI taxonomy): domain Eukaryota; kingdom Viridiplantae; phylum Streptophyta; class Magnoliopsida; order Asterales; family Asteraceae; genus Scalesia; species Scalesia atractyloides. The sequence continues at coordinate 9,377,189 of CAMTDV010000029.1, forward strand.
TCGTTTATTTATTTTATTTGAAAATCAATTAAAAATACTTAAAAATAACATTTTTAAGGTTAGAAAATAGCCTTAAACTCACAAAAATATATCCAATCATCCTACTAAAATTGATTAATAAAGTCCGTTTACTTACCGAACCATTATTGTCACACCCCGACCCGCAGCGGAAATAAGAGTCGGGGCATAATTGGGTTATCACCAAAGCACATGACATTTACTATTATGTTCCATAATTAAATGAAGTCAAAGTTACATTTTTCAAACATCCAAACATGTTCATTCAATACAATGGAAAATAACCAAACATAACAATCCAAAAACTAAATCGTTTTATTCTTCTAATCCAGGTCCTATGTGTTCCTAGCTGCTGGTGGTTCACCTGTATCATGTGTAAAATGGGAGGTTTTGGGTCAACATAAGTTGGCGAGTGAACCTTATTAGATAAACATTTGATAATGATTTTATGGTTAGTTTATCAATAAAATATTGTGCATAAACATAAATGAGCACATGTAAGTAATCAAACATTGGCAAATAGCAGTTACAATTATAACATACATTAACACTTGATAGCATACTTGAATATACAATAATCATACGATAACTAACATAAATGAACTGTGCGATCAAGGCTCAATCAAATGGAGCCGATCGTATTGCATGAACTGGAAATGTAAATTGAACTGTGCGCTCAAGGCTCAATCAAACGGAGCCGAACGTATTGCATGAACTGGAAATGTAAATTGAACTGTGCACTCAAGGCTCAATCAAACGGAGCCGAGCGTATTGCATGTATTGAAATGTAAAATGAAATGACCGATCAAGGCTCAATCAAACGGAGCCGATCGTGCGGGCTCGCCACAGATCAGCCGCATAATAAAATGGGGATCAAGCTCAACCTCGATGGATGGGGAGCTGCGACCTCGGCAAATACATGTACTGAAATAATAATTTGCGTCAAATAATAACTACTTAACAGCAACAAACTAATACACATGTCATGATATGATGTATGCACAATAATTTCGTTATAATATGTAAATAAACAAGACACATGATACACCCCAAAAACGTGATTAAAACGGGGAATTTGAAAGGTTCACTCACATTGGGTGCGTTGAATTTGAGATGGTGAGATGCGCACGATTTAGATGAGCGAGTCGACGAGGAATACTAACCTAAATAATAATGGAAAAATATATTAAGTGAATGAATGTTATTAAGGATTTTTATGAAATTTTAGATATATTTTTATGAGTTTATGGCTATTTTCTATCTTTAAAAATGTTATTTTTAAGTATTTTTAATTGATTTTTAAATTAAATTAAATTAAATAAATAAATATATAAAAAAAATATTTTTTTTTTACTGTTGACCGTTGACCGTTGACCGGTTCGGTCAGCGGATAATTCTGCGCCAGGCGGGATTCGAACCGGCGACCTTCCGTTCACGTGCACGTAGCTCTACCAACTGAGCTACGTGACTAACCCGTTATAAACTCGGTTTTAATTATATTTATTTACTTATTTGAATTAACCGAAAATTCCTTTATTTTGCAAAAACGTTTTAATTCCATGGACCGGTGCTCGGGACAGGATTCGAACGCGCGACGTGAAGTTCATTTTGCACACAGTCCACCGCTGGACTGTGTGTCTAACCCGGTTATATTCTTGATTTATATTATACTTAACAACTACCCGTTTCAACCCGGGTTAGTTCATGATTAAAAAGAAATGTTATTATACAAAGCGTGCGCGTAGCAAGGATCGAACTCGGGACGTGAATATGAAATTTGCACACAGTCCACCGCTGGACTGTGTGTCTAACCCGTTTATAATCCGGATTTTAATTACACTTATATTCTGATATAACTTCATCTTCTTCGTCGGATTACACGGTCAGCATAATTCGACTGGTTAAGTTTGATTTTGTGATTTACAAAGTCCTTAGACATTAACAGTAATTCAAGAGTAAGGAATGGAGAGAGTTTAAGGAACAGAATTTTACCGATTGAAGATATTCACAGAAATCCGGCGAAGGTTCGTTGGTACTGAATTGAACTCCGGCTGTTGAACCAATTAACAGCGTTGATCGATTATTCAATAAGTTAAATCACCTAAACAAGGTTTAAAAGAATTATAGAATATCTTACCAGTTCACAGGGGGTTTCCGGCAGTCTCAGAAACTTTCCGGCGAAGGTAAGATTTCCGATAAACGTTGGCTAGAATCGATTCTGATGATGGAGTTGTGTTAGAGACTTACTAATCACATGTTTTAAACAGAAAGAGTCGGAGGAATTACCATGAGAATGAGAGTCCCGGTTTTCCGGTGACTTGCAGAAATTTCCGGCGAACTGTTCAGATGATCTTATGGTTCACAAATGCGACGAAAATGAAATTGGATATTGTAGTGATAGTTCTGAATCGTGCAATTGAACTGGAGCTCGAATTAAATCAAAACTTGAAGAAATATTCGGTTTCAAAAGCCGAAAAGATGAAGTTTAAGTTCAATCACTTCTGACTTAATTAAAAACCGTCGCACATCGGTTATAACTGAAATTATGAGGTAAACAATCGATTTAACGATTGGTTTGCCGATTATCGGTTTTCAGATAGCATCGACGGTTAAATCGAGTTTGTGTATAAGTTTCATTTGCTCTCCTAAAGTTAACAGAAAACACTTGGTGGCGGAGTGGTTTGGGGACAGGATGATAAGTCGTTGGAGTGCCTCAGCTGACCCGGGTTCGAGTCCCGGCAGCTTCAATTGTTTTTTATTTATTTTATTTTAACTTTTTATCAAATATAATTTTTATAGTTTAGTTTATTTATTAATTATGTAACGTTTTAACTCAAATTAATCATAAATAATTAATGTACTTTCATAACTTGGTACTTGATTACAAAACGGAGCGGGTTTTGGAGACCCGATTTTTACAAATGTTACAGTATCCCCTACTTTTAGGAATTTCGTCCCGAAATTTAAACAGTTGAAGTAGTAGGAAAAAGATGCGGGTATTTTTCACGCATTGAGTCTTCACGTTCCCAAGTAAACTCAGGTCCCCGTTTCGACTCCCAGCGTACCCTAACAATAGGAATGCGACTTCGTCGTAGACTCTTTTCTCTATAGTCCATAATCTCCACTGGTCTTTCAATAAAATGCAGGGATTCATCAATCTGAATATCTTCCAGTGGAATATGGAGATTCTCATCAGCGAGACACTTCTTCAAGTTCGACACGTGGAATGTGGGATGAATCCTGTCGAGTTCTTCCGGTAGGTCAAGCTTGTATGCTACAGGACCTACTCTTTCGAGTATCTTGAAAGGTCCTACGTAACGTGGTGCTAGCTTTCCCTTTTGACCAAAACGAACTACTCCCTTCCACGGTGATACTTTTAAAAGCACATGATCACCAATGCTAAACTCCAAGGGCTTCCGTCGTTTATCTGCGTAACTCTTTTGACGACTTTGAGCCGCTAGAAGATTGTTTCGGATTTGATGAATCTTATCTGTGGTTTCTTGGATCAATTCTGGACCAGTAATTTGTGCTTCCCCAATTTCGTGCCAACAAACAGGAGATCGGCACTTTCGACCATATAAAGCTTCAAAAGGTGCCATGCCGATGCTCGAATGATAACTGTTGTTGTATGAAAATTCAACTAACGGTAGGTGGGCGTCCCAATTTCCCTTGAAGTCTATGACACATGCTCTAAGCATGTCCTCAAGAGTTTGAATGGTGCGCTCAGACTGTCCATCAGTTTGAGGATGATAGGCGGTACTGAGATCTAGTCGAGTGCCCATAGCGGATTGTACTGCTTGCCATGTTCGTGAGGTGAAACGACCATCACGATCAGAAATAATACTTAATGGTACTCCATTCCGGCTTACGATTTCGTTGATATAAATACGAGCAAGCTTTTCGTTCTTGAAATCTTCTCGAATAGGGATAAAGTGAGCTGATTTTGTAAGTCGGTCTATAATCACCCATATAGTGTCATACCCACTAGAAGTGCGAGGTAACCCGGTAATGAAATCCATGGTTATATTTTCCCACTTCCATACAGGTATTTCCGGTTGGACTAGAAGTCCTGAGGGTCTTTGGTGTTCAGCCTTCACCTTAGAACATGTGAGACACTTGGAAACAAAAACGGCAATATCTTTCTTCATTCCAGGCCACCAATAGGTGTACCGTAGGTCTTGATACATCTTATCAGCTCCTGGGTGTATAGAATATCGCGATTTATGAGCTTCATGCATGAGTGTTTCACGAAGATTGATGTGGTTAGGAATCCATATACGATCTAGGTAATACAAAATACCATCAGATTTAGTTTCAAGTTTTAGCTCGGCTCCACAGGACATCTCTTTTTGTACATCTTCCTCTGTTATTGAAACGTGTTGAGCTTCTCGAATTTGATCCTTAATATTGGTTATAATTTGCGAACATAGAAGATGAATGGAGTTCGCATAACCCTTTCGACTAAGTGCATCAGCCACCACATTTGCTTTGCCAGGGTGGTATCTAATTTCACAGTCGTAATCATTTAGGAGTTCGACCCATCTTCGTTGCCTCATATTTAACTCTTTTTGATTGAAGATATGCTGAAGACTCTTGTGGTCAGTGTATATTTCACACTTAGTACCATAAAGATAATGTCTCCATATCTTAAGAGCGAATACAACGGCTCCAAGTTCGAGGTCATGAGTGGTGTAGTTCTTTTCATGTGTCTTGAGTTGCCTTGAGGCATAAGCTATGACTTTTCCTCTTTGCATGAGAACGCAACCTAATCCTTGCCCTGACGCGTCGCAATAGACTACAAAATCATCACAACCTTCAGGAAGAGTGAGGATTGGTGCATCACAAAGTTTTTGTTTAAGTGTTTGAAAAGCTTCTTCTTGCTTGGGTCCCCATACGAATGGTTTTCCCTTATGGGTTAAAGCCGTGAGTGGCACCGCAATGCGAGAGAAGTTTGAAATGAACCGACGATAATAGCCAGCAAGTCCAAGAAAAGACCTTACTTCAGTTGGTGTACGTGGAGCTTGCCATTCTTGAACTGCTTTGATCTTTGATGGGTCAACATGTATTCCTTTGTCATTGACTACATGCCCGAGAAATTGCACCTCTTTTAACCAGAATTCACATTTAGAGAACTTGGCATAAAGCTTTTCCTTTTCTAGAAGTGCAAGAACAAGTCGTAGATGACGCTCATGATCAGCTTTAGATTTTGAATAGATAAGAATATCGTCGATGAATACAATAACAAATCGATCGAGGTAAGGTTTGCAGACTCTATTCATTAGGTCCATGAAAACAGCTGGTGCGTTGGTTAATCCAAACGGCATAACCATGAATTCATAGTGACCATAACGAGTTCGAAAAGCAGTTTTAGGGACGTCTTCTTCATGCACTCTAAGCTGATGATAGCCAGATCGAAGGTCGATTTTCGAAAAGCAACTGGCACCTTGTAGTTGGTCAAGAAGATCATCTATGCGGGGTAAAGGATATCGATTTTTGATGGTTAACTTGTTGAGCTCTCTGTAGTCGATGCACATCCGAAAAGATCCATCTTTTTTCTTTACAAAAAGGACAGGTGCACCCCAAGGCGATGAGCTGGGGCATATGAATCCCTTGTCAGTCAACTCTTGCAATTGATTGGCTAGCTCTTGCATTTCAGAGGGGGCTAACCTATATGGAGATTTTGCCACTGGTGTAGCACCAGGTATAAGATCGATACGGAATTCGACATCTCTGATTGGAGGAAGTCCTGAAATGTCGTCAGGAAAAACTTGTGGAAAATCTTTTACAACAGGAATATCTTCAAGTTTCTTCTCTGCGGTCCCCTTCTTGATGATATGGGCTAAAAACGCGACTTAATTCTTGCGAAGGTATTTTTGAGCTCGAAGACAAGACATTAAGTTGAGCCCTTTCGACGAGGTTTCTCCAATGATTCGAAGAGTCTGACCGTTTGAAAGAGGAATACGAATAAATTTCTCACGACATACAACTTCCGCATGATGTTGACTGAGCCAATCCATACCGATTATGATGTCGAAACTTCCCAGCTTCATAGGAATAAGATCGACTGAGAAATCGTGGTCGTTTAGGGTGAGCGTACAGTTGCGTAAAATAGAGTCTAATGAAACTGGTTTTCCGTCCGCAACTTCCACCGTTATGGATTCCGCGAGCTTATCCCGATTTTTACTTAAGATAGGTTCAAATTCTAATGACACGAAACTTCTATCCGCACCAGTATCAAATAACATAGAGGCATATCTACCATTTATAAGAAACGTACCGTTGACCACATTGCCGTCAGCTCTGGCCTGGTTTGCGTTAATATTGAAAGCTCTTCCTCTAGCAGGTGGAGGAGCTTGGTTCGCTTGATTCACAGGGTTGGCTTGGGCCTGAGCATGAATAATATTGACCAGCCTTGGACATGTGTTTCTAAAATGACTTGGGTCGCCGCAATTGAAACAAGCCCGCATAGGTTGGCCCATAGGGTAATTGGGTTGATAGTATGTTTGGGCTAAATGTTGGGCGGGTGGAAATGGTAGTTGTTGTTGGGCTTGACCCATTAACTGTTGGTGGGTTTGGGTTATAGGTTGGTGACGGTTTGTTCGTTGAGACGTGCGGCAGTTTTGAATAGTGTGTCCGGCGCGACCGCAGCCGGTACAGTATTGGCAAGGATAATCTGGGGAGTGGTGATACTGACAACGGTTACATTTTGGTAGTGGCCCTGTGTATGGTTTTCTGTATGGCGCGGGTGGAGGTGTGGCTTGAGTGATGGGTGCAGCAAGAATATGGGTGTTGGTTTGGGTGACTGCAAAGTTCCTGGTGTTACGCTTCCTCTTGTTAGCAAACTTAGAGGAAGGAGTGTGGTGGTTTGAGGTTTGTCCCTCAGCAGGGGCTTCCTTCTTTTCTTCTTTGAACTTCCCATTGCGAATTCGGTTTTCGGTCAGTTCAGTTGCCAACTCCATGGCAGCTTCGAGTGTTACCGGTGAAACGCTGAGGACCGAATCTTGGATTTTCGAGGGAAGTCCTCGAATTATAATGCTCGATCAGACAATAGGTTGGAGTGAATAAGTTTGGAACCATTTGGTTCAACTCCAAGAACCTTTTGTTGTAAGTAGAGTGATCACCCTCTTTTTGCTTCAAGGCATGAAATTCATCCTCCAATTTCTTAATTTCACTTCTAGGACAGAATCGCCTAGTCATGATTTCCCTTAACTCCTCCCAAGTTAAGGCCATCGCATCTTCCGTTCCCCTCTTTCCTTTCTCAGTATTCCACCAAGTGAGAGCTACACCAAGTAGTCTCCCGGTGGCGTAACGAACTTTGCGATCCTCAGGACAATCGCAGTTTAAGAAAACGTTTTCCATCTCCTCGAACCAATGTAGGAGAGCAGTGACTCCCTCAGTCCCTTCGAATTTTGGAGGATCACAGGACTTGAAATGTTTGTAAGAGCATTTGATGGTAGGAGGGTTGTTGATGTTCTGGTCCTGTTGTTGAGGAGGGTTAGTAGGATTTGCAGCAAGGGCTTGTTGTACTTGTACTACGATGTCAGGCAATATCATGGCCATTTGATTCGCGATATGAGTGGCCAAACGTTCCCGAGACTTTTCCGATTTCCTACCCCTTCGATGCTGTCTAGACGACATCTACAGGATCATAAAATGAGAAGATTGTGAGTTTATGGTGTCTTTTTAGGTGTCATGTGTCTTTAAGAAAATGAAAATAACATAAATATCAATAATGCAACTACATCCAAAGGATGTCTTGGGTTCGCTCATGTTGGGCCTCAAATGTCCCCCATACCTTCACCTACATAGTCATGTGGGCCCCATGGCTATTGGCTTGGTAGGATTCACATTAGTATTGGCAATTTAACACTCGCATCCCCGAATGCAAACCACAAAATATGTTCATGAGATGTTTGGTCGGAACGTGTCCAGGTATAGACACAATGACAACTCAAAGTGGGATTAGCTCTTACGACGTTTGGTATAGCATGCTTTGGCCTAATAGGTATTTCGTACTCTCATCGTTAGTCCCAGGTAGGCAAACTGGTCCTTTATTTTGGATTTATACGAATGCTAGCCTAGACAGGACGTTCCGACTACCGGTACTAGTACCCTTCCAGTTACTACATGCCCGTCATGAGAACTCACTTTGATGAGATTTGAAAACACGAAAATCATTGTAAAATCAATCATGATGTGGTGTGTGCTTGCATGGATGTGATATGTTATGATCATACGATTTCATGATAGGCATTATTTGATAATACATACTTATGAACATGCTTGTACAATATCAAATGTAAAATTTAACATAAACATATAAACATCATGAAATTTGGCATATAACACACAAAATTCTTATAAGTTTCTAATCGACTATAGTATAGGCTCTAAGGGTCTAATAACCTATCCTATATCCCTATAGTCAATGCTCTGATACCAATCTGTCACACCCGACCCGCAGCGGAAATAAGAGTCGGGGCATAATTGGGTTATCACCAAAGCACATGACATTTACTATTATGTTCCATAATTAAATGAAGTCAAAGTTACATTTTTCAAACATCCAAACATGTTCATTCAATACAAGGGAAAATAACCAAACATAACAATCCAAAAACTAAATCGTTTTATTCTTCTAATCCAGGTCCTATGTGTTCCTAGCTGCTGGTGGTTCACCTGTATCATGTGTAAAATGGGAGGTTTTGGGTCAACATAAGTTGGCGAGTGAACCTTATTAGATAAACATTTGATAATGATTTTATGGTTAGTTTATCAATAAAATATTGTGCATAAACATAAATGAGCACATGTAAGTAATCAAACATTGGCAAATAGCAGTTACAATTATAACATACATTAACACTTGATAGCATACTTGAATATACCATAATCATACGATAACTAACATAAATGAACTGTGCGATCAAGGCTCAATCCAACGGAGCCGATCGTATTGCATGAACTGGAAATGTAAATTGAACTGTGCGCTCAAGGCTCAATCAAACGGAGCCGAACGTATTGCATGAACTGGAAATGTAAATTGAACTGTGCACTCAAGGCTCAATCAAACGGAGCCGAGCGTGTTGCATGTATTGAAATGTAAAATGAAATGACCGATCAAGGCTCAATCAAACGGAGCCGATCGTGCGAGCACGCCACAGATCAACCGCATAATAAAATGGGGATCAAGCTCAACCTCGATGGATGGGGAGCTGCGGCCTCGGCAAATGCATGTACTGAAATAATAATTTGCGTCCAATAATAACTACTTAACAGCAACAAACTAATACACATGTCATGATATGATGTATGCACAATAATTTCGTTATAATATGTAAATAAACAAGACACATGATACACCCCAAAAACGTGATTAAAACGGGGAATTTGAAAGGTTCACTCACATTGGGTGCGTTGAATTTGAGATGGTGAGATGCGCACGATTTGGATGAGCGAGTCGACGAGGAATACTAACCTAAATAATAATGGAAAAATATATTAAGTGAATGAATGTTATTAAGGATTTTTATGAAATTTTAGATATATTTTTATGAGTTTATGGCTATTTTCTATCTTTAAAAATGTTATTTTTAAGTATTTTTAAATTAAATTAAATAAATAAATATATAAAAAAAATATTTTTTTTTACTGTTGACCGTTGACCGTTGACCGGTTCGGTCAGCGGATAATTCTGCGCCAGGCGGGATTCGAACCGGCGACCTTCCGTTCACGTGCACGTAGCTCTACCAACTGAGCTACGTGACTAACCCGTTATAAACTCGGTTTTAATTATATTTATTTACTTATTTGAATTAACCGAAAATTCCTTTATTTTGCAAAAACGTTTTAATTCCATGGACCGGTGCTCGGGACAGGATTCGAACGCGCGACGTGAAGTTCATTTTGCACACAGTCCACCGCTGGACTGTGTGTCTAACCCGGTTATATTCTTGATTTATATTATACTTAACAACTACCCGTTTCAACCCGGGTTAGTTCATGATTAAAAAGAAATGTTATTATACAAAGCGTGCGCGTAGCAAGGATCGAACTCGGGACGTGAATATGAAATTTGCACACAGTCCACCGCTGGACTGTGTGTCTAACCCGTTTATAATCCGGATTTTAATTACACTTATATTCTGATATAACTTCATCTTCTTCGTCGGATTACACGGTCAGCATAATTCGACTGGTTAAGTTTGATTTTGTGATTTACAAAGTCCTTAGACATTAACAGTAATTCAAGAGTATGGAATGGAGAGAGTTTAAGGAACAGAATTTTACCGATTGAAGATATTCACAGAAATCCGGCGAAGGTTCGTTGGTACTGGAATTGAACTCCGGCTGTTGAACCAATTAACAGCGTTGATCGATTATTCAATAAGTTAAATCACCTAAACAAGGTTTAAAAGAATTATAGAATATCTTACCAGTTCACAGGGGGTTTCCGGCAGTCTCAGAAACTTTCCGGCGAAGGTAAGATTTCCGATAAACGTTGGCTAGAATCGATTCTGATGATGGAGTTGTGTTAGAGACTTACTAATCACATGTTTTAAACAGAAAGAGTCGGAGGAATTACCGTGAGAATGAGAGTCCCGGTTTTCCGGTGACTTGCAGAAATTTCCGGCGAACTGTTCAGATGATCTTATGGTTCACAAATGCGACGAAAATGAAATTGGATATTGTAGTGATAGTTCTGAATCGTGCAATTGAACTGGAGCTCGAATTAAATCAAAACTTGAAGAAATATTCGGTTTCAAAAGCCGAAAAGATGAAGCTTTAAGTTCAATCACTTCTGACTTAATTAAAAACCGTCGCACATCGGTTATAACTGAAATTATGAGGTAAACAATCGATTTAACGATTGGTTTGCCGATTATCGGTTTTCAGATAGCATCGACGGTTAAATCGAGTTTGTGTATAAGTTTCATTTGCTCTCCTAAAGTTAACAGAAAACACTTGGTGGCGGAGTGGTTTGGGGACAGGATGATAAGTCGTTGGAGTGCCTCAGCTGACCCGGGTTCGAGTCCCGGCAGCTTCAATTGTTTTTTATTTATTTTATTTTAACTTTTTTATCAAATATAATTTTTATAGTTTAGTTTATTTATTAATTATGTAACGTTTTAACTCAAATTAATCATAAATAATTAATGTACTTTCATAACTTGGTACTTGATTACAAAACGGAGCGGGTTTTGGAGACCCGATTTTTACAAATGTTACAATTATACCATTATCTAGGTTAATTTCACTCGTGGTTAAAACCACTTCGTGCGCATTCAACATCATCAACCGAACGCACCCAATGTGAGTGAATCTTACAACTCCCCTTTTTAATTACACGTTCTGGGGTGTGTCATGTGTCACGAAATTAACTCGTTTATTTAAACTGGTGCCATACCATATTGTGATCTAAACTTAGATTGTATACATTGTTTGTAGTTATGTATTTCATATTGTCAATTTATATGATATTCATTCATTAGGCCCATCAGTTCCTCGTGTGAGACGAGTTGAGCAACGCGTGCCTCAAAACAAATCCATTATTGTTCGTGTGTGTATTATTTAGTTTATATTGTTTGTAGATACGTATTTCATATTGTCAAGTTTATGCAATTCATTCATTAGGCCCATCAGTTCCTCGTGAGAGACGAGTTGAGCAACGCGTGCCTCAAAACGATCCATTATTGTTCTTGTGTGTATTATTTAATATTAAATTGATTGGTGAATAAGTTTACATCTATTTTTACTCATGTGTGGTTGTGCACTTTATTTTATAATCAATTAAATAAACTTGTTCAAATGTTTTCCATAGGATTCACTCGCCAACTTTTTGTTGATCCAAATACCCTTTTTACACATGATACAGGTGAACAGGATGAAGCAAGGAAAACATAGGAAATGCCTTAGAAGAAAACAATGAAGCCTAGATTGATGTTAGGACATGATATAATAATGATTGTATAATTCCCTTTAAAATTGTATTAATGAATATGAAACATTATAATAAATGTCATGAGCTTTGATGATAACCCAATCATGCCCCGATCACCTTTTCTGCTGCGGGTCGGGGTGTGACACATGGTTCTCATGAATAGGGTCTGCAAACCATACTTAGATAAGCTAATCACAAGAAACATTTTTGGTGCATTCTAGAATTTCTAACACAAGAGAAGCTTTATGTAAAAATTTTTAAGTGTGAATTTTGGCTTAGAGAAGTCTAATTTCTTGGACATATTATAAGTGAGCGTGGTATCCAAGTGGATCCCGCCGAAATAGAAGCCATAAATTGGGAAGTACCCAAAACTCCATCGGAGATTCGTAGCTTCTTAGGATTGGCTGCTTATTATAGGAAGTTCATTGAGAAATTTTCGAGGATAGCCATTCCTTTAACTACCTTGACCCGTAAGAATGTCAAGTTTGACTAGGGTCCAAAACAATAAGAATCTTTTGAGATTCTAAAAACACAAGTTGAGCAATGCTCCTGTGTTATCTCTACCTGAGGGTATTGAGGATTTTATCGTTTATTGCGATGTCTTGCACACTGGCATAGGCTGTGTGCTAATGCAAAAAGGCAAAGTGATTGCCTATTCATCACGATAAATTAAGTGCATGAAAAGAATTACACCACCGATGATTTGGAATTGGGCGTCGTTGTATTTGCACTTAAGTTAGGGAGACATTACTTATATGGCACAAAGTGTATCATATACATGACCATAAGAGTCTCCAACATCTGTTCAATCAAAAGGATTTGAACATGCGACAACGCCGCTGGATGGAAACGCTTAATGATTATGATTGCGAAATTCGCTATCATCCCGGCAAGGCAAACGTCGTAGTTGATGCCTTAAGTCGCAAGGAAAAAGGTTAAACCTATTAGGATTAACGCTAAGAGCATTGAGCTCAGAAATAGATTGAATGAGAAGCTATTAGATGCGCAAAAGCAAGCCCTATTAGAGGCCAATATTCCTAATGAAGGATTAAGCGGAACTGTTGATCAGTTAACGCCTAGAAAAGACGGAATCCTTCGATTTAATGACAGAATCTGGGTTCCAATGTTTGGAGGACTTAGAGATCTAATCCTACAGGAGGCGCATAATTTAAGATACTCAGTTCACCCAGGTGGTGACAAGATGTATCAAGATTTGAAAAAGAATTATTGGTGGATGGATTTGAAGAAATCCATAGCCACTTATGTAGCTAAGTGTCTGACGTGTTCGCAAGTTAAGGCCGAACATCAGAAACCGTCTGGACTTCTACAACAACTTAAGATTCCCACTTGGAAATGGGAAATGGTAACTATGGATTTGATTACCAAGTTAACTAAGACCAAACGTGGTAATGACACGATTTGGGTCATTGTAGATAGACTGACTAAGTCAGCACATTTCTTGCCAATTAAAGAGACTTATAGCTCTGACAAATTGGCTAAGTTGTACGTGGACAAGATTGTGTCCCTACATGGTGTGCCGGTATCCATTGTATCTGATAGAGATACTTGATATATATCTCATTTTTAGAAAAGTTTCCAACAATCATTAGGCACAAGATTAAACTTTAGTACGACTATCATCCGCAGACGGATGGACAGAGTGAGCGTACTATTCAGACTTTGGAAGACATGCTTAGAGCATGTGTGATTGATTTAGGTGGAAGTCGGGATGACCACTTACCCCTAATAAAATTCTCCTACAATAATAGTTATCATACAAGCATCAAGGCTCCTCCTTTTGAGGCCTTGTATGGGAGAAAATGTAGAACGCCTGTTTGTTGGGCTGAAGTTGGGGAAGCCCAACTGTCTGGACCTGAGATTGTCCTAGAGACCACGGATAAGATAATACAAATCTGTGATCGTCTCAAAGCTGCCCGTGATAGGCAGAAGAGTTATGCTGACAAGAGGCGTAAACCTCTTAAGTTCCAAATCGGGGACAAAGTCATGCTAAAAGTGTCACCCTGGAAAGGTGTGATGCGTTTTGGAAAAAAGGGCAAGTTGAGCCCAAGATATACTAGACCATTCGAGATAGTCGAATGTTCCGGCACTGTAGCTTATAAGCTCAGGTTGCCAGAGGAGCTTACTGGAATCCATGATGTATTCCACATATCTAACCTTAAGAAATGTCTAGCCGATGAGTCGCTAACAATGTCGCACAAAGATGTGCAAATTGATGAAAACCTGAGATTCGTTGAGAAACCAATTTCGATCGGGGATTGACAGGTTAAGAAGCTCCGAAGAAAATTGATACCTATAATAAAGGTTAAGTGGGACGCTTTTAAAGGTCTCGAGTATACATGGGAGGTTGAGTCCAATATGCGACAAAAGTACCCCATCTTTTTTTTGAATAAAATCTCGAGGTCGAGATTTCTTTTAAGGGGGTGAGGATGTAACACCCTGTAAAATCGTGTCCAATAGTATAGTAACACGTGTTGTATTTTAAATATAGTCTATTAAAGATCAATAAGGACTAAAGGCATCAACATGCTCAAATTGAGCCTCGGAGTGACGGTCCGATGTCAACATGCATAAATAACAGCGTCTGAGTGACTGATATGTCAACATGCTTAAAATTTGGCCTCTGAGTGACTGATATATCAACATGCCCAACCTCTGAGTGACATCGGAGTCAACATGCTTATAATAAGCCTCTGAGTGATCCTTTGCGAAATTCTAACTCTCATATGAGCCACTAGTTGGACGAGATGAATTAATTCTAAGAATACGTCAATGTTGGACAATGGAGGGATTATGTAATATCACATAGAATTCATGTTCGGTAATATACCGACACATGTACATACCCTCGAATCGTACTTCAATAAGTTAGCCACTCAACTAACCTTAAACAAGTCCAAAATTCACAAAATTTTTATAACTAACCGTAACCTACGGTCTAAGACCGTAGGCTACAGTCTAATTTTGCTGAAACAAAACATCACAGACCGTAAGCTATGGTCTGGCGACCATAGCCTACGGCGAGCTCCTGAACCTTTTGATTTTCACCATTTTGACTTTCAGTAAATGACCCAAAGGCCCCTAGACTTTAGTATTTTCATATTACTTGTTTAAAACAAGTTGTGTCTAGACCCGAACGTCTCTTGGTTGAGATGATATATTTTTATTTACCATCCTCGGGCATTCCGCTCTTTTACCAAACCTTTAACTTTACTAGTTTGGTAAATTTAAACTATTAAACCATAAGTATTCGTATCTTCACGTTTAAGCTAGTAAACACTTTTTAGTCGTAAAGACACCTAGTGTGACACCCGTTAACGTTTGGTTATTCATACTTTTCTTCAATACATCTCGTGTTGATCGAAAAGAACTAGTTATATCAATTATGTCATTGGATATAAGTCAAGGGATAATTCATGAATTTAATAAAACTATATTTGAGGGACTAAATGTGTTAAAAACCCCAAATCTTTGTGAGGAAGCCACCTAGCCTGCACATTGCCACACTTCACCGGCTCTTGACACCTAATTGGACACATGTAATGATCCTACAATACTCCTAACACATGGCTCCATCTCCTTGCACCTTTTACACTATAAATAGGCACTTAAACTCACTTATTCCTTGCTCATTCACTTCTTCTCCTCTCTACTACACTCTTGGAAGTTCCTGACCATTTGGGAGCTTCCTTTTGAGTTCTAAACTTCTCTTGGATCACTTGTAAGTGCTCCATCTCTGCTCTTTTCTTTTTATAGGTTTTTAATAGCCAAAAGTCAAGCATTTTCGACAAATGCCTTGACTTTCGGTTAAGACCATTATGGTCCAGCCATCGTTCAAAATGAACATGGCTAAGTGATCATAATTAGGAAGGTATTACCCCTTAAAGGGGCACCTCCTAAGGATCACGTTTACTAGGTCAATTGCGGGTCAAAGTTATTGTTTTAAAAAGTCAAAGGGGACAGATTTCATAAAAATCATAATATGAGTTTATATATTTGTAAATATGTTTTTGACACTAAAACAAGTTGGTAATAATTATTAGAACATGTGGGAACATGTTCGATCCGTCAATTTCAGTCCTAGAGTCGGTTCACAACCGAGAGTCGCGAAGTTTGACTTCTGCTTTGACTTTCGATTCTGACCCGACTTAGATTAGTTAACTTCCGAATTATGGTCACATTATGATCATAATACAAGTAACATAACCCTATTAGGTTATCTTACTTAATCATATTCATAATCTGAGTTTATGCACAAGTTCCGTAAAATATCAACCTTTGACTAAAATGCCCTTTTTGCATAAAACAAGGTTTTAATCAACAATAAACTTGCAAATGAAATACCTAATGATATGTTAATGTAATTAACATATTATGATGATTAATATTCTGATCATAAACTGATTTTAGTATAATATCGTAAACTATACTTTTTAAATGACCAAAATGCCCTTTCGGTGCATAGTTTGGTCTTAAACCATAAACCACACTTATGTGTGCTATCTTACTGATATTATATCACAAATTAAGTATTTTTCCAGAATGTTTATGATCATAACATCAGCATACACGCAAGTTCCTTTTATACGACATATAATTACCAAAACGCCCTTATGAGGCATAATTTCGTTTCAAAACCTTTTCGGGCATATAATTTGATATCCCACTGATATTACAACTTATTTAAAGTATAATGACATATAGAACTTGTTCATGACTCATCCGGTTACCCGATATCGCTTATATGCATACGGTTAAGTATATGTAACCAGTTTACGAAAATTAACCGAAACGGGTTTAACCTTATCATTTTAATCTCAAAATCCAGAATGTTTATAGTTTACCCATATTATACAAGTCAAGGTACTTGTGGGTTTAAACTATCATTCTATCCAATCATCGTTTGATCAAGCGTTATACGTTTTGATCTTCGTACGCTACTCGGTCTAAGTCTATGACTTAAATAAGGTCGTTAGTATTTAATTGGTTAGCTTATGCCATAATCCAGACTAGAGACTTGCCGGTAAATGCTATCTGCACTTAGTGGTTTTGTGTATGGCTGAGTTATTGAAATTAAAGGAAGATTAGCTCGGGTAAATACTCTCGACTTAGTTCCCCTATATGGGCTTGGGTTACGGTAAATTATTACCGCTTGTCCGAAATGGGATCAATCGAATGCCCGTTGTGGCTGTAAATCCGCATATTCTGTTTAATCAGTTTTGTTTGATAACTTAAACATCGAGGGTTAACTACCTGTCCTGGATATCCTCGGCTCATTACATTAGATAACGGCCACGACCTTAGCGCGGGTGTAGGCATACACCCGATAAGACGCTCAAAATGCATACCCACAAGGTTGGGGGAAATGGCTCCTTCGTGAGTCCAAAGTGGTGTGTAGTTAATCATGTCTCGGTCTCTGTACTGGGCCCTGTATGTATGGACAAACATGTGAATCTGTTAACAAGGTTGCAAGGCCAACTTTCCCAAGTTATAAAGATTTTGTGCCAATGTGCACTTAAAACAATTTTTAAAATGTTTTCTAAATGAGTTAGTTGAGTGTATTTACCAGCGAAAGCTGACGTATTTTCAAAAGACTAAGCTTGCAGGTACAATACGAAAATAGGCTGGAAGTGCTCGGTAGTGATAAGAGGATCTTGCAAATCCTAGACCTGCCCAAAGTCTGTTATATATTTTTGTACACTTCACGATCCGCTGTGGATCCTTCGTTACAAGCCATCTGTACATTATTTTGTACTTTGAACATTTCGGTTTGTAATAGTAATTTAAATCCAAGACTTCTGATGTGCTGTGTTTAATTGACTATGATGATATCAACTTACGTCACGATATTCCCCACCCGGGCCCACCAGTGTTTGGTTGGAAATTCGGGGTGTGACAGTTTAACATCCCAAATAATCCTACTTATAATATTACATCAGTAGGAAACTCATTTTCAAGTTTATTATCATTAAAACCTTGATTTATGTAAAAGGGCATTTTGGTCAAAGATGGCATAATTATGGAACTTGCGCATAAACTTGGATTCTGATTATGATCATGTAATATAACCTCAGAGGGTTTTGCTACATTATATTACGACCATAATGCAACTTTAGATCAGTAGGTAACTAATCTAAATCGGGTCAGAATCGAAAGTCAAAGTAGAAGCCAAACTTCGCAACTTTCGGTTGCGAACCGACCCTAGAACTGAAATTGATGAGCCGAACATGTTCTTACAAGTCCTATAATTATTACCAACTTGTTTAAGTGTCAAAACAGGTTTCATAACAGATATAAGATCAATTTATGATTTTTCGTAAAAATGGCCTATGTGACTTTTTAATATCATAACTTTGAATCCGTTAATTGGTCTAGCAAACGTGATCTTCAGGAGGCGCCCTTTATAGAGATTAACACCTACCCTATTACGATCACTTAGCCATTCATTTCGTACAATTGGGTGGACCATAATGATCTTAACCGAAAGTCAAAGCGCTTTAAGAAAATGCTTGATTTTTTGCTATAAAAGCCTATAAACGAAAATGCAAGAGCAAGGAACACTTACAAGAAGTTCCTACAATGCAAGAGAACTAAGTTGGATGCTCCTTTCAGCTAGGAACTTCCAGAGGAGGGAGAAGAGTGATTTAATGAGAAAGGTGCAAGTTGAAATGGTGAACTTAAGCACCTATTATAGTTGGAGAGCTCAAAGGAGGTGAAGCCAGGTGTTTAGGGGTGTAAGAGGAAGCTTACAAGTGTCCCAAAAATGGCATAGCTGATTACAAGTCCATGGTTTCGATTTAATGGTTTTTGGAGCTTTGCTTGGCTGCCAAACAAGTTTTCTGCAGCAGAGGCCTTCTCGCGCCCCGTGAGAGACCCATGCCTGGTCTCTCGCGGCCCGCGACCGCCCCACGACCAGTTTCAAAGTTTGACACTTTAGCCCCTAAGCTTTAAAAAGCTTCTAAAACCCTTTTTAAACATCTTTTTGGCACTTTAGCCCTCGTAGCCAATACTTGGCATACCCGGGCTTATGCCTGGACATTGTCGAAGCTCTCGGTTCGTTAAAAGGTCACTCAGAGGTATAAATTAATATGTTGACACTTTTAATCCCTCCATTATCCAACTTTCACATATTTACAAAATTGAACTCTCTCGTCCAAACAAATGGCACGTATGAGAGTTTAGGACTTCACAAAGGATCACTCAGAGGCTTATGATAAGCATGTTGATCCCGATGTCACTCAGAGGCTGGGCATGTTGACATATTAGTCACTCAGAGGCCAAATTTCAATCATGTTGACGTATCAGTCACTCAGAGGCTAATGATTTAAGTATGTTGACATCGGACCGTCACTCAGAGGCTCGGTTTGCGCATGTTGACGCCCTTAGTCCTTATTGGTCTTTAATAGACTACTTAAAAACAACACGTGTCACTATACTATTGGACATGATTTAACAGGTGTTACACAAAGAGTAGCAGTGTTCATCGATTAGGTTTATGGTTTATTTGGTTTTCAAAATTTTATATTCCAAACCAAAAACCAAACCAAATTAGGAATATGCAAACCAAACCAAACCAACCAAATTCAATTCGGTTTGATTTCGGTTAGAAATCAAATAAACCAAATTTAAACAAATTGTACCTAAGTACTTTTTTTCTAATTTATATTTATGTTTGTGTTCTAACTTCCTAACATCAAATTAGCAACGGATTTAAACCTAACACTAAAGACATAGCAAAATAAAACAAACATATACATAAAATAGTCATACACACAACACAAAGTTAAAACTTCAAAGCATAGATCTAGAAAATATAAATAGTCAACAAGTCTAATGACAAAAGTATAAATAATCTTCAAACTATGGGGATATATATACTTAGATATTAGACTTCCTATTTTGGGCTAATTAATTGTACATAGTTTATTAAACATTATTATTCTGATTTAATAATTAATTAAACTAATGTTTATTCGGTTATCCAAGTAAACCGAATAAACCAAATTAAAAAAAAACGTGGATTCAAAAACCGAACCAAAAACTATATTCACAATTCGGTTAGAAACCAAACCAAAAACTGATTCGTTGTTCGGATCGGTTTATTCTGTTACAGTTATGGTTCGGTTTACGGTTTTTATTTGGTTACGGTTTTCTCTGAATACCCCTAACAAAGAGGTTTGGGACTGAAATATTGAGTTTTCCGGCAAAAAATGAGTTTTCCGGCCAAAAACGTTTTTCCGGTGACCTAACAACGTGAGGATTCTGTTAGTCAGGGTCCATTGGAGGCGAATATGTTAATAGTTGAGACTGCCAGTGGTTATCTTTGAAATTGGAACTCTTGACAGCAAACGGTAAACAGTCAGGATTATTAAAATCCAATATTTTTATATATAGTTACACTTAATTCTACTTATTATTCGTATGGCTTATAACTTACTAATGTAGACGTTTCAAAAAGGTTCAAACTGAAAGTCAAACCGATGAACAACTTGTGAAGCACTAAAGTCAAGATTATACAAAACTGAACATGTGCACGCACGTATGCATTTCACGTTTAACTGAAGCCATTCATCGATGCATGCCACATGAAAGTCACGAGCACAAGGAAGACCATCTTCTTGTAATTCATTTTAGCAAGGAATAACCTTTAATTATGATTTTAATTTGATTAAGAAATAGTTATAAATGAAGCAAACTATGGCTCCACAACAGTCACAACAATTCTTGACACAACTTGAAAAAACAGATTTTGGGTCGTGTTTGAATTGACCCGCTTTTAAACCGGCTAGGTTTGGATTGACCCGTAGAAAAAATGGTGCCTTTTTACCCGTTTAAATATTTATATAAGAGAACTTTAGTAATTTTAGTTTTTTTTTCCATTGTAAATAGTCATAATAATATTAGTTATGTCATATGATATTATTTACTTATCGAACTCATACTAATCATTAAACACATTATTAATAGCCCGTTTATAACTCATCAACATATATGATTCAATTTAAAAGATGGGTTAAACCGTTCATGTTCGAATTCAGCCATTACAGGTTAGAGTTAAATCATTGGACACAAATAATAAATTGGACCACACCCAATTTCTCTCAACTTATGATGAGATTATATTAGAGGTGGGGACTTCATCGTAGTTAGTTAGTGGAAATGTTCAGGTTATGTTTTATTATCCAAAGTATATGTATTATGGATAAGACATACTAAACCAATTTATTTAAAAGATGAAATTATTACATAAAGAATTGAAATTTTGTATTCATAATTGATCTAAAATAAATACCTCCCCGAAATGCATTCTCCTTTTAAGGATCTTATGCAGATACACAAGCACAGTGTGGAGAACAATTTTGTATCAAAAAGGAAGGTCCTTTATGCGGTTACTTTATCGGCTATATGGGTGTGATGGCGGCAAAAATTTGCAGGGATCTTGAAGTCTTGGAGATGAAGGTAGAAGAAACAATTCCAGAGTATTTCGGAAGAGTTCTCGCTGTGGCAAATCAGATGAGAAGCAATGGGAAGACCATGACGGATGTTAAGATAGTTGAAAAAAAATACACAGAGAAATATATCTTTGTGGTGGTCTCGATTGAAGAATCAAAAGGACATCGAATCAATGATCATTGAAGAACTATAGACCACTCTAATGGTACACAAGCAAAAGTTTAAGAAACCAGAGATGGAAGATGAGCATGCCTTGAAGGTGAATACTGATGAAATAACAATTCGAAGGGGTCATGGACGTGGTGGAAGGTCCAGTGGTAGAGGCAGACCATTGTTCCATGCAAAACAGTGGAATGCCTCAAATGTCGCAAATTAGTACATTTTCAGTATGAATGTCCTACTTGGAAAGAGTCTAACTATGCTGATGTAGAAGATGCCAAAGAAATGGTTCTAATAGCCCAACTTGAAGAGATCGTTGATTAAAGTGGGAAAGATGGGTTAAACATGATTCTCAAGCTGAAGAAACAAAGAAGAACGATTTGTGGTTTCTAGATTCAGGATGCTCACACCACATGTGTGGTAGATGAGAGAAGTTCTCTAAGGTTGATGTGAATTTTAATCACTCAGTCAAATTGATAAACAACTAACTGTTTGTGGTAAAGGAGATGTGAAGTTGTGTCTCAATGAGGGAACCTATGTGGTGCAAGATGTTTATTTTGTACTAGATCTAAGAAACAACTTACTGAACATTGGTCAATTACAAGAAAAGGGTTTGTCTTTCTTGTTACAGGCAAACACTTGTAAGTTTTATCATCCACAAAGGCCTGCTCTTTCAAAGTTTCATGAGTCAAAGTAGGATGTTCCCATTAATTAATTTAAGATGCTAAATGTAGACATGTGGAGACAAAGGTTGAGTGTCTTTACTCAAACTCAGAAGATCTCTCCAAGTTGTGGCATGCACGCTATGTACATATTGTTTGGCTTCAACATGAAAAAGCTATAGAAGAAAGACATGGTCATTGGGCTTCCAAAGTTTGTTGTGTAGAGAGCTACTTGTAATCACTGTTTCACAGGAAATAACATAGGACACCCATCCCAAAGAAAAGTGATCGGAGGGCAAGTCAAGTACTAGAATTGATTCACTCTGATATCTATGAACCAATGACTCGGTGTCCAATAGTGGTAAAAGGTATGTGCTCAGTTTTATAGATGACTTTAGTAGAAAAAAGGATGGGTCTATATGCTTATCGAAAAATTTGAAGCAGTTGATTATTTTAAAGTTTTTAAGAAAAAGGTTGAAACTAAATACAAACAAGTGATAAGGAGTCTTAGAACTGACCCCCTAGGGGGGATATGTGTCACACTCTTTCAACGTTTTCTACAAAGAACATGCCATAAAGAGTCAATTGACTAAATCCTTCACATCCCAACAAAATGAGGCGACTGAACAAAGGAATAGAACCATAATGAACATGGTTGTGACATTGTAGGCTGCTAAGGAAATGCTAAATGTTTTGGGTTGAAGCTAAAATGTGGTCAGCATATGTGCTAAACTGAACTCCCACCAAGGCCCTTGCGGATAAAATGCCCCAAGAAGCATGGAATGTGGAAATCTTGATGTTTATTATCTCAGAATTTGGGGATGTATAGCACATGTGTTAGTTCCAAAGGAGAAAAGAAAGCAACTTGACGACAAGAGTATAAAGTGTGTGTTCATTGGCATGAGTAATGAATTGAAGAAGTGCAAACTTCTAAATCCGAAGACAATGAAATATATCACAAGTAAAGATTTTCTATTTGAAAAGAATAGGGATTACGTTTGGAGTATCATTGAAGGTTAAACCCAGAAGAAAAGTTAACATGGGGTGACAAAGATGGTGAGACTAAAGAAAGTGATGAAACTGATGTTTCAAAAAATGATCAAGATCCTATTGATGATAATGCTCCTGATGTTGGTGAAGCCCAAGGTACAAGCACATCCATTACAACAGTTAGGGATGGTCAATAACAAAGTAGGAGGCCACAATACTTAAATGATTATGCTTTAGATGATGAAGGCACACTAGAAGATGAAGGTAATGTGTTCAAGATGGTTTTTTAGATCCTTTGAGATTTTAGGAAGCAAATAAAGAAGAAAAGTGGAGAGCTGCCATGGATGCAGAAATGGAAGTCATCAAACGAAACGACACATGGTCAACTCACTACCTTATCAAAAGGTGCAAAATGCATTGGGGTTAAATGGGTCTATAAGACAAAGTTGAACGAACATGGGGAAATAAACAAACACAAGGCTCGTTTAGTGGCCAAAAGTTATAAGCAAGAATATAAGCTTGATTACAAAGAGGTATATGCACCCGTAGCTCGAATGAATACCATTCAACTCTTGATTTCTTTAGCTGCTCCAAGGGGCTGGAATGTGTTTCAACTAGATGTTAAATCGGCCTTTCTCTATGGAAGTTTAGAAGAGGAAGTGCACGTGCAACAACCTCAAGGATATGTCATAGAAAGCAGTAACAGAAGGTGTATCGACTCCACAAAGCTTTATACGGACTAAAGCAAACACCCTGTGCTTGGTTTAGTCGTATTGAAGCTTATTTTCCAAAAAAAAGGACTCACCAGCAGTGAGAAAGAGGATACACTGTTTATTAACAGAGGAGATAAAGCTATTCTTTTTTGTAAACTTATATATTAATGATCTATCGTATATTGGAAACTATGATGAGATGATGCATCAACTTAAGATATCTATGATGAAGGAGTTCGAAATGTTGGATTTGGGAAAGATGAAATACTACCTAGGTTTGGAAGTGTTGTAGACAACAAAGGAATCCATGTACCACAACACAAATAAGCCATAGTGATATTGAATAGGTTTGAAATGAGTGAATGTAATCCAGTTCTCAACTTGATGATTCCTGGAAGTCGATTAATTGCTAATGAAGGATCTAAGATTGATATCAATTTTTTTAAACGGATTATCAGGTGTCTCATGTACATCACAACTACTCGACCGGACATGCAGTGTTCGGTAAATTTGATTAGTCGTTTTGTGTCTAATCCAACCAAAACACATCTAGTTGTAGCGAAGAGAGTTTTGAGGTACTTACAAGGTACTATTGACCATAGAATATGGTACAAAAGAGGATGAGAAGGAGGTTTAGAAATCTAGACGGACAATGAATTTGCTGGAGATCTTATGGAGAGGAAAAGTACATCGCATTATGTCTTTATGTGGGATAATGGTGTTGTTTCATGGTCATCAAATAAGCAGTATATTGTGGCGTTGTCTTCCACAGAAGCTGAATATGTGGCAGCAACTTTGTGTGCTTGTAAAGAAGTCCTTGGGGAATTTGACCTGAACATGTATAACAACTTGTCAATCAAATGTGACAGCACTTCTACATCAAGCTGTCTAAAAATCTTGTCTTTCATTGTTTTGCAAACATATTGGAGTTTGCTTTCACTTTCTAAGAGATCTGGTGAAGAATGGTGTCGTTGAACTTGAGCACTGTGGAACCAATGAACAACTGGCAGACATATTTACAAAGTCATTAGGAAGAGAAGTGTTTTTGAAGTTGAAAGGAAGATTGGGTATTTGCTCAGCTAAAGGCAAACTTTGTTAATATCAAAATGTATAAGAACGCACAAATATAATGCTCACTTTGATCAATACTTAAGTCTTTTTTATGCAAAAGTGAATACAGAAAACAAGCATAGAGGCTGCGTTTTACAAGCAGCATTACAACGGCATAAAACTGAAAATACAATTGTGGATCTCACAAACTTATTCAAATAAACGTAACAAAAGAATGGTAAACAAGCTTGAACTTCGAATGACCAAACATATCACCACGTGCATGTCATACGGGGTTTGAATCATATTTCAACACCCCCTTGATTCAAACTTCTGCACTCCCACTGATGACGAAGGAACCCAAACTTTTCTTTTGGTAAAGCCTTGGTTACACAATCACTACTTGATCTCTTGTACTGCAAAATTGAAGAATCACCTTCTCTTGCCTGACCATGTCTCTAATGAAATGATACTTCAACTCTGTATGCTTTGCTTTGCCATGTTGCATTGGATTTCTTGATAAGTTGATTGCTGACTGACTATCACACCAAATTACTGTTGCATTGCTTTGAAAGTGCCCCAAATCTTCTAAAACTCTTCTGATCCAAATACCTTGACAAGTTGCACTAGTAGCTGAGATATACTCAGCTTCAGTACTAGAAAGAACAACTGTATTTTTCTTCTTTGAGCTCCAAGATACTGCTCCATTACCAATAGCAAACACATAGGCACCAACACTTTTCCTGTCATCTACACATGCTGCCCAATCACTGTCTGAATATCCAACAAGCTTGATCTGATCATCCTTTTTGTACCAAATACCATACTCAGATGTAGAAGCAACCTATCTTAGAATATTCCTAGCTGCACCTGCATGAATTTTTTATGGTGACTGCATGAACCTGGATAAAACTCCAACTGCATAAGCTAAGTCTTGCGTGTGTGAGTTAGATAGATTAAGCCACCAACTAAGCTTCAATATTTTGTTTCATCAACCTTGTCTTCACCATCATCAGCCTGATACTTGTCATAAGGACTCACAGGAAATCCTCACTTTTACAGTCTTTCATACCCAACTTGATCAACAAACTTTGAGCATATTTTTCTTGTGAAATAAAAACACCATCATGAGACTGCTTCACCTCCAATCCGAGAAAGTATAGAAGCAGACCCAAATCAGTCATTTCAAACATCTACTTCATTCCAGCTTTAAATTCTGCAATTAGAACCTCACTAGAACTTGTGTAAATGATGTCATCCACATATAAACACACATAGATAACATCAGTTGAACAGTATTTAACATAAAGAGTAGGTTCATTGAGGCTCTTAATATAACCATTGTCACTGAAATACCCATCGATTTTTGCATACCATGATCTGGGCACTTGTTTTAAACCATAGAGAGCTTTGTGCAGTCTATAAACTTTGTCTTCTTGTCCTTTCACTTCAAAACCTTCTGGCTGCTCAACATAAATCTCTTCATCAAGATCACCATTCAAAAAGGCAAACTTTACATCCAATTGATGCAATAACCATCCTTTAAGTGCTGCAACTGCTATTACAATTCTGATGGTCTTAAATCTAGCCACCGGAGCAAACGTTTCTTCATAATAAACACCAATTCTGTTGCTACTAATAACATGTTTGTTGTGGATTCTTCAAAGCAGAATCCAACACTCCCAACAAGTCATCACTTCTACAAGTATGGCACAAGAGATATGGACACTTAAACTGGGATAGTTTAAAGTTGCTGCATGAAAAAGCTATGGTTGTTGGTTTGCCCCAGAGTTTAAAGGCATAAGCATATGTGAAGGGTGCATTCTAGGCAAGCAGATCAGACTACCCTTCAAATCCACTTCCTGAAGAGCTACAAAAAGATTGGAACTGGTGTATGCTGACCTATGTGGTCCGATGCAGGTAGCTAGTCTTGGACACAATCTTTATTACTTTCTCTTGATAGATGATGTGTCTGGTAAACAAGCCTTGAACTTCGAATGACCAAACATATCACCATGTGCATGTCATACGGGGTTTGAATCATATTTCAACAAACTTGAGGTTGATCACCCTCAAGTTGAGGGAGGGATTGAAAGGTTCTTTGTTCCATAAGTTTGCATGGCTAGTCACGTTGCATGGTTGAAGTCCGCGTCTTCTGCTTTTGATTAGAATAACGTCTAGTTTGTTTTTTTTATTACGAATAATCAACAAGTAATTGTGTGAGGCTTGGTAGTCCACTAAAGTCGAGTCAGTTGTTTCTTTCCTTATTTGTAGGTAGTTTCAGTTTGTTTCCATTGATCTTTTATGTATTTAAGTAGCTTTGAGGTTTATGAGAAATCATTAGTTACAACAATACCTATTGAACACTTTATAGAGGTATACAAAAAGTACAAATCTAAATTTGATACGGTAAGTAATTTAAAATCGATCCGACTGGGAAAACCGAATTTTATGATACTGGATAAAATCCGTAGGATTCGCCGGATCCAATCCGAATTTTAAAAATCCAAAGGATTTTTGACTATAGCAGAATAATTCATCAAAAGTCATATCAAACCACACCAGCGAGACATCGCCTAACTACATTAACTAGGGTGATGACACCAACAGAAAGTCAAAACATGTTGCTTTTACAATTAGCTCAAGAACCAATAGCAAAAGGACAATCATACTGCATTACTAGTTAAGTGAATATGATTATGAAGTGTTTAAATACAAGTTCATAACATCAAAGTTGATATGTTACCTGTTAACCCGACGTGTCATATAAATATACGATTCGTTTACACGAACGTAACATATACCAATTGATTGACTAACTTCTAACACGATTTATGCCAAACCACACCAAAGGAACATTCTATAACTACACTAACTAGGGTGGAACAACATCATAGAGCAATCCACAATAACTCATCCACATAATAAGTAATCCATAACTCATCCATAGGACAAATACACAAAAATTGCCACAATTCAATAAACATTTAAGTTTCTAATATAAAATATCATAAAAAAAAACCAGAATTGCGATCGTGACAGTCGGCCCAAAACTGATTAGTGCACTGCCGTTGTATCTCTTTCAATTCCCCTTTTTCTATTTCATTAGACTGAAGGCCCAATGCCCAAGCTTAACTATAGCAGCCCATTTGAGTTTTCATTGCAGTCCAACAAGAACTCGGTTGTTCTTGTAGTAATGTAGTATGCATTTATTAAATAACCAATTTGAGATAAAACGTATTTAAACACATCAATCACATTATCAAACATTTAAGGATGGGCTTGGTATGGTTTATGGTTTAGGAACGAAACATTGTAAATAAAAGTGGTGTACTACGAGGCTGTTATGGAGTTCTTAATGGTTTAGACCTCTTACTGGTTCAGCACTTAATAGTTTAGACTGTTTGTTTCGCGAACAAATGTCTGAATGGTTCAGATATTTGCCTCTGAATGCTTAAGGATTATACTGAGTCTCAGTGGTTAAGACCTATAATCAGAATTGGTCAGTCATTTGCCTCTGAACGGTTAAGCATTCTACTGGCTCTTAATGGTTCAGACATTTTACTGGTTCAACACTTAATGTTCAGACCTCTTACTGGTTCAACACATAGCCATTAAGAAGTTGTCAAGCAGCCCCTATTTTTACTTTAAAGGAGAAAGTTTAAGAAAGTTTATTAGAAGTCTAAGAAAACTATTATAAACTGATGTTTTTGTATGTTTGTACATTGTTCTCCAAGTTACATGCACAAGTTAATAGCCTTTACAAAAAAAAATTAAAGTTATTGATTATTTCATAATTTTGAGTTTTTCTTCTTCTTCTTCTTCTTTTTGTTTAAACCAGTTATATCTATGGTCACAATTCTGGCATGCTTATCATTATTTGTTGTAAAATTTCAAAACAAAAAAGATCAATTTAAAGACACCAGTAACGTAACACCCAAACACGTAACAAATCAAATAAAAAAGATAAGGCGCACCGTAAGGTAGCACCAAAAGTCGCCATGAAATTCAACATTCCTCACTCTTTCATCTTTCAATTTAACCATGATTTGAATGAGCAATCCACTTTAAAGTGTCAACAAAAAAAATTTAAGATTTGAAATTTTTTGGGGATATGTTACTATGCTGTGAACAATTTTTGTAGCCTGGTTGAGTAAGGTATCTATTCTTGATTATGTTTTGAGATAAAGGCATAGATAAAGTTACTGCATATCAGAATTTTGTACCAGTTAAAGATAACGCTTCAAGCTTTAATGCTTTCTTTTTTCATGAAGATACACTTTAGTTTATATATATGACCGTACTGAGTGACAACTTATACAGATTATTTAAATACTTTTTTTACTATCTAGTATTTACATAGGGCCATGGCAAACTTTTGTTAAGATTCCCTTGATGTTTTTGTCTCATACATCCTCCCATATTTTGTGGTCTTTGAAATTGGTGCATGTTGCAGAAGGAATCTATTCCACTCTTGGTTGATTTTGATCCTGAATAATCCACATGCGTTATACTATTCTTAATGCATTGTTTTCTGCGTATCACTAAGATACTGATCACTTGTTATTAGATCTATAATGTGTATTTTATATCTATTCTTGGGTTTGAACCCATGAATCAAGTTGATGAAACAATGCTTATACTATTATGTCATGGTCTTGGTAACCAACCCTGTCAGTGAATGTTGATGGATCAAAGTGAGAGAGATCAATGGAGAAATAATAAATGCTAATCATTTGATGGCCAGATAATATGTGCTGTTTGGTTGATTGGATGACAAAAATTCTCTAGTTTAATCCTATATATATTTACTACATGTTTATTGCTAAAAATATATTAAGCTGATAGAAAATTACAAGCACCTCTAGTGGCTTGCTTTTGAGAGTGGTCTGGTCACAAAGACACAGACCTCAGACCACATAGCCAATTTTGAGAGAGGGATTCTTGTGGCTATGCCAAACGATGCCAGCTTCTGTAGATGAAGTGCTGGGATTAGGGTTGTAAACGAATTGAACATTTAGCGAACAGTTCGTGAACTGTTCGGCGGGAAGTTTGTTTTATGTTCGTTTGTTTAATTAATGAACAAACATGAACAAGAAACTCCGTTCGGTTAGTTAAATAAACGAACACGAACAAATGTCTTGTTCGTTCAATTGCGTTCGTGAATGTTCGGTAATGTGTTCGTGAACATCCGTTCAAGTTTGTTTGTTTGTTTATGTTGTAACGATTTTTTAGCATTCATTAACATATAAAATATGAAACAATATCTCCACCTTTCTTATGCAGTGTTCCACTTTAATTCTTATTATTCAAATCGAAAAACACTATCGACCTTCGTTTAACAACTAGGGCTTCAAGGTTTAGCGCCGCTCACTCTCACCATCCACCTCTAGCCTCTGACTTATTTGCCGATTTTATATATGTTCGTGAATTGTTTGTGAACACGATCTTTTTCTTAACAAATGAACACGAACATAAAATCTTGTTCGGTAAGTACTCATTAACTATTCTTGAACACATTATATTCTTAACGATCAGTTCTTTTATAGTGCTAGCCGGTCTCAATGGCGGATCCAGCCCTGTTTTGTGGGTTCATATGAACCCACTCGGATTGGAAAAAAAATGGGGAAAATAGTGAGAACCTTGTATTATTTGAAAAAAGTTAGTGAGAATCTACCAAAACGAACTCACTGAAAAAAGTTTCTGGATCCGCCACTGGCCGGTTGTTGTTATAAAAGAATAAAAATAGGATTCCTATATGCGAGGTTGACATCGCCCGGCATATGCAAGGTTAATTTACTAGTCCTTTATTATAAAATTAAAAAAAAGCATGGTCCTTGGAGGAGTCTTTTTCACCATTTGTGTAAAAGAAGACTTAAAGGAGAAAGAAGAAAGAAAGTGTCCCCTAGAAGCACCATATTGGTCCTTAGGTTTCAAGTTTTTGTTTAAAAAAAATCTAATGCCCATACTGTCTCCTACTACAAATTTAAAAGAAAGTGGGTTGTTCAAACTTCAAGTCATACTTCTGCAAATTTGTACATCACTTGTCCACACCATTGCTTGCAAAACAAGAAACTAAAAAATGATTACAAGATTTAACTCACTATTTGAAAAGAATAAGTGATATTCTTGCTTGTTCTAGTGACACTCAATATTTCTCATGCTTTATTTTATTTAAAAAAGACAAAGAGTTAGTGAGTTACTAATACATTATTTAATATATATATCGAAAAGAAATATAAATTTATAGGATTCCCACTCTCCTCCATAAATCTCACCATCACCACACAACAACCAAACACACACAGAGACAAATCAAGATGGACAAAACAGTCAAACTTAACCTCTTCTGCTTCCTGTTCTTGTTCTTGTTTCTATCTTCCATCACTGTAAGTTGTATACATCTTCTTCTTCTTCTTCCATTGTCTTTTAGCTTATATTGTTATTACTCATATCTTCCTAACAACCCAATCTAACCATGCAGGTTTCCTTATCCAAAACAACCACCTTAAACACATCAACCAAATCAAACCCTTTTTCACCTAAATCTTCACTAACTCGTTACTGGAAAACACAAATCTCCAACAAAGATCCTATCCCTAATTTCCTTATCTCCAAAGCATCTCCATTACCACCCTTAGAATTCTCTTTATTTACCAAACTAGCCTCCAACAACTCTATCTCATCTCACTTATCTTCCTTCTGTTCTTCAGCCGACTTATTCTGCTTCTCCGAGGCCACCGTACCTAACTCCGGCCGTTCAAAAGACTCCAACTTCGCCGTCTACGACGGCAAAGCTTTCTCCAACTACGGCTCCGGCCGCCTTGGCGGCGGTGACACCTTCAAAAACTACTCAGAAAACACCAACTTTGCATCCAGTGGGTTTACAAAATATAGCGGCGGATCCACCGGCCACCGTGAAGGGTTCAACTCGTATGCAACCGATGCTAATGTAGCTAGCTCAAACTTCACTAGCTACACCGGTGATGCCACCGGTGGTAACGGTGAGTTTAACTCTTACATGCCACGTGTCAATGTGCCGGACCTCCGGTTCACGACGTACTCCGTTAACGGGAACAACCACCCGTTGACTTTTAAAAGCTATGTTGATGATACAAACTCCGGTAACCAACAGTTTGTAAACTATGCAAGAAATGGGAATGGAGTTCCGGTAGGGTTTACAAGTTATGGTGACACGTCAAATGTGGTGGGGTCTACCTTTTCACATTATGGTGAGTTGGCTAATGGGGGAAATGATAGTTTTAAAGCCTATTCGTCTAATGCTAATAACCCAAAAATGAGTTTAAGAGTTATGGTGGTGGTGGTGGGAATGCCGGGTCGGATACTTTTGTGAGTTATCGTGATAGGTCGAACTCGGGTACCGATTCATTTGTGTCGTACGGTAGGAAAGCGAATTCAGGTAGATCGGTTTTCGTGAATTATGGGAAGTCGTTTAACCCGGGATCTGATTCGTTTAGGGAGTATGGTAAAGGAGCCACGGGTCAACATACCGGTTTTAGTGAATACTCTTTGAACACCACATTTAAAGGGTATTCTAAAACCGGTGTCTCATTTGGTCAATACGCAAAACCGGGCTTGAAAGAGGGTTTGAAGAAGGTTAGTGGTAGTCTGGTAAATAAGTGGAGCGAACCGGTTAAGTTCTTTAGAGAAAAAATGTTAAAGAAAGGGACGGTTATGATGATGCCCGACATTGTGGATAAAATGCCTAGGCGGTCCTTTTCTGCCCCGAGCCATCACGTCAAAATTACCGTTTTCTACTAACAAGCTGTCTGACGTGAAGGAAGTTTTTCAGGCTCGGGACAACTCTATTCTGGAGCGTGTATTGAGTAACACGCTCTCAGAATGTGAGCGGGCACCGAGCCTAGGTGAGACCAAACAGTGCGTTGGCTCGATTGAGGACATGGTTGACTTTGCGGTTTTGGTTTTGGGTCATGATGTTGTTGTGAGGACTACGGAGAATGTTAGAGGGTCAAAGAAGGAGGTGATGATCGGGGAAGTCAAAGGGGTCAACGGTGGAAAACTAACGAAGTCAGTGTCGTGTCATCAAAGCTTATACCCGTACCTAATGTATTATTGCCACTCTGTCCCGAAGGTGAGGGTCTACGTGGCGGAGATACTTGACGTGTCAAGTAAGGCAAAGATAAACACCGGTGTTGCCATATGTCATATAGACACGTCATCATGGAGCCCCGGGCATGGAGCTTTCATCGCACTCGGATCGGGTCCGGGTAAGATTGAAGTTTGTCATTGGATATTTGAGAATGACATGACTTGGACAACTGCTGATTGAAGACAAGATTAGTTATAGTTTTTTTGCCATTCATAGTAGTATCGTTGTTTGAGATTTGAGAACTTCATTGTCGTGATGATTCTAAATATTTGATGTTCTTTTCATATAGTTTTGAATGTTTTTTTATCAAATAAACTAGATTAATTATATAATAATGTGTTAAGAATTATATAAAAAATAACCTAACATAAGTTGAAACATATGTAATTGCATGTAATTAGTTACTTGATCCATTGCTTTTTAAGTATATATTATAAAAAAAACTAACATAATTAGAGAGAACTGGATTTACGTGCTTTTCATATTATAAAAATGTGCTAATTTGAGAGATATGTAATTAATTACTTTTCATATTACAAAAAGGTTCACATAAAGAGAGATTAGTGAGATATGTAATTATCTACTTTTCATATTATAAAAAAGTTAATTAGAGATTTTGAGAGATATGTAAGTTATTCTACCTATTACTTTTAGAAAGCTTTGAAACTTTATAGATATTGCTTAATTATAAGTTTCTTATACTGTAATCTTATCTTTGTTTATTATTTACGTGATTCACTGGTGTTCAGTTACTTAATTCATATACTGTTTTAGTATTTCTTCACTGGTGTTCAATTACGTAATTTATATTTTGTTTTCGTTTTTAACGACAAATTTTTTTAATCTTTTTTGTTTGTGTGATTTGAACCCAAGACTCCCCTCTTAAACATAGATGTTTAAAGACTTTGTATTTATCAATAGACAACACCTTATTGGTTTTTCATATTTCTTTTTAAAAGTGTGTGTGTAAGAAAGAGACAATAATCTACTAAACATATATGATCACGATATATATTTTACATATTATTATTATTTAAATCATAAATAGTAAGTTTCAGACACATATGTTAAGTTATATGTAGACAAATATTTAATTTTTGAGCATTGTGACGAAGTTATAAGTTATATACTTATATGTACATGAGAAGTATTTTTGTTTCGGGGCAATGTGATAGAAATACAAAAACTATTGAAAAGTTTTAAATATCCTAAACGAAAAGTAGAGGTGCTTATAAATGTTATATTTTCTTTATCACTAGTGCATAAAGGGATGGTTGTTGAGAATTAATTACAATCTATTTACATTTTACATGTAAATTGAAAGAACTGGTATTGATCAGTTTC
Source organism: Scalesia atractyloides (assembly GCA_947069175.1). Classification (NCBI taxonomy): domain Eukaryota; kingdom Viridiplantae; phylum Streptophyta; class Magnoliopsida; order Asterales; family Asteraceae; genus Scalesia; species Scalesia atractyloides. The sequence continues at coordinate 9,411,668 of CAMTDV010000029.1, forward strand.
ATGCTCATATGAAGTATTGAGTGAAAAATAAGTATGTATAAGCACTTCTCGAGTAAATTCTCTAATATATATATATATATAAAATTTTTTTTATCAGTTCCACTTAAATTATTTCTATATTTAACGTATTAAAATTAGAACATTAATATATACAGGAAATAATGTTTTGAATTATAAATTAAAGTTATAATATATAAGTGTAAATGATAAGCTTTTACGTTATTTATTACATAATAGCTAGAATGAATTAATAAAAAAAACTTCTAAGTGCTTCATCTTTATTACTTTTTTCATTATATGTACGTAAAGATTGATTGACACTGAACGAAGAGGTAATATATCAATGACATAATAATGAAAACATTGTTACAAAAATAAAGTTACATATGTTTTTTTATAATCATAACTGATGGTACATTTAGTGTTACTTTTTCCGGTAAAATTCGCAAAAGTTGATAAAGTTAAAGAGTACATCGTAATTCACTAATTCGTATCCCACCTAGAATAAATGAAAAAAAAAACTAAATAACTTCAGTTTTTAGCTATAAAATGTAAAGGGGAATTTGATTTCAGTAATCTGAACTTTCACTTGTTGGTCGCTTATAATCCAACTTAAGAATCTCCTCTTATAGTCCTAACTTGCATACCTTTCCCTCTATCGAGCCTTTATCTAATTGAGTTAGTTGGGTTTTTTTTTTGCTAACATGTCATCTTATGTGACAAAAAAACTTGGTCATTTGCTTACGTGGGTTTTATGTGGCACCATCACCACCTCCACCACCCTCCATCAGCCACCCAACCTACTTCCATCATCATCATCCATCGACGACACAACCTTCCTTACGCTCTCCCACCATGGTGAAACCTCCGGAACAACCGTTGTAACGTCATAGTCTTTGTTTTTCTTGTTATGAGTGTGTTGTACACGGAACCGCTGATAATAATAAAAAAATATAAAAAAACACTAAAAGCTAACCGAAAGAAAGTTAACACAAAAAATTTGTTTGGTAATGATGTTGTTCGTATGAAACCTCACGTGGTCAGAGATGAGCAAATGGTACGGGGTACCGGTACCGGATTTCCTGAACCCAAAGATCTTAAGTACCAATTCGGTACCGACTTTTAGCGTTCCTGGTATCAGTTCGCTATCGATTTTTACCTTAATATACCGGTACCGTAACCAGTATTTTCGGTTAACAGTATACTGATTCGTTATCGGTTGGCAACGAGCTCATGCCTACCCCTTAAACAAAAAAAAATCATTATAAGTTGAACAAAATCAACAAAAAAAGGTTGTTACCGTTTTTGTTCGTACGGTACCCATGATCAGGGATGAGCAAATAGTACCGGGTAGCAGTACCGAAGTTCTCGAACTAAAAGATTTTCAAAATCAATTCGGTACCGACTTTTATTTTCTGTGCCAGGCTGGTGCGGTTTTTATCTTCATGTATCGATAACAAATCGGATCGTAACAGTATTTTCAATACAAGTACCAGTTGACACCAAGCTTATCCAGCTTAAAAAGTAAAGAAAATAATTATGATTATAATATAAATAATAAGAGTATTAAAAATATTATATATATATATATATATATAGAGGTGAGGTTATTGTAAGAAAATTTAAAAGTGTGAGAATGATAAGAAAGAATCTAAACCATTAGATATTTAATTTAATGGTTGAGATCATAGTGGCAATTCTGTAAATAATGTTGACTATTAAACTAACTAATTTTCTAGATTAAGGGTATAAAGGTAAATTTAATATTTTTAAATTAAGAAACTAACACTAATACACATGCAAAATTCCACATTCTTTTTTAAACATCAATAACTTTTTATACGTAACTCTTTTTAGAAAAAAAAATTACACCATAATAACGAGTGTTTTTTTTATTTTTAATATGAGTAACATATTGATATACTTATGTAGAGTTATTTCTGTTTTTATATATTTAGGGTGTTATTTCTATTTTGATTCTGATTAAAATGTTGACTGATGTTATGTTTTATGGGTATTATATTTGTTATATTTCAATGTTAGGTGTGTTCTTTATAAGATGTGTGCATTCAATATAACTGTTGTGGTGTTTTTATGAGTTATATGGTGTTTATTTTTGTTATATTTTCTTCTTTATAAGATGTATGCCTTCAATATACATGATGTGGTGTTTTTATGAGTTAGGGTGTTATTTCAAATTCGAAAATCCCTACAATAACTGCCAAAAATTGGTTGCATATATTCATTCTATAATTAGATTTTATTAGTTAAATTACACTTATACCCTTAAACTACCAAAATAAAAATGGACACATGTCACCTCCATAATCTTTCTTATCCTTCTCACACTTTTAAATTTTCTCACATGAACCTCTACATATATATATATATATATATATATTAAAATCACTATTAATTAGCTTATTTTATTAAAATTAGTGTGATTATCGCGCGCTTCGTTGCAGGCCTTTGGTCATTATCGGTCTGGTTCATTACAGTACTCGTACTGGCACTCGGCATGACAATCGTTGCCAATCGGCACGTTTTTACATCGACTGAAAACAACAAAAGGAATACTTGTCGCGGTACAAGTGTTGTTCGGTCGGTATTGGTCCGTTACGATACCAGTATCGTACAGACACTCGATATAACTTACGATACCTAAAAATACTTCATTGTGAGCATAACTTTGTGTTCAATGAATTTTATACCGCCACGTCGAGAAAACTATAAAACGGATCGGTATCTTTGCCAATGTTGTTTGGTCAGTTATGTTCATTTAGTTATGATAAAAAAGCAACTACATATGACTCGTTCAAATAGACCTTTATTGAATTGTAATAATAATAATAAGCATATTATGACGCTAATAATAAAAAAAACTATACTGATGTTATACGATACGATACTGATGTTCAGATAGCATTAGTAATATTAAAAAAGAAAATCATTAAAAGTTAAATTAAAGAAATATGTTTAAGGTTAAAGTAAATATAATAATAATCTATTGTAATATAAAATAATAAAAGTATAGAAAAAAACTATATATAATATATTATAAAAATCAAATTTCTATTTCATGATCACTTTCCAATTATACTTGTTGACGTCTCGCGTTGCAGCAAAACGGAACAAATGATAATGTAGAAACAACGTTAAAATTAATCATGGTGTTTAGAAAGCCAACCATTAGAATCAGTTCGGTTTATTATCGTACCCGATACCAAATAAATACTCAATTTCAAATACAACTTTGTTTTTAACAAATCTTATACCATTTGGTCAAGGAAAAAAATTAACGCACGGAAGTTATTAAAGAGATATCAAATTAATTTAAAAGAAAATATAATTGAAGAAATAGAATTATTTAAAACAAAAAAGAAAGGATAAATGAACTATAATTTTAAGAAAGGAAAAAGTATGTTACAAGTTAAAATAAATATAACAATAACTATTATAATATTAAATAAATATTATAATTATAATTATAATAAATAAAAAATATTAAAAAATTATAAATTATATATTATATATTTATATAAAAATAAAATCACTATTCATAACCATTCATTTATAATATAATTATAATTATATTAATTATATAAATTATAATAATATAATATATTATAATAATTTAAATTTTTAATATAAATAATTATATATATTATATATAATATAATATAATATAATTATAACTTATAAAATAAATATTAGAAATTTATATTATATATTAATATAAATAAAATCATATTTATAGCTATTTTGATATAATAATATATATATATTATAATTATTATATAAAAATATAATATAAAATTATAGTATATTAATAAATATAATTATAACTATATATAAAAAAATATTAAGTTATATATTAAATAAATAAAAATAAATCACTATTTATAGCCACTTTCTGAATATAGTCACTTTCTAATTATAATTATATTATAATTATATATAATAATAAGATATTAAAAAAAATATATATTAATATAAAATAAAATTACTTTACTATTTATAATCATTTCTAATCTAATTATAGTAATAGTAATAGTAATAGTAATAGTAATAGTAATAATTATAATATAAAATATAATATATAATATAATATAATATAATATAATTATAACTATATATAATAATAAAATATTAGAAAATTATATATTATATATTAATATAAAAATAAAATTACTATTTATAGGCACTTTCTGATTATAGCCACTTTCTAATTATAATTTATAATTATATATAATAATAAGATATTAAAAATTATATATTAATATAAAAATAAAATCACTATTCATAGCCATTTTCTAATTCTAATTCTAATTTAATTATATATAATTATATATAATGTATATTAAATACGTTAATAAATTTTCACCCTGAAAAATTAGTCGAACTTTCTAATATGACTAACTATTAAAATATTAACTTTAACTTTTAACCATGTTAGGTAACTTATCATGATGATAAATAAATATGTTATATCAAATTAAAAAAAATATAATTTGAATTTTTAAATGGAGTCTACTAGTTAAAAAAATTAAACAGCTGTCTTTACACTCAAAAGTTTTAGTTTTAAAAACTTTAATCCTATTTTTTTAAAAGTAAATTTTATTTAAAATATAATTTTCATAAATATGTAATATTTTCTATAGTGTGATGATATTTGTATCTCATCTCAATATATCATTGTTTTCTAAAATAGTATTTATATAAAAGCATTTATCATATCATTAATATATCTCAATATATCATTGTTTCCTAAAATAGTATTTATATCAAAGCATTTATCATATCATTAATATACGCAGTAGATTTTAATTAACGTTCATTTACGACAACCTCATAACTTACAATTTATTTCTAAAAATACTTGCAATCTTATCATCATTATTTTATTTTTTTCGTGTTATTATTTTACAGTCTAATGTAATAAGATAAATTATAATGACTCAATAGAGAAGTGAAACCTTAGAAAATATAAGAATAGCTGAAAATGTATTTTTATTTGTTTCATTATTTTATATAATAAGTCATTTTACTGAATATGATTATATACAAATTTATTATTTACATTTATTTCAATATTTAACCCATGTAATACACATGTTTGTAAACTAGTATGATAAAATATACACACATAACATTTGTTTGTATCACATGATAACAAAGATGAGATAAAAACTGGAATGTTATAGCTTTGAAAATATAAGGGATAAATGGGTATTTTCTGTAAATAAAATATTAAAAGATGAACACTGATTAAAGTGGTTGTGCATGCTTGAAGCTAACAAGTTTTCAAATTTGATATGATGGTGAGTGGCAATTGCCTGCTGGGAAAGAAGCAACCATGGGCTGGCAGGAGCACATTCTGGCATATGATTTAGTATTGTCCTTTTGTGGGCAAGCATGCTAACCAAACGGTACATCTACACCACCATATAACACCCTCCTGTCTTATTATCCACCACTAAACATGTTTTGTTTTACATTTTTAGTCTTTTATGATAATAGATTCGTTTCAAACATTATGCAACTATTTTCATGACAAATGTACTTTATATGTTGGTTGGGATTGGTACTTCACCTTCACTTAGCCTTCAGCTAAGTCGGGTCAGGTTGCGAGGGGGAGGACCGTTCACTTATCACCTATGCGTGTGAGATTTTTTTTTTCTACTTGTGAACGCATGGGTATCTGTCAAATGGGTTTTGTAAATAGGTGCGAATAATCCCTGGTCTGTAAATCCAACAAAGATTATGTGAAGTAAAATAAGAGTTTATTTTTCTAAACAAATGGTTCATCTTAGAAATCAAATATATTGTTTAAGCAATCAAATAAATATGTAAGACCGTGAACATTCAAATTTGATATTTATGATTCTTGACGATGTTTTTCTTAGTCTTGTATGATTTAGTAATCTAAGGTTTGAACTTAATTTTTTCTTAGCATCTGTGATTTGTCAGCTTATGTATTATACTATTCACTATAATGTATAAATATATATTATTTACGGGGTATAGACACAAGTGTATATCAAATGAGTTTCACGAATGAGTATGCGTGAGAATTGCCTTTCGTATGGCGTCGGTTCACGCACGCAAATACAAGCATTGCTCGCTAGTCGCAAGTACGCAACAACTAAGATAAGCATAATTAAAGTAAGACTTGCTATCGCATGAAAAGGAAGGGGGTTCAGATTATTAATTAAAAAAAATCTTGTTTCCAGTTCTAATATGGGCTGTTGCGTAGATCGACGTTACTGGTCTGCTTCATTGCTTGGCAGATTTGTGGGCTTTATCAGTTGTGAACTGCTTGATTGTTGGGTCGCTACGTACGGGCTTTTGATTCATGGTTCTAAATAGAGATGGGCATAAAAACCGGTTCCGAACCCGAACCGGTAGAACCGAACTGGAACCGGTTCCAGTTCCTACCCGATATTAAGTAGAACCGGTTCCGGGTTCAAAATACCCGTTGGTTCCAACCCGGTTCCACAATTTTACCATTTGACTCGGGTAGTAACCGGTTCCTACCCGTACCGGGTTCCTACCCGTACCCGGTTTCACTTGTACCCGGTTCCATCAGTACCCGGAAATGAAGTTCAAGAAGGAACCGGTTATACCGTTATAATGTTACCTTTGGAACCGGTTATAGCCGAAAAAGTGGAGACTAACGATAGAAAGAAACACAAAAATAATAAACACAATAGAAAGAAACATTACACAAACTTTATTAAAACACCAAACCAAACGGGTTACATAAAACATTGGAAGAACCGGTGCCGGAACCTTCTCCCGTCTCATTTTTCTTTGCCTTCGTCACTGGGCAATGCCGCTCAGTGTGTTTCTTAAGGGTTGAGTTGGCTGCGGCCTTCATAAATTTTCCGCAAGCTTTGCATCTAGCCATCTCGTGGCTGTCGGACATTAAACAGAGATCAAAATTCTTCCATATAGCTGGGTTTCTTTTCGTCTCTAAGACAGTAACAACTTGTTCGTTGCTTGCCATAGGTATTTTGCAAGATTTTTGAGAAGATGATTGAGTTTGTAAGTTGATGATGGTGAGTTTGTAAGTTGAAATGGTAAGTAGGGAGGGGTTTATATAAAAAAACCGATTTCGACGAACAGGAACCGGTTCCCAACGGTAACTTTTTTTATCAGGAACCGGTTCCCAACGGTAACTTTTTATCAGGAACCGGTTATAACGGTAACTTTTTTATCAGGAACCGGTTCTGAACAGTAAAAGTCAGATTTTTTCGACTGTCAGGAACCGGTTCTGAACAGTAAAAGTCAGGATTTACTGTTAGGAACCGGTTCTAAACAGTAAAAGTCAGATTTTCGACTGTCAGGAACCGGTTCTAAACAGTTAAACTCAGATTTTCGACTGTCAGGAACCGGTTCCACACCATACCCGGTTCCATAATACCCGTACCCGGTTCTACACGGTTCCATATTCTTGGGTGTGAACCCGGGTAGGAACTGGACCCGGTTCCACACCATACCCGGTTCCAATGACATCCGAGCAGAACCAGTTCCGGGTTGGAACCGGTTCCGGGTAATAATAAAACCCGATTATGCCCATCTCTAGTTCTAAACATGCACTTCTTTTTTACATCAAGTGACACATCATACTTTTACAAAAAGTAAACTGTTAAAATGGTCCCTGCGATTTGGTCAATTTTGATATTTTAGTTCAAAACTCAAACCTTTTGAATCTGAGTCTCTGTGGTTTCAATTTTTTTGTCATTTTCATCCAATATTAAAATCGGGTTAGATTTTTCAGTTAACATCCAACTATTTTGTCTTTTTACTTGACCGTTTTGCCCTTCATTAAAAGGGAGGAAAAGACAAAAAAGTTGGATATCAACTGAAAATCTAACCATATTTTGTTTTTGGATGAAAATGTCAACAAAATTAAAACCACAAGGACCCAAATTTAAAAGGTTTGAATTTTGGACTAAAGTGGCAAAAGTGACCAAACCTCAGGTACCATTTTGGCAGTTTACTCTTTTACAAATGCGTTAAAAATACTAATTTTCTCTCCAACATTACAAACATTCTTACCAATACTTACATTTTCACATCATCATTATGTTTTATATTTCCTTTTTTGTACTTAAATTCTTTATATTATTTAACCATTTTACATTTTTGTATTCTTAAAAATAAAAGTAATTAAATATAATTAGGCATAATTAAAACTAAACTTAAAAAGTTATATCGTTAGCTTTATTGAATTTGATTTATGTTTACTTGTTACCGTTAATTTATGGATGAAAGGGAAAAAATTAAATGTTGTATTTAACTTGTTACCCTTAGTTTTAGTTTAATATCATTTAAGTATTTACCATTCAATTTAAGTTGTGTTAAAAAGAAAAAGTGAATGCTGCATATCAGTTGGTGGAGCTTCAACAAAATAAAAGGAAAATAATATTGAAGCTAAAAACAAAAATGAATTCATAAAAGGAAAATAATATTGAAGCTAAAAAAATAAATTTCTTTTAGGAAAATTTATATTATATTATATTATATTATAAATGAGTGAGATGTAACTAACTTGAAGTTGGTACATTTATTTTTTTCTTTTATTATATTTTTTTTATCTATACTCTTTAATATTTGTATTGTCACTTAAAATACTTTAACTTTCTAAAAACTTTATAATAGTTTTTACTTGTTTATTTTTATGTACATATTGGTATAAATCCAAGTTGATTACCGTTACCCTTCTTTTTTCTTTTTTATTCACGTTTTCAGTTTATATACGTTTTGATATGAATTTTCTTTTAGTATAAGTCGGGTTAGATCTAATACGTTTTCATTAGACTGTATAAATTTGACTTACATTACGTTTTGGCGCCACCCCAACACTTATTATTTCATTTATATTTAATTTTGTACTTATTTTCAAGTTCAAGTTGGTTTTCGACGTTAATTTCTTTCCCAATAAGTCAAGTCAAATATAATACATTTTTGTGCTTATTTTTATGTATATCTTCAATTTATCTATGTTTTGACATAACTTTTGTTTGAAAACAATTTGAATCTTCATGGTACAAATCCAAGTTACTTTACACTTGGACCCGCTGCAACGCGCGAGAAATTTAGTAGTTAGTTGGCATATTGTTTCCTACAATTAAGAGATCTTCGTTATGCTTGTTTCAGGTGTGATCACACACGACCTGTTGAGACATGAACACTGGAAGGGTATGGTCCTAAAAACTTTGCGCCTGCGCAAAGGATCATACCCCAACAACAACATACTACAAGAATAACCTTGCGCGCAACGTGCAATGGTGCGCCTTTCTTGAAACCAACAGGTTGCCTAACAACCTTGCGTGCAATGCGCAATGGTAAGGCATCCTTAATACATAAAGGTTACACAACGAGCCTTGCGCACTCATTGTAACATCCGTCAAAAACCGGATTAACCAAACCCGCTTCGTTTATTAACCGAACGATCAGTTAAAAATTTCGTTGCATATTTAATGCTCAAATTAATTTTAAACGATACATAATTAATAAGTATATTAGAATATAAAATTTATATTTGAAAATTTATTAAAAATAAGGAAATAAAATAATATGCTGATGCCGGGTTTCGAACCCGGGTCAGCCGAGAACTCAAAGTCTTAACTCACATCTATCCAACCACTCTGCCACTTGTGTTGTTTGTTAACATATTGAAACAATTAATACATAAAATAAATCTGGAAATCAAACCCAGTCAACAGCGCGCCCAAATCCGCTGACGCTGGAAAACCCGACGATTTCGCCAATTATCGTCGGTTACTTTTGACTTAACGTAAGAATTAATGACGCCATCGGTTATAACCGACATCCAGTTCCGCGACATCCGTCGTAACCGCCGGAGAACGGCTGACCAACGAATCAAGACGGGAATCAGACCCAATTCATCGATATTCTTCCCTATAAATGCACACCCTAGCCTCTGGTAAACTTTTCGCTCAAAATCGCACCGATTATTGAATCAATTTCACTCGTCGGAAAATCTCTGCAAGTCGCCGGAAAACCGAGACTTTCATCTACACGGTAAATAACTCGACTTTTTCTGTTTTAAACCCATTGTTAGACTAATACTAACATCAATCCCTCACCCAGAATCTATTCCAGACGACATTGCCGGACATTCCATTTTCGCCGGAAAACTTCTGAAAGTTCCAGAATTACGCCGTGAGCCGGTATGATCATTTAAACTTACTGATAATCGTTGCTCAGTAGTTCAATTTCACATCTAATCCATCCAAACTGATAATTGATCCTAACAGCCGAAGTTCACAAAACAGAGCCGACGAATCCTTGCCGAGTTCTGAAAAAGTCACCTGTTCGGTACAATCATTCTCCAAACCCTTTCTGTTCAATACATTACAATCGCTTATAAAGTTCGTTAAATTAATTTAACAAGTAACAGCATGGTTAACCGTTGTCTGTGTTTTGAGCGAAGAAGACGAAGTCGTATTGATTATAAGATTAATTAAAATCAGTATTATGAACGGGTTAGACACACAGTCCAGCGGTGGACTGTGTGCAAACAATACGCATACGTCCCGAGTTTGATCATTGACACACGCACATTCGCTGTAATAAAATGTCTTTTTTTAAACGAACCGGATCCACACGCAGTAAGATGTTAAGTATAATAAAAACCGTAATATTTACCAAGTTAGACACACAGTCCAGCGGTGGACTGTGTGCCAAACTAAACCACAGGTCCCGGGTTCGAGACCTGTGGAGAGCACCGAGTCGATACAATTAAACCCTTTTTAAAAATAAATGATTTTCGGATTAACTTAAATAGTGTATAAATATAATTAAAAACAGAAATATTTCGGGTTAGACACGTAGCTCAGTTGGTAGAGCTGCGTGCACGCGTACGGGAAGTCACGGGTTCGAGTCTCACTCAGTGCAATAATATTCCCAATCGAACCGGTCAACGGTCAACAGTCGTGGTCAACAGTCAAAAGTCAACATTTTTTTATTATTTTTATTTATTTAATTTAAAAACCAATTAAAAATACTTAAAAATAACGTTTTTAAAATTAGAAAATAGCCTTAAACTCACAAAAATATATCCAAAATACTACTAAAATTGATTAATAAAATCCGCTTATTTACTGAATCATTATGTTATTATCTAGGTTAGTTTCTCTCGTGGTTAAATCCAAATTCGTGCGCATTCTTCATCAATCCAAGAAACGCAACCACTGTGAGTGAATTCTTACAAACTCCCCTTTTTATTCACGTTTTGGGGTGTATCGTGTGTCACTTAAACTAATTCGTTTATTCAAACTCGTGCTATACCATATTATGATCTAAACTTAGAATGTAAATATTGTTTGTAGTTATGTATTACATATTGTCAAGTTGTATGCAAATTATTTGTTAGGCCCATCAGTTCCTCGTGGGCGACGAGTTGAACAACGCGTGCCTTAAAACTCATTCATTAGGCCCATCAGTTCGTAGAACAACGCGTGCCTCAAAACTCATTCATTAGGCCCATCAGTTCCTCGTGGGAGACGAGTTGAACAACGCGTGCCTCAAAACAATCTATTATTGTATGTGTGTGCATTATTTAATATTAAGTGTTTTGTGAACATTACATCTACATTTACTCATATGTGGTTATGCACTTTATTTAATAATCAATTCAATAAACTTGTTTAAATGTTTTTCATAGGATTCACTCGCCAACTTTTTGTTGACCCAAAAACCATTTTTACACATGATACAGGGAACATGATGAAGCAAGGAAAACATAGGAAATTGCCTTAGAAGAAAAATAATGAAGTTTAGAAGGATGTATAGAACATGTTGAATTGGTTTGATTTGATTGTATGATTCCCTTTTAAATTGTAATAATAAATATGAAACATTATAATAAATGTCATGAGCTTTGATGAAAACCTAATCATGCCCGATCACCTTTTCGCTGCGGGTCGGGGTGCGACAGATTGGTATCAGAGCTTTTGACTATAGGGATATAGGATAGGTTATTAGACCCTTAGAGCCTATACTATAGTTGATTAGATTTTAATTGTTTATGTGGTTATATGCAAACTCATGATGTTTATTTCTTTCATATTTATTACATACACAAATGCATGCAAACACTTCCAATACTACATTTTGTGATACATAGTGAATTATACTTACAATCAAACATACATAATTACATACACATTCATCATACATATTTCAATGTTCACATATTCAAATTATCTTCATACTTCCGTTATTCAAGATTTTGTCGCATTTTTCATTTTTCAAATCTCATCAAAGTGAGTTCTGCGACGGGCATGTAGTAACTGTAAGGGTACAAGTACCGGTAGTCGGAACGTCCTGTCTAGGTTGGCATTCGTATAAATCCAATATAACGGACCAGTTTGCCTACCTGGGGACTAACGATGAGAGTACGAAGGACCTATTAGGCCAAAGCATGCCACACCAAACGTCGTTCAACTAACCCCACTTTGAGGTGTCACCGTGTCCACACCTGGATACATTCCGAATATCATATGTTACATACTTATTTCTCGATTTTCTCTGGGTTTTAGTGTACGTAACCAGGCTAACACATGCGAACCATATGAAAAACCCGGTAATCATGGGGGCCCACATGATTACGAAGGTGAAGTATGGCGGCATGCAAGGCCCAATTACGAGCAAAGCCCAAGACATCCCATGGATGTAGTAGATTTATTATTCTATATTTATTTTATGAATGTTCATTCCTAAATACGACACATGATCCCTAAAACATCCAACTCATACTCTTAATATGTATTCCTTGTAGATGTCTTCTAGTCTCGCTCGTAGGAAGATGAGATCAGGAAAAGCCCGCGAGCGCATGGCTGCCCAAATCGCTCAACAAATGGCTGCCGTAATACCCAACATTGTAGTTCAAGTCCAACAATCCCTTACCGCTAATCCCGTCAACCAAGAAGATCAAAATGTTATCAACCCTCCCCCAATTACCACTAAATGCACCTACAAGCATTTCAAATCCTGCGACCCTCCAAAATACGAAGGGACTGAAGGTGTCACCGCTCTCCTCCATTGGTTTGAAGAAATGGAAAACACTTTTCTAAATTGCGATTGCCCCGATGATCGCAAAGTGCGATATGCTACTGGTCGTTTACTGGAATAGCACTTACATGGTGGAATACAGAGAAGGCCAAACGAGGTGTAGAAGATGCTATGACTTTGACTTGGGAAGAGTTGAAGGAAATCATGACAAGAAGATTTTGCCCAAGGAGCGAAATCAAGAAATTGGAGGATGAGTTCTATTCTTTGAAACAAAATGAAGGCGATCACACCACCTACAACAAGAGGTTCCTCGAGTTAAATCAAATGGTTCCCATCTTGTTCACTCCCCTCTACCGTTTGATCGAGCACTACATTCGAGGTCTTCCTTCAAAAATTCAAGACTCTGTAATAAGTACCCACCTGCAACTTTGGAAGCAGCAATGGAATTAGCTACAGAGCTCACCAAAAACCGCATACGTAATAAAGACTTCAAGGAGGAGAAGAAGAAGGATAAAACATCAACTGAAACCTCAAACTCCACCCAAACCGAATCCCCTTCACGATCCATTTCTAAGAGAAAACGAGATGGGCAACTTTTTGCTGTCACGCAACGCAATCAACCAGCCTCACAAGCCGTACCCCTCCAAGCTATCCCAATCACCCAAGTAGCACCCAACTCAACTTACCCAAATAAGAAACCTTACCTTGGACCTCACCCTCAATGTAACACCTGTTTTTATCACCATCCATCTACCTTACCTTGTCGACTATGTGCGAATTGTGGACGCTATGGTCATTTGAGCAAGGCTTGCCGCACCTCTCAGAACCAAACCTCACCCCCTACTCAAAACATGATCCAAACATATCAACAACCCCAATACCCCATGCTTCCATATGTTCGAGCTTGTTTTAATTGTGGCGACCCTACCCACTTTAGAAACACGTGCCCTCGATTGGTTAACATCATACACGCCCAAGCTCAAGCAAACCCAGTTAACCAAGCAAATCAAGGAAGCCTAATCACCAGGCCACCAGCAAGAGGAAGAGTCTACAACATCAACGCCAATCCTGTTGAAGATAATGACGGCCCAAACGAACCACCCAACTAGTCTTCTTCACCAAAAATCAAGATTCAACTCCAACCGCTTAGTTTTTATGTTTTTCCTTTATGTTATCTCAATTCTCACGTATCTCAATTATAAATTGGAAATTTATCCAAGAATCTTAATGCGAATTACTATTTCAGTTTTGTTTTATACTCGTTGATTTAACATTCATATCATCATACTTGACGACATATTTCAATCTCATCATTTAAAGAAGTTGAGTTGTGTCTCACTTCTACATAGACTAACCTCTCCATCATAACAAACGAGAGAGGTACTGTCAAACATGTATACTATCAGAATTAAGACTCAAGCTTTGGTTGATTGTGTTTGTTTATGATTTAGAGTCACATAGGACTAATCATAACTTACTGATAAAACCAATGAAAATTTGACAAGAATATGGTGGATACGCCGCTGGTACTTCCTATATATAAGTATTCTTGCCAAAGGATCAAAGGCATTGTCAGGCGGGTATGAGAAGTTCCATGTAGGATTTAGTAATGTCTTGGTTGAAGTTTGTTTTATACTCACTGATTTAGCATTTATATCATCATACATCTCAACATATTTCAATCTCATCATTTAAAGAAGTTGAGCTGTGTCTCACTTCCACATGGACTAACCTCTCCATCATAACAAACGAGAGAGGTACTGTCATCATTCAAACATGTATACTATCAGAATTAAGACTCAAGCTTTGGTTGTTGTGTTTGTTTATGTTCTAGAGTCGTATCATAGAACCAATCATGACTTACTGATAAAACCAATGAAAATTTGACAAGAATATGGTGGATACGCCGCTGGTACTTCCTATATATAAGTATTCTTGGCAAAGGATCAGAGGCATTGCCAGGCGGTTATGAGAGTTTCCATGTAGGTTTTAGTAGTAGAAGTTTTGTTTTAGGATATAACCTTATCTTTCCAAATGTATAAAAACTCTTGTGCATAAAATCATACTTAGTCATCCAACTCTGTTTATCAATATTCTTTATCGTAGGCAACAAAAAGCGATTCCTGTAGCAGGGTATTCAACCCTTAAAAGGAACGTTACCGCCTCAAACAAAATTTAAACTCTTACTCCCTTCTAAGTATGTAACTGTCAAATTAAAACACTATCCTTTTGAGTCAAACATGCTACTACTTAAATTTCGGGAGGAAATTTCTAAAAGTAGGGGATACTGTAATATCCGTCAAAAACCGGATTAACCAAACCCGCTTCGTTTATTAACCGAACGACCAGTTAAAAATTTCGTTGCATATTTAATGCTCAAATTAATTTTAAACGATACATAATTAATAAGTATATTAGAATATAAAATTTATATTTGAAAATTTATTAAAAATAAGGAAATAAAAATATTATGCTGATGCCGGGTTTCGAACCCGGGTCAGCCGAGAACTCAAAATCTTAACTCACATCTATCCAACCACTCCGCCACTTGTGTTGTTTGTTAACATATTGAAACAATTAATACATAAAATAAATCTGGAAATCAAACTCAGTCAACAACGCGCCCAAATCCGCTGACGCCGGAAAACCCGACGATTTCCCCAATTATCGTCGGTTACTTTTGACTTAACGTAAGAATTAACGACGCCATCGGTTATAACCGACATCCAGTTCCGCGACATCCGTCGTAACCGCCGGAGAAACGGCTGACCAACGAATCAAGACGGGAATCAGACCCAATTCATCGATATTCTTCCCTATAAATGCACACCCTAGCCTCTGGTAAACTTTTCGCTCAAAATCGCACCGATTATTGAATCAATTTCACTCGTCGGAAAATCTCTGCAAGTCGCCGGAAAACCGAGACTTTCATCTACACGGTAAATAACTCGACTTTTTCTGTTTTAACCCATTGTTAGACTAATACTAACATCAATCCCTCACCCAGAATCTATTCCAGACGACATTGCCGGACATTCCATTTTCGCCGGAAAACTTCTGAAAGTTCCAGAATTACGCCGTGAGCCGGTATGATCATTTAAACTTACTGATAATCGTTGCTCAGTAGTTCAATTTCACATCTAATCCATCCAAACTGATAATTGATCCTAACAGCCGAAGTTCACAAAACAGAGCCGACGAATCCTTGCCGGAGTTCTGAAAAAGTCACCTGTTCGGTACAATCATTCTCCAAACCCTTTCTGTTCAATACATTACAATCGCTTATAAAGTTCGTTAAATTAATTTAACAAGTAACAGCATGGTTAACCGTTGTCTGTGTTTTGAGCGAAGAAGACGAAGTCGTATTGATTATAAGATTAATTAAAATCAGTATTATGAACGGGTTAGACACACAGTCCAGCGGTGGACTGTGTGCAAACAATACGCATACGTCCCGAGTTTGATCATTGACACACGCACATTCGCTGTAATAAAATGTCTTTTTTTAAACCGAACCGGATCCACACGCAGTAAGAAGTTAAGTATAATAAAAACCGTAATATTTACCAAGTTAGACACACAGTCCAGCGGTGGACTGTGTGCCAAACTAAACCACAGGTCCCGGGTTCGAGACCTGTGGAGAGCACCGAGTCGATACAATTAAACCCTTTTTAAAAATAAATGATTTTCGGATTAACTTAAATAGTGTATAAATATAATTAAAAACAGAAATATTTCGGGTTAGACACGTAGCTCAGTTGGTAGAGCTGCGTGCACGCGTACGGGAAGTCACGGGTTCGAGTCTCACTCAGTGCAATAATATTCCCAATCGAACCGGTCAACGGTCAACAGTCGTGGTCAACAGTCAAAAGTCAACATTTTTTTTATTATTTTTATTTATTTAATTTAAAAACCAATTAAAAATACTTAAAAATAACGTTTTTAAAGTTAGAAAATAGCCTTAAACTCACAAAAATATATCCAAAATACTACTAAAATTGATTAATAAAATCCGCTTATTTACTGAATCATTATGTTATTATCTAGGTTAGTTTCTCTCGTGGTTAAATCCAAATTCGTGCGCATTCTTCATCAATCCAAGAAACGCAACCACTGTGAGTGAATTCTTACAAACTCCCCTTTTTATTCACGTTTTGGGGTGTATCGTGTGTCACTTAAACTAATTCGTTTATTCAAACTCGTGCTATACCATATTATGATCTAAACTTAGAATGTAAATATTGTTTGTAGTTATGTATTACATATTGTCAAGTTGTATGCAAATTATTTGTTAGGCCCATCAGTTCCTCGTGGGCGACGAGTTGAACAACGCGTGCCTTAAAACTCATTCATTAGGCCCATCAGTTCGTAGAACAACGCGTGCCTCAAAACTCATTCATTAGGCCCATCAGTTCCTCGTGGGAGACGAGTTGAACAACGCGTGCCTCAAAACAATCTATTATTGTATGTGTGTGCATTATTTAATATTAAGTGTTTTGTGAATACATTTACATCTACATTTACTCATATGTGGTTATGCACTTTATTTAATAATCAATTCAATAAACTTGTTTAAATGTTTTTCATAGGATTCACTCGCCAACTTTTTGTTGACCCAAAAACCATTTTTACACATGATACAGGGAACATGATGAAGCAAGGAAAACATAGGAAATTGCCTTAGAAGAAAAATAATGAAGTTTAGAAGGATGTATAGAACATGTTGAATTGGTTTGATTTGATTGTATGATTCCCTTTAAATTGTAATAATAAATATGAAACATTATAATAAATGTCATGAGCTTTGATGAAAACCCAATCATGCCCTGATCACCTTTTCGCTGCGGGTCGGGGTGCGACAGATTGGTATCAGAGCTTTTGACTATAGGGATATAGGATAGGTTATTAGACCCTTAGAGCCTATACTATAGTTGATTAGATTTTAATTGTTTATGTGGTTATATGCAAACTCATGATGTTTATTTCTTTCATATTTATTACATACACAAATGCAAGCAAACACTTCCAATACTACATTTTGTGATACATAGTGAATTATACTTACAATAAAACATACATAATTACATACACATTCATCATACATATTTCAATGTTCACATATTCAAATTATCTTCATACTTCCGTTATTCAAGATTTTGTCGCATTTTTCATTTTTCAAATCTCATCAAAGTGAGTTCTGCGACGGGCATGTAGTAACTGTAAGGGTACAAGTACCGGTAGTCGGAACGTCCTGTCTAGGTTGGCATTCGTATAAATCCAATATAACGGACCAGTTTGCCTACCTGGGGACTAACGATGAGAGTACGAAGGACCTATTAGGCCAAAGCATGCCACACCAAACGTCGTTCAACTAACCCCACTTTGAGGTGTCACCGTGTCCACACCTGGATACATTCCGAATATCATATGTTACATACTTATTTCTCGATTTTCTCGGGTTTTAGTGTACGTAACCAGGCTAACACATGCGAACCATATGAAAAACCCGGTAATCATGGGGGCCCACATGATTACGAAGGTGAAGTATGGCGGCATGCAAGGCCCAATTACGAGCAAAGCCCAAGACATCCCATGGATGTAGTAGATTTATTATTCTATATTTATTTTATGAATGTTCATTCCTAAATACGACACATGATCCCTAAAACATCCAACTCATACTCTTAATATGTATTCCTTGTAGATGTCTTCTAGTCTCGCTCGTAGGAAGATGAGATCAGGAAAAGCCCGCGAGCGCATGGCTGCCCAAATCGCTCAACAAATGGCTGCCGTAATACCCAACATTGTAGTTCAAGTCCAACAATCCCTTACCGCTAATCCCGTCAACCAAGAAGATCAAAATGTTATCAACCCTCCCCCAATTACCACTAAATGCACCTACAAGCATTTCAAATCCTGCGACCCTCCAAAATACGATAGGGACTGAAGGTGTCACCGCTCTCCTCCATTGGTTTGAAGAAATGGAAAACACTTTTCTAAATTGCGATTGCCCCGATGATCGCAAAGTGCGATATGCTACTGGTCGTTTACCTGGAATAGCACTTACATGGTGGAATACAGAGAAGGCCAAACGAGGTGTAGAAGATGCTATGACTTTGACTTGGGAAGAGTTGAAGGAAATCATGACAAGACGATTTTGCCCAAGGAGCGAAATCAAGAAATTGGAGGATGAGTTCTATTCTTTGAAACAAAATGAAGGCGATCACACCACCTACAACAAGAGGTTCCTCGAGTTAAATCAAATGGTTCCCAACTTGTTCACTCCCCTCTACCGTTTGATCGAGCACTACATTCGAGGTCTTCCTTCAAAAATTCAAGACTCTGTAATAAGTACCACACCTGCAACTTTGGAAGCAGCAATGGAATTAGCTACAGAGCTCACCAAAAACCGCATACGTAATAAAGACTTCAAGGAGGAGAAGAAAAGGATAAAACATCAACTGAAACCTCAAACTCCACCCAAACCGAATCCCCTTCACATCCATTTCTAAGAGAAAACGAGATGGGCAACTTTTTGCTGTCACCTAACGCAATCAACCAGCCTCACAAGCCGTACCCCTCCAAGCTATCCCAATCACCCAAGTGCACCCAACTCAACTTACCCAAATAAGAAACCTTACCTTGGACCTCACCCTCAATGTAACACCTATTTTTATCACCATCCATCTACCTTACCTTGTCGACTATGTGCGAATTGTGGACGCTATGGTCATTTGAGCAAGGCTTGCCGCACCTCTCAGAACCAAACCTCACCCCTACTCAAAACATGATCCAAACATATCAACAACCCCAATACCCCATGCTTCCATATGTTCGAGCTTGTTTTAATTGTGGCGACCCTACCCACTTTAGAAACACGTGCCCTCGATTGGTTAACATCATACACGCCCAAGCTCAAGCAAACCCAGTTAACCAAGCAAATCAAGGAAGCCTAATCACCAGGCCACCAGCAAGAGGAAGAGTCTACAACATCAACGCCAATCCTGTTGAAGATAATGACGGCCCAAACGAACCACCCAACTAGTCTTCTTCACCAAAAATCAAGATTCAACTCCAACCGCTTAGTTTTTATGTTTTTCCTTTATGTTATCTCAATTCTCACGTATCTCAATTATAAATTGGAAATTTATCCAAGAATCTTAATGCGAATTACTATTTCAGTTTTGTTTTATACTCGTTGATTTAACATTCATATCATCATACTTGACGACATATTTCAATCTCATCATTTAAAGAAGTTGAGTTGTGTCTCACTTCTACATAGACTAACCTCTCCATCATAACAAACGAGAGAGGTACTGTCAAACATGTATACTATCAGAATTAAGACTCAAGCTTTGGTTGATTGTGTTTGTTTATGATTTAGAGTCACATAGGACTAATCATAACTTACTGATAAAACCAATGAAAATTTGACAAGAATATGGTGGATACGCCGCTGGTACTTCCTATATATAAGTATTCTTGCCAAAGGATCAAAGGCATTGTCAGGCGGGTATGAGAAGTTCCATGTAGGATTTAGTAATGTCTTGGTTGAAGTTTGTTTTATACTCACTGATTTAGCATTTATATCATCATACATCTCAACATATTTCAATCTCATCATTTAAAGAAGTTGAGCTGTGTCTCACTTCCACATGGACTAACCTCTCCATCATAACAAACGAGAGAGGTACTGTCATCATTCAAACATGTATACTATCATAATTAAGACTCAAGCTTTGGTTGTTGTGTTTGTTTATGTTCTAGAGTCGTATCATAGAACCAATCATGACTTACTGATAAAACCAATGAAAATTTGACAAGAATATGGTGGATACGCCGCTGGTACTTCCTATATATAAGTATTCTTGGCAAAGGATCAGAGGCATTGCCAGGCGGTTATGAGAGTTTCCATGTAGGTTTTAGTAGTAGAAGTTTTGTTTTAGGATATAACCTTATCTTTCCAAATGTATAAAAACTCTTGTGCATAAAATCATACTTAGTCATCCAACTCTGTTTATCAATATTCTTTATCGTAGGCAACAAAAAGCGATTCCTGTAGCAGGGTATTCAACCCTTAAAAGGAACGTTACCCGCCTCAAACAAAATTTAAACTCTTACTCCCTTCTAAGTATGTAACTGTCAAATTAAAACACTATCCTTTTGAGTCAAACATGCTACTACTTAAATTTCGGGAGGAAATTTCAAAAGTAGGGGATACTGTAATATCCGTCAAAAACCGGATTAACCAAACCCGCTTCGTTTATTAACCGAACGACCAGTTAAAAATTTCGTTGCATATTTAATGCTCAAATTAATTTTAAACGATACATAATTAATAAGTATATTAGAATATAAAATTTATATTTGAAAATTTATTAAAAATAAGGAAATAAAAATATTATGCTGATGCCGGGTTTCGAACCCGGGTCAGCCGAGAACTCAAAGTCTTAACTCACATCTATCCAACCACTCCGCCACTTGTGTTGTTTGTTAACATATTGAAACAATTAATACATAAAATAAATCTGGAAATCAAACTCAGTCAACAACGCGCCCAAATCCGCTGACGCCGGAAAACCCGACGATTTCCCCAATTATCGTCGGTTACTTTTGACTTAACGTAAGAATTAACGACGCCATCGGTTATAACCGACATCCAGTTCCGCGACATCCGTCGTAACCGCCGGAGAACGGCTGACCAACGAATCAAGACGGGAATCAGACCCAATTCATCGATATTCTTCCCTATAAATGCACACCCTAGCCTCTGGTAAACTTTTCGCTCAAAA
Organism: Scalesia atractyloides; assembly: GCA_947069175.1. Taxonomy (NCBI): domain Eukaryota; kingdom Viridiplantae; phylum Streptophyta; class Magnoliopsida; order Asterales; family Asteraceae; genus Scalesia; species Scalesia atractyloides. The sequence goes on from CAMTDV010000029.1 coordinate 9,433,510, forward strand.
TCGCACCGATTATTGAATCAATTTCACTCGTCGGAAAATCTCTGCAAGTCGCCGGAAAACCGAGACTTTCATCTACACGGTAAATAACTCGACTTTTTCTGTTTTAACCCATTGTTAGACTAATACTAACATCAATCCCTCACCCAGAATCTATTCCAGACGACATTGCCGGACATTCCATTTTCGCCGGAAAACTTCTGAAAGTTCCAGAATTACGCCGTGAGCCGGTATGATCATTTAAACTTACTGATAATCGTTGCTCAGTAGTTCAATTTCACATCTAATCCATCCAAACTGATAATTGATCCTAACAGCCGAAGTTCACAAAACAGAGCCGACGAATCCTTGCCGGAGTTCTGAAAAAGTCACCTGTTCGGTACAATCATTCTCCAAACCCTTTCTGTTCAATACATTACAATCGCTTATAAAGTTCGTTAAATTAATTTAACAAGTAACAGCATGGTTAACCGTTGTCTGTGTTTTGAGCGAAGAAGACGAAGTCGTATTGATTATAAGATTAATTAAAATCAGTATTATGAACGGGTTAGACACACAGTCCAGCGGTGGACTGTGTGCAAACAATACGCATACGTCCCGAGTTTGATCATTGACACACGCACATTCGCTGTAATAAAATGTCTTTTTTTAAACCGAACCGGATCCACACGCAGTAAGAAGTTAAGTATAATAAAAACCGTAATATTTACCAAGTTAGACACACAGTCCAGCGGTGGACTGTGTGCCAAACTAAACCACAGGTCCCGGGTTCGAGACCTGTGGAGAGCACCGAGTCGATACAATTAAACCCTTTTTAAAAATAAATGATTTTCGGATTAACTTAAATAGTGTATAAATATAATTAAAAACAGAAATATTTCGGGTTAGACACGTAGCTCAGTTGGTAGAGCTGCGTGCACGCGTACGGGAGTCACGGGTTCGAGTCTCACTCAGTGCAATAATATTCCCAATCGAACCGGTCAACGGTCAACAGCGTGGTCAACAGTCAAAAGTCAACATTTTTTTTATTATTATTTATTTATTTAATTTAAAAACCAATTAAAAATACTTAAAAATAACGTTTTTAAAGTTAGAAAATAGCCTTAAACTCACAAAAATATATCCAAAATACTACTAAAATTGATTAATAAAATCCGCTTATTTACTGAATCATTATGTTATTATCTAGGTTAGTTTCTCTCGTGGTTAAATCCAAATTCGTGCGCATTCTTCATCAATCCAAGAAACGCAACCACTGTGAGTGATTCTTACAAACTCCCCTTTTTATTCACGTTTTGGGGTGTATCGATGTGTCACTTAAACTAATTCGTTTATTCAAACTCGTGCTATACCATATTATGATCTAAACTTAGAATGTAAATATTGTTTGTAGTTATGTATTACATATTGTCAAGTTGTATGCAAATTATTTGTTAGGCCCATCAGTTCCTCGTGGGCGACGAGTTGAACAACGCGTGCCTTAAAACTCATTCATTAGGCCCATCAGTTCGTAGAACAACGCGTGCCTCAAAACTCATTCATTAGGCCCATCAGTTCCTCGTGGGAGACGAGTTGAACAACGCGTGCCTCAAAACAATCTATTATTGTATGTGTGTGCATTATTTAATATTAAGTGTTTTGTGAATACATTTACATCTACATTTACTCATATGTGGTTATGCACTTTATTTAATAATCAATTCAATAAACTTGTTTAAATGTTTTTCATAGGATTCACTCGCCAACTTTTTGTTGACCAAAAACCATTTTTACACATGATACAGGGAACATGATGAAGCAAGGAAAACATAGGAAATTGCCTTAGAAGAAAAATAATGAAGTTTAGAAGGATGTATAGAACATGTTGAATTGGTTTGATTTGATTGTATGATTCCCTTTAAATTGTAATAATAAATATGAAACATTATAATAAATGTCATGAGCTTTGATGAAAACCCTAATCATACCCCGATCACCTTTTCCATTGCGGGTCGGGGTGCGACACTCATCGCAATGGCAAGTTAAAGCAACTCATAAAAGTCACACAACAAAACTTGCGCACTCAGCGCAACGGCAAGTTAGATTAACAATTATAAGTCACACAACGAACCTTATGTACTTGGCACAACGGCGAGTTAGACTTAGACGCGCATGATACTTGACCCTGCGTGGATCAAACAACCCTTTAACCGCAAAGTCCTAAACCTTGCAAGGCCAAGACAAACATGAGAGCAACTCATAGTCTTGTGGACAAAAGGATTTATCCCTGCAACTCTGCGATGGCCATAAAGCACTGACAAAGCCTCGAAGAAGGGATAAGCGCAAAGAGGCGTTGACTATATACAAGGGTACAGAGTGGCAGAGCTGTGACCCAATGGTTGCTCGGCAGGTTGTGTCAAACTGCATCGCATGAACAGTAATGCATACGCCAGACTGTACACCAACCATACTCACGCCAGTGACTGTCACACATTCTCCACTTTCGTCTGATAGCAGGTCTGACACCAGGGACAACTGTCTTTACAAGTGGCAGCATTCAACATCCGACAAAGCATACCTCCTGCCAGAGATCATTTAATGATTGATGCAGAGGTACAGAACGGATAACCCTGGTCGTCTGGGCCGGGCCCATCAGCCCATTTCCTAAACCCACTTATTTTCGGCTATAAAATGAGTGTCGAACCACAAAGTAAAATCATCTACATGCTTTCCTGCTCACTCACTACTTACTAGCTATTACTTTGCAATATACAAATACTTATTCTCATGCAGGAGTGTGGTCACGGAGAAAACCCTCCCATTTCCCCGTGACGAGGCTAACGGCGTTGCTAGTTTTGTAGATCAGCTGAAGTGAGATCACCCAGAAGAACGAACGTGAGACAACCTTTTATGTAGAAAAACTAGGTTGTAACTAAGATATCTACGGATACCTCTCGGTTCAGACCAGTGTTTCTTCATTGATGCCATCAATGGGACGAAGACCTAATTTGTGCACAGTTCAAGTACGCTATACGCTGCGACGAGATGATCAAAGTCTTGTCGGGAACTACAGGCCTCCCGAAAAGCTGGGAGAAACACATGGCGGCAGCAAAGGTCTATGCGCAAACGGAGCGCAACCTCAATAACAGTACACCTCCCCTACCTCATCACCGTCCCCAAGACAAGAGCAAAAGTTTTGGGAAGAAGAATAAGAGTTGGAGGGAGCACAGCCAAAACCCTCCCTACTCACTGGTCGACGCACGTGCGACCATCAATAAAATCGCTACCCAGCGAGCAATAAAGCAGGATAATCGCGATCATCAGTGGACACCCCTGACGAAAACACCGGCGGAGGTACTCAGCACCAAAGACCATCAATTCAAGCAACTGTCGCCGATGCGCAATAAGAAAGGTCAAGACCCCAACCTTTTATGCGATTATCATAAAGATACGGGGCATACCACCGATAACTGCATCTCCTTGCGCATGGAAATTAAGAAGGCGCTAAAAAGTGGGAAGCTCACCCACTTACTTCAAAATGTGCGCAAGGAGGTGTCCCAGATCACTCGAGGCGGCGAGGGCCCGAGTAATAAAAAGATAAAGTCTGTTCATATGATCTAGGGTGGCCCGTCGCCCAAGCACGACCATCAGAAGAGTTGCATCGCCTCACTGGCGTGAGCAACAGGTCGTCTTCCCCGTAGTCCTTGGGGCCCATAAGAGGACCTTCCGGTCGTGTAACTGGCATTTTTGGCCATTATCGCACCGATTATATGTTCATAGACCCGGGAGCTCTAAGGACATCATATATGAACAGTGCTTCCAGCAACTTGACCTAGAAGACAAGGCGGGCTTGGAGCCGGTGGACTTCCCACTCACTGGTTTCTCAACGAGGCCGTCTTTCCACTGGGCCTAAAACACTTTTCCGGTGAATCTTTCCGACAACGACACTCTCGCACGGTTTCGGTAAATTTCATGGCCATGTCCGCTACTTCACGCCATGACGTATTGATGGGCCGACGCGCACAATGAGAATTCAACATGATTACTTATACTTCTCATGCTGCCTGCGGGTTTCCAACGGAAACCGGGGTAGCCATCATGTACGCAAGGAAGGAAATCATGTATGTCGAAGAGGAACCACCAACAAAGCTACCGAAGTCATCATCCAACGGCGAGTCAGAGAAGTGGGTACTAAGCAACAAGTACCTGGAACAAACAGTACTGCTAGGGCCCGCCATGACCCCCGCAATCAAGGCGCGGTTGAAACAACTTTTGTTCCGCAATGAGATATTTTCGCCTGGTCGCCGGCGGATATAACAGGGGTACCGAGGGAAATCGCTGAGCACGCGCTGCACACACTCCCTTCAGTTCAACCTATATTTCAGAAAAAGCGCAGCTTTGGTCCTGAAAAGACCCGCGCACTGAACTAGCAAGTTTCAGAACTTCCCCACGCCGGAATCATCCGAGCGTACAACGTACTTGAACTGTGCACGAAACAAGTAAATATGAACACAAAACGAAATCTTATTATGTCAGTTTTTCAAACATGAACACGAACCCGAACCTGATAATAAACAAGTTATACGAACACGACCTGTTAAGACATGAAAAAACTTACCAGCGTATCATATGACTTGTTAAGAAACGAACATGACCTTTTAAGAGACAACACACCCTAGGGGTGGAGTGTGGACGCTAACTGTGGAGACATGAAGTTGAGAGTGAGATGTGCTGTGAGCTACGATGTTTGATGTTTCAAAAGTAGGGTTATGTTATTCTTTTGTTCATGAAGTGTATATAAAACCTCACCCCCATTTCCTATTTTTTCAAATAAAAATTATTAACATGTCTTTAAAGGGTGCTTAGCATGTAAACGGGGTTTTAACCCGCTTAGACACGAAAATTAACAAGTCTTATTGTGTGAACCTATTAAGGGTCAAACACGAACCTATTAAGGTCATGTCATTTTGTGTCAGTGCCTGAAATTGCCAGCCCTGATCATAGGTGTTGGAGTCTTCCTTGACAATACATACCGATCCGGTTGTTATACCATCGGAGATAAACAGAAAACACATTTTCTTAAGGCATATATTATATTATGTTTTAATACATCTGTATCGAATATGAATCCTCAACTACCATCTTTTTTTTGTTCTAGTTCCTTTTTTTTCAATTGTAACATGTGCGCTTTTCATATTGGTATTTAAATTTATTAAGATGAACGGAGTGGGACCCCGGGAGGGGTTGGTGACACCCGACCCTATCTAGGAACACCACCCCCATCTCGGGGTGGATTTTCTAACGATTTTTGGTGAAGAGTCACCGATCCACGGGGAAGTGTGGGTAAACTCACAACGCAAATATGACCTTTAACATGTTTTAAAAAAATAAATCCGTTTTTCAAACCTTTAAATACCAACAATTTTTCTATAAAATCTCAATACACAAGTCCTACCATTCTTCATTTTTTTACACTCCATCATAAAAAAGTCTCATATCTCTCTAATAGCAAGGGCACGTTGGATTGAGGAAGAAGAAGCAGCCTTGGCTGCGGATTGGGAGATTGTCGTCGATGAAACACCGCCTCGCGCATCGTTGTCGTTTTGGAATGCAGTCTTTGAACTAGATCGTCAACATATGGGTGAAACCCACCGCGAGGTAAATCAAATTCATTCAAGGTTTAGGGAAATCCAAGCAAGGGCTAGAAGATTTTGAACTAGTATTCAACGGCGATGTATGGCAAAGGAGACCTAACGGAGGAGGAAGCGATGAGGTGATCCATCGCGAGCACCAAAGGCACTATTTGATCTAAACATTTGAACACATTTTTACGTGGCAAATTTTGAAAAACCATCCCCGGGGAAACTATTTTAATTAAGTACTATTTATTTTTATTAAGTTGTTTTATTTCAATTATGTATTTTTCATTTATTAATATAGTTTGTATTTTAATTATTAAGTTATTATTTTAATTAAAACCTTTTAAATATATTAATGTTTTAAAGTTTAAGTTAAATTAAAATAATTTAGTTGTGCGGAAATTTGGAACAATATCATATAATACAATCTGAGGAAATTTAAAAAAACTTGATCAAAATGGAACTGATGCGACATTGAAATATCACAAAGAAAAATCTAGAAAAAATGGGACAACTCCCTCCATGCTTATAGTGTGTTATTTAGTTTATAAACGTAGTCCTATACTAGTAAAAAGTCAATAGCATAAAGAAGAGAAAATTATCTTGATAAATGATATGTACCCTGATCAATCTGTATACAAAAGTTCTCGGTAGATGAGTATAAAATAGAAAAAAAAAACCCTTCTTTTCACATTTTACATTGGTTATGCTTTTTTTCCATTTTTTGTATTTGCCAAACCAGCTACATTTTTCTCGGCAACGAGGATGATGATGAAAACCTTCGTTCATAGATCTACACTGATGTCGAGACTATTAACACCTGGTATATATACGTATATACACTATCCAACAGCTATCAACTGGAAGAACAATGTTCAATCATAAGGTTACTTCTTTTGTAATCAAGCATTCGAGGCGGATGGAGGCATATCAATCTCGTTAGGCGATTGGTCATCGTCCCAGTTGGTAGTTTTATAGTACTCTACATATAATCCAATTTGAATCATTCCTGAAACTGCCCAACCGCATTAGGAATCTGTTCTTGCGAAAATCCAAAAAGAAAATCATCAAGAAAATGAAAAATGCAAATTCAATTTATATGGAAGGCAGCAGTATATTTTACCATGATGAAAGGATCAAATTCAAGGGCTGCATATACAACCCAAATCGATCCGTTTAAAAGATTCCCAATGGATATACAAACCGGCATGTACTTGAAGCTCTTTGTCCTTATGACAGTTTTCTGTTGATCAAATGTTGTTTAACTAGATCATGAAAACCTTTAAAAAAACAATGACAAGTTCAAAACAAAGCTATAGTTTATAGTGTACTATACCATGATTGTTAGCGGAGATGCATACATAATAATATTGAAGACGAGACACAAGATTCCGACAAGCATAGATCTTGCAGGGTGTGTGTGGGATAGTGTTAAAGTAACAGCCACCATTGCTGCTATAACAATTGCCTCCAATATTAAAACGATTATCATCTTTTTTCCATTTTTAAGATTGGTAACTCAAATCATACTTGATACAGAGCTTATCCAAGAGTCAGATTCTACTTGGACTAAGTTAAACAATGGAAAACAACGCAAAAAGGACCAAACATAAAAAGAGCATAATTTGGGCCCATAAGTGGTGGACGAAAAGGTTTCGACTGCCCGGATCACATGGCAAAAGCCTAACTGTCAGACAGACCCAAGTTCCATCATTTAGGACTCCGAATTTAGCAGCGAAGACATTCCCCTAATTCTAGTGTCTTCTAAAAGTATTTAATTGTCAGTTAGTATTTTTTTTTAACGGAAAATTTGGATCACTGACGGACCACTGGAGTATCATCGTGCCACCAGCGGAACCACCCGATCATATCCCTCTGCATTAAGCAATAATGCCTTTACACCAATTCTGAAGGAAATCCGATAAATCTGGCAAAACCCCCTTGTGGGAATCGAACCCATGACCTAATGATCTCTAAGACTATAAACCTTACCCATCCCAAGATGCCACTAGGCTATAATGCCATGGGCGTCATTTGTTAATTTTAAACTACTAAATATATAGTTATCTATAACATACTATACATGTTTTTTGAGAGTTCTCTATGTTATCTTTTTGTGCTTCCGTTCTACTTCAATATTTACACCAAATTTCTGCTTTATAAAAAGTTAAGGAATTGATAAGTATACGTACACGACACGTCCATGAGGAATAGATGAAGAAGATGCTGCAGAAGGTTAGCTTGATGAGGATGCCGGCACTATTGATCGTGACGACAAGTAAACTGTGGGGATGAACGATGGGGAGACCGTAGAACAGCCACATTGAACAGTTCATAAGTGTAGCTAGATATGTATCTGGCTTGAATGCTTGTACTGATCTAAGTTTGACAATTTTTAGGAAGGTAGGGCTGCAATTTAATGTTTTGTTTGTTAATAACCCTAAACAAAATGCACAAAACAAAAATGTTATCAAATGAATGCTTACGTGGGAGAAAGAAATAGATATAATGCAATTGCATTTCCTGCACAAATTTATAAAAAAAAAATTAGACATGCGTGCACTTTCATGAGATTGAATATGGAATTAAGTTAACTTGTGAAATATAAAACATTAAACAGGTCAACACGAAAAATGGAGATGGAAGTACAAACCGATGATTCCAACGATGAGTCTAATATGATCGTGGTCCATCTATTATTTTTTGTCGTAGTAAATCCGAAGTGACGATGAGATTTCAAATACACGTATCTATGTTATTTATGTATATGTAGATAATCTTGCAAGAAGACACTTTACTGCAATATAAACATATGAATCATCTTCAAAATGCAAATGAAGATTTTGTTAAAAATAGAAGATATCAAAGATTGCGGGATCAGTCAAGCATCATCTCCCAAGTTAGGAGGGTCAAAGACAGCTAGTAAACAGCTGTAAATCTAGCCGTGAACCAAGCTCATCTACTATATTTAGATTACGGTTTTGTGCTATAAATTGTATACCTTTCTTTGTAATGTAACACACAAAAAGATACACATCAATTCAGTGTTTTTCAATCAACCTTGTAACATGGTATCAGAGCAGTGTCGTTCTTGACCTGTTCATCATCTACCTTGCTCATCACTTACCCAAACCAATCATCCTCTCAACCAAGCTGCCATGGCCCAAGCCGGTAACTTGGGAGAAGACCTATCAATCCAAATCGCCAATCTGCTCAAGAATGGCCTCAACCCACAAAACCGAAACCCAAAACTGTCCGATAACCTTCAAATAAACCTCAAGCTCAACAGCCAGAATTATACTCTATGGACCCGGATGATGAGGGTAGCCATAGGCGGTAAATCAAAAGCCTTTCTAAACCATTTATCAACCAATCCACCAAACCAAACCAGCGAAGAATATGAACAATGGGAACAAGACGACCTAGTCGTCTTCTCATGGCTCATACAAAACATCGAACCAACTCTCGCCAGCAATCTAACCGAATTTCCGACAGCAAAATCGCTGTGGGATGCCCTGGCTACAACATATAGCAGTGGACGTGACAAGCTCCAAACCTTCAACCTACATGTCAAGGCGAATGAAATCAAACAGAACAATCTCTCCCTTGAAGAATTGTGGATTATACTCCAAGGAGTATGGGGAGAAATTGATCGGATTGACCCAAACCCGATGACCTGCCCAACCGCTATCCAAGCATATCACAAAATCAGGACTGAACAGAAACTGTTTCAGTTTCTAAACGCTCTCAACCGGAAATATGACCCTATAAAGAGGGAAATACTCTGGTTAGAACCCCTTCCAACCGTAGAAACTGCATACGCCACTGTCCGCAAGGAGGCCGCTCACCAGAACATTCTGGGAACACCTCTCAATGACACACAGGGTATCACAGTGGGTTTAATGGCCTCTGAAATCGAAGGGTTAGGGCTTGCATAAAAAGGCTACCGACGGATCGATGTAAAAAGAACCGGATCAGGTAACAAAGATGACAAAACTCACCTCAAATGTGATCATTGCGGCATGACAAAACATACCCAGGAACAATGCTTCAAACTCGTCGGGTATCCGGAATGGTGGTCGGATAGCCATAAGAAGAGCACAAAGGCTACGGTTAAAGAAAAAGGGAAATCATCCAGCACCGGCACCCGGGATGTCACCGGAGATGGAGGCCGAAGCAGGACTGGTTTCGGCGGAATGGCTGGTACACATGAAGAAGAAGAAGACGCAACAGGTGACGGGTTTGGGGCGCAGCCCTCAAACCCTTGCAGTTTTAACCATTATAATAAACCAAACATGTCACATTTAGTCCCTAGAAATAAGGGAAATGCTAATATGGCCCAAGAAACCCATAAAAAACAAAAACCATGGATCTTCGATTGTGGCGCGACCGACACAATGACTTATGAGCTGTCGGATATTATTTCAACAACCAAACCAGAAAAAACGCATATTCAAACGGCAAACGGAGGAATAATGGATGTAAATCGGGAGGGACTATTGAGATTTCACTCACAATAAAAATCTCTAATTGTCTCTATGTTCCCTCGTTATCACATAAACTGCTTTCCATCAGCCACGTCACAAAAGAACTCAACTGTATTGTCCTAATGTACCCTACGTTTTGTATTTTACAGGATATCAGGACGGGAGTGATCATTGGGCGTCGCACTGAAAATCAAGGGTTGTATTATGTGGATGAGGTGACTCAAAGTGGTGCTGTGATGTTGACTCATGGGACATCGGAACGAGAAGCTTGGCTATGGCACCGAAGATTAGGTCATCCTTCTGCAAATTATTTGCATATTTTATTTCCAAAACTATTTCCAGTTAATTCTATGTCATATTGTGAAACATGCGTTTTAGCAAAGAGCCATAGAAAAACCTTTAAACCCAATAATACTAAGGCTGCTTTGCCATTTTCATTAATCCACTCTGACGTATGGGGTCCTGGCCCAGTTCTTGGGGGCAAAACCTTCGTTACTTTGTGATGTTCGTTGATGATTGTACCCGAACGACCTGGGTTTATTTTTTGAAAAACAAATCCGAAGTCTTTGAAAAATTCACTATGTTTTACGCCATGATCCAAACACAATTTCAAACAAACATCCAAATATTCCGATCCGATAATGGCGGTGAGTTTGTTAATACCTCGTTTAAATTGTTTTTCCAAGACAAGGGAATAATCCACCAAACTACATGCCCAAACACCCCAGAACAAAACGGTGTCGCCGAAAGGAAAAATCGCATTTTGCTGGAAATGACACGAGCTCTCCTAATCGAATCCCAGGTCCCGAAATATTTTTGGCCTGAAGCCCTTGCTACCGCTACCTATCTTCTCAACCGACTCCCAACAAATATCCTAAAACTTAACACTCCGTTACACACCCTTTCAAAATTCTTCAAACTACCCTCAGTTCTTACTCTTCAACCACGAATCTTTGGATGTACTGCCTTTGTTCACATACCTAAATCAGATCGAACCAAACTTGACCCTTGTGCTGAAAAATGTGTCTTTGTTGGGTATGGAATGAACCAAAAGGGATACAGATGTTATAATCCAAAAACACGTCATATGTTCACCACAATGAACTGTGACTTTCTTGAAACCGAGTATTACTACAATTCCCAACTCAGTGGTCAGGGGAGAATGAATGTTTAGACACACTAAGTTGGTTGAAATATGTTCCCTATGTACCAACTACAGAGTCACCAGAGTCCAATTTCGGTGCCACTGAAGGTCCTAATGTTCCTCCTAACCTGGTGTCCGAGGTAAGTAATACTCATCCTATTCAGTCTGGTGATACTTTTGAAGTTTCTAATGACTCCGAAGATACCAATACTTCTAACCATGAAACTGCCACAGAACAAGCGGAAAATTTGCAGGCAGATGAATCCAGACAAGAAGAACCACCATCAAGATATGTGTTACCCCCTAGAACAAACAGAGGGGTTCCTCCGAAACGGTATTCTCCTGAAAAAGAACCAAGAAGATCTAGTTATCCTATAGCTAGTGTGGCTAATGGAATTTCACTAAGGAAGCCAAAGCATTTATCTCATCTGTTTATTCCGAAGAAACTCCTACAAACGTGGATCAAGCCTTAAAATCTAAACATTGGAAGGAAGCAATGAAAACAGAAATGGAAGCCCTAATCAAGAACAATACTTGGGAAAAATGTACTCTCCCGTTGGGAAAGAAATCCGTGGGGTGTCGTTGGGTCTATACGGTTAAGTATAAACCCGATGGTACAATTGAGAGATATAAAGCTCGACTGGTAGCAAAAGGGTATACCCAGACACATGGGATTGATTATGCTGAAACATTCTCCCCGGTTGCAAAAATGAACACAATTAGGGTTCTTTTTTCGATAGCTGCAAATGAAAGGTGGCCACTTCAACAGTTTGATGTAAAAAATGCCTTTTTACACGGGGACCTAGATGAAGAGGTATTTATGGATGCTCCTCCAGGATTCACAAAAGAGTTCAAAACTGGAGAAGTTTGCCGTCTGAAGAAGTCTCTTTATGGTTTGAAGCAATCTCCCCGGGCTTGGTTTGGCAGATTTACGGTTGCTATGAAAAAGTTTGGATATAAACAGAGTAATGCCGATCATACTTTGTTTCTCAAAAAAAGAGGAAAATTCGTAACCTGCCTAATTATCTATGTAGATGATATGATCATTACAGGGAACGATAAAGAAGAAATGGTAAAACTAAAAGAAAACTTGTTTGCTGAATTTGAAATGAAAGATTTGGGCAGGCTTAAGTATTTCCTCGGAATTGAAGTACTAAGGTCAAAACAAGGAATTTTCATTAGTCAGAAGAAGTATGTCTTAGACCTGTTGGCAGAAATTGGAATGATCGATTGCAAACCAGCAGATACTCCTATGAGTGTAAACCAAAAGCTTTATATGGAAGAAGGAGCAAAATTAGCAAATAAAGAAAGATACCAACGGCTGGTGGGAAAACTAATATATCTCTCACATACTCGTCCAGACATCGCCTAAGCTGTAGGGGTAGTAAGTCAATTCATGCACCAACCTCAACAGTCACATATGGAAGCAGTTTGGAGAATTATTAGATATCTCAAAGGAACAGTGGGTCACGGAGTCCTGTTTCAATCACATGGACAGCTAAATGTTCAAATCTATACCGATGCAGACTGGGCAGGAGATAAGGGAAGTCGGAGGTCAACAACAGGCTACTTCACTTTAGTTGGGGGAATCTTGTTACTTGGAGAAGTAAAAAACAAAAGGTGGTTGCTCTTTCAAGTGCAGAAGCTGAATTTAGAGGTATAGCTCGAGGTTTAACAGAAGCCATGTGGATGCGAAGACTCTTAGCTGAGATTGGTTTTCCGTCAAAAGAAACAAGTAAGATTATGTGTGATAATAAAGCTGCAATTCAGATTTCAGAAAACCCAGTACAACATGATCGAACTAAACACGTGGAGGTTGATAGGAACTTCATCAAAGAAAAATTGGAAGATGGTACGATTGAACTACCGTTCGTTCGATCAAAGGATCAGCTTGCTGACATTCTAACAAAAGCGGTTAACGGGAAAATTTTCAGCGATTGTTTGGGCAAGTTGAATTTTGGAAATCCGACTATTCAACTTGAGGGGGAGTGTTAAAAATAGAAGATATCAAAGATTGCGGGATCAGGCAAGCATCATCTCCCAAGTTAGGAGGGTCAAAGACAGCTAGTAAACAGCTGTAAATCCAGCCGTGAACCAAGCTCATCTACTATATTTAGATTACGGTTTTGTGCTATAAATTGTATACCTTTCTTTGTAATGTAACACACAAAAAGATACACATCAATTCAGTGTTTTTCAATAAACCTTGTAACAGATTTAGGGGCTTGATGCATGCCCCTTTTGTTTGTATAGTAAGATACATTCTTGATTGTGAGGCATAATAGATTGTGTGTGTGTGTTTGTACGGATGGTATGACTGCCCGTGTTGTCCGTACACGTATCTATGTTTGGTATGTTACATTTGGTCAACCTCGTATCTCTACATTTGGAGGATATTACTGGTCACGAATGTAGGTGTGGATTAACCTTGTTTTTAACGGTAAATACATATACACTCACCACCACACCTTTAATAAATAAATAAATAAAAGACCATTGTCCTAAAGAGTGACTTGATCTAAAAAACATCAAAAATAGGTTAAACTTAAAACATGTTGTGAAACAACGGTCTATTAGCAACTAATATATATGTATATAAACATGAGAGCTAGACTATGAAATCACGTAGAGAATATAACATGAAGAATTCTTGTTCATCTAACATCATATACAAATGCCATTATATATAGGCACTCACATTAGTACAATAGTAAATAAGAGAAAGAGGTTATACATGTGGAAGGTCACTACATAATGGATGCATTCATAGATAGGGGTTACACATGTGGAAAGTCACTACGTAATAGATACATTCATAACACTCCCCCTTGACTATCCACATGATGGAATACTATTCTTTAATACGCTTAATGATGTTGCCTCGTTAAAAACCTTGCTAGGAAAACCCAATGGGACAAACCCTCAGCTAAGGGAAAAAGAGTGCAACGCATATTGTCTCCCCCTCAATATAATATGTATCATTTCAAGTAACAAGTGTCAATCTTCTATGAAAGTTGTTGAAAAACTTTTGTAGTGAGTGATTTGTCGCTTGATGTGCAATCTATTAATGAACTTGATGTATGATCTTCATGTAAAACTTTAATTACCTCCTCTTGTAAGTAGATACCATAAGATCCATGAATGTGTTTTGTTATAATCCCTGCATTTACAAAACTAACCAAACTTGTTGATGGGTTAGTAAAATATGAACCCATACCTTTCGTACCTTAAGGGTATAGAAAATAAATGTTTTACTCATTCACTATCTCCTCGTCGTACACGAGTTAAATCTTGCCCATAAATTTAATGGTATATGTTCGTGTATAGCTAGCAAGATATATTAATACAATTTGTATTGAATTATGGTACTTCATGACCAATGATCTTTGCTTCTTTGATAGAAGATGATAAAAGTCATTTTTATCTATATCAAATATTTGAACATCATTAAATGTACTTACACTAAAAGCTTTGTCCATATGAAAATGTCCAACATTTTCTAGATGTATTATGATTGATGGATTATAATATAAACGTATGTCCTACGTATCGAGCAATAAATTTGCAATATTGTATTTCATTTGCAAATTCTTGCTTAAATATTTGAGCTCTTTTTTTTTTCTCTTCGGGAGATTCAATGACATCATCAACATATATTGCAATACTTGTAAACCTCATATCGTTCTTTTAATGAAAACAAATGGACCAACTTCACCATATGTATTTCTCGTTTTCGAGCTCACCGGTGAGTCAATTATATTATATTTGACTCGACTATTTTAGTCCACACATATTGTATCAACTTCATATAGTATGTTCTTGATGTTTTAACATCAATGCTTCTAGCATTATCAATCCATGAGGGAATTCGTTCCATCTTATCCATATATGCATGTGCTTTCACTCTTCAGGAGCTTTGCTATATAAATTTGCCCATTTAACACATAGATATCTATATCATGTAAAAGTGTCATGAACACTTGCTTTTATCTCCAAAATCCATATTGTACCATGCGTGTACACTATTTATTGAGATATCACAATCACTGGGTACAAGTTTTCAATGAATGTTTATTGGTGCACAAGAAATCGTTAAGATGTTTGATTCACCTTTAAAGAACTCAATTGCTTTAAGAAACTCATCAGGAGTTCAATCGTATTCAAAAATGAATATGTATACAATGATCATATTGTTCTCGAGAACTTACTTTACATGAATTACATAATTTAAATCCTTCAAGGACTTGCATGTAAACTTTAGTATCTAAATGATGCATAACATTTATAAGACGCATATCAATTCTCTCTTTATATTACCAGACTAATTAAATACTTGAAAGCTATTGCATCCACCACTGGAGAATACATCTCCTCATAATAAATTATAGGTCTTTGCGAAATCCTTGTGTCATCAATTGTTGATCCACATAAAAGACCTAATTATATTAAATATATTTTACAACTTTTTTTATGGACTACTGGCCCATAAGCTTTCCATTTCAATAGAGAATTCAACTTTGCCTCATTTGCGTCGTTCCATTTTGGCCAATCATTTCTTTGTATTTATTCAAAGGCAGATTTTAAATCTTGATCCTCATCATTTCATCTTTTCAAGCGCTATATATACAAAGTATAACGACTTCAATTTTATTTCGATTCCATACACTCCTAGACATGATATAATTTACTAAGAGCTATTTATTTTCAGGTACCTGAGGTTCTTCCAGGACCATCATGTCTAATGTCTCTTCAAGAAACCTTTTTTTTACTATAACCTCGACTTGACCATCTTCTTCATTACTTACTCCAATTTTTCGAGGAATTTTTATTTTCTTGAAATCGACTAGTCTACCACGCTTCAGGCATGCAATAGACTCATTAATATATAGTTTGCCCTACTAGGACAATTAACTTAATTGGAGCATTAGCAGTTGACTACATGACTTACTTAGTCACTGTATTTAGGTCGGTGAACATGTCTGGTGATTGATTCTTTAATCTAGGTAACGAATTATCTTTTGAACTTCTTGTTCACACAATTTCGTTTGAGGATCAATGATAATTCATGCATACCCATTTCTTTTTCAACTGCCATTGATCTCCCCTCTAATGTTGAAAATGTTAATTTACTTAAAGTAAGATTTAACGAGCCATAAATAAATCTCTCGTTAATTGCTCTAAGTATGTAATCATAAATAGTATTTTCATCAAACATATATTCCCAACATTATTTGAGTTTCAATCTTTATGCGTTGTGGTGGATCAATTCCAATGTATACCGTACAATAAAAAGTTTGACGGGAAATATTTGGTTCCTGACCAAAACCAACTATAATGGGGAGAAACTATTACAACATGTTGGCTTGATGTGAAATAATGTTACCACATGTAAAATCATATGTGCTAATATGAACTTTTGCTCTCTTGATTATTGGCTTTGCAATCAATTTGTAGACGTTTGTTTATCGTCTTCAACAAAAGCAATTTGTGTCTTAAGCATTTAGAAAGTTCAATACTTATTCCAATAATCATTAGTAACATGGTACTAAATTCAATATTATAACCACCACAAATATGATAATATGGAATAATATGCTTGCTATCTCATTAGCTAAGCTACACACAACTTCAAGTTGTAAATTTGATGACCATTTAGACGATGCATCGATTTAAAAACACTAAATGGTATCATGTTTGGATATATACATCCTTCATTCATTCCATAATTTTTTAGGGATTTATACCATTAATTGGAAAATAAATAATTTCCCTTAAGTGCAGACATAATATGCTATCAACTAGAAGAATCTTCAAGTTCTTCATTATATTTCATATCATCATTGACTCGGTGTGGTCTAACCGGTCATACCAATAAAGTAAATAATCATGATCCATAAACTTATGGTTTATGATATTATATATGTATTACTTGCACGTATGTAATACAAAACATAAGATATTAAAATGTATTATAACTTCAAAGTTCAAACCATCGTGTTATGTAATCACTACTTTACCACTTTTGGTGGTTGATCTCATCATGACTATCATTACTGATATTCGATCTCATTATTAGCTTCACTATCTTATAATTTCTGATAGTTTGATCTCTTATTAACATGATAATTGTTGCACTTCTAATGGTCAATCTCATTATTAATATGATCATGATTACAACTTTCTCAATGATGCCAATGATCAATATATATTCACTTCATGCATCAGAGTAAAACCATACAATTTTTTACGGTTTTCCATTATTTTCTCGAACATATAAATATAAAGTCGTTTCAAACCGTTTATACCCTTTAAATGATATTGCTACTTCAGGAGTATATTTGAGGTTTGACAAACAAAATTTGTTTTATCCGATTTCCCTTATAAATAAACTTCTCTTCGTATCACGTCAATTGAGAAGTAATTATATGTCTGAGTCATATAATATTTCTTTTATACTTGATAATGAGATACAAGGAGTATGACACTTTGGGTGTCAAATCGAAGCATATTTCTACTTTTTCATGAGAATGACAATAAACCACAACTTTGGTTTAGCCGTTCTATTCGGTATTATCGATGCAAAGAAGTGATAGCATATAGAATACAAGGTATAGATAGCAACAAATCATACAATACATGACCTTATAGTATGTCATCATATAAAAATAACTTATGATGGGCCTTTATAACATAAGAAACATTTTTATCACTAATAAGCAAACGCATACAATTTATGTAATAACTTATTATGGTATAACCAAATATAATTACTTATATCTTTTGAACACTTACTTTAAAACTTAAACATATATCTCTTTCAAGTTCTCAGATCATTTATTACTTATATTTGAAAATTTTATTTGAAAACTGTAATACTGATGAATTACATAACATACTCATTTTTTTCTTCTCAAATATTGATATTTAAACAACTGATGACATCATATAAGCAATCTATACATTGTACATATGAAACAATATCAATAGTCACTATTTTATACTAGCAATAGTAATAGTTAATATACAAATAAATTGTTAAACATTATGACATGGCATAATGAATACATGAGAGGTACCGACATCGCTAGAAAATGTTTCTCTAAAAACAACTAATGATATTTAGCAATATTAATCTATTATATGAATTTCTTATATGCAAAATTTGTTATAGCATTAACCTTAGTATAAATACCAAACGATATTTGTATAATCATGTTATAACAATAATAATAATACTATATTGCATTATAAGTTGTATAGTTTATTTAAAACTAAATCAATTGATGTTTACTCACATAACTCATTTATATCTAATTATGTAAAAGTCTTTTGGTATGCTATGTATTAACAATGACTAATGAAAACAATTAGTTACAAAATTCATATCCATTTAAGTTATAAACTATACAAAATGAAAATTTAGTACATACATCATGTATATATTACCACCAATACAAGCATATATACCTAATACAATTGCATTGTTTAGTCCATAAATATTGAGTTCCATACTTTTTAATATTGAATATTTAATTTAATAGTTTTTCATGGATTCTAAAAGCGCATATAATATTCTCTAGATTGCAAATTAACTTCCTCAAATCAAAATAATTCAACAATTTTATTTACAACTTAACAAGGCTAATAAAGAAGCATAAATATATGATTATGGTGGCTCAAAGAATATGTAGATAAGCATCACTAGATTGTAAGAGTCCTAAACAACATATATTAAATTAATTAATTAAATGATAATCCAGCCAATTTAGAATAATAGAAAGGATCATTTGTAAAAGAGAAAAATAAAATAAATATTCGTAATATCGTCGTCGTCAACGAAAACTATAGTTATTCAATTAATAATGAGTATTAGAAAAAAAGATGAATTAGTCAATTGTACGTCATAATTTATGATGTAACATCTAAATCCTTATGAATACCAACATGCTAATATATATATAATATATATATATATATATATATATATATAACTTCTAAAAGCAAATGGAAAAATATATAGATAAGAGTTCAATCATAGACTACATTCTAGAATTTATAGTAATGATCAGTTTAAGTTTATATATGTATATTAATAAGTGTCACCAGTAAGATTGATATATCATCATCAAATATAATATGAATAATCATACGAAGAATCATACCTTTATTAGTAGAGATAGTTGCATAATTATTGGGTTGCTTTCTCAACGTGCGAGATTGAGTTAGATTGGAAAATAATGCACATCAAAGGCAAGGAAAAAAGGATACCAAGGGTGGCAAAACACATAGAGCACGTTCGTGCTGATAACGTGTTGTGAAACAACGGTCTATTAGCAACTAATATATATGTATATAAACATGAGAGCTAGACTATGAAATCATGTAGAGAATATAACATGAAGAATTCTTGTTCATTCATCTAACATCATATACAAATGCCATTATATATAGGCACTCACATTAGTACAATAGTAAATAAGAGAAAGGGGTTATACATGTGGAAGGTCACGACATAATGGATGCATTTATAGATAGGGGTTATACATGTGGAAAGTCACTACATAATGGATACATTCATAACAAAACGTTTATAATTTAAATTTTGATTCCCATATGGACGAATACAACTTACGACACCCACGCGTTACGAATAGCCTAAGCCGGTTTGCTGATTGCTCAACTCTTAAACTCAAATTCCATGGAGTCCCACTTTAAACATTTTTCTCAATTTTCCCGTTCGTTTATTATTATAAACTGTAAAGTCGTAGATGCAAATTTGCATGCATTTCTTATCGCTCTAATCTAAAATTTGTTACATATATCAACAAACTGAATACATGTTACTTTCTTGCATTGGTTAGTATCAACAAATGTTCGAATTTTAGGCAGGTTTTTTTAGCATTTAAATGATTTCGAAAACAGACCACCATTGTTTGTACACTTTCTGATAAGTTCAATATATTAATCACATGTTTTGGTAGTATAGACCTTAATATGTGATGACTTATCGGGAGAAGTGTTGTATTGCAAAGGAAATAAATGTTGGGAAATTTAAAAATTCAGATGATTAGAAAGGCTTGTATTCACTCTCAGATCAAATTATTTTGGTGATTCTATCGAATAATTCAATCGGATACAACTATGATTTCGAGAATTAGAACAACAATATGTGTTTTATGGAATTCGTATGAACCAGGGTTTGACAAAAAAACACTCTACAAATTTTCAGGGCTCTACCCCTTGGACCCTGCTCCCAGGGGTGTTGCCCCAGGACCCCCTCCAGGGGGCGTTGCCCCTTGGAACCCCCTGTTCGGGGCTCAACCCGAATACTTGGAATTATAACAACTCGAACAAGCGTGTACTCCCACACTCCTAACTTGTTCGATGTGCATCATAATTCCCTTTGGTCACCAAGTTAATTCCGATTACACTAAAGTATCTAAAAATAAGGAACAGTATCATGTCGGAAGATGATCTAAAGAAGCTGACATGGTGTGAGCACAAATTGGATCAAGAAGATGATGTTAAAAGAGTTAAGAGTTATGTTGAATATTCGAACCGATTTGCAAAAACTGAACCGATTATAAGCATTTCGTCACGATCATAAGTCTTATTTTTGAAATATAAAATTACAATCATCAACTAATTTTAAATTATTTTTGTAATTTTTACTTTTAATTGCTTCTCTTTGTTTCTGGCCCATAACATGCCACGTATTTACTTGGTTAGACAATTCAACGTAAAATATAAGCTGAATCATAAAATACTTGTTATACTGGCTGATCTGTAATTTAACTTTCGCAAGTAATATGAAAGCTTACATAATACTCCCCTTGATTATATGTTTAATACACACGAAAAATGTTTTAAGAGTACAATCGTTTTCAAAGACAACAAAGTATTTATACGAGCACGAACACCTAAGTAGCGTTTGACATGAAAGAATAGAAAATATGATGAAATGGATCATTCTAATAGAATGAAAAGAAACATGTTTGGTTATAAATTATAATAGAATAAACAATTCACAAGGAATGTAACTCATTACAAATTTAACAATTTTTATTACTTGATAAAGGAGTGTTTTTGTCATTCATTCTAATGGAAAGAAATATATTTTTATTATTATTATATAATAATTATTATTATTAACTTTTACCAATAATATATTACTACTACTACTACTACTACTTCTTGGACAGTTATATTTTTGTCGTTTACAATAAATTGTGTTTCGTTACTTCGTTTTTTTTATCTATAAAACTGTACAAAATAATGATTCATTCTATTCACATATGAGTAACCAAACATCACAATAGAATCGAATGATCAGTTTTATTCCATTGTCATTCCTTTACTTTGTTCATTTCATTCTCTCTTCATTCTATTGCCTCATACCAAACAGACTCCTATCTTGCCCTAATAAACAATGATAGGAAAAATCTTTTTTCTATTTCGTGTGCGATTAACTTAATATAATCGGGCCTTCATATGCCCTTAAAAGATGTTTTTAACATTGCATATGGGGAACCTAGGTATTCTGGTAACCAACCAGCTTATAGACCCTTCACTGATAAATAAATTGGATGATTCTTGGATACATTTTTAAGTTAGAGGTTTTTAAATCCTTAAGGTTTTGAATTTACTCTGAATCATTGTTCGGAAACAAAAAAATGAAATAATATTATTTATAAAAGCTTGTAATAATAAATAGAAACTACATACAATAGTAATCAACAAAAATTAGTACCGGCCTAATTAAAGAAGAAACAAAAGTAAGTAAGGTCCGTGTAGGGCTCCAAACCCGAGAAGTCCCATAGTTGGATTATTGCAAATACATAATTCTTAAACCGATAGTAGTCATCATACTGTCGCAAAAAAATTATTAAAATATCAAGTATTGATTACATCAAGTCTTCCAAATTTAAGCAAACATTAAATTAACATAGTTGGTCAACTAAAGTGATATGATGTCAGTTCAATAAGTAGAGAGCCTTCAATGCATATCGTGGCCCTCCTATCAAGCATTAACCTGATTAACTTGACATGCATACTAAAAGGTTAGCTATGCTTAGTGAGCCCTAGTTTTAACAAACATGAGGAGTTAACAGTTTCTATAAATCATTTAGTAATTTCAACAATACACATTTTAACATTAAACATGCACATTAGCTTCAACCGTAAGTAAACATCAATCTGTGAAGCGATCTATTCATCCTCAACTACCCGATGCTAATGGTTAAGACAGTATAAGAATTACGTGCTTATCTCTACGTTGTTGCGCTCACAAGACCATCAAATAAGGCTAGAACTATCATTGAAGCGTCAATCATTCATGATCAATCGTCAATAATCAAAACTTACACGACAAAACAATCAAGGTTAACCACATTACATCAATCAATCAGTAGTTATGTAATAGCAATCAAGTACATCAATAGTATATACCATTTAAGGTAGCATGCTTATCATCACAAAATGCTAAAAAGATGGCATCTAGAACTCACCTAGAAATTAACTTCTTTTACACATATAATTCATCAACATTTTATCCTTAATATCCAGCGCAAAGTGGAGCTTCGCTAAGGTGGATATTGTCACGTGCAACGTGGCATTGCCCAACATTACACTTCATCTTTGAACAAATTACGCGAACTACATTACGTTACACTAATCATCATGCATATCTTGCTTTAAGTGGCACATTCGTGTTCATCAATAAGAAGCAAGAAGTTGAGCGCAACGTACCTGGTAAAAACCTTAGTCACGCAAAGTGACGACTGAGATATGAAGCAGTTTCACATCAAGATCCTACCTTTTTCATTGAAAACTCATCATATTGATCCATAACATCATGCCATGCATCAAACATAAAACAACATAACAATTTATACGTGTTTCTTACCCCTTCTTGCATGATTCACGTGAACTGAACCCAATCCAATTAAACATCACTTTAAACGGGTTTTTCTTCCTCAAACTTGATAAAAAAACAAAACAAAACAAAACAGGGTACTATTATTCCTATAACGACTCGTATTTCCGTATTCCTAGTTTTAGAAAGTTTGTATTCTCATTCTATTTTAAGAAACCTTACAATCGTACTCCATCTCCGTTGTCACAATTTGAGGCGTTAATCATAATGGAAAATCATTTTATACATATACGTGTTACATTTTATATTTGTGTTATATACGCAATCAATATTTAAATACGTGTTTATACGCAAAACCGAGACTTAAAATACACTTTGGATACCTAAAAACAAGTTAAAATACAAGAAAACGGCTTAACATAACCTAATTACAAAGTGCATGAACTAAAAATGAGCAAAACCAAAACCTTTTCCTCCTCCCTCCCACTCCAATCACCTTCCACCATTTTTTTAGCCAATCAAATTTTACCATTTTCCACCTCATTTCTCCTCCAATCACCTTTCACCTTCATTAACTCCCATACACTAATCCCCACTTATAAATACAAGTCTCCATACACTCATAAACACACTCCAAACACTCAATCACTCTCAAATCTTCTTGGTTACTCTCTAATTTCCAAAACTTGGTAGAAATTTGCAACCATTCTAAGTGAGTTTTAACTCACTTTTCTTCTTATTTTCTTATGTTTTCTTCTTTCTTTCTACTTGGATAACCTCTAGGAAGGTTTTCACAAGCTTGTTTTGGCAAACTAAGGTGAAACCTCACCACATTTAAGGTCTTAAGTAGGATTAAAATTCTGCTTTCATTTATACTTTTGTATATTGTTTTTCTTGATTAAAACTTGTTGAATCTTGTGTCTACTTGTTCTAAAACCTACTTAAGGTTATGAGACTTGTTAGGAATAAATTCTTATGAGTTTAAGAAGTGCAAACACCTCTAAACTTTCTGTTTTTGCAAGGGTTTATGCAACCCACAAGTGATTAAACCATCCGAGCTTGCCATGAAGTTGATGGCAAGACTTGTGTTTTGGTATAGGTGTGAATACTTGGAAGCCTTGGCTATCCTACCTTCATTCCACCACCTCACTTGATGTTTTACAATTGTTGTCCCAAGTAGTTTGCTAGCTTGAAAGTGACATAACCCCGTCAAGCCTCCGACACTTAGTTAACTCTTTCTATGTCGGTACCGGCTCACCTGGGTTAAAAGTTACTTGGCTACTTGGTATAGTAATTATGGTACATTTCCTTTTCATTCATGACCATCCGAATTATCCTTGTGTTAATTTGTGTATTAGTGAATCTTACAATGAGGTTAAAGAATGTTTATCCTCCTACCTCCATGTATGACTTATATGACAATCTATGATATCCTTGACAGACTTAGCTTAGAATTATTATATAAACTATACGATAAATATATATACATAACCAAATCCTTGATGATGATCAACATGGTTACTTGTCATGTTAATAGGTTATTTATCTAAGTCTTGAACCTCTCGTTAACGATTCTAATGTGTATCTTGACCCATGAAATCACATCAACCCATACGGGATTTGTATTGTCAAAATACGAGTGTTTAAGACTAGATAATTACTTTGTCTATACAGACTTTTGTACTTTAAATTCCAATCCGAATCCTCCAAATTACTCACACACCTTCACTCTCCTATTCACATCAACTCGCCAAAACATGGATAATCAGGAAGCTTTGCAAAATTGTGAGTATACATGACCCTTTTACTTTTGACACTTTTGGGTGCAATACTTATTCCTCATTAAAAAAGCACACATACACTTTCAAACATGCTTACAAACAAACAATCCATCATACATGCTTAATAGTTATGATAGAATTCATATATGCTAGAATCGTTGCATGTGCTATGCTTTGTCATTAACTTGCTTTAAACCTCCCTTAACATGTATAGCGCTATAGGAGTAACGCACCGCCCGTATTCGTGAAGTCATGTTAAGTAAACAAAACGGTCTAGTCATTGCTATGATTAGATTATGCTAGCGGTAAGCTTTGGGTTGACACGTATAGTTGCATGCTAGTATTGTATGATAATTTAAGTTAACTATTATGCCATGTGGATTCATTTAAACTTTTATACTTACGCTAGTATTCAAACTTGTATGCTCGCTAATACTTTTGTATTGAACTATACTTTAATACGTATTGCAAGAATTCTATGATGATGACGACGAATGGAACTTGATAGGAAGGATTAGAAATGCACCAAACTTTAAATTCATGTTTATAGATTAATCAGGCAATATTTGTTATATTTTTGTTTTCCAATTCATGTACTTGAACCATTAGCAATGAAATGGAATATTATTTATTAAATACTTGTCACATTTAGTATTATGAAGTCTCGAGCAATCTAATTACGTCCACCCCGATGATTCCGCCATCGGTTGGGGTGCGACAATTCCCACATGGTTCCTTCAATCCATTCTCAAGAATCCGGCTTTAGTCAATAAACTCTCTTGTGTATCCTCTTAATTTCTTTAGAACCAAAATATCACCTCTTTCCCTCTCTTTTCATTGAAATGGAAATGAAGTTTGATCTTAATAGCTTATATATTAGCACAAGACCATATAAAGATCCATTTCAACCCCTATGAGTCGTACAAGAAATTCAAGATTTAGATGTAAGACAGTCAAATGCAGTTAATGTCTTCATATATATTGTTTGTTGTAATCGACTAACTATATCATTTTTTTTTAATTTCTTGAGAACATATATTTTATATAGCTTGTGTCCTGTAGTGATGCGTTGAAATGGAATCAAGAATTATTTCAATATTTTTAGATGGGCCATTGTAGTCAAGCTAGGGCTTTAAGCCACAAATTTTATGGGGCCTCCAGCAAAAAAAAAGCCTTATATAGAGAGGGTATTTCGATTTAGGCTTTTAATAAACTAGGCTTTGGATAGTTGGAGGGCCGCTTAGTGATATGTGAATGTGAAATTGGAAGTGTGTCCCTGAAACATTTATTTAGGGTAAATTAAATGGGGCGACCAAAAAGCAAGTGGTAAACCACAAGAATTTCCAATCACACAGTGCAAACGAAGTAACGATGGAAATATGAATGATTGATTGATGCTAGGTTTAGGCGGCGATGATGAAAATAAGGGAATTTTCATCACTGGTCGTAGGTATTAAACTTCTAAGTTTTAACGTCTTTTTCTTGATTCTTGTTTTTTGAACCTTGAGTTTACTCTCTCTATATATAGTATAACAATAATTTTTTATTTGTTCTTTTATAGTGATATGTCAATTTGTTCTTGATTCCGAGTTCTAACAATCAATATCGAAATCTAAAATTACAATCGGTTGTGGGGGTTGTTGTTCTGGAGTCTGCTAATTCCAAAGAAGCAAAGCTTGATTCAGGGGTGGCTTAATCTGATTTCTGACTTTAGGTTCTAACTTCTAAGGTACTCATACACTACGTGCCCTAATTTGGTTCTTGTTGATTTTGATTACCGTTTACACTTTTGCAACTTGTGAATTTAGATTGTTCTTTTCTTAGATTCTTGAATTATTCATCATTGTTATTCTCATATTAAATTTCGTGTGAATTTATTTGCAACTTAGTGAATCTATAATGTCTAATAGATATAGAAAGCATGAATCGTGTCATTTTAAGAGAAAAAAAAGGAAACAAAAATTAGAAGCTCAGAAGGAATCATTAAAAGGATCTTTGATAAAATATGTAAAAACCGTGAAAGATAATAATAGTGAACCGTTAAAAGTGGATGAACTTAGTAGCGATGAACCTTTAAATGTGGATAAACATAACAGCGATGAAACTTTGAATGTGGATGAAAATAATAGCGATGAAACTTTGAATGTGGATGAAAAAAGCGATGAACCTGAATTGATGAAAACATCATGCTTTAAATATGGATGAAAATAATAGTGATGAACCTTTAAATGTAGACGAAACTATAAATTTAGACGATCCAATTTAATGGACTGTTATTAATGCTAATTTAAGAGATTTATTTGTAGAAAAAGGACCGGTAAAGATTTGTGATTATGATTTTCCAAAAATGAATATTTTAGAAACTTTAACTCTTCTTTTTATATGCAAAAGATGGCAAATGGGGAAAAATATGAAGGAAAATTTTTAGTCATTATCTTGGACATAATATAAACTTATCAATTTATTAGCGGATTAAATTAAAAATAAAATTTTCATCAAGGGTTAAGAAAGCAAAGTATATTTCAGTTATACTTGATTGCACTCCTGATACTAGTCTTAAAGAATAAATGTCAATTATTTTACGATGCTTAGATATTTCATCAACTCCAATTGAAGTTGAAGAATACTTTTTGAATTTATAAT
Source organism: Scalesia atractyloides (assembly GCA_947069175.1). Lineage (NCBI taxonomy): Eukaryota > Viridiplantae > Streptophyta > Magnoliopsida > Asterales > Asteraceae > Scalesia > Scalesia atractyloides. Next base: position 9,461,055 of record CAMTDV010000029.1, read on the forward strand.
AGTAGATATACAATTGGTAACAACCTATTTGATGCTATTGTTGAAAAATGGATTTGAAAATGCTATAATTGAAGCAAAAAAGTTGGCTATAGAGTTAAATATAGAACCTAAGTTTCGTGAAAAGCGTATGATTCATAGAACTAGACGATTTGACAAAAATGTTGATAATGAAACTAATAAAACTCCGATTGAATTATTTGAAACCGATAATTTTTATATATTGTGGATCAAGCTATTTCTTAAAGATTTGATCAATTTAAAGTGTTTGAAAGTATGTTTGGTTTTCTTTTCAGTATAAAAAAGCCTTGAAATCTTTCAACGATGATAACTTTAAAAGAAAATTGTATTAATCTTGAAAATTATCTAAAACATTATACTAGTATAGATATTGATGGTTTAGATTTAGTTGAAGAATGTGACACTCCTATTAATATACTAAACTATATTAAAACTTTTAACTCTTTTTCAAATGCTTATAATGCTTATAGGATTATGTTAACTATTCTCGTGACGGTTGCTTTCGCAGAAAGAAGCTTTTCTAATTAAAATTGTTAAAAAATTATTTAAGATCTACAATGTCACAAGAAAGATTGAATGGGTTAGTAATTTTGTCAATTGAAGGTGGTTTGTTAGAAGATACCTATTATGAAACTTTTATTAAAATAAAGCTAGAAATATAAATTTAATCTTAAAATATTTTAACACAAACGAAAATACAAAATAAAAAAATTAAAATTTTAACTCCGCCAACTATAAACTTTTTAGTTTATTTTGCTGGTCCCAAGCCCAGATAAAGGAGGAGGATTTTTATCAAATAATCTTTTATCAAGGCGTTAGATTTGTGCCTCTAAATTCTCAACATGTTTGTGAATGGGTTCCGGATACGGATTCTGAACAGTATCATGGCTATAGGACACTCCTTATGGTTTTAACTATGATGTGGTGGTTAGAATTATAAGTACAACAGGTGTGTTTTTCATTCTTAACTAGTAAACTAGAATTTAAAATTTTCCAGCCATTTTAGTTTCTTTTTAAAGGTATCAATTTTGTACTTCGTTTTTGTTAAAATAAAATGCAGTTATATAAATATCATTCAATTGTTAGTATCGTGGTTCTCTTTATTTTATGGTGTATTGTTCAGGGTGTAAAGTACAACTTCAGGGAGTCAAGTGTAACATATGAGGACTGCGATCATTGTGCGTCATAGTTGGAGGGCTGTGGTGTAATATTGACAAGTTGGGCTATATAAGAGTTGAGTTGGTTGTTGAGAGTCCAGAAGTCTCTCAGTGTTCACATCTTGCTTACACACAGTCTATTAGGGTTTGTTGTATTCTTCTTGTTATAATCTCTCGTCTGTTAGAGAGGTTGGTTGTGGTTGTTGTTGATGATCAATAATGTTTGATCATCTTGTTCGTGATTCTGTGAATTGTAAGTTTTGGAGATCTTACCATTTGTAAGATCTAGGTTCTGGGGGTAATTTCTTTGGGCTGGATAAAAGTTTTGTCACGTTTTCTGTCGCTATTTTTGTGTACCCATCTTTTTCTACATGGTATCAGACCTCGGTTGGCTCGTGTGGTTGATTCTAGAGTATCCGCTGTCTTTTATAGGGTTGATCTGGTTATTTGTTGTTTTTTAAAAAAAATATTGTGTCATAGAACTTTTTGATTGTTTCTTGGAGTGTGTGCAGGTATAGATCTGGCTAGATCTGAACAGATCTAAGGTTTGATCGGCGTTGGTGAAGACTGACTGGAGATCTGTTGTTCTTTCATCAGAAGAACACATCAGATTGGGTTCTTGGAAAGTGTGTGTCCACGATCTGGATGGTTAAGAAACCCTAGTTAGGGTTTGGTGGTTGTCGTTGAAGAAGTTTTTTCCTCAGGCAGTTGTTTGGTACACTGAGTTGGTCTTTGAAACCCTAAGGGTTCAGGGCAAACCAACCAGTTTTTTTTTTGTCAGTCTTGGTCTTCAGATCTTAGATTGTTAACCCTAGAAGGTTACAAATCAGATCTGCTTGGAGGGAGTTTAACGCAGTGATAAGAAAAGTTGTGAGATCTTTCTATTCTCTATCTTTTATTTTTCTGTATTCACTACATTGTTGTGTCTAGGCATTGTTGTTACCTGGGTAGTCGGACCGGCACTTGATCGAGTGATTGTGGTAGAAATTGCATTTGTCTAGTGTTTTGTGCAACTGAGTTATACTTGTCCGAGGCACCTATAGAGTGATGAACCTGGAATCTGGCCTCTGACTCAGTTTGCGTTGCTTGAGTTTACTATTTGTTGTTTTGTGGTGTTTTGGTTTATAGTATATTTGTTTACTATTTGTTGTTTGTAGTTTCTTACGGATTGTCTGATAGTATGGGTGATACTGCTAGTTCCTCTGTGACACTTATTAGTAAGTTGGATATAGGAGACCCTTTATATTTACATCCTAGTGATTCTAGTGCTTTAACAATTGTTAATGTCAAATTAAAAGGAACTGAGAATTATGCAGTATGGTCAACTACTATGAAACTTGCATTAGAATCTAAGAATAAGTATGGGTTTATTGATGGTAAATGTGTAAAACAAGAAGATAATGATGTGTTAGTTGGTCAATGGGATAGATGTAATTCTGTGGTTCTTACTTGGTTGTTAAATTCTGTTTCAGAAGAGTTATTTTTAGGACTAGTTTTTTTAAATTTGCTTCTGAGGTCTGGAATGATTTGAAAGAGACTTATGACAAAGTTGATGGTTCAGTTGTATACGATTTGTATAAAAAAAATAAATAGTATTATTAAAATGGTAGTACTGTTGCTGAGTACTATAATAGGTTAACTACAATGTGGAAACAGTTTGATGCCATGCTGCACTTACCTACATGTTCATGTGATGCAGCAAAAGATTACAATGAGTTTTCCACTTTGATAAAACTAATGCAATTTTTAATGGGATTAGATGATATATACCAACCTGTTAGAACAACATTGTTAACTAGGGAACCATTTCCTTCTGTTAAAGTTGCTTTTTCAATCATTTCCAGGGAATAATCACATAGATTGGCCAGCAGTGGGTCAAAAGGTCAACATGTTTCTTTTGTGTCAACGTCAAACCAGTCTTTTGATTGATCCTAAAAGAAGAGTTTTTAAAAGTTCTAATCAAATTTGAAGTGTACTAATTGTCACATGTTAGGACACACAGTGGATAGATGTTTTGAAATAATAGGTTATCCTCTAGGTTTTAAAAGAAGAATTGGTAATAAGGGTAGTAATAGTTTTAATAATGGAAGGTCAAATGTGTCATCTACTTCTGCTATGACTTTTACTTCTGAACAGATTTCCAAACTTCTTAGTTTGGAGAATGAGAAAGAGAAGAGTGGTTCAGAGTCTACTGTTTCAAATTCAAATATGGGGGTAAGTCTGTCAAAGTTGAGAACAATTATGTGTTTAATAATGAGTGTAGTAGTTTGTAAATTATTCCAGTGTTGTTAGTTATGAATTAAGTTACAATTGGGTAATTAATTCGGGTGCTAACCAACATATGGTTATGACTAATAAGGATATGTATAACTGTGTAGATGTATCTGAGTATGATTTAAAAGTGGCACATCCAAATGGAACAAGTGCTAAAGTAACAAAAATAGGAAATATAAAACTGGCTAATGTGTTATATTGTTTAATGTTTTCTATGTTCTTAGTTATTCTATTAATCTTGTTTCAGTACATAAGCTTGCAAGAGACAATAAGTTGATTGTTTTGTTTGCTGAAATAATTGTTGTATTTAGGATTTAGTTCAAGGAAAGTCCTGGTGATTGGTAGACAACATAATGGATTGTTCTTTGTTAATAGAAATGGTAGTTGTGCGAATATGTGTTTTAACAGTTTTAGTAGTGTTAATTTGTGGCATAGTAGATTGGGTCATCCCTCTAAACAGGTCCTAGCCATTTTAAAAGATAGTCTACACATTGGTTTAGTTGAAGATGTAACGTGTGAAGTGTGTCATCGGGCTAAGCAAGTTAGAGTTCTTTTTCCTTTGAGTGAGCGTAAAACAAAAGGTATAGGTGAGCTAATTCATTTAGATGTTTGGGGTCCATACAGAGTAGTAAGTCAGGATGGTTTTAAATATATTGTTGTTGATGATTATTCTAGGACAGTTTGGTGTTATATGTTAAAAGGTAAAAGTGAAGTGTTTGAAAATATTACTGGTTTTTATGAACTTTTACAAACACAGTTTAAAAAGAAATAAAGTGTTTTAGAAGTGATAATGGAACGGAATTTATTAATTCTCATATGACTAGTTTTTGTAAATCCAAGGGGATCCTTCATCAAACCACTTGTACTTATACACCACAGCAGAATGGTGTGGTTGAGAGAAAACATCGACATCTGTTAAATATGGCTAGGTCTTTGTTTTTTCAAGGGGGGTTACCGTTACGTTTTTTGTCAGATTGTATATTAACAGCTATTTACTTGATTAATATGATTCCTTCTTCAGTGTTGTTTGGTAAAAGTCCGTATGAATTAGTACATGGTTTTAGACCCTCTCTGAGTCACTTGAGAAATTTTGGATGTTTGTGTTTTGGAACAGTCTTAAATGATTCTGATAAATTTTCTTATAGGGCAAACAAATGTGTTTTAGTTAGTTATTCGAACTTGAAGAAAGGGTATAAGTTGTGGAACTTGGATGATAAAGTTAAGTTCTATTCACGAGATGTCAAATTTTATGAAACTATATACCCTTTCAAGTCTAAGGCAGTTATTGAAAAAGAAGTTTTCAACAATGCTGAGTTGAATCATTTAAATTTTTTTGACTATTATGAAACATTAACTTCTGTTGTTCCTATGTAACTCCCAATGTTAGGAGGTCCTCTAGGAGTACCTCAGTTTCAAAAAGACTTCAAGATTTTGTCTTAAATGCAAATGCAAAATATGGGATAGATAAAGTGGTTAATTATACATGTTTATCTGCTGAAAATATATGCTTTATTAGTAGTTTAAATAAATCTATTGAACCAAAGTCTTACTATGAGGCCTCTCAAGATCCCAAGTGGATTGAGGCTAGAAATGGAAGCTTTACATAGGAACAATACATGCAACTGGTGATTTACCTGCTGGTAGAAAACCGATAGGTAGTAAGTGGATTTATAAAGTCAAGTATAGGGCTAATGGAGAAATTGAGAGGTATAATGTTAGGTTGGTTGCAAAAGGGTACAACTAGAGAGAATGGTTGGACTTTAGTGAAACGTTTTCACCAGTGGTGAAAATGGTTACTGTAAGGTGCGTGTTATGTCTTGATGTTTACAATAATTGGTCTTTATTTCAATTGGATGTCAACAATGCATTTTTATATGGGACTATCTCTGAGGATGCGTACATGACACTTCCTGAGGGTTTTTATTCAAAAAATGAGACCAAAGTTGGCAAATTAATTAAGTCTTTATATGGGTTAAAACAGGCACCTAGAAAGTGGAATGAAAAATTAACTAAGGTGTTACTTGATGTTGGATTTGTTCAAAGTGCGTGTGATCATTCGTTATTTGTTTTGTCTAAACAATCTATTACTATAATTATGTTGGTGTATATTGATGACATTATCATTACTGGGAATGACAATGGTGAAATAGGAAAAGTTAAAAGTCTACTTAGTAACACGTTTCAAATTAAAGATTTTGGTATACTCAAATACTTCTTGGGTTTAGAAGTGTTATATGATACATTTGGAATTTGTCTTTACCAAAGGAAGTATTGTTTAGAAGTGTTAAATGAGTTTGGGTATCTTGCATGTAAACCGGTTAATACACCCATAGAGGTAAGTTATGTGATCAATGCTAAAACAAGTGTGAATGATTAAAAGGTAGTTGATGTCACTGGTTTTCAAAAACTAATAGGTAAACTGATTTACCTATCGTTAACTCGCCCAGACATTAGTTATGTTGTGCAGTACTTAAGCCAATTTATGCACAGTCGTTAAGTTCGCATCTTAAAGTTGCATTAAAACTGCTACTGTATTTAAAATTAAGTCCTGGTACAGGGTTGTTGTTTAAAAAGGGAGTTGATTGTGAGTTGATTTGTTACTCGGACTCTGACTGGGCTGAGTGTCAAGTAACAAGAAAGTCTGTTACAGGTTATACTGTTGTATTGGGATGAAAACTTAGTTTCTTGGAAAAACAAGAAACAAAGTACAGTTGCGAGGTCAACTGGAGAAGCTGAATACAGAGCAATGTGTTCAGCTTCATGTGAGTTGGTGTGGATTGTAAATTTACTAAGTGAATTAAAGGTTAAGTGTTCTTTGCTTGTAAAACTGTTTTGTGACAGTAGTGCTGCTATTGCTATAGCAGCCAATCCAGTGTTTCACGAAAGGACGAATCATTTTGAAATTGATTTATATTTTTTGCGAGAAAAAGTTTCAACCGGGTTTATTTGTACCGAAAAAATTGATTCAGAAAAGCAACTTGAAGATATGTTTACAAAAGGTTTAAGTGTTGGTCAACATGAAAAGTTTGTAAAAAAGTGGGGTTGGTTGATGTGTTTAGAACAATTGAATGAAGGGGATGTTAAAATAAAATGCAGTTATATAAATATCATTCAATTGTTAGTATTGTGGTTCTCTTTGTTTTATGGTGTATTGTTCAGGGTGTAAAGTGCAACTTCAAGGAGTCAATTGTAACATATGAGGAATTGAATCTTTTTGCGTCATTGTAGGGCTTTGGTGTAATATTGACAAGTTGGACTATATAAGAGTTGAGTTGGTTGTTGAGAGTCCAGAAGTCTCTCAATGTTCACATCTTGCCTACACACAGTCTGTTAGGGTTTGTTGTATTCTTCTTGTTATAATCTCTCGTCTGTTAGAGAGGTTGGTTGTGGTTGTTGATGATCATTAGTGTTTGATCATCTTGTTTGTGATTCTGTACATTGTAAGTTTTGGAGATCTTACCATTTGTAAGATCTCGGGTTCTGGAGGTAATTTCTTTGGGTTGGATAAATAAGATTTTATCACGTTTTCTGTCGCTATTTCTATGTGTTCTTGGTGTTCAGTTCGTACCATCTTTTTCTACAGTTTTGGGTCACAAAAATGGTTGAGCCGACCTGTTTAAGATACAAAAGATATTTTTTTGAGAACGGTGACCTTCTTGTGTTAGGTCACGGCACTCCCCATTTTGGAGGGCTTCGTTGCCCTACTTCGACCAGACTATATTGTCTTTACCGGGCCCACGCTGATATCAAAGACAAGAGCTGAACACTCTCACTCTCTGGCGTAACACACGGTAGGATGAAAACCCAAGTGTGCTTAGAATAACACCTGACACCTCTATAAGGAGACCAGACTTTATTCCCCAAAGTAACACATGTAGTAATTGAATTTGAGTCTATATTAAAAAAACTAAGCTTCCCTACCACTAGGCCACGAGTAATAGATAAGGTAAAAAAGATATAGGCGTATATACCGGCACAACACAAACAAGTTTAGTTAGTTTATTGTAAATGGCATGGTACATGTCTTATCGTTATGACGGTTGATCTCGAACAAGATATAAATATTCACAATTAGTGATATTCATGTTGAAACTTTGACGATCCGTGAAGCTACTTTAGAGATCGTTTAGTTGAATAGTAACACGATGCAATCGTGGATCCTTTAGTTGAGTAGTTAGATACGTTAATACATATCATGTCTAACTAGTAGTCGTGTATCATCATTTTTTTACCCATGTATTATCACAAAATTAATATTATTAACCTTTCATCTTTCTTTTTGTTAATTTTTCGTAACCTATCATTTAACCCCAACTATTGAACATGATACTGTTAATTACAGATTGTTTATAACTCATTAATTTTATATTTTGTGTTCTAAACTCAAACTATCAATTGCTAAAAAAATGAATGTTCAATTTTAATAATTTCAACTATTCGTAATTGGCCGTCAACAGTGTTAACTTTAAAAATAACCACTAGCAGTTCCAACTATTGATATATCGGCCACCAATGGACCCTGACTAACAGAACTCTAAGGCCGTTACTCTCCGGAAAACCGTTTTCTGCCAGAAAAAAGGCTTCTAAAGGTCCGATTCAAGGTTACAAATAGGTTTGGGATGAAACTGTTGAGTTTTCTGGTGAAAAAGTAGTTTTCAGACGACTTCAATAATTTGGACTTTTACTAAAAAATGTTACTAAATGTCCATAATAAGGATAGAAAGAGATTTAGGACGAAAATGTTGAGTTTTGCGGTCAAAAATGAGTTTTCCGATGACCGGAGACTAAAGGCGTTAGGATTCTGTTAGTATAGGTCCATTGGAGACCAATATGTTAACAGTCGGGATTGCCGATAGTTATTTTTTAAGTTTGAACTATTGACGGCGAACAGCAAATAATTAAGATTATTAAAATCCAATATTCCCTAAAAAACCATTTTAAATTACGGTTTGTATTTTGTGAATTATAAAACAGATATAAAAATAATAAAACAGAAACTTAAAGTTACATGAATATAATATTACTCAAATTACAATTCACACACCGTCAACGACTTTTATTTTACTCGCATGTTAGTTTATAGTCGATTGATCTTAATTACCATTAAAAAAAGAGTAAATTGCACAAAACATCCTTCATGTTTCCTTAAACTTGCAGGTTCCAGCCTTAATGTTTAAAAGTTGCTAAAAACAGCCTTTAAGTTTATATTTGTTGCGGGTTCAATCCTTTACAGCTAACCACGTTATTTTCTTCAGTTAAGTTCCCTCACATGCATAACATGTGAGGGTATATTCGTCATTTTGGTTGATCATGTGAGGGAACTTAACTGAAGAAAATAACGTGGTTAGCTGTAAAGGATTGAACCCGCAACAAAAATAAACTTAAAGGATGTTTTTAGCAACTTTTAAACATTAAGGCTGAAACTTACAAGTTTGAGGAAACATAAAGGATGTTTTGTGCAATTTACTCTTAAAAAAAGTAAATTGTATTCAAAGGACACGTGCGAAGCGTTGACATGACATAGCTCCAAGCAGCAATCGTAAGGAAGGAAGCATGAATACATTTCAAAATGTTAAAATATTTGGTCAAAAATAGAGAACACAAATTATGGAGTGAATGGTGGGTCTTTTATGGTCCTCCGTAAATGAGGATCTTCATTCCTTTTTCCTTTGTAATCAATTTATTAGTTTCCATGTATAGGGTTTTGGATTTTCCTTTATATGGTTGTGTTTGGTTCTCTTTGGGATATATCAAAAAAGGTTACAGAACCCATTTTGAGCGTGGTCTGCATACCAATTCAAGATGGTGTCAGAGCGGGTTTAATCTTGGGATCTCTTACATACCTTCAAAATGGCCGATACCGTAGCCAATACCAACCAAATTCCCGATGAGTTAACAATGCAAATCGCTGCACTCCTGCGGAATGGTCTGGGAGCACAACAAACAGCAACTAATTCCGAAAATCTGTCCATTGGGATTAAACTCGGTGGCGACAACTATGCCCTATGGGCAACCCTAATGAAGAAAGCTATTGGAGGTAGGGGGAGGAGTGCTCACATTACAGGGGAACCCTCACCTCCCTTTAAAACTGATGACAAGTATGCAAGATGGGAACAAGATGACCAGTGTGTGTTTACTTGGATTATTCAAAACCTTGAATCCAATTTGGTGAACACTGTCTCACAGTATCCAACCACTAAGGCATTGTGGGACGGGCTAGCAACTACATATGGATCTGGAATGGACTCGTTGCAGGTTTTCGATCTTCATAAAAGGGCTAATTCAATCCGACAAGGTTCAGATTCACTGGAAGATCTGTGGAATAAACTACAAAGCATCTGGATGTCTATCGATCGGAGAGATCCGAACCCAATGAAAGATCCAGAAGACATTCAGATCTACAATAAGAAGACACAAGAACAAAGACTTTATCAGTTACTCACAGCAATTGATGAAAAGATGGAACCAATCAAGAGAGACATTTTAAAGAAGGATCCGCTTCCAACGGTAGAGACGGCGTACGCCACTATACGTAGGGAAGTTGCCCGAATAAATATACTGAAGTCAGGTATCTCTGACAGTGAGTCGACGGAACTCGGAACAGGTTTGGCGGCCAAAGCCTCGATGCAGAAAGCAAAATTCCAACCCAAGGAAAAAGAAGATAAATCCAAATTATTTTGCACCCATTGTCAGATGAAGCGACACACAAAAGAGCAATGTTTCAAACTCGTCGGCTACCCGGAGTGGTGGGATGACGACCATAAACAAAAGAGCAACCAACCGGGAAAAGGGTTCCTCGGGGGCTAGTGTGGAAGATGATCAAAGTCAGAAAGGAAAAAAAGAAAACAACACAGGTTTTGGGGGAATAGCCATAACCTCCGATGGTGATTCCATAGGTAAAGGGTTTGAGGATTATGTCTCAGACCCCTTCTCTACTCACAATTTTATATATGGTCCTAATGTTTCTTTATGTGAACAAAGGGATCCAAATACACTAGATGGAAAAATCAAAGCCTATCATGTTCAAACCACTTCTCAATCCCAATCGATGACTTCTAAAAATTGGATCTTTGACTGTGGGGCTACGGATACCATGTCATATGATCCTAAAGATTTTTGCAACCTATCTTCTCCATCTAGGTCCCATATTGAAACTGCAAGTGGAGAGATTGTTAATGTCAAAGGGGGAGGGTCAATTATTTTTTCTGATAAAATGAAAATAAACAACTGTTTATATATCCCTTCCTTATCCTCAAAGTTATTATCTATTAGCCAAGTTACAAAGCAACTCAATTGTGTGGTGCTTATGTATCCTACTTTTTGTGTCTTGCAGGACATTCGTACGAAGGAGATAGTTGGGCGTGGTACTGAACGAGGAGGTCTCTACTATGTTGATGAGGTTGTTCACAGGGGACATGCCATGCTGGCTCATGGAACTACCGAGAGACAACTTTGGTTATGGCACCGACGTCTTGGTCATCCTTCCTTTAGCTATCTCAAAACTTTATTTCCGAGTCTTTTTGTTAACAATTCCATTCAAGAGAAATGTGAAACTTGCATTTTAGCAAAAAATCATAGGGTTTCTTTTAATCAAAGTAATACTAGAGTTGATTCTGTTTTTTCTTTAATCCATTCTGATGTGTGGGGTCCGGCTCCTAACAGCACCAACAGCCGGTTAAAATACTTTGTGTTATTTGTGGATGATTTTTCACGAATGAGTTGGATATACTTTATGAAACATAAATCAGAAGTTCCTAGAATCTTTTTTATGTTTTATAAAATGATTCAAACTCAATTCGGAAAAAACATCCAGATCCTCCGTTCTGACAATGGAACAGAATTTGTGAACAAAACAATGAAAACTTTCTTTCAAGAAAATGGCCTTATTCACCAAACTACATGTCCTAATACTCCTCAACAGAACGGTACCACTGAACGGAAAAATCGTACCCTTCTTGAAAAAACTCGTGCTATTATGATTGAATCTCGGGTTCCACAGTCCTACTGGCCAGAAGCTCTTGCAACATCCACATACCTTATAAATCGACTCCCAACTCAAATTCTTGGTAATAAAACCCCATTACAGGTCCTAGTCACTCAAGTCCGAGTTCCCTCTATTATGACCTTACCACCCCGTGTTTTTGGTTGCTCCGTATTTATTCATATACACAAGGCTAATCGGAACAAACTGAGTCCGTGTGCCGAAAAATGTGTTTTTGTTGGGTACGGTGTTAATCAAAAAGGCTATCGTTGCTACAACCCGGTCACCCGTCGAGTCCATGTCACCATGGACTGCGACTTCATTGAATCTGATTATTTCTTCGAACCCCAATCTCGTGCTCAGGGGGAGAATGTAAGTGATTCCCTCGATTGGTTGCTATATCAAAGTTGCTCTCAGGAGGTTCTAACAGAGTTGGTAGATGGCGCCACCGAACATGCCCCTACCAATATAGAAGAGGATGCCAAGTCAGTTCACACAACTGATATATCTTCTGAGGACAATGTCCAACAAGAGGCAAACACCGACGTGGAATCAAATGATGATCAACCAGAGGAAAACAATGAGGTAAATGAGAATGAGGTAAATGAAGTAAACAATTCTGAGAGTCCATATCATAACAGTTCTATGCATGGTTCAAGTCATGACAGTTCAGGTACTCCAGATTTGGAACAAGAGGAACAATCAAGCACTCATGTACTCCCTCCAAGAAGAAATAGAGGGGTCCCACCTAATCGGTACTCCCCTGGACATGTCTCTTGTGCCTCTAAGTACCCATTACAAACTAGCAGAAACAAAGTCGCTAAAATTGCCAGGGCTTTCGCGGCTACTCTGTTTTTAGAAAAGATTCCAAATACAGCCCAGGAAGCGGAACAAACGGCTGAATGGAAAGAGGCTATGAACGCAGAAATGGAAGCTCTCAAGAAAAATGTCACGTGGGAAAGATGTATCTTACCACAAGGAAAAAAACCGGTTGGTTGTAAATGGGTATTCAATATCAAATATAAATCGGATGGCACGATTGAACGGCACAAAGCTAGATTAGTTGCCAAAGGATATACTCAAACATATGGTATTGACTACTCTGAAACTTTTTCCCCGGTTGCCAAGATCGACACTATTAGAGTTCTTTTTTCAGTAGCCGCAAATAGAGACTGGCCTCTCCATCAATTTGATGTTAAAAACGCCTTCCTTCATGGGGACTTGAAAGAAGAGGTGTATATGGAACCCCCTCCTGGCTTCTCAGATGATTTTCAAGAAAATGAGGTACGTAGACTTAAAAAGGCTTTATACGGGCTCAAGCAATCTCCGCGTGCATGGTTTGGTAAGTTTACAATGGCAATGAAATGGTATGGATATAAACAAAGCAATGCAGATCACACTCTATTCTACAAAAGGAGAGGGGAACTGGTTACGTGCCTTATAATATATGTCGATGACATGATCATAACAGGAAGTGATAAAGAAGAAATCAACTCTCTTCGTGAAAACCTCTTCACAGAGTTCGAGATGAAAGATCTTGGGGGATTAAAATATTTCCTAGGGATCGAGGTGCTAAGGTCAAAAGAAGGAATCTTTATATCTCAACGGAAATATATCTTGGATTTGCTTGCGGAAGTTGGTATGCTGGATTGCAAACCAAATGATACTCCTATGGCCGTAAATCACAAACTACGAATAGTTGACGGAGCCAAACCAGTAGATCGGGAGAGGTATCAACGGCTAGTGGGAAAATTAATTTACCTGGCTCACACTCGGCCGGACATTGCCTATGCGGTAGGAGTTGTAAGCCAATTCATGCACAATCCTCAAGAAGATCATATGGATGCTTTGATGAGGATAGTCAAATACCTTAAAGGTACGTCAGGGAGAGGTATAGTTTTCAAGAAGAATGGCCACCTAGACGCTGAAGTGTTCACAGATGCTGATTGGGGTGGAAATCCTAATGACAAACGATCAACCGCCGGTTACTTTACTCTTCTTGGAGGAAACTTGGTAACGTGGAGGAGTAAGAAGCAGAAAGTTGTGTCATTATCGAGTGCAGAATCAGAATTCAGAGGTATTGTTAGAGGAATCACGGAGATCCTTTGGTTAAAGAAGATAATGAAAGAAATTGGGTTCCCTCTTAATCACCCAACTCAGCTAATGTGTGATAATAAAGCCGCAATTAAAATCTCAGAAAATCCGGTACAACATGACAGGACCAAGCACGTTGAAATTGATCGCCATTTCATAAAAAAAAAATTGAGGATGGTACCGTCAAACTCCCGTTTGTCAGGTCTGAAGACCAACTTGCAGATATTCTAACGAAAGCGGTTGCAGCAAGAGTTTTTGAATCAGTTTTATTCAAGTTGGGTATTGGAGACCCCACTAACCAACTTGAGGGGGAGTGTTAAAATATTTGGTCAAAAATAGAGAACACAAATTATGGAGTGAATGGTGGGTCTTTTATGGTCCTCCGTAAATGAGGATCTTCATTCCTTTTTCCTTTGTAATCAATTTATTAGTTTCCATGTATAGGGTTTTGGATTTTCCTTTATATGGTTGTGTTTGGTTCTCTTTGGGATATATCAAAAAAGGTTACAGAACCCATTTTGAGCGTGGTCTGCATACCAATTCAAGACAAAAGGATTACGTGTAACAAAATAATGTATACAAACACTTATTTGTGTCTATAGTTGGTAAAAATAAGTTCCAACTTAGCAACCACTTATGAAATAGTTGTTCTAAAAAATCAACCATTTCATCTATGCAAAACCTAAAACGTTCAAAACAAATGTGTATCTATATTTTACACATGCATGTGGCTCCTTCAACTCAAAGATCTAAACTAACAAGAACGAACTTCTTCAAATCTTGATGAATCCCAGTTAACCACCAAACCCGAACCGCTAGTCTCATGGAACATGTTCACGATTCGATACAATGCCCGAGCCTTCTTGCCCGCCTGTGAACCCGCATTAACGGATAACGAGTACAACAAACTCATCAAATCAGGGTCACTTGCCAAAACAGCAACCACTTTGTCCCCCCAATTGTTACTCAACGCCAGCAAGATTGAGACACAAGTCACACAACACTCTTTGGAAGCTTGTGAAGCGGATTTCTTCAGAGTGTTGATGATCAATGCCAACGATAAATCTTTCAAGATTCTATCAGACCCATCAAAGCTTTCGGCTAATGCAGCCACAACTGATAATGAATCTGTAACGATTTCGGGTTTTTCTGAAGTGGAAATGAGAGTGGACAGTAAAGGAATGATCCCAAACGAGAGCGCGGTTTTGTGGTTTTGTGGTTCTAGGAGGATCAAGAATAGCGCGGCTAATGAGTTCTTTCTCCCACAAGATGTTCCGGCTCTGACCTGTTCGATCAGAGCCGCAATAGCTTCTGGGATCTCTCCAATAAGCTTTCGGTTTGTTTGAACGGATGATAAGTAATAGATTGTTGCGGCTGCTGCCTGTTTACATTCGTGTTTCAATCCGTTTTTCAAAACGGATACGATCAAACTTAGGCCGTTGTGATTGATAATTGTTTTCTTCCCATTTGAATGTTTCGAAAGCTTGAGTAAACCCGCAATGGCGTTTTCTTGAATGGCTGAATCTGATGAGGAAAGTAACGTTAATAGAAAAGGGATCGCGCCCGCTTCGATCAAACAAAATCGATTAAAAATATTCGATTTCGTAAGTAATCTTATTTCATAAGCTGCGCTATTCTTCTGTTTCACGCTCCCGTTACACAATCTTCTCACCAGATATTCACTCAAGAGTTTGATTGCTTCCGCGGACGCCACACTACCGGGGAGACTCGTTGAGGATATATCTCGGCTATGCGTTTGAAATCTCGACACCGAAACTCCACGATCAATACAATATTGTCGAATAACTTTCCGAAGATTCGAATTGGGGACGAGCTCGGTTGTTGCTAGTTTTCCCCCGGTTTTCGGGCATATTAAGTTGCCCGACTTCAGCCATTGTTGAATCGAAACCCGATCGTATGTCTGACCGGTGGAAACAGTCACCGGATCCATCATCAGTTCCAGAGAAATCGGACAGCGAAAATCCTCAGGGTTTAAACAACTAAGGTTCTCAAGATCATCCTTTTGGTTGGAGTGGTAAATTTGGTAACGCATATTCTCAACAACAGAGTTTTCAAACAAAACTCCCCTGCAATAGTGCATGAATCCAGCTAAACTATGCAATAAATGCAAGTCACTCCCATTATTTTCCAACAAACATAACGAAATCTCTTCGTTCAAAAATATAACTTCGCTATGACACTCACTCCAGCTACTGATCCCAAGATGACACAGAGCTCGTCTGATCATAATCGGGTCAGGCTCGAACCGGTTTTCAAACCGGTTCAAAATCAGGGCAATTTGTTTCACAACATACTCATCATCACGATCAAGTGCAACCCTTGTGGTACTCGCTTGTTTCTTAACCATCTCCATCATTTCTTCAACATCTCGTGACACTTTGAAGAAACTCAAGGGCAGTATATCAAGTGCGGTGGCAATAGCGCGTATAACTGTCAAAAACTGATTCGTTACAACATGTGATTTCATCAAAATGTATAGTCTAGCTCCGCTGCGTGTGCAGTCTTTGAGTAGAAATTCAATCTTCTGGAACGAATAGTGAAGTTCACAAAAACAGAGTATAGCGGAATCTGGTAAACCGGATACGTCTTGGTTAATTATTTCATTGACAAACATTGACAGGATTGAAACTTGTCGTATCGCCTCGCGGGCGTTACGACGTTGTGTAGGGAAGGAGTCGGGCTGGTATTTGGTGATGGAGTTGGAAAGGTAGAGTATGGAGTGAAGAAGAGTTGTTGGGTTGACATTTTGGCATGGAAAAACGCCGGAAAGTGGAGAATCCGGCGAGTGTTTTGGTCGGATGTGTTGTGCATTGGAGTGTTAGGAATGGTGTGTGGTTGTTTGTTTGTTTGTTTGTTTGTTGATCATATGTTGTTGAGGATTTATAGAGTGGATAAGGATGTTTTGTGTGTAGTGTACACGTGGATGTGATATATGCGCGTTTATGGTAGAAGACAGGTGGTTGGGTCACGGGGAAAGTTGGATTGGACGGTCAAGATTAAGTCTCGGATTTATGTTTAAAAACTGATTTTGAAATGAAATATGATAGATAGGGAATTTTGTTGACTGTATTTTACATTTAAATTTGTTCTTCTTGTAATGTTTTCTCTTCTTTTCTATTGCTCTCATAAATCGATTTATACGCCGTTGTTGTTAGTGAATTAGATAGAATTTAGATTACTAGGAGGTTAGGAGTTCGATTATCATAGTGTGCTAGTTTAACTGTTAAAAAAATAAAACAAAATTTATACGGTTGCCACATTCAACTGCTAGTGAGCAAGAAAACATTTTTTCTTGTTATTTTGTCTTTCATTAGTTCATTTAATTTGTATGTATGTGAAATTGACGTCACAAGTTCAAGAAAACACTTTGATACGAACACATATTGATGGAAGTTTTGGTCGGCCAAAGGGTCAACACATGTTGGTGATCACAAACGAGAAGTAGCAAGGTGCTTTTTTTTTAGATAACCACAAAAATAGATCCATTATATACATGACACTTTTGTTTGTGTATCAGAGAGTAGACGTGTGCTCTATGCGATCAAACTTGCGTATCATCATCCTCTAGCGTATAAGACTCTAGGCCCATTAATGCATATGATATCTGGCTAGTAGTCGTGTATCACCATTTTTACTATACATCGTAAATTTATTATTATTAACCATTCATTTTTAAGTAAAAATTCAACTTACTATTTAACACCAGCTATATATATTATTAAAATAAATTATTGATTATCTATAACTTTTATATTTTGTGTAACACACTCAAACAATAAGTTAATAAAAAATTAGATTAAATTACGTATGAATCGTTTGTTTACTTACAATATTAAATATTTGATAAACAAAGTTGATAATAAAATTAAACAAAAGTTTTAAAGTTATATGCATACAATATATAATACCCAAATCATGATGATTCACACACCGTCAACGACTTTATTTACTCACATGTCAGTTCATAGACGACTAATCTTAATTACCACTAAAAAAATCTCATCAGCTAGTAAATTGTATTCAAAGGACACTGGAGAGTGTTGACATAAGCCCAAGCAATCGCGGGGAAGGAAGCATGAATACATTTTCAAATGATTACGTGTTTAATAATAATGTAAGATAAGGTGTCGTTTAAGGATTCGATAAGCGTGTTACTATACACATCATTTGACATTTGGAACTTTGAATATAATTGGCAAATCATCTCAAACATGCAAGTTTGGGAGTTGGGACGTTACTTCCATATCTATTCCAATTATGTTGGAATGAAGTCTTAAGTATATTATTATAATTTATTAATTATCTTACCCAGGCTAAATTATTAACTATAGCATTTAAAATAAATTTATAAAAAAAATTAATTTTTATCAAGAGTGAATTATATTTGAATCAGAGTGATAAGGTTAATCATTCCTAGTATCTAAAAGTGAAAACAAAAAAATATAAACTAATAAAGTAATTTAAACCATAAATGAACGTTAGATATAAAATAAACCTTGTGATTACACACATCTTGTTAAAATATTAAGATTAATAATTGCAAAGTTACGGCAGCTTGTCTTTATGTGTATGTGAGGATAATAAAATAGACTAGTTGACAATGTGAATGTGCATTATAATTATATTTATATTTATAATAAATCTACAATTGGTAAAACAGGTAATGGGATCGTTATATTTGTAGTTATCATGCAGCCAGAATTTCAAAAAAATGAGATAATCCTCTTCTCTTTTGTTAAACCGTGTGATTGCATTGACTAGTTAGTTTTACCAAAGTAGTAATACGAATCTCCTTGGCTTTTCTAGCTAAATAGTTTATCATTTTTTATATTCTTTCACACAAGTCATTGTAGATTTTATATTTACATTTTCAAAATTATTTAATTTTTATTTCTAAGAAATTTACAAAAATTTAACAATATAGTCTAAATAAAAATAAAATTTAATGACCAAAGAAATTGTAAGTTGTTGGTAAATGTTGTTGGTAATGTTTCGGAACAATGTCTTATTTTCGATAATGTGAAAATTGTCAGTAATTTGTTAACTATACTCCATGTCGATGATAACCGGGTAAAATTGTATCTAGTTAACTATGAAGACCAATCTAAATTATTTCTCTATCTAGATAAAGACAAATATATATATATATATCGGTGGAGGGTGTTATAAACTCAGATTCCCATGCTGGATGTTCTTGTTTAGACGAGGTATCCATGTTGATTCATCGGCATGCACTTAATGTGGGTCGGGTGAGGACTCGGTGGAGCATTTTCATTTCGTGCTATGTGGTGTCCATTGTTTAGCAAAGCATTGGTGCTTGGTGCAAGATTCAACCGATTTATGCGTTTTCGATTCACGGTTTATTTAAAGTGCACAGCTCTATTGCGGGCTCGCCCTTAAGGAAAAGGTTATTAAATCCATTATTATCGTGTTGGTGTCTCTGGAAGGCTTGGAACAATTGGATCTTCAACAAAGTGCCCATCAATCTTGTTCATATTTGTGGAGATGTTAAAATTTATAGTTTTCTTTGAATTAAGAGTCGCTCAAAGGTAGGATCTTTGATTGGTCTAGATGGAAATCTTTTGATGTAAATATTTCAAATTGATCCTTATGGTTTTCTTATCGTTTATGATTTTGTATCTGGAACACTATTATATAGTTTATAAACATATAATCCAGAGTTCATATGAAATTTGTTTAATAGTGGAATCTTTGAAATTAAACACTTGTGATCCCTCACTTGAAAGATATGTTTAAACCAAAACGATATCTTCTGTTTAGAGGAAACATGAAACGCATTCTTTTCTTCGTCAAACACGTAATCAAACTTTTGTTGATAGTCAAACAATGTTTGAAAGGTAAAGGAACCCTTTTGGAGATATAGAAAAAAAAAATTGAAATAAAAGCTGTGTGTGAATTTGGTCAGGTGGTAATGAATCCAATCTTAAAAATGGATCTAAACGAAGAAGCACGTTGATACACAACAATCAAGGATCAGTCCTAGGTTCCATGGATGACTTTGTTAGTGCTGTTTCGTTTCTTTAGCATAGCAACTATTCCAACACTTAAACTGTCCTTTCGCACACACTCGTTTTACTTTCATATGCATTAGTTTGTGTCCCTACTCTAAACCCTTAAGCATTTTTCATACCAAGGGTACTAGGGCCGTTCCTTGGGTAGTGACTTCGGGTAGTGCCAGTAGGCTGGCAACACTACCGCAAGGGTATTTAGGGAATCGGCTACAGTCTTCAGCCTCTAGTACTCGATTCAACTATGGTGGAAAATTGAAGGGGAAAATGCTCAGGTAGATGGGTGGTTTTGGTTAAAAAAAATGAGATGGCTCAGTATCGTTATTGTTGATTGGTTATTGTTGTTTTGATTTGGGTATTTTGGTTGTCCCCCTAGTACGCTAGAAATGATATCAAAAATTACTATCAAGACCAAGATGTTAAATAGATCAGTTAATAATTCACTTGAAGTACTATACAACTTTCTTTACACCAACAATTCTTCCAAACTATTTAAAAATACATCTTTCTTAAAAGGTATAGACTTTTTGTCTACCTCTTAATGTGCTTTAATGGTTCAGACCTCTTCCTTATTCAGCACTTAATGGTTCAGACTGTTTGTTTCACAAGCAGATGTCTGAATGGTTCAGACATTCGCCTCTGAATGGTTAAGCAAAGTCTGAATGGTTAAGACCTCTAATCTGAATTGGTCAGACATTTGCCTCTAAACGGTTAAGAATTATACTGGCTCTTAATGGTTCAGACCTCTTACTGGTTTAGCTCTTAACCATTCAGAAGTTGCCAAATAGCCCCGTAATCAACTAATACAAAGACCCGACTTGTTCACTATATAATAGACAGATTCTTTTAGAATTATAATGGCAATAGTTCATTTGGCCCAGAGTGAATGGGTATGAATACAATCAACCCCCCACAATATATATAAGCTTTTAAACCAGCACATACACCAGGGTTCACACACGACATGACATTAAAATCTGATGCATGTCACCCTTTCTTAAGATTTATAACTCCCAACATTAAAAATGATACAGATAATAAAGATGGTATCAATAAATAATAATTCAATCTTTGAACTACCAACGACCGCTAGCTCGGTCCATAAACTTGCACATTATGAAGATAAACAATTCAGATGGGTAATGGTAATAAAATCAAAATGGAAGATAAAGCAATACCCGCATTATATCTTCCTCCTACTTCATGCCATACCCGTATATATTCCCGCTCACTACGATTAAATAGAGAGCTAATCCAGTTCCTCAGAACCCAAGATATGGGCTCCCAAGAATTTCCATTGACCTGACATTAAGTCAACTACAGTAGATCACACGTTAAGTTTGTCTCTTAGGTCTTGAGATCATCTGACATCGCAGAAGGTATACAATGAGTTGAGAGGATGTCCACAGTTGCTGCTTTGGCGCTTTTTGTTTGGAGTACTACTATCTGCAATTATATCAAGTTTGTACAAAAGAAAGAGTTATTTAACCATTTTTGGACCATTGTATATGAAACAATATTGCAAAAAAAATTATCATTCTAGTAAAAAGGAAGAACAAAAACTACCTGCTGATATTCCAATTCGAACTTCAGATATTCGTCAGTGCAGCTCTCTACCATGTTGGCTAAGCTCTTCAGATTCTTTACTGGTTGACCGTTGAAAGCAAGAACCTAACAAACCAAATTTAAAACAAAATGAATAAAAAATAACTATGGAATACACCACAAGATCAATTCTCACAATAAATATTTCATAACCGTTAACATTTAAAAAAATTTAAGATGGCGTTCTAAATTCTAAATAAAATGTTTTTAAGCAAAAAACATAGTGTAGTTAATCAGGCAATTAATCAAGTGACATCAAGACTAACCTGAGTGTTGACAATCTCCTCGTATCCAATGTTGATATCAGCCACAAGTACCTTCAATAAATGCATCAAATATGAGCATGAAACTTTCATTTACTAAATAATGATTAAAAAAAACAAAAATGAGCATGAAACATTCATTTACTAAATAATGATTTAAAAAACCAAAAAAATAGAATCAACTCTACCATAGAGAGAGCAGTTAAGTAACCTGTGAGACAACTACAATCTGTTCATCTCGCGACTTTGGCAATTCATGCAGAAGTTTGTCCAACAGCTTAACTGGAGCATCGTATCCGTAGTCCTTTCCATACTGAACCATGCACGATAAGTTAATTAAATGTGAATAAAACGTATATTTCAATTGACATAAAGTATACTCATACATTTATAAAGGTTTTTAAGTACCTCAGAACGAAGATACGGAACAGATACGGTTGTAAAAACCAATCCTGCAATGATGTAATAAGAGGGAGGTCTACCCTTATTATGTGCAGGAATTAGTTTTCCGTGAGTCTCAAACTTGATATTAAATTTCAGAACTTTTGAGTCGCGCAGGACTTTGATTTGAGCTGTATCTCCAGTGTATTTATGGGATACGAGATAGCTAAAACCAATCCTCTCTCCATGCCTAAATGGAACTGAAATTCAATGCAGAAGGTTAAGAAATTAATTGATAATTTACTTACAAAGGAGAAAGCTCTATAATGCATTGTTACCTGTTCCATCATTGGCAATGTCGACCCCATCAAAACTAAGAATAATATCAGACGGTTTTAGAACTTTATATTCAGGCGCTGTAGGGTCAATTCTTCGAATACGAACGCCTTTTTGGTTATCTTTCATCCCTGTAGACTTACGCAAGTCGGGATTTTCCATCTTCTGCCATTCAACCCCTAGAATAGGAAATCCTGGTTTGCATGAAACAACAATTGCATTCACACAGCTTGGTATAAGATACTAATACTGAATAATGCAAAAGAAAAAGGATACAACTTGAACAAGTACTTACCCGTATACGATCCATTTTTCTCATAATCTTGGATAAAGTGCATTATCACGGTGTTGGTATGACATATCCGATGTTTTCAGCATCCTCATGTTTAAGAGACTGAAACGCAATACCAACACAATTCCCCTTATCATTAAACGCAGGCCCGCCAGAATTCCCCGAGTTAATCGCAGCATCTATCTGCATCAAACTCAACACACACTTCCATCAGTAAATACGCATTTATTATAGTAATATGTGATTAAAGAATTAAAGGCACTTCATTAACCTGCAATCCCAAAAGCTCAGTCGACCCATGAACATAAGACAATATCTCTATACGCGAAACAACCCCACTCGTAACAGATATCGTATCTCCTCCAATCGGATACCCCACAACCGTAACCGCGTCTTGAAGCGCAGGCAAATCCCCAAACTCAACAGGCGATACACCCACCCAAAATTCATCATCCTCAACAGTAAGCAAAGCTACACAAATGCACAATCATACAAGAATGTAACTAATCAAAGATTTTAAATAACAATCACATGATCATAAAACATTTAAATGAGAGCTCACCGATATCGCATTCGGTCCCAATTGCGAGAACCGTGGCAACAAACTTCGTATCGGACCCGCGTTTCTTAAGCTTAACTTGAGTATAATGCTCAACTGAATGTGCATTAGTTAAGACTCTCCTACCACTAATGACAAATCCACTGCTACTAGAACTAAACTGCCTCTTTCTCTGCCACGGTAACGAGAAATTCGGCTCGGTGTGGGTGCAAAACACCTTCACAACAGCATCCATTGCCGGCACAACCCTAGCCATCGCCATCACCACACTATCCAGCACCAAACCGTTCAAACTACCATTACCGCTCAAACTACCGTTACCATTAATTTTACCGTTTTCGATATGGTTAGACGGGGAGGCGGAAATTAGGGTTTTATCGGGGGTTTCGGCTGGGGGATTACGGCGGCGGCGGCGGAGGTGGTGAGTGGAGGTAGGGGTGGTGGTGGTGAGATCGTCGATGGAGGTGGATGACGACGGTGGTTTGATGGATTGGAGATCTAGGGTTTCGGGTACGATGGATTTGGGTTTACGGCCGCGTTTGCGCTTGTTGTCGACCATTTTGTGAGGTGGTTTGTGGTGGATTGAGTGGGTTGTGGAGTGGATTGTGGTGGTGGAAGGTGAGAACTCCGGCGGGATGACGGTGGTTGTGGTGGTGGTGAAATTATTATTATTGTTATGAGTTTTGAAGGCGGGGAAGGTTTAGAAATGAGTTGATAGAACGTTGTCGTTTTATATGGGGTTGTATAGCAAAAGTACTGGTAACGGCAGAGTTCCGTGAGGAGTTTGTGTAAACTATATTATTCCGTTAACATGGTTTCTTCCAACGTACGATAAGTTTGTATAACCGTTGTGTTACTTTGTTAACATGGTTTCTTGCAACGGAGGATATTGAAATAACATTTTTTTTTCTTTTTTGATCGAGTGAATGTGACTTTCATAAAAATCAAAAAGTACAGGAGGGCCAAAATACAAAGCAACACCAAAAATTCACCACCACCGGTACAGAAATTATTGTTTATGTGTTCTTTTCATTCAAGTATTTGATTATCAGTAACAAATATTGATCGTAACAAAATATAACTTTTTTTAAGTTATATGTTAATTTTTGTAGATAGAATACAATACTTATATATGTTTTTAGTTTAATCAACCCAAATGGGTAAGCTTTACGATGACCCCGTACGCCAATTTTTTCATCATCTTATACTGCTCGTATGATGTGACAGGTAGGCTGGTATACCATAATCACAGTCACCATCGACATATTATATAAGTTTAAACTAATTAATGTAAAATAGTTTAAAACTATATATCAGGATTTCCAAGCTTGTGCCACCTTTATACTTTTACTTCATGTGTGTATAATTACCATACTTTCTTGTTAAGTCTTGAGTCAAATTGTAGAGTCCCAATTTGAAAATACTGATTCATTAACCGAGCCCAAGGTAGAAAATAATGGCCCCTAGCAAGCTCAACCCAATTTTCAAGCTAGGAGTATCACAATGGACTCAAGCTCGATCGACGAGGCTCAACTAGTCACGCACTCCTTTAAAACATGTAAGGTTGGATTATAGTATCATTCATTTCTTGGAAATTAAAATGATAAGAAGTGTGGCTATTATTTAAGTGCCAAGCTATTAATTAAACTTTCTACACTCAACATGTTTAGTATCATGAGAGGTAAATCAAGCTAACAAAGCGAACTGACAAGAATTTTCTTCAAATATATCAAGGTGCTCAAATGATGATCCAGCAAAACTAGTTGAACATGACAAGGATTTTCTTCAAATATATCAACGTCCTCATGTTACAACCAAATTATAATACTCACTAAATAATATAAGAATGCTTAGTATGCATGTAGGTGTTTCAACAGACATAAACTATTGCATAGACCGATAAAAACAAACGGTTCCCATTTCACGACGACATTAATACATGCTAAAAGTCTAAACAAGAACAAGCCTTACAAGCATCACAGAGCGTTTATCATTTGCTTCATTTCAGCAGTCCTCCGGGGATCAGGATCTTCAATTGCTCTTTCAGTCAGTACATGCTTGATTCTACACATTGATTTTCTAACCTGCACATTGACCAGAAGTCAAAACGTTACTAGGATATCTCTCATTTACATGGTAATTATCTCATGAAATGAAAGCCAAACAAAGAATGTGAGCCAAACCTTAGGTAGGCGTTCTGGATTAGGGAACCTTAAGTTTTGAGCATGAAGCATCTGGCGCTGAGTCATGAGCATGTTCTTTTCCTTAAGCAGGACGTACCATAACTTATGCAGATCATCCCATGACTTGAGACGCAGTTCTGAAGCCTTCCAACTACGTCCTAAAAGACACAGATCACGACAATTAGCATATACATATGGTAGACATGTTTTTTTCCTACAATATGCCAGGTCATTTGTGCAAACAATACTTGATCTGTACATCTCAAGTAATACCAACATCTATCATATCAAATATTTGGTGTCTTCCCACTTCAGGCCTAAAATGTTCTTAAATATATGCATCTTTTGACAAAAGATAAACAAATTCAAGTTATGGTGCAGCCTCTCAAGATTTTTTTTATGTATAAAAAAGGAAAAGTGTGACAATACCTGAGAGAGATCTTGGTATTGAGAAGCTACTGACACAAAGTTTTTTATGTGAATGCTAAAGTTATGCAGGTTAAAACACTGAGCAATGAAACTAGAGCTTTTTATGTGATAATGGGCTTAGTTGTGGGTGTTATATAACTGATTATAGTACGAGCTAAGTAGTTAATGCAGTAAAATATCGGATATCGGTAATCCCGGTGGGATATCGGTAATTTTAATATCATGCTGAAGTTATATATATAGCAATTAACACTAACAATTCAGTAAACTCTCCTACCATTAACAAATTAACCTTTTGCAACTTGCAAAACACTAGCGATTGTAGCAAGTAGGAACTGATCAAGACTTAAAACACTACCATTTAACACTAACAATCAACAATTATGACTTAAAACACTAATAGCATCAATAAGAAGAAAGACGAATGGTGGAACTAAGAAGAAAGGGACTCTTCAAAATCGGTGATATATCGGTCAAATATCAATTCAATTTCGGTCAATATCGCCAATAATATCGATACCAATATTCTGACCGATATTTTGCACCGGTATCTCATCAGGGAACGATAACTGATATATTGGCGATATTAACTACATAGACTACGCGATAGTAATCATAGATCATCTACAGGCTAATCCAACACTATCTATTAAGTATTAACAAATTATTGTCACTCGTAGCAATCAGACAATCACTTTCAAAAATCATATTTTATATTAGCGTATTGGCGAACACTCGTCATCATTGAGTCTATGGATTTAGGAAGTTTTTAATCTCATTTTCTACTCAAGCGTGTTTTATTGTATCGAACAATAATGTGGAACCATGTCCAATATGATACCGTCATGGAAATGATTCATGTCACTTTAGGTTAATAAGGCCTAATGAATAATACAATGTCTTTGTCCTTTAGGTATAAAGGCCTATACTACAATGCTGCTTCTAATTTTGACCCAATTAAAAACTAGAAAAATCAATCGAAACAGCGACAAACGAAACAAAGGCGTGTCGCGAGAGCCGATCATCCTATTAATGTTTTTTTCTATATATAATATGTAGGGGCCCGTTTTTTCTACTCAGGGAGGTCCCTGTTAATATATTGTGAGTATAAAAAAAAGTATTCGACAATGAAGCAACTCACAAACATATACCCCTATGCAACACGTGTGCCAAAACACGTACCATATTCAACAGGTTTTTCCTCCTCTGGATTCCTATCTGCCTCAAAGAACTCCTCAAGTGGGTTATGTGTGGTCCTGACTGTACCAGCAGCCCCAGCTGCAGAAGCCTCTGATCTTGCTGTTGAAAACAGCCTCCTTCCAAAAACCCTTGTCAAAAACATGATTACACTGCATAAAACACCAAATAAATATTTCGCTTATCATCTGGTAAGTTGTAAATAATTCAACTTTCATCAAACGCACAGTCTTCTACAACTTAAGAGTAAAACCCCAAATGCAAAACTGTCAGAAACATATCGTCGAACACTTGGTGTGCATTAACAAAAACAACAAAGAAAAACAAACTTTAACGGCACATCGTAAACAAAAACGACAAGAACACACTTTTTTTAAATCAGCACTGAAACAATAATTATAGTTTTCTCCGGCGAGGGTTGTGTGCGGCGGCGGTGAGGCAGGGGTATGATGATGACTATGGTTGTTTCACGCAATATACATGTGATTTAGGGTTACAGAGAGACATACCAGAATTCAAATGGGTGAAATGAACAACTGGATTACGAGTATTCGATCGATTGATCACTGTAAAATGACGACGCAGAAAGGGATTCAAGAATCAAGATCGGCGCTACTGTTCATGTTGTTGCAAAAGAAAACCCAAAAGGCTTAATGTGTTTGATGGCCCAAAACATAAAAAGGCCGTTTGTATTATTGCCCATGTTTATGGGCCTCATCACAAATCAGAACACAAGAATGCTAAATGCTTTTTTTTATCGGTAAATTTGGATCACGTACGAACCACTGGGGTATCATCATGCTATCAGCGGAACCATCCAAAGTCTTATACCACCCTCAAGATGTCACTAGACTATAAAGTCATGGACAAAAATGCTAAATGCTAAAGTATCGACTTTCGAATAAAGATGCAAGTTAAATAATAAATTAAAATTAAAGATAATTCGTAAGAACTCATTATAACTTTAGATATATATGTTATCTTTTACTTAACTTATGTCTAATTATTCAGTATTTTATAGTTTATGGGTTAAATCAAATACAAAGTTTTCTAAAAAAAAGAAGTCGCAAGAAAGGTATTAAACGGACTTTGGTTGACCTCATTCAAGCGGCATTGCAATCGTTTTAATCGAACCCTACAATGTGAGATTTTAGTTTTTGTTTAGCTTGTAGATTTTGGACTTTTGTTTACATCGTTTTGTTTTTTAATTTTTATTGTGTCTTTTCTATATTTACATTTTGTGTTTTTTTGTGACTCACTGTGTCTTTTTTATTCGATATTGTATTATTTTTGGGCATTATGTTTTATTTTGCTTGACATTGTGTTATATTTTGGGATCCATTATTTCTTTGTACACTTTGTATTTTTAGAAGTCTCTGTATAATAACTTTACCCTATAGTTTACATTTAATTAATAGCAAACTGGATTTTAACAATTCAATTTATGATTGTCGTGATAATTCATACATGTTATGTAATCAATGAGTGTTCTGACATTCACTTCTATTATCAAGGACAATTGCACTTAACGTAGACGTAACTCCATCTGTTCCTAGCTTTATTTTTTTCATTTTAAAACAGTTTACAATACTCTTATTGGGATAAAATTCATTAGGTTTTTCATTAGAAGCACGAGGGTTTACATTTTCTTTGAGTGTGATTGTCTTTGACAGTAAAAATAAAAGTACTAATAACACTGATGCATATATGAATATAAATGCAACCGCCGTTCAAAAAAAAAAAAAATATGAAGGCAACTACTTTTTTTGGGAATTCAAACGAATGAAATAAATTGTATGTGACAAATGTTATGTTTTTCCTCGATATGTAGGATATAATCCAAGATCCTAGTTCACTTTGGGCCCCTCTATCCCAACCTAATAATGCCTTCTTGTGAAAGTTGTAATCTGTGTTTTTTTTTTATTATATCTACTTTCTAGAAAGTAGAAAGAGACTTTCTAAATGTGAAAAATAAACGATAATTGACGGGACGATTAATTCAACCTCACTATCACTTTTTGATAAAAAAAAAAGAATAAAGCAAGAAAGGGTACTTTTACATATAATTCCAACTAAAAAATGGACAAGTATTATAGGCACTCAGTCACCATTCAATTTCAAGTCTACAAAATATGGTCAACAAGAAACATATTAGTTATGTTTGTTTATGTGAGTAGGCAGCCGGGTTCTAGAAATAGAAAATGTTGGTTTATGGGATTTGTTTTACGACGATGTGATGTATATGGCGGACTAGAAACCGAAAGGTGTTTAATGACAAGCTTATTTCAATCAGAAAGATAGCAGGAATATCAAGGAAGAGTCTTTCTTACGGCTAAAGAATAAATCCCCGTTTCTTATTATGTGTGCATTCTATTCAAAAGATGTCATTTTGTAATTGGTTTTGTAAGTTTAGGACTCCCACTTTCTTGTTGACCTCAGTTTTATCTATATGATTTTTAGAGTTTCGCCATTAACAAAAGATAGAATTTAACATTCTGTTGTTTTAAAAAAAAAAATAGACTTTAATCAATGACGCTTCCCGCGATTAAAAAAAAACCAACAATTGCAAAATACAAGAAAATGAAATATGAAAAGTAAATAAGCAGTAAGGATATACCGAGAAACTTGACACGTGACATTTTTTACATAATTCAAAAACACAATACAAATCTAACATTGAAATAGTTAGTTTTGAAGTTGATCAGCCTAACAATTTATATTATGGATTTTATATATAAAAAAAACACACGTAATAATATTGTATTTACCACAAAGATATAGTCATTGAACTTTAAACTTTTAAGTTCTAATGCCAAAAATTCAATGTGACTAGTGAAGGATATAGGTTTTAGATAAATGTTTCATGCACAATGTCTTTTGTAGCTTTTTATTAAAATCCTTTGAATCTGCTGGCTACTAGTCACACCTTGTGAATAGAGATAAGCATTGTATCCGTTCGGTACCAAACTGGTATCGGTACTTTCAAATTGGTACTAGTATCGGTACCGAATATAAAGGTATGGTATCGGTATTTTACTCGTAAATATCGGTATGGAGTACTCGATACCAAAGACTCATCCCTACCTGTGAACCGGACGGAATTAAAAAAATTATCTTCCAAAATCTCGATACTGATTTATTAAGGCTTTGTGTTTGTTAAAACTACAAAATCACACAAAAGATAAAATATTCCGACAATTTATTTTAGATTCAATATATGTGTAGTGTGTGTATACACATTAACCTTTTTGATTAGTTATGAACTTATGATTTATAAAAGCAATGGTCTTTACCTATCTAGCATCGATGTTGATATCAATTGTAGAAAACACACATGTAAAATCTAATAAAGCACATGGCAACAAACACACTAACGCAATGACACATGAGGGTTATGGATTAATAATATGTTCATGAGAACGATGTTTTGTGTTATGTGATATGACATGTTTATTTGTTTTGCTAAGATTTTTAATTATTTTCCTTTATATTTGTTTATTATAAAAATGTTAAAAGTACACAATTAGATGAAACATACAACTACTTACATGGATCATAGGATAAGTACATTGTTAGTTACTGAGATATATTTAAAATGTCACAAGCTAGTAAATTTTCTGAAGTATTGCGGCGGCGTCGAAACGTAAAGTAACTCGAATGTATAATGTCTAATGAAAAGTAGTATATTTGATCCACTTGTTTCCGAACAAAGCTTACATGAAAACATAGAACAATTGAAAACTACATAAAATAAGCACAAAAACATATTAAATTGACCTAACTTATTTGCGGAGGAAATTTGCATCGAAACGTAACTCATCTTGAATTTATAATGACGCGTAATGAAAATAAAGACGTAAAACTCGATTACAAACTCTTTAGAAATTTAAGATGTTGTAAGTATCAGTTCTAAAAATTAAGAAATAACAGTAATAAAAAGACACTAGAAGACAAATAAAAGAATTGGTAATAAAAAGAAAGAAAAAAAACAGCCAAGGAGAATCCTGTAGACCAAGCTTCTTCTTGTAACCATATATAATGTGCATGAGAGCGGATGTATTTTTCAGTAATGTTTTGTTACACGTAAGCGTATAAATGTGCGTGAGAGCGGATGTATTTTTCTGTAATGTTTTGTTACACAAATCTTTGTTTTAAATGTTTGGGATATTTGATTTAAATAACGCTAACTTTCATCAATTAGTTGATAGCATTTTCAACTTTTGATTTTTACGACACACTCCTAACTTTCAATTTATTTTCCTATGGCGCTCCCAAACTAACGCAACATAACCTAGTTAGCTGACATTAGATGTCACATCACTTAACAAGCGTCACATCGGATGCCATGTCATAAAAAAGCTACGTCATATGCTACATCTGATGCCATGTCACCAAATAAGTGTCACATCATAAAAATAGCCACATACATTAGATGTCACGTCACTTAACAAGTGTCATATCATCAAAAAAACTAATTGGGTTAGAGTTTAGTTAGTTTGAAAGTGCCAAAAAAATAAATTAAAAATTAAGAATAGTGTGGTACAAATTGAAAGTTAGAAATGTTGTCAGTCAATTATTGAAAGTTAGAGTAATATAAATTCAATATCCCTAAAATTAAAAATGCTATGTGCATCAACACAACTACACGCTAGAAGACAAATACACCTATCACAACTTAGTATAGTCACAATAAATTAAAATATCAAAACTGAAATGCATGCCATGACCTACGGTCTCTAAACTCACACAAGTTAGATAACGCATAAGCACTCATGTTCATAAAGAACAATCATGGCTTAAGAACTTCAAAAGCATAAAACACGCCACTTAACTAAAAACCAGATATCATAAATAATCATAAAGTTCATCTTCATCGAAGTGATACAAGAAAATTAGCCATTAATAACCATATACATAAACATGCTAACAGTTGGTGATACAATCATGGTGTGATCACAAGTAATCAACCAAAGGCAAGTGAAAGCTAAAAAAAACTCTTTGGTCTCAATCGACTAATGGACAACCGTTCTCTTGATTTTGGTGGTAGAATTGAGTAGAGGTGGGGCTAAAATCGGTATGGTTCATTCCCGAGATGTTGCAAGCGGTGTGCGTTGATTGTTGTGGCTTGGGCTCCTTTTTATAGGTAGGATATGGCGAGGCATGGTTGTTGCGCATACTGAGGCATGGTCATGCCATGTCCCCGACAACATGCTCTACTTGTTTGGACAATACGGTTTTTTGTCATGCACAATAGTGCTTCCTTCCGAATTTACTTTTTTGGGTCTCTTTAGTTGGCACGATTGTTTCCTCTAGCACACCCGTGTTTCCTATAGTACACCCATATCTCCTCCACTATGCCCATATTTCCTCCAGCACACCCATGCTTCCTTCAACATGGGTATACTTTCGCTTCAACTTGCCGTTCTATCATGATTTCCTCAATTTTTTTCTTGTTTATCTGGGGAAGCCAAATACTCCTAACAAATTCACAAATAAGGTGATTAAGTACCAAACTAAATGAATTTGCCCAAAATTTACATCAAATATGAGGGTTAATATGCATGCTAAGTATGTATAAATGATAACATATTAGTCGCATTAGCATTTCATCATATGACTACATTAATGTATAAATGGTCGACTACAAATTACCTGTAAAAGGTAATAAATCAATATCTATTAACTCATCATATATATATATAAATAAACCAATAACAACCTTTATTAATTTATATTACTCTATTTATTATTTTACCAAATAATAAATATGTGTATAACTCGTCTTGACATAGTTTACTGTTTAATTATAATAAGCGTATGTTCGATAATGTTGCTTAGTGTGTGACCCTCAAAGTATTTAACATGCATGGATTTATATAAGGACTTGTAAATTATCATGATCAATTCAAAACAATTGAAATATTCGTATCGCGGTCTTATCTAAAATCTTATTTCCATCAACCAGGTCCCAATAATCTAATCAGATCCCTCGTCTGGAGTCCTTCAGTGATTGTTGATCTTCACAGTGCTAAAGTGATTGTTGGTCTTCCAATTCTAGGGTGTTCTTGGTAATCAACGATGACATTTTACGTCATTTACTTGAACTTGTTGGTAATCACCGACTGCTATATTTGTCGGTGATGCTTGTCCGATGATTACCACTTGTGTAGTAGTGAATTTGGTTTGTTAGTATATTAATGCATATAGAAACAAGATTTATTAATGTAACACCCTGTAAAATCGTGTCCAATAATATAGTGACACGTGTTGTAATTTTTAATATAGTCAATTAAAGACTAATATGGACTAAAAGTGACAACATGCTCAAACTGAGCCTCTGAATGACTTTCTGATGTCACATGCATAAACCTAGCCTTTGAACGACCATTAGTGTCGTCATGCATAAAAACGTAGCTCTGAACGAACCATTAATGTCGTTATGCATAAAACGTAGCCTCTGAACGACCATTAGTGTCATTATGCTTAAACTCGGCCTCTGAATGACCGTTGTGTCAACATGCCTAGCCTCTGAGTGACATCGGAGTCAACATGCTTACAAAGAGCCCCTGAGTGATCCTTTACGTAGTCCTAACTCTCACATGTCCTATTTGTTGGACGAGAGTGATTAAATCAAATAATATATAAAAGTTGGATAATGAGGATTAAAAGTGTCAACATGTTAATTTATACCTCTGAGTGATCTTTTAACAAACCGAGAGCTCAACAATGTCCGGGCATAATCCCGGGTATGCAAGTATTGGCTACGGAGGGATAAAAGTGCCAAAAAGGTGTTTAAAAAGGTTTTTAGAAGCTTTAATAAATTAAGGGGTTAAAAGTATCAAACTTTGAAACTGGCCATGGAGCGGTCACGGGCCGCGAGAGACCTGGCCTGGTTCTCTCGCGGGGCGCGAGAAAGGGTCTGCAACAGAAAGTTTTTCTTGGCTGCCACACAAAGCTCCAAAACCATTAAAACCGAAACCATGGCTTCCCAAACTTCTATGCCACGTTTAGGGACACTTGTAAGCTTCCTCTTACACCCCTAAACACATGGCTTCACCTCCTTTGAGTTCTCCAACTATAAATAGGTGCTTAAGTTCACATTCCAACTTGCACCTTTCTCATTTATTCACTCTTCTCCCTCCTCTGGAAGTTCCTAGCTAAAAGGAGCATCCAATATAGTTCTTTTTCACCTTAGTAATCACTGGTAAGTGTTCCTTCTTTGTGCATTTTCGTTTATAGGCTTTTATAGCCAAAAGTCAAGCGTTTTACGGAAAACGCTTTGACTTTTGGTTAAGACCATTATGGTCCAGCCATTGTTCGAAATGAACATGGCTAAGTGATCGTAATAAGGTAGGTGTTAATCCCTATAAAGGGCACCTCCTGAAGATCACGTTTGCTAGACCAATTGACGGGTCAAAGTTATGATATTAAAAAGTCAAACATGCCATTTTTCAGAAAAATCATAAATTTATCTTATATATGTTATGAAACCGGTTTTGACACTTAAACAAGTTGGTAATAATTATTAGAACATGTTCGACTCGTCAATTTCAGTTCTAGGGTCGGTTCGCAACCGAAAGTCCCGAAGTTTGACTTCTGTTTTGACTTTCGATTCTGACCCGAATTAGATTAGTTACCTACTGATCTAAAGTTGCATTATGATCATAATATAATGTAGCATAACCTTCTGAGGTTATATTATATGATCATAATCAGAATCTAAGTTTATGCACAAGTTCCATAATTATGCCATTCTTGACTAAAATGCTCTTTTTGTATAAAACAAGGTTTTAAATGGTATTGAACTTGAAAATGAGTTTATACTGATGTAATATCATAAGTAGGATTATTTGGGATATTAAACTAAGTTATAAACTGAGTTTTCAAGCAATTCCTTAAATTATGTCGATAAATGACGGTTTTAGCCCTTGTGGCTTATAAAATGGTTTTAATCAAATCTTTTCAAGGTAAACCATTTACCTACTGATATGTTATATTAAATAACATATTTTAAACATTCTAGTCTGACCTTAACATCAGTTTTCGTAAACATCGCTTAAAGACGTCATTTTACGACATAAGCGCCGTTCGGCGCATAGTATGGTTTTAAACCATATTAATTGACCAAGACTTGCTATGTAACATCCGTCAAAAACCGGATTAACCAAACCCGCTTCGTTTATTAACCGAACATCCAGTTAAAAATTTCGTTGCGAATTTAATGCTCAAATTAATTTTAAACGATACATAATTAATAATTGTATTAGAATATAAAATTTATAATTGAAAATTCATTAAAAATAATGAAATAAAAATATATTGCTGATGCCGGGTTTCGAACCCGGGTCAGCCGGGAATCCACAAGTCTTAACTCTCACTATTCCAACCACTCCGCCACATTGGTTATTTGATAACATATCGAAACAATTAATTCAAATAATGAAACACAGAAATCAAATTCAGTCCAAGTCGCGCCCAATTCGCAGTCGTCGGGAATCCCGACGATTTCGCCCTACACCGTCGGTTTCTTGTGACTTAACGCGTATAATAACTATTACATCAGTTATAACCGATGTCCAGTCCACGACATTAGTCATAACCGCCGAAAAATTTTGACCAACGAATCAAGACGGTAATCAGACCAAATTCGTCGATGTTCTTCCCTATAAATACACCCTCTAACCTCTGATAACCTTTTCGCTCACAATCACACCAATTCTCGACGTAATTTCACTCTCCGGAAAATCTCTGCAAGTCGCCGGAAAACCGAGATTTCATCTACACGGTAAATACCTCGACTCTTTCCGTGTCAATCCGTTGTTAGACTGTTACTAACTTCAATCCAACCATCAGAATCAATCCCAGACGACGTAGCCGGAATATTCAACTCTCGCCGGAAAACTTCTGAAATTTTCTGATCTCACGCTGTGAATCGGTATAACCCTTCAAACTTCTGTTAATCCTTGTTTAAGTACCTCAATTTCATAACTAATCGAACAAGACTGTTAATTGATTCTAACAGCCGAAGTTCACAAACAGAGCCGACGAACCTTTGCCGGAGTTCTGAGAACGACGACCTGTTCCGGTACTTTCTTTCCCCAAACCCTCTCCGTTCATCACTTTTCAATTGCTCATAATATTCGTTAAACGAATTAAACAAGAAACAGTTGCTTTGACCGATGTGTGTGTTTTGAACGAAGAAGACAAAGTTCAGTTATGTTATAAGATTAATTAAATCAGTTTTATGAACGGGTTAGACACACAGTCCCGCGGTGGACTGTTTCCAAACAAATACATACACATCGCGAGTTCGATTCCTGTCCCAACCTCACTCTCTTGAAATAAAAATGCCTTTTTTTTAACCGAACCGGGTTAACTCAGTAAGATGTTAAGTATAATAAAAACTAGAATATTTACCAAGTTAGACACACAGTCCAGCGGTGGACTGTGTGCCAAACTAAACCACAGGTCCCGGGTTCGAGACCTGTGGCGAGCACCGAGTGATACAATTAAATCGTTTTTAAAAATAAGTGATTTTCGGATTTATTTAATTAGTATATAATATAATTAAAAACAGAAATATTTCGGGTTAGACACGTAGCTCAGTTGGTAGAGCTGCGTGCACGCGTACGAGAGGTCACGGGTTCGAGTCTCACCCAGCGCACACATATAACCGACCGAACCGGTCAACAAGTCAACGGTCAAAAAGTCAACGGTCAAAAAGTCAACATTTTTTATTATTTTTATTTACTTATTTTATTTAAAAATCAATTAAAAATACTTAAAAATAACATTTTTAAAGTTAGAAAATAGCCTTAAACTCACAAAAATATATCCAATAATCCTACTAAAAATTGATTAATAAAATCCGCTTATTTACCGAACCATTATGTTATTATCTAGGTTAGTTTCACTCGTGGTTAAATCCAACTTCGTGCGCATTCAACATCATCAACCGAACGCACCCAATGTGAGTGAATCTTACAACTCCCCTTTTTAATTACACGTTTTGGGGTGTATCATGTGTCACTAAAACTAATTCGTTTATTCAAACTCGTGCCATACCATATTATGACTTAAACTTAGAATGTAAATATTGTTTGTAGTTATGTATTTCATATTGTCAAGTTGTATGCAAATTATTTGTTAGGCCCATCAGTTCCTCGTGGGAGACGAGTTGAACAACGCGTGCCTTAAAACTCATTCATTAGGCCCATCAGTTCGTAGAACAACGCGTGCCTCAAAACTCATTCATTAGGCCCTCAGTTCCTCGTGGGAGACGAGTTGAGCAACGCGTGCCTCAAAACAATCTATTATTGTATGTGTGTGCATTATTTAATATTAAGTGATTTGTGAATAAGTTTACATCTATATTTACTCATATGTGGTTACGCACTTTATTTATAATCAATTCAATAAACTTGTTTAAATGTTTTTCATAGGATTCACTCGCCAACTTTTTATTGATCCAAAAACCATTTTTACACATGATACAGGTGAACATGATGAAGCAAGGAAAACATAGGAAATGCCTTAGAAGAAAATAATGAAGTCTAGAAATATGTGTAGAACATGTTGTAGTTATGATTGTATGATTCCCTTTAAATTGTAATAATAAATATGAAACGTTATAATAAATGTCATGAGCTTTGATGAAAACCCAATCATGCCCCGATCACCTTTTCTGCTGCGGGTCGGGGTGTGACATGTTACCTACTGATTTTGAAACTTATTTTAAACATATTTATGGTAGGTACATGTTATAAACTCAGAATCCCAAATAATTTATAAACTATGTGTAAATTACCAAAATGCCCCTTCGGCGCATAGTTTGGTCATAAAAGATAAATTACACATATAATTGATATCCTACTGATATTATATCATAAATAAATATTTTTCCATAATACTCATGATTGTAAACTTAAAATATGTTCAAGTTCCTTTTATATGGTAGGAAATTACCAAAAAGCCCTTATAAGGCATAGTTTCGTTTTAAAACCTTAACGGGCATACAAGTTGATATCATACTGATATTTTAACTTATTTAAAATATAATGGCATATAGAACTTGTCCATGACTTATCCGGTTACCCATTTTCGCTTATAAGCATACGGTTGATTATACGTAACTAGTTTACGGAATTCAACAAAACGGGTTTAACCTTATCATTTAAGTTTCAAAATCCAGAATGTTTGTAGTTTACCCATATTATACAAGTCAAAGTACTTGTCGGATTTAAACTACATTCTATCCGATCACCGCTTAATCAAGCGTTATACGTCTTGATCATGTACACTACTCGGTCTAAGTCTATGACTTAGATAAAGACCGATAGTATTTAATTTGTTAGCTTATGCATAATTCAAACTAGAGCCTTGCCGGTAAATGCTATCTGCAGTTGGTACTTTTGTATACGGCTGAGTTATTAAAATTAAAAAAAAATACTAGCTCGGGTAAATACTCTCGACTTATTTTCCCTATATGGGCTTGGGATACGGTAAATTATTACCGCTTGGTCCGAAATGGGGTCAATCGAATGCCCGTTTGTGGCTAGTAAACCCACATATTCCGTTTTAATCAGTTTTGTTTGATAACTTAAACATCGATGGTTAAATTACCGTGTCCTGGGTATCCTCGGCTCAATACATTAGTTATTGGCCACGACCTTAACGCGGGTGTAAGCATACACCTGACAGACGCTCATATGCAAATTAACCAAGACGTTAGGGATAACTCCTTCGTGAGTTCGTATGTGGTGTGTATTTAATCGTGTTTCGGTTTCTGTACTGGGCCATGTATGTATTGACAAACATGTGAATCTGATACAAGGTTGCAAGATCAACTTTCCCAAGTTAATAAAAGTTCTGTGCCGTTTTGCACTTAAAAATCATTTTAAAATGACTTCAAAATGAGTCAGTTGGGTGTATTTACCAGCGAAAGCTGACGTATCGTCCAAAGG
Source organism: Scalesia atractyloides (assembly GCA_947069175.1). Lineage (NCBI taxonomy): Eukaryota > Viridiplantae > Streptophyta > Magnoliopsida > Asterales > Asteraceae > Scalesia > Scalesia atractyloides. Next base: position 9,499,837 of record CAMTDV010000029.1, read on the forward strand.
CTAACTGCATGTACAATACGAAATAGAATGGAAGCTGCTCGATAGTGGATAAGAGGATCTTGCAAATCCTTAAATCTGCCCTAAAGTCTGTTTTATATTCTTTCTTGTACATTTTATGATCCACCTGTGGATCTTCTATTACGAGCCTGTATATTATTTTATTATGAACATTCGGTTTGTAATAGTAATTTTACTCTAAGACTTCCGATGTGCCGTTTGTAATTGACTATGATGTTATCAACTGACGTCACAATACTTCCCACCCGGGCCCACCGGTGTTTGGATTTGTGTTGGAAATACGGGGTGTGACAGGTTGGTATCAGAGCCAACGTTTGAGAGAATTAAACACTATCCTTCTTGTGTTTAATCTCAAACTTACACGAGCACATTCCTTAGACTTCCGAGTCTAGGCATTGACCTAGGACTATTCATTTCATTATTAAGTTATTAGTATTGTTTTGAATTGATTTTAACAGGAAAATGCCACCACGTGTTCAAGGACAAAGTGGAAGAGGAAAAGGTCGAATGAGGGGAGGACCATCGGGGCGCATTCCCCCTCAACCTCACAACACAGATACTTACCAAGAATCAGGAGATTCATCTCCTTGGCAACCAGCGAGACGTTCTGTCTCTAATAGACACTCGCCCTCACATTCCCAAAATTCTTACCAATCTCATCACTCATATCATTCACACCATTCTCACCATTCCCATTCTCATCACTCTTACCATGAAGAATTTAACCCTAACCATTATTTTAACATGCCTCCAGCCGATCAAAATCAGTTGGACCAGCCGAACCCTATGGACGAGGACTCCGACCCGAAGATGCCGCCGTTGGGATCAAATATGCATCCCATTGAAATATCAAGCGATTCAAACTCCTATGCCGGATCACCCTACCAAGGTCCTAATGAATGGGACCAATACTGGAACCAATTCACCTTTGCCCACACTCCTTCTCATCACTCTCAACCACCCCAGTACAAGAAGTTGTCCACATGGAACCAGTGGACCAACCTCAACCACCACCTGAACCACCAAGAAGGAAGCGTGGAGCACGTATGTCGGTACGTGCCGGACAAAGGTCGGGATCGCTGCCACCTTTGCCCAATTCCTACCCTACAATTCAAGAGAACCCACAAATGGGTGGACCCTCTAATGTTTCACCTATAGTGGAACCAACACCAACACCAACACCTGTTGTTCAACCACCATCGGGTTATACTAACCCAATCCCCACATATCCAGACACGTCTGGATATGATCCTTTTAACCCGTCTACACTGGTAGACTATTAAGCATGGTCGCAAGACCCGTATATGCAAGCAGTTATGCACAATGCACTTTACCCATCTCCTACCTACTTTTCCGTCGACTGGATATCCAACTTATGGGTACCAGTATCTGCTTATGCCACAACCACAACCACAACCTCCGCCACCACTCGAGGCCATTAATGAGGCCTTAGAAAGAATGAAGGAAATGCAATAGCAGGCGGAGAAGACGGAGAAGAAGATAAATAAGTTCTTCAAGAAACTCTCCAAGCTATTTAAGGGAAAGAAGGACGAGTAAAGTCTCTTTTATTATATGTAGTCCCTGCGTGGACATTGTTATTTCTTTAGTCCCTGCGTGGACATTTTATTTCTCTTAGTCCTTGCATGGACAATCAGTTTCTTTTATTTATTTCAAGTATTGTACTTTCTAATTATCATTTAATGAAATATTTTGGAATTATATATATGTACTTATCCTCGTCAAGCGATCGTCTCGATTTTACTCGAAATTTTTTTATCAGCTATATAATTCCAAAAAGATCTTAATGGTTTTGATTTGCGAGTGGCACAGACCACATATTTGGCCAAATATATAAATGATAGTTAAGAACGGAAGGGTCTTTTATCATGATAGTTAAGGGAAGTTATCCTTCTATCTAGAGGTGGTAGACTAAGTTCAAGCCTCCAAGTCATTAAGGTCAATGCGACCGGGACTATTAATCAACCATTAAGGTCCTCTTATGTTAACATTCAAGTAATGTTCATACTCATGGTAGTGTGACTTGAGGAATCACACTAGCCTTCAAGGTGATGGACTATGTCCTAACCTTATAAAGCCTATGTGATCTATTTGATCCCAGCTAAATATCACCATTACGGTAATGAATAAAACATCCATTAGTGATGTATTACCCTTTCGGGTTATGATTTATTTTATATAGCCTATGTGATCTATTTGATCCCGGCTAAATATCACCAGTACGGTGATGAATAAAACATCCATTAGTGATGTATTACCCTTTCGGGTTATGATTTATTTTATATAGCCTATGTGATCTATTTGAATCCCGGCTAAACATCACCAGTGCGTTGATGAATGAAACATCATTAGTAATGCAGTGCCTATGCGCCATGTTTTAAATGTCCTTTGTGACAAGCCTATGTGCTATACAATTGTCAAATATGACAACGACAGTTGTGACATTACGATCCACTGTCTAGTAATATATGGACCATATCCAGATTGTGATTTGCCTTTGATGGTCCTATTAAGACCTAGGCCAAATATAGTTATGATAAGCTTAAGAGTTATGATGTTATTCACACTAGAATAGGCAATGGATTGTTATATCCAATGTTTTAAAACCATTATGATTGGTATACCATGGCTAAGGCAAATTTTATTTGGTATATAGAACCAAAGATTTGAAGAATGGCTAATTCAAATGAGGCACAAAGTAGCCATCGGAATATCAACTCTAAGGACGCCGAAAATGTAGCCATAGATAATAATGATTTCCAAGCGTGCATTGATGCGGCTGTGGAAAAGGCCATGGGTAGGGCTATAGAAAAGCTTAGAGAGTCGAGTGTTACTCGCTCTAGACCATTATCTATTCCTCCATCTTCAGCTCATAAGGAGAGCTCCATTCACTCTTCAAATGCGAAGAGTGAACCAAAGAAAATAGATTTTACTGAAAGGTCTCGTTCTGATAAAGATGGATGTACCTTAAGTATTCGTCTCTGCAAGCCCGAGACTTCAATGGAGAGAAGGGCTGTAGAAGCCTTAAGTGGCTAGAGAGATGGAAACATAGTGTATCGCACTGTGCTGATAAAGATGTGGTCAAGTAGTATCACATTCTTTAGGGCGATGCCTAATCTGTGAAGGCCATGATACAGTCTACATGTAATAACCTGTATAATTTGGTAGTCCAATTGTGACCTCGTTAAGGAACAATTGCCCACCATGAGGTGGAGAAATTAAGACAAACTTTTTGTCTTTCCATGAAAAACCTAGATGTCAGAAATATGTGTCGATTTCAGTTCCTATAGGTTAGTTTCCTATTTGATTACCCCGAGCCAAACGCATTGCGCGTTATATAATGGCTAGCGCCAAGATAAAGGGCTGGTAAAGGCTGCTCAGCCTAATACCTATAGGTCTGCTATAGACCTATCTCTCTCTCTCACCCTTGATCTTGTAAGGCAAAAGTCAGTTAAGCCAGAAACTGACGGGAAAAGGAAGAGAGACGAAGACAACTCCCAAATATTTAATAAGAAAAATAAAGGGAGATTCGGGTTCAAAGGGAACCAAGGCAAGTTGGCTGTGATGCCATTTTGCAAGACTTGCAACCGCAGACACTGGGGACAGTGTAATTCTGATTCACAAGCTAGACCTTGTGGTATTTATGTAAAAGAAGAGTGTGTTATGTCTGCAATGAAAAAGGGCACATTGCAACTAACTGCCCTAAGAATTCATAGAATAATAATCCGAAGCCTGGAGAGGCCAAAAACGGGAATGCACACGCTATTCGACTGACTGCTAAGGAAGCTGTTAATGACAATAACGTCATAACAGGTACTTTCCCCATTAACGATATTTATGCTAGAGTTCTTTTCGATTCGGGTGCGGATAAATCATTTGTCGATCATAGGTTTAGTAAACTGTTAAATTTACCCATAGATAGAACTTGTCGATGGAACCTTAGAAACTGCTTCTTCCATTCTTGATGGATGCTCTATATCTATTAAGAATCATTCCATCCCTATCTCTCTTTTGCCAATGAAATTGGCGGGGTTCGATGTTGTCTTAGGTATGGATTGGTTATCTTATAAACCAAGACCGTATTGCCTGCGATAAGAAACTCATCGAAATTAAAACCCCATCTGGTGAAATGATCACCATCCCTGGAGACTCACACTATGGACTGCCAGACAAGGTGTCATTATTTAAGGCATCCAAGTGTTTGAGAAAAGGTTGTGTTGTCTACATGGCACAAGTCACCATAAATGAACTAAAGCCAAACCTTGAAGATCAACTAGTTATCTCGGAGTATCCCGATGTTTTCCCTGAAGAATTACCAGGCCTACCTCCGAATAGGCAAGTGGAGTTCAGAATTGACATCATACCAAGATCAGCACCCGTAGCTAGAGCTCCATATAGACTAGCTCCAACCGAAATGAATGAGTTAAGAGTTCAATTGGATGAACTCTTGGAGAAAGGATTTATTCAACCTAGTTCCTTGCCTTGGGGAGCTCCCATCCTCTTTGTAAAGAAGAAAGACGGTTCAATGCGAATGTGCATTGATTACCGAGAGCTAAACAAGTTAACAATCAAAAATAGATATCCTCTGCCAAGGATAGACGATTTATTCGACCAACTTCATGGGGCTAGTTACTTCTCCAAGATTGATTTGAGATCAGGAAATCATCAGCTGAAAGTTAGAAGTGAAGATGTTCCAAAACTGCCTTCAGGACCCGATATGGTCACTTTGAGTTCTTAGTGATGTCTTTTCGGGCTCACAAACGCACCTGTAACATTCATGGATCTCATGAATAGAGTCTACAAACCATATTTGGATAATTTTGTCATTGTCTTTATAGACGACATACTTATCTACTCTCGTAATCAAGTTGATCACGAGAAACATCTTAGGTGCATCTTAGAACTCCTAAGGCAAGAGAAGCTTTATGCCAAATTCACTAAGTGTGAATTTTGGTTAGAGAGGTCCAATTTCTTGGCCATATGGTCAGTGAGCGTGCTATTCAAGTGGATCCCGCCAAGATTGAGGCCATAATGAATTGGGAAGTGCCCAAGACCCCATCGGAGATTCGTAGTTCCTAGGATTGGCTGGGTACTATAGGAGGTTCATTGAGAACTTTTCAATAATAGCCACTCCTTTAACTACTTAACCCGTAAGAATGTTAAGTATAATTGGGGTCCAAAGCAACAAGAATCTTTTGAGGTTCTTAAACACAAGTTGAGCAATGCTCCTGTGTTATCTCTGCCATAAGGTATTGAGAACTTTGTTGTTTATTGTGATGCTTCGCACACTGGCATGGGCTGTGTGCTAATGCAAAATGGCAAAGTAATCGCCTATGTATCACGACAACTAAAGGTGCATGAAAGGAATTACACCACCCACGATTTAGAACTGGGTGCTGTTGTATTTGCACTAAAAATGTGGAGACATTACTTGTATGGTACGAAGTGTATTATATACACTGACCATAAGAGTCTCCAACACCTGTTCAATCAGAAAGAATTGAACATGCGACAACGTCGATGGATGGAAACGCTTAGTGACTATTATTGTGAGATTCGCTACCATCCAGGCAACGCAAATTTAGTTGCCAATGCCTTAAGTCTCAAGGAACGGGTTAAACCTATAAGGATTAAAGCCAAGAGCATTGAGCTAAAAAAATAGCTTGAATGAGAAGCTATTAGATGCGCAAAAGCAAGCCCTATCAGAGGCTAATATTCCTAATGAGGGATTAGGCGGAACTGTTGATCAGTTAGCGCCTGGGAAAGATGGAATCCTTATAACTAATGGAACTATCTGGGTTCCAATCTTTGGAGGACTTAGAGATCTAATCCTCCAAGAGGCGCATAGTTCAAGATACTCAGTTCACCCAGGTGGTGACAAAATGTATCAAGACTTGAAGAAGAATTATTGGTGGATGGGTTTGAAGAAATCCATAGCCACTTATGTAGCTAAGTGTCTGACGTGTTCCAAGTTAAGGCCGGACATCAGAAGCCGTCAGGACTTCTACAACAATTAGAAATTCCCACGTGGAAAGGGGAAATGGTAACTATGGACTTGATTACCAAGTTACCTAAGACCAAAAGTGGAAATGACACTATTTGGGTCATAGTGGATAGACTGACCAAGTCAGCACATTTTTTGCCAATAAAGGAAACATATAATTTAGATAGATTGGCTAAGTTGTATGTGGACAAGATTGTGTCCCTACACGGTGTGCCAGTATCTATTGTATCTGACAGAGATACTAGATACACATCTCACTTTTGGAAAAGTTTCCAACAATCATTAGGCACAAGATTGAACTTTAGTACGGCTTACCATCTGCAGACTGATGGTCAAAGTGAGCGTATCTATTCAAACTCGGAAGACATGCTCAGGGCATGTGTGATTGATTTAGGTGGAAGTTGGGATGACCACTTACCCCTAATAGAATTCTCCTACAATAACATTTATCATAGAGCATCAAGGCTGCTCCTTTTGAGACCTTGTATGGGAGAAAGTGCCGAACGCCCGTGTGCTGGGCAGAAGTTGGGGAAGCCCAACTATCACGACCAGAATTGTCCTGGAGACCACGAAAAGATTGTGCAAATCCGTGATCGTCTCAAAACTGTCAGGGATAGGCAGAAGAGTTATGCTGACAAGAGGCGTAAACCTCTTAAGTTCCAAGTAGGGGACAAGGTCATGCTGAAAGTATCACCTTGGAAAGGTGTGATGCATTTTGGAAAGAAGGGCAAGTTGAGTCCAAGATATATAGGACCATTCGAGATATTCGAATGTGTCGGCACTGTAGCTTATAAGCTCAGGTTGCCAGAGGAGCTTAGTGGAATTCATGATGTATTCCACATATCAAATCTTAAGAAATGTCTAGCCGATGAGTCGCTAGCAATGTCGTACAAGGATGTGCAAATTGATGAAAACCTGAGGTTCGTTGGGAAACAAATTTCGATCGAGGATCGAAAGGTTAAGAAGCTCTGAAGAAAATTGATATCTATAGTAAAGGTTAAATGGGATGCCTTTAGAGGTCCCGAATATACATGGGAGGTCGAGTCAACTCTGCAAAAAAAGTACCCCCATCTTTTTTAATAACATCTCGAGGTCGAGATTTCTTTTAAGGGAGTGAGGATGTAACACCCTGTAAAATCGTGTCCAATAATATAGTGACACGTGTTGTAATTTTTAATATAGTCAATTAAAGACTAATATGGACTAAAAGTGACAACATGCTCAAACTGAGCCTCTGAATGACTTTCTGATGTCAACATGCTAAACCTAGCCTTTGAACGGCCATTAGTGTCGTCATGCATAAAAACATAGCATCTGAACGACCATTAGTGTCTTATGCATAAAACGTAGCCTCTGAATGACCATTAGTGTCGTTATGCATAAACTCGGCCTCTGAATGACCGTTGTGTCAACATGCCTAGCCTCTGAGTGACATCGGAGTCAACATGCTTACACTGAGCCCCTGAGTGATCCTTTACGTAGTCCTAACTCTCACATGTCCTGTTTGTTGGACGAGAGTGATTAACTCAAATAATATATAAAAGTTGGATAATGGAGGGATTAAAAGTGTCAACATGTTAATTTATACCTCTGAGTGACCTTTTAACGAACCGAGAGCTCGACAATGTCCGGGCATAATCCGGGTATGCCAAGTATTGGCTACGGAGGGCTAAAAGTGCCAAAAGGTGTTTAAAAAGGTTTTTAGAAGCTTTAATAAGTTAAGGGGTTAAAAGTGTCAAACTTTGAAACTGTCCATGGGCGGTCGCGGGCCGCGAGAGACTTGGCCTGATTCTCTCGCGGGGTGCGAGAAAGGGTCTGCAGCAGAAACTTTTTCTTGGCTGCCACACAAAGCTCCAAAACCATTAAAACCGAAACCATGGCTTCCCAAACTGCTATGCCACGTTTAGGGACACTTGTAAGCTTCCTCTTACACCCCTAAACACCTGGCTTCACCTCCTTTGATTTCTCCAACTATAAATAGGTGCTTAAGTTCACATTCCAACTTGCACCTTTCTCATTTATTCACTCTTCTCCCTCCTCTGGAAGTTCCTAGCTAAAAGGAGCATCCAACATAGTTCTTTTGCACCTCAGGAATCACTGAAGTGTTCCTACTTTGTGCATTTTCGTTTATAGGCTTTTATACCCAAAAGTCAAGCGTTTTACGGAAAACGCTTTGACTTTTGGTTAAGACCATTATGGTCTAGCCATTGTTCGAAATGAACATGGCTAAGTGATCGTAATAAGGTAGGTGTTAATCCCTATAAAGGGCACCTCCCGAAGATCACGTTTGCTAGACCAATTGACGGGTCAAAGTTATGATATTAAAAAGTCAAACATGCCATTTTTCGGAAAAATCGTAAATTGATCTTATATATGTTATGAAACCGGTTTTGACATTAAACAAAGTTGGTAATAATTATTAGAACATGTTCGACTCGTCAATTTCAGTTCTAGGGTCGGTTCACAACCGAAAGTCGCGAAGTTTGACTTCTGTTTTGACTTTCGATTCTGACCCGGATTTAGATTAGTTACCTACTGATCTAAAGTTACATTATGATCATAATATAATGTAGCATAACCCTCTGAGGTTATTTTACATGATCATAATCAGAATCTAAGTTTATGCGCAAGTTCCATAATTATGCCATTCTTGACTAAAATGACCTTTTTATATAAAATAAGGTTTTAAATGGTATTGAACTTGAAAATGAGTTTCTACCGATGTAATATCATAAGTATGATTATTTGGGATATTAAACTAAGTTATAAACTGAGTTTTTAAGCAAGTCCTTAAACTATGTCAATAAATGATGGTTTTAGCCCTTGTGGCTTATAAAATGGTTTTAATCAAATATTTTCAAGGTAAATCATTTACCTAATGATATGTTATATTAAATAACATATTTTAAACATTCTAGTCTACCTTAACATCAGTTTTCGTAAACATCGCTTAAAGACGTCATTTTACGACATAAGCGCCGTTCCGGCGCATAGTATGGTTTTAAACCATATTAATTTACCAAGACTTGTTACCTACTGATTTTGAAACTTATTTTAAACATATTTACGGTATGTACATTTTATAAATTCAGAATCCCAAATAATTTATAAACAATGTGTAAAATGACCAAAATGTCCATTCGGCGCATAGTTTGGTCATAAAAGATAAATTACACATACAATTGATATCCTACTGATATTATATTATAAATAAAATATTTTTTCCAGAATACTCATGATTATAAATTTAAAATATGTTCAATTTCCTTTTATATGGTATGAAATTACCAAAAAGCCCTTATAAGGCATAGTTTCGTTTTAAAACCTTAACGGGCATACAAGTTGATATCCTACTGATATTTTAACTTATTTAAAATTAATGGCATATAGAACTTGTCCATGACTTATCCGGTTACCCATTTTCGCTTATAAGCATACGGTTGATTATACGTAACTAGTTTACGGAATTCAACCAAAATGGGTTTAACCTTATCATTTAAGTTTCAAAATTCAGAATGTTTATAGTTTACCCATATTATACAAGTCAAAGTACTTGTCGGGTTTAAACTACATTCTATCCGATCACCGCTTAATCAAGCGTTATACGTCTTGATCATGTACACTACTCGGTCTAAGTCTATGACTTAGATAAAGACCGATATTATTTAATTGGTTAGCTTATGCCATAATCCAGACTAGAGCCTTGCCGGTAAAGCTATTTGCAGTTGGTACTTTTGTACACGGCTGAGTTATTAAATTTAAAAGAAGACTAGCTGAGGTAAATACTCTCGACTTATTTTCCCTATATGGGCTTGGGATACGGTAAATTATTTCCGCATGGTCCGAAATGGGGTCAATCGAATACCCGTTTGTGGCTAGTAAACCCGCATATTCCGTTTTAATCAGTTTTGTTTGATAACTTAAACATCGGGGGTTAAATTACCGTGTCCTGGATATCCTCGGCTCAAGACATTAGTTATTGGCCACGACCTTAGCGTGGGGTGTAGGTATACACCTGACAGACGCTCATATGCAAATTAACCAAGACGTTGGGGGATAACTCCTTCGTAAGTGGTGTGTATTTAATCATGTCTCGGTTTCTGTACTGGGCCATGTATGTATTGACAAACATGTGAATCTGATACAAGGTTGCAAGGTCAACTTTCCCAAGTTAATAAAAGATTTTGTGTTGTTTTGCACTTAAAAATCATTTTAAAATGACTTCAAAATGAGTCAGTTTTGTGTATTTACCAGCGAAAGCTGACGTAATCGTCCAAAGGCTAACTGCATGTACAATATGAAATAGGTCGGAAGCTGCTCGTTAGTGAATAAGAGGATATTGCAAATCCTTAGATCTGCCCTAAAGTCTGTTTTATATTCTTTCTTGTACATTTTATGATCCACCTATGGATCTTCTATTACGAGTCTGTGTATTATTTTATTTTGAACATTCGGTTTGTAATAGTAATTTTACTCTAAGACTTCCGTTGTGCCGTGTGTAATTGACTATGATGTTATCAACTGACGTCACAATACTTCCCACCCAGGCCCACCGGTGTTTGGATTTGGGTTGGAAATACGGGGTGTGACAATTAAATAAAAAATAATAATTAGTGTGGATAGATGTATATAATGAGGCTTGTAAATCAATATGATTACTTATAGATGACTGAAAAGCTTGAGTGAAAATCTTATCAAAATCATATCTTCACATTTTGACATATTGTTGTTAGCAATCAAGTCCAAGTAAATCCAACTAGATAACTCTTTAGGAGGTTGTCGATGATTGTTCATCTTTCTCGTGCTAGGGTGTTCGCCAAAATCAACAACAAATTATCGATGTCTTATAAAAAATATTGGATTTTCACTCGAAACAAGACTTATAAAATATAAGGGCAAAGTATGTTTTTGATTACATCATGGTCTATTTGGATAGCAAGAAGCGCTGTTTAACAGCATTCAAACAAAGAAGATCGGAGAAAATCATGAAAGATATAAAGGGTTTTTTTAATTAAAAAATAGAGCCAAATTCATTCGATCGATTGGTGTGTGTTTTGTGTAATTTTGATCGTCTTCTAATACTGTAATTGTCAACATCCTAGCTAGTAACCTGGGTCTTGGTTAATTAATAATATTATGCGACTGTCGTTAACACATATTTTCTTTCATATTTGATTTTTATATATTTTATGTAAGAATGCTTATATATACGGAAATATTTTTGAATTATATATTTACCCGTGAATGTACTATGTTTTATAACTAGATTTTGCACCGTCTGCATTGCGGGGTACTAATCCAAATATTTTCTCTTATAATATGTATGTCTGTGTCTTGGTTACTTATACATACCACTCATAACTCGATCTCAAAAAAATTACATAGGGTCAAACAATTAAAATAAAATATTATCATAGTTTTGCTTAAAAAACAATGGAAAAACTATAATTTTAAACTGTGAAAAAATTGTAATTTTTCAGGACAAATGAGCGTGTGCTAGGCAGCCGCCTGGCACGAATAAAAATTACACCGAGTTAACCAATTAAAAACAAAACACTACCACAGTTTTGTAAAAAAAAAAACTAAAACAATGACATGACTGTAATTTTACACTTGAGGCAAAATCGTAATTTGACTGGGAAACAAACAAAAACGATTGAGAAATTTAAATTTAATTTGTGGGAAAATTGTAATTGGGCTTGGAGAAGAAAAAAAACAAAACTAATGGCAAAACTGTAAATTTAAACGGGTAAAATCGTAATTTTGAATCGAGGGCAAAACTGTAATTTTTAGTTGGGGCAAAAGCATAATTTTATTTTAAGCTGGGGGCAAAAACGTAATTTTGAACTGATGATTAAATCGTAATTTTAAAGCGGTGATAAAACCGTAAATTGGTTGAACTAATGGGGGAGTGTGATGCCTGGCACTATTCCTCCATCTTGTTTTTGTTGTTATAAGATAATTTTAAAATGATGATTAAGTCGTAATTTAAAACGGGGATAAAATCATAAATTGGTTTAACCAATAGGGAAGTGCCAATTGTTTTTTGTTGTATAGGGAATGATTACTAAATAGTTTGTTTGAACTTTGTAAAGAATGATAATCTAAGCTCACCCCATGTATCTTCATTTTGTATTTGTTTTACCAATTTTTATTGAGGATTATTATATTATATTTTATTATATTATATATTATATATAAAGATAATTTGTAATTATTGTAATGTATGCATTATGGTTTGTATAGTGGTAATGATATATATTATATATAGATATAATTTGCAACATATTATATATAGATATAATTTGCAACATATTGATACAATGGTTGTCGTAATGTATGCATTATGGTTTGTATAGTGCTAATGATATATATTATATATAGATTACGATTAACTTGTCAAACGAAAAAAAATAGACGCGGGTTCATCGTAACGCGTGAGTCCTAGATCGACTTAGTTATTATATTCTATATTTTACGTTTCGATTTAATTTTTTTGCATTAACATGTCGCAATTTAGTGTTGGTGGCCGCTGACAATAATGTGACATTGGTGTTCGACCCCGCCTCAACGCGGGGTACTTAATACTAGTTGTTTATAAACTTCATTTTCTTTACAAAAGATACTCACCCTAACAACACTTTCTTCTTTACTTTTGCATAAATTGGTTGACAGATCATAGCAAAGGATATACTTTTCTTCTAAAGTTTTAATGGTGTGGTCTATTAATTTTCTTGATTTTAAATGGACCCCATAAACACTTTTTATTGACTTATGACTCATTGACTCGTGTATTCTCGATCACATTAGCTTTCGAGATTATCGCAAAATATTTTTACTTCATATGAATGTATTTTAACATGCAAGGAAAAACATTTAACAATGGGATTCTTTGGGTGAGATTATAAATTATACTTTATCTTAATAGTTTATTGTGTCCATCATAGTGATTGATGGCTAGAATAATGTGTCACCATTTATATGATTTGTCTACGACAAGGAATATGTTAGGATGGGTTAGTCAAAATAAAAATAATTATAATCAAATCAAACAAATGACATTAATCAAAAGGACATAAGTGATATTTGGATAAGATTTTGTTATTTGATGTGGTAATAAAAGGTATAAGAAAACGGTAGTAGAAACTAGAAACATCTCTTAAGAGGATAGAAAGTTATGTACAATCTTAAGTCTTGGTGGATAATGCATGTAAGCAATATTGTAAAATAAGTAAGTTCAAGGAGGCTCGGTACTTAGAGCATACACGATAGATCTTTTAAATTAACGTGAGTATAAACTTTAAATCTTTTAAAATGATTGTAAATGTTTGTAAGTGGAGCAGATAGAAAAAGAAGAAAAAGAGAAAAAGTTATTGTTTATCAGTAAATTTGATGAAGATACTGTTCAGCTTGTAATTTTTAATATTTTTTAAAAATGTTTGTGAGTAGAGGAAAGAGAAAAAGTAATGATAAAAGTATAAAAAATATTATTTAATTGAAAATGAGAGAAAAAAGTTGGTGTTTTTTAGTGTAATTATAGAGATGGAGGTAGAGATTTAATTGTGAATGTTCTTACTACAAGGCATGATGTTAAGGCTATTTTCTTTAAATCTGTCTAATTCCGAGCACGAAGATGGTTAACCTTGGCGATAATCGGATTCAGTCGGTCAGTTAAAACATGTATGTAATATTAATGAATGGATTTCAATTTTTGAAATACTAGTATTTGAATATGTATCTTTCTTATTTTATTGATATTCACGTATTTTATTATAAATGTTAGTAAAATATTCATATTTGACATATATATAAGTTCTCGAAAATTAATTTAGTACCCCGAGTATCCTTCGCCAAAGGAGAGTACTCGAAACTTTCCAGTCGACCGAACTCGGAGCACTTAACTACTTCTGCAACTATGCATGTAAGAACCTAAATGGTGGGTGCATATGTTATTTTTCAAATTTTATAAGCACTTTGTAGAATCCTTCATTGCTAATCTTAAGTACTAATCGTGTATGTTAAAAACTATTTTAAACAAGTTAAAAAAAAAGGATGAAACTACACACAAAACGCAAAGATTTACAGTTGTTAAATAACTCACCTCAAATTCTCTCCTTGGTTTCCACCAAGAATTTATCTTTACTAACATCTCATGTATTAAGATAGTGATCAAATTTTCAAACGTCTCTCTATGAAGGTAGAGATCATCATAATTTTTTGTAACAACGCAAAAGAAATTACTAAAATCGTCTAACTAATAAGATAGTGATTAGCGCCATATCTTCTTACTAGTAAGGAAATGATCACCTCTTCTTGTTTAACTAATCTAGGAGGTGATCCCATTTACTAATTCTCTTTGATTTGGTAGAGGTCACCACTCACACAACATAAGTGTTTGGTTGTAGATGTTACAACAAGACACTCCTCTTTTGCTAATCCATTATCTTTCAGTTGGGTAATATATGGAGCTTAAATATGACTAAGATATGGCTTAAAAGGTTAGGGTTTAAGTGTGAAAGAGAGAGAGAGACTCATATGTGTGAAAATACTTAAATATTGTGAAAAGGAGGTCTTACAACACACCGAATTTTTTCATGTTTTTTTTTAATTTTCCGCAATTTCCTCTGCCAAATGAAACTAGTATGGTACTGAAAGTATTAATCTTGAAAAACGTTAAAATTGGGTATCGGTGTCGAAAATGTTTGGTACGGTATGGTATTTAAAGGTAAAAGCCGATGACACTAACACATTGAAGGTACCGATCTCGAAAACGCCAAAAAGTAGGCACCAGATTAGTACCAAAAATGATTCGGTACCGTTTTCAGTATTTAGTACCATTTGTTCATTCCTTAAAACCATCAAATCTTATAAATATCAAAGTTGACAACTTCTTTAGAAGATGTTTTAAACATACCGAGCTGTGAATTTCTAATGGTTTGATATGGAGATTCGTATTTCACGTAAAAAAAAGGATATTACTTGTAAATGGCAAAAAAAAAGTTAGATACCCAAATGGTGATTATTATACAAAAATGCAATTTTAAAACTTTCAAAGGCTTTAAACCATGTTCAATATTTCTTAATTGATTTGCTTCATCGATTGATCATTTGAACATTTTTGCAGTGGCGGACATAAGTGAAGAGGTGGGAGCCCTCCCCCTCCCTAAAAAAATTAGTGTATTTCGTATGTAAAAAATCTCGATCGAACCTCTTAAAATTTTTATTGAACCTCTCGTTCGTATTTCCAAAAAAATTCATGTGCCTGCCCTTGTATCATGTTTACAATTGTGGAATGAAAATATAAACGTATGAATAAGAAGTGTATTTTATAATATATTATTATGTACACAACAAGAGTGTATATTACAAGGTTACACACGTATTTATTTATTTTATCAGTGTGAATATATTTTGGGTGGACTTTAGAGTAAAAAAGTAGAAAGAGAAAAAAGAATGTTAATATCATAAAATTAATTATAGAGAGAAACGGGAATATATGTGTGTGAGAGAGGATGATAAAAAGGATGAAAGTGTGTACTAGATTGTAAAACCGACACTTTAGTCTTTAGGTGAGAATTTTTTTTTTTATTTCATCTGTCTTTTAATTCCAAGTGGCATGTACCAAAGTACCAAACACATATTTTGAAATATTTTTCACCTTCTCGCTTATAAACCCATGCTTGTAAATGGTAAAGACCACATAAACTACATTTTAAGCCATTTAAATTTGATTAGACCGAAATATTGCAAAATGAATAAAAAAACCACATTTATTTAATATATATATATATATATATATAATTTAAAAGTCAGTATGAAATAGTTTAATTTTTATAATAATATATATAGTTTCTTTATTAATGAATAGTAATTTGTTTTCTATAATAATATATAGTTTTTTTATATTTTTATCATTTTAATATTACAATAGATTATTACTATTTTTATTTTTAATCTTAAACATATTTATTTAATTTTAACTTTTAATAATATTCTTTTGTTAATATTACTGATACTGTCTGAACAACTTCGGTATCGTTACCGTATAATATTTGTAAGTTTTTTTATCATTAACATCACCATATGCCTATTATTATGTATGATTCGATAAAAGTTCTACTCGAACAGGTATATATAGTTGATATTTTTATCATCACAAACCGAACATATACCGACCAAATAATATAAGTAACGATGTCGTATTCGTTTTTATAAAATTCTCGATGTGGCGGTATAAATTAGAGGCGATTTTATATATACTCCTACAAACTTGAAAATATCATATATACACATGCAATATTATAAATATCATATATACCCTTACAAAATAGTTGAAATATGATATACAAAATTTAAGAAAAACAATTTAATAATGATATTTTACCTTATACTTCTACAACTTTGAAATCTCATATATAACATTAACTTCAAATATTATATTTACTCATTTTAGCATAATTTATTTAGCTTAAATATTATACATGAGTATGTAAACTATGATTTATGAATAAAAATAAGAATGGGTAAAAATAAATTTAAGCTAAAAATGTGTTGAATAAAAATATAAGTTAAGAAGATGAGCATATATGAAAACTCAAAGTAAAAAAAAAGGGTACCTCTATTTACACACTCATATTTTCTTTTTTTCACATCCCTAGGACTATACGGGTCGTATAACCTTATACGGCCCGTATAAAATGTTATTGCACAGAAATAGATGTGATGGAATGTTTAGTTTGTTTTACATGTATACGAGACGTATAACATTATACGACCCATATACAATTGTATACGAGCAATATAATGTTATACGGTTTGCAGGATTTTTTTCAGGGGGTTTGATAAGCTTTTTTGAGTTTTGGAATCTGTATACAGGTCGTATAATGTTTAATACAACGTACTAATAATGTTGAATAATTTTTCACTTTGCAAAACGATAAATATGTGAATATGATAACACTATGATAATAATTATTAAACAAACAAGATAAAATGTAAACATAAGATTAATATTTACAATATTTTACATCTAAAACAACAAAAAGATAACTATTTACAATGTTTCAAATGTAAAATAACAAAAAAATACAATAAGCAGCTACGGTGATGGTGGTGGTGGTGCAGCACCATCTCGTGGAGGTAGGGGGCGCCAAAATGCATAGCAATAATCGCCTCGACCATCCAATGTATGTTGCTCTGTATGCGGGCTACATCCGACTCGACCTGATCCAGTTTCTCATCCACCCCCGGTGGAGGCATCACACGAGGTCTCACGCTCCGTCGATCGTACGGGCGATCACCCTATACATCCTGCGCAACTACCTACGATCTATCAACGGAAACATGAACTGCGCCTGTACCTTGCCTCCCCCGGACTCGCCTCCTGTAAGACCCTTGCTTTGTTAGTTGAAATTCTATATAAATTTCGCATTTAAATGTGTAAATACGAACGTACGTCCATACATATTTTGAGTTTATTAAAAACTTCGTAAAATTAGATCATTATACATAATATCGTTGATTAGTTCGTAAACGAAACATCATAATGCGGAAGCTTGAACTTCGGTTGTGTTCGGTCGTCCATTATACTTGATCATCATCCATAAGGTCCTAGCTAACCCATACACACCGATAAACAACTTAGATGTTAGTTATATGGTGCTTAGTCATGATATAATAATCTGAATATATCAATAAACAAGCAAAATCATTTTCGGGAGACCTGCCGTAGGCTAAGGTTGGTGCACCGTAGCTTACGGCACACTTGAAAATTTTTGGGCAGAAGTTGCCAACCATAACCTACAGTTGCCAACCGTAGGTTATGGTAGAGCTGATTTGCAGCTTTATCCCAATTTGTCCTTATACTAAATTTTCCATATCTTTCCACTTACTTATCCGTTTCGCACGAAACTTTTTCCTACGTGTTCGTAAAACACTTGCCCACATTTCTAACTTGTGAGTTCATGATCCGGACTCACAAAGATTAGTTTTACGCTAATGTTTCCAATATATATATTTCGAATAATTGACCCGTTTGTATGTTTAAGCAAACGATCTCACAGAAGTTACACCATTATGCAAGAACATTATTTTTGCTACTATACCCCATAACCGGGGTAGTATTCTTGCGTTTATGCGACCATTATCCGGTTCACGATTATGCCAATTAACCCGTTCGACCTTTCAAAGGCCGAACTTTTATTAATCCGTTTACTTTTTAAGAATTCCAAACTTTCAATCATGACTCTTTAACCGAGTCTATTTATTTATAGTTCGCATTCCCACTTATGGTTTTTCATTTATATACCATCACAACTTAAAATGTGATGGATCGTGAATGGGAAAAATCATTATATTCCCATTCTACCCTCAAGTTAGACATTTTTACGAAAATGAACCATTATGTAGCTTCAAGCCAAAATGGTTTAAGCCTTCTATTTTATACTACCATAAGGATTGACCAAATTGCATAACTCATATTTAAAGACCCTTAATGGTTGCTTGCTTGTTTTATCATTCGAGAGCGTTTTGGTCAACTTTAGCCCCATTTGTATTTTACAACGAAGGACTTTCAATAACATGTTTTGACCAAATATGAACATTTTAACCATAATCTATTTAAAACATTATGTTCCTAAGAACATAATGTCTACGATTTAGATTATTAAATTTACCTTACTTTAGGTAATCTAATGTTCATTCATGACTCGTATAACTCTCATCGGACCTTAAGTTCTTAATGAGAGTTTGATCTATTACACATACCCGGCTTGGGTCATAGCATTGACCCATTTAAAAACCTTGCACTATTAGTTACTAATTAATAGCAACACAAACCATACGTTATTTCCCTATGAGCACAAAACTCGACAAGCGATCATTAGTTATTATTGTCAAATGGTGATGACATCACCATTTGACCCGTTTGGCCTAAATGATCATTTTATCATTATGAGATGGTATTTATTTACCATCTCACCATTTAATCCGTTTTGGTTTACACTGCATTAT
Organism: Scalesia atractyloides; assembly: GCA_947069175.1. Taxonomy (NCBI): domain Eukaryota; kingdom Viridiplantae; phylum Streptophyta; class Magnoliopsida; order Asterales; family Asteraceae; genus Scalesia; species Scalesia atractyloides. The sequence continues at coordinate 9,518,888 of CAMTDV010000029.1, forward strand.
CATATTACTTAAATTTGTTTCTCAATTCGTTCGATCCGTTATGGTATACGCCATAGGTGTCTATTTCAAAATTTAATATTTATTCGTCACTGCATTATCATATTACTTAAATTCGTTTCTCAATTCGTTCGATCCGTTATGGTATACGCCATAGGGTGTCTATTTCAAAATTTAATATTTATTCGTCAACTCGTGACTAAATTACCAGTTTACCCTTTTTACTCCTTATGGTTTACACCATAAGGTAATTTTTCAGAATTCCTTGTTTATTTGTCATTACATGACTAAATTACTATTTTACCTTTTACCATCAAATATGGTTTATTACCATTTTCACTTGTTCTGGCCCGTATCGATTCGCGTCAGAACCTTCTGTTTCAAAATCTCGTTCCGAATACCAAATCGCTTATTCTTAGTCAAATACATAAGTAGATGTACTATTTTAAGAACGTAAGCTTTACTTACCTTGAAATCCTATTATGCTTTTCCCGTGTACTGGATCCGTTTGACCCGCTTCTTCCCAAGCTTCCACCTAGCTTGTCAATTATCAAACTATCATTTATCATTGGCAAGATGGTTAGATTAGTCATCATTTATCACGACCATTCCACCTTACGGATTATATCAAAATTATCATTCGGTCTTATTATAGGTCAGTTTGAATTTTAAAAGTCAATTTCCTATTAACATATGTAAATGCACAACTAAGTTCCACAAACTCTTTTAGGCATTTCATTAAATACCCGATAGGCGTTATTCTTAGGTCACTATTTTAACTATGTTTTCCGACCAAGTCCACGCAATTGTAAACATCAAGTTAACATAGTTTCTACCATCATATGCTAATTTATCCATTCATTGTACTAGAACTAAGGGTTTTCATCTCTATGTAAAAACTCATTTCATCATATTACTAGACATTCATCTGAATACCTAATATAATCAAGTTCTACATACAAACTAGTAGACAACATGATTTCAAGCACCTATTAACATTGACATAACATCAATTTCATTATATCATACAAAACCTATTTCAAGTCATGTATGATCACTTATTCAAATATCTAATTTGTTCAAGTATCTTACACATATATACAAGTATGATGATCATAAACACTCATATATCATCAATTTCATCATATAATCAAAAACCCACTTCACATAGCAATATATTTAAAGCTTTCACTTAGGGTTTGTTCCTAAGCAAGTATGCATCTCTTATCTTAATTTCTGAAATTCTTACATGGATTTAAATCCATGAAATTTACCTACATTCATAATATCACAAAATTAAGATTTTTGGCATACCTTATGATCCCCTAATTTAGGTGATCATTGATATGTGTTCATGCATAAGTTTGAGATCCGAATTCTCCTTCAATTTGGTGATTCTTGATGAACAAGGGTTTTGTTTCCCTTGTTCTTCTCATAGCCATTACGCGCGCGCACACACACACACACTTAATATGTGTGTGTTTTGTTTTATTATTGTTTTATGTATTCAAGTTTCATCCTTTCCCCCTTTTTGGTCCCTCATGTTTGAGATTTTAAATAATAGTGGATATCATCCAATATTTATCACTAACAACACAAATAATCAACTAGGTTAATTATTCCTAGTTATTTATTCAAGCATGTATTATATATACACAAACACTTTTATATGGTTCAATATTTTGGGGTGTTCCTCGCTCCCTCTACCCTGGCTCCCTCTCCCCCGTCACCATCACTTCCCCCGCCCCATGGCCCTCCTCACTTCGGTAGTGGCTGCCCTGGGTACCACTGGGTACATATGACCAAATCACTTGGGCCTCTCCGACCACGTGAGCAATCCACATCGCGCACGTTGTGGCCCTTCCAACCGGATCAACCTGGTGTGATATGGTCATATCTCGGGCCACTTGTGGGGACAAGATGTGTGGCCAATGCTTCGCCAGACGGGTGACGAAGCCGCCACAACTAATGTGGCTAAAGATCGCTTAAAAGCGTACTCAGTGAAGTATATGGCCAACTTGTACGCCAAGTTGCTCCCCCCTTGCCGGTAAGTAAGTCGTGCAAGTAGAACAGGTCACTTTGGGTGACCCACTCCCTGCTATCGTGACGACCAGAGATCTTCGCGGCGATACACCGATGTAGGTATCAGCGTAACGGGTTGTAAACGCGCGACACCCGTGCCTTCGGGGATCGCAAACGAGCTGTCGCGCGGTCCCAATAGTGCGCCACCAAGGCCACAACACGTCACTGAACCTGCTGATCGACTTATCAAAAATCCCTTGGATACTGACTCCTCTATGAGTACAGCCTAAGGCAACAACGAACTCGGGGAGGGTCATCCGGCGAGCCATCCTGCAAAGAGTAAAAGAAAACGCGTGGGTCGTCAAAAAATGTTGTAAACCCGCACCTCGGGAGTCCGTAAAAGAAAAAGTACATAAAAACTCTAAAGTAATCTCCATGTGGGCCCGCTCTCGGTCGACATTAAATAAACGGCCCACGGGGAGTAAGCTGGCATGAACTTCCAGACCCGATCGATCGATCTAATGTCACACCCCGGATTTCCAACCCGAAATCCATACACCGGTGGGCCCAGGTGGGGAGTATCGTGACGTCAGTTGATAATCATCATAGTCAATTAAACACGGCACATCGGAAGTCTTGGAGTAAAATTACTATTACAAACCGAATGTTGGAAAATACAAAATAATATACAGGCTCGTAATAGAAGATCCACAGCGGATCATAAATTGTACAAGAAAGAATATAAAACAGACTTTAGGCAGATTTAGGATTTGCAAGATCCTCTATCACTACCGAGCAGCTTCCGCCTATTTCGTATTATACCTGCAGTTTAGCCTTTGGACGATACGTCAGCTTACGCTGGTAAATACACCCAACTGACTCATTTTGAAAACTTTAAAATAGTTTTTAAGTGCAAAACGGCACAAAATATTTTATTAACATGAGAAAGTTGACATTGCAACCTTGTATCAGATTCACATGTTTGTCAATACATACAGGGCCTGGGACAGAAACCGAGAAAATGATTAAATACACACCACTCAGGTACTCACGAAGGAGTCATCCCCAACGTCTTGGGCATATTGCATATGAGCATCAAAAGGTGTATGCCTACACCCCGTGCTAAAGTCGTGGCCAATAACTAATGTATTGAGCCGAGGATATCCAGGACACGGTAATTTAACCCCGATGTTTAAGTTATCAAACAAAACTGATTAAAACGAAATATGCGGGTTTACTAGCCACAAGCGGGCATTCGATTGACCCCATTTTGGACCAAGCGGTAATAATTTACCGTATCCCAAGCCCGTATAGGGAAAATAAGTCGAGAGTATTTACCTGAGCTAGTCTTCTTCTTTTATTTTTAAATAACTCAGCGTATATAAAAGTACCAAGTGTAGATAGCATTTACCGGGAAGGCTCTAGTCTGGATTATGGCATAAGCTAGCCAATTAAATACTAACGTCTTATAAACCGAATAGTGTACATGATCATTACGTATAACGCTTGCTTAAACGATGATCAGATAGAATGTAGTTTAATCCCGACAAGTACTTGACTTTATAATATGGGTAAACTATAAACATTCTGGATTTTGAAACTTAAATGACAAGGTTAAACCGTTTTGGTTAATTTTCGTAAAATAGTTACATACACGTAACCGATACGCATTTTAGCGATATCGGGTAACCGGATAAGTCATGGACAAGTTCTATATGCCATTATACTTTAAATAAGTTAAGATATCAACTTGTATGCCCGTTAAGGTTTTAAAACGAAATTATGCCTCATAAGGGCATTTTGGTAATTTTATACCGTAATAAAGGAACTTGAATATAATTTAATGTTATAGTCACAAGTATTCTGGAAAAATACTGTATTTATGATATAATATCAGTAGGATACCAATTATATGTGTAAATTATCTTTTATGACCAAACTATGCACCGAAGGGGCATTTTGGTCATTTTACACATAGTTTATAAATTATTTGGGATTCTGAGTTTATAACATGTACCTACTGTAAACATGTTTAAAATAAATTTTAAAATCAGTAGGTGACAAGTCTTGGTCCATTAATATGGTTTAAAACCATACTAAGTGTCGAGACGGCGCTTATGTCGTAAAATGACGTTTTATGCGATGTTTAATGAAAACTGACATTAGGGTCAGATTAAAATGTTTAAAATATGTTATTTAATATAAAATATTAGTAAGTAAATGATTTTCCTTGAAAAGATTTGATTAAAACTATTTTATGAACCATAAGGGCTAAAACCGTCATTTATCGACATAGTTTAAGGACTTGTTTGAAAACTCAGTTTATAACTTGGTTTAACATCCCAAATAGTCCTAGTTATAATATTACATCATTAGGAAACTCATTTACAAGTTTATTATTATTAAAACCTTGATTTATGTAAAAATGCCATTTTAGTCAAAGATGGCATAATTATGGAACTTGCGCATAAACTTGGATTCTGATTATATCATGTAATATAACCTCAGAGGATTATGCTACATTATATTACGATATAATGCAACTTTAGATCAGTAGGTAACTAATCTAAATCGGGTCAGAATCGAAAGTCAAAGCAGAAGTCAAACTTTGCGACTTTCGGTTGCGAACCGACCCTAGAACTGAAATTGACGAGCCGAACATGTTCTTACATGTTCTAATAATTATTACCAACTTGTTTAAGTATCAAAACAGGTTTCATAACATATATAAGATCAATTTATGATTTTTCCGAAAAATGGCCTGTTTGACTTTTTAATATCATAACTTTGACCCGTCAATTAGTCTAGCAAACGTGATCTTCAGGAGGTGCCCTTTATAGAGACTAACACCTACCTTATTACGATCACTTAGCCATGTTAATTTTGAACAATGGCTGGACCATAATGGTCTTAACCGAAAGTCAAAGCGTTTTACGAAAACGCTTGCAAGAGGTTCCTATAATGCAAGAGAACTAAGTTGGATGCTCCTTTCAGCTAGGAACTTCCAGAGGAGGGAGAAGAGTTATGATTTAGAAAGGCGCAAGTTGGAATGAAGCACTTGAACACCTATTTATAGTTGGAGAGCTCAACGGAGGTGAAGCCGGGTGTTTAGGTGTGTAAGAAGAAGCTTACAAGTGTCCCAAAATGTGGCATAGCAGTTTAGAGAAGCCATGGTTTCGAATTAATGGTTTTGGAGTTTTGCTTGGAGACCAAACAAAACTTTCTGCAGCAAAGGCTCTCTCGCGCCCCGCGAGAGACACAGACCAAGTCTCTCGCGGCCTGCAACCGCCCCTTAGCCAGTTTCAAAATTTGACACTTTTAACCCCTTAACTCATTAAAGCTTCTAAAAACCTTTTTAAACACCTTTTTGACACTTTTAGCCCTCCGTAGCCAATTCTTGGCATACCTGGGATTATGCCCGGACATTGTCGAGCTCTCGGTTCGTTAAAAGGTCACTCAGAGGTATAAATTAACATGTTGACACTTTTAATCCCTCCATCATCCAACTTTCATATATTTACAAAATTGAACCCTCTCGTCCAACAAATGGCACGTATGAGAGTTAGACTTCACAAAGGATCACTCAGAGGCTTATTTTAAGCATGTTGATTCCGATGTCACTCAGAGGCTGGGCATGTTGACATATCAGTCACTCAGAGGCCGAATTTCAAGCATATTGACGTATCAGTCATTCAGAGGCTAATGATTTAAGCATGTTGACATATTAGTCACTCAGAGGCTGTTATTTATGCATGTTGACATTGGATCGTCACTCAGAGGCTCAGATTGAGCATGTTGACGCCTTTAGTACTTATTGGTCTTTAATAGACTATATTTAAAATACACACGTGTAACTATACTATTGGACACGATTTTACAGGATGTTACATCTAATCTCGGTCAAAAAACCACTATCAATGGTCCGGGGCACATCCAACACTATATCCGTAATCTGCCCAAAACCTTTGGGCAGCCGTACCTCGGGGGACAGCGAGAAACAAACTGCACCGTCTTAGTAAAATTGGGTAAAATATCTCCTCCTCCTCCAGTCCTCGTCCTCATCTCCATCTGCATTCCCGACCTTGACCTTGACCCTACGTGCTACAACACCTGATGACTCAAATCGTGTCCAATAGTATAATGACACGTGTTGTATTTTATTTTAGTCTATTAAAGACTAATAAGGACTAAAGGTGTCAACATGCTCAAAACTGAGCCTCTGAGTGACTGTCTGATGTTAACATGCATAAACGTAAGCTTCTGAGTGACTGATATGTCAACATGCTTAAATCATTAGCCTCTAAGTGACTGATATGTCAACATGCATTAACTTGGCCTCTGAGTGACTGATATGTCAACATGCCCAGCCTCTGAGTGACATCGGAGTCAACATGCTTATAGTGGGCCTCTGAGTAATCTTTTACGAAGTCCTAACTCTCATATGTCTCATTTGTTGGACAAGAGGGATTAAATCCGTAAATATGTGAAAGTTGGATAATGGAGGGGTTAAAAGTGTCAACATGTTAATTTATACCTCTAAGTAACCTTTTAATGAACCGAGACCTCGAAAATGTCCGGGAATACTCCCGGGTATGCCAAATATTGGTTATGGAGGGGTAAATATGCTAAAAAGGTGTTTTAGAAGGTTTTATAAGTTAAGGGGCTAAAAGTGTCAAACTTTGTAACTGACTACAGGGTGCTCGCGGGGCGCGAGAGGCAAGTCTATGACTATGTCTTAAGAAAGATCATTAGTAGTTGTTGGGATTAAACTACATTCTATCCAATCATCGTTTAATCTAGCGTCATACGTTTTGATCTTGTACGCTACTTGGTGTAAGTCTATGACTTGAGAAAGACCGTTAGTACTAGAGACATTCCAGTAATGCTATCTGCACTTAGTGCTTTTGTGTACGACTGAGTTAATAAATCTTACATTTAAACGAAGACTAGCTCAGGTAAATACTCTCGACTTGTTTCCCCTATACGGGCTTGGGTTACGGTAAATTGTTACCGCTTGGTCAGAAATGTGACCAATCAAATGCCGAATTGTGGCTAGTAAATCCGCATATTCTATTTTAATTAGTTTTGTTTGATAACTTAAATATCAGGGGTTAACTACCGTGTCCTGGATATCCTCGACTCACTACATTAGATAATGGCCACGACCTTAGCTCAGGGTGTAGGTATACACCCGAGAGACACTCAAATGCAACTACCCACAACATTTGGGATAACTCCTTTGTGAGTTCATACGTGGTGTGTAGTTAATCATGTCTCGATTTTCGTACTGGGCCCTGTATATATAGACAAACATGTGAATCTGTTAACAAGGTTGCAACGTCAACTTTCCCAAGTTATAAAAGATTTTGTGCTGATATGCACTTAAAACATATTTTTTAATATTTTCGAAATGAGTCACTTGGGTGTATTTACCAGCGAAAGCTGACGTATTTTCAAAAGACTAAGCTTGCAGGTACAATATGAAAATAGGCTGGAAGTGCTCGGTAGTGATAAGAGGATCTTGCAAATCCTAGATCTGCCCAAAGTCTGTTTTACATCATTTCATTTGTACAATTTGTGATCCGCCTGTGGATCTTCTTGTAACATTCGTGAAAATCGGGTTTCAAAAACCCGCACCGTTTATCAATCAAATATTCAGTTAAAAAGTTCGTTGCGTATTTAACGTGTCGGTTATTTAAAATAATACATAATTAATAAATATTTTGAAGATTAAAGACCACAATTAACAAATAATAATAATTAATGAAAAAAAAATTAAATAAAGAAACCGAATGGGGTAGCCGGGTTTCGAACCCGGGTCTCCACCCAACCAAACACACTTCACACCACTCCGCCACACACACTTATGTGTTTAAATTCTAAACTAAACAATATTAATACAAATCTCGAAACTGAATTCCTGAACACCCGCCCAGTAACGACCGCGCTTGAATCTAGCAGTCAACAAATTGCTGTTTTAAAGCAATTGATGGAAGAAAACTGTTCCAATCATAAACCTGGTCTTGTAACCGAATCAATCTCATTCAATTAAGCTATCAATCATTTCCATTGTAACCGATTTCCACCAAAATTGAAACTCGATTCAAGCTTCCACTGTCAACTATAAATATTCGAATTCAGGACTCAATTAGAATTCACACTCTCGCAAATCTCTCTTCAAACTATCTGTTCTCCTTAAAACACTTCCTCTGTTCACCGGAATTGTCTGGTAGTCGCCAGGAAATATCATCAGAAAAACCGAAATCGGGGTGGATCACATCACCTATGAATACTTGCTAACCTCGTTTCCAAACTTGTTCAAACCCTTCTCGGAATCCTCTGCTTATTCTCCCCAGCTCCGCTGACCTAAGAGCTTCATCTGCAAGTCGCCGGAGTTTTCTGCACAATACCGGAATCCAACCGGAACTTCCATAACATTCTCCGATCGGTATGAATTCTTAATCTTTCTGTCAGTTCTATTCGATTCATTTGTCTAAACTAAAACAGTAGATCAGTGAAATCAAATGTTTAATAAATCTGTTTTCAGTTCTAAGTTAGTGGAGAAGATGAACATCGAGTCGTTTATAAATATAATAAAAACCGGAATAATAACCAGGTTAGACACACAGTCCAGTGGTGGACTGTGTGCAAGAACAATATGCACGTCGCGGGTTCGAGTCCAGACTCTCACACCGGTTCGACAGTTTAAATCCTTTTTAAAAATTGAATAATTTCTGAATAATCTAATAGTATATAAATATAATTAAAATCAGAAATATTTCAGGTTAGACACGTAGCTCAGCGCACGTATACGAGAGGTCCCGAGTTCGAACCTCACTCAGCGCATAATTAAACACAAACCGACCGGTCAACGGTCAACGGTCAAAAAGTCAAATTTTTTTTTTATTTTATTTCTTTTTATTTATTTATTTAATTGGAAAATTATTTAAAAATACTTAAAAATAAGAATTTTTTTTAAAGTTAGAAAATTTCCTTAAACACACAAAAATAAATATAACAATCCCATTAAGAGCACTAATTAAAAATATTAATCTCAAATAAAGTTTATTTATTTACCGAATCATTTCGTTATTATTTAGGTTAGTTTTTCCCTCGTCGGTTGAATCATAATATTCGTGCGCATTCATCGTCATCAAGGAACGCACCCACTGTGAGTGAATCCTTACAAATTCCCCTTTTTATTCATGTTTTGGGGTGTATCATGTGTCGCTTTAATTATTTCGTTTATTCAAACTTGTGCCATTACTATTATATGATCTAAACTTGTGATGTAAATATTGTTTGTTGTGATGTGTGTTTACATTTCTGTCAAGTTGTGTGCAAATCATTCATTAGGCCCATCAGTTCCTCGTGGGAGACGAGTTGAGCATCAGGTGCCTCATTAGATCAGCTCCGTTTGATTGAGCCTTGATCTCATTGTTCATCATTTGGTGTGTGCGTGTGCATTATTTGATATTATGTGTTTTGTGATTAAATTTACATTTACGTTTACTCATATTTGGTTATGCACAATTTTATTCAAATAACCAACATAACTAATCCTTTCAAATGTTTAAATAAGATTCACTCGCCAACTTTTGTTGACCCAAAACCCTATTTTACACATGATACAGGTGATCCGGTTGAGAAAAGAAACACATAGGATGGCCTAGAAGAATAAACAAGTTAATGCCTTGGAATGAACGTTTAATTTTGTTTTCCTTTGTAATTGTACTTTAGTTTGTAATTTGAATGAAAATGTATTTGAACATGTTGTGTTTGTATGTTTAATGTAACTTCTTCTTTAAAGAGAAATAATAAATATGAAACTTTATAGTAAATGTCATGAGATTTGATGAAAACCCAATCATGCCCCGACTACCATTTCCGCTGCGGGTTGGGGTGGGACAGATTGGTATCAGAGCTTTTGACTATAGGGATATAGGATAGGTTATTAGACCCTTAGAGCCTATACTATAGTTGATTAGATTGTTTATGTGGTTACATGCAAACTCATGATGTTTATTTGTTTCATATTTATTACACACACAAATGCATGCAAACACTTCCACTATCATATTGTGTGATATTTAATGAGTTATGCTTATTGTCAAACATAACATGCTTACATATACATTCATCACGCATATTTCAATGTTCACATATTCAAATCATCCTCATATTTCATTTATTCAAGACTTTGTCGCAATTTTCGTTTTTCACTCTCATCAAAGTGAGTTCTACGACGGGCATGTAGTAACTGTAAGGGTACAAGTACCGGTAGTCGGAACGTCCTGTCTAGGTTGGCATTCGTATAAATCCAATATAACGGACCAGTTTGCCTACCCGGGGACTAACGATGAGAGTACGAAGGACCTATTAGGCCAAAGCATGCCACACCAAACGTCGTTCGAACTAACCCCACTTTGAGGTGTCACCGTGTCCACACCTGGATGCACTCCGAATTTCATACGTTACATTCATATTTCTCGATTTTCTCAGGGTTTTAGTGTACGTTACCAGGCTAACACATGCGAACCATATGAAAGCCCGGTAATCATGGGGGCCCACATGATTACGAAGGTGAAGTATGGCGGCATGCAAGGCCCAATTACGAGCAAAGCCCAAGACATCCTATGGATGTAGTAAATTTATTATTCTTCATTTTTTTATGAATGTTCACTTCTAAATACGACACATGACACCTAAAACGTCAAACTCATACTCTTGATGCGTATTCCCTGTAGATGTCTTCTAGTCTCTCTCGTAGAAGAATGAGATCAGGAAAATCCCGCGAGCGCATGGCTGCCCAAATCGCTCAACAAATGGCTGCCGTAATACCCAACATCGTAGTTCAAGTTCAACAAGCCCTTACCGCTAATCCCGTCAACCCAATCAATCAAGAAGATCAAAACGTTGTCAATCCTCCCCCAAAAGCCACTAAATGCACCTTCAAACATTTCAAATCCTGCGATCCTCCAAAATACGAAGGGACTGAAGGTGTCACCGCTCTCCTCCATTGGTTTGAGGAGATGGAAAACACTTTTCTCAATTGCGACTGCCCCGATGATCTACCGGTCGTTTGTTTGGAGTAGCACTTACATGGTGGAATACAGAGAAGGCTAAGCGAGGTGCTGAAGATGTTATGACTTTGACTTGGGAAGAGTTGAAGGAAATCATGACAAGACGGTTCTGTCCAAGAAGCGAAATCAAGAAATTAGAAGATGAGTTCTATTCTTTGAAACAAAAAGAGTGCGACCACACCACATACAATAAGAGATTCCTTGAGTTAAATCAGATGGTCCCCAACTTGTTCACTCCCCTCTACCGTTTGATCGAGCACTACATTCGAGGCCTTCCTTCAAGAATTCAAGACACTGTAATAAGTACCACACCTGCAACTTTGGAAGCAGCAATGGAGTTGGCTACAGAGCTCACTGAAAACCGCATACGGAATAAAGATTTCAAGGAGGAGAAGAAGAAGGATAAAGCATCAACCGAAACCTCAAACCCAACCCAAACCGAATCCTCTTCTCAACCCACTTCTAAGAGAAAACGAGATGGGCAAATTTTCGCTGTCACCCAACACAATCAACCAGCTTCACAAGTTGTACCCCTCCAAGCTATCCCAATCACTCAGGTAGCACCCAACTCTACTTACCCAAATAAGAAACCTTACATTAGACCTCACCCTCAATGCAACACCTGTTTTTATCACCATCCATCTACCTTACCTTGTCGACTATGTGCTAATTGTGGGCGTTATGGTCATTTGAGCAAGACTTGTCGCGCCTCTCCAAACCAAGCTTCACCCCTACTCAAAACATGATCCAAACATACCCCATGTTTCCATATGATCGAGCTTGTTTTAATTGTGGCGACCCTACCCACTTTAGAAACACGTGCCCTCGATTGGTTAACATCATAAACGCCCAAGCGCAAGCAAACCCAGTTAACCAAGCAAATCAAGCAAACCCAACACTACCACCAGCAAGAGGAAGAGCTTACAATATCAACGCCAACCCTGTTGAAGATAATAACGACCCAAACGAACAACCCAACTAGCCTTCTTTCACCAAGAATCAAGACTCAACTCCAACCGTTTAGTTTTTATGTTTTCTTATGTTATCTCAATCTTTACGTATCTCAGTTATAAATTGGAAATTTATGTATCCAAGAATCTTAATGCGAATTACTATTTTGTTTTATACACACTGATTTAACATTCATATCATCATACATCTCGACGTATCTAAATCTCGTCATTTAAAGAAGTTGGGTTGTGTCTCACTTTTACATAGACTAACCCCTTCATCATAACAAACGAGAGAGGTACTGTCATCATTCAATCATGTATCCTTTCAGATTTGAGACTCAAGCTTTGGATGTTGTGTTTGTTTTGTAGATTTTAGAGTCACATAGAACTAATCATAACTTACTGACAAAGCCAATGAAAATTTGACAAGAATATGGTGGATACGCCGCTGGTACTTCCTATATATAAGTATTCTTGTCAAACGATCAACAACATTGTCAGGCGGTTATGAGAGGTTCCATGTAGGTTTTAGTATCGTCATGGTTGAAGTTTTGTTTTATGATATAACCTTATCTTTCCAAACGTATCAACTCTCTCAAAACTCTTATGCATGAGATCATACCTAGTCAATCAACTCTGTTTATCAATATTCCTTATCTTAGGCATCAAAAAGCGATTCCTGTAGCAGGGTATTCAACCCTTACTAGGAACGTTACCGCCTCAAATAAAATTTAAACTCTCACACCCCTTCTAAGTATGTAATTGTCAAAACCACCCTCCTTTCGAGTCAAACATACCACTACTTAAATTTCGGGACGAAATTTCTAAAAGTAGGGGATACTGTAACATTCGTGAAAATCGGGTTTAAAAAACCCGCACCGTTTATCAATCAAATATTCAATTAAAAAGTTCGTTGCGTATTTAACGTGTCGGTTATTTAAAATAATACATAATTAATAAATATTTTGAAGATTAAAGACCACAATTAATAAATAATAATAATTAATGAAAAAAATTAAATAAAGAAACCGAATGGGGTAGCCGGGTTTCGAACCCGGGTCTCCACCCAACCAAACACACTTCACACCACTCCGCCACACACACTTATCTGTTTAAATTCTAAACTAAACAATATTAATACAAATCTCGAAACTGAATTCCTGAACACCCGCCCAGTAACGACCGCGCTTGAATCTAGCAGTCAACAAATTGCTGTTTTAAAGCAATTGATGGAAGAAAACTGTTCCAATCATAAACCTGGTCTTGTAACCGAATCAATCTCATTCAATTAAGCTATCAATCATTTCCATTGTAACCGATTTCCACCAAAATTGAAACTCGATTCAAGCTTCCACTGTCAACTATAAATAATCGAATTCAGGACTCAATTAGAATTCACACTCTCGCAAATCTCTCTTCAAACTATCTGTTCTCCTCAAAACACTTCCTCTGTTCGCCGGAATTGTCTGGTAGTCGCCAGGAAATATCATCAGAAAAACCGAAATCGTGGTGGATCACATCACCTAGGAATACTTGCTAACCTCGTTTCCAAACTTGTTCAAACCCTTCTCGGAATCCTCTGCTTATTCTCCCCAGCTCCGCTGACCTCAGAGCTTCATCTGCAAGTCGCCGGAGTTTTCTGCACAATACCGGAATCCAACCGGAACTTCCATAACATTCTCCGATCGGTATGAATTCTTAATCTTTCTGTCAGTTCTATTCGATTCATTTGTCTAAACTAAAACAGTAGATCAGTGAAATCAAATGTTTAATAAATCTGTTTTCAGTTCTAAGTTAGTGAAGAAGATGAACATCGAGTCGTTTATAAATATAATAAAAACCGGAATAATAACCAGGTTAGACACACAGTCCAGTGGTGGACTGTGTGCAAGAACAATATGCACGTCGCGGGTTTGAGTCCAGACTCTCACACCGGTTCGACAGTTTAAATCCTTTTTAAAAATTGAATAATTTCTGAATAATCTAAATAGTATATAAATATAATTAAAATCAGAAATATTTCGGGTTAGACACGTAGCTCAGTTGGTAGAGCTGCGTGCACGTATACGAGAGGTCCCGAGTTCGAACCTCACTCAACGCATAATTAAACACAAACCAACCGGTCAACGGTCAACGGTCAACGGTCAAAAAGTCAATTTTTTTTATTTATTTTATTTCTTTTTATTTATTTATTTAATTGGAAAATTATTTAAAAATACTTAAAAATAAGAATTTTTTTTAAAGTTAGAAAATTTCCTTAAACACACAAAAATAAATATAACAATCCCATTAAGAGCACTAATTAAAAATATTAATCTCAAATAAAGTTTATTTATTTACCGAATCATTTCGTTATTATTTAGGTTAGTTTTTCCCTCGTCGGTTGAATCATAATATTCGTGCGCATTCATCGTCATCAAGGAACGCACCCACTGTGAGTGAATCCTTACAAATTCCCCTTTTTATTCATGTTTTGGGGTGTATCATGTGTCGCTTTAATTTATTTCGTTTATTCAAACTTGTGCCATTACTATTATATGATCTAAACTTGTGATGTAAATATTGTTTGTTGTGATGTGTGTTTACATTTCTGTCAAGTTGTGTGCAAATCATTCATTAGGCCCATCAGTTCCTCGTGGGAGACGAGTTGAGCATCAGGTGCCTCATTAGATCGGCTCCGTTTGATTGAGCCTTGATCTCATTGTTCATCATTTGGTGTGTGCGTGTGTATTATTTGATATTATGTGTTTTGTGATTAAATTTACATTTACGTTTACTCATATTTGGTTATGCACAATTTTATTCAAATAACCAACATAACTAATCCTTTCAAATGTTTAAATATGATTCACTCGCCAACTTTTGTTGACCCAAAACCCTATTTTACACATGATACAGGTGATCCGGTTGAGAAAAGAAACACATAGGATGGCCTAGAAGAATAAACAAGTTAATGCCTTGTAATGAACGTTTAGTTTTGTTTTCCTTTGTAATTGTACTTTAGTTTTTAATTTGAATGAAAATGTATTTGAACATGTTGTGTTTGTATGTTTAATGTAACTTCTTCTTTAAAGAGAAATAATAAATATGAAACTTAATAGTAAATGTCATGAGCTTTGATGAAAACCCAATCATGCTCGACTACAATTTTCGCTGCGGGTTAGGGTGTGACACTTCTACTACGAGCCGTCTGTATATTATTTTGGTATTTTGAACATTTGGTTTGTAACAGTAATTTAAATTCAAGACTTCCACTGTGCTGTGTTTAATTGTCTATGATGTTATCAACTTACGTCACAATATTCCCCACCAGGGCCCACCGGTGTTTGGATTTGGCTGTGGAAAGCCGGGGTGTGACAAAAAATAACAATCACAACTCGGTAAGTATACGTTTCTTATACGCACATATTATACGTCCCGTAAATGCTAAAAACTATAACAACCAATGAATAAAAGCAAAAATAATAATAAAACTAAAAATCAAAGTGTATACAATCGTATACTCTTTGAATACAAGGTGTATACGATCGTATATAATGTATATGATCGTATACACTTGAATATCCATTTATATGTTCTCAAATCCAGTTTTTGTCTTTTCAAATTCAATCAAACAATCTGTTTCGTTACGCTTATCTACACTATTCGATATACTATACAATACCATAATCTAACAAGTTCCGTAATCTGAAAGTCTATTCTACGAACAAGGCTTAGAAACGTACTGTTATAGAAGAACGAGAAGAAAACGTTACGAATGCTGAAGAACGATATCCAAGAACGACCCAAGAGAAAACCGAGAGAATTTTGAGGTCGTATGGTGGATATGTGGTCGTATAATGATCTTTTCTTATTGTATGCGGGCTGTATATATTGTTTATTATTTTTTATACGCTCGTATACACAATATACGAGTACTGTTTTGGTCTTGTAGCCAGTATACGGTTAACAGTTTTTTACTTTTTTTAGTTACTCTATGCGGAATTGATGAAAACGCAGTCGGTATGTGTTCACCTTCATCAATTCGGTTTTCATTTCATACATCTTTTCAA
This sequence comes from Scalesia atractyloides, assembly GCA_947069175.1. Lineage (NCBI taxonomy): Eukaryota > Viridiplantae > Streptophyta > Magnoliopsida > Asterales > Asteraceae > Scalesia > Scalesia atractyloides. The sequence goes on from CAMTDV010000029.1 coordinate 9,534,995, forward strand.
GTTCCATTTCAACAAGTTGGCAAAACACTGATATAACGTTAAAGAAGAAGATCAATCTTATTTGCTTTTGCTTTATTTTTATTAACTGGTCGTTTGTTTGAGTCGGTATGTGGAATTGACGAAAACGCAGTTGGTATGTGTTCATACATCCATTTAATTAACTCACATCATTACAAATTGTCAAAACATGGAATAACATTTCAAATTCATAGGCAACCTAAATCCACGAATTCCTACGTCTTGTATTCATCAACGATCTTATTATTGAATAATACGTTCCTAGTAAAAGTTATACTAGCTCTTTGCTGGTGTATGTCGTGTCGGTTGTCCCTGGTATCCTGACAGGGTTGGCATTGGATATTCCCCTTGTAATCTAACGTGAATAAATTGGCTATTGTAAGATATACAATCATGACCGTTTGATGAGGAATACTATTTTCGGCTGTTGTGAACATGAGGAAAAACGAAGCACAATCTGTGTCACTTAATAAGTGACAAATGAGATTTCACCAGTTAGCTATCATGACCCCCGTGAAAGGCATTTGCAGCCACTTATTACGCGGTGCAAAGCCTATACCAGACCAATCTAAGGAGTTTCAAACTGACTAAAACTCATTTGAATTTATTATATTCCACAAGTCGTAGTACCAGTTGCACTCACCTAGAAGCTCCCCCGTATTGACGGCCACTCCATCTCATGAAGCAACAAGCCGACCACTATAGCTCGAAACCTACAATTACCATCGCCCTGAACATCTTGTATGTGACTTAGGTATGGATGGAAGCAAGGTGGAATGAACTTTTTGTAGTGCATGCACATGTTAAGTTGTACTACAGGCAGTAAAGGTAACGTCAGTGCCTCTTACATTGATTTTGCCACCTTATCTTTCAATTTCCTTTGCCTAGCGCCTTTCACAATCTCGCCGATGAACAAAGGTGCTTCACCACGATAACCTTGTGACTCGAAAAACGAGCTATGCCTTTGAAGTTGGACGACTCCGTGGGTTTTTTTGCACGACTGGCTATTTGAGCTTTGTTTGATCGGGATGTACCAACTCCTTATCTTTAGAACTAGGTTTATCTTTATTTCTCTTGCTGCCCCGTTATATGTTGTCTAAGAATCGTAAGTTCATTGTCTACATCGAAATACTCGTCCTCGCTCCTTTTGTTTAAAGATTCCAAATCTAACTTTTGCCAAAAGGGGTCTATCGACTCCAACGGAATCCTTTGACCTAAATTAAAAAAAACAACAAACAGCAGAAAACGTGAAAATCATTGCGTGATGAAATGCTCTTATTATAAATTGTGGTTGGTCGAAGAATGTATTACGTTCATCGCACATTGTTGCACCGGCACGCGCATGGCAACCCACATCTTGTAAACAAGCGCATGTACTGTTAGATGCTTTTAAGATTTCTATAACCTGTACTTCGTTGGATAACAAGTCTAGGCATGCATGTGAAACCTTCTTTCGTAGGAGATCAAATACTGATTTGTTATGGGGATCCATTGTTCGCCTCTTGCTTGCTTCAATGCTGGATTTTATTTCTGTCAACTGGTTTTATGAGCTTATCGATAAGTGGTACAACTTTAAACAACGTGTTATTGGATTCGCCGAGGTATTGCTTCAAAAGGGCATGCTGACTCTTTACCCTGTTCGTTGTACGTTCCAAAGTTCAGATGTTGGTCGCTCTAGAAAGCAACAAACCGGTCTTTATATGGTTGTAACCAGTTTGAATACAAGTAATCCATAATTTCTGAAAACAAAGTGAAGTGAAGTCAAGACAAGTCACATAAGTACGATTAATAAGAAAATTACTAGGAAACTTGTGGTTACGTTTTCTGCTAAGCAGTTTTGATCGTATTCGGGCGTACCAATAGTTGTAGTCACCATTGGTCATTGAGTTAATCAGCCTGCCCCACTTGTATATAAACTTTTCATAGGCTTCTTCGGTTTTAAAGCTTGGCTTGCAATATTTGGCGATGTTTTGCTGTATGTGCCACCTACACAATGAATGTCTAGCGTTCGGAAAACACGGTTGCACATGCGTTCATTAGGGCGAGATCTATCCGTTACTATTACATGGGGTTCCATAACACTGCCTAATGAGTCTTTCAACATCTGTAGAACCCACGTTAAGTTTTTCTCTTTCTCGTTGCTTATGAACGCATGAGCAATGCAAAACACATTAACGTGGATGTAATACCGATAATCTCAACTACCGGCATTTTATTTGGTTCGTCTTGTAGGTGGAGTCTATAAGCAACACATGCGAGAAGGTGCGCCATAACCTGTTCGACTCCAGGTGGATAAAGAAATTACCCTTTGACCCTTTTGCCGTTTTCAAATGTCCTGTGGAAGAAAACAAACCCAACCTTTTTCAACCGGTGGAAAAATATCTGCATTGGAGTCTCGCCGACTTGCTTCATTTCACCCAATTTGGCCTGAGCGTTGTATATGTTATTTCTTGTTGAGACATTCTCGTGGTTCTGTTCTTTAATGGAAGTAAGAATGTCTCGTGGTTTTATGTTATGATGCGCAAGTTGCTCCAACGTCCTCTCTTCCGCTGAGTCAGCCTCATTAGGGATGAATGACCCTCTACAGAAACGGTTCGTGGTTATGTTTAGCTTTGTCAACCCTTAGCTCCCAATAACGTAACATCTTTTTGTATGTCTCGATTAGTTGGAACTCGCAACCGATTTTCCTGGTCCCGCTACGTCTGACTGTGGCTGCTGAGTTGTGCTGGCCGGCACAATCGCACATAAGCCAATTTTTTAACGGCTGGCCACTTGGGAGTTTCTCGTAGATCGTGCGTTTGGTGACGATGGCGTACCCATTTTGGCGTCCGACTTCTCTACACCGATCCACCAATTCATGCATGCTAACGAATTTCTAACGAAACAATTATATGTATGAGTTAATGATTAACTCAATTGAATAAGATGTTATGTATAGTTTTTGGACGAACTAATATTATAATGAAAATGACATCAAATGTATAAACAATAAAAATTAAACGTATGGCAAATAAACATATAATTAAATGTTATACCTGATCGGTTTGAAACTCACTAGGTTCATGGTCACCTTTTGGACCCTTGGACGGTCCACAATGTGACATTCATGTAAAATGGGTTCCAAAACCCGCTCTGTTTGAGAATCAAGTATTATTAAAAATCCGTTATGATTATGTGTTATTTAATTTAATTTATTATTCATAGTTAATAAATAAATTACATAATTAAAATAATAATCAATAAAAGAACAAGTAAATTAATTAAAACCTTAAAATAATAAAAAAATAAAACAAAAATAAATAAAAGGGGTAGCCGGGATTCGAACGGGTTCCCCCACAAGTTCACACACACAAAACACCACTGAGCTGCACACACGTATCTGAAATAAACCCGAACTAAATAAATTTTATATTGAACCAACTTCTCGAAACCCATTTCAAACAATCGATTGTAACGGTTGTACCCACCAAATCCCATCATCAATCTTCGTCACTTCTGCAAAATTAAACTAAGAAACTTTCTAAATTATGTAATTAAGCGTAATCATTGGTCAAGTTCGGTTACAAATCATTCGGTCATAAATTTCTTGGCCGAAACCGAAAGAAACTGAAAATCAACTCAATGCAACCTTCAACTATAAATAAGGATCCCTGCACCTCTGTAGAACTCCCTCACCCTCACCAAAATATCTTAACAAATCCTCTGTTTTCGAAATTATATTTCGCCGGAGTTACCCTCGTTCGCCGGAAAATCACGCCGGAGCTCAGAAAGACACCTCGGATTGGTACATCCTATACTCTTTTCCTTTACTGTCTAAATATAATCTCGTCTGAAGTTGAGCTATAAATCATCTCAATTGAATCGGGTTCTAAATCATCTTCTGTGTTTTGAGACGTAGAAGATGAACTGAAGTAAGTATTTAAAAGATTTAAAAATCGGTTTACACACCGGGTTAGACACAGTCCAGTGGTGGACTGTGTGCATTTGAAACGCATGATCCCGGGTTCGAGTCTCATACGTGATGCCGAATTCCTTATATAAACCAAGCATTTTAATAATTAAAATATAAAACAATACAGATAATATATAAATATAATTAAAATCCTTTATTCTCCGGGTTAGACACCCCCCAGTTGGTAGGGCTGGGTGCAAACTAACAAAGGTCGTGGGTTCGATTCCAGGGTTGTGCACTGTTTCATATTTTCAAAAACCTTTTTAAATAAATGAATTTATGAAATATCCTAAATAGTGTATAAATATAATTAAAACAGAGATAAATCCGGGTTAGACACGTAGCTCAGTTGGTAGAGCTGCGTGCACGTATACGGGAGGTCACGAGTTCGATCCTCACACGAAGCCAATAGCCAGTACAGTCCGGCCGGTTAACCAATCAAACCTGAAAAAGAGTAATTTTTTAATAATTAAAATCCTTATTATTTTCATTAAAAATTAATTAAAATACTTAAAAATAAGGTTTCTAAAGCCTAAATTTTTTTATTAATTACACAAAAATAAGTCTAAAAATCTAATAAAAACACTACTTAAAAATGTTAATTTCAAATGAAAATTTATTTATTTATTGAATTATTACGTTATTATTTAGGTTAGTTTCTCTCGCGATTAAATCCAAATTCGTGCGTGTTCGTCGTCAATCCAAGGAAACGCACCCACTGTGAGTGAATCCTTACAAATCCCTTTTTATTCACGTTTTGAGGTGTATCATGTGTCGTTACATATTTTATTATTTAAAATATTTGTGCTAACACCTTATGTGTTCTAATGTGTATATTTTTTGTTGTTGTTATATGTGGTTACATTATTCATTTCAGTGCAATCATTCACATAAGGCCCATCAGTTCCTCGTTGGATACGAGTTGAGCATCGTGTGCCTCATTAGATCGGCTCCGTTTGATTGAGCCTTGATCTCACAGTTCATCATTTGTCATGCTCATAAGTACATTGTTGATATCATGTGGTTTGTGGTTTGATTATATATATACATATGCTCATATATGGTCCATGCACATTTTTTAAGTTAATCAATGTATTTAATCCATTTAAAATATTTAATTTAAATTCACTTGCCAATTTTTTTGACCCAAACTTTTATTTTTACACATGATACAGGTGGACAGGCTGAGGAGAGGAACACTTAGGATTGGCCTTAGAAGATGAATAAAATACGTCTTGTTGAGGACAATGTTTCTTGTGTTTGTATGGTTCTTTGTGTTTGGATATCTTCTTTAAATTTTAATTAATAAATATGAAACTTAATTATAGTAAATGTCATGAGCTTTGATGACAACCCAGTTATGCCCCGACTTCTACTTCCGCTGCGGGTGAGGGTATGACATATTGGTATCAGAGCTCTGACTATAGGGATATAGGATAGGTTATTAGACCCTTTAGAACCTATACTATAGTTGAGTAGATTTTAAATGTTTATGTCTTACATACAAACTCATGATGTTTATTTGTTTCATATTTATTCCACACACAAATGCATGCAAGCACTTTCACTATCACATGGTATTGTGTGATATTTATTGGGTCTATATATTATTAACATATCATGTCTACGCAAACACACACATCACAATTTCACAAATTTCATGATTCCTTTCTCAAGGATTTTATAATGTTTTCATGTTTTCAATCTCATCAAAGTGAGTTATGCGACGGGCATGTAGTATCTGGAAGGGTACGAGTACCGATAGTCGGAACGTCCTGTCTAGGATTGGCATTCGTATAAATCCAATATAATAGAGCAGTTTGCCTACCTGGGGACCAACGATGAGAGTACGAAGGACCTATTAGGCCAAAGCATGCCACATCAAACGTCGTATGAACTAACCCCACTTTGAGTTGTCATTGTGTCTACACCTGGACACCCTCCGACCTTATGTCTCGCAATCATGTTTTACGATTTTCATTCGGGTAATGCGAGTGTTAACAGGCCAACACCAATGTGAACCCTACAAAGCCAAGTGGTCATGGGGGCCCACATGACTACCTAGGCCAAAGTATAGGGGAAATATGGAGGCCCAAACCTAAGTAAAGCCCAAGACATCCTATGGATGTAGTAAGCTTATTTTCTCATTTATTTTGTGAATGTTGCTTTTTCTTTTACGACACATGACACCTAAAACGTTCAACTCATAATCTCGCTATGTATTTCTGTAGATGTCTGCCAGACACTCTCGAGGTGGTAGAAGGTCAGGAAGGTCTGGCGAGCGCATGGCCGCTCAAATAGCCCAACAGATGGCTGTCTTACTTCCCGACATCGTCGTACAGGTTAACAAGCTCTTGCTGCCAATCCCATCAACCCCACCAAACAAGAAGGCCAAAATGTCTCAATCCTCCCCCTAACACCACCAAATGCACCTACAAGCACTTCAAATCCTGCGATCCTCCAAAATACAAAGGGACTGAAGGTGTCACCGCCTCCTCCGTTGGTTTGAGGAGATGGAAAGCACTTTTCTCAACTGCGACTGTCCCGATGATCGCAAGGTGCGATATGCCACCGGTCGTTTATATGGGGTAGCACTTACGTGGTGGAACGTGGAGAAAGGAAGGCGAGGTGCTGAAGCCGCTGTGGCCTTAACTTGGGAAGAGTTGAGGGAGCTCATGACAAGACGCTTCTGTCCAAGAAGGGAAATTAAGAAATTGGAAGATGAATTCTACTCTTTGAAATAAAAGGAGGGAGACCACATAACATATTATAAGAGATTCATCGAGTTGAATCAGATGGTCCCCAACCGGTCGTTTGTATGGGGTAGTACTTACGTGGTGGAACGCGGAGAAAGGAAGGCGAGGTGCTGAAGCCGTTGTGGCCTTAACTTGGGAAGAGTTGAGGGAGCTCATGACAAGACGCTTCTGTCCAAGAAGCGAAATCAAGAAATTGGAAGATAAATTCTACTCTTTGAAATAAAAGGAGGGAGACCACATAACATATAATAAGAGATTCATCGAGTTGAATCAGATAGGTCCCCAACCTGTTCACTCCACTCTATCGTCTAATTGAGCACTACATTCGAGGTCTTCCCTTGAAAATTCAAGATTCTGTGTTGAGTACTACACCTGCAACCCCCGAGGCTGCAATGGAGCTGGCTACTGAGCTCACGGAAAATCGCATCCGAAACGGCGATTTTAAAGATGAGAAGAAGAAAGACAAGACACCTGCTGAAACTCCAATCCAAACAGGTTCGTCTTCTAATTTTGCTGGTAAAAGGAAACGCAATGGGAAGAATTTCGCCGTTACCCAAACCAATATCCCTATCGCTGTTGCCCCAATCACACAAGTTGCTCCTCCTGCCGCCCCATTCAAGAAACCCTACACAGGATCTCACCCAAAATGCAACCGATGCCAATATCACCACCCTCCCGAGAACCCATGTCTTTATTGCACAAGTTGTGGTCGTGCAGGTCACACAATTCATACTTGTCGCGTTCATCAAAAGCCAAACCGCAATCAACCTCAAGCCCAACCCAAAAATCAAGTGGTAGGCCAAGCCCAATGCCAACAACCTCTACTCTTACCACCTGCTCAACCCATAACCCAACCCCACTACCAACCCAACTACCCTATGATGCAACCAGTCAGAGCATGTTTCAATTGTGGTGATCCAACCCATTTCCGAAACACTTGCCCACGTTTTGTAAACATCATAAATGCTCAAGCTCAAGCTAATCTGGTGAATCAAGCCAATCAAGCCAATCCACCCGCAAGAGGAAGAGCTTTCAACATCAATGCCAATCAAGCTAGGGATGATAATAATGTGGTTAAGGGTACGTTTCTCATTAACGGTAGTTATGCATCTATACTATTTGACACTGGTGCGGATAAGAGTTTCGTGTCCTTAGAGTTCGAATCTATTCTTGATTTACCTCGCGCTAGTCTAGCTGAATCATTCACGGTGGAACTAGCTGAATCATTCACGGTGAAAGTTGCTGATGGTGAACCTATTACGTACTCGATTATTCATGATTGTACTCTTACACTCAGTGATCATGACTTTCCAATCGATCTCATCCCTATAGCGTTGGGTAGTTTCGACGTCATCATTGGTATGGACTGGCTTAGCCAGCATCACGCTGAAGTTGTTTGTTACGAGAAGTTTATTCGAATTCCTCTCACTGACGGTCAAACTTTACATATTTTTGGTGAAACCTCCTCCAAAGGGCTCAAATTGATGTCATGCCTCCAAGCTCGAAGATACCTTCGCAAGGACTATATCGCATTTTTAGCTCACATCATCAAAAAGGAAGGCAAGGAAAAGAAGCTCGAAAACATTCCAATCGTTAAAGAATTTCCTCAAGTATTCCCCGACGACGTTTCAGGACTTCCTCCTGTGCGAGAAGTCGAATTTCGAATCGACCTTGTACCTGGTGTTACACCAGTCGCAAAATATCCATATCGGTTAGCCCTATCTGAGATGCAAGAGTTAGCTAGTCAGCTGCAAGAGTTGACTGACAAGGGACTTATACGTCCTAGCTCATCACCTTGGGGTGCGCCGGTTCTATTCGTAAAGAAGAAAGACGGAACCTTTCGAATGTGTATTGACTATAGAGAGTTCAACAAGCTGACTATCAAGAACCGTTATCCTCTACCTCGTATCGATGATCTCCTAGATCAACTACAGGGTGCCATCTGTTTCTCAAAAGTCGATCTTCGTTTTGGTTATCATCAACTTAGAGTACGTGAAGAAGACATTCCAAAGACTGCTTTTCGAACTCGTTATGGCCACTATGAATTCATGGTTATGCCTTTTGGTTTGACCAATGCTCCTGCTGTTTTCATGAACTTGATGAAGAGGGTGTGTAAACCCTACCTCGATCGTTTTGTCATAGTCTTTATTGATGATATTCTTATCTATTCTAAAACCAAATCCGATCATGAACGACATCTTCGACTTATCCTAACACTTTTGAGGACCGAAAAGCTTTATGCGAAGTTCTCGAAATGTGAGTTTTGGTTAAAAGAGGTACAATTTCTTGGCCACGTCGTTAACGACAAAGGGATTCATGTCGACCCTGCAAAGATCAAAGTGGTGCAAGAATGGCAAGCGCCACACACTCCTACCAAAGTTAGGTCATTTCTTAGTCTAGCTGGATATTGTCGACGTTTCATCGCAAATTTTTCTCATATTGTCGTCCCACTCACAGCCTTGACTCACAAGGGTAAACCCTTCATTTGGGGGCCAAGAAAGAAGAGGCTTTTCAAACTTTGAAGCAAAAACTTTTTGATGCACCTATCCTTACTCTTCCTTGTCACACCCCGACCCGCAGCGGAATAAGAGTCGGGGCATAATTGGGTTATCACCAAAGCTCATGATATTTACTAATATGTTTCATATTTATTTAAGTCAAAATTACATTCCCAATAATCCAAACATGTCCATACAAATACAAAGAAAAATAACCAACTAAACAATTCCAAGCTCTAAATCATTTTATTCTTCTAGGCCAATCCTATGTGTTTCTTGCTGCAGCTGGTTCACCTGTATCATGTGTAAAAATGAGGGTTTTTGGGTCAACATAAGTTGGCGAGTGAATCTTGTTAGATAAACATTTATTATTGCTTTTCTTGTTAGTTTATCAATGAAAAATTGTGCAATAATCATAAGTGAGCAAATGTAAATAATCAAACAGTAGCAATAACAATCACAAACTATAACATACAATAACATACCAACATCATACAATAAATAACATGAATGTAACTGTGCGATCAAGGCTCAATCAAACGGAGCCGATCGTATTGCATGTACTGAAATGAAAAATGTCTGTGCGATCAAGGCTTAATCAAACGGAGCCGATCGTATGTTGGCACGCCAGGTTCACGCTCATAATGTAATGGGGAACATGCTCAACGCTCATAATGTAATGGGGAGCGGCGGCCTATGAAATTGCATGTACTAAAAATAATAAATTAAATCTAACAATAATCACACAAACAGTTGAAACAAACTGAATACACATTTGTTCATGATATGATGTATGCACAATGATTTAAATATAATAAATAGCAAGACACATGATACACCCAAAAACGTGATTAAAACGGGGAATTTGTAAAGATTCACTCACATTGGGTGCGTTGGATTGGAGATGGTGTGATGCGCACGAGTTGGAAGAGCTGAACAACGAGAATTAACTAAACTAAATAATAACGGAAAAATATAGTAAATGAGTGGATTTTATTAAAGATTTTAATAGAATTTTTAGATATATTTTTGCGAGTTTAAGGCTATTTCCTATCTTTAAAAAACATTATTTTTAAGTATTTTTAATTGATTTTTAAATTAAATTAAATAATTAAAAATATAAAAATATGTTGACTTTTTGGGTTGACCGTTGACTTTTTGACTTTGACTGTTTGACCGGTTTATTGTGTAATTGCAATGCGCTGGGTGAGGCTCGAACCCGAGACCTCCCGTACGCGTGCACGCAGCTCTACCAACTGAGCTACGTGTCTAACCCGAAATAATTCTGTTTTTAATTATACTTATATATTAACTCAGCTTATCCAAAATTCTTTTATTTTCAAAAACATTTTAAATCATCGAACCAGTGTCACTGACAGGTCTCGAACCCGGGACCTGTGCTTTAACGTTACACACAGTCCACCGCTGGACTGTGTGTCTAACTTGGTTAATATACACATTTTTATTATACTTAACAACTAACGTAAGTTAACCCGGTTCAGTTAGAAAAATAAAACGTTTTTATTACAGAGAGGGTGCGTGTATCAGGGATCGAACTCGCGGCGTGCGCGTATTATTTGCACACAGTCCACCGCTGGACTGTGTGTCTAACCCGTTTAAAATACCAATTTTAATTATCCTTATAATGTTAGCACAATTCTTCTTCTCCGTTAATTTTTACAGACAGCAAATTACCCCTCTGTTTCTTGTTTTAAAACGATTAACACATTCATAAGATTAAGATGAAATGACAAAGACGGTGTTGGAAACAAACATACCGGAGGAATAATTTAACTCAGAATTCCGGCAAGGCGTCGGCTCTGTTTTTATGAACTTCAACTGAGCAAGCAAATTATCCGTTTTGATTAGCTAATCGTGGAATTGAAATGCTAAACAAACGTTAATAGGGTGTTTAAATGTCCATACCGTTTCACAGCTGAAAATAAGGATTTCCAGAAGTTTTCCGGCGAACTGGAATTATCCGATAGCAGCGTCTGAATTTGATTTCAATTGAAAGGTCTGAGTTAGAAATAGCTTAACAATTGATAGACCACGACGGTATTGAAAGACTTACCGTTTTGATGGAGAATACGGTTTTCCGGCGACTTGCAGAAACTTTCCGGCGAGTAAAATTTGATTTTCCGACGGACTGAAACTTGTGCGGAAATGTAATTGAGAGTCTGTAGATTATGTTTGAGTCGCGAAAGAGTACAAAGATGGAAGTAATACTGGAATTGAAGATTTTCGGTTATAAAAACCGATCCACTTCTAGAATTCAAGTTCATTCAAAGCAACTTGATTGAAAACGTCGGTATATCGGTTAAACTCAGTGAACCGCGAGTAATCAAATCGTCTTTGGGCGTTTGATGACCGATTTCAGTTACAGTTGGCGTAACCGGTTGATTTATGTTTGTCTATAAAACTCATTTGTTTCCTAGAGTTGACAGAAAACAACAAGTGGCGGAGTGGTTATGCGTGTGTGTGTTAAGTATTTGAGTTCTCTTCCGGCTGACCCGGGTTCGAGTCCCGGCAGCCTCATTTTATTTTTAATTATTTCATTTTTACTTTTTATCCATTATAACTTTTATAGATTAGTTTGTTTATTAATTATGTATCATTAAAAATCAAAATAGGCATAAATACGCAACGAACATTTATAACTTGATATTCGATTACAAATGGAGCGGGTTTGGAAAACCCGTTTTCGACAAATGTTACATTCCTGATGCTTGCGAAGACTTTGTGGTTTATTATGACGCGTCAGGGCAAGGACTAGGTTGTGTTCTAATGAAACGAGGAAAGGTGATAGCCTATGCCTTAAGGCAACTCAAAGTACATGAAAAGAACTATACCACTCAAGACCTAGAACTTGGAGCAGTCGTGTTCACTGTAAAGATATGGAGACACTATCTCTATGGTACCAAGGTGACATTTACACTGACCACAAGAGCCTTCAACATATCTTCAATCAAAAAGTGTTGAATATGAGGCAATGACGATGGGTCGAACTTCTAAATGATTATGATTGTGAAATTCGATATCATCCTGGCAAAGCTAATGTTCTGGTTGATGCCCTCAGTCGAAAAGAGTATGCAAACTCCATCCATCTTTTGTATTCTGAAATTGTGACCGATCTTTAAAACCGAATTAGAGCAGCTCAACATATTTCTGTCACGGAAAATGATGTGCGAGATGAATTGTCTTGTGGAGCTGAAACCAAACTAGAATCCAAGTCGGATGGTATCCTTTATTACTTAAATCGTATTTGGGTACTTGATCGTGACGAACTTCGTGCTTTTCTCATGAACGAGGCTCACAAAACACGATACTCTATACATCCAAGTGCCGTTAAGATGTATCAAGACCTACGATATTCATAATGGTGGCCTGGCATGAAGAAAGATATCGCCATTTTTGTCTCCAAGTGCCTCACGTGTTCTAAGGTTAAAGCTGAGCATCAACGACTTTCAGGATTACTCGTCCAACCTGAAATACCTGTTTGGAAGTGGGAAAACATAACCATGGACTTTATTACCGGGTTACCTCGCACCTCCAGTGGGTATGACACAATCTGGGTTATCATTGATCGTCTCACTAAATCAGCTCATTTCATTCCAATCCGTGAAGACTACAAGAACGAGAAGTCAGCTTGTATCTATATTGATGAAATTTTAAGCCGTCATGGTGTACCCTTAAGTATCATCTCAGATAGAGACGACCGTTTTACTTCACGAACATGGCAAACCGTACAATTAGCTTTGGTACTCGATTAGATCTCAGCACTGCCTTTCATCCTCAAACTGATGGTCAATCTGAGCGCACCATACAAACCCTAGAAGACATGTTCCGAGCATGTGTCATAGACTTCAATGGTAATTGGGATACTCATCTACCGTTAGTTGAATTTTCGTACAACAATAGCTATCATTCAAGCATCGACATGGCTCCTTTTGAAGCCTTAGATGGTCGTAAGTGCCGATCTCCTGTATGTTGGCACGAAATTGGTGAAGCGCAAATCACTGGACCTGAGTTGATTCAAGAAACGACTGATAAAATTCTTCAGATCCGCGATAACCTTCTAGCAGCTCGAAGTCGTCAAAAGAGTTACGCTGATAAACGACGAAAGCCACTGGAGTTTTGTGTTGGTGATCAAGTACTTTTGAAGGTATCACCGTGGAAGGGAGTGGTTCGTTTTGGTCAAAAGGCAAGCTAGCACCACGCTATGTGGGACCATTCAAAATACTCGAAAGAGTTGGTCCTGTATCATACAAGCTTGACCTACCAGAAGAACTCAACCGAATTCATCCCACATTCCATGTATCAAACTTGAAAAAGTGTCTCGCCGACGAAAACCTCCATATACCATTAGAAGATATTCAAATCGACGAATCAATGCACTTCATTGAAAGACCTGTAGAAATCATGGACTTCAGTGAAAAGCGTTTAAACGAAGTCGTATTCCAATAGTTAGGGTGCGTTGGGAGTCAAAACGAGGACCTGAGTTTACTTGGGAACGCGAAGACTCAATGCGCGAAAAATACCCGCATCTTTTCCCATTCGGGACGAAATTTCTAAAAGTAGGGGATACTTTGACATACATGTAAAACGGGTTCCAAAACCGCTCCTTTTGAGAATCAAGTATTATTAAAAATTCGTAATGCATTTATTAGTGTTATTTAATTTAATTTATTATTCATGGTTAATAAATAAATTATATAATTAAAATAATAATCAATAAAAGAACAAGTAAATTAATTAAAACCTTAAAATAATAAAAAAATAAAATAAAAATAAATAAAAAGGTAGCTGGGATTCAAACCCGGGTTCCCCACAAGTTCACACACACAAAACACCACTGAGCTGCACAAACATATCTGAAATAAACCCGAATTAAATAAATTTTATAAATCCCATCATCAATCTTCGTCACTTCTGCAAAATTAAACTAAGAAACGTTTCTAAATTATGTGATTAAGCGTAATCATTGGGTCAAGTTCGGTTACAAATCATTAGGTCATAAATTTCTTGACCGAAACCGAAAGAAACTGAAAATCAACTCAAAGCAACCTTCAACTATAAATAAGGAACCCTGCACCTCTGTGAAACTCGCTCACCCTCATCAAAACATCTTACAAATCCTATGTTTCAAATTATATTTCGTCGGAGTTACCCTCGTTCGCCGGAAAAATCGCGCCGGAGCTCAGAAAGACACCTCGGATTGGTACATCCTATACTCTTTTCCTTTACTGTCTAAATATAATCTCGTCTAAAGTTGAGCTATGAATCATCTCAATTGAATCGGGTTCTAAATCATCTTCTGTGTTTTGAGACGTAGAAGATGAACTGAAGTAAGTATTTAACAGATTTAAAAATCGGTTTACACACCAGGTTAGACACACAGTCCAGTGGTGGACTGCGTGCATTTGAAACGCATGATCCCGGGTTCGAGTCTCATACGTGATGCCGAATTCCTTATATAAACCAAGCATTTTTATAACTATAAATATAAAACAATACAGATAATATATAAATATAATTAAAATCTTTTATTCTCCGGGTTAGACACCCAGCCCAGTTGGTAGGGCTAGGTGCAAACGTAACAAAGGTCGTGGGTTCGATTCCAGGGTTGTGAACTGGTTCAATATTTTCAAAAACCTTTTTAAATAAATGAATTTATGAAATAACCTAAATAGTGTATAAATATAATTAAAACAGAGATAATTCCGGGTTAGACACGTAGCTTAGTTGGTAGAGCTGCGTGCACGTATACGGGAGGTCATGAGTTCGATCCTCACACGAAGCCAATAGTCAGTACAGTCCGGCCAGTTGAACAATCAAACCCGGAAAAAGGGTAATTTTTTTTAAATTAAAATCCTTATTATGTTCATTAAAAATTAATTAAAATACTTAAAAATAAGATTTCTAAAGCCTAAATTTTTTATTAGTTACACAAAAATAAGTCTAAAAATCTAATAAAAAGCACTAATTAAAAATGTTAATTTAAATAAAAATTTATTTATTTATCGAAATTCGTGCGCGTTTCGTTCGTCTATCAAGGAAACGCACCCACTGTGAGTGAATCCTTATAATTTCCCTTTTTATTCACGTTTTGAGGTGTATCATGTGTCGTCACATATTTTATTATTTCAAATATTTGTGCTAACACCATTATGCGATCTAATGTATATATTTTTTGTTGTTGTTGTTATATGTGGTTACATTATATCATTTCGGTGTAATCATTCACATAAGGCCCATCAGTTCCTCGTTGGATACGAGTTGAGAATCTCGTGCCTCATTAGATCGGCTCCGTTTTATTGAGCCTTGATCTCACAGTTCATCATTTGTCATGCTCATAAGTACATTGTGATATCATGTGGTTTGATTATATATATACATATGCTCATATATGGTCCATGCACATTTTTTAAGTTAATCAATGTATCTAATCCGTTTAAATGTTTAATTTAGATTCACTCGCCAACTTTTGTTGACCCAAACTTTTATTTTTACACATGATACAGGTGGACGGGCTGAGGAGAGGAACACTTAGGATTGGCCTTAGAAGATGAATAAATACGTCTTGTTGAGGACGATATTTCTTGTGTTTGTATGGTTCTTTGTGTTTGGATATCTTCTTTTAAATTTCAATTAATAAATATGAAACTTAATTATAGTAAATGTCATGAGCTTTGATGATAACCCAGTTATGCCCCGACTTCTACTTCCGCCGCTGGTCAGAGGTATAACACACATTTACCGGAAAGATATTGAAAACTACTGGTTAGCGTTCCACCATTATCGGGAGGAGATTGAGAACTACCGGCCGGTTGTCCACCATTACCATGAGGGGATTCAAAACTAACGGGCACGATGGATAGTAACTAGCATAATTACCCTGTAAGGCATTAAAACCCAAGGATACTGACTTGCATCAGACGTAAGATTGAGATCGAAAGAAGCATTTAGATCAAACAAACCCGTATTGTTATTTTGATTGTTATCATAACTCCTTTGATTCGACTCGTTATTCGAGTCACTACCGAAAAATTCACGCCAAAACGCCATTGATAGTGTAAAATAGTTTGAATACAGAGAAATATAGAGGAAACGAATAGAAGTTGAATGAAAATAAATAAGATTAGTGTCGTTTATATAGAGGTTTTTACGGAATATTACATCGGTTTCAAAGGGTTAACACGCGAATCGAGGAATCTTAATCAAATCAAATAACTCGCACGAATATCGAGGAATCTAACGTCTTATCACATAACTAGCACGAGAATCGAGGAATATAACATCGAATCGAAGAATCTTATGTCTAGTCGCACGCGTATCGATACATCGCGCCAAACAGTAAAAAACAAAAAAAATAGAAAAACCGATGTATCGGGCCGTATAGCTTTATACGGCCTGTATAAATGTATCATATACATTATATATGACCACACTGAAATCATCTTCTCACATTACGGCCCGTATACACTATGTGAGAATACGATTTCACCATGTGAGATTATTACAACTCTAAAAAATAAGAGTAAAATGATCATTTATTAGATTGTTTTTAATTAACTAAGTATATTTAATATTTTAACTATTTTATAAGGACATATATGATATTTTTATTTTTTTATTAAATATATACAAAACTTATAAAGTTTATAAAAGTATATATAAAATTAATCCTTAAAATTAACATATCTATTTATCAAACTACATATCCATATCATTAGCTACCCTTAAATTCAACCAATGGTCCACCCACTTGATTTTGCTTCATCAGTAAAAGAAAAAGAAAAAATAATATTTTAATATGAAATGTAGCTTTCTTGGTAGTAAATCAAGGTCGGTTGAATACAAGAAAACAACAATTTACAATTCAGTCACAGAAAACATTCAAAACAAATTACAAAAATTCTCTTTTTTTTTTTTTCAATTGGGTTGCACAAGTTCGTCAATTACTCCTGCATTTGATTCACAACAAACACCCACACACAACCCATTATTTACCCCCTTTGTCGTTACTCAAATTTCAACAAATCAGACATCTGTAGTGGGTGTCTCCATTACTACTACTACTACTACATGTGAGTGGTTTGCTCTTGTGTTCTTTATTAAAAAAAAAGATTATACATTTTATACCTTTTAGCTTCTTTAGTACTCCCACCACCATTTTCCTCTTATGTTCACTGTTCTTGCACAAAAATCTTTAAAAATTAAACCATTTTCCATCTGGGTTTTCTTTCTTTTGCAGATTTAAAGGTTTTATATAATTTCATAGCTTCGCCGGAAAACAAGATGGCCGGAGGTGGTGGTGGCGGTGGAAAGTCCGATGAACCGGCCCCACACCCACCAAAAGATCAGCTGTTTGGTGTCACTTACTGCATTGCTAGTCCACCCCCCTGGCGTGAGTATATTCTTGTAGATATTGATATTGTTCATGTTTTTTTTTTAAAAAGTTTTTTTTGTGAAAAGGGTAAGTTTAGATTCTTTATATAGCAAGTGGGTTGTTCTAAATTAGGTTGTTTTCTAGGGTTTTGTAGAAGATATATTAGTACCATTTCATTCTGGTTCTTGTACAATGATTTCATGATTCTTGTTTATATATTGATTGAAATTTGAAATATACATATTCTTTGTGTTCTTGGTATCTAGTATACAAGATTAAGATGATGTTTATATATATTTGACCAATTTCTTCAACTTTTGTTTGATTTGTTGTAGAATCTGATTTTGGGTTCTTAAAAGTAGCTTTCATGATTCTTGTTTATATATAGTTTGAAATTTGAATATACTTTTGTTTATTGCTACACATGTTCTTTGTGTTCTTAGAATCTAGTTTTCAATTCCTTTAGCATTTATGGTTAAAAACTAAAAATAAGAACTAGCTTGAGTTGTGAGAAATTTGAGAGCTTTTTGATTTAAAGGTTTTTCGAAAAAAAAAATTTGACTGATTTTTTTTATGAAACTTAAAAAGAAAAAAAAATCGTATAAGACTTCTTAGTTCTTACGTCGGTGTAAAACCAATTTACACCGCCATAACGTTCTGAGGCTGATGACCTCAGCAGCCATTTACACAAGTGTAAATCAAACTTACACGACGAATAAATGCCGGCTCGTCAAATTTTTTCAGTTTTTTTTCGCAGATGTCTTAGTTAGATGTTAATCTACATGTGTGTGCAAAATGTGGTTAAAAAACTCACATGGGAAGTAAGACTTCTCGTGGTTCTCACAACTCAGAGGAGTTCTGATCTGAACTTAAATCCATAAGGATCATGTTTATATATATATATATATATATATATATTATATATTATATATATATATATTTTGCCCCAAATGTGTTCAACTTTTGTTTAATTTGTTGTGGATTCTGATTTTTGTGTTCTTAAAAGTAGCTACTTTTGTAAGACTCCAAGATTCTTGTTGGTTTCTTTTGATATTCTTGATCTACTGTAAAAGATCCTATTTTAGGACTTCCAAATTTTCTAATACAAGTTTGTTCTTTAAGCACACATAATTAATCTTATAATAGTTAAGGTATCTATTACATTATTTAATTAATTTAACCATGTGTATATTTGTTGCAGCTGAGGCTATTCTACTTGGTTTTCAGCATTACATAGTAATGCTCGGCACAACGGTTATCATTCCGACTGCTCTCGTTCCCCAAATGGGTGGCGGAGACGTAAGACATTGTAATTAAAGCATACGTTTGATGTTTCTTGAATCTTGAATTATCGTTATATGACAGTAATTACGGTTAATGCCTGTTATCAGACGGAAAAAGCAGAAGTCATCCAAACTCTACTTTTTGTGGCGGGTTGGAACACTTTGCTACAAAGTTTGTTTGGTACTAGGTTGCCAGCTGTGATTGGGGGCTCGTATACTTTTGTTGCACCCACGATTTCGATCATCTTGAATAACCGATGGAATGATACTGATCCTATCGAGGTTAGTTGAAATCTTGAAAAATACCGCGTTAAGTTTGTGCTAATTCTTTATTTATTGTTACAGAAATTCAAGAAGACAATGCGTGCAATTCAGGGTGCGATGATTGTTGCTTCGACAATTCAAATTGTTTTAGGGTTCAGTGGTCTTTGGAGAAATGTTGCAAGGTTGTTTAAATAATTATTTATTTATCTGAATAATCAGTTTTCTTGCAGTAACATGCTAAATGATACTTACCTTTTGTTTCGTGAATTTCATCGTAGATTCTTGAGTCCCCTTTCGGCTACCCCGTTGATCGCTCTTGCTGGTTTCGGGCTCTATGAATTTGGATTCCCCGGGGTAAGTATAATTATATAAATATGTTTGACTATATGTATATCAACTTAAAACAAAATAAAAAGTAAAATGCCATTTTCGTCCCTGAGGTTTGGCCAGTTTTGCGGCTTTCGTCCAAAGGGTTGTTTTTCCACATCTGGATCCAAAAGGTTTGAAGTCTTGCCATTTTCATCCGGCTCGTTAACTCCATCCAATTTTCTTCATTAAGTCAGACGCGTTTCCGTCTTTTTTTACTAACTTAAAGGCCAACTCGGTCTTTTTCACTTTATGTAAAAAGACCGAATATCCCTGAAAAAGACCGAATTGCCCTTTAAGTTAACAAAAAGAAGGAAATACCCTTACTTAATGGAGAAAAATGGATAGATTTAACGAGCTGGATGAAAATGGCAAGATTTCAAACCTTTTGGATCCATATGCGGAAAAACAAACCTTTGGACGAAAGTCGCAAAATTGGCAAAACCTCAGGGACGAAAATGGAATTTTACTCTAAAATTTATTCAAATTCTCATGGGAGTGTGTTTGCTTATTTTATGTGAATTAAACTTGTTTTATAGGTTGCAAGATGTGTTGAAATCGGGCTGCCTCAACTAATCATTGTAGTTATATTGTCGCAGGTGATATTGAGTTATTAACCCTTCATTAATAAATTACTTTCATCTTGTGGGGTTGAGTAATTGGGTCCCACAATTATGTCTTAATTTCTATTAATAAAATATTTACTTCAAAATTTTGGTTTCTTTAAATTATGTGCAGTATGTAGTTCATATGATACATTCAGGAAAGCCGGTCTTTGAGAAATTTTCTGTTTTAATGTCCATTGCAATTGTTTGGATTTACGCTCACTTGCTTACTGTTGGTGGGGCCTACAATCATACGCCACCTAAGACACAAACAAGTTGTCGTACTGACCGTTCTGGATTAATCGATGGTGCACCATGGTTAGTAGATTGACCTTTTATTTCAATACATTTATATCTTAATGAATATAATAGATCTTGAACTCATCAAGTACCTTTATTATTTTGTATATCTTCCAATATTGGGTAATCAATGGACACACATTACAAATATTAAGCATAAATTAATAGAGAGATTGTTAAGGAAATGATCATACGAAGTACTAACAAATGTTAAAACATAAAAATAAGATTAGAAGACTGACAAATATCTTGTATCGTGATTTTTATAAATAATTTCAGGATAAGAGTTCCGTATCCATTTCAATGGGGAGCACCTTCGTTTGACGCTGGTGAAGCCTTTGCCATGATGATGACTGCTTTTGTTGCGCTAGTGGAGGTCTGTTTTTGGTTTTTAACAATTCTTATTGGTCGATAAAACATATAGCTCCGTTTGTTTTTTAGTTATATATTGCGCAACATTTTTACATGTTGTAATTATATCAGTCAACTGGTGGCTTCATGGCGGTTTCGAGATATGCTAGCGCCACCCCCTTGCCTCCATCTGTTCTAAGCCGTGGTGTCGGTTGGCAGGTAATTACCACTATTCAAAACCTGCATTTATAGAATGGTTAAATAACCATTTTGACCCTTTACTTTATAAATCATTACATTCAATACCATTATGAAGTATATGTTTTGTCTTTTGTTGATAGGGGATTGGCATATTGTTGTCTGGCTTGTTTGGGACTGTGAATGGGTCATCCGTATCTATGTGAGTAACACAGTTTTATATTTTGCTTGAAAATAATAACATTTTTTCTTTATTAAAAAACCTCCTTTGACATTAAATTACTTGTGTGTAATGTCAGTGAGAATGCTGGTCTCTTGGCTGTGACTCGTGTTGGTAGTCGCAGAGTCGTACAGATCTCCGCAGGGTTCATGATTTTCTTCTCGGTTCTTGGTATGTTTTTATATATATTTTTGTATCGACCTGTTTATAAATAAACACGTCAAAATTGCAAGTTCTAATTTCAAACGATGATGCAGGTAAATTTGGTGCGGTCTTTGCTTCAATCCCCGCATCCATTGTTGCGGCTCTATATTGCCTTTTCTTTGCTTATGTTGGTAAGTTTACATGATTAACCAATCCATCAGCCTTTTGTCATTTTATTTGGTGTAAATTCAAGGGTGATTATGTCTTTTCATGTTCGTGTAGGTTCATCTGGTTTGAGTCTCCTTCAGTTTTGCAACCTTAACAGCTTCAGAACAAAGTTCATACTGGGCTTTTCACTCTTTTTGGGCCTGTCTATTCCCCAATATTTTAACGAATATGAAGCTATCAATGGTTATGGGCCTGTCCACACCTCTGGAAGATGGGTATGTCCGAAAAAATAAACTGTTTGGGCCGGGTAATGGGTCAACACAGGTCACAGTTCGAGTCGAAATGGGTCAATTTTAGTATGGGTTGAAAGAGACCACGCCGGGGTTGAGATGATCCACATACTTTTTCTCCATATTTAAAATAGTTAATGTGCCAGTTATGATTAGTATAATAGCATCATTACAAAATAAGCTATATCTCTAAATAGAAACAGTTTAGGAGCATAGTCAATGGCAAATAGCGATCGTGCCTATATGCTACATAGCGAATAGCGGGCGCTATTTGTATACATAGCAATACACCAGATTTAAAAAAAAATTAATTTATATATGTATATTATATCAAAATACCCTGGTATATACGATATTTGACATATATATTTTACAAAAACCTAAAATCGAGTTATGTTATAGCTATATTTTATCACTATTTCTATTTAAAAAAAAACTGAAATTCCGCTATTTATGGCTACATACCCTGTAGCACCTTCGACCTATACGCTACACGCTATTGTAATAGCGACCATAGCAACCGCTATCGACAACTATGTTTAGGAGGTATATTATTAATCCCATTTTTTGTTGCTATTTTGTAGTTCAACAACATGGTGACGGTTCCATTTTCATCCGAAGCTTTTGTGGCTGGAATTGTCGCGTATTTTCTGGATAACACACTTCACAGGCACGGTGGAACAGTAAGAGAAGACAGAGGTAAAAATTGGTGGGACAAATTCCGTTCATTCCACACCGACACAAGAAGTGAAGAATTCTACTCGTTGCCATTTAACCTCAACAAATATTTCCCAGCTGTTTGAGGTCAAGTAGCAACATATAACTGTTGTTCATTTTGGTTCCAACTGTGTATTTAATCATTTCTCACTTGAGTGATCTATTAATAGTCGTTTTTGCTGTAAATCTAATGCGTAAGATTTATCGAAGTGAAGCAGAAAGGATCAATTTTGTTGCTTTCAACTTTAAGAATACTGTTTCCCACTTCTGTAATAGAAATCTTGATTTCTAAATGTGTGCACCTTTGTTTAAATAATGTTCTCATGAGTCATGAATAGTTTACATGCACTTTTGTTTAAATAATGTTCTCATAGAGTTCACATATCATCTTCATTTAAGCTTATTCTCTTCATAACCTCATTTAACTTCAGAGTTATCTCTCTAATCCGCGGATGCAGCTTATCCGCCGCAAGAAACTCATGAACAACACCGTCTATTTCAATATAACTACAACCCGGAGTCGAATCATCCTCTTTGTGAATCTTAGATTCCCTTATTCGTCGTACATTGTCCCATTGCCCAAAAGACGCATGCAAATTCGAAAGCAACAAATGCCCTCCACCTGTCTTCTTAACATGTTCTACAACTCTCCCCGCAAGACCTACGCTTCCATGTACTCTACAAGCACTCAAAAAGCTCTCCAGATGACATCATCGGGCTCCATTGCATTGTTTTGACGGTTTTAAATGCGTC
This sequence comes from Scalesia atractyloides, assembly GCA_947069175.1. NCBI lineage: Eukaryota > Viridiplantae > Streptophyta > Magnoliopsida > Asterales > Asteraceae > Scalesia > Scalesia atractyloides. The sequence goes on from CAMTDV010000029.1 coordinate 9,558,270, forward strand.
TTCAAGTCTACCCGCACGACTCAGAAGATCTACCAAGCATCCAAAATGCTCAATCGTTGGTGAAATCCCCCATTCTCGCTCCATGTTGTTGAAGATCGATATCCCTTCGTTAACTTGACCCGAATGGCTACAAGCATTAAGAACACCGACAAGCGTGATGTTATCTGGTTTGATTCCTTCTTCTAGCATTTCATCGAACACCTTGAGTGCTTCTTTACCTAGACCATGCATCGATAATCCCGAAATCATGCTTGTCCATGTCAAAAGATCTCGCTTTCCAGCTCCGTTGAAAACTTGTTTCGCGTAATCGATTTTCCCACACTTAGCGTACATATCGATTAAAGCAGTTGATAAGTTTGAGCTTTTTGGAAACCGCTTTTTCTCTATGTAAAAATGTATCCATTCTCCTTGATTAATTTGACCAAGATGAGCACAAGCTGATAGCACACTCACAAGAATGGCTTCATTAGGCTTAACATTATCATCATCCAACATGTCATTAAAACACCTCAAAGCATCATTATACATCTTATGCCCAATATAACCCGCGATCATCACCGCCCACGAAACCTCATTCCTTTCAGGCATTTCCACAAACACTTGTTCCGCTTCTAAAATCTTTCCAGCCGTCACACACCCTTTAAGCAGACTCGTCCAGGTGATTAAATCTCGTTGAGGCATTTCATCAAACACCTTACGCGCATACACCATTTCCGAATACACAACATACATACTCATCAACGCATTGCCCACGCAAACATCCGAATCATACCGAGTTTAACCGCCATTGTATGACAGCTCTGGCCATAACTAAACATTGTTCGCTGGCGCGAACAAGCAGTAATGGCGAACGTAAACGTGTAATCATCTGGAACTGAATGACACCCACCAACCAGAAGCATCTGTTTGAACAGATGAAGTGATTGTTCAGTGAATGGTGTTTTTGAATAAGCTTGAATGAGGAGGTTCCACAGAAATGTGGGTTGTAGAGTTGGGTATTTGTTGAATACATTTTGAGCGGATTTGAGTTTTTTATGGGCACTGTATGATTGGATTAGTGCTCCAATGAGATTGTTGGTTCCACCTAATGATTGAAGTATGATTTGGGCGTGAATTTGCTTAATTTGATTCAACGATTGTACGTGTTTTAATAGCTGGTAGAGATGAATCTTTAGCTGGCTCATAGGTTGTGCCAAAGGTGCTTGACGAAATGCTTGAGAGAAAAAAAAATATTTGTCCACACATCATATATGTGAGTAAAATAGCTGCGGTGTCAAAGATTTACTCATTAAAAGCTCGAATTAAGCGAACTTAAATAGGCCTGATCAAGAGCTTTACTTGTTGAACTCGAGCTGAGTCACTAGCTTATTATTTATATAATTTTATTTATTATATTGAATATATATTTATATAAACAATTATTGTTATGTAGTTGTACAGATATAACAAGATAATATATATTATACTATATATTAAAGCAACTATATGTGTATATTAATGAATTAATAAATAATATCAAGAGTCAAGCTTGAGCTTTAGATACAGAGCTTGAAATGAAATGAGACGGGTCTGAGCTTAAGTTATCACAAGTTAAACGAACCTAGGCAAGCTTAGCTTGACTCGTTTACACCCTTCAATTATTATATGCCCTTCCAACAAGACATTTAATTTATGGTATTTTGATTTTCCAAATTATAGGCAAGACATGAATGGAAAAACAAGGAGATAACAGAAGAAATCACTCCAAAGCCTCGAATAATCACAAGAACCAAACATCCTCAAACGTTTATATAACAGGTTACAACTCAAAAACACACTTATTCAGAAATAACAAGTTATTCACTCAACACACAGACAAAAACTTCACATCTTGAAATAATCTTCTTTCAACAACATAACAAAACGACGCCAAAAACTCTGCTCTGCATACTTTCAAGAGTTCCAGAAATCCCATGTCGAATTGACCTCAAATTATCATTCTTCTGTCGTGTTCTCAGTCACCCCGTTTTCGGGTTCATGTTGCTTGTCAAATTTGCTAAAATCTCCCTTAGCCATGAAGAGTTGCGCGTGATGATGCTTACAGTAAAGCTGATGTTCATGCGTCACATAGTTTGACGGGCTTATGTGGCACCCGCCATAGCTGCATCTGAAACAGGCCTTGTGGTATGCACCTCCGTCAACACCCACCTGAAAAACAACCATCAAGATCACTTAACGTTAGAACTTTTGTGTATAAACGCACGTTTATGCATACTTTGAGGTGTCTAATTGTTTGAACCTTCGAATTACTTCATACTTTATTGATTTTTCTTTACCTTTTCAAGTGGGTAGACGGTTTTCTTGCAAGTTATACACTTGTCTTGGGTCCCACCAAACATACTTGATACTTTGCTGTTAGATTGGCCCTGATTTTACACTTCAAGTATTAGCATCCCAATAATCAAACAAACGTGTCGATAATTTACCGTGTACATCCATAATCGTGACATGGTTACCATAGTAATTCTAAAAAAAATCAGAAACTAATAAATACGTCTACTATGATCTTAATTATGCAGTACCTCATATGATCTAGCAGTTTTGGGGCACCTACATGAAAAAAAGAATCGATTATATCAAACTCCGTATACAAGATTATCTTATGTCGTCATTAAGAAATTTGGTTGATAATCAAATGTTAAAATTTTCATGGGATAAAACTAACCTTCAAAACTCTTGTCCAAACTGCCGGTCATTTTGAAGAGTTGATCAAAGTGCGGTTGGCAATACAATACTCCTTCAAAAGAGCTGTAATTACTCAACTGCAATTGAAATACATGAACTAAGTAAAGTAATAAACCATCAAATATTAGATACCTACCGAAAACACAGATTATAAATGTCAAACAAATCATTAAAGCCAACAAACGGAACTCTAAACTTATTAAGAACTCTATAACTTTGTTACCTTAAATCAAGAATCATACAAAACCCGATGATAAAATAGCAAAAAGATTCATTATAAGTAACAAAAAAAACCCTCAAATTGTTACTAGATCTATAACAGACAAACAAAAAGATCAATTATTGTTACTTCAAACAAAGAATCACACGAAACCAAGATCATAAACAGAAAAAAAAAAGATTTATTAACTGAATACAATCAAATCATCAAAAAACTTTCAATTGACCAACAAAAATATCAACTTTTGTTACTTTAAATCAATAATCACACCATATCCGGATCAAAAACAGCAAAAAATATTTATAACTAAAGTCTTCACAAATTATCAAGCAATTTATATCAAACTAACCATAATATCAACTCTGGTGACTTCATACTTATAATCACACAAAACCCAGATAAAAAAAACCTCATAAAGAATCTTCAAAACTCAGGAATCAGATCAAGAAACCAACATCTGATACAACCAGCACCATAATTCAACAAATACAAATGAAATCAAACTAACCAAACATCAACTCTGGTGACTTCAAACAAATAATCACACAAAACCCAGATCAAAAGATTCTATAAGACTCAAGAATCAGATCAAGAAACCAACATCTAACATACAAAACAGCATAATTCAACAAAAACATATCAAATCAAACTTGGATCATAACAAAAAATAGTCAAAAGAAAAGAGGAAAACCTTAAGGGTACCCTTGCAATGGTGGCATCTGAAACAAGCCCTATGATAAACCTTATTATCAACAGTGAGTTCATCAACCAAGTAAACAGTCTTCTCACAAGCCTTACACTTTTGTGTTGTTCCACCATATGAAGCCATTTTTATGATCTTTTTGTATGTGATCCTTCAAAGATTCAACAGAACTCAACACCCAGAACAGAGATCGAATCAAGAAACACAAAAATGATCAGAAATATGTGATTGATCAAGAAAAGCAGACTGCTTTTTGTGTGTGCGTCCTTATGAGAGGGTTGTGGGTTTACAACAAGACGGTCAGAAGAGGGGGGTCAAAGACTGTTCTGTAGCTGTCATTTGGGAGGGTATGTGTGTAAATATGTGAGGTTTTGAGGGTGATTATTAGGTGTTGTTTTACTGTATTGCCCTTGTGGTGTGTAGTTGTATACTTGTCTTTGGAGTTGTTTTAGGAGGGAATCACGTCCTCCTTCCGACCAAAAAGTTGCGCGTATTACTAAAGCAATCGAGATTCGAATGTTGAAGCGTTTCTCACTATAAACTAATGTTATTCTTAGGGATGTTGGTCTTTATGTTTGTTTAGAAAAGATTGTGGGTATGCACGTAAATACCAGGATTCAGTCAGGTTAGATAACATGTCATATTGGTTGATGAAATTAAAATATTGCCTATTGTTACAATGTATCAAGTTTTATTAGTTTTTTAGACCTGACATATTGAAGTTTATAGTTCCTATTAATAATCGGTGCTCGTTCGGTTGTTTTAGTTTATGTTTGTTTATCTATGGTCAATTATGTTTGCTTACGTTTTTGAACTGTTTGTTTATACCATTAACGAACGGACATTAGGGGACACGAACACTTCGGTAACTTAACGAACAAACATGAACAAGAAAACCATGTTCATTTAATATTTTGCTCAATCATGTATTCGCTTAAAGTTAAACGAATGAACATAAACATGACCCGTTTGGTTTATTTGTAGGCCTAAAAGTGAAGAGTGTATGAGAATACTATGTGCTCTACCGAGAGAGATTATGAATGCCTCCAACAATGGAGAGATTAAGAAGGCTGGAGATTAGGTGGTGGTACTTTGATTAATGAATTGGGGGATAATATTATTATTTAGATTTGTTTACTTGTTAAATGTTTACTATTAAAATAATAGGCATATTGGCTTTTTTAGGAATGTAACTGAAAAGTTTAATGCTCATCCATGTTAGGTTCTAGCATAGTTTTAATTAATATAAATACTACCAGAAACATCTGTGTAATTTTAAAAAGTTGAAAACAAAAATTGCAATCTATACAAACAATAAGGACTATCAAAGTATTTATCTCAATTATATATATGAAAGTCCAGAATAAAACTAAAACTCATACAAACTTTAGGAGTGTGTTTTGGCAAAATTTTTAAGAGGTATTAAAATTAATTTTTCTAACTACAAAATAAATTCGAGTTGAGCAAAGTTCGAGAGCCTATAAAGTAGTCAATCTCGACGCATCTAATCTAAGATATGCTGAGTTTGGTTCATATCACAAAACATTGATTTCACCTTTGATTACTCAACAGAATTCACAGAATACCCAAACTAATTTATCAAACCCTAAACAAAATCTAAGTTATATAAACACCAATTAGACATTAAAAATTGTAAATAGAGAATATCAGCACGATAATATCAACAACGATAACATATTACTCACACAAACACTGATAGAAAACTATGTGAAAACTCTATTTGCAGTAGAGTGAAGAGAGAGAAACAAGTGATGCGAACTTATAAATATCTAAAACCCTCTTCTCTTTTATATCCATCTGGTTCTCTTAATGAGTAATAGTTTATGAGCGATTCTACACATTAGTCGCTAAACGGATTTATCATCGTCTTTTGGTATGTTGGAGTCAGTATCCCAAACTAAACATATTATGTCCTTCAGTAATGTCTTCTTTATAGTCGAATGGTTACTACATAATTTAATCAATTTTTTTATATATTTTTTGCTACCGCTACCAGGGGACACAAAAGACGGTAGAGTGGAGTGGAGACCAACCTAAACATGAAGAGCTGTAATTTTTTACCTACGAAATGCAATCATTTTAGAATATAAGTATAATTTTGAGAAAATGAAATAAAAAACAAGAATAGCATGCAGAATGGCGGACAACACGGAGTCGGCCGCACCTGTGAATTTTTTGCTTTTAGCGTTCTATATACAAGATTTCATAAATTTTTTAAGCCGACCTCATGAAATTTTAGAAAGAGTAAACGAACCCTAAAAACCCAAAATAAATAATTTAAAACTTAAAAAAATATATACATATAGCATAATCTAAATAACAAATATGAAACAATATAAATATCTAAGCTCACAATGAAGCCTATGTTAATAGTTAAATTGTTTAGCCAAAAAATTAAATTGTTTATAGGGATAGCAAAAATACCCGAGCTCGACGGGCATACCCGAAACCTGACACAAATGGGAGGGTATACCCGATACTCGACGGGTATTGGGCAGGGTATGGGATTAGTTTTAAAAATTTCGCGGTATGAGTTGGGTATGGGATTAGGTAATACCCGACCCGATTACCCAACCACGCACCCGTTTACTAGAATTATATACCCGATCATATATCCGAATATTTTAATTTATATTTTTATTTTCCATTAACCCTTATCTATTAGTGATTTATTTTAGTATGTTCATAATGTGAAAAAATAACTTTTTTTAGCATATGTATTTGATAATAGTATTTATATTTTGTATGTTGTGAAGTATATAAATATAAGTGTATAAGTATTATAAAGTTATTATTAATTTATGATAAAACTTATATGTATGTCATGTACATGTTTAATTTATTATAGTTATTGCATAAATAAAATTTATAATAATTACGATAGTAAAAAATGTATTTGAAAATCCCAACATATATCTTTTAACAAATTAATGAGTATACCCGATACCCGGGGATACCCGGTACCCGACGGGTATCGGATCAGGTATGGAACACGATTTTATAATCAGGTATGGGTATGAAATTAACAAACCCGAACCCGACGACCCATTTCCATCCCTAATTGTTTAACTCTTTTAACTCATTTGGCCTTTAGAAGTTAAATTGTTTGTATAAACGTTACAATTAGTTTTTTTTTCAAAGGTGTCAATTGCAAAAGAAAATTTGAAGAATCAACTTAAAGAAAACTAAAGAAAACTCACAAATATATTAACTTGATGGACCTAAAAATTTATTTAATATATAACAATAGTCAACCGATTAAATTTTTTTTGCATCTACCACTGAGCTAGATTAAAATAGATAATAAGAAAAATATGTTATTATATCATGTCAAAATGAAAAACACGACATAAAATATGTTATGTAAACTAGATCAATTAATCACAATTTTTGGTTTATATACAAATATTGTAATTGATTTAATGGAGAGAAATGAATTATTAAAAAATTACTGTAAAACTAGTTATTCGATCATATTAAATCTATTTACATGTAGATCAACTAATCACAAATTTTATATACAAAATATTGTCATTTAATTAATGGATAAAATGAATATTTAAAAATATAAAATAAAATACTGTAAACTTATTATTATTCATATTAAATCTATTTACATAAGAAGATACACTTAGGGTGAGAGGGTGCTCCTCTCTAGGCAAGGTTGAATAAATCGCTAGTCACTAGTCGGCTGGTGAGGTGGGGACAAGTGATTACTCAGGATTAATCGGATCGGGATTTTTATATGTAATTTTGAGTTTTATGTATACATATACACATTTTTATAGGTAAATATTTTAAGTAGCTTGGTTTTAACTCTTACTCAACCATTTTTTAAGTATATAAGATTAATTGTTGGAATTCACATGGCTTGGTTGTAAACTAGCCGCAATTTAGAGGTTTTGGCCGGAATATACAGGTTTTTTGCCTAAATCTGGTCGAAATCGCCGATTTTTTTGCCGGCTGACTAGGTCTGACTAGGCCCAACTAGAGCCGACTAACGATTAATGAAAAATTAAACAGTTACTGGCCGACTAGCGATTAATCCCAACTAGTCGCGATTTTAAAACACTACCTGTAGGCAAGTGTTAAACTCTCATCAGAGCCAATCACAGCATGCTATGTGAACTCTTCTCTTCACTTCCCTTTTTGCACACCAAGGTTCTAGGGGAGTCAATTTGTTTTTTATTTTTTTCTCTAAATTATTCATTATATTAAAACAAATTTAAAAAAATGACATAAAATTAAAAAACAAATTACTTTAAATTAAACTAGAACAAATATATAAATTAATTCTAGGATTTTAAAAACCTAAACGATAAAACTAAAAATTTAGAAACTGCATCGCCAATTTTATTTTTTTCGCAAACTCGTGTTTTCGCTCTAAAATAATCGCCAACATATTGGGATCGAGATTGTCGTGTGGCTTAGTAAACGTCTCCACATCCTTATCATACAACAATTGCCGCACCGTCTTGTGTTGTTCCGCAACCAACACTCTCATTTCTTCCTCGTGTTTCTTTCTTATACTTACCAACTCCATCTCTTGTGCTCCTTTTTCCCTTTTCATAAGGGGGTAATGTTCAAGTTTATCGGACAAACCGTTTGATCTTTCGCTCGATGTTGCGTGTCTTTATCTTTCTTTTGTGGTCTTGTTGGTCGAAGGGTCTATGTTTATGTCGGGTATGAAACTATTAAATTCGGTACCTGATGTACCCGCATGATAGTTACTCAAATCCGATGACTTTCTCTTTTAAACGTATTTGATGAATGGTTCGTGTAACCCCGCCAACCGTCATGTTGTAATGCGCGAAAACTTTTCCCCAAAAACCGTCTGATCTTTGTTGATTTGCCTTTCTTCTTGTTTAGAGAACAATAACCCAAGCCTTGGCTAAGGTCTCTTCTTGTTTTTTCGTCCAACTTGACGCTCCATCTTTCCGCCCTTTCCTTTCGGGTCACTCACATCACCAACATCTTCATCTTCGTCTTCCATTTCATATTCTTATTCTACGCCAAGATCTTCATCGTCATCCAAATTTTGCGTCTTGGGGAAAACATCTTCGGGATCTTTATCATCGTAGATCGAAAGTGGGCGTTCGACATTCTCTCTTGGTGACTGAATTGGTGGGGGTCCAATATGCAAACGGGTCGAATAGTTTGTGCTTCCATGGGGTATTCATAACGGCCGGGTGTGTAACGCCTCGCTTTTTCATACTTTCCATAATTAGAAAGTTTTGTCATATTCCTTCTTTTTGAAGCTTGTATTCGTATCTCTTTTCCTTGTAATCCGAGACTTGAAACATAATGAAACTTATACTTGATACTTACTTGTCTTATATGCATTTAAACGTTGAATACATGCAAACTTATACTTATACGCGCATTCACACACGACACTTATTCATTATATGCTTAAAACATGCAAAACAATTGGCTAAATAATCAAGTGGAAGGGCTAACGTGTTAAAAATCAAAGAACATTCTGGAATAACTTGTCTCGCACCCCGCGACCGAGACCTCTGAAGTATCTCGCGGCCCGCCAGACGCCTCGCGGCACGCGACCGAAATTCTTTCACTCTCTCGCGGCCCGCGAGAGGGGCACAATCCGGAAAAACTCGTTTCAAGCTTGTTGATTGGCCATAATTGTGTTTCTTACATTAAATGCTCAACTAAAACCCTCCCAAACTTTACCTATAAATACGCCATCCCATTTCACTTTCAACTCACACCTCATTTCTCTCTTCTCTCCTCTAAAGAGCTCTCTTCTTCACTCAAAGATCAAGCCCCTAAAAAGTGAGTTCTAACTCACCTCTCTCTTTTGATCTTTCCCTTTTCTTACTACTTGGAAATACCTTTTGGAATGTTTCCATAAGTCTTCCATGGAAGACTAACTTGCAACATCACCATGAATAAGGTCCCAAAAGTAAGTGTTTTCTTTTGGTTTTAATAGGGTTTTACCCACAAGTGTTGTATCCTTCCAAGCTTGCTCCCAAAACAAGACTTGAGTTGGTAGAGTGTGATCACAAGGAAGCCTTGGCTATCCTACTTCGGTACACCACCTCACTTGATGATTTCATTTACTTATGCTTTTACTTTCATGTTCAAACTTACTCATGACCATCCTTGTCGTCCTTGTGACGACTTGCACATTGGTAAAATATACGTGAGGTTTTAAAAGGAAGGTTATCCTCCTACCTCCATGCATGACTTCTATGAACCTACATGATATTCTTGATATACTTATGTAATATATATATGTATATACGTACTAACCGAACTTTTGATGGTAATCAAATGATTATCCGTCATGATACTAGGTTATCACCTATATACTTAATCTCTCGTTACGATTCTAATGGGTATTATAACCCATGAAATCACGTCAACCCAAATGGGCATAATAGTGTCGAGAACGAGTATTAAGTCTAGATGATTATTTTCTCATATACATACTTTATCATATTTTGTCATTGTAATTTTTCCAAATCCTCCGTTATCATTCGTTTACTTACCAACCTAAGTTTCCTAATGTAGGATAACTCGACGCTCACTCCATCCATCAAATCCCCTTTAAGGACTAACCAAAGTTGAGGATTTCACAAAAACGTGAGTACACTCGACCCACTTTTCGTTTTCAACACCTTTGGGTGTAACATGTTTACTTATACCAAAACCACAACACTTAAACTTTATGAATTCACAAACAATCCTATACACATGAACACTTGATACGCTTACGTGATGCTTATATCTTGGACATTCTTTATGTGATACTTTAGTCATTAACTTGTTTTAAGCCTTCGTTTAACATGTATAGCGCTATAGGAAGTCACGCATCCCCTCTATCGCATAAACTTGAGGCCATGTTAAAACAACGTGTTTGCGTTAAGGGTTTGACTTGTAGTATTACATGCCTTGTATATGCTCTCGTAAAATCATAGTTGCCATGAGGATTCATTTAAACTTTGATCGTATACGTATGCTATGCTTAAACTTGTGTACTCGCCTTTGCTTTTGCATTGAATTGTATTTTAAAACATGTTACAGGTTAATGAAGAGGATGCTATGAAAACAAATAGGAAGGACTTAGATACACACAAGTAGACGTTTAGGCTAAATTGTTGTATCAATTTTGTTGTATTGTATTTGCTTCGATGTTGTACTTGACAATTGTTATTTGAATGAAATTCGACTTTAATTAAATATTGTCACTATTAGCGTTGTGAGCAATGAGCAATCTATTTCGTCTCACTCTGATGTTTCCGCCATCGGTTGGGGTGTGACAGATTGGTATCAGAGCCATAACTATAGGGAATTAAGTAGAATTGCTATGTTCGACCTAGTCTGTAGTTCTAAGTACCTGTTTTGACCATTCTTGTTTATGCTTAAAACTTTATGCTTCCTACCTTGCTTCTCCTCTTTCCTTTGGTCTAAATGCATATACATAATGTCTTTCCTCAGAAATTTTTACACAATAAACACTTTGAAGACTTGATGACACTCGTAACACAAACGAGACGAGTTCACTAAAATAGGCGTGAAACCCACAATTTGGTGAACAACTCTCATTCCGCTATTCTTATTCATTTTGCACGAAATTTCGTCATCAAGTTAGGAGTGAAATCCACATCTTGATGGAAGATTTCCAATTCAAAACTCTTGGGACCCTTACCCACGAATTGGAATTTGCTCTTCGTTTGGTAAATACCAACCACACTTAGGGTACGAGATCGTCAAGATAGGGGTGAAACCCGCACCTTGTCAATTAAGTCCCATTCCTTGATTTTCAATCTCGCCAAGGTTTTGATTTTTCGATCGATTAGATACGTGTAGTAACTGGAAGGGTGAAATGCCGTTAATCGCTTCTCAATGAGAGCATTTCACCTATAGGCCAAAGCACGTCCCTCTAATTTGAAAGGATCTTCGATTTACTTTGGAATTGTCGACGTTTCTCTACCCGAAACATTCCCCGTTTTATGAGCCTATTCTTTTATGTGATTCAATTTCTATGTGTTTTAATACTTGTTACCTCATTCGTTTCGAACCACTATTGCACGTTTATCGCAATCGAAAACAATGATAATCCTCGTGAACAAACTAAATTTATACTCTTTTTATACGCATTCATACGTGAATTATACATGTTATATTTGTTAAATTCATACAACTTATGTGAACCGTTATACATACTCGTACATGCAAACTTGTTGTTTTACATTATGATCAAGTCTCATCCCTTACTCTATTTTTGACCCTCTAGATGTCTTCCCCTGTCTCTTCCAAGAAGTCAAAAAGGCCCAACAGAGGATCCAACAACAACGGAGACTCTATGTCAAAAGAAGACCTCGTTGGTCTAGTGGTTGAGCAAATGGCTGACCAAATGGCCTGTGTTATCCCCGATATTGTTAGCCAACTCCAAACCATCCATGTCACACCCCGACCCGCAGCGGAAAAGGTGATCGGGGTATGATTGGGTTATCATCAAAGCTCATGACATTTATTTTAACGTTTCATATTCATTAATACACTTTAATGGGAAATTACAATCAATATTACATCATGTCCTAACATCAATCTAGGCTTCATTGTTTTCTTCTAAGTCATTTCCTATGTTTTCCTTGCTTCATCCTGTTCACCTGTATCATGTGTAAAAAGGGTTTTTGGATCAACAAAAAGTTGGCGAGTGAATCCTATGGAAAACATTTGAACAAGTTTATTTAATTGATTATAAAATAAAGTGCACAACCACACATGAGTAAAAATAGATGTAAACTTATTCACCAATCAATTTAATATTAAATAATACACACATGAACAATAATGGATCGTTTTGAGGCACGCGTTGCTCAACTCGTCTCTCACGAGGAACTGATGGGCCTAATGAATGAATTGCATAAACTTGACAATATGAAATACGTATCTACAAACAATATAAACTAAATAATACACACACGAACAATAATGGATTTGTTTTGAGGCACGCGTTGCTCAACTCGTCTCACACGAGGAACTGATGGGCCTAATGAATGAATTGCATATAAATTGACAATATGAAATGCATAACTACAAACAATGTATACAATCTAAGTTTAGATCACAATATAGTATGGCACCAGTTTAAATAAACGAGCTAATTTCGTGACACATGACACACCCCAAAACGTGTAATTAAAAAGGGGAGTTGTAAGATTCACTCACATTGGGTGCGTTCGGTTGATGATGTTGAATACCCACGAAGTTGGATTTAACCACGAGTGAACTAACCTAGATAATGGCATAATGGTTCGGTAAGTAAACGGATTTTATTAATCCATTTTAGTAGGATTGTTGGGTGTATTTTTGTGAGTTTAAGGCTATTTTCTAACCTTAAAAAATGTTATTTTTAAGTATTTTTAATTGATTTTTAAATAAAATAAATAAATAAAAATAATAAAAAAAGTTGACTTTTTGCGACAGTTGACCGTTGACTTGTTGACCTGTTGACCGGTCAGGCTGTGAAATTGTTTGCGCCGGGTGAGGCTCGAACCCGAGACCTCCCGTTCGCGTGCACGCAGCTCTACCAACTGAGCTACGTGTCTAACCCGAAATATTTCTGTTTTTAATTATATTTATATACTAATTGAATTAAACTGAAAATCATTTATTTTTAAAAACGATTTTAATGTATCGAACCGGCGTCCTCCACAGGTCTCGAACCCGGGACCTGTGGTTTAGGTTAACACACAGTCCACTGCTGGACTGTGTGTTTAACTTGTTATATAATCTGATTTTTATTATACTTATATACAATTAAATAATTTCATTTCTGCCTTATTTAAAAAGTTTGATAATTGTCCGGATCGGTGCGGTAGTCCGGACTCGAACTCGTGACCTGTGCTTTAAATGCGCACACAGTCCACCACTGGACTGTGTGTCTATCTTGGTTATTATTCCGGTTTTTATTAAATTTAACATCTATGTGAAATGAATCCGGTTTAGTAAAAAAAAGAACATTTTTATCAAGGTAAGCATGCGCGGGACAAGAATCGAACTCGGGACGTGAGCGTGTTTAATTTGCACACAGTCCACCGCTGGACTGTGTGTCTAACCCGAGTTATATCTTGATTTAAATTAAACTTATAGACAACAGAAAAACTTCGTCTTCTTCGTTGGATTTAACCAGAATCGGAAGTCCGACTGGTTCGAAGATTTAATCAAGTTCGTTAGTGTCTGGTGGTTAATTACATGCGAGATTAAATAAAAAGAATGAAGGATTAGGCGTAAGGTATACCAAACTGGACTCCTCTGTTTCTCCGGCGAAACTCCGGTGACAGCAGAAAACTTCCGGCGACGTATGTCTTGCGGCAGAGAGTCTTCAACGAGCTTGAGATAAATGTGGGTGACTTTGGTATAAGCTCTGGGGGTTCAGTAAGGCTCAGAAGTGAAAGGCTCGGTTTTCCGGCGAGGTGCAGAACTTTTCCGGCGAGTGGAATTATGTCGGGTAAAGGTGTGATTGTGAGCGAAAAAGCTAGCAGAGGTTTGAGGAGGTATTTATAGGGCGGGACATCGATGAATTTGGTCCGATTTCCGTCTTGATTCGTCGGTCATTACGTTTTCCGGCAGTTATGACTTGCGTCGCGGGTTCAGGCGTCGGTTATAACCGATGTAGTAGTGAATGTTTACGTTAAAACTGAAGAAACCGTCGAATCTTGGCGAGATAGTCGGGATTTCCGACGACTGCAAATAGGCGCGTCGGTTTTGAAATTTAGATTCATGTTATGAATTAATTGTTTCCATTTATTAACAAGAAACATGAGTGGCGCAGTGGTTGAGTGTGTGCGCGATAAGACTTTGCTGAAATGCTGGCTGACCCGGGTTCGAAACCCGGCAGCACTATTTTATTTTTATTTCATTATTTTTAACAGTTTTTCAAAAACAAATTATATATCCCCATATACTTATTAATTATGTATCGTTTAAAATTATTTTGGGCATTAAATACGCAACGTAAATTTTAACTGATTGTTCGGTTATTAAACGGAGCGGGTTAGGTAAATCCGGTTTTTGACGGATGTTACAGTATCCCCTGCTTTTTAGAAATTTCGTCCCGAAATTTAAATAGTGATATATTTGACTAAAAATGATGGTGTTTAGTTTGACAGTTACATGCTTAGAAAAAGAGTAAGAGTTTAAGTTTTTGTTTGAGGCGGTAACGTCCCTTGTAAGGGTTAAGTACCCTGTTACAGGAATCGCTTTTTGTTGCCTACGGTAAAAATATTGATAAGCAGAGTTGACTCGCTAAATATGATATCAGGCGTAAGAGTTTTGATATGTTTGGAAGGATATGGTTATATCCTAAAGCAAAACTTCTAATACTACAACCTCTGATCCTTTGACAAGAATACTTATATATAGGAAGTACCAGCGGCATATCCACCATATTCTTGTCAAATTTTCATTGGTTTTATCAGTAAGTTATGATTGGTTCTATGATATGACTCTAGAACATACATAAACACAACAACTAATGTACCAAGAAGTTACTAAATCCTACATAGAACTTTCTCATAACCGTCTGACAATGCCTCTGATCCTTTGACAAGAATACTTATATATAGGAAGTACCAGCGGCGTATCCACCATATTCTTGTCAAATTTTCATTGGTTTTATCAGTAAGTTATGATTGGTCCTATGATGTAACTCTAGAACATAAATAACACAACAACCAATATTTGAATCCACATTCTGATAGCATATATGTTTGAATGGTGACAGTTCCTCTCTCGTTTGTTATGATGGAGAGGTTAGTTTATGTAGAAATGGAACACAATCCAATTTCTTTAAAGGGCGAGATGATATAAATGTAACACAAATTTCAACCAAGACAATACTAAATCCTACATGGAACTTCTCATAACCGCCTGATAATGCCTCTGATCCTTTGGCAAGAATACTTATATATAGGAAGTACCAGCGGCGTATCCACCATATTCTTGTCAAATTTTCGTTGGTTTTATCCGCAAGTTATGATTAGTTACCAAGAAACTACTAAATCCTACATAGAACTTCTCATAGCCGCCTGACAATGCCTCTGATCCTTTGGCAAGAATACTTATATATAGGAAGTACCAGCGGCGTATCCACCATATTCTTGTCAAATTTTTGTTGGTTTTATCAGTAAGTTATGATTGGTTCTATGATGTAACTCTAAAACATAAACAACACAACAACCACAGCTTGAGTCTAAATTCTGATAGTATACATGTTTTGAACGATGACAGTACCTCTCTCGTTTGTTATGATGGAGAGGTTAGTCATTGTGGAAGTGAGACATAGCTCAACTTCTATAAATGATGAAATTGAATGCACTGAAATGTATGATGAACAAACTTCAACCAAAACATACTAACTCCTACATGGAACCTCTCATAACCGCCTGATAATGCCTCCGATCCTTTGACAAGAATACTTATATATAGGAAGTACCAGCGGCGTATCCACCATATTCTTGTCAAATTTTCATTGAGTTTATCCACAAGTTATGATTAGTTCTATGTGACTCTACAACAAACACAACAACCACAAGATACTGAAAATGAAAAATGTCTGTGCGATCAAGGCTCAATCAAACGGAGCCAATCGTATTGCATGTACTGAAAATGAAAAATGTCTGTGCGATCAAGGCTCAATCAAACGGAGCCGATCGTATTGCATGTACTGAAAATAATAAACAATAATCACTCAAACAGTTTATACATGGAACCTCTCATAACCGCCAGATAATGCCTCCGATCCTTTGACAAGAATACTTATATATAGGAAGTACCAGCGGCGTATCCACCATATTCTCGTCAAATTCCCATTGGCTTTATCCTTAAGTTATGATTGGTTCTATGTGATAAAGAGAACATAAAACTAAACGATTGGAGTTAAATCTTGATTTCCGGTGAAGAGGAATAGTTGGGTGGTTTCGTTTGGGCCGTCATTATCTTCGTCAGGATTGACGTTGATGTTGAAAACTCTTCCTCTTGCTGGTGGCCTAGTGATTTGGTTTTCTTGATTTACTTGGTTAACTGGATTTGATTGAGCTTGAGCGTTTATGATGTTAACCAATTGAGGGCACGTGTTTCTAAAGTGGGTAGGGTCGCCACAATTGAAACAAGCTCGAACATATGGGAACATGGGGTATTGAGGTTGATGATAGGTTTGGATCATGTTTTGAGTAGGGGGAGAGATTTGGTTTTGAGGGGTGCGGCAAACCTTGCTCATATGACCATAGCGTCCACAATTTGCACATAGTCGACAAGGTAAGGTAAGGGGATGGTGATAAAAACAGGTGTTACATCGAGGGTGAGGTCCAAGATATGGTTTCTTATTTGGGTAAGTTGAGTTGGGTGCCACTTGAGTGTTTGGGATAGCTTGGATGGGTATGGCGTGTGAAATTGGTTGATTACGTTGGATAGTAGCGAAAAGTTGCCCGTCTCTTTTTCTCTTAGAAATGGGTTGAGAAGGGGATTCGGTTTGGGTGAGTTTGAAGTTTCAGTCGGTGCTTTATCCTTCTTCTTCTCCTCCTTGAAGTCTTTGTTCCGGATTCGGTTCTCGGTGAGCTCTGTTGCTAGCTCCATTGCTGCTTCCAAAGTTGCAGGCGTGGTACTTATTACAGAGTCTTGAATCTTTGACGGAAGACCTCGAATGTAGTGTTCGATCAAACGGTAGAGGGGAGTGAACAAATTGGGAACCATTTGATGTAACTCGAGGAATCTTTTGTTGTATGTGGTGTGGTCTCCTTCCTTTTGCGTCAACGAATAAAACTCATCTTCTAATTTCTTGATTTCGCTCCTTGGGCAAAATCGTCTGGTCATGATTTCCTTCAATTCATCCCAAGTTAAAGTCATAGCATCGTCAACGCCTCGTTTGGCCTTCTCTGTATTCCACCAAGTAAGTGCTATCCCATATAATCGTCCGGTAGCATGTCGCACTTTGCGATCATCGGGGCAATCGCAATTTAGAAAAGTGTTCTCCATTTCTTCAAACCAATGGAGGAGGGTGGTGACACCTTCAGTCCCTTCATATTTTGGAGGGTCGCATGATTTGAAATGCTTGTAGGTGCATTTAGTGATATTTGGGGGATGGTTGATAACGTGTTGATCTTCTTGATTGACAGGATTCACGGTAAGTGCTTGTTGGACTTGGATTACAATGTTGGGTATTACGGCAGCCATTTGTTGAGCGATTAGGGCAGCCATGCGCTCACGGGCTTTTCCTTCTCTCATCTTCCTACGGGCGAGGCTAGAAGACATCTACAAGGAATACGCATCATGAGTAAGAGTTGGATGTTTTTTTGGGATCATGGGTCGTATTTAGGAATGAACATTCATAAAATATTTATAGAAAAATAAATCTACTACATCCATAGGATGTCTTGGGCTTTGCTCGTCATTAGGTCCTGCATGCCGCCATACTTCACCTTCGTAATCATGTGGGCCCCCATGAATACCGGGTTTTTCATATGGTTCGCATGTGTTAGCCTGGTTACGTACACTAAAACCCGGAGAAAATCGAGAAATATGTATATAACGTATGAGATTCGGAATGTGTCCAGGTGTAGACACGGTGACACCTCAAAGTGGGGTTAGTTCGAACGACGTTTGGTGTGGCATGCTTTGGTCTAATAGGTCCTTCGTACTCTCATCGTTAGTCCCCAGGTAGGCAAACAGGTCCGTTATATTGGATTTATACGAATGCCAACCTAGACAGGACGTTCCGACTACTGGTACTTGTACCCTTCCAGTTACTACATGCCCGTCGCAGAACTTACTTTGATGAGATTTGAAAATTGCAATAAAATCTTTGAATAACAAAAGTATGAAGATGAATGGAATATATGAACATTGAAATATGTATGATGAATGTGTATGTAAGTATGTATGTTTGACTATAAGTATAAACAAATATGAAACAAATAAATATCATAAGTTTGTATGTAACCACCTAAACAATTAAAATTTAGGCAAACTATAGTATAGGCTCTAAGAGTCTAATAACCTATCCTATATCCCTATAGTCATGGCTCTGATACCAATCTGTCACACCCCGACCCGCAGCGGAAAAGGTGATCGGGGCATGATTGGGTTATCATCAAAGCTCATGACATTTATTTTAACGTTTCATATTCATTAATACACTTTAATGGGAAATTACAATCAATATTACATCATGTCCTAACATCAATCTAGGCTTCATTGTTTTCTTCTAAGTCATTTCCTATGTTTTCCTTGCTTCATCCTGTTCACCTGTATCATGTGTAAAAAGGGTTTTTGGATCAACAAAAAGTTGGCGAGTGAATCCTATGGAAAACATTTGAACAAGTTTATTTAATTGATTATAAAATAAAGTGCACAACCACACATGAGTAAAAATAGATGTAAACTTATTCACCAATCAATTTAATATTAAATAATACACACATGAACAATAATGGATCGTTTTGAGGCACGCGTTGCTCAACTCGTCTCTCACGAGGAACTGATGGGCCTAATGAATGAATTGCATAAACTTGACAATATGAAATACGTATCTACAAACAATATAAACTAAATAATACACACACGAACAATAATGGATTTGTTTTGAGGCACGCGTTGCTCAACTCGTCTCACACGAGGAACTGATGGGCCTAATGAATGAATTGCATATAAATTGACAATATGAAATGCATAACTACAAACAATGTATACAATCTAAGTTTAGATCACAATATGGTATGGCACCAGTTTAAATAAACGAGTTAATTTCGTGACATATGACACACCCCAAAACGTGTAATTAAAAAGGGGAGTTGTAAGATTCACTCACATTGGGTGCGTTCGGTTGATGATGTTGAATACGCACGAAGTTGGATTTAACCACGAGTGAACTAACCTAGATAATGGCATAATGGTTCGGTAAGTAAACGGATTTTATTAATCCATTTTAGTACGATTGTTGGGTGTATTTTTGTGAGTTTAAGGCTATTTTCTAACCTTAAAAAATGTTATTTTTAAGTATTTTTAATTAATTTTTAAATAAAATAAATAAATAAAAATAATAAAAAAAGTTGACTTTTTGCGACAGTTGACCGTTGACTTGTTGACCTGTTGACCGGTCAGGCTGTGAAATTGTTTGCGCCGGGTGAGGCTCGAACCCGAGACCTCCCGTTCGCGTGCACGCAGCTCTACCAACTGAGCTACGTGTCTAACCCGAAATATTTCTGTTTTTAATTATATTTATATACTAATTGAATTAAACTGAAAATCATTTATTTTTAAAAACGATTTTAATGTATCGAACCGGCGTCCTCCACAGGTCTCGAACCCGGGACTTGTGGTTTAGGTTAACACACAGTCCACCGCTGGACTGTGTGTTTAACTTGTTATATAATCTGATTTTTATTATACTTATATACAATTAAATAATTTCATTTCTGCCTTATTTAAAAAGTTTGATAATTGTCCGGATCGGTGCGGTAGTCCGAACTCGAACTCGTGACCTGTGCTTTAAATGCGCACACAGTCCACCACTGGACTGTGTGTCTATCTTGGTTATTATTCCGGTTTTTATTAAATTTAACATCTATGTGAAATGAATCCGGTTTAGTAAAAAAAAGAACATTTTTATCAAGGTAAGCATGCGCGGGACAAGAATCGAACTCGGGACGTGAGCGTGTTTAATTTGCACACAGTCCACCGCTGGACTGTGTGTCTAACCCGAGTTATATCTTGATTTAATTAAACTTATAGACAACAGAAAAACTTCGTCTTCTTCGTTGGATTTAACCAGAATCGGAAGTCCGACTGGTTCGAAGATTTAATCAAGTTCGTTAGTGTCTGGTGTTTAATTACATGCGAGATTAAATAAAAAGAATCAAGGATTAGGCGTAAGGTATACCGAACTGGACTCCTCTGTTTCTCCGGCGAAACTCCGGTGACAGTAGAAAACTTCCGGCGACGTATGTCTTGCGGCAGAGAGTCTTCAACGAGCTTGAGATAAATGTGGGTGACTTCGGTATAAGCTCTGGGGGTTCAGTAAGGCTCAGAAGTGAAGGGCTCGGTTTTCCGGCGAGGTGCAGAACTTTTCCGGCGAGTGGAATTATGTCGGGTAAAGGTGTGATTGTGAGCGAAAAAGCTAGCAGAGGTTTGAGGAGGTATTTATAGGGCGGGACATCGATGAATTTGGTCCGATTTCCGTCTTGATTCGTCGGTCATTACGTTTTCCGGCGGTTATGACTTGCTTCGCGGGTTGAGGCGTCGGTTATAACCGATGTAGTAGTGAATGTTTACGTTAAAACTGAAGAAACCGTCGAATCTTGGCGAGATAGTCGGGATTTCCGACGACTGCAAATAGGCGTGTCGGTTTTGAAATTTAGATTCATGTTATGAATTAATTGTTTCCATTTATTAACAAGAAACATGAGTGGCGCAGTGGTTGAGTGTGTGCGCGATAAGACTTTGCTGAAATGCTGGCTGACCCGGGTTCGAAACCCGGCAGCACTATTTTATTTTTATTTCATTATTTTTAACAGTTTTTCAAAAACAAATTATATATCCCCATATACTTATTAATTATGTATCGTTTAAAATTATTTTGGGCATTAAATACGCAACGAAATTTTTAACTGATTTTCGGTTATTAAACGGAGCGGGTTTGGTAAATCCGGTTTTTGACGGATGTTACAATCCAAACCGAAGGCACCCCTAGGTCCTCCGCCAATTCGAAAACCGACGCTTCTAAATCATCTTACCAGTTCAAGCACTTCATGGCTTGCAAACCTGTTGAATTCATCGGCATGGACGGTGTAACTGCCATGATTAACTGGTTTGACGCGATGGAGCTTACCTTTCTTCAGGGCAGATGCCCTGACAACCTTCGAACCCTCAATGCTACCGGAGTCTTTCGCCAGAGAGCCCTCGAATGGTGGACTACCGAGCGCAACAAGCATGGCAACGAAACGGCTCACACATTACCTTGGGAAGAGCTTAAGGAGCTCATGAAGGATCAACTTTGTCCTCCCCACGAAACCCAAAAGCTCGAAAACGAATTTTGGAATCTTACTCAACAAGGGAGTGACGTTGAAGGCTTGATCACGCCTTTCAAACAATTGAGTATCATCTATCCTGGACAGGTGGATACTGTTCCCAAGGCGATTGCCAAGCTGATCCGTTCGCTTTCACCGGTAATCATGAACCATGTAGCCGCCGCCAACCCCAAAACCCTCGATGAAGCCTTTAGCATAGCCATTCAGCTTAACCATAACTGCATCCTTCAGGGGACCTATGCAAAGGTCTCTACGAAGCATGCGTACCAAGCCATCGCCGACACCACCGCTACCGAAACTCCTCCCGCCCAAGCCAAGAAAAACCAAAACCGGAACAAGAAGCGGAAGGCTTCTATCCAAAACAATGCGGTTGTTACTCCGCCTACCCTTGCACCATTGAACGCCATCGCCACTACCCAAACCACCGATCAGCCAAATCATGGTTACACTGGATCTCACCCCCAATGCACTACCTGCCACTATCATCATCCCGTCGGTACTCCATGGCGCAAGTGTTCCCAATGTCAACGATTAGGGCACTTATCCAACCGTTGCCGAAGTTTTTCTCCACCCAAAACCAGCAACCCTTAGCCATTCCACCTAACCCTCGCGTTCAACCCAATCCACTCCCGCTAGGGCATGTTACCACTGTGGCGACCCTAACCATTTCGCCAACGTTTTCCCCAAGTGCGCCATCAACCAGCAGCAATGCCAGCAGCATCAACCTGAACCTGCTAAAGGTCGAGCTTTCGTGCTTACTTCCGCTAAGCCCAAAGTTCCAACGATGTTATAACTGGTACGTTCCTTGTAAACCATGTCTATGCTTCTTGCTTATTTGATTCTGGCACAGATAGGAGTTTTGTATCTATCGAATTTGAACCGTTGCTTAAGTGTGATCGATCTATGTTGCCCGATCCTTTCGCTGTCGAAGTCGTTAACGGTAAGACCGTCCTGTTAGCTCTGTCCTCCCTCATTGTTCTTTGGATCTTAACGGTCATACGTTTTCAATTGATCTCATACCTATGAAAATGGGTAGCTTTGACGTCATAGTAGGCATGGACTGGCTTCGGCAAGTTCGTGCTGAAATTGTTTGTTCGGAGAAATTCCTTCGTCTTCCTCTTCCTAGCGGTGATTCCTTACACGTCTACGGTGAAAAACCTTCCAAAGGTCTCAAACTGATGTCGTGTATTCAGGCGAACAAATACTTACGCAAGGAGTACTTTGCCTTCCTGGCCCACGTTGTGGAAAGGGAAGATAAAGGTCCAAGCCTAAGTGATGTTCCCGTCGTTTGTGAGTTCCCTGGCGTCTTCCCGAATGATCTTCCTGGTCTTCCTCCTCCTCGTTCAGTCGATTTTCGTATTGACCTCATCCCCGGCGCAACTCTTGTTGCGAAGGCTCCGTATCGTTTAGCACCTTCGGAGATGCAAGAGCTATCAAGCCAGCTTCAAGCGCTTCTTGATAAAGGCTTTATACGCCCTAGTACTTCTCCTTGGGGCGCTCCCGTACTCTTCGTCAAGAAGAAAGATGGATCATTCCGCATGTGTATTGACTATCGCGAGCTCAACAAGCTCACGGTCAAGAACCGCTATCCACTTCCTCGCATTGACGATCTCTTTGATCAATTGCAAGGCGCAACATGCTTTTCAAAGATTGATCTCCGCTCAGGTTATCATCAACTTCGAGTTCTCGAAGAAGATGTACCCAAAACCGCATTCCGCACACGCTGTGGACACTACTAGTTCGTGGTCATGCCTTTTGGTTTGACTAACGAGCCTGTCGTGTTCATGGATTTCATGATCCGCGTATGTAAGCCGTTTCTCGATCGTTTTGTCAGTGTCTTCATCGACGATATTCTCATCTACTCCAAGACGAAGGAAGAACATGGGCGACATTTGCGCCTCATTCTTACGCTTTTGCACACCGAACGTCTTTACGCCAAATTCTCCAAGTGTGAATTTTGGCTAAAAGAGGTTCAATTCTTGGGTCACACCGTCAACGAACTCGGTATTCATGTTGACCCCGCAAAGATTGAAGCTGTTAAGAATTGGGTTGCACCTAGATCACCTTCCGAGATTCGTTCGTTTCTTGGTTTAGCCAGGTATAATCGCCGTTTCATTTCGAATGTCTCTAAGCTTGCCGTTCCTTTGACCTCCTTAACAAAAAAAGATAAACCTTTTGTTTGGGGTCCCGAGCAAGAGGAGTCTTTCCAAACACTCAAGGGCATGCTTTGTAATGCTTCTATCCTTACCCTTCCCAATGGAAATGACGACTTCATCGTGTATTGTGATGCTTCAAACCAAGGTCTTGGTTGCCTTCTCATGCAACAGGACAAGGTTATCGCTTACGCATCGAGACAACTTAAGATACATGAGAAAAACTATACCACACGAGACCTCGAACTTGGTGCGGTCGTTTTTGCGTTAAAGATTTAGCGACACTACCTTTATGGTACAAAGTGTACGATCTTCACCGATCATAAGAGCCTGCAACATATCTTTGACCAAAAAGACCTCAACATGCGACAACGTCGTTGGGTGGAACTGTTAAACGACTACAACTGTGACATTCGTTACCATCCTGGCAAGGCGAATGTTGTGGCTGATGCACTTAGTCGCAAATACATGTGAAGAGTATTCGTTGTCACAAAACCATGGAGAATTTCCACCATCTAATTCGAGATGCGCAATATTCGACCATTAACGAGGGCAACCTCGAAACTGAGCTGAATACTGGTGACGAAACACCACTTGAGCAGAAGAACAATGGTATCCTATACTATCGTGGCCGTATGTGGATTCCTGATTGTGGTACTCTTCGAACCACGTTGATGGATGAAGCTCATAAATCTCGATATTCCGTACACCCTAGCGCTGACAAGATGTACCAGATCTACGTACGTCCTATTGGTGGCCTGGAATGAAACGTGATATCGCTCTCTATGTGTCAAAATGTCTGACCTGTTCTAAGGTCAAGGTAGAGCATCAGGGTCCCTCTGGCCTACTCGAACAACCCGAAATCCCTGTCTGGAAATGGGAAAGTATTGCCATGGATTTCATTACGAAATTGCCTCGTACTCCTTCAGGTCATGTCAACATTTGGGTTATCATCGATCGTCTGACCAAATCCGCTCATTTCCTTGCCATTCGTGAAGATTACAAGGTCGAGAAATTGGCTCGTATCTACACGAGTGAGATCATCAGTCGTCATGGTACGCCCATTGACATCATTTCCGATCGTGACGCTCATTTCACTTCCCGCCTTTGGCAAACTTTTCAATCCGCCCTTGGCACTCGTTTGAACCTTAGTACCACATTTCATCCTCAATCTGATGGTCAAACCGAGAGTACTATCCAAACTCTAGAGGATATGCTTCGTCATGCGTAATTGATTTTGGCGGCAACTGGGATTCACACTTACCTTTGGTAGAATTCTCATACAACAACAGCTATCACGCAAGTATTCAAATGGCTCCATTTGAGGCATTCTCTGGACGTAGGTGCCGTTCGCCTATTTGTTGGCATGAGATTGGAGACGTACAACTCACCGGTCCCAAACTAATACAAGAGACGACGGACAAGATCCTACAAATGCGTGATAATCTCCTTAAAGCTCGAAGCCGACAAAAGAGTTATGCTGATAAAAGACGCAAACCTTTGGAATTCAGCGTGGGTGATCTTGTGCTTCTGAAGGTATCCCCTTGGAAGGGTGCTATTCGTTTTGGTAAGAAAGGCAAACTCGCTCCTTGCTATGTAGGTCCTTTCAAAATTCTCGAAAGGATTGGCAAGGTAGCGTATAGACTGGATCTACCCCAAACACTCAGCAATGTTCATCCTGTTTTTCATGTTTCAAACCTAAAGAAATGTCTAGCCAAAGAAGAACTTCAAGTCCCACTCGAAGATCTTCAAATCAACGAGACATTGCACTTCGTGGAAAAACCTGTCGAAATCATGGATCGAGGAATCAAGCAATTGAGGCGTGGTCGAATTCCCATAGTCAAGGTTCGATGGGAAGGTAAACGTGGCGCCGAATTTACTTGGGAACTCGAAAGTGATATGAAGACTAAGTATCCGCATCTGTTCGTTACACTTTCCTCTGAATAAATTTCGGGACGAAATTTCCTAAAGGAGGGGAGACTGTAACGCCTCGCTTTTTCATACTTTCCATAATTAGAAAGTTTTGTCATATTCCTTCTTTTTGAAGCTTGTATTCGTATCTCTTTTCCTTGTAATCCGAGACTTGAATCATAATGAAACTTATACTTGATACTTACTTGTCTTATATGCATTTAAACGTTGAATACATGCAAACTTATACTTATACGCGCATTCATACACGACACTTATTCATTATATGCTTAAAACATGCAAAAAAAATTGGCTAAATAATCAAGTGGAAGGGCTAAAAGTGTTAAAAATCAAAGAACATTCTGGAATAACTTGCCTCGCACCCCGCGACCGAGACCTCTGAAGAATCTCGCGGCCTACCAGACGCCTCGCGGTCCGCGACCGAAATTCTTTCACTCTCTCGCGGCCCGCGAGAGGGACACAATCTAGAAAAACTCATTTCAAGCTTGTTGATTGGCCATAATTGTGTTTCTTACATTAAATGCTCAACTAACACCCTCCCAAACTTTACCTATAAATACCCCCATCCCATTTCACTTTCAACTCACACCTCATTTCTCTCTTCTTTCCTCTAAAGGCTCTAAAGAGCTCTCTTCTTCACTCAAAGATCAAGCCCCTAAAAAGTGAGTTCTAACTCACCTCTCTCTTTTGATCTTTCCCTTTTCTTACTACTTGGAAATACCTTTTGGAATGTTTCCATAAGTCTTCCATGGAAGACTAACTTGCAACATCACCATGAATAAGGTCCCAAAAGTAAGTGTTTTCTTTTGGTTTTAATAGGGTTTTACCCACAAGTGTTGTATCCTTCCAAGCTTGCTCCCAAAACAAGACTTGAGTTGGTAGAGTGTGATCACAAGGAAGCCTTGCTATCCTACTTCGATACACCACCTCACTTGATGATTTCATTTATTTATGCTTTTACTTTCATGTTCAAACTTACTCATGACCATCCTTGTCGTCCTTGTGATGACTTGCGCATTGGTAAAATATACGTGAGGTTTTAAAAGGAAGGTTATCCTCCTACCTCCATGCATGACTTCTATGAACCTACATGATATTCTTGATATACTTATGTAATATATATATGTATATACGTACTAACCGAACTCTTGATGGTAATCAAATGATTATCCGTCATGATACTAGGTTATATCACCTATGTACTTATATCTCGTTACGATTCTAATGGGTATTATAACCCATGAAATCACGTCAACCCAAATGGGCATAATAGTGTCGAGAATGAGTATTAAGTCTAGATGATTATTTTCTCATATACATACTTTATCATATTTTGTCGTTGTAATTTTTCCAAATCCTCCGTTATCATTCGTTTACTTACCAACCTACGTTTCCTAATGTAGGATAACTCGACGCTCACTCCATCCATCAAATCCCCTTTAAGGACTAACCAAAGTTGAGGATTTCGCAAAACCGTGAGTACACTCGACCCACTTTTCGTTTTCAACACCTTTGGTGTAACATGTTTACTTATACCAAAACCACAACACTTAAACTTTATGAATTCACAAACAATCCTATACACATGAACACTTGATACGCTTACGTGATGCTTATATCTTGGACATTCTTTATGTGATACTTTAGTCCATTAACTTGTTTTAAGCCTTCGTTTAACATGTATAGCACTATAGGAAGTCACACATCCCTCTCCATCGCATAAACTTGAGGCCATGTTAAAACAACGTGTTTGCGTTAAGGGTTTGACTTGTAGTATTACATGCCTTGTATATGCTCTCGTAAAATCATAGTTTCCATGAGGATTCGTTTAAACTTTGATCGTATACGTATGCTATGCTTAAACTTGTGTATTCTCCTTTGCTTTTGCATTGAATTGTATTTTAAAACATGTTACAGGTTGATGAAGAGGATGCTATGAAAACAAATAGCATGGACTTAGATACACACAAGTAGACGTTTAGGCTAAATTGTTGTATCAATTTTGTTGTATTGTATTTGCTTCGATGTTGTACTTGACAATTGTTATTTGAATGAAATTCGACTTTAATTAAATATTGTCACTATTAGCGTTGTGAGCAATGAGCAATCTATTTCGTCTCACTCCGATGTTTCCGCCATCGGTTGGGGTGTGACAGGGTGCGACCACTGTGGGACCGTGTGGGTGTGAAAATTATTGTGGTGGAAAATTAGATTGGGGTTGTGTTTGTAAAAACTCGGTGGTGAATAAAAAGGTTGAAATTGTGTTGAATACCCAAGTGGAGGTTGAAATGGTGCACCTCGACTACCCGAGCTTTTCTTCGAACACGACCCTCGACTAGCCGAACTTTTTCCCCCTTGTTTTGCTTATCCATACGATTTTGAGGAGTTTGTAAATAGAATGGTTTTAGGATTTGGTTGAAAAAAAACAATTGGCGTTGTGAAGTTTTGAGGAGAAAAAGGGGTTAAATAGGTTGAGATTTTTTTTATAAACATAAACGACATATAGCGTTAATATCATCTCCAACGGTTATATTATGCATCGGTGACAACACGCAGATAATCAAACATGAGGGTAGAGAGAGACGGCGACGGTGTTACCACTCGGTGACCCAACTCTCCACACCCTTTACCGCATACACCCCGTTCCCCTTAATGACATAAAAATAACTAAATTGTACCTTTATGTCTTATATCACTGATGATATAACTATACAAGAGAATTTATACTTTCATTACAATCTCCTTCTGATTCATCATGTATTTATACAAGAGAATTTATACTTTCATATCAATCTCCATTTATATAATTACATTATAAGGTGACATCTTTTTTCTCCCCATCTTTGTAACTACATTAGAAGACATTATCTTTTCTCTCTTATTTTCAATTAAATAATAATTTTATACTTTTATTATTACCTTTTCGTTCTCTTTTACTCACAACCACTTTAAAAATATATATTAAAAAATATAGAGGGTCAACACTTTCTTACTAAATTCACTGATTAATAGTAACATTTTCTCTTTCTCCTCCACTCACAACCACTCCATACGATATAGAGAACCTATTGACATAAATATGAAGATGCTACTATGAACTCTCTAAGGGTAAATGATAAATTTTAGAGTTGATTATACGGATGGTTGTTATGATAAAGTCATATTTCGGTTCCACTCGAATAGTAGTGTGCACTTTAAATGTAATTTTTGAAAATTAGAAATGAAAACCTTGATATAGAATAACCGAATGTATCACTCGTCTAATCAACTCAAATTATTATACTATTAAGTAAAGTGAAATTTGTGTCTCTGTGGTTTAGGGCGACATCAACTTGAGTTCCCGCATGAAAATGTAGGAATCTTGAGTCATTGTGGCTTGAAAAAAGCTTTACGGTTAAAAGGGTATTTGGATTATGGAGAACCGGGGGGGGGGGGGGTGGTAATCCGTGACCAAACTGTAGTATGAGAATAAGATTCTTTTCCGAGGATATTATAGTAAAAATACGAGTATTGAATTAGTTGGAATGTTCTTGTTGAAGTAATGGTATTGAATATGGAATTCAACGAGGGTAGAAATGAGAGTGAATCTCAAAATTTTGGTTCTTGGGTTCTGATGGCTTACTGGTAATGATCGAGTCTCTTCGTCCGAGGTGAGTCCTCTTCTGTCAGAGACGTTGAAATGTATTCCCGATAATAGGGATGTCCGGGTATTATTCATAGAGTTGTTTCCCCAGTAGGATCTTCTGGGATTTGGGCATTTAATGTATGCTTCTTCCTTAAGGAATAACCTCATCCTCGCAGACCAACTCATAAAGGTAACCGACGGTCTTTGGAGCATTTAATGAAGAAGATTAGTCATATCACGCGTGCCCTGCCAGAACAGTGGCCTAGTCCAGAGGTCTTTGAGCGGGAAAAGCAGATCTCCCTTCTGGACGTTTATCTAATTGGACTGAATATAAGTTGGGACGTCAAAGAGGGCTTGGGCCCAATTACTTGATTGGGGACAACTAGCCCATACGAGGGAACCCAATCTGGGACCCTCGTCGTCAACCACCACCATGGCTTCCAATTTTTACCTCCCAATCACTTCTCTCGCTTCAATGAAACCTATTTTACCATCCCCGTAAACACGGTTTTCATCATGAACCCAACGATTTCTTCAAATAACGTTACTTCCGATTAAAACAAATGAGCAACCACATTGCGTGCACATCACACCCCGACCCATGCAGACAGATGACCAGGGCATGATTGATTTCTATGAAAGCTTATACATGCTATTAAAGATTTTAATATTTATTAGTTAAAATTTAAATAATCCAAATAACACATACTCCAAATCAACAAATACAAAACTAAAATGTTCCAAATTAAATAACTTCTTTATTCTTTTAAGGCCCAAGTCCTGCGTGATCCTTTCTTCATGCTTGTTCACATGTATCATGTGTAAAAATAGTTTTTGGTCAACAAAGGTTGGTAAGTAAATCTTATTTGTTATTTGGAATAATTTATCTTAGTTTGTTTATGGCAAAACATGTATTAACTTGAAATAAATAAATGTGTTATATGGTAAAACGACAAACCTCATAACAATCTCAAACAATAAGCATCTCATAGTATGTAAAGGTGCATGGTAATATGGTGTGCGGTTTTGTAATGCACGATCTAGGCTCAATCAAATGTAGCCGATCTTGTGTGTTAGCATCATCTTGTTCCACTCATAGGTAATGGGGAAACGGATGGTCAAATATGTCCAATGATAATGCACAATGTAATGTGAATAATTAAACAACAACCAAACACAAAATAATCACATAACACAACATACGGTAATTGGCACGTAAAGTTTGGAAACGTGAGGTGACAAGGAAAACATATGAGACCCAAAAAACGTGTAATAAAAAAAGAAATTGTAAATTTACTCACAATTTAACTCTTCTAATCACAAACTTTATAACCCATATGTAATCTTTTGTGCGTACCTACATATTGGTAGAGTTGTATTTCAAAGTATTTATATAGAAGCGTATGCACAAATATATGTATTATATATATATATGGTAAGATAAACCCCAGTATTATTCATTAATCAAAATTGCGTACAAAACAAAAAGAAAGATCATGGGCATTCTAGTGGATCGGGTTTTCGGGTATCCGTATTTGTGAAATGTTACATGTTAAGCTGATACTCTCCAATTTAGAAAAAGGAACTCCCCCACATTCAATTTAGTTGAATAATAAAAGGCAAACAACAGAACCAATGATTTCTTTAAATGATATTCAGTGACCCATCTTTCCCACCAGTATCCGGCGACAAGATTACCGAGACAGTTCCGACATAGGAGGGTGGCTTTTGTCGTCATAGTTCGTACAATCTTTGAGCGTCGCAGATCGACAAAGATCAATTGGCGAGGGTTACCTGTGATGGTCGGTGATTAGTGTAATAGCGATGGCTACAGTGGTTATGTTGTGCGATTTTCGTTTTAGTCGAAGGAAACGCGAAGGGGTGGAGTTGCTTGGTGATTCGTGGCTGTCAGAGAATGTTTATTGTCTTGAATCAACAAAATCCCAAAAGAAATTACAATTGCTACTTCCTTCTCGATTAATTAGCTGCCGTTGAAAGAGAGAAGTTGTAGCCCACCAAAATCTTTTTATTTCTCTTGTGACCTCCTTACAAGCATGTGGCCCAACGACTTTTTAAGCCCACTAAATATTAGATTGTAGCTATACATTTTGTTGTGATGTTAATTCATGAACTTTAAACTCCAAATTAAATAATCTCATTAAAGTAGTTGCAGGTGATGGTAGGTAAATGAAGTTGCTTAAGAAGAAGAATGGGGTCAAATGAGTAGAGGAGATGTTAGGGGCAAAGTGGTAATTTACACTTTCATTTGACGGTTAAACAAACTATAATAAGCGAGAGGGACTAAAACTGTTAATAAAAAACTATAGTGACTCAAGATTCTAAAGTTTTCATCTAGGGACTTAAGTTGATGTCGTCCCTAAACAACTGGGACACAGATGCACTTTACTCATACTATTAATACGTAACTTGTTGGTGTAGACAACTTCACTGTAGCAAACAGTACACATCCTTAAGCCATTGGTACATCCACCATCAATTTGGTTTATAGTTCATCTAATTTTCTTCCAAAATGATAGATTTACCTCTCTCTCACCATCAAGGGCCTGATCGGAGAATAAACCCGCCAATTCATCCACTAGCAAAGGAGAAGAAGCTTCATCAAAAGGACGCATATCAGAATCCAAACCCAAAAACACCCAACCACCTTGCAATTCATATTCTGATGTGTCGGATTTGTCGTTGGAAAACCCTAGATCACAATCATCCCACGGAAAACAACTTACGACGGAGGCTGACAGTGTTGATTTGAAACAAAAGAAGAGGCTGACAGTGGCGCTAGGGGCGGCATATGGATGGTAAGGGCGGTTGTGGGGCAGTAGTGGCTGTGGGTGTGATGGTGGCAGGGGCTATATATGGGTGGATGGTAGTCGGGTGAAGGTGGATGGGGCGGCGGGTGATATTGTGTGCGTGTGTTTTGTGTTTGTGTGAACTAGGGGTTTAAGGGTAAAGAGTGAGAGTAGTTTGGTAATTTAATATTCAAAAGCCAAATAATGATTTAAAAAATCAAGTTTCTGTGGCTTCGGGAAAATAATTTTTTACCTATTTTCAAAAGCAAAAATAAAAAACACTTTATCAATGTAAACATATTTTTTAATTTATTGGCTTTATAGTTATTTCCAAACTTAATCCCAGACACCCTCTAAGCACCTATGAGTTTCGTGCTTTGTGCTTAATGATTTGTTTATGCATTATGTTGTTGTATCTTTAGCATTGTGATTTTGTGGGCTTATTTTTTATACACATGTATTTGTTTTTGACAAGAGTAAAGTGCATAAATGATCTTTGTGGTTTCCATAAATTTTGGACTTGATCACTAGCTTTTCAAAAGTGCAAAGATGGTTCATGTTGTTTGCTTTTTGTAACGTATTTAGTACTCAGCCAACAAATCTAAAGGTTTCAGTAGGTCTAAGTCATGGACAGAAGTCGTTACAAAGTGCAAAACACAAGGACAATCTTGTACTTTTGAAAAAGGTTGGGGACTAAATGCGTTACAAAGTGCAAACTGTAAGACCTATACGTACTTTTGAAAAGCTAGAAAACAAACACAAAATTTTTGTGAACAAGGACCATCGATGTAAAACCCTGTTTTGGGTCCGCCTCTTTTCTCTCTTCCGTCTCTTTGGTTGTTGTCGGTTGAGTTCGTGTTTCGACCTTGTAAGTAGTGTATGTTGTTTGGTTTGGACGGCTGGATAGCCACATGATTTCATAGTTGTTATATCGTTTATGAAGGTGGCATGTTGTTCCGCCTTGCCGTTTCCGATGGTAGGTGGTTCATCGGATTTCTTTTGTCTTTTTTTTTGTCAAGTGTTTTGTTACATGATTGATGATAGTTGTTGGGTATTACTGACTTGGTCTTATTTGATTTTGTTGTTTCTTGTTAAAAAACTGTATTTTGTTTGATGAAGGCAGATGATGGTTTTGACCTGAGCTTCCTGTTAAGATATTTTGGGTGTTCTTTGATGACTGTCGATGGTGGTTCAAGCCTGAGGCTCATTGATGTTGTCGGGTTTGGGTTTTACCGACCCGTGTTTCTTCGATTTCGTTGCTTTCTGTAAGAGAGTTCTGTTGGGCCCATGGATTCTTTTCCTGGGCACTATTACTGCCCAACTAGAGATTGGCATAATAACGATTCCAAACCCGATCCGGTGGAACCGACTGGAACCGGTTCGGTTCCTACCCGGCTAATAGTAGAACCGGTTCCGGGTTCAAAAAATCCTAGGTTCCAACCCGGTTTCACATTTTATAAATAAAATCGGTTCGTACCCGGTTCCTACCCGGACCCGGTGCGTACCCGGAACCCGGTTTACCGGAACGATCGGTATTACAAAAAATCGATATGCCCATCTCTACCGTTAACTTACACCTACAAGATATAAACCATCACAACCTCGTCGTTGCACGCCATTTTAATTGTGGAAGTTTGAAAGTGTAAGTTATTGATATTGGATGAGGAGCAAGGAGGCAAGGAATTTACAATCGGTTTCTAATAGTTTTGCAGCTTTTTTCATTGAATTGACCGAATGAATAGTTTCTAATAGTCTTTGCAGTCTTTTCCATTTAATTGTAACATTAGAACCGGTTCTTCTAAGGAACTGGAACCGGTTCCAACCCGACCCGAACCGGGTACACCGGTTCTAGTTTTAATGGTTAAAACCCGGTAGGAACTGGACCCGGTTACAACAAGAACCGGTTCCATTGACACACATTCAGGAACCGGGTCCAGTTGGGAAACCGATTCCGGTATAAAAAGGAACCGATTATGCCCATCTCTATGCCCAACCAACCCGAGTTAGTTTAAGCCAACGAATATGATTTAACTATATTAATAAATAGATTTTTCTTAATCATGATATTCTTAAGTTAATTTGTTAATATATTCTTAAAAACTGATTTTGTATAAATTATGCTAGATTTGATAATTTATATTTGTATAAATTATGCTAGATCTGATAATTTATAAGGATAATTATCAATTCGGTATTAGATATGATTTGTTTTTTTAATTATTGTTTAACTTAAGTGTAACAAAAAAGAATCTACTAATTCTTATAAATCATTTTCTTTTTGTTATCTTCCCCTGTCTACTAATTTTTTAAATCATTTTCTTCTTGTTATCTTTCCCTTATTATCTAAGTAAAACAATTTGTTTTCCTCTCTTGGTCTAACTTTGAAAAAAAAAAAACTTATGACTATAATTTCGGCGGCAACATGGACATAATAATTCACGTAGCAACATTTATCCACTTTTTTCTAGCTTTAACACCATTCCCTTCTACATTGTTGCCAACCAAAGCCCATGCACCATTCGATGTGGCTTCTTGACCTGGCTCGAACACATCACAACTCGGATCCCATACTTCAAATTCTTTGGTCGACAAACTTGGATCTATTGTCAAACTTGGATTATTATCATTGATATACTCATGAAATGCTCGTTTTCACATGGTTGCGGGCCTATAAAAATTGTTGTCAAACTCAAAGCAACCATCGCATACCAAAGTGTTTGATTGATGAGAGGTGGATCCAATGCGCTACAAAACATACACAAGTTGTTTACCCAATATTATAAATACCAAATGCATTAAACCATTATACGCTAAAAGATTCGTCAACGTTAGATCGATCACTAAGTGAAACATACCACGTTTCCTTTGAGGCTTGTTTTTGCATGATTCACAGTCATCTCCCACTTTTTGCCTTTCATACCACATATCTACAATTCAAATGTATCATGACATATTTTTATCAAATGTCACATATATATGATTTATGTATTGTTTGGAGATGAATAAGAACACCACTTACCTTTTCGAGTTCCCTAGGGTTTGAAGAGTACATTTCGAGAAACTCTCTCACGGTGCAAATGTTTTTACGGATGAGACGCATACGGATCATGCCTGCCCCCTTATTCGATATGTTCTCAATCGCCCCACATTATCCTCTAGTAACAACTTCCTTATGGTCTTAGGTAAATTACGAAGATCCTTAACTTCAAATGGATCTGTTATAGCTTCTTCAACCTCATAGGGACAATCAACCACCGTTGCACCTAACCGAAATTTTACATTGCTAATAGGGTATCTATCATGTTTCAATAAAAGTCCAACAATCGTCCCACACCCATTAAGGTCAAAATAGGGACCACCTTGAAAAATGTTTTTCTTTTTTTTTGTTTTTTTTTTCTAGTGAACCACACTGTTATCTTCAAACTCTTCTATCGAGGAGCCACCATAATCTCTAGGGAGAAGCACTATCTTCAGCTTTGCTGAGGCTACCGGCCCGGTGGTGATAATTTTTTGTGTCTTATTGTCAACCAACATGACTTTAATAGACATATTTCCACCATCACCACCGGCTTTTCCGATGATAATTTGTCCGGTGTAAACCGGAGAATTGACTTCGGTTGAAAATATCAGTTTTAAACTTCCAGATGTCTTGTAATCCTGATAATTTTTATAGTTTTGGTTATAAGTATGTTAGTATTAAATAATATATATTTTAACATGTGCGTTTATTACCAACACTTAGGTATATATTTTTTTATATGGACAGTAATATATTTTAAATAAAAATAAACTGACAACATGTACGTTTAAAATAATTTTTAATAATAAGAAAATGTTTTCAAAAAATAAAGTAAATTTACTTGTAAAAAATCGCTGTTTTAGGATTGAATAGGCTATTAAACCGGTCTTTATATCAATTTACTATAGATCTTTTTAAATACCTAATAATATCATATATATATATATATATATATTATAAACTTCATTATATGTAGAAAGAAAATAATAAAAGCTGAACGCCTTAATGCTTTATCATCAACCCATGATTTCTATATGTTCCATTTTCAAAGAAGCCAAACTAAATGTCAAAAGCAAGGATATACAACTTGCAAATAGTAGAGGTGTATAAATCATTTAAAAAAAAACTGGTTCCGGTTATTACTGAACCGGTTTTTCTCTTCAAAAATAATAACTGGGTTTTTTTTTTATAACCGGTTCCGGTTACTAATCGGTTTTTTTTAACTCAAAACAATAACTTGTCCAACCGGTTAGCGCCGGTTTTTAACCTGTTTATGCCAAAAAACCGGTTTTTTCTGGTTTAAACCAGTCATTTATAATCGGTTTCGAAGATAAAGATCACTAACCGGTCTATAATCACTGGTTCGGTTCGGTTCTAAAACCGGTTATAGAAAAACCGGTTAAAAAAACCGGTTTCGGTTTTTTTCCGATATCGGTTCTAAAACCGGTTTTTTTACACCTCTAGCAAAGAGTACACTAATACACAATAACCTTTGCCGACAGAGGTCTCAATTATAAAAGTACACATATACAAACACAAACAAAGGGTCCGACCAGTTCCCTAAATTTCAACTTACTTTTGTTTTATTTATATGAACTGCAGTTTTTCATATATAGTTCACATTTAAGCTGTTCAAATTATAGATCTCTGGATCGTTGACTAGATTGGTTAGCTCTAGATCTTTATATATGTGTGTGTATATATATATATAATTATATAACTCTGACAGTGTTATCCGTTGACAGAATTATCCTAAAAACTCAGTCACACCACAAGCTCTTAACCGAGTGCACTGACCGGTTTCCGATCGTTGGCGATGAGAGTTTTCAAGAGATCCCGACAAGGATCGATCGAATCACGCGCTACGGCCGGAAGATTTAACGTTAATAAAAGAAGATTAACACTCACATATCGAAGATTCTGATTATAATAGTCCATCGTCTTGTACCGAGTATACTTCTGAGTTAGATCAAGTTCTTTTCTCCCACCTGAGAATAAAACAGTTAAAGATTGACAAAGGAGTAGAATAACAGAAAGAGAACGAAGGGTTATAATCTTTTTGATCTGACAAAGTTCATAAGAACTTGATCTCAATGAAAAGAAAATCTAAGGGTTTTAATTCTCTTGAAAAACTTACGGGTTCGGAAAGCTTTGAAGATTCGGAAGAAGGTAGCTAGATGATAATAAGATCAAAGGGTTTCGGCTGGTTTACCATTTTTAGGGTTTGAAAGTTTGAACATAGGAAGAAATAGAGCATGAAGAAGATGATGAATCAAGATCGAATATATATAGCATGAGGGTATGTTGTTTAGGGTTTGCCTAAATTTAATTTTAATTTCACTTTTTTTCGATAGTTTTATTTTCGACTTCCCGATAATTGCTATCTAAATTTCTAGGAAACCGAACCCACACCTAGATGATTAGAGGTGATAAGGGTCCCAATTTGAATTCATAGTAAGCAACTTTTAAACTATTTATAAATTGTTTG
This sequence comes from Scalesia atractyloides, assembly GCA_947069175.1. Taxonomy (NCBI): domain Eukaryota; kingdom Viridiplantae; phylum Streptophyta; class Magnoliopsida; order Asterales; family Asteraceae; genus Scalesia; species Scalesia atractyloides. The sequence continues at coordinate 9,596,015 of CAMTDV010000029.1, forward strand.
CCCCGTTCTTTTTAATTTATTTTACCTAAGTGATCGATTAAACAAAATTATTAGCGAATAACATTAAGGTCGTGTTTGTTTTTCTAAAAAAGATCTGCACAGCCTCTTCTGTATGCCTCGCGCAGACCACGCGCAGACATTGTTATCTGCAGATTGTTTGTTTTTCTGAATACGTTTCATTAAAAGAACGTTTGTGTGAGCTCTTCTTGGTGCAGACTTAACCCAACAACTTTTAAGGTCTACAGAGGGTTATGCACCACCACCCACAACTAAACCAATGGTTTGGTGATCATCGGAGCATCACCCATCACCACCGAACCCGTAGCACATGCCGAACCCTATTCTGGTCACCAGATGCCCGTATGCAACCCCAACATCCGAACCAGGTCCATGCAAACCCTAGCTCATTGCCACGGTTATTGTGCAACCCGTGTCACACCCTGATTTTCTGGTGGGCCCGAACTTGTGGTATATGCGTGACGATTGATATAAGCAATCACAATGTACAGTGGAAGATGGGAATTTAAAAAAAATTATACAAAATACAAACTTAAAAGTCCAAAGTTCAAAATAATATACTGAAGGTTTATACTAAAAGGTCCACAGGTGGATCGAATGAAATAAAATATGAATTGAGACTAAAAGGGTCTTTTCTATTGTGTCGCAAATTCCAATATATAAAGACCGAGCAGTCCAACCTGTTCCGTATTTGCTACATAAACTGAACTTAGTCTTTTGAAAATACGCCAGTTTTTACTGGTAAATACAATTATCCGACTCTTTTTGAAAATCTTTTTAAAAAGTATTTGATAGCATTTGGTATATCATTTTAAAATAACTTGGGTTAATATAATGTCTCATGTTACCAGTTTTAAATGCTTGTCAATACATAAGGGGACCGGAACTGAACGTTGGTACATGATTAATTGACACACCACATTGTTAATATCGTATAAATATAGTATTAGCGTCTGTCAGGTGTATGCCTACACCTCGCGCTTAGGTCATGACCATTTGCAATTAAATGAGTCGGGGATATCCAGGAAATGGTCGTATTAACACCCAATGTTTAAGTTATCAAGAAAACGGATTAAACGGGTTATTTAAATTTCATTGACATCATTCGTCCTTTATTCAATACCAGACCAAGCGGCTAGTGTCATAGACCAAGCCCTTATAAAGGAAAATAGGCAAGAGTATTTACTTGTGCTGGTTTTTATAAATCAAAGGTGTTTAGCACAACTGTATTTCAGAACAACCTAAACACAAGTTAATTTACCGGAGGCTCCTAGTCTGAAATGAACGGAACTATGATTCGTTAGAATGTTAACAGGACTTATGTAAGTCATTTGACTTGGACCAGTTAACTTTAATAAGTACGTGCGGTTTGCTAGATTAAGCATAGACCGGATATAATGTGGTTTATACCCTTTTGAGCATAAGGACTCGTAATAATATGGGTTAAATCACCATAGATTCTGATCAGAACTGATTTGGAAAGGTTTTGACCCGATTCGGGTAGTTTATATAATTTATGCTATTTAAACCAGTCGTACGCGCATATGCGGTATCGAGTGGTCGAATAGGTCTATAACAAGTCTATAATGCCAAAACATATTTTTTATGTTACAATATAAGTTTCAAACTCAGATTATGAGTTCATTTGGTTTTAAAACCATTTTTAGATGATAACGACAATTTTGGCATTTTAGACATAATATTAGGACTTTATTAGATACAATATTACGATCATATAACAACCTTAATTCTTGCACTAAATTTGACCAAACGGGTCAGAATTGAAAGTCAAAGTGTTTGACTTTCGGTTGCGAAACTAGCTCTAAGCAGAAATTACGAGTTGGACATGATTGAACGTATTCTAATATGTTGTCACACCCCAACCGATGGTGGAAACATCGGAGTGAGACGAAATAGATTACTCAAGGCGTCATAACACTATTTGCGACAATATTTAAATCAAAATTCATTTCATTCATAGATCAATTGTCAAATACAACATAAATCGAAATACAACATTTTCAACAAAATTACAAGATAAAAGCCTAACATTCTAGGTGCGTTTTTATGTCGTCCCCACTAGATTCATCATAGCATCAACATCAACTTGTAACATGTTAAAAGTATAGTTCAATACAAAGGTATTGGCGAGTACACAAGTTTAAGTATATAGCATAAGTATAAAAGAGTTTACTCAAATCCACATGGCAATTGTATATAAGGTAAGCTAGCATGCAATACTAATTGTCAAACCCAAGTGTCCACAAGTATTAAGCGTCCCTCAGCACACGAAGTAACGAGACTAAAGTATGAATAAGAATAAGTATAAGCTTATGCTTAATATTACCCGAAGGGCGGTGTGCTACTCCTATAGCGCTATATATGTTAAGTTGGGGCTAGCCAAGTTAATGACAAGAAGCATGTATGAATTTAGCATGAACCTAAGCATAACAATAAGCATGTATAACGGATCGAGTGTATAAAGCATGTAGTGTGTGTATTCATGTATTTTTGTAAGTTAACATGTTACAACCCAAATTGTGTAAAAAGGAATGGGTCAAGTGTACTCACGGTTTTGCAAGCTTTCACTTGTTACTTCACGAAGGGTTTGGAGGGTTGGAGGAACACCAAGTTATCTTTTGAAAGCCTTGAACCTTTAGATAGAGAGAGCTTTAGAGCTTTAGAGAGAAGAGAATAAGTGTTTGAGGTGTGAAATGAGAGTGGGAGGAGGTGGGTATTTATAGTTGAGGTAAGAGGGGTTGTTAGTTGAGTGCATTGAATGCAGAAAACACAAATTGGACCAATCCATAGGCTAGAAACCACTTTCTCGGATTATGCCATTTTTAGTCCTTAAACTTAGTTTATCTTTCATTTCAGGCTATAACTTGTCATTTTTTGCATGTATAACGCATATAAGTATGATTTGAGTATCGAGTGTGAATGTATGAGTCTTTGCACGTATAACAATTACCAGTTTAAACGATTGAATGCATATAAGACCTGTGTATATAACAAGTATGAATTTTTATTACGATTCAAGTCTCGGATTACAAAATTGGGAAAAGAAATACGAATACAAGTTTCCATAAATAGAAATACGATTATACTTTCTAATTAAGGAAAGTACGAAAAAGCGAGGCGTTAAAGTCTCCCTTCCTTTATAAAATTTCAACCCTAATTTATTCAAGAGGAAGACTTTGGAAAAGATGTCATTTGGTGAAAATGTTTGGCCAAAATCAAGATTTTGAAGTTTAAAGTTCTTGCGGAGTTCATGTATAAGTGTGTCAATATGTATCGAAATTTTGAAGGATAAAAATGGTAGGTTTGTGAAAGTAATTTGTTTGACTAAGGTGTTTTCGAGGCACCAATTGTAAACGTGTATAAGGATAAGTAAAAACGTGTATGTGTGTGTGTAAGCAAGTGAGTTTGATTGGGTCTGGACTCTCATTGGAAGGAATATTTTAAAAGAGTGCGATCTAAGAGGAAGGTTTTAGTATGACTAAGGATGTATTTGGATTAAAATGAGCGATCTGCACCGAAAGCTGTAAGAAAAGTTTTGTCAGTTCTAAGACGTATTAGTAAAATCACTTGTTGAGAAAAAAATGTTTACTGAAGAGAGCTAGGATGGTAAATATTTATGGTTTCTAAAGGTTTTGGCGGTAATAGACCGACTGGTTGAAGTTTGCGCGTAGATAAGAGTGAAAGACAGTTTTAAAAGAAAAGGAACATTTTGACGACCCGGTGGGGACGTTTATAAAAATGGATTGAACGTTTTAGACTGATTTGCTGTAAATAAAGTTTGGATGAAAGGTTAAGGGAAGAATTCGGAAAATCCTGATATGGTAGTGAACGATTCGGTAGGTGTATGCGAGGGGTAAAAATGGTATGAATATCGCATAAAATGTGACATGGAATGTTGAGAGATACTAGTGATAGTTGTAGCAGTTAAAGCTAACGATTTTGAGAATGAAGCTTAGTCATGGATAATCGAGTATTAATCATTTCGAAGTGGGGTCACCAAAGTTTGTTATGAATCAAATGTATTTAATAAGGTCCGGGAAAACACCGAATTTCTCATGGCACATTTTACGAAAGTTTGGTATGGTAAGGACACTTATATATAGGAAGTACTAACAGCGTATCCACCATGTTCACACCATGTTACGTCATTTAGCTATTCGGTGTCATGCTACGTTCCATGTTACGATACACAGTAGAACCCACTATGGTTTTCATGTGCCTACCAATATAATCTCTTGTGCACCCGCGATTATTTTGGTTTGTACATGATGCACATAGTTTGTACTAGTAGTGTAGGGGTCAGGTTACATTTAGTACTACAAGCAAAAGGTGTGTAAGATAGCGCATAAAAATTAAGCATGTAAGCATGATTGTATGTATGTATGAGTGTGTCGAACGTAAGCGAAACCACTCGGCTTATGCTTACTTATAGATTCCAAGTATGACTACCAAGTAGTGCGAATGCATAAATTTTGAGTATGATTGAAGACAAGTACGTATAACATTAGCATGCAGTACCGAGCGTATAGGTGGAATACAATGGGATTTAGCATATATAAGCTACCATGAAGTTGCGAGTTTGTAAAATACGAAGTGTAATGGTGATATGTGTAATATTGTCATGTAATATTAACTGTATAAATAGAAACGTGTAAGGCGATATGCATGTGTATGGTTGCTTGAGTCAAAATATTGAGTTGGTTGAATAAAATAAGTCGAGTTTGATGGGATGAAGGACTAAAATTGTGAATATCGAGTGAATATTGAGAAAAATATAAATTTTTGATGTAAGATGTGATTGTAAAAAGAAATGCTACTATTGTTTTTTTTTTTAAATTGTATTCGCATATGAAATTTTCTTGCCCATGTGTTCAGATTTAGATTTGGGTATTAGTGATTTTTGAAAAGGTTGTAAAATAGTGAACTTGCTTTATTTCTATATTGGTGCAAGGAAAGTTATGTTTTGAAAATTTTCGTGGAAAACTTGGGTTTTGATAAGTGCTTTAGCAAAGTGGATTTCTACGTATGTGCAAGAAGGTTTTTATTGATTTCTTGTTGGAAATAAAATGTCTTTAGAATAATAGTATAAAGTGAGTGTGTTTTTGCTATTGGACGAGTTATGAAAATCGTGGGTAAGAGGTTCACTAGACCGTCTAAGTTTGATAGATAGCTTTTTATAAGATTCTGAAAATTTGGGAAAGAAACATTTAAAGTATTATTAGGAGTTTCGTGTATGTAATTTACGTAAATAAATTGTAGGGTGAGAAATTGTTTGGATAAAATAATAAGGTTTGAGTTTTATGCATAAATGAGAAAAATTGAAACAATGATAAAAGGTTTGAGTATAAGTTTTGATATAGTGAATGTTACGAAAATAGTCGAGTTGGAGTTGGACTTGACTTATTTCTCCAGCTTGAGTTTCGCGAAAAACATATCTAAGTGATCGACAATAAAGTCACGTTTGAGCATGTAAGTAATACGTATGAGTTCACATAGATGCCATCAGTATAACAAGTATTCAAAAGTATAAACACATATGATTGCGTAAGGAGTATAAATTTAGTTGGTTTGCGAGAATTACTATTGTTGTTTTTTTATTGCGAAATATGTGCGAATTGTGCATCGGGTTCGAAATGAACGAGGTAATAAGTATTAAAACACATAGAAATTGAGATAGCATAAAAGATAGGCGTAGTAAAATTTTCCATCAAGGTATGGATATCACCCTAACTTGATGGCGTAATTTCGTGAAAAATTGAATACATGTATTGAGAGTGATAAAAAAAGTGTGGGTTTCACCCCTATTTTGATGAGATCGTCTCGTTTGTAGTATGAGTGTCTTCAAGCGTGTATATTGTGTAAATGTCTTAGGAAAGACATATGCATATATTAAGACCAAAAGAAATAGGAAGAAGCAAGGTAGGGAGAATTAGCATTTTAAACATGAATTAATAATGGTCAAGTTTGGTCACTTCAACTATAGACTAGGTCGAACATGACAATTCTACATAATTCCCTATAGTTATGGCTCTGATACCAATCTGTCACACCACAATCGATGGCGGAAACATCAGAGTGAGACGAAATAAATTGCTCAAGGCGTCATAACACTATTTGCGACAATATTTAAATCAAAATTCATTTCATTTCATAGATCAATTGTCAAATACAACATAAATTGAAATACAACATTTTCAACAAAATTACAATATAAAAGCCTAACATTCTAGGTGCGTTTCTATGTCGTCCCTACTAGATTCGTCATAGCATCAACATCAACTTGTAACATGTTAAACGTATAGTTCAATACAAAGGTATTGGCGAGTACACAAGTTTAAGTATATAGCATAAGTATAAAGAGTTTACTCAAATCCACATGGCAATTGTATACAAGGTAAGCTAGCATACAATACTAATTGTCAAACCCAAGTGTCCACAAGTATTAAGCGTCCCTCATCACACGAAGTAAATAAAATAAGTATCAGCTTAAGCTTAACATTACCCTGACGGGCGGTGTGCTACTCCTATAGCGCTATATATGTTAAGTTGGGGCTAGCCAAGTTAATGACAAGAAGCATGTATGAATTTAGCATGAACCTAAGCATAACAATAAGCATGTATAACGGATCGAGTGTATAAAGCATGTAGTGTGTGGATTCGTGTATTTTTGTAAGTTAACAGTTACAACCCAAATTGTGTAAAAAGGAATGGGTCAAGTGTACTCACGGTTTTGCAAGCTTTCACTTGTTACTTCGCGAAGGGTTTGGAGGGTTGGAGGAACACCAAGTTATCTTTTGAAAGCCTTGAACCTTTAGATAGAGAGAGCTTTAGACCTTTAGAGAGAAGAGAAGAAGTGTTTGAGGTGTGAAATGAGAGTGGGAGGAGGTGGGTATTTATAGTTGAGGTGAGAAGGGTTGTTAGTTGAGTGCATTTAATGCAGAAAACACAAATTGGACCAATCCATGGGCTAGAAACCACTTTTCTGGATTATTCTATTTTTAGTCCTTGAACTTAGTTTATCTTTCATTTCAGGTTATAACTTGTCATTTTTGCATGTATAACGCATATAAGTATGATTTGAGTATCGAGTGTGAATGTATGAGTCTTTGCATATATAACGAGTACCAGTTTAAACGATTGAATGCATATAAGACATGTGTATATAACAAGTATGAATTTTTATTACGATTCAAGTCTCAGATTACAAAATTGGAAAAGAAATACGAACACAAGTTTCCATAAATAGAAATACAATTATACTTTCTAATTAAGAAAGTACAAAAAAGCAATGCATTACATATTTTATATAAACTGTCAGAATGTCAAAAATTAAGGTTTTGATACTTCGAAACTCATTTAGCGTGATTTACAAAAATATGCGTTTTAACTTTTATTCAAAATAACTTTGACTAGTCATTTTGCCTACTTAACGTGATCTTTAGAGGTTGTAATCATAAGGGATTAACAACTTCATTATTACGATCATGTAGCATAGTTCAATTCAAACTTTGACTCGACCAAAATGGTCAGAACCGAAAGTCAAAACAAAAGTCAATTTGCTTGACTTTTGGCTAATAACTAGCCTAGGAATAGAACAAGACTGAGATAGAACACTTACAAGTGTTCAAAGGAAAGATTGAACTTCAGAGTAAGAGGCATCTTGATCTAGAAGTTGCTCCAAGTGATAAAGAGAAAAAAAATATGAAAGGTGCAAGGATAAATGGTTAAGAATCATGGCTAGTTATAGTTGAACAGGGATCACAAGGTGAAGCTAAGTGTCCCTGGATCTTTGAGGTGTTGATAAGTGTCTCAATAGGTGTAGGAAGGAGGAGAAAGGTGGCGCATTTCATGCTAAGTGCCACAAGAGAGAAGGCTGCAGTGCCAGCTCAAAACATTATGCCAACAACCCTCTTGTGGACCACAAGAGGTAAGTCCTTGGGATCCGTAAGGGCTTTTGGCACCCATAGGATTCAAATGCCTTACTGGTCGTAAGACATATAACTTGCGGTCCATAAGGGTCGTCTGAGGCAAAAATTTGGCATTTTCTCATGTTTGATCCCTCCTCTATTTATCTTCCATGTTTTATACAATTTGGTCCCTCTCGTCCAACATATCAGGAATATTTAAGAGTTTATCGAACATGTATGGCCATATCATTCAATAAAATTTTCCGAGGTGTCACAGTATGCAACCCCAGCGGTCACGGTCGTAAATGGTTTTCATGGAGGTCACTCTCAAGGCGCTATGGTTTGCACAATAACCGAACCAAGGTTTGCAGGGAGGTCATGATCGTAAATGGGTGTTTGTTACGCTGCGTCACAAACACCCATATACGATTGTGAGCTCCATGCAAACCTTGGTTCGGTTATTGTGCAAACCCTAGTGCCTTGAGCGTGACCTCCATGAAAACTCATTTACGACTGTGACCGCTTATTCTGTAGACAAGGGATTTACCACCACACCATCTTATCTTTTAATTCTTTGGGTTCCAACTAATGATTTTTATGGGGTCTATAAAAAGGTAACATAATGGTTCTACTAAAATTTTTAAAAACATTGGAGTCTAGATACCCCAACCCACTCTACGTGGGTCAGCTCCTGATTACGCATTATCAACCCATTTTTGCTTAGAAAACCTCCCAACTTGCTAGTAAGGTAGTTGGTTAATATTCATTTAACATATTTTGATGTAGTGTGTTTACTTTGTTTTATAACCTACCGTTTACGAAATTAATTGTCATCATGTTAATGAACTAAGAAAATTAAGTATTGATTAGAAATTAGAAAGAATAAAATAAGATGAAAAAGAAAAACCGTCTCTAAAGTCGACCCCTTCGATGTTTACTCTCTATACGTCCATTATCCGATCTTTACCTTCCGTAACTATGTTACGACCGTCTACATCCGTATGTTTGTTGGCATACTCTACTACTTTGTAATTAAACGTTTTTATATATGAGATCACACTATTCTACTTATCAAGAGTAATTAAACATTATTATATGATAGATTCACACTATTCTACACATCCACATATTCTTTTAATAATTATTAGACAACAATTGCCAATGGGAATACCAAAGTAAAATAACAGGAAACAAAATGTGAACATATTTTTAAATTATTATTGTAGATGTAAAATTTTAAATAGTACACTATTATATACGTGTGATATACTATATGATATTTAATTACTTCATTAAAACGCAAACCAGAAATATCTTATTTAACATATCGTAGAACGAACCAAACTTTTAGCCGACTAGGGTCACACGCGTACACAACCGAACCCAAGATTTTTGGTAAAAGATGCAATTTAAAACAAAAAAATACGCATCCGTCTCTTTTTAGCCCTAATAACATTCCCTTCCACATTGTTGCTAACCAAAGCCCAATAGGCACCATATTCTAATGCATCAAAATCCCACATTCTAAAATCCTTGGTTGATAAACTTGAATCTATCGTCATTGGTTCGCCGAGATGCTCATCTTCACATGGTTGCGGCTTATAACAATTATTTTAGCCTCATCAATGATACCATGATAATAATCATCGGATGCCAAACAGGTGAGTTGTTGAGAGATGGATTACTGCACTACAAAACATACCCAATTTCGATCTAATAAGATTGTTAAAAGAATCAATAATTAAATACACAAGTGTGATAAACATCATACGTAGAAAGACTTGTTAACATTAGATTGATCGACAATAACATACTACGTTTCCTTTGAGGCTTGTTTTTGCATGATTCACCATCATCTCCCATTTTTTGCCTTTGATACCACATATCTATGGTTTAAATATGGTATATTTGTATTAAATGTCACACCACACACACACATATATAAATACACACACAGTTATGCATTGTTTTGAGAGAAATAAGAACAATGGTTACCTTTTGGAGTTCTTGAGGGTTTGAAGAGTGCATATGGAGAAATTTCTTCACGGTGTGAATGCCTTTGCTCACGAGACGCGTACCAATCTTACCTTTGCCCTTATTCGATACGTTCTTCAATCGCCCCACATTATCTTCTAGTGACAACGGTCTTAAGGTCTTAAGTAAATTACGAAGATCCTTAACTTCAAATGGACCTGTTATAGCTTCGTGGACCTCACAGGGACCATCGATTACCATTGCGCCTAATCGAAATTTAGCATTGGTAATAGGATATCTATCATGTTTGATTTTTAATTTCACCAACTGTCCCACCTCCATGCTGAAGATCAAGATAGATACCACCTTGAAGAATGTTTTTCTTATTTTTCCAGTCATTCACAATGTTATTTTTAAACTCTCTTGTGGTGGAGCCACCATAATCTCCACGGAGAAGCACCAACTTCACTTTTGCTGAGGCTACCGGCCCGGTGGTGATCATTTCTAGTGTGTTGTTATCAACTAAGATGACTTTGATAGACGTATTTACATCATCACTACGGGCTTTTCCGGTGATCTTTTGTGCAGTGAACACCGGAGAAGCGACTTCATTTGAAAATATCAGTTTTAAGTTGGTTGGTTTTGGACATGCTGAAGCCTCGTAATCCTGCTAATGAAGGTATGCATGACTTTGAGTTGTCTCAGTTTATAAACTGAAGGCATGTATGATTGTGTGTGTCCAACAACCAAAAAAGGTTGGATGCTTATATCTTGCAGAATATAGAATTTGATGTATTTATCCTAAAAAATAAATTGTCTTATTAAAAGATGATATATATTAAGTTAAATTTTGTTTCCAAAAGATTTTAGCTTGTGATTTAAATTTAAGTTATCTAAAATGTTATATTATTATATATGCCTTTTTGCAAGTGACTTATTGTTTTTATCATTCTGCGAACATATTATCATGGTGGAGGGAGCGGTCATGTACGATACATTTTAAATATGACTGACATGGAGAGGTTTCAGTGTCTCACATGGATGTTCCGTTTAAAGCACTTTATTTTAAAAATATATTTTTTTTATTTTATGTTTCTTTTTGTAATTAAATAAATTTTCTTTTAACTTAAAATAATACGATATTTTGTTAATAAATTAGTTATAGTAAATACAGAAATGTCAAAATCAGTTAATAGATTAAAATTAATATATTGATTTTGATTTATATAAAACCTTGTACAAATTGCAACATGTTTCCCCCTATTTTTTTAGCAAATTAAATTTCGTGATTCAAACTATAACCAACTTGTCAAAAATAATCCGTATCGATAGTCTGACGGAAATGTAACCACATGTATCTAACTTTCGATAATGTTATTTCAAAACAATTTAAAGTATTTCGATTAGGACTGAAGCCTAGTCAATTGTTCATTAGAGTAGACGAGTTACTTTTCTGTTAGAGTGGGATTGCCTATGGCAACGAAGATGCAAGTTAAAAATTTGTCAATTTATAAAAATATAAGGATTACTAAAATGGTAATAGATCATTTGATTGTTTGCAAAAACACACACTAAATATCCTATCATTAAAAATTCCAAATAAACAAATAAAGTTTCCAAAGATTGTGAGATGAATAATTGATGAAAGCAATTGCGAATAATAGCCGCCATGCGGACCAAAACTGAAACATCAACCATTATTAATAAGACAGGTACTTAAGCTGCTCGAAAGTAGCAAGTTGCGATTAACAGGCCAGTTGTAGTATATACTTGTACCGTTGACACTTGACAGATCACCATAAAGTTTCGTTAAAAAGGTCTACTGAGTTGAAATCGTACCGGTGACATGAGATGACAGTTTACAAAAGATTCTGACAAGTATCACAATAAGAGTAAATGTTGATGAAAGAAGAATATACTCACATATCCAGGATTCTGAAAATTAGGGTTCATTGTTAATTAACGAGGTACGGTATATCAAAAAACTTTTTTTGAAGTGATGAAGAAATCTTGAAAGCCACCAGCGAATAAAAACAGTTAAAGATTGACAAACGAATCAAAGTACAGAAGAAAGAGATCTTTTTGATCTTACAAAGTTCTAGGTTTAATAGGGTTTTGACGACTTTATCCTGATGAAAATTTATAGGTTTTCAGCTTCTGATTAAGCAACTGATGGGTTTGTGTTATAATAAGATTTTGTAACGGTTAATTTTTATGAAAACTTTTCTATCCAGTTTTCGGGCTTGGGTAAAGGATACTTTGAATGTTTGTAGAAGATGATGGTGAACCCTAAATGTATTTGAGCTTTATATAGAAACATTATATGTTTTTCATTATTTTTTTTCATTCTTTTCCTGGAAAAAAAACCTCAAGTACCCACATCTCGACACACCTAAGAAGTTACCACGTATATCTTCTCATATATAACACGGTTTTAAAAGAAAATTAAATTAAGTAAATAAAATACGGTTCCTTGGTACACAAACAAACTCTCTTTGTCCCCCAAAACGCACACTTAACATAAACAAAAGGAACCTGTTTCTTAGGTGAATTACCGGGCTCAACTAATCACTGTATTGATTACTTCCACATAAGTTAATATAAACAGAACGTTAAATTAAACACCAAGCAGCCGAGTTTTTATACCATTAGAAAATCAATCCATTGAGTAGAGATGCCAAATCTTAGAAAAATTATCTTTTTCAAACACTACTCGATCTCTGCCGATTGTTTATTATTTCCGTAAGTTTCATTGAACTCTTAAGGTTGCTCATTTTCTCTGTGCACTGCTCACAACAACTTGTATTTATATGTGTTTATAAATTATCTTCTGTATATATGTATATATATATATATATATAAATATATATTTATATACATTCTTATCTATAAAAGAACGAAAGTAGATGGAAGCGCGTATGAGAAAACTGAAATAAGGACTTTAGGTTTTAGACATGGTAATATAACCTTTTTAAACGGTACATGATGTCTGAACCTTTATTGGCACACCATAGAAATGTTGTCAATACCAATAAACACTAAAAATAAAAAGCTTGATATATTTGGAGGACCAATGGATCCTGATCAGTATATGTAATGGTATAAAACGCGATTATTATCAATAAGACAAGTTCTTTTATAGTAACTTAGTGACAAACCCAATAACTTTTTTATAAGATTGATCCCCTATTTATCTATTTTAACAAAAATTCAATCATTTTAGGTCGGGTTAAGTCACATATAAAAAAATTATAAAACCAAATCAAATTTCTTTGAAAACTATTCGTGAACACTTTTTTTTTAACCAACCGTGCTATAGCCCCCTTTTTTGACCAACCGAATCCTATGTATATCTTGACTCTTGAGCGCATGGAAATATCACCACATAACTCGCTTATTTTTCAAATGGAATTCTGAATATATAGAAGAAACCCTTCGTTGTATCGGAATCGTTTAGAGTTATATCGTAAGTGCTTGGAAAAGCTGCAACTTTCTTTTAGGAAAATACGGTTATTTAACTTTCCTCGTAGACCAGAGGTCTCGAGAGGCTTAGGTTCGGAATATTGCTCGACACGTGACGATGATAGGATATACAGGCTAATACTAAAAACTTAGGGGTATGGTTAGGTGTTCTTTAGTTGGGCATGGCTAACCATGTAAATTTTTCTTTAAACTATTTAAAACTTCATTTAACAAAAATAACCACACTAATTAAATTAAAAGATTACATAGAATATTTAAAAAAATAAAAGAAAATAAAAAAAACCTACAAAAAATAAAAAAAAATATAAAATTAAAATCTACATAAAAGTCACTCTATGTTATATTTTTTATTATTTCTTCTTTCATTTCCAATGTCATTGCCAATTGTGGGCCGGTAAGGTGATCGACGGGCATGGCGAGAAATTTCATATTTTCGTATTTTTCTTTTAGAGACATGGCAGAAGAAGTAGAGAAGTAGTAAGACTTGTAAAAAACTGGTGGGTATTTATATAAAGGTCGACGGGCATGGCGAGACTTTCATATTTTCGCGTTTTTCTTTTAGAGATATGGTAGAAGAAATAGAGAAATGGTAAAAATTGTAAAAAATAGTGGGTATTTATATAAAGGTTTAATATGTAAATACCTTTTTTTTATTTAAACTAGCCGTTTGAGAACGACTACCCCAAACGGCTACATTTCCCTCCTCCGCCATGCTCAACGCTTAGCCGTGTGATGTAGCCGGTGTTAAACCCACTCCGCCGCCCCAACTCACACCCTATAGTCTTATGACAAAGCTTTAATTTGGATATCGATTTAAAATTTGTCATATTTATAATATTTTATAAAAAGTTTCAATAACCGAAAATCAAGATGACTTGAATTTTAAACAAACCATAAATACAAATTAAAGCTATATAAATAATTTGTAAGAAACAAATAAAAGAAATAGGTGTACAGAATTGGGGTAGAATTAATGAAAAGTTTATTTTGTTTAAGTAGGATAAGAAGAAATCTTGACTTTTCATTTTTCTAAATCAATGTTTAAGATAAAAATATAGAGAAAATAGGGATATTAGGGTATATTTGAAAATTTTTATTTGTTAACTTTCTATAGCCCCCTCATGTAATACACATGCATATTCCACCCTCATTTTTTAAACGTTCATAACTTTTTTATACAACATTATTTTTTTTATAAAAATTTCATCATAAAATCGAGTTTTTTTATCTTTAATTTAAGTACCATATTGCTATATAAAATAGGAAATTGGATTTCAATAATCTCAACTTTCTCAATTGGCCTATAATAATCTTAACTTACTTATTTGCTGATAATAATCCGAAATGGTTCACTTTTGGCTGATAATAGTCCGTCGTTAAAAATAGCTTAACGGAGTTAAGATTTTTCCGAATTACAAACGATGTTTTAGGGTTTCTGATCAGAACGAGAATACGAGTCGATTTATGTAAAACTTACCTCGAAATGGTGCTCCAAACGGCTTGAGTTTTGTGAATTTGAAGTTTAAACACCCAAATTGAAGCACCATTTTCGTCGTTTGGGGCAATATTTCGAGGGAAATTTTACATCAGTTAACTCGTATCCCCCTAAAACATCGGTTTGTAATTCGGAAAAAAATTTAACTCCATTAAGCTAGTTTTAATGCAGACTATTATCGGCCAAAAGTGGACCGGTTCGGATTATTATCGGCAAATAACCGAGTTGGGATTATTATCGGCCAAATTGAGAAAGTTCGGATTATTTAAATCCAATTTGCCTATAAATATGACAACTAAAAAAATTACAAAAAATGTGTTGTATTTCTATGTTGTATAACATTTTTTTGCTATTTTTTTGTGCTAGATTTTTTTGTTGAATTTTTTGTGTTACATTTTTTTGTGTCATACTTTTTGTGCTGAATTTTTGTGTGCAATATTTTTTCTATTAAATTTTTTTGTGCTATATTTTTTTACTAGATTTTTTTGTTATATTTTTGAGAAAACAAAAAAGGTGTCACATGTTATCTTCACACTTCTATTTATAAGGATCAAAATATTTTAGTACCAAAATACATTTTCTTGCTACTTATAAAGTGTGTTATATGTTATTATTACAATAATTCTTAGGCTATTTAAGCAAATCTTTCTTTTTAGTGGATACCCCTATAAAATTGACCGGTTCAACTTGTTTTGTGTTTATATTATCATTCTCCACGTTTTGCAATTTTCCTTTATAATTTATTAATAGGACACGAAATTGTTTAAACTAATAGTTTTTTTAAATCATCTAGATAGATAGCATATAAAACATATTAAAGTTCTGATCTTTCTGACGGAATTATAAGTTTTCAGTTTTTTCTTAACAAATCCATCGGAAATCTGAGAGAAAGTAATTAAATTAGTTGACAGGTTAGCGTAATGTCTTTTGAAAGGCCAAGATTTTTACAATTGTTCATATAACGTGTTTCAGTTAATATTTATTAGAACAACTGTCCATTCAAGTGTTTATGTGATCATATTTCTTTTTAATCTACCATTTTAATAGTTGTAAAGAAAACTCTTGTTAGTTGTTGGTAAAAGAGTTTAGAAAGATATCATTAATTAGAAATAAGATAATATTATAATATATATATATATATATATATATATATATATTATATATATAATGTATATGAAATATATAATGAATATAAAAACATACTTGAAGGATTAATCTTGATATAAGGAGTAATTAAGTAGTTAGAGATAATTATTAGTTTAAAATATAATGTTTATCTAGTTATTTTATTAATTAGTTAAGATTATAGTCTTTATTAGTTTAGAATAACTTGTTTAGCAAGTAATTAATATAATATAAATAGATGTGTTAGAGTATGTAATTCTTTGGTATATGATAAGTATAACTCTAAACAAGATGATAGGTATATATCTCCAATAATTATATTTAAATATACTTAAAACTATATAAAAAGTTATACATAGCACAATATTCACTATTTCGTTGTTTTTATCATATATAGCAATCTTATCATATTTACATAAATATGGTAAATGCTTAACTAAGTTTTGAGCCCAGTCAAGCCGGATATATGAAGTTAGGATTCAAGCTCGTTTTATTTCAAGCTTTGAATGGGATGATCCAATGACAGATCTAGAAAATCTTCGTAGGGATAACATTTTATAAAAAAAGGAGTAATAAAATCATAAAAACGTAAAAAAAGGTCATTTTTTTCCAAAATTTATATTACCGTCGAGCGCCAAGGGTAGCGAAGGCTACCCCTTCCCCTAAGGTAGGTCCGCCCGCCCCTGGGCTGATCTAAAGTAGATTACGAATGAGCTCAACTCATTTACACCCGTAACTCACACCCACACCTACCCCAACCTAGCTTCTTAGTGAAAGTCACAATCGAGTACGATAAAAGACGCAGTTTCATCCATCTCTTTTTAACTTTAACATTGTTCCCTTCTAGACTATTGCCAGCTAAAGCCCCAGCACCATTTATCCCACCTTCTTCATTAGATTGACATCGCTCAAACACATTAAAATACGCATTACATACTTCAACATCCTGAGTTGAAAATTTCAAATCTTCTATCATAGGTATACTGTTATGATCTTCACAAGGTTGTGGTTTATAGCAATTGTTATCAAACACAATGCTACTATCACTATCATCAGATGTCAAAGTGTTTGAATGTTGAGAGGAGAGTTTAGTGCCCTACAAAACATTAAACATACACGGTTTTCACTCAATAAGGTTGTTAAAAAAAACTAAATACTAAATGCTACAAAACATTATAACTCGATTGATTTTTTTAAGTTATATGGATTGCTAATTGACACACATACCATGTTTCCTATTAGTCTTGCTTTTGCATGTTTTACCGTCATCTCCCACCTTTTTCCTTTGATACCACATATCTACATATCAAATATTAGATTTCTATCAAATGTCATATATAATTATTGCATCCTTTTACAAGAATAAGAATACTAATTACCTCTTGGAGTTCTTGAGAGTTTAAAGAGTGCATGCCGAGAAAATCCCTCACTGTCCGAATGTTCTTGCTCTCTAGACGCGCACGAATCTTGCCCGTGCCCTTATTTGATATATTCATCATCTTGCCCACTCTATCCTCTAGTGACAACCGTCTTAAGTACTTTGGTAAGTTAGGATGATCCTTAACTTCAAATGAATTCGTGATCGCTTCTTCGACCTCATACGACGTGTCCACTACCATTGCACCTAATCTAAAAATTTAACATTCTTAAGAGAGTTCTTATCATGTTTGGTTCTAATTTCACCAACAGTCCCACACCCTCTTTGGAGATAAAAAATACATATCACCTAGAAGAATGTTTTTCTTCTTTTTCCAGTCAACCACAATGTTTTCTTCAAACTCTCTTGTTGTGGAACCACCACTATCTCCACGGAGAAGCACCATCTTCACCTTTGCTGAGACCTCCGCCCCGTAGGTGATCCTTTGGTGTGTGTTTCTATCAACTAAGATGACTTGAATGGAGGTATTCCCATCATCACCACTGACTTTTCCAATGATCTTTTGTTTAGTGAATATCGGAGAAGCTACTTCGTTTGAAAATACCAGTTTCAAGTTTACTGGTAATCTTGAACTGGCTGAATCCTCATATTCCTGCTAATTAACGTAAAAGGAGGTCGTGAGTTTTTTTTTTTCGAACAAAATGATATATTTATACGTGGTCTGACTTCTGACCCAACAAAATAATATGATTATTTGGCTAAAATTCATTTAACTAACTATATATGTAGCATATAACGAGAACATTCATTATATATTTGGCGATCATAATATTGAGCTGACTATAGCTGACACATCAATCTTAATAAGGAAGGTAATCAGCTGCCGGAAAGTGTGCTACTTCCGATCAAACGGCCGGCCAGCTGGTCAACTGTGGAAACTATGGTCAACTCATCCGGATCTTAAGTAACTAACATGTAAAAATTAAGGAAGATATTGAAGAAAGAAGAAAATAACTCACATATCCAAGATTCTGAGATAAGTACTGCACATCATTAACAAGGTAAACTTCTTTACTTTAGATCGAATTCCTTCCAAATTTGATGAAGATTTCTAGAAAGCCACCTCCAACGTTTGAATATAACGGTTAAAGATTGACGAACGACTCAATGAACACAAAGAAAACAAAGGGTTTAAATCTTTTTAACTTACAAAGTTTTTTGGGTATAGTTTATAGGGTTCTAAGAGCTTGATCCTGATGAAAAATTAGGGTTTTTAGCTTCCCTTTAACGTAAAAAGAAAGACTCGTGGGTTTGTTTTCACGGCAAAGATTTAGAAAGAGCTTGATGATAATAAGATTAAAGGGTCTCGAGCAGGTTTCTCAAATCCATTAAATTTTAGGGTTTGTGAAGATGATAGTAAAGAACAAAGGGATTAAAGAGAGCTTCTTGATAAACAAATACTAATTATGTGTTCATTTTAGAGTTTCTAGAAGTGAACTTAAACACTTAAATAACGAATTAACCGCGTACTGCATAGTTGCAAGTTTTCCGGTCAAAACTTGAGCATCCACATTCCCACACCAAGATGAAATTAGTGAGGCAAAAATTAGTTCGTAACATTATAAACGGGGAAAATTAGGAAAACTATTTGAATGAGTCAAGCGGAGTCTTAACTTGAATAAACTCGAGGCTGGGCTAGTTTAATTTACTAGAGCACAAGTTTGAGCTTGGAAAGGTTCGAGCTCTTTTTCTATTAAGCGCGACTCACCTAATTTGTTATTTGTTAATTTTTATTTGTACATTTATAATAATTTTTTATATTAAAATAAACTACAATATATATATATATATATATATATATATATATTATATATAGTAGGATTTTAAGAGAAGTCTACCCTATTTAAAATTGAGAAGTATTCTCGACCAAACATTTTTTCTAAGTTTTTTATAATATACAAATATGTATTGTTTAAAATTGACTATATACATATGTGATTTATACACATATATATATAATCAATATTAAACTATACATATGTGTATATTACAAAAAACTTAGGAAACTATGTGGTGCAGAATGTTTCTCAAGTTTCTTAATTAACATATTGTTTCTCACACGATCCTAATTCCCCCCTATATATATATATTATATATTTTATATATTAATTATAATAATATAAAATAATATTAGTGTATATATAGTTAAATATTTAGTATATTAAATAAAAATTATGAAAATACATTGTTCGTTTACCCTCGTGAGCTAGTGAGTCAACTTGTCTAAGCTCGGTTTAATTTCATCTTTTAGCGCGTCAATTTTCAAATAGCTCATAAGTGGTATGGCTCATCTACACAACAATAAAAATAGACATGTTAACTAGCAAATTTAACAAAATAGACATTGACTATTAGTCTATGCCTACATAAACATGTACAACCAGCCAATCAGAAGATAATAAAAAGAATGGTTGAACACTTTACATGCGTTTTAAAAAGTAGAGCATAAACTCTAGCCATCTACTAAATTTAGCCTAGCTCTACATACGTGTCAATTAATACGGCTATTACATAGACGTTTTTTTATTTCACCATGAGTTTCTTTTTTTTTCTTTTTTTTTGTTTGTGATGGCTACCCTTAGCCACCTTAATCAATAGATGTTTCCTAATTGACCCTTTTAAACATGTTTATTTTGATCGCATAAGCAAAAATCTCAATTTCTATTTTATTAATTTTTCAGTTGATTTGTCTATTTTAATAATTTTCTTTTAAAATCATTTACAAATTAAAGTTGTATGAGTAACTTTGTAAAAAGAAAAGACATTTATCTTCCCTTACTATAAAAGAAAAGATAAGCATGACATCACGAAGCTGACGTGGCAACCATATAGGCTATCCAACAATGTCAATCTTATCTAATTATTGAATCATAAATTCAAATATAAAAATCAATTTAAAATACAAAAAATCAAATTTTACCCACTTCATTTGAATTTCAAATTTTCAATTTTACCCTTTCATTTGAATATTATTACATCCCTCCTAGACCCTCACATTTCAATTCACATCACACTTTCTCTCTCTACTCTCCTTCTCTTCTAGCACAAACATCAGATCTAGATTTATGAGAGAGAGACAAGAGATTTATGAGAGAGAGAGAGAGAGAAAGATAAGAGGGAGATGGAAACACTACAACGAGCTCTTATAGATCTGAATAGACTGAATCGTAACAATCTTCTCCCTTTTTTCTCAATCATCTAACACAAAACCAAATAGGGATCTGTTGGCCTGAGCATGTTCGAACAAGAGGTTTCGTCAGTTCCTCACGAACCCTAACAAAAAAATCCATTGTTTCTCAAATCGACGCTGCCAAGTTCAAGATCTAAGCAGGTAATCTTTCTTCGTCCTTCAATTTTAACAGTTTATGCAGATTTTTAGCCATTTGGCTGCCGTGTTTGTGTGTCCATCGATCTATCTTTGTCCATCAGTTATAAGGATTGAATTTAATTGGTTGCCGTGTGTGTGAAATTTGGGGAAGAAAGTGATTTCTTGATTGAAGGCAATCAGAGTTTCCAATCAGCTTCTTAGCCATTTCACTCAAGTTTAGCTTCATAGGCTCAAATCCAAGGTGCTTAATGTTAGTTCCTCCTTTCAATTGATATACTTTTGTCGTTCATTAAACAGTTATCTTTTGACCTTGTGATTGATGATTTAATAAGCAGATAGTTCATTTGTCCAATTTAATATAGTTCATTTGTTGATTAAGTCAGGTTGAGCTGCATATAGTTCATTTGCCCAATTGAATAAGCAGATGTTGATTGTTGGTACTATGTTATAACATATTAGCCTGCTTCATTGTTTTGGTGTTGATCTTTTCAAAGTTAGTTACTTCTAATAGTTATTATTACATTTTGCGGAGCACCAAAGAGCAAGATGTAACAGTTGAACGAAGAGGCTAGACACTTCAATCATGCTCATGTGTAAGCCCTAAGTTTAATATCATATTTTACCTTATCTAGCATGATCCACTTATTTTGAAGTTGCGGCCCATGCCAGTGTGCGAGACATCACAGTAAACTACGAAATCCTCAATACCCTCAGGTAGAGATAACACAGAGCATTGCTCAACTTGTGTTTTAGAATCTCAAAAGATTCTAGTTGTTTTGGACTTCAGTCAAACTTGACATTCTTACGGGTCAGGGTAGTTAAAGGAGTGGCTATCCTTGAAAAGTGCTCAATGAACCTCCTATAATAACCAACCAATCCTAAGAAGCTACGATTTTTTATGGAGTTTTGGGTACTTCCCAATTCATTATGGCTTCTATCTTGGCGGGATCAACTTGGATACCACGTTCACTTACAACATGTCCAAAAATTGGACTTCTCTAAGCCAAAACTCACACTTAGAGAACTTAGCATAAAGCTTCTCTCATCTTAGCAGTTCTAGGATGCACCGTAGGTGTTTCTCATGATCAATTTGATTACGATAGTAGATAAGTATGTCGTCTATGAAGACAATAACAAACTTATCTAAGTATGGCTTGCAGACTCTATTCATGGATCCATGAATGCTGCGGGTGCATTTGTGAGCCCAAAAGGCATCACCAAGAATTCCAAATGACCATAACGGGTCCTGAAGGCTTTCTTAGGTACATCCTCATTCCTAACCTTCAGCTGATGATATCCTGATCTCAAATCAATCTTAGAGAAATAACTAGCCCTTTGAAGTTGGTCGAATAAATCATCGATCCTGGGCAGAGGACAACGATTCTTGATCGTTATCTTATTTAGCTCACGGTAATCAATCGCACATCTGCATTGAACTGTCCTTTTACTTAACGAAAAGAATAGGAGCTCCCCAAGGTGAGGAACTAGGCTGACTAAAGCCTTTCTCCAAAAGTTCATCTAATTGAATTCTTTATTCCTTCATTTCCATTGGAGCTAACCTATATGGAGCTCTAGCAACGGGTGCTGGTCCTGGTAGGATATCAATCCTAAAATCCACTTGTCTATCTGGAGGTACACCTGGTAATTCTTCAGGAAAGATATCAGAATACTCCGAGATAACTGGAAGGTCTTCAATATTTGGCTTGGACTCATTGATAGTTATATGTGCCATGTTAAATGACACAACCTTTTCCTAAACACTTGGGTGCCTTAAATTGCGACACCTTGTCTGGTAATCCGTAGTGTGAATCTCCAGGGATGGTGATCATTTCACCAGATGGGGTTTCTAATCTCGATGAGTTTCTTATCGCAGGCAATGCGGGCTTGGCTATGAGATAACCAATCCATGCCTAAGACTACATCGAACACCGTCAATTTCATTGGCAAAAGAGATATAGGGATAAAATAATTCTTAATGGATAAAAACATCCATCAAGAATGGAAGATGCTGTTTCTAAAGTTCCATCAGCGAGTTCTACCTCATAGGTTATGTAGAGTTCTTATGGGTAAGTTTAATAGCTTACTAAACTTATGGTCAACAAAAGATTTTTCTGCACCCGAATAAAAAAGAACTCCATCATATATGTCATTGATGAGAAATGTACCTGTTATGACGTATTGTCATTAACGGCCTCCCTGCATTCATCTGGAAGGCACGAGCATTTCCTTTCTTAGCCTCTCCTGGCTTTGCATCATTATTTCTGGGGTTCTTAGGGTAGTTAAACTTAATATGCCCCTTTTCATTACAGCCGTAGCAGAAGTCATTCTTAAGATCCTTGCACTCTAGGGTCTTATGCCTCTTTTTCTTACAGATACCACAGGGTTTGACCTGTGGATCTGTATACACAGTCCCTAATGTCCGCAGTTGCAATTATTACATGTCAGCATTATGCCCGACTTATCTTGGTTCCTTCTGAACCCAAATCTTCCTTTCTTTTTGAATCTTTGGGAGTTATCCTACTCCCATTTTCTTTTTCCGTCAGTCTCATACTTGACTGACTTTTGCCTCACCAAATCTAAGGTGAGGGAAAGGGATAGGTCAACAGCGGACCTATAAGTACTCGGCTGAACAACCTTTACCATGCCCTTTATCTCGGGAGCTAACCCATTAATGAAACGCACAATGCGTTTGGGTTCAGGGGTAATTAAATAGGAAACTAACCTAGAAAGGTAATTGAAGTCAGAAACATACTTCCGACAGTCTAGGTTTTTCATTGTGAGAGTCAGAAAGTCTGACTCTATCTTCTCCACCTCATGAGGTGGGCAGTAAATTTCCTTTACAAGATCAACAAACTTGGACCATCCCAAGTTGTACAGGTGTACCTTACCTGTTGATTGGATCATAGCCTTCCACCAAATTAGGGCATTGCTCTTAAAGGACTGTGATACATACTTAACCACATCCTTATCAGCACATTCCCTGATATCAATTATCGTTTTCATTTCAACGAGCCATTTCAAGGCTTCTACTGCCCCTTTTTCTCCATTAAAGAATTGGGGCTTGCAGGAGATGAAATATTTATAGGTACATCCGTCTTTTGAAGAACGGGACCTATCAGTAAATTCTAATTTCTTTGGTTCACTTTTTGCATTTGAAGAGTGAATTGAGCTCTCCTTATGAGTTGAGGATGGCGGAATTGATAATGGTCTGGAGCGAGTAGCACTCGACTCCCTAAGTTTTTCTATAGCCTTTTCCATGGCTTTTCCAACAGCTGCATCAATGGGAGCTTGGAAATCATCATTATTAATGGCTATGTTTTCGGCGACGTTAGAGTTAAAATCCCGGTGACTACTTTGAGCCTTGTCCGAGTTAGCCATTCTTTTCTAAATACCAAATAAAACTTTTCTTAGCCATGGTATAACAACCATATTGGCTTTAAACATTGGATATGCCAATCCAATGCCTAATCAAACTAGTGGGAATAACATCACAACTCTTAGGCTTATTATCTATATTTGGCCTAGGTCTCAAAAAGGGACCATCAAAGCCAAATTACAATCTGGACGTAGTCCATATATTATTAGACAGTGGATCGTAATGTCACAAGTGTCTTTGTCATAATTGAAAATTATTATTAGCTCACAGGCTTGTCAAGAAGGACATTAAAATATGGCTCATTGGCCTGTCAATAAGGACATATAAATACGGCACATAGGCCTGTCAGTAATGGACATAATAATAAGGTCACATTGGTTTGTAATAATATATGGCACGTTGGCCTGTCACTATGGACATAACATATGGCATGTTGGCCTGTCACTTTGGACATAACATATGGCACGTTGGCATGTCACTTTGTACATAACATTGGCACGTTGGCCTGTGTCTTTGGACATAACATATGGCACGTTGGCCTGTCACTTTGGACACAACATATGGCACGTTGGCCTGTCACTTTGGACAAAACATATGGCACGTTGGCCTGTCACTTTGGACATAAACATATGGCACGTTGGCCTGTCACTTTGGACATAACATATGGCACGTTGACCTGTCACTTTGGACATAACATTGGCACGTTGGCCTGTCACTTTGGACATAACATATGTCACGTTGACCTGTCACTTTGGACATACCATATGGCACGTTGGCCTGTCAATCGTCATCACATTGAGATATTAGCCGGGATCACATTAATCACATAGGCTGTATAATAGGTCTGGACATAGTCCATTTTACCTGGACATAACATATGCATGTTGGCCTGTCACTTTGGACATAACATATGGCACGTTGGCATGTCACTTTGGACATAACATTGGCATCGTTGGCCTGTCTCTTGGACATAACATATGGCACGTTAGCCTGTCTCTTTGGACATAACATATGACACGTTGGCCTGTCGCCTGTCACTTTGGACATAACATATGGCACGTTGGCCTGTCACTTTGGACATAACATTGGCACGTTGGCCTGTCACTTTGGACATAACATTGGCACGTTGGCCTGTCACTTTGGATATAACATATGGCACGTTGGCCTGTCACTTTGGACATAACATATGTCACGTTGACCTGTCACTTTGGACATACCATATGGCACGTTGGCCTGTTAATCGTCATCACATTGAGACATTAGCCGGGATCACATTGATCACATAGGCTATATAATAGGTCTGGTCATAGTCCTTTTACCTAGACAGCTAGTGTGGTTCCTCAAGTCACACTACCAGGAGTATGAACATTCCTTAATGTTAACATAAGAGTACCTTAATGGTTGATTAATAGTCCCGGTCACCTTGGACCTTAACGACTTTGGAGGCTTGAACCTAGTCCACCACCTCTGGATAGAAGGATAACTTCCCTTAACTATCATGATAGAAGGCCATCTTATCCTTAAGTATCATTTCTTGGCCAAATATGTGGTCTGTGCCACTTGGCTAATCAATTCCATTAAGGTATTTTGGAATTACATAGCAGAGCATAAATTTCAAGTAAAATCGAGACGTTCGCTTGAAGAGGATGAATACATATATATAATTCCAAAGTAATTTCATTAAATGCCAATAGAAATTACAATACTAGAAATAATAAATGAAACAACTGTCCATGCAAGGACTAAAGAAATAAACATGCCCTATGCAGGGACTAAAGAAATAACAATGTCCTCACAAGGACTAACATATATTATTAGAAGACACTTCACTCATCCTTCTTTCCCTTAACCGACTTTGAGAGCTTCTTGAAGAACTTGTTCGTCTTCTTCTCCGTTTTTTCCGCTTGTTGTTGCATTTCTTCCATTCGTTCCAAGGCCTCATTGATGGCCTCAAGTGGTGGCGGAGGTTGTGGTTGTGGTTGTGGCATAACAGGATACTGGTACCCATAACTTGGATGTCCAGTAGGTGGATAAACCAGGTGGGAAAGGAGACGGGTATAGTGCGTTATGCATGATCGCTTGCATATAAGGGTCATGTGAAAATGCCTGGTAATTTACCGGCGTAGACGAGTTAAACGGATCATATCCAGATGTTCCGGATATGTTGGGAAAAGGTTATTTATAACCCGATGGTGGTGGTTGAACTGCGGGTGATGGTGTTGGTTCCACCACAGGTGAATCATTGGAGGGTCCACCCATTTGTGGGTCCTCTTAAATGGTGGAGTAAGGTTTGGGCAAAGGTGGCAGCGATCCCAACTGTTGTCCGCACGTATCGACATACGTGCTCCTCTTTTCCTTCTTGGTGGCTCAGGTGGTGGTTGGGGTTGTTCCACCGGTTCCATGTGGACATCTTCTTGTACAGGGGAGTTGGGGAGTGATGGGAAGGAGTGTTAGAAAAGGTAAATTGGTTCCAATATTGGTCCCATTCATTAGGACCTTGATATGGCGATCCGGCATAGGAGTTTGAATCGCTTGGATTTCGATGGGATGTGTGTGTGATCCTGCTGGCGGCATTTTTGGTTCGGAGTCTTCGTCCATTCGATTGGGTTGGTCTAACTGATTTTGGTCGGTTGGGGGTGTGTTAAAATAATGGTTTGGGTTAAACTCATCATTATATGAATGATGAGATGGGAGTGGTGTGAATGGTATGAGTGGTACGAGATTTGGGTATGAGAAGGTGAATGTGGTGCTAGTGGCCATGAATCCCCCGAATCCTCATAGGGGTTCGGGTGATGGGGATGCGAAGTGATATGTCCTGAAGGTCCTCCCTCATTGGTCCTTTACCTCTTCCTCGTACTCTTGGCGGCATTTTACTGTTAAAAATCAATTCAAAAACAATATAATAACTTAATAATAAGATGAGTAATCCTAGGTCAAAGCCTAGACTCGGAAGTCTAAGGAATGTGCTTGTGTTAGTTTGAGTTTTAAACACAAGAAGGCTAGTGTTTAATTCTCTCAAACGTTGGCTCTGATACCAACCTGTCAAACCCCGGCTTTCACAGCCAAATCCAAACACAGATGGGCTCTGGTGGGGGATATCGTGACGTAAGTTGATATCATCATAGTAATTAAACACAACACAGGGAAGTCTTGGAGTTTAAATTACTACTACAAACCTAATTTCAGAGTACAAAAATAATATACAGACGGCTCGTAATAGAAGATCACAGGCGGATCGCAAATTGTAACAAAAGTGTATAATAGCTTTGGGCAGATCTAGATTTGCAAGATCCTCTTATCACTACCGAGCACTTCTAGCCTATTTTCGTATTGTACCTGCAAGCTTAGTCTTTGAAAATACGTCAGCTTTCGCTGGTAAATACACCCAACTGACTCATTTTGAAAACATTTTGAAAATGTTTAAGTGCATGTTGGCACAAAATCTTTTATAACTTGGAAAAGTTACTTTGTAACGTTGTTAACAGATTCACTTGTTTGTCCAACATACAGGGCCCAGTACGGAGACCGAGACATGATTAACGTAC
Source organism: Scalesia atractyloides (assembly GCA_947069175.1). Classification (NCBI taxonomy): domain Eukaryota; kingdom Viridiplantae; phylum Streptophyta; class Magnoliopsida; order Asterales; family Asteraceae; genus Scalesia; species Scalesia atractyloides. The sequence goes on from CAMTDV010000029.1 coordinate 9,623,725, forward strand.
ACACCACTTACGAACTCATGAAGGAGTTATCCCCAACTTTGTAGGTAAATGCATTTGAGCGTATGTCAGGTGTATGCCTACACCCCACGCTAAGATCGGGGCCATTATCTAATGTAATGACCGAGGATATCTAGGACACGGTAGTTAACCCCCGATGTTTAAGTTATCAAGCAAAACTGAACAAAAGGAATATGCGGATTTACTAGCCACAATCCGGCATTCGATTGATCCCATTTCCGACCAAGCAGTCGAGAGTATTTACCTGAGCTAGTCTTCGTTTAAAGCAAGATTTAATAACTCAGCCGTACATAAAAGTACTAAGTGCAAAAAGCATTTACCAGAAGTCTCTAGTCTGGATTATGGCATAAGCTAACCAATTAATATATAACGGTCTTATTTAAGTCATAGACTTAGACCGAGTAGTGTACATGATCAAAACGTATAACGCTTGATTAGACGATGATCGGATAGAATGAGTTTAAACCCAACAAGTACTTTGACTTGTATAATATGGGTAAACTATAAACATTCTGGATTTTTAGACTTAAATGACAAGGTTAGACCCGTTTCAGTTAATTTTCAAACTAGTTACATATACTTAACCATACGCATATCAGCGATATCGGGTAACCGAGTAAGTCATGGACAAGTTCTATATGCCATATATTTTAAATAAGTTGTAATATCAGTAGGATATCAATTTATATGCCCGTTAAGGTTTTAAAATGAAACTATGCTTCATAAGGGTATTTCGGTAATTATATACCATATAAAGAAACTTGAATATAAATTTAAGGTTTTATTGATAAGTATTCTGGAAAAATATTTATTTTATGATATGATATCAGTAGGAACATGACAATATGTGTAATTTATCTTTTATGACCAAACTATGTCACCGAAAGGGCATTTTGGTCATTTTACACATAATTTTATAAATTATTTGGAATTCTGAGTTCATATCATATACCTACTGTAAAAATATTTAAAATCAGTTTTAAAACAAGTAGGTAACAAGTCTTGGTTGATAAATATGGTTTAAGACCATACTATGCGCCAAAATGGCGCTTATGTCGTAAACTGACGATTTATGCAATGTTTAATGAAAACTGATGTTAAGGTCAGGTTAACATGTATTAGATATGTTATTTAACATAACTATCAGTAGGTAAAATATTTATTTTGAAAGGTATAATTAAAACCATTTTAAGAGCCACAACGGTTTTATCGTCATTTATCGACATAATACAAGGACTTGTTCTTAAACTCAGTTTATAATCTGGTTTGACATCACAAATAAACCTACTTATAATATTACATTAGTAGGAAACTCATTTTCAAGTTCATTATCATTTAAACCTCATTTTAAGCCAAAAGGGCATTTTAGTCAAAATGACATAATTACGGAACTTGTATATAAACTCATATTATGATTATGATCAGGTAATATAACCTCAGAGGGTTATGCTATATTATATTAAGATCATAAAGCAACCTTAGATCAGTAGCTAACTAATCTAAATCGGGTCAGAATCGAAAGTCAAAGCAGAAGTCAAACTTTGCGACTTTCGGTTGCGAACCGACCCTGAACTGAAATTGATGAGCCGAACATGTTCTCACATGTTCTAATAATTATTAGCAATTTGTTTAAGTGTTAAAACAGGTTTCATATCATATATAAGATCAAATTATAATATTTCCGAAAAATGGCATGTTTGACTTTTTAATATTTAAACTTTGACCCGTCAATTGGTCTAGCAAACGTGATCTCCAGGAGGTGCCCTTTATAGGGATTAACACCTACCTTATTACGATCACTTAGCCATGTTCGTTACGAACAATGGCTGGACCATAATGGTCTTAACCGAAAGTCAAGGCGTTTTCCGTAAAACGCTTGACTTTTGGCTATAAAAGCCTATAAACGAAAATGCAAGAGAAAAGAACACTTACAAGTTCTTCCTAGAATGCAATAGAACTAAGTTGGATGCTCCTTTTAGTTAGGAACTTCTAGAGGAGGGAGATAGAATGTGAAATGAGAAAGGTGCAAATTTAAATGTTGAACCTTGGCACCTATTTATAGTTAGAGAGTTTGAAGGAGGTGATGCCAGGTGTTAAGGGGTACTAAAGGAAGCCTAAAAGTGTCCTAAAACGTTGTATAGCTGTTTGAAAGTCCATGGTTTCAAAACAATGGTTTTTGGCAACATGTGTGGAGGCCAAGTCAATTTTCTACAGATATAGCCTTCTGGCGGGCCGCGAGAGACTTGGCCAAAGTCTCTCGCGCCCCGCGAGCGCCCCATGGCCACTTTCAAAGTTTGTCATATTTAGCCCCTTAACTTATAAAACCTCCTAAAACACCTTTTTAGCATATTTAGCCCTCCATAGCCAACATTTGGCGTTCCCGGGATTATGCCCGGACATTGTTGAGCTCTTGGTTCGTTAAAAGGTCACTCAGAGGTATAGATTAACATGTTGACACTTTTAACCCCTCCGTTATCCAACTTTCATATAATTACGGATTTAATCCCCCTCGTCCAACAAATGGGACATATGAGAGTTAGTTCTTCGTAAAGGATCACTTAGAGGGCCACTATAAGCATGTTGACTCCGATGTCACTCCGAGGCTCGGCGTGTTGACACAACGGTCACTCAGAGGCCAAGTTTAAGCATGTTGACAGATCAGTCACTCAGAGGCTAAGTTTAAGCATGTTGACACAACGGTCACTTAGAGGCTAATGTTTATGCATGTTGACATCATAAAGTCACTCAGAGGCTCAGTTTCAGCATGTTGACACCTTTAGACCTTATTAGTCTTTTAATAGACTAAATAAAAATACGACACGTGTCACTATACTATTGGACACGATTTTACGAGGTGTTACACTAATTTTGGTTAATTATTAGTATATAAATATATAAAACTTTGAAACTAATTATCTTTTATATATTTTTAAGCAGGTAAATAAACATAGTAGCAAGAGTGAAATTGAATTGCAGAAATTGAAAGCTCTTTATCAACGCCAAACACAAGTAATGATTTTACTTTTAAATGTGCTTTAACAAATGAAGCTGTAAATGATGGTTAATTCGGACCAACTATAGGTTTGTCAAAGGAAAGCAGAAGAGGCTGCAAGAGCTACCAAAAAGCTAAAAGAGTTGATGGAATTACGCAAGGTTGCCACACGACGTGAAACTGTTGGTAAATGATAAGATTGTAAACTTGTGTAATTGATATTTTGATTAGTTGTATGCAGCATGATTTGTCTTCGCCTGTAAAGACGGATTCTTCATTTTGGACTATCGATATGATGTTTTCGTATTAGTTTGTTTAAATTTTGACATGTAGATTGAACTTATGAAGCCGTCTATGAAGTTAATGCGGTAAATATCAGATATAGGTTATCTCGGTAAGTTATAAGTAATTTAATATAATGCTGAATTTATATATAACAATTTAACACTAACAATTCAATGATATATCAGTTATATCTATGATGTATTGGTTATACGGTTAATATCGCCGATGATATCGGTACCGATATATCACTGATATTAACTACATAGGAAGCCGTGTTATGTAATAAATTGGCTTGTGTTGCCTCTTTTGCTATGTTTTTTCAAATTGTTTTTTAAAGTTTAAAGTAGATGGGTGAACTTATGATACTGTAGTGTTTGGGATATATACCAATTTGACACTAATAATTCAATGATATATCAATATTATTGTTTGATCTGTGATTAGGTTACTGTGTTGGTTGCTAATTTTGGTTAATTATTAGTATATAAATATATAAAACTGTGAAACTAAATCTTTTTTTTATATATTTTTAATTAGGTAAAGAAAGATAGCAGGAAGAGTGAAATTGAATTGTAGAAATTGAAAGCTCTGTATCAATACCAAACACAGGTAATGATTTTACTTTTAAACGTGCTTTCACAAATGAAGCTGTAAATTCGGACCAACTGTAGGTTTGTCAAAGGAAAGCAGAAGATGCTGCAAGAGCGACCAAAAAGCAAAAAGAGTTGACGGAATCACGCAAGGTTGCCGCACGATGTGAAACTGTTGGTAAATGATAAGAATGTAAACTTGTGTAACTAATATTTTGATTGATCGTATGCAACATGATTTGTCTTTGCCTGTAAAGACAAATTCTTCATTTTGGACTATCGGTACGGTGTTTTCGTTTTAGTTTGTTTAAATTTTGACATGTAGATTGAACTGATGAAGCCGTCTATGAAGTTAATGCGGTAAAATATCAGATATATGTTATCTCGTAAGATATCAGTAATTTATTATAATGCTGAATTTATATATAACAATTTGACACTAATAATTCAATGATATATCAGTTAGATCTATGATGTATCGGTTATACGTCAATATCGCCGACAATATCAGTATCGGTATATCACCGATATTAACTACATAGGAAGCCGTGTTATGTAATAAATTGGCTTGTGTTGCCTCTTTTGCTATGTTTTTTCAAATTGTTTTTTGAAGTTTAAAGTAGATGTGTGAACTTATGATACTGTAATGTTTGGGATGTGATAGAGGATAATATATATACCAATTTAACACTAATAATTTAATGATATATCAGTATTACTGTTTGATCTTTGATTAGGTTACTGTGTTAGTTGCGAATTTTGGTTAATTATTAGTATATAAATATATAAAACTGCGAAACTTAATCTTTTTTATATATTTTTAAGCAGGTAAAGAAAGATAGCAGGAAGAGTGAAATTGAATTGTAGAAATTGAAAGCTCTGTATCAACGCCAAACACAGGTAACGATTTTACTTTTAAACGTGCTTTCACAAATGAAGCTGTAAATTCGGACCAACTGTAGGTTTGTCAAAGGAAAGCAGAAGATGCTGCAAGAGCTACCAAAAAGCTAAAAGAGTTGATGGAATCACACAAGGTTGCCGCACGACGTGAAACTGTTGGTAAATGATAAGAATGTAAACTTGTGTAACTAATATTTTGATTGATCGTAGGAAACATGATTTATCTTCGCCTGTAAAGACAGATTCTTCATTTTGGACTATTGGTACGATGTTTTCGTTTTAGTTTGTTTAAATTTTGACATTTGATAGATGGGATGTTTGAAATCAATACGTTATTTTGTATGTCATACTTCGTTTGCTAATTGACCACTGATAAGTTATATCAGGAATTTAAGGGTAACGTCTGAATTTTCTTCGTTCGATATTAGAATTCCGAGTTTGAAAAATATTAAAAACTACACGCTACAACTAACACTTCCTAGGATATCTATGACTCTCGCCTTCTCCAAGCAATTTCATTTTTTCTTTTAATTTGTAGATCAGCTAGCATATTACAAGTCTTCTGATCCTGTTTCAACAGCTGTGTGATAAACTCTTCTGCTTTATCTTTGAACTCTAATAGAGGAGAATGGACAACTTCATCTAGCATTGCAATGCTACTCCACGTTTGCTTATAATATTTGTCACTCACCATAGCAACTTTTTGGTTGAGTTCTTCATCTGTCCTCTGTTCTTGGAGTGACCATCTTGAAAATTTCATTTAAACAACATTAGTATCTGCCCAGTGGCAGAAGAATCTATTTGCAATTTAGAAATAGCATGAGTGTTTTTGGATGAAAAGATTTCTAAAAGTGAAATCGTTGATTTTTTCAACTAAGCTACTCATGAGCCTTTTATAGTGTTTAAAATGTTTGATATGTTAAATGAAGATATTACTCCTAATGATGATAACCTGTTTTTGAAGGTTTAATTTTTGTCCCATGGGTTTGTAGACATTTAATTTTACTTGATTTCCCATGAAAACTCATTTTTGAAAGGTTTGGCATTAAATGCATAAGGGTTTTGAATATAAATGTACATGTTTATATTAAATGTATACGTTTTTCCCTCTTAAATCATTAAATGTATATGTTTTTTAAATATAAATTTTTATTTAACGATTGCATTTAAATCTGACCTTTGGGCCGGTAGATATTTCACTATATAATACCATTGACAATTCAAATGTTTTTTCATCATACACCAATTCATTAAGTGAAATAGAAGAGCAACTGTTATTTCTTTGCATCAGTTCTTATAAATACATTAAAATAACATCATATACTTCTGCACAATCTGATGATTTAAAGCAACGCTTTATTAAACAAATCGAAGACCAAGTTTATGCTGATAGGTCTACTTTTCAAGAGCTGAAGAGGTGTTTTAATGGACTGCAACTTGGTCTGCTGACGAAAGACCTGAGGGCGATGCCGACGACTTCCGTTCGTGACCTATATGTTGCGAGTAATGTAGAGTGCGGAGATAGAGATTTGGAGTTCATGACAAAGATCAAGGATATACATTGAGAGGTTTAGTGCTCAATGGAGTTGAAGTTAAAGTTTCTTGAATCTTGCTATTAGATTTTAAATGTCTGAGTAGTTTTCTTTTCCATATGTAATTGTTAGTATTTTAATAATTATTTTTATGAGTTTAAAGATTTATTGTTTCAAATTATTATTTGTTTTATGCGCTATATATCGATTGCAAACAGTAATGCATATGTGTATACGACGGACCAAAATCTAAGTCGTATGATCCTAATTGTTGAAAAAATTATTTTTGACTGCTTAGATTTGATTACAGAAGTTCATTTCATTTTTGGATTTTAGTTATAATTTTATTTTTTTTGTGCATCAGGTTATCGAATATAGAGGATCTGTTGGTTATGGTAAGTTGTTGTTTAATCGTTTCTTGATCTTTATTGGATAAGATCTAACATACTCTATGTTGTAGGAAAGATTTACTTGTGAGCAGACCTTACAAACAATTTGCAGATAGGTTGACATATTTCAAATTCAGTTGAAGTTCAGGTGTGTATATATATTTATATTCTGATGTGTTATACTTGCTTAATGAAGAGGTGTTATGCAGATTTGTTATTAGTTAACGATTCATATATATTTTGATGAGTTGTTGTTGTTTAACTATTATGTTCATCTATGTATCTGTCTATGCAGTTAATATCGGTGATATATCGGTCCCTGGTAAAATACGTCTCAATATCGGTACCGATAATATCGCGATATTTGACCGATATAACCGATGCATCACCGATATTTGACCGATAAAACTAATATATTATCGATATATCACTGAGTTATCAGTGTTAAAATGCTATATATATAAATTCTGCATTATATTAAAATTACCGATATCCCACCGATATCTCACGAGATAACCTATATCTCAAATATAGGTCCTTGACCGATATTTTACCACATTAACTACATAGGTATCTGTTTAACACGTATGCTAAAAGACAAGTTGAAGCATATCATAATCAGTTTCATTTATTCCTTTTAGAATCATGTGGTGAAGGTTGTATTTTAAGAAATGAAGATGAAAGATTTATGGAACGCTACACCGCAACAATGAAGGATCTTGCATCAAGGTATGTTTCAAGATTTACAATCATGGAATATAGAATAATGTGTGCTCAATTGTTATTTAAAAGATGTTCCCTTTTATTTGTTATTTAACGGATGTTCCCTTTTGGTATAGTCTATTTTTAATTAAACCTTAAAAAATGTATAATCATTCTTTGTTTAATAAAATGTGGTATGTATCGTTTTCTAAACACTACCCATGTATTATAGCTGGAAAAAATCGTTCTTTAATAAAATGTATTATGTGAAAATTTCTAAAATCCACCCGTGTTTGCACACGTGTTTGTGACTACTGTTAATACATATATTCAATCTGAAAAAGTGCATAAAATATGGTATACATGCTTTTCTAAACATCACCCGTGTTTGCATAAGGGTTTACTACTAGTATATATAATAAATGAAAATGTTTGTGCTGACGTGGCGCAATATTAGAGCTCCTTAATTCACAATTTGGCTCCAAAATTCGGGTCCTTTTTTTATCAGTGAAGCCCCAAATTCGCTAAACTCGATCCATATCATAATGGATCTTATAAAAGCCTTCTATTTTTTCACTTTTGCGCTTTCTCTCTTCACGTTCATCTCTTTCGCCGCTTCACTTCACTTGTGACCTAAATCCTCCAGCCGTTTCTTATCATCTGAAATCGATCTACATCAATTTGATTAAATCAAATGAACCTTTCCTTTCAATTCGATCAGGTATTTGTTCTATAGATCTACATACATTTTAAAGTTGTTCAATATTCAAAACCCTAAACTCAATTTTGTGTTTGATTCTGTTTTAAACCCTAATTTCTTTCTAAGTATATCTTAAAACGAAGATCTGCTTTGTTGATTTGTGAATAACGACATCGGTTTTCCGGAACGTAAAGGGGCTGAAGTTGTGACATCGCCTGGTTCACTCCATAAAATCCATCTATCCACTTAATCACAAAAAGGTAATCTTCAACAATTCCTCTTACATTGTGTGATTTCTTATATACATAGATCAAATAATGTGCGTTTAACCAATTGGATTCAGTCTGATGTTATACAAATGAGGTTTGGTAGTTTTAGTTTACCTCATTTCTTTCTCACTGGAAACCCTAATGCTATTTTGTTTCCATCACTGTTTTTTTCATCATATCTTTCTTCTTCATCAATCTTAGGGGTGCTTGGCTTAGCTTTTCAAAACTCCTTATGACTTTTTGGAAAAGTTAAAAAGTCACAATGGAGTAACTTATTGACTTTTCTCCTTACATACACTCCCAAACCCAAACATCATTTACTTTTTCAAAAAGTCAATAAGTTATAAGTTGGCTAAAATCAGCAATCCCAAACACCCGCTCAATAGTTGTGAAAGTTCTAATTGATTCACTATTCTCATCATGTTTTGTAAGTTTATCAATCAGTTGATTTTGTTCAATTCCGTTTAATGAAAGTACATCTATTTTAGGGTTTTTTTTTGTATTTTTTATATATTTGTTTCAATAAAGTACATCAATTTTAGGATTTTTGTATTTTTGTTTCAATTGATGTTCCATTGGACTTGGATAATTATGTCGGAGATTCCAATAAAGATAATGACCAACAAAGTCTTTGAAATCACGATTTTCTTTTGTGAAATGGAAGGTCCCATTGACCTGAATTTATCACCCATCAGGTGTTCGATGAAATAACTATTGACGTTTGATTTTAACCCTAAAAATTTTGTTGTCTCTTTATTTTTGAAAATCAATGTGTATTTAAATCATATGATCAATCTAAATACAAATATTTATGTGCACAGTTTCTCATGCTCAAAATTGGTGTAATTATGTCTAGGGTTTTGTGATTAGAGGTGTTGTAGAAAAGCTGTGATATGAGGATTTGGATTCGTTATATTCAAGGTTGTTATTTTGGTTTGATTTGATTTTGTTCATACGTTCTTTTGTTGTGATTGATGTTTCCTTTTTGTTTGTGATTGATGTTAATTTAATGTTGTTCGATTCATAGGTGTATTGTTTTATAATTCAGAGTGTATTTATACTCTGCTAAGTTGTGATTTTTTATATGGTGTTGGTTTATGTAGGCTAGGGATTTGATTCCATGTTTTTAGGGCTCATCGAAGTAGATCAAAGAGATGTTAAAAGGAAGTATATGAACTTCAAGAAGTTTGATGTTGTTGAAAACTATTCAATTTAGCGCTATATAAAATCAAAATCATCATGGTGGGAGGCAAGTAGTGATGAGCTCGGTACTGACCGGTACCGGTACCAAAAATACCGGTACCGAAAATCCCTAAAAGTGGGTACCGGTACTGAATATACCTGGAACAATACGGTTTGGTACCTGTACGGTACCGGTATTTGAGGGTAAAAACCGGTAATACCGGTACCGTACCAGACCGGACCAGTACCGAACCGGTACCGAAAATGTCAAAAGTCGGTACCGAAAATGTACTTGATTCGGTAAATTCGATATCGGTATCAGATACCATTTGTTCTTTCCTACATGCAAGTGTATTTTCAACTTTATTTATTTTATTTGTTTATTTATGAAAATTTCAATTTCCAATGATTTTTTAACAGTTTGCAGCCACTAATAAATGGGCTAAAAAGTTCATCAAGAATGAAGGATTCTTGAGAGGAATTTGCCTGGTTTGTTTTACTAACTTTGGATTAGTTTTCTAATTCTTTTTTTTTTTTTAACATTTGGATAAAATTATTTTTGTTGTTTGGTTGCATATAGGATATATGTTAGGGTTTACGAAGGGAGAATGGATCTTTTAAGAGTTGTGATAATAGGAGTAGAAGGGACTCCACAACACGATGGTTTCTTTTTCTTTGATATATGTATGTCTTCATATATGTCTTCTTTTTTCAGTTTTCATCATGTGGTTTAATATTATTAATAGGGTTGATAAACTTTAAAACCATTGTATACTTTCATATCTTTGTGGTAAAAAGTCTCTTTATCCAATTTTATAGTATACTAAAAGTTGTTTAAAATGCGCGTATTTGCGAAATAAACAAGAAACGTACTTGACTGATAGCACGCTGGTTTAAATATGTGGAAGTTGTGTATGTGGCTTTTTTTAGGTAGATGGATGTAATTTAGACTCTTTTCTTGACATAGAAAGCCATCTCATTATTTTTTTAGGTCTACATATTCACACACCCATTTACCTATTTAGACACCCTTTAGACGGGTCGTCTAGATCTAGACGGGGCGTCTAGGGTTATTTTTTCTCCGACCACATTCCTGCACCGTACAACGTCAAATCAGTCACATCAGACGGGGCGTCTAGCAGTAGACGGAGTAGAAGACGACCAGGCCAAGACCGGGGCGTCTAGAGCTAGACGACCCGTCTTGAATGTTGTGCTCTGCATGTATGTCAGCCAAGTTGCAAAGTGATACGCCCCGTCTAGGCCTAGACGGGGCGTATATATCGTTCTTAAATAGAGCCATGCAGAGCATTTGTGTTGTAGAAATTTTTCAATTTGTCGTCGGAATTCTCTCTGACTTCTTCTTTGGCTTATATTACTTCCTCTGATATCATTCAATGCATGTCGGTAAAGTAGTAAAGTGATACGCCCCGCGCAGGCGTTAGACGGGGCGTCTATTTCTTTGTTAAATAGACCCATGCAGAACATTTGATGTCTCATAAAACTTTCAATTCGTCGTTGTAATTCTGTTTTTCGTGAACTTTGGCTTGTATTACTTCATCTGATATCATCCAAAGGTGGTGAACTGTCATTAAACTGGGACGGGTTATCGGGCCTGAAGTCAATACGGTAACAGTTATTAGGTTAAACTAGTTGTTGCTTTAATTATTTACTAACGGTGATATCGTTGTTAGGGGGAGAACGGTGTTCCCAATTCTAACGACCAAGAGGAGGTTGTGTCTAGTGTACAAGACATTATTCGTGATGGTGGAGGATATGGTGATGAGGCACCCCCATACGCAGGCACTTCGTATCTCGCGGAGATCGTTTGAAAAAAGGCTAAGGTTTCACAGTGAGTATAATACATATTTACCCGATGAAGATCAGCCTTATATATTTTGGAAAAAAGTATTGGAGGGACGGTTTCCAGCGTGCAAATTTGTATCTCAATCGACTACACGTCAAAGAGTGTCTTGTGTTGAATCGAAGACTGTAACCGAAGGGAAACTCGAGGAGTAAATGGAGGTAAATGAGAAATACTGACATTTTTTAAATATATATGCTTTTTTTGCGTAATATAGTGTGTTATGGTTTAACATAGTGATATGTTGCTGATCTTATTTCAGGTGTTTCTACAGCACCTAACGAGTCTCAGTCATCGTCTGATGATTAGTCTTGGTCAACCACGGTCAAGAAAGCAAGAACAATGGCTCGATCTTTTTATGTTTAATGCGATTTATTTGTATAAATAATACAAAGATTTTTTTAATACAATAAAAAAAACTTTTGGTATAACTAATAGGATTTTATTTACTTAATTTAATCTTTGATATAAGCCGACATTCCTTGAGTACACCCAAAGCACAACAATTAAACCATACAAAGATTTGTATCTAAAAACAACAAACTCCGGGTATTGACAAACAGAGGGTAATTATACTCTCCGAGCTCTCACGTCCAACCGTCGGCACCGGGAGATGACGAAATGTCAATACTATCTGTGGCGACGGTTGGGCATGAGAGCTCGGATACTATGATTACCGGCTGTTTGTCAACACCCGAGTTTGTTGGTTTTTAGATACGAAGCCCATCTAAAAACCAACAAACTCTAGGTATTGATAAACAACAGCAATTATACTCTCCGAGCTCTCACGTCCAACCGTCGGCACCGGCAGACGATGAAATGTCGATACTGCTGGTGGCGACGGTGGGACGTGAGAGCTCGGAGAGTATAATTGTTGGTTAATACCCGGAGTTTGTTGGTTTTTAGATAGGCTTTGTACGGTTTAAAAAACCATACAAAGGCCATGTAAAAACCAACAAACTCTGGGTATTGAGAAACAACAACAATTATACTCTCCGAGCTCTCACGTCCTACCGTCGGCACCTGCAGACGACGAACTATCGGTACTGCCGGTGGCGACGGTGGGACGTGCGAGCTCGGAGAGTATAATTGCCGTCAGTTTCTCAATACCCGGAGTTTGTTGGTTTTTAGATACAAAGTCGATCTAAAAACCAACAAACTCCGGGTATTGACAAACAACAACAATTATACTCTCCGAGCTCTCACGTCCAACCGTCGGCACTAACAGTTGACAAAATGTCGATACTGTCGGTGGCGACGGTGTGGCGTGCGAGCTCGGATAGTGTAACTTGCTGGTCAATGCCCGGAGTTTGTCGGTTTTTAGATAGGCTTTGTATGGTTTATTTGCTGTGCCTTTGGTGTACTGGTAGAATGTCGGCTTAAATCAAAGTTCAAATAAGTAAATAAAATCCTATTAGTTATACCAAAAAAAATTTTAAATGTATATATACGGGTCGTCTAGACCTAGACGCCCCGTCTTGGTCTGTCAAGAAGACCAATCTACCCCGGGTTTGTTGGCCGTCTAGGCTAAACTCAGGGGCAAAATAGTCATATTATCAAGGCATAGACGAGTCATCTAGATCTAGACGACCCGTCTAGTTTGAGCGGGATCTTTTATCCGTAAAAGACGAATTTAAATTTTAAATCCTAAATTACCATTCTACCCTTGAACTGCCGACCGTCTAGGCCTAATTCAGGGGTAAAATAGGAATTAACCACATGAGTGTTTCACAGCTCAGCATGGTTAATTACCATTTTGCCCTGGAATTAGGCCTAGACGGGGGCAGTTCAGGGGTAAAAAGGTAATTCGCAGCCTAGACGACCCGTCTAAGAGTCATATATGACCCGCAACCTAGATGACCCGAGGCAGACGACACTCACCCAAACACACTCAAACATACACACACATACGTATTCGACTGTATCCGGACCGTATTTTTGCCAAATAAAGCATCTCTAGTACGTATTTTCATCTGTACTTCTATATACTTTAATGTATTATGCATTTAGATCGTAGGTTGTGTGTGAATTTGATGATTTTTGGGTTTAAGGGCTGTCATCTTCGAGTAGTTGGGTTCTGTGAAGAACAAGACGGGGCGTCTAGCCCTAGACGACCCCGATAGACGACCCTAATTTTTTTGTTAACTTCTATAATTTTTTGATTTGTTTGTGTAAAATTACTAATATAATCGCATATTAGTTATGGACGAGATTAGATATCCGATTTACTGGGACCCACATCCGCATGGTCCGCGACGGGCCCCGCCAGTGCCGGTTGATCCGCTCCACGGCCACCCCTATCTCAAGTTTCCGCACGACACTGAGGCCGCCCGTTTTTGCGGGAAGCTACGGCGGATGCACGTCGGATTGCACTCGGCGGTCGACTGGGATACGATCGAGGCGATTGGTGAGACGCCGAGACTGCGTTTCTTCATTCCTGTTGATTCCCGTGGCATCGTCTGTTTGACTTAGCTGGCACGCCGAGTTATAGGGAGCTGCTCGTCAAGTTCATGTGGACCTTCTCGTTCCACCCTCCACGGGTCGACCAGCCGCCTGCCTAGCCACATGGTCATTCCCCTCCGCCTGAGGTTTCATTCAGGCTCGCCGGTGTGTGGCGTTCGATGACGCTTGCGGAGTTTGCCGTTCATAGCGGCATATACCTGCAGGAGGAGATTGCCACCGATGTTTATACGGAGGGGCTAGTGGCGGTGGATAAACCCACTCTATTGGGATTTTGGGGGGTGGTCGCAGGCCCTGACACTTGGGAGCATGTCAGGGCGAATGAGAGGATTTCTCACGTTGCCAACCCGCTGTACAGGTACATACGTTTATTATATTATTGTTTGATTCTTAATTGTTTGAATTAATTTACGTATTTTGCTAATATAATGTGTAGGTATTTACATTGGATGCTCGCTACGTCTATTACCGCTCGCGGACACAGCCGTGAATGGTGTACGAGCACCGATTTATTTTTTTACTATTGTCTTTTGTATAGAAGCCCGTGCGCGCTTGCGCACGGTCTCGCCCGGTACTTCGCCTCCGCCTATCACCGGCAGGAGCGCGGGTTTTTGTACGGCGGGGCGTATGGCACCGTCATAGCCAGGTCGTTGGGTCTTGTGCCGGAGGCCGACCCGCGCTTACAGCCGACCATACCGTCACGTGGATGAGTTTTCAGACCTTGCGCAGGATGAGGCTGGTGAAGAGGTTCCACATGCTCGGCGAGCGGTTTAAAAGTCGCGAAGGTGAGCCATGGATTCCGGGGCCGCTGCCAGATCACTTCGATCCAGTCCATCAGCCGGCAGATGAGGCAGCGGTAGTCCAGGACCCTCCGGTTGATTTTGACTGACTAGCACCGCCACCGCCGCCACCACCTCACGGGGTGCCTCAGTTTCCGCAGCACTGCCTTCCAGGTCATGCCCCGGAGGTTGCGGCCTACCCGCGCTTACGAGCCGACGTCGACAGGCTTATAGATCTCATGGGTTGGGTGGTCCGGGAGATGCAAGATAGACGTGAGAGAGACGAGTTACCTCCCATACCGCTCTCACCACCTCGAGCACCACATCAGCAGCAGCAGCAGCAGATGCCAGATCCCGATCCCGACTCCGAGGCCGACTCGTATGGATAGACATTTTGTATTTACTTTTCAGCTGTACAGATAAATATTGTTTTGATTGTACAAATTTATGTTATATATGTTATATTTAACTTTATTTTCAGTTATTCGATTACTTGTTGATTGTTTGTGTTAAATCGACATTGAAAGTAATACGGAAACAACATACACTTGTTGCATTCATCTTAAAATGTTGAAAACAATATTAAATTTTAATATTATATGTTTTTTTTAAAATATAATGTAAAAACAATTAAATATATAAACCATTGAAAAACATAACTCACTTTTTGTACAACAAACAAAACTTTTTAAAAACCTAAAATTACACCTAAAAAATCAACCTCCAACAACAACCAATTTACCTCACCAAAACACTATTTTTTCAATCTCCCCAATAAAACACCCCTTTTCCAACAAAAAAAACACAACATCCTAGACGGGCCGTGTAGGTCCAGACGGCCCGTTTAAACACTAAAATCTATGGGCCCTGCCAGGTACTTGCTGATTTCTCAAAATCAGTGCTATACGGGTCGTCTAGGCCTAGACGACCCCGTCTAGGGCCCAGGGTTGTCCAAATAGGCAGCAGAGGTGTGTGAATAGATTGAGTTTTTTTTATTGTCTACCACCTCATCATTTTTTTCTTCTTATATACAACTTAATATCATCTTATATGGTAAAGAAAAGGTATACAGTTTAGCATTTTCACACGTTTGTATTATTTGCATCCAATTTTGATGTGTTTAAGGGGTAACCAGTCATTCTATTGAATTATTTCATAAATAAATCATGTATTTCGTACCAGTTTTAGGACTTTAATAAAACAAAATTGGATGAAGGGATTTTTTGGTGCAAAATGAGAATGTATAATGGTTTTAACCTTATTCGTTCTATATGTGACAAGGTATAGCACTAACGTCAAATTCTTTTCAGCAAGTGTTTTATCGCAGCGGCAATGGAAGTGCAGGTGTTGGTGAGGCGTGTGGGGCTTGCAAGTTCTTAAGAAGAAAGTGTGTGGCAAGCTGCATATTTGCACCGTATTTCGATCCGGAACAAGGTGCGATCCATTTCGCAGCCGTGCACAAGGTGTTTGGATCTAGTAATGTCTCCAAGTTCCTGTATCATATTCCGGGGAACAAGCGGCTAGATGCGGTGGTGACCATATGTCACATTTAGACTTTAAATTTTAGTTAAAAATAGGTTGACATTGACATTAATGGCACAATAGAATATGGTGAATTTCTTCTAGCACCTTTGCACACGAACAAGCTTTAGAGAGATGAAAGTTTCTTTGTAACCTTTAGATTTTTGATAAAGATGGCAGTGGGTACGCAACTGTAACTCGAATAATTATATTCGTCCTATGTTTCCATACGCTATAACATGAAATAAATTAACTAGGTTCCGAACAATAATTCGTGAATATGTTTCCTTCGTTTTATGGCATGGAGTGGGTTAACTAGTTATAAACACTCAAACAAGAGAGGTTAAAAGTGGACAATTGGAAAAATGAATGATTAAAACAAAATTAAAAACAAAAACACACACACATCAGTGGTGTGTGTATCGACCTGAGCTAGAGAAAGAGAGGGAGAAAACCCTCACAATCCAAAAATCAGCAAATTGAAGGGTGATCAAGGCCAAATCTTATGCATGAACCCTAATACATGATCATCTAGACTTGCTAAACATGTGGTAAGTTATAGTTTTTGATTTAGTGAACTTGCAAGTATGAGTATGCAAATTATCTTTGATTTCATATGAAATTAAGCATGAGGATGAGTTAGAATCAGCAAATAAAACTTGGATTATAAATGATTTTGAGTAATTAGATGTTTAGAGGTGAAACTCATAATTGATGGTGAAGATGGCGATATGGGTATGTCACCCATGTCTAATCTTTGTCCAATTCTTGATATATTGTGATGTATGTAATTAATTCTTACTAGTTAGGTTGAATATGGTATGTATTAGTTTGATGTTTTGTTTTGTTGATGATTGAAAGCAAGTACTAGAAAGAAAGCCATGAAATATTTGTACATTATGCTTAGAAACTAGTATGCACACCAAGTGTTTGATGAAATATCTAAATGGTAATGATATGTAAAACTGTATGCAAGTAATAAGTAGTTATATATATATAAGGTAATTATGATGTATTTGATCGTAAAATATCATGAGGAATATGTCCTTGACGAATTCCATATGAGAATGTAATTAATGTGTCTTTCGGTAGAAGTATGCTTTAGGAGTTTATGCACATGTTTGACTGATGTAATACGCACCGTGCGTATTATGATTAAGAAGTAAACATGAAGCATATGAGAATCCTAGAAAAGGGTAAATTTGGAATGATGTCGGGTTAGCTAAGTACGGGATATAGTGTAGTTATAAAGATATAAAAATGCTAGTATAGATGGGATGGATCATGTATGTGTATATGTATGCAAATTGGTGACCAGGTAGTTGTACATGTAATATAATATGAGCATGAAATGAGTATGATGTTACTACCATTGTCTATCATTTTAAGATGGTTTCATGTTCATAGTTTGAAAATATATTAATAGGACAGTTGACTTTTAAAGTCAACAATGTATGAATATCATAGATTGGCCTTTGGACACGATTGTTAGAATAGAAGCTAATGCGTTATGTACTAGTTGATTGATATATTTGTGTATGAAGATAATTGAATTATGAGAGAATTTAGAATGAAGTGACTATTAGTATATGTATTATATATGCGGCAATTGACTAACGAAAGTTAAGTAATGTACGAATGAAAAGAAAATGAATGTTTGTATGTATGCTTACATAAGCTAATCCTGTGATGAACGCAATGACATGTAAGGACGGAAATCTTGTCAATTGACTCAAGCATGGATGGCTAACGAGTCAAGAGGAAGCAAGGAGACAAGCACGAACGCGGACACTTAAGGTATATGAATAACGAAACTCACTTCTTAGTATACATGATGATATTGTTATATGACTGTTAGGAGTTTTGTAGGAATAGTTGTGAAATGTAAATAAATGGAGTAAGGAATGTTGTAGTAAGTGGTTTACAGTTTAAAAGTAACGGAAAATGCTTGGTGAGACTAAATGGATCAAAACATGAAAATTGACAAGGTGAGATGTAGTAAATGGTTTGATTTTAGTGTTAAGCGTTAGAAGGATATGGGGATAAAGGGTTGGGGAAAGTATGAATGAATTTGAGAACTTCGTTGATGACTATTTCACGTTTAGGGACCCCTAGAATACTTGGTGAGTGTGCAGAAGGAACAAAACAAGAAATTTAGCGTTGGCTTAGCAGGCCTGGTCGTAAGTTACGGCACGCAGCCGTAGCTTACGGCAGGCACCTGCTGTTTTCAAAGGTTTTCTGGCCGAAAGCTACAGCAACCCAGCCGTAGCTTACGGCGGGTTTCGCCTTTCGACATGTAGTATGAACTTGTATGTATAACCATGAATATATAAGAGGATATACTCATGTTGTAGTTCAATAGTTGCATATCAATGGTAAGTATTTTTATGAAGATGTTGAATTTCAATATATATATATATAAACATGAATGCACGAGATGTAGTTATTGGAATGTAGTTTGTTGGCTTGTGTTAAGAGAAAATTGTAGATTTCATTATGTTTAAGAGCACATGATGCTAACCGTGTTATCTTGAGAAAGAAATGTAAAGTGCAGTTATGCTAACATAGAGAAAGAGCGTTGATGCCCGAATGTAATGGATGAACGAGGAAGGATAATTGAAGGAATCATCTTATGTCGTCTGAACACGACATGGTCCTTTCGTTTTGTGTTTATAGTATATGTAAGATGTCACCATATACTAATGTGTGAATTGTTAATGATGACCGAAGGTTACTTAAACCATGGTTATTATCTAAGGACAAACGGGTGAAGATCGAGCTAAAGAGCTTGGACTGTACGAAAAGGTTGTCATTTAATCATATTTGAATGATTTAATAACTAAATTAATTATGTATGAATGATGTAAATTCTTTTAAAGAATTCGTTTTTAATGGTTTCCATTTGTGTAATTCATTTGTGAAGAAAGAAATTTTATGGTTCGAAATTCTGCTGCGTCTTATTGGTTTAAACTTCTCGGGATGTTTCAAACTGCTGCTCAGTGTTCTTAAAAAGTAGAGTCCCATTGTGTATTTGCTAGCTTATTTGCATCATCAACTGCACCCAAAAGTTTACAACCACAACCTCAAACAACTGGATTCAAGGAACTTATTCAATTCATAAGCCGACCTCCACAATTTATAGAGAAAACTTCAATACAATCCGCTTTGTTAGTAAATTATGTAATATGTCACTTTATTTGCATTAATTTTATCTATACACTTAAGATTAATGTAATTTAAAATTTCTAGCCCGGGAAGAATCCTGGGTGATAACCTAGTCTTTTTTTATATAAGAATAAAATACTGATCTCGTTGTGCTCCTCGTTTCCAATATAGCCTTTGGTTCGATTATTCATCCATTAAAAATCTTGTTCCTTTATCTCCTCCACTACTCTGTATGTGCTTATGTCTTTTCCTTCAAAAAGTCATTTGTTCCTTATGTTCCAAATATACCACAAAGTCACTAAGAAAATTGCATGCACTATTCTACTTCGCCTATTAGGTAAACCCATTTTACTTACGCTTCGCATTATTCTAGCCCATGATTCGTCGATACTCCGATCCATGAGAAAAGTTGTTTCCATGTTTCTTTAGCTCTTTGACACCGGACAAGGAAATGGTCTGTTGTTTATTCCGAATTGTCGCACATTACACATTTGTTTGATTGTAGATTTACTCCTCGTTTTATTAATTCTGAGGCAGTTGAAATTCTTCCTTCATAAGCGTGCCATACAAACATACTAACCTTTGGTAAAACAATTTTGTTCCACCAAAAGTCACACGCCGGTCTATTTAAGTCAATCTGATTCGCTAAAGTTTGTCAAACCATATATACCGAGAACCCGTTTTCTTTATCATGCTTCCATCTCCAAAAGTCTTTCCCAGGTAAGATAACCTGTTGCGATAGTGTTGATTCAGCTCAAACATTTCCTTTTTCTCTTCTTCATCAGTTGGTAAATTGCACCAAGCTCAATCTCATATTCTATTCAAATTGTTGTCTTTGTAGCATTCAATGACCTTTGCTCCTTTGTCTTTCGCCAACCGAAACAACCTAGGAAACCTGTCTATTAGGGCGCCACCTTCTATCCAATAGTCTGATCAAAATAAAGTATTTTCACCTTTTCTAACATTACTTACCAAATACTTTTTAATATCTACACCATACTTTGAGAACTCATTTTGTATGTTTACTATAGTTTTCCAACACCCGGTCATTTAACTTTTTACAGGAACCATACCTTACACCCGAGTATTGTGATGTATTGCCTTTATTGTGTTGACCCAAAATTGTTCTGTTTCATCTTTTAGTCGCCACCACCATTTTAACAATAGTGCTAGGTTCAATTATTTTATACCACCAACCCCAAGGCCACCCACTGAGCTAGATGCTAAGATTTTATCCCATCTAACCCATCTAATTTTCTTCGCTTCACTATTACCTCCCTATAGGAACTTGCTTCTTATACCTTCTAGAGTATGATGATGGCCGCCGGTGCTCTATAAAGTGACATGTAATAGTTTGGTAAACCCCACAAACCGACTTTATTAGTGTAATTCTCCCATAAAACGATAAGAGTTTTGCCTTCCACAAACGTTTGTTAAATTTATCGGTGACTTCCTTCCAATTTGAGACTTGATTCATATTCGCCTTTACATAATACATCTATATGTTGTGTAAGCCGAACTTGAACTTATTTAGTTTAAATTTAGAAATCTCAAGTTCGAAATCGTCCGATATATATATACATACACAATATGATATAATAAGAAGAAAAGTTTACATAGTTATAAAACTTTAAGTAATTACAAGTTTTAAAACATATTACACAATCCTTTAAAATGTATTATTGACTTTTAAATAAACTTTTGCCACGTTTTTTAAACAACTGTATTTTTTGAATCGCTATTAAATTATAATTAACCTGAGCTGTTATAAGTAATTTACGAATGACTCAGCTCATTATATATCATATAAATATGCTATGTCGGTATTTTTCGTTTCCAGTACATTTATGAGTTCTTTTACTTGGATCATATTAATTTGTTTATTTTTGGTTGAAATTAGTTATCTAATAATAGTTTTATAGTAACAGAAAATTACAGAATGGCCACTAGAATTAACAATAGTTATTTGCTGAATTATATTGTAATACTTAACTAGTTATTTCAAAGCTTTGCTTTTTTTGATGTCCAGATCAAACAATGTCGGTCCTGTTGATAATATTCTATGATTCTTTTTAATTTTATATAAAGTGACATTGAACAATTTTTGTTATTGAAATAAGATAATATAATGTGTCATTAAATTTCGAATATACCTTTATTTTCATCTAAACAAGGAAAATTGTTATGTAAAAATCTGTGTTTTATTAAGTGAAAATTTTGTGAGTGAAAATACCCATCAGAATAGTAAAGCTTTATTATTAAAAGGAGAGGACACTTTTTTTCATCAAATAGATATCATTACGAACCAATCACGGCCAAGAAACATGCTCTTGGGTCCTATGAAAAAGATTGTGGATCAATATTTTTTTAATAAAAGCATACTTTTGTATACGCGTACTAACAAATTGAAAACCAACATTTCTTAATAGTGTTACATTTGTTGCTAAAATAAAAATTCAGTTACAAAAATTATTATAGTACTTATTCAAATTTCAAAACCATTTTATTATTCGTATGTTAATCAGATACCCAAAAAGAGTTAGATCATGCAGTATAGGACATACAGGACTCACCTATGTCGATCTCTAGCTTCCCCGTTAGTTTATTTGGACACGAATAGGCCGAAATTAACTACCATTTTAGCTGTCCCCAATCGCTACTGATCACCACCTTATTGCTTCTTTTGTTGATCATGAACCACCACCATATCTAGCCACTCGATCATGTCTATCGGCACATCACCCAATCATCGCTTTGCATCACCGTCGTTGTTCAATCATCGAAGCACCACCTTCGTTTATCGCCTAACTGATTATACATCACGACCTCAAGATCTCTCTTGCTTTGGTTTAGTCGGTCGCTCCCCAAAGCCATCACCTAGGGCTGACATAACAGGTCAGACACAACACAATACCTGAGATGCTAAACATGAACACGACACGATAACTTATCATATCATTTTTTCAAACAGGTCAAAACGAAATAACATGTCAACCGTTTGGATGAGAATCTAGTAGTAGTAATATTGATGCATGAAGATACTATTTAATGGTTCTTAAACATGCCTTCAACATGCACGAAATGACATGTCAACCATTCGGATGTGAATCTAGTAGTAGTAGTAATGTTGATGCATGAAGATACTATTTAACGAGTCTTAAACATGCCTTAAGTTCTTGTTGCAAAATGTAATTTACCTTATGTTCTTCTTTATGGGGATTTGGTAGACAAAACTAAGATGCAACTTAGTGAACCTTATGATTTGTTTGATTGTTTATTATATGTCACATGCAAGATTATAGAATCGTTTTTTTACGGGTTGAGGCAACTAACATCTCCATACACATTAGTTAATTATTATATTAAAAGGAATAGTAAATTATAAATTCTTATTTATACTATATTATAATATAATATAATGCATGGATGAGGAGAATTTTAATATGTTAAAAAAAATAAGAATTTTTTTATTTTAACTTATAAATACATCTTGTATTTATGATCTTTAAAATGAAGGTAAATTGATATTTTAAACAATAATTATATTTTAGCCTCTCATTTTATTACACTTAAATCCTTAAATTTTAATATAATAATGTGTAATTAGTTATATTTTTCTCTCTTCACAACAAACTTATAATTCTTTTACGTACTTTGCCATATCTTATAAATTATAATATTTTAAAAAAATCCAAAAGTACCGTGACGACCTACTCATTTTTGTCAACGTTTTAATAGTTGTCTTGGTTAGCATTGACGTGCGAATTGAAAGACAAGTAGATGATGCATTAGTGTACAAGTGATTTAACCCTAACGAACTTAGTCATTATCCCAGAATGTTTAATAGCTATAGAATGTCAATAGATTAAACCCTCATATTAACCAAATTATAGATAATTAGTTATTAGTTACACTTTATCCCCTTATAAAAACTAACTCCCCTTGATTTTTAAACGGTCATAACGTTTTAGCACGTAATATATATATATATATATATATAATTAACACTATGTGAACAAATATTTTATTCTCTTTAACTTGAGTATAGTATTGCTATAGATTCTTTAATTAAAAAAATGTAATGTTACGTGATTAACAGTATCTAAGGGTGACTAAAACTAAATCGTTAACCAAATTGAACTGAAATCAATCAAAAATTAAGTTAACTGAAAATTGATTAACCCAAATGCGAATTAACCAAAAATAGTGATCGATTTTTTATGCCCTCATTTAACCAAAATTAACTGAACCTAATCATTCATATTTTCATATATTTCTAGCTTTTATACCTTTAGTTCATGTACTTCATATTTATACCCCCCATTTTATGTATTTATTACTTCCATTTTCATATACCTATACATCCGTTTCATGTATTTATTCCTATATTTTATGTATTTCTAATAAAAAGTTTTAGCCCAAGTTTAGTTTTGGCTATTAACAGAAATTAAATGAATCAAATCTAAAACCGTCAATCTAACTGAATAAATTAAATCCATACACATGAAATGGATTACCCGATTATTTCGCTTTTGATGTATATCTATCACAATAATGTTACAAAAATATTATATTAATAAGAAAACTATAAAAAAACAAGTATCGCAACGCGATGTGTCGCTCCCGCCAGATCGCGCGGGTATCCTGCTAAGTCTAAATATATGAAGGAGTTGGACACACTAAGGACATTTTTTGGGATATGTCTACGTAATGTTAGATAATAATGTTTTAAGTTAGGTAAATTTGATTTATCTATGGTGCTTGTATGTGTCTTGAATTCTTAATTTATTTATAATACTACTTATATTGGATGTTTAAGGTTATTGGTGTTTTTTTAATGTCAAGTTTAAAGTTCGTTTGCGTTTTTTTGTGTTTGTGTCTTCACAAACTATTCGCGACTAGTGTTCACGAATTGTTCCCACACAACTAAAATTCCTTAACAAACGAACACGAACATAAACTTCTGTTCGACATGTGTTCACGAACAGTTTACGAACATCTGAATTTTCTTATCGAACAAACACGAACATGGCCTCGTTTGCGTTTGTTCGATTCATTTACAGCCCTATCCAAAACACGTAGGACGTAATTATTTCAATCGTCTTTTCTCAGCCAAATCACCTCATTCCCAGCCGTACGTAGCCGATGTTCCTTTCTTTCTAATCATGATTTTAATAATCCACTCTCATTTCATGTTATCATTTTCACCTGGCCACAACTTGAAATAATTGTTATTTTATTTTATGCTAGCATCAACTCAAAGGGCGCATACAGTTGGTTGTTAGGGGCGTACCTACTTTAGGGGGAGGGGTTGCCTCTACTACCCTTGGCGTTCTGACAGTAGTGTAAATTTTTGAAAAATTTGACATTTTTTCGATTTCGTTACCCCCATTATACAAAACGTTACCCCTATGAAAATTTTATGAATCCGCCACTGTTGGTTGCTGAGAGATCGAACCAACTCATCTAAAATATGCACAACAAAAAGTACACAATCAGCAATCCAAATATATTTTGATCCCTTAGTGAAACACACCAAACTTTTTTGATCGTCTAGTGAAAAGCGGTATAGATCAAAACTCGCTTGTTGGATACTTTTTACTAATTGACGTGTGTGACTCTAACCAGCATCATCTTGATGGACTCATTCACATCATTAGCTTAGTTTCTTCACTGACCGGTCTCGTGATGTATGAAGAGTTGTAACTAATGTCTTGATGTCCAAAGGGAAAAAAAGTTACTTTTTTAAGTAATCAATCAATTCAAATTCGTAAGAAACGCTATAATTTATTGTTTTCGTATAACACACAAGTCAATAAACTAGTCCTAGCATTACAAGTCTGTTAGTCTCTAGCTGGTTTCATCAGTCGATTAGATGACATATTTTTCTATCGTAGTTCAGATTCAAGTCGGTTCAGTGAGGGCGACCGCGAAAGTCACGGAAGGGGTGATTTTGCTCGATGGGATATTAAGAATAAGCAGCAGCCTCAGATGAGGAGATGGCCAAAGAGAGAGACCCAACCTGGTGATGATTTAGGTTGACAGTTGAGTAACTGGTAATGGATTATTTGGTGAATTGTAAAAAAACAGACCTTTATTTAATTGATAAAATGGGCTATATTGGAATATGGTTAGAAATTTAGCTTATTTAATAAACTCTAGTTTTCTATTTGGTAAAACGTTTTTATAATTATTTTATTTAGTAAAAATTATGTAGACATTTTTTCAAAAAACCAAAGAGGAATGAGGTCAATTTTGTTTTCATAAAACTAGGGAGAGATCGGCGTTCTAAATTTCAGTATTAATGCTCTATATGAAACATGAAAAAGATTGGTGTACGCTGACACCAACATATACGCGGAAGTTTTCCTCTCCAAGTTTGCATGCTTTAATTTCACCCACTGGTACAAGTTGGTTTTTATTTGGTCCACAATCCTGAAACTGATACAACTCTCTATTCTCGAAGATTTTTTCAATTATGCTTTTACAAACACTGAGAACATCTATGCATTGATGGACTGAATTGAACTTGAATATTGTGTTCCGATTTAACTAATGTTTTGATACACAGAATTTGAATTTGTTCAAGTAGAACCAAAGATTTATAACTGTAGATTGTATCTAGAAGTTCATGATTTTTTTCTTAAAGGATGTGAAAACGATTTATGGTCAACTTATGGGTTCAATATTGATATCTGTGTGTTCGCCCCTTCCACAATTAGTTAAGAATGATATAAAAAGGGAATTAAATTTGTGATGGTTATAGTTTCTTTTTTTAATATTGTTTGTAAGACTATAAGATAGGGCTGTTGATGAGCCGTGCCGAGCCGAATTAGGGCAAGCTCGGGCTCGGCTTTATTATAAACTGAGTTGGTTCGGATTCGAAACTGAACTGAAAATCAAAGCTCGGGCTCGGGTTGGTTTTAAACTGAGATGGTTCGGCTCGGGTTAGTTTGGCTCGATTTTAAAAATAAAAATTAGTACGTGGCTCTAAAAATTAAGTATTCTAAAATATTATTCAATACTTTAAAAGAACATATCTAAAATAAGTTCAACCTAATACATCTCAAGCCAAAATCAAGTTAAATAACACAAAATAAGTTTTAAACTTTGACGAAACACAATATTAGTTCATTAGCATGGTAATCAACGCTCAATCAAGTCATAGATATCAAATTATAAACCTAAATACATATAAATAATAGTTAGTTTTTTTGTAATATATATATATATATAAAAAAATATATATTATAAGTAAAATAATCCGGGTTAAGCCGAGCTGAGCTAACAAGCGAGGCAAACCGAGCCAATCCGGCTCGTTACGAGCCGAGTCAAGCTAGACTTACTTTCTAACCGAGTTGAGTCGGCTCGGCTCACTTTCAAAACAAGCTATATCGAACGAGTTTTTTACGAACTATATCCGAACGAGCTATGAGGCACTAACCTCGGCACTACTGTAAGAATAAGATTTGAAACTAAAAACATATAATTGAGTATCTGCATACAATGAAATTAACTGTTAACTCCATTTGAAAATATGTTCATTAATTTGTTATTTAAAATTAAAATTTATATTTATGAGTTATGCAATATATGAATATTTTTTTCAAATTAGTTACATCGTCATTCAATTTTTGAGCTCGAGTTAACCAAAGAACCAGTGTGTCGTTGGCTCAGTGACCAATACAATTTTTAAAACATTTGTTGTAAAGTTTAATTAAGTAATATTAAAAAAAAGTTAACTGATAGTTTCTTTAAACAGAAAATAATTTACACTTTTTACCTGATACATTTCCAAATTCTGATAGTATATTACTAACCCAAACTTCAATCCATCACTTGAAAATTCTGCTGACTTCGTTAAACGAAGTCACAAAATAAAACTATGATTGTTATAGCAAGAAAGCCAACATGTCAATACACAAGAAATTATATGCGACGAAATTTAAAGAATATCTTGTGAACAAAGTACTTTAATAGCTATTACGAAAATTATGAAACTCGGACCCAACTTAATGATTGAGTTCTTGGTATGGTGGCACAGTGACCGTGAACACGCAACATAAGTTGCCACGAGATATTAAGTTTTAATTTGTTAACCTTTTACGCGACTAACCTCTTTCATTTTCGCCATATGACTGGATGAAACACGCGAAGGCGACTTACCGTTTAAAAATGGAGTGCTTAAAAATGTCACAACTATGTTAAAATCAAATTCCAATTAAAAGTATTGACATTTTCAGTTTCTCAGAAAAAGCAAGTTCCAAATTGCCAAATCTATAAAGCAAAAACATGTTCAATTTCATCTAAGGATGTGAAACCCTCGTTGAAAATGTTAAGCTTGACGTGTATAACGGGATAGCTTTATACAATTTAATAATACTAAGTTCAAATATATTATGATTTTATCATTACAAGCTTTCAATTAATAAGCCGATCAATATCGACACAAGAGTCCAGAGTCAAGACCTTTATATTTTTCCTTTTTCAAGCTAAGGATGATTATATATAATTAAATAACTCACATATTTACAAAAATTGTTTGTCAAATAGGGGCGGACCTAGAGTGATAGAAGGGGTAACCTACGTTGTCCTTTGACGCTCCAACGGTAGTGTACATTTTGGAAAAATTTAACGTTTTGTCGATTTCGTTACCTCTTTTGATTGAAACGTTACCCCTATGCGAATTTTCTAGATCCGCCACTATGTCAAATTCAATTTTAAACATTTCAAGATTAATTCTGTTATTGTTTTGAAATATTGTATTTAAATAAATTCAACTTTGACAACATTTCCAACTTTTGAATTATACAGTAACACTTTCAACTTTTAACTTGTTTTCTCTGGCACTCTCAAACTAATTGAACCTTAACCCAGTAAATTTATTTGCTGATGTGGCATTAGACGTGACAATTTTTGCTACGTGGCATCTGATGTGACACTTGTTTAGTGACGTGGCATATGTTATCAACTAACTGGGTTAGGGTTCAGTTAGTTTGGAAGTGTTAGAGGAAGATAAGTTGAAAATTAAAAGTGTTGTGGTGTAAATCGAAAATTAGAAGTGTTATCGATCAATTAGTGAAATTAAGGTTATTTAAATCCAATATCCCTATTGTTTTTGTCATTGATGTTGAACTTTTGAGTTATTAAAAATATATTCTTATTGTATATCTCTTAGAGAGTAAATTAAAAATTATGGTTTCTCTTCAAATAAGATCTTTTAGCTAATTGGGTTGGTTATAAAAATGTTAATGAGATGGATTCTCAAATGGATAAGAGGAAACATGAGAGATATTAAAAATTTTACACGAGCATAACTTGAGCTATGATTGGAGTTACGAGATCCATAAGCAAGTATTAGAAAGGCCTCAATGAGCTGATGTTTAGCCTAACTATCAAACTCAAATTCTTTGATCTTAGGCCTGGATTTTATTAATCAAGATTTTTCCTCGAATTTAACTTGAATTATTTCTAGTCAATTTCTAATCTTTGAAAATTTAGTAAACATGTCAAATTTAGAAACTTTCTATAAAGGACACCTATTATATTGGTTTAAGCATTCAAAAAATTATCGTAAAGACATACTATTTCGAAAGCAATGGTGGCTAGGAATGGCTTCAGTCAGGTCATCGATTCACCTTATGGTCGACTTGCTTGGATCGAAGAAGAAGAGCCCCTTTCATATTGAAGGTCGGTTACACTTTAAGGGACCATTCCCTGTAAGGAATGCCGCTATTCACCCAAATCATCCGAAAATTATTTTCTAGGTTTATTGGTATCTGTGCCGCGTCAACAATGACTTAATTTCATATTATAAATACTATTACATACCTTGCTCTTTATTCTCTCGTCTCCACTTCTTCGCATCTAATATAAGTTTTTACGTCTCTGAATTCCTACGGGGTGAAGGTAAAACTGTCTACATCTTACCCTCCTGAGACCCTACCTTAGCTTAACCATTAGTAGGATTTACTAAGTATGATGATAACCCTAGTGTCTAACAATGGTGCATTTGTTATCGCATGTCGCAATAAATTTCATTGGACACTATTTTTACCCTTTTCTTCGTTTTAACTATTTATGATTAAAAAAAAGAATAATCAATCTACAAAATCATCAAAAAATTAGATAATCCTGTAATAAAGTTGGCTTGTAGAAGGCCAGCAGGCCCATACCCTTTAATGTACATTGCTCAAACTTGGGAGCTCTTATTCAGAAATCTAATGATGCGTTTGATTTGCAGGACTTTTCTAAGGAACTAAAATCTGTTAAATGAATTGGAATTTAAAAGAATTTTAATTTGTCAAATGAAAATAGAGTTTGAAAAAATTGGATTTGCAATTAAAAATTTCCATAAGAAACTAGAATTTTAAGAGTTGATATCTATAAAAGGAATGTAAATCTATAATAAATTTGAGTAAAAAAAAATTATAAATGATATGGAATTCATCACTACGGCCAACACTCATCGGTTACATCAGCACCACTGATGTTGCCCCACACCACCACGTTGCTTCCCTTAAGTTGGGGACAGAGGTAGTCAAAGTGAGTGGCCAGACGACATGGGTGGTCGAGACGATAGTGATGGTGCGGGCAGTCCAGGGTCGTATTGGCTAGGACGACGATGGGGATGGCGGAGGGGTGAATAGGGTGATTATGGGTGGGGTGGTAACGTCAGTGACCATGTGGTGGTGGCCAGGAATGTTGGGGTGGCAGTATTGACCAGGGTCCCGTGTGTGGTCAGGGGATGACTAAGATGCGTGGGTGGAGATGATTGAGGATGGGTGTTGGTGACTCGCTTCGGCACCTGACGATGGTCGGTTGGTGGGTGATGAGTAGGATGACGACGCATGTGATCAGGGTGAGTGCGGTGATGGGGTGGTGGTTGTTATGGCTATGGCCAAGGCGGTTGGGGTGGCTGGTGGGGGCGATGGCAGGGAGTTAGATGTGATGATGGTGAGTGGTTGAAGATCACAATCAATTTGGTTGAATTCCTTCACGTGTTGTGTTGGAAGGAGAAACACGACAATCACGATGGAGTGTGGAGGAGTCCTCAAGCGGAGAAAGCAGTTTTAATGGTTATAAAGTTGTTAAATGACTAAACTACTTAAAAAACAAATAAAAAATTATTGATGGAACAAGTAAACTTCAATCCAAACCATTTTAACACATTTCATCATTCCAATCATTTCAACTATTCCAACTTTGAAACATTCTTTTATTTAAATGGATCGATATTCGAATTTCACCTTCTTCATCGTCGGAATAAGATTTTGTACCGTTTAATTTCAAAACTAGAGGGAAGTGTTGAGAGACCCACCCTTCTTATCAATATTTTTGCAAAAAATAAGTTAAGATGTTGTAACGTAAAATCAAATCTACTTTAAAATTATGCATAGAGGAACCTGATGAAGATCTATTTGGTTATAAAGGTAGAAAAATCGTAACGTGAATATGTTGTTACATCAATGAGTCAAAGGAGAGAACCATGATTGTTATAGAGGTCAAATAACACTAAAACGAATTGGACTTTGAGCGAAAGTCATCGCTAACACCTCATCGCTATTGGTTCAATATCAAAGCTAACTACGTCGCCGCTAATATTCTTGCCCGAATCCGGTTAACTTGCAGAATTGAACCTCGGTAGACCTTTGTTTGCCGCTATTGCTTTCTAACCTGTATCGCCTATTTTTTCTCTGTATTTTTGGCATTTTCAGTTTTTTCCTCCATGCTGCTAAAGTACTGGATGGCCAAATTGCTAGAACTCTCAAGTACCAAGAAAAAGGGGAACCCGGAAGTATTTCTGTGTCTAAAAAGCCACAAACACCCACTGATATAGTCCATTAATTTGGATGATGCCCAAAACCAACAATTTTGTTATTTAACCAAACAACTGGGTCCTGCAATCTCCAAACTCAAGGAGTTGGTCACTAAAATGCTCCAAGCTAAAGTCCAGCTTAAACCATAATAAACCCAAAAGCTGGCCTCCACACAAAAGGTGCTCACCCAAATACTTAACTCTCTTACTCAACAGGCACCAACCACACAAAGCCAAATTGCTAGTGAGGTTTTAGCTATTTCATCATTGTTAGCAGGGGAGCTAAAATTGCCTACAAAGACATCTTAGAACTCATATTCCAAGATTACTTGGACAAATTTGATGCTAAACCTTTTGAAACTTCTGCCCCTAAACCCTAGTTACATTACTTCATATAAAGGTAGGAAAGTGTTGATGCCAAAAAGGGGAGAAGACGAAGGATGATGAACCTGACATGATTGAAACAGGTGAAATAAGAGCTAAACAAACAATAGCCCTAGCAATGGTTGAAAAACAGAAGGGCATATTCACTAGTGATATTGATCATGCTTCAAGGATAGCAAAATTGAAACATGATCAAAGCGGTTTAAGTGCTGCCTTAGTGAAAAGTCAAATAGAAAGTTAAATAGCTGAAGAAAGAGCTGCAAAGCAAAATCCAAGAATTTACACAAATGTCAAGATTGATATGAGGCAATCAACAGTCATCCAAAAGCCCAAGATAATTGCAAAGTTGGAAACGAAAATAAGAGAACCTGTTCAAGCTCAACTAGTACTTGCCAAAGGACAAATAGCTGGTCCAAGTCAAACAGCTAGAGTGCAGACTCTTACAATTGGACCATGTAAAACTACTGGTTCTCAATTAACTTCTACTCCACCAACAACCAGATCATCATCAAAGATAATATGGGGCTAAACCAGCTGTTGTCAAAACTACTTGTAAACTATCCTGCAAAAAGCTAGTAGTTTCACTAAAACCAGTAGTTATAAGCAAACTAGAACTTCCCAAAGAAACAACTTCTCAACCCTGAAGGAGAAGGAAGTTGGTTTTGCAAGATGAGACTGAGGACTTTCTAGCAACTACAACAAAGGAACCTATGACCACAACAGTTTTCACAAAAAAACATTTGCTGAAGAGCCTCATCCTTCACCAAATTCCATCAACTCACTTATCATTGTTAAAAATAGATGAGAAGTTGAATTATGAAGAAAACTCAAAGAAAATGGAAGAGGATGTTATCAAAGAATTCATAGCAAACCAAGGCAAGATGACTTATCGAAAGTCCCAATATATCATGAATAGGAGAATGAGAAAAATTAGAGACTATGAACAACACATGTACCAAGAGTCACAAAGGCTCTCTAAAATCCCTCTATTCAAACAACAGTCTGTGGCAAATGCTTCGAATCAGGAAAGCATATAGTGGCTCAAGAAAAATGTCCCTTATCCTATGAAGAACTTTTATGTATTTCAAAATTCGGTTGCATAAAAATTTCTTGGAGTAATGGCTAGAGTAAAGATGTTAGAAGACCTAACCATAAAGATCACTTCTCTAAATTTGAAGCTTGGCAGTAAAAGACAACTTACACCAGAAGAGGCAACACAGATCTTCAAATGAGGCAAGAATTGATGCATGTTGGATGGGTTGCAAAAGGTTCAATTATAAGGTGGAAAGACACAACTGTGTCCAAAGAACTCATGGATTATCTTGATACAAGGAAAAGGAATCCCAGAAAAAAAAAATCCCACTAAGTCTATCTTGAGAGAACACAGAGGTTTACCTTGCTCAAAAGAAGAAGGTGTCTGCTGCTGCTGTTAACCCTAAGAGATCTTCTCCTACAATCCCAAAATCATGGAAAATTTTCTGAACTACCTCAAAGAGAAACATGGTTTTGCTAATTGGATTGTTGATCTAGAAGAAGAGGAGAAGATGATTCTTGTCGATGTCATGCCTGATGTAACACATGTGTTCAGAATAGTTGGTGATCTACATGTTGGCACTTAGTCTGTAGGCATTGAAGAATCACCAAAAGAAGATCCACGAGATCTATCACTTCAGTCAATGGCTCCCACTGAAGTGTGAGACCTGCCTCACAATCTCCCTAACCCAAATTGAGATAACAAGCAATGAAGGACTAGAATGGTGTGAAGATCTTTAGAGAAGATGGATCTAGAATACAGGTGGATGGGTATGGAGTGCTAATTTGAGCCTAGAAGATATCAAGGCATGATCAGGGAAAGACTGAATTCATCAAATAAAATAATAAAAGACAGGCTTCAATAAGTGTGATTTTGGCATCAGCAGATCTAGGGGGAGATTGTTGGGTGATGTAAGATCTGTTGATGATGAAAGCCAAAACCCAAGGAAACCATCTTCACTGCCTGATGGAACAAGACAAGAAGTTTCCCCTTTGAATGCTTCTCAAAACAGCTGCCCAAACTACTAGAACATAAACTACTGCCTTCAAGATTAAAGAATTAAAAAACAAAGTGCTGGATTGTCAAAGTATTGATTAACAAGTCAATAATCAAGTCAACTAAAACCGAGACTGAAGACTAGTAGATCAAGTCAACAAATCAAAGACTAGAAGTTCTAGATTTCTAGACGTACTGGTTCTCAACCAATAGTTCTCTCTATCTCACATCAGAACCAACAGTTGTATGTAATAGTGTAACTATCCAACACTTTTGCTAACTGTTGACAGTTACATCATTTAATGAGTTGTTAAGGATAGCTTTCATTAGTTAGGTCAGTTTTGCTAACTTCTAGCAGTTCCATCATTTAAAGGCCACCGACCTCCGCAAAACGCAGACAACGCTGGTGGCCACCCGTCCCGCTGCCATTCAAGAGGAAACCCTCCACCCGAAGGTAAACTGCCCTGACTTGACCTAGAGCAATTTTTCTTTAGGCGAGACTTGAACCCATAACCTCCATATTGTTATGAGGTTGTCAATGCATCATAAGGTCATCAGCTAAACTCCAGAGTTGATAATAAACATGTATAAACATAGGGGAAGATAACCATTCTCCAGTAATCTCTAAAAATATGATAGGTACTATGCTAATATATATCTGAATAAGTTGATAGGCACTCGATGGTTTAGATATCAAATATGTCAACCCATAAGCTAGACGTATGTAGTAATGTTCAGTATGAAGTGAGGCAAACCAAGTCATAGATAAACCCTCTAATCTTGATGAGAATATTCGCAATTTGTGCAGCAGTCATAACATACCGAATTGACTAATAGATGTGTTTTTAGTTAGTCGACACATATTCTCCCACAATTTTAAATACCAACAATGGGTTTCATTCCTCGGCACTTGGTTGTAGACTGAATTTAAACCTTGAGGAATTTGAAAAAAAAGGAGGGTTTCTTTTGTACTAAGTTTCAAGAGCGTATTGTTAATCTATCAATTTCTTCACTTAGTCACAATAGGAGACGAGAGAGAAGTTATCTTGTTTGATCATTTTGAATTCTGTTTCCAAATTATTATTATTATTATTATTATTATTATTATTATTATTATTATTACTATTACTATTATTATTATTATTATTATTATTATTATTATTATTTTCACAAAAGCTTGTTAAAAGTATGTTTCTTCAATGACTTTTCATAGTTAGGCGCCAGCCGATGTTGTGCCTATCGTCAAGCAAGCAGGGTCAGATCTAGTGTGGCAATAGTACACGTCCGACACATACTCATCAAAGTCTTTCTATCCGTCAGGTAAGTATATCTAACGCCATATTTGACAAATTTCAAAATTATCATTGTTATATAGTCATCATTTGATGCTTCTTAGAGAGATATTTATTATTTAATTTTACATAAACAAATCTTGTAATGTTGGCGATGTTTAAAATTCGTTGTTGTTGTCTGTCACACCCCGACCGCAGCGGAATAAGAGTCGGGGCATAATTGGGTTATCACCAAAGCTCATGATGTTTACTAATATGTTTCATATTTATTAAATTCCAAATTACGTCCTCAATATTCCAAACAAGTTCATACAATTACAAAGAAAGATAACCAACTAAACAATCCAAAGTCTAAACCGGTTTATTCTTCTAAGCCATCCTATATGTTTCTTGCTGCAGCTGGATCACCTGTATCATGTGTAAAAATGGGGGTTTTTGGGTCAACATAAGTTGGCGAGTGAACCTTGTTAGAAAACATTTATTATTTATTTCTTGTTATATTTATTATGGAAAATTGTGCAATAATCATATGTGAGCAAACGTAAATAGACATACAATAACATTAACAATAACAAACAATAACATACAATAACAAACCACCTTGCATGAATATATAACATGAATGATACTGTATATGTTGGCAACGTCACGTTCACGCTCATAGGTAATGGGGAACGGACGGCCTATGATGAATGTATGTGCGATCAATAATGCAACAACATCCATAGGATGTCTTGGGTTTTCTCATGTTGGGCCTCAAATGTCCCCCATACCTTCACATGTATAGTCATGTGGGCCCCCATGGCTATTGGCTTAGTAGGATTTACATTGGTATTGGCGGTTTAACACTCGCATCACCCGAATGAAAACCATGAAATATGTTTACGAGATGTATGGTCGGAAGGTGTCCAGGTGTAGACACAATGACAACTCAAAGTGGGGTTAGCTCACACGACGTTTGGTATAGCATGCTTTGGCCTAATAGGTCCTTCGTACTCTCATCGTTAGTCCCCAGGTAGGCAAACTGGTCCTTTATTTTGGATTTATACGAATGCCAAGCCTAGACAGGACGTTCCGACTACCGGTACTTGTACCCTTCCAGTTACTACATGCCCGTCATGAGAACTCACTTTGATGTGATTTGAAAATACAAAAATCATTGCAAAAAAAAATCATGGAAATGATGTGGTGTATGCTCTCATGGATATGATATGTTATGAGAATATGATTCATGATAGGCATTGTATAATAATATATACTTATGAACATGCTTGCATAACATTGAATGTAACATTAAACATAAAACATATAAACATCATGAATTTTGCATGTAACACACAAAAATTTAAAAAAAATTCTAATCAACTATAGTATAGGCTCTAAGGGTCTAATAACCTATCATATATCCCTATAGTCATGGCTCTGATACCAATCTGTCACACCCCGACCCGCAGCAGAATAAGAGTCGGGGCATAATTGGGTTATCACCAAAGCTCATGATGTTTACTAATATGTTTCATATTTATTAAATTCCAAATTACATCCTCAATATTCCAAACAAGTTCATACAATTACAAAGAAAGATAACCAACTAAACAATCCAAAGTCTAAACCGGTTTATTCTTCTAAGCCATCCTATATGTTTCTTGCTGCAGCTGAATCACCTGTATCATGTGTAAAAACGGGGGTTCTTGGGTCAACATAAGTTGGCGAGTGAACCTTGTTAGAAAACATTTATTATTGATTTCTTGTTATATTTATTATGGAAAATTGTGCAATAATCATATGTGAGCAAACG
The DNA here is from genome assembly GCA_947069175.1 of Scalesia atractyloides. Taxonomy (NCBI): domain Eukaryota; kingdom Viridiplantae; phylum Streptophyta; class Magnoliopsida; order Asterales; family Asteraceae; genus Scalesia; species Scalesia atractyloides. The sequence continues at coordinate 9,660,391 of CAMTDV010000029.1, forward strand.
TAAATAGACATACAATAACATTAACAATAACAAACGATAACATACAATAACAAACCACCTTGCATGAATATATAACATGAATGATACTGTATATGTTGGCAACGTCACGTTCACGCTCATAGGTAATGGGGAACGGACGGCCTATGATGAATGTATGTGCGATCAAGGCTCAATCAAACGAGCCGATCGTATGTTGGCAACGCCTCGTTCACGCTCATAGGTAATGGGGAACAGCTCAACGCTCATAGGTAATGGGGAGCGGCGGCCTATGATAATGTATGTACTGAACATGATAAATTAAATCTAAACATTAACCACACAAACAGATGATACATATTGAATACACATTTGATCATGGATATGATGGATGCACAATTGTTTAAATGTAATAAATAATAAGACACATGATACACCCCAAAAAACGTGATTAAAACGGGAATTTGTAGAGATTCACTCACATTGGGTGCGTTCGGTTGAAGATGATGAATGCGCACGAGTTTAGAGGGTTGATCGACGAGGATTAACTAACCTAAATAATAACGAAAGGTATGGTAAATAAGTGGATTTTATTAATAATTTTAATAGGATTTTTAGATATATTTTTGTGAGTTTAAGGCTATTTTCTAACTTTAAAAACATTATTTTTAAGTATTTTTAATTGATTTTTGAATTAAATAAATAAATAAAAACATAAAAAAATATGTTGACTTTTTGACTTTGACTTGTTGACCGGTTCGGTCGTTTATATTGTTTGCACTGAGTGAGGTTCGAACTCGTGACCTCCCGTACGCGTGCACGCAGCTCTACCAACTGAGCTACAAGTCTAACCCGAAATATTTCTGTTTTTAATTATATTTATATACTATTTTAATTTATTCAAAATTCATTTATTTTTAAAAAGGATTTTAATCATCGAACCGGCGTGCGTAACAGGTCTCGAACCCGGGACCTGTGGATTAACGTTGCACACAGTCCACCGTTGGACTGTGTGTCTAACCTGGTTAATATTCTGGTTTTTATTATACTTAACATCTTTCAGTGAGTTAACCCGGTTCGATTTTAAAAAGAGCATTTTTATTCAAAGAGTGAGGTTGGGTCAGGGATCGAACTCGAGACGTGTGATAGTTGTTTGCACACAGTCCACCGCTGGACTGTGTGTCTAACCCGAGATATAATCCAATTTATATTAAACTTATATACAAACTAACTTCATCTTCTTCGTTACAATAACACAGACAACGATTACCCTACTGATCTTGTTTAATTCGATTGACAAACATTTAATTGATTAAAATGAAATGGACAGGGAAGATTTTGGGAATAAACATACCGGAAAAATGATCTTTCTCAGAACTCCGGCGAAGTCGTCGGCTCTGTTTTATGAACTCCGTCTGAACGGGCCAATTAATAGTTTTGATTAACCAAATTGTGAAATTGAATGACTAAACAAGAGTTATCAGAAGGTTTGAATGATTATACCGTTTCACAGCGGAATCTAGAAATTTTCAGAAAACTTCCGGCGAGTGTTGATTATCTGATATCGTCGTCTGGGATTGATTCTGATTGAAAGGTTTGAGTTAGCAAAAGCCTAACAACTAATAGAAGATGGAAGAATTGAGAAACTTACCGTTTTGATGAAAGACACGGTTTTCCGGCGAAAGTCCGGTGAGTTCAAAAAGCGATTCCGACGATCAGAAATTAGAGTAAAAGTGAAATTAGAGGTTCTGTGAATGTTATTGAGTCGCGAGATACTGGTATTGTTGGAGTAATTCAGAAAGTGAATGCTTTCGGTTATTAAACCCGATCATCATACGAATTCAAGTTCATTCAAGGCTGAATTGATTAAGAATGTCGGTTTATCGGTTATTTTCAGGAATCCGCGATCACTCAATCGACTGGAATGTTGAAAGCCGATATCGGTTTCAGTTTTGGCGCAAACAGGTGGTTTCTCAGGTGAACATATGTTTTATTTGTTTCCTACATTTCAAAAGGCATCAAGGGGCGGAGTGGTTATGTGTTTGGTGTTAAAGCTCTCCGGCTGACCCGGGTTCGAAATCCGGCAGCCCTTTTTATTTTTAATTGTTTTAATTTTATTTTTTTACAATTTTAATTTCCATAACCTAAAATGTTTATTAGTTATGCATTGTTTAAAATTAACATAGGCATTAAATGAGCAACAAAATGTAAAACTGATTATTCGATTAATAAACGAAGCGGGTTTGAAAAACCCGTTTTGCGACAAATGTTACAGTATCCCCTAGTTTTAGAAATTTCGTCCCGAAATTTAAGTAGTAGTGGTAACAGGAAAAAGATGCGGGGTATTTTTCGCGCATTGAGTCTTCACGTTCCCAAGTAACTCAGGTCCCCGTTTCGACTCCCAGCGTACCCTAACAATTGGAATACGACTCCGTCTTAAACGTTTTTCTCCGAAGTCCATGATCTCTACTGGTCTTTCAATGAAATGCATAGATTCATCGATCTGAATATCTTCCAGTGGAATATGGAGGTTTTCATCGGCGAGGCACTTCTTCAAGTTTGATACGTGGAATGTGGGGTGAATTCTGTTGAGTTCTTCTGGTAGATCAAGCTTGTATGCTACAGGTCCTACTCTTTCGAGTATCTTGAAAGGTCCTACGTAGCGTGGTGCTAGCTTGCCCTTCTGGCCAAAACGAACTACTCCCTTCCACGGTGATACTTTTAAAAGTACATGATCACCAATGTTAAACTCCAAAGGCTTTCGTCGTTTATCTGCATAACTCTTTTGACGACTTTGAGCCGCTAGAAGATTGTTTCGAATTTGATGGATATTGTCTGTGGTTTCTTGAATCAATTCTGGATCGGGGTTTGAGCTTCCCAATTTCGTGCCAACATACTGGAGATCGGCACTTACGACCATATAAAGCTTCAAAAGGTGCCATGCCGATACTTGAATGATAGCTGTTGTTATATGAAAATTCAACTAATGGCAGATGAGCGTCCCAATTTCCCTTGAAGTCTATGGCACATGCTCGAAGCATATCTTCAAGAGTTTGAATGGTGCGTTCAGATTGTCCATCAGTTTGAGGATGATAAGCGGTACTGAGGTCTAATCGTGTACCCAAAGCGGCTTGTACGGCTTGCCATGTTCGTGAAGTGAAACGACCATCACGATCTGAAATAATGCTTAACGGTACACCATGACGGCTTACGATTTCGCTGATGTAGATATGAGCTAACTTCTCGTTCTTGAAATCTTCGCGGATCGGAATGAAGTGAGCTGATTTTGTAAGACGATCAATGATTACCCATATAGTGTCATATCCACTAGAAGTGCGAGGTAAACCCGGTGATGAAGTCCATGGTTATGTTTTCCCACTTCCATACAGGTATTTCAGGTTGGACCAGAAGTCCTGAGGGTCTTTGATGTTCAGCTTTTACCTTGGAACATGTAAGGCACATGGAAACAAAAACAGCAATATCCTTTTTCATTCCAGGCCACCAGTAGGTGTATCGAAGGTCTTGATACATCTTGTCGGCTCCTGGGTGTATAGAGTATCGTGTTTTATGTGCCTCATTCATAAGGAATCCACGAAGGTTGTTGTGGTCAGGAATCCATATGCGATCTAGATAGTACAGAATACCGTCGGATTTAGTTTCAATTTTAAGTTCAGCTCCACAGGACAGCTCCTTTCGTACGTCGTCTTCTGTTACTGAAACATGTTGGGCTTCTCGAATTTGATCTTTGATGTCGGTTATGATTTGCGAACATAGAAGACGAATGGAGTTCGCATAACCCTTTCGACTGAGTGCATCGGCCACCACGTTTGCCTTGCCAGGATGATACCGAATTTCACAGTCGTAGTCATTAAGAAGTTCAACCCATCTCCGTTGCCTCATGTTTAACTCCTTTTGGTTGAAGATATGTTGGAGGCTCTTATGGTCAGTGTATATTTCACACTTAGTACCGTAGAGATAATGTCTCCATATCTTAAGAGCGAACACAACGGCTCCAAGTTCTAGGTCGTGGGTGGTGTAGTTCTTCTCATGAGTTTTGAGTTGTCTAGAAGCATAAGCTATCACCTTTCCTCTTTGCATTAGAACACAGCCTAGTCCTTGCCCTGACGCGTCGCAATAAACCACGAAGTCATCACAACCTTCAGGAAGAGTGAGAATAGGTGCGTCACAGAGTTTTTGTTTAAGGGTTTGGAAGGATTCTTCTTGTTTGGGTCCCCATATGAAGGGTTTTCCTTTATGAGTTAAAGCCGTGAGTGGTACAGCAATACGAGAGAAATTTGCAATGAAACGACGATAATAACCAGCCAAACAAGAAATGATCTTACTTCGGTAGGTGTACGTGGTGCTTGCCATTCTTGTACTGCTTTGATCTTTGAGGGGTCGACATGTATTCCCTTGTAATTGACGACATGTCCAAGGAATTGTACCTCTTTTAACCAGAATTCGCATTTGGAGAATTTGGCGTAGAGCTTCTCATTCCCCAAGAGGGTAAGGATGAGTCGAAGGTGTCGTTCATGATCAGACTTAGACTTTGAGTAAATGAGGATGTCGTCGATGAAGACTATAACAAAGCGATCGAGATAGGGTTTGCAGACTCTGTTCATTAGATCCATGAAGACAGCTGGAGCGTTGGTTAGACCAAATGGCATGACCATGAATTCATAATGACCATAACGAGTTCGGAAGGCGGTCTTTGGGACGTCTTCTTCATGTACTCTGAGTTGTTGATAACCAGAACGAAGGTCGATTTTTGAAAAGCAGCTGGCGCCTTGAAGTTGGTCAAGAAGATCATCAATGCGAGGTGATGGGTAGCGGTTCTTGACCGTTAACTTGTTGAGTTCTCTGTAGTCGATGCACATGCGAAACGTTCCATCTTTCTTCTTCACAAAAAGGACAGGTGCACCCCAAGGCGATGAGCTAGGACGTATGAATCCTTTGTCAGTCAGTTCTTGCAATTGACTGGCTAACTCTTGCATTTCGGATGGGGCTAACCTAAAAGGAGATTTTGCAACTGGTGTAGCTCCAGGTATAAGATCAATGCGGAATTCGACTTCTCTCACGGGAGGAAGTCCTGAAATGTCGTCAGGAAAAACTTGCGGAAAATCTTTTACTACTGGGATGTCTTCAAGTTTCTTCTCCTTGGTTCCCTTTTTGACGACATGAGTTAGAAATGCGACATAATTCTTGCGGAGATATTTTCGGGCTTGAAGACAGGACATTAATTTGAGCCCTTTCGAAGGGGTTTCTCCAAAGATTCGCAGGGTATGAGCGTTTGTAAGAGGAATGCGTATAAACTTTTCGCGGCATACAACTTCAGCATGATTTTGGCTGAGCCAGTCCATACCAATTATAATGTCAAAGCTTCCCAACTTCATAGGAATGAGGTCAACTGGAAAATCGTGATCGTTTAGGGTGAGAGTACAATTGCGTATAATAGAGTTTAATGAGACCGGTTTTCCGTCAGCAACTTCTATCGTTATGGATTCCATGAGTTTATCACGAGTTTGGTTGAGGATGGGTTCAAATTCTAAGGATACAAAACTTTTATCCGCGCCAGTATCAAATAACATGGATGCATAACTACCATTGATGAGAAACGTACCGTTAACCATATTGTTGTCAGCCCTAGCTTGGTTAGCGTTGATGTTGAAAGCTCTTCCTCTTGCAGGTGGAGGAGCTTGGTTAGCCTGATTTACTGGATTAGCTTGAGCTTGGGCATGGATAATATTCACTAGGCGTGGACAGGTGTTTCTGAAATGATTCGGGTCTCCACAGTTGTAACAAGCCCGCATAGGTTGCACCATGGGATAGTTTGGTTGGTAGTAGGATTGGGCTACATATTGGGTAGGTGGTAGTAGTAAAGGTTGTTGGGCTTGACCCACTATCTGATGGTGGGTTTGGGTTGAGGGCTGATGGCGGTTCGTTCGCTGAGGTACGCGACAGGTTTGAATGGTGTGACCTGCGCGACCACAGCCGGTGCAATATTGGCAGGGGTGATCAGGAAAGTGATGGTATTGGCAACGGTTGCATTTTGGGTATGGGCCGGAGTATGGCCTCTTATATGGTGCAGGTGAGGGGGCAACCTGGGTAATGGGTGCAGCAGGGATGGGGAAATTTGTTTGTGTGACAGCAAAGTTTCTGGTGTTACGTTTCCTCTTGTTAGCAAACTTTGAGGAGGAGGTGGAATGGTTTGAAGTTTGGCCCTCAACGGGGGCTTTCTTTTTCTCATCTTTAAATTTACCGTTGCGAATTCGATTCTCGGTAAGCTCGGTAGCTAGTTCCATAGCAGCTTCAAGTGTTGCAGGCGAAGTGCTGAGAACTGAGTCTTGAATTTTCGAGGGAAGGCCTCGAATATAATGTTCGACTAAGCGGTAAACTGGGGTGAACAAGTTAGGGACCATTTGGTTCAACTCTAAAAACCTCTTGTTGTAGGAAGTATATCTCCCTCCTTTTGCTTCAACGAATGAAATTCATTCTCTAACTTTTTGATCTCGCTGCTAGGACAGAAGCGTCTCGTCATGATTTCCCTTAACTCCTCCCACGTTAAGGCCATTGCATCTTCGATTCCTCTCTTACGCTTTTCAGTATTCCACCAGGTAAGAGCTCCCCCGAATAGCCTCCCGGTTACGTAACGTACCTTGCGATCCTCGGGACAATCGCAGTTGAGGAAGGTGTTTTCCATTTCCTCAAACCAGTAGAGGAGAGCAGTGAAACCTTCGGTCCCTTCAAATTTCGGAGGATCGCAAGACTTGAAATGTTTATATGAGCACTTTTTGGAAGGAGGGTTGCCGATGTTCTGGTCTTCTCCCTGGGGAGGATTGATGGGATTTGCGGCGAGAGCTTGTTGGACTTGAACTACAATGTCAGGAAGCACCGCGGCCATTTGTTTTGCGATTTGGGTGGCCAAGCGTTCGTTTGACCTTCCTGATCTTCTACCCCCTCGTTGTTGCCTAGCCGACATCTACAGGAATATACATAATAAGATTGTGAGTTTATGGAGTCTTTTTAGGTGTCATGTGTCTTAAAAAAAATAAAAATAACATAAACATCAATAATGCAACTGCATCCATAGGATGTCTTGGGTTTGCTCATGTTGGGCCTCAAATGTCCCCCATACCTTCACATGTATAGTCATGTGGGCCCCCATGGCTATTGGCTTAGTAGGATTTACATTGGTATTGGCGGTTTAACACTCGCATCACCCGAATGAAAACCATGAAATATGTTTACGAGATGTATGGTCGGAAGGTGTCCAGGTGTAGACACAATGACAACTAAAAGTGGTGTTAGCTCACACGACGTTTGGTATAGCATGCTTTGGCCTAATAGGTCCTTCGTACTCTCATCGTTAGTCCCCAGGTAGGCAAACTGGTCCTTTATTTTGGATTTATACGAATGCCAGGCCTAGACAGGACGTTCCGACTACCGGTACTTGTACCCTTCCAGTTACTACATGCCCGTCATGAGAACTCACTTTGATGTGATTTGAAAATACAAAAATCATTGCAAAAAAAATCATGGAAATGATGTGGTGTATGCTCTCATGGATATGATATGTTATGAGAATATGATTCATGATAGGCGTTGTATAATATTATATACTTATGAACATGCTTGCATAACATTGAATGTAACATTAAACATAAAACATATAAACATCATGAATTTTGCATGTAACACACAAAAAATTTTAAAAAATTCTAATCAACTATAGTATAGGCTCTAAGGGTCTAATAACCTATCATATATCCCTATAGTCATGGCTCTGATACCAATCTGTCACACCCCGACCCACAGCGGAATAAGAGTCGGGGCATAATTGGGTTATCACCAAAGCTCATGATGTTTACTAATATGTTTCATATTTATTAAATTCCAAATTACATCCTCAATATTCCAAACAAGTTCATACAATTACAAAGAAAGATAACCAACTAAACAATCCAAAGTCTAAACCGGTTTATTCTTCTAAGCCATCCTATATGTTTCTTGCTGCAGCTGGATCACCTGTATCATGTGTAAAAATGGGGGTTTTTGGGTCAACATAAGTTGGCGAGTGAACCTTGTTAGAAAACATTTATTATTGATTTCTTGTTATATTTATTATGGAAAATTGTGCAATAATCATATGTGAGCAAACGTAAATAGACATACAATAACATTAACAATAACAAACAATAACATACAATAACAAACCACCTTGCATGAATATATAACATGAATGATACTGTATATGTTGGCAACGTCACGTTCACGCTCATAGGTAATGGGGAACGGACGGCCTATGATGCATGTAAGTGCGATCAAGGCTCAATCAAACTGAGCCGATCGTATGTTGGCAACGCCTCGTTCACGCTCATAGGTAATGGGGAACAGCTCAACGCTCATAGGTAATGGGGAGCGGCGGCCTATGATAATGTATGTACTGAACATGATAAATTAAATCTAAACATTAACCACACAAACAGATGATACATATTGAATACACATTTGATCATGGATATGATGGATGCACAATTGTTTAAATGTAATAAATAATAAGACACATGATACACCCCAAAAACGTGATTAAAACGGGGAATTTGTAGAGATTCACTCACATTGGGTGCGTTCGGTTGAAGATGATGAATGCGCACGAGTTTAGAGGGTTGATCGACGAGGATTAACTAACCTAAATAATAACGAAAGGTATGGTAAATGAGTGGATTTTATTAATAATTTTAATAGGATTTTTAGATATATTTTTGTGAGTTTAAGGCTATTTTCTAACTTTAAAAACATTATTTTTAAGTATTTTTAATTGATTTTTGAATTAAATAAATAAATAAAACATAAAAAAATATGTTGACTTTTTGGGTTGACCGTTGACTTTTTGACTTTGACTTGTTGACCGGTTCGGTCGTTTATATTGTTTGCACTGAGTGAGGTTCGAACTCGTGACCTCCCGTACGCGTGCACGCAGCTCTACCAACTGAGCTACGTGTCTAACCCGAAATATTTCTGTTTTTAATTATATTTATATACTATTTTAATTTATTCAAAATTCATTTATTTTTAAAAAGGATTTTAATCATCGAACCGGCGTGCGTAACAGGTCTCGAACCCGGGACCTGTGAATTAACGTTGCACACAGTCCACAGCTGGACTGTGTGTCTAACCTGGTTAATATTCTGGTTTTTATTATACTTAACATCTTTCAGTGAGTTAACCCGGTTCGATTTTAAAAAGAGCATTTTTATTTCAGAGAGTGAGGTTGGGTCAGGGATCGAACTCGAGACGTGTGATAGTTGTTTGCACACAGTCCACAGCTGGACTGTGTGTTTAACCCGAGATATAATCCAATTTATATTAAACTTCATCTTCTTCGTTACAATAACACAGAAAACGATTACCCTACTGATCTTGTTTAATTCGATTGACAAACATTTAATTGATTAAAATGAAATGGACAGGGAAGATTTTGGGAATAAACATACCGGAAAAATGATCTTTCTCAGAACTCCGGCGAAGTCGTCGGCTCTGTTTTATGAACTCGGTCTGAACGAGCCAATTAATAGTTTTGATTAACCAAATGGTGAAATTGAATGACTAAACAAGAGTTATCAGAAGGTTTGAATGATTATACCGTTTCACAGCGGAATCTAGAAATTTTCAGAAAACTTCCGGCGAGTGTTGATTATCTGATATCGTCGTCTAGGATTGATTCTGATTGAAAGGTTTGAGTTAGCAAAAGCCTAACAACTGATAGAAGATGGAAGAATTGAGAAACTTACCGTTTTGATGAAAGACACGGTTTTCCGGCGAAAGTCCGGCGAGTTCAAAAAGCGACTCCGACGATCAGAAATTAGAGTAAAAGTGAAATTAGAGGTTCTGTGAATGTTATTGAGTCGCGAGATACTGGTATTGTTGGAGTAATTCAGAAAGTGAATGCTTTCGGTTATTAAACCCGATCATCATACGAATTCAAGTTCATTCAAGGCTGAATTGATTAAGAATGTCGGTTTATCGGTTATTTTCAGGAATCCGCGATCACTCAATCGACTGGAATGTTGAAAGACGATATCGGTTTCAGTTTTGGTGCAAACAGGTGGTTTCTCAGGTGAACATATGTTTTATTTGTTTCCTACATTTCACAAAGGCATCAAGTGGCGGAGTGGTTATGTGTTTGGTGTTAAAGCTCTCCGGCTGACCCGGGTTCGAAACCCGGCAGCCCTCTTTTATTTTTAATTGTTTTAATTTTATTTTTTTACAATTTTAATTTCCATAACCTAAAATGTTTATTAGTTATGCATTGTTTAAAATTAACATAGGCATTAAATGAGCAACAAAATATAAAACTGATTATTCGATTAATAAACGAAACGGGTTTGGAAAACCCGTTTTTCGACAAATGTTACATTGTCCAGTCGAATCCCTCTTGAAGTTTACTTCCGTTTAGACCATTATAGTGGATGATCATTAGAATACATCGGGAAAAAAAGTAGAAAACAATTAGGTTTTAGTTTGGCATGTTGATACCATAACAGTTATCGGAATCCAATATGTAGAGATAAAAGAAGATACATATTAAAGTCTAACAAACTCTTGAGTGTAAAATAAACATACACAAACAAGGGGAAGATAACTATGATGATATATCTCAAACAATATGATAATTATAACTCTAAACAAGATGACAAGTGCAAGATGGTATACATCTCTAATAATTAATCTTAACATATAGCAATAGTTAAAAAGAAAAAAAACTAAAGATAGCATATATATATATATATATACCAGTTATTTTAATCTAGCAATATATATAGCAATATTATTATATTTACATAGATATGAGTAATGTTTAATTTGAGAGCCTAGTCAAACCCTTCGTATGAAGTTAAGGCTCGATCTCGGTTTGATTCAAGCTTTTAGCAGAGTAGCTCATGAAGGTGTTCACCTCATTTATATCCGTAGCCCACACCCACACCAACACCTATCCCAACCTAGCTTCTTAGTGAAAGTCACAACTGAGTATGAGAAATGACGCAGTTTCGTCCATCGCTTTTTAGCGTTTACTATGTTCCCTTCCTGTCTATTTTCATCCAAAGCCCATGCACCATTCATTCCACCTTCTTCATTAGCTTGACATGGCTCTAACCCATTAAAATACGCTTCACATACGTCAACATCCTGGGTAGAAAAACTCAAGTCTTCTATCATAGGTATACTAGAATGATCTTCTTCACAAGGTTGTGGTTTATAAAAGTTGTCATCAAACACAATGCCACCATCATAATCATCGGATGTCAAAATGTTTGAATTTTGAGAGGAGAAGTTAATGCCCTACAAAACATATATTTTGTTAAATTTGTTAAAGTTATATCAATGCTAAGTGAGACATACCACGTTTCTTATGAGGGTTGTTTTTGCATGACGCACCGTCATCTCCCACTTTTTGCCTTTGATACCACATATCTACAATTCAAATACATATATTTTATCAAATGTCACATATACACGATTAATGCATTGTTTTGAGAGGAGTAATAACACTAAATACCTCCTGGAGTTCCTGAGGGTTTGAAGAGTGCATGTCGAGAAAATCCCTCACTGTTCGAATGTTATTGCTCTCTAGACGCGTACGAATCTTTCCCGTGCCCTTATTCGATATGTTCATCATCTTGCCCACTCTATCTTCTAGTGACAATGGTTTTGAGTACTTAGGTAAATTACGGTGATCCTTAACTTCAAACGCATTCGTCATAGCTTCTTTGACCTCATAGGACGAATCGACTACCATTGCACCTAACCGAAATCTAACATTCTTAAGAGAATTTTTATCATGCTTAGTTCTAATTTCACCCACCATCCCACACCCACTTTGGAGATCTACATAGAGATCACCTAGAAGAATGTTTTTCTTCTTTTTCCAGTCTATGACAACATTTTTTTCAAACTCTCTTGTGGAGGAGCCACCACAATCTCCACGGAGAAGCACTATCCTCACCTTTGCAGTGGCTTCCGGTCCAGAGGTGATTCTTTGGTGTGTATTCGCATCAACTAAGATCAATTTAATGGAGTGTTTTCCATCCTCACCACCTGCTTTTCCGATGATCTTTTGTTTTGTGAACACCACTGAAGCTACTTCATTCAAAAATACTAATTTCAAGTTTACTGGTAATCTTGAACTACCTGAGGCTTCGTAATCCTGCTGATTAATTAAGGTAGAAGGAGTCCATGCACAAAAAAATTCACATTCAACAACTTACGTAAAAACTATTTTACTTTTTCTACGCACCTTGTCAAAACATTTATTTATTTTTTTTACATAGTGGTGTTCTGATACTCAGTTCGTGTAAATATTTACGTACGTTGTCAAAACTTTTTTTACGCACGTTTTCAAAACTTTTTTCACACACGTTGTCGAATGATTTTTAAAAAGTTGTAGTGCAAACTCATCAAACGTTAACAAATAAAATAGAAATTCTCAATAAACATATAAGACAAATATAGCTTGTATTTTATAAAGAACATTATGTCAGAATTAGGGAAATAGAGTAAAAAGAAATAAATATCATTTTCGATAATTTTGTATTTTCTAATAAACATATAAGACAAGTGTAGCTTGCATTTAATAAAGAACATTATGTCATAATAAGGGAAAATAGAGCAAAAAGATAGATATCATTTTCGGTATTTTTATATTTTCTAAATAGCATAATACTTTTGGTGTTTGAATTTAAAACCTAAGATATTTTTCCCAATTTTAAATATAAAAAGTATAAAAAAGATGAAAGAAGAGAGATATCATTATGTCGTATTAATGATAATGTGATTTCTTTTTGAGATAACAGAATGTCGTATAAATGATAATTCGATTTCTTTTAGAGATAAAAGAGAGATGATGTGAAATTGAGAGAAAAAGACAAATATAGCGTTTTGAATTTAATTGATTATATGTGATGTGTTAAAATTCTATTGGATAGGAGGAGTTCTCATAGTTCTCGCAACTGATAGTGGTTCCTGCTTAAACCGAATCCTATATCTATGTATGTAAAAATCCTCGAAAAACAGGTCCTAAAAACTCCAACCGTTTGTAAACGAACTTCCGACAAACAAATACGAATTAGAACTTATTTATTTTACTTATATTTGTTACCTCGCAAATCATCTGCTCCTATATATAATAATAATAATAATAATAATAATAATAATAATAAAAATAAATGAAAAGAAAAACGAAGACCGTGAGACTCGAACCGGGGTCTCCATCTCTAACCCTCAACAAACCAACCATTTCACCACTCGGTGTTTCGGTGTAAATCTGTTAAACAAATAGGATAAATACACACTTCTCGTAAAGTTTTCTTGTACAATTGCCGCCCAATTAACAGTTCATACCCAGCTGTAGATCTTTCTATCCTTACCAAGTTTCGCATAATTGATTTGGGAGACCAATTTCCATATCCGAAATGTTGAATTCAGTCGCGATTTTGGCTATGAACCAGCTCCAAACCGCGTGGTACAGTTGGCAACAATCCATTATCAATTAATCGGAAAACCACCTTCCAAAAACAGAAAATCGAGTGAATTAAATTCGAGCAGTATATAAATATGTTGTGTCAAGAAAAGTCTCACAACTTTACAAACTCCCTCTACCGTTTCTGCATCGTAAAAGGCTCCTTGGAAAACCTGCAACTCGCCGGAATTTCAAGCTTCGTCGGAAACTAACCAAACTGCCGCTTCGGTATAATTCTTTCATTCCCTTTTGTTATCTGTTTCATTTCTGAACTACTTCATCTCTAGTCCGTAATCGTAACTAGTTAACTGGTGGGAATCAGATTTTGATAACATGAGGAAGAAGACGACAGTGTTTCACAACAGTTTATATACAAAATAAAACCAAACCAAACAAAGTTAACAAGGCAGTTCAGTGGTGATGTTGTTGACGATCCAATACAGGAGGTCACGGGTTCGAGACCTGGCTCCTAATACCAGACCACCTCCCTTTTCTTTTATCACAAACTAGTTTTTGTATAAATATCAATAAAAATAGAATAACAACATGTTAGGCATATAGCCTAGTTTGTCGGCTTTGGGCACGTTACCGAGAGGTCTCCAGTTCGAGACTCGCCTTCTTAAATCGCCGCGACATCTTTTTATTCTTTATAATAAAGCCAACTGTATTTTGAACTTAATCTCTGTATAAAATAAATAAAAACAGGACATCAATCTGGTTACACACGCAGCCCAGTTGGTCGGCCGTGTGCACACGTACGAGAGGTCACGAGTTCGAATCTTGGCTACGGCCGGTTTTGGACACTTTTCAATGTTTAATTCTGAAACATTATTTTTTTAATAATAATAACAAAACTATTAAATCATACTTATAAATGATATAATTCTTTCATTTAAAAATAGACATATTATTTAAATATTTCAACACTCACGTAAATAAATAAATAATTAAGATTTTAGATAAACAATTTGCAAACGTAAGTATATTTATTAACTTAGTCGTCATGTGGATAGCTAGGATAAACGTTCATTCATTCGGTATCTCAACTTCACACTCGTGCGCTATCTTCAAAAAATCTTATTTGCAATCACTGTGAGTGAATCCTACACTCTCCACTTTATTTTATTTACACGTTTTTGGGGTGTATCATGTGTCGCTCTGCATTATTATCTTTTTATTTAATTACGTGCAATTACCATTATGCGAACTAACATCCTAAACGGAGAGATTTGAAAGGAAAAGATTTTTAACACATACAATCTTTACTTTTCTTTTCATTTACTCAGAAACTCGGGAACGTGGTAGTTAATCAAATCTTTTCTTTCCACTCACTTTTTTTCTCTCCTTAATTCATTTTCTCTTCTTTTCTTTTGTTTATTAAACTCGGGGTAAATCTATATGATTTTGAATTATAAAACGATTTGTAAAACCCTCAGTATTAATGTCATATGAGTGTTTGCTTACTCATATTCTTCGAAAACCTTTTGATTGCATTCGCATGATTCCGCTTTGTAGGGTGTGACAAGTTGGTCATGCATGGTCTTGCCTATAGCCTAATGCGAGCATGCATATCTATGTCTTTTTTTTTATTTCTTTAGAATTTGTAACACCACAAAATTATAAAAAAATATAAATAATCAGGGATATTTAACCTAGTTAATAAAACCTCTTTAAGGAAGGGGTGGACTTGTAACGTCCCTAATATATTATATATTTAATAAACATTTAGCTTCATGGTAAATATCATACACATGAATTTTTATGAATTTAAGACTTAGTTAGTTACTTGTTGATTACTAATAAAAAATTAGGATAATGATACGTGGTCGAAAACCGGTGTTTCTATTAAGTTTAAGTTAACGTTTATGTGACTTTTAGTTTCGAATAGCCTACTTTTGATTGGATTTGTGTTTTATAGGTTTACAAAGTTTAAGGAGCTATTCGGGAGCGTTTTGGAGCATCGGGGTGGAAAACGGGTCAACCAGGATCACGAAATCGGAAAACAGGAAAGCATGTTTTAGAGGGGCCGTCGGCGACGCCCTTCAGAAACTCTGTCGGAGGAAAATTGTCGTATACAGTGGATTAGAGTGTCGGAGGAGGATCGTGATTTCTAGGGGCCGTCGGCGACGCCCCTCTGATAGCTTTGTCGCTGAATTTCAATTTTGAACGGGTTTTAATGTTTTGTTTGACCCATTTGTGAGGACTTACGAATTTCTTGAGCCTTACACTTGTTCTTGGAGCCTAACAACAACCAACAATCATCTCGAACACCATTGATTCCATCCAATCATCCAAGTTCATCATCTTCCATCCTAAACCTAGTTCTCCACCGTCTCCATCATCATCAATCCTTACATTCACCCACCATTATCCTCAACCTCAAACCCTAATCATAATTCATCACCATATCCAAGTTCAAGATGTTGAAGTTCGAGTTTTCATCAATCGTTGATCGTGCACCGTTCAACATGAGCGGCTAATTCTCGAGGGTTTCACCCCGGTGTAGGTTTTTGTAAGTTCTAGGGTTTAACATTGTTTTGAGTTTTGATTTGTGACAAATTGTAATTTGATTTTGAAACCTATGATAATTGACTTGCATCGGTATAGTATTCGTGAATTGTCGAATGAGTTATGAAATTTGACTTTGCGAAATGTTTATATGCGATTATGCCATGTCTAGGTTAGAATTTACATGTTCTTGGTAATGAAGTGCATTGTAGTCCGTTATTTATAACATCGATAGCTTTTGGCACCTAAGCCTCGCAACACTAAACTCGTTGATCATTGTTGCAATTGAATTGAAATTAAAACGTGTAGGAACCTTAGGATTTTAACTACCGAAATGGGGTGGAACCTTGTCTTAAAATATTGTTTGTAACCAATCAATCAAGTTTTCGTGAAAATCTCAATTATTCAAGTTTCGTAGTTTAATAATCGCAATTTAAATTATCGGTTAAATCTGACATCTTTCCAAACAAACCAAATTAATCAAATCTTATAGCAAGCTTCATAAAAGTGAAAATCTTATTTAAAATCAACCACATCTGATCGCAAACCATAAACTCTTCGTGGTTTGACCCCTTACTACCACTAACGCATTGTTAAGGGTAATTAGGGCATATAAATATTATCTTTGACCGGGATGTGACACTTCGATCAAATTTTGGCGCCGTTGCCGGGGAGTTCATGCGCTTTGCGTTTGGATTTGTTTGATTTAGTGATTAACTGTTTAAAGTGCTTATTTCTTATTATCGTCTTTGCTTTTGTGTTACGCGGGAGTGTTACTTGTGTAGGATACAGGTAGTGCATGCATATATGAAATTCCGGGAGGACCTCGCCATTAGTGTTCGAACCGGAAATTGAGCGGGTCGTTAGGAGGAATTTAGCCAACCGGAGGCAACCCTTGCTTCTGATCCACTCAACACCAACTCACCACCTACATCATCCTTTGGACCCATTCCAATGGATCCCCAAAATTCCAATCAACCCAACAACCAACACCAATATTACGACTACCCACCCCAAAACCAAAACACTCAAAACCATCAATCGGGGGGTGGTCAAAACTCAAGACCACCAACACCACAATTCCAAAAACGTAGCCGAAACCCAAGAAATCGCCAACTACACCCACACCTCCACCTTCAAACCAAAATCGGCAAAACCCATTACCACCCAATCTCAACAACCAAAATGTTAATGCCAACCGTGGGGTTAACCATAGCCGTGGCAATCCCACAAACGAAGTCCAATTTCTTGACCTTGACGAGTGGAGAAATAATATTCCCAACGATGCACCATATAGTGTCCCCGATTATCAATCACCGGAGCAAATAAGCGTCCATTCGGAATACTCGGACGACGGGGGAACTATAATAGAGGGTTGTAGCTGATGAATGGGGGACAACAACATGGGAAATTTCTATAATGCATGGGGTTTGATTACGACGATTTTGGTTATCGAAATGCCAATTTCGTGCGAAATAATGGCGGATACGGGCAAGAGTTGGGTAAAGATGACGGCTATGGGAATGACCGTCAACCAAGAAATGATAGAAGGAATTGAGATTACGGTAACAACAACAACAAGAACGGTAACCGTAACTGAATTCTGCAATTTGTGGGCGGTGGGAATCAAGGTGGAAACGAGGGTGGTGACCGAAGGGGTAATGTAAGGCCGATGAATCAAAAGGTAAATGGTCGAGATGCCAAGTGAATCAACAAGCTCCGAGGGGTGTTAATGGGCGATTTAGACCGGTGGTCACCGAAAATGACTCACCAATTGTGCCTACACCTCGAGGAAGAAGGGCGTTTGATTGCAAGCCGAACTACATCAACATTCTACCCCACTTCAACGGCAGAACTAATGAAGAGCCGTATACACACTTGGCGGAATTTTCAGCCATATGTGGCATGATTGGTGGTCATGATTTTGCGTTGGAAGAAGTGAAATTGAGACTCTTTCAATTTTCACTAAAAGACAAAGCGAAGCAATGGTTTCTTACACTGCCGACAAACAGTATTCATATGTGGGTGGAAATGAAACAAGTCTTTTTGGATGAATACTACTCTATTGCTAAGACCGACGACGTAAGGGATGAGATTCAGTCATTTAGGCAATTACCTGGGGAATTGTTACATGAGGCCTTGACCCGTTTCAAGGAATTGGTTCGAAAGTGTCATCATCACCAAATTCCAAGGTGGGAGTTACTCAAATGCTTTGTGAGGGGGTTGGATGCCGATGATCACAAGTATCTACAATCGGCTAGAAATGGAACGTTGTTGAACAACCATGAGGAGGATGATTGGGACTTCTTGGTAAGGATGAGCAAGAATTCAAAAGCGGTCGCTATGGCAGACCGATCGAAGAAACATCGTATTTCTCGATCTCTTCCCGACCTCGATTCAAGCGCCAAGGATAGAATTGCTACTTTAGAAAGAAGGATGTTGGTGCGGTGCAATTCGCGGTATGCGAAGATTGTGGGGATATTGGGTATAGAACTGAGGAATGTCAAGTGGGCATGGTTCACGTGAATGAAGAGGTGAATCAAGTGTATGGTTAGCGAAAGCAATTTGACATGAATTCAAACACTTATCACCCCAACTTTCGCTATGGGAATGCTTCAAACCAAATGAATCCCAATTTTCAAACGAATAATCAAGATGGGAATCAAGGGGGGTTCCATAGAAATTACAATCAAGGGAATGGCCAGGATTATCAAAACCGTGAAGGTGGGTATCAAAGGGGCTACAACCAATGTGGTAATGGAAGTGGTAACTCTAATCCTCCAACGGGTGGTGAAGATTACGTAAGCTCAAGGCTAGATGCAATCATGAACACCATCACAACTTCGAATCAAGAAATCAAGATGGAAACGAAAAAGGAGTTTGACGTTCGTGACAAATCGCATAAAGCTTTGGAGAAGCAAGGGGTCAACTTGCGAGGAAATGGTGCAAATGTGTGGTAATGGCGGAAAGCTACCTAGTGACACTACGTGAACCCGAAGCATCAAGGGTCCAACTCAAAGAATACACGTGAGGTACAAATTAATAAAATTTCATTACGTAGTGGTCGAGTCGTTGATAATGGTGTTGTGTCACCACCACCCTAGTTTGTTGAAGGGGTGGTGGAAGAGGTTAGCGATGATGAGAGTGTTGACGGTCAAACGGGTCAAAAAGAAAATGTTTAAAAAAATAATAAAAGTACACCCGTTGTGACCGTCCCTGTCCCAAAAGCTAAGGAAAAGGGGGTGGAGGTTAATACCGCCCCTTATCCCGTAGCCTTGTTGGGACCATCCAAAAAATTGGTAAACAAAAGAGGTCCCCACCAAGAATTGGTAAACAAAAGAGGTCCCCACCAAGAAGAAATGTGGGGGGTTTTTGAACAAGTTAAAATCAACCTACCACTTTTGGATGCCATAAAGCAAGTCCCATCTTATGCTAAGTACTTGAAAGATCTATGTACCCAAAAGCAAACTTACAAATTTCCAAAGAAACTTGATTTAACCGAAAACGTGAATTCGATTCTTCCGGGTGCACTTTCACCTAAGCTACAAGATCCGGGAGCGCCTATCATCTCCATTCAAGTTGGAGAATTTAAAATGACAAGGGCACTCTTAGATCTTGGGGCTAGTGTGAGTATTCTGCCGGGTAGTCTGTATGACCAATATGAGTTTGGTCCACTTAGAGTGGCTAATACTACCGTAGCGTTAGCCAATTTGACCCCTAAACTACCCCGTGGAATAGTCACAGATGTAATTGTCAAGGTTGAGGAGTTTTACTATTCGGTGGACTTTCTAGTACTTCATTATGTTTCGTTGGACCTAACCAAGCAACCTACGGTTATTCTTGGTCGACCGTTTTTGGCAACATCAAATGCCCAAATAAATTGTAAAACGGGAACGGTCAATATGACTTTCGGGTAACCGTCGGTTACGATTAAATGTTTTTTCCGGATTAACGGATCCTCTAGTCAATGACGAATGTTATATGGCGGATGTTGTTGATAAGTGTATACCTCTTTGCAACATGGGTGTCGAGGAGGAAAACACAATAGAGGATTGCTTTATGTTTGACAGGTTACAATCGAAAACAAATCAAAGCATAGATGAGGAGGAGAAAAGAATGAAGGTGATGGCGGTAAGGGAAGGGAGACCACCTTGGACACACCAAGTGGAAAGTCTTCCCGAGAAGATTGATACAAAACTTAAGCCATCGTTGGTCGAACTTCCTACTGTTGAGCTGAAGGTGAGGGCAACACACTACCGGTCATCATTGCGGCAAATCTGACCGGGGAGCAAGAGAAGAAGTTTATGGATGTGTTGGTCGCCAATAGAGCCGCTATTGGGTGGACTATTGCTGATTTGAAGGGAATTAGCCCTTTCATAGTGATGCATAAAATCATCACTGAAGATGGTAGCACTCCTTCTCATGACACACAACGGAGACTAAATCCGAACATGCGAGAAGTGGTCAAGAAGGAGGTGCTAAAGTGGCTAGATGCGGGTATTATATACCCAATCTCTGATAGCCAATGGGTGAGCCCCACACAAACGGTTCCCAAAAGGCGGGCATCCAAGTCGTCATTAATGACGCAGGTGAAGAGGTCGCCACTCGGCCGGTAACCGTGTGGCGTATTTGTATTGATTATAGGAAGTTGAATTCCGCAACTTCCAAAGACCATTTCCCTTTGCCTTTTATTGACCAAATTGTTGAAAAGTTAGCGGGTCAAAAGTACTATTGTTTCCTGGATGGGTATTCGGGTTACAATCAAATCGCTATCCATCCGGAAGACCAAGCTAAGACCTCTTTTACTTGCCCATATGGTACCTTCGCATTTAGGCGAATGTCGTTTGGGCTATGTAATGCCCCCGCCACCTTCAAAAGGTGTATGATGAGTATCCTTTCAGATATGGGGGGAGTCTTTAGAAATCTTCATGGATGAGTTTTCAATTTTTGGGTCATCATTTGATGGTTTCCTTGACCAACTCGAAAAGGTTTTAAAAAAATGTGTTGAAAAGAATTTAGTTTTGAGTTGGGAAAGAGCCATTTTATGGTTCAAGGGGGAATCGTGTTGGGCCATGTAGTGTCGAGTCGTGGGATAGAGGTTGATAGGGCAAAAGTTCAAGTTATTCCTACTTCGCCATATCCCACGAGCGTTAAGGGCGTTAGGTCATTTTTGGGTCATGCGGGGTTTTATAGGCGGTTTATAAAAGGGTTTAGTGAGATAACAAAACCTTTATGTAATTTATTGTTAAAATACCAACCGTTTGACTTTAACAAAGATTGTCAAAATGCCTTTAATTTGTTGAAACAAAAGTTGTTGAGGCCCCAATCTTGCAATCACCGAATTGGTCCTTACCATTCGAAATCATGTGTGATGCAAGCGATTATGCGGTGGGGGCCTGTTGGGTCAAGGGTAGAAAGAAAAACCCGTTGCAATATACGACGCAAGTAAGACTCTCTCTCGGATGCTCAATTGAATTACACAACAACTGAGAAAGAGCTACTTGCTGTGGTATATGCTTTGGATAAATTCTGGGCTTATATTTGGGGTAGTAAGGTAATTATCTATTCTGACCATTCTTCTGTCAGGTACCTTATGGAGAAAAAAGATGAAAAGTCGTGGTTAATCCGATGGGTTCTCTTGCTACAAGAGTTTGACCTAGAGATACGAGATAAGAAGGGTAGCGAGAATGTGGTGGTGGACCACTTATCCCGGTTGTTGGTGGAAGCGGGTTCGTCTCGTGTAGAGATCAATAAGACCTTCCCAGATGAGCACATTCTTAAAGTTTCAATATTACCATGGTTTGATAACATTATAAATTATTTGGTGATAGGTGATTTGCCGGCTCATTGGGATAGGATGAGAAGATTGCATTTCTTATCTCAAATCAAGTACTACACATGGGAAGAACCGGATTTGTTCAAGACATGTCCGGATCAAGTTGTGAGAAGATGTATTCCGGATGAGGAGATCCCGAGTGTCTTGATGCACTTGCATACATTTGCGTGTGGGGACAATTTTAGTGGTCATAAAATGGGACACAAAGTGCTTAATAGCGGCCTTTATTGGCCGACTATCTTTAAAGATGCTTTTAACTTTGCTAAAAACTGTGTTGAATGCCAAAAGTTAGGGGGTATTTCTAAGCAGGATGAGATGCCCATGCAACCGATTCTTATTGTCGATATTTTTTATGTGTGGGGAATCGATTTCATGGGCCCATTCCCCAATTCTCATGGGAACTTATACATTTTGGTGGCGGTAGATTATGTGTCAAAATGGGTCGAAGCAACCGCCACCAAAACGAACGGCTATACCGTTATTTGCAAATTTGTGCAAACGAATATTATTTCTAGATTTGGGATACCTCGGGTAATTACTAGTAATAGGGGATCTCATTTTAAGAATTTATATTTTGGGAAATCGCTAAAACGGTATGGTGTTTGACCATAGAATTGCTACCCCCTATCACCCGCAAACAAGTGGTCAAGTAAAGGTGTCCAATAGGCAAACTAAAGAAATTTTGCAAAAGACCGTTCGATCGAACCGTAAGGATTGGTCAACGAAGTTTAACGATGCTTTATGGGCCTATCGAACGGCACATCAGACACCTATTGGCACTACTCCTTACCGCTTAGTTTACGGTAAAAATTGTCATTTACCGGTTAAACTTGTACATCATGCATTTTGGGCTATCAAAGAAGTTAATCTTAAATATAATGATGCAGGTAAAGAACGCAAGTTAAAGATTTGTGAGTTAGAGGAGCTTCAGGAGGAGGCATATGAGTGTACTTCGAAATACAAGTATGGCATGAAAAGAGCACATGATGCCAAATTGAAGCCGAAGGAATTCGTGGTGGGCCAAAAGGTTTGGCTATACAATTCACGGCTCAAGTTCTTTTCCAGAAAGCTTAAGAGCAAATGGATGGGCCCGTTTGTGATTACGAGGGTCGGCAAGCTAGGGGATGTTACCATCGAGGACCCAAAGGATGGGTCAAAACAAACGGTCAACGGTTATCGACTTAAACCGTTTCTCGATGGTAATGCGGAAAACATTGGAGCAAACAAGGAATCGGTAAGCTTTTTGATAAGTGTACTAACTTATGAGGTCAATTAAAGGACCAACAATAATTGTCGTAGAATTTTGTATATTCTTATTGTTTGCGCGCATTGTTTGTTTTTGGTTTAGTTTGTTTTGTACTAATCTCATTAAACGTGTGAAGTTTGGATTTTGCAAACGGGTCATGAAGACATAAGGTGTCTTTTTAACTTGTTTTGTGTATTGAGGACAATCCACGGTTATTCGGGGGGTGGTATAGTAAACGGACGTGTCGTGTCGTGTGTTAAAAAAATGAAAACGGTGGACCGTCGTGACGGGTCTTCAGGTCGTCGCCGACGCTGGCTAGATAGTACCGTCGGGTTACATGCGTGTAGAAAGGGGTTTAAGCCATCGGAGGTTTTAGGCAAATGTATGAGGCGTCGGCGATGCACCAATGGGCCGTCGGCGACGGCTCTTGGTTTGTCAGCCAATGCTGATTGTTTTTAACGTAAAATTTCGGATCCAAACCTATTCTCACCAACTTAAACACGACCCGAACATGTTTTTGGCCACAATTTCGACTCGGGTGAACCCTATACACCCAACATCTCTTTAAAACCTCTAAAATCTCTGCACTTCCATCACCATCTTCATTCATCTTCCCCAATTTCCTTCAAGAACCCTAATCTTCAAACCTTCATAACTTCTTCAATTCTCCACCAAATCAACCGATTCTTGAGCCTATTTCATATAGTTTTTCGAGTAGAAAAAAACCCCTAACACGGTTACCCTTAATTCTTGCTTATTTGCAAGATTGGTGAAGTTCAAATTTCGGGTTTTTGAGGAAAGTGTTCTTCAAGTTTTGCATTACATCTTTTTCAAGTTCTATCATCTATACACCACTAAAGGTATGATTTTTACTTAAATTTGAGCATGGATTTCATATGGTATGTAATTTTCTTCTGAGATTTTGAACTTAGGTTTAAGAGTAGGCTGTTTATTATGCTATGATATGAATTGTTGCTTGAATTTGAGTTTAAGGTTGATTTGGGTGGGATTGAACATGCAACATAGCTAAGTAATGAATTTATGATTGTGCAAGTTGTATGTTTGAGCATGAACCCCAATGTTGAATCTTGTTTAAAATCTTACATACTTAGGATTAAAAAAAACATAAAAACTTAAATCAATTAAGTTATTGTTCAACATTGTATGTATGTTCAAGAAGTTGAAGTGAGTTGAGTTTTGAAGCAAAAAGTCTACATGTTAGAAGTTTAGCCATGTTTAATTGTTTTCTTTTTATTATGTCTTGCAGGTATGGCAAACCGAAAGCGAAGTAAGATTTTGGGTCAAGGCTCGTCTTCAGGAGCCGGGTCATCTTTGGGTCATAGAGCAAGGAAATGGGAACGGTTAAGCAGGGTCGAAGTGGATGATGGTAGATTGTCTAGGCAAGATTGGGTGTGGGAGAGAATAAGGGATAGTAATGTAGGCGAGCCGTGGGAAAACTACAAGCGAAGACCACTTTCAAGGTTTAATGACAAACGATTGGAAATTAAACTTTGGAAGTGGAAAATGGTTCACAGAGTTTCTACTTCTATTCCGGAGAGGGTTGTGCCAGAGCGCACGTTAAATGTGGAGGAATTTAGGACGATCGGGATCATCTAGATGTTTGAAAGAATTGGCTGGGAACGAGTTTTGGATTGGTGTGACGATATCACACCACGGGTTTATTTGGCCGTTGTCTGTGAGTGGTTGGCCTCGTTCTGGTTCGCAACAGGGATGGCCCACCAAATACGTGGCAGTTGGTAGGTGATATGGGTAGAGGGCAAATGGTCATGTCTTTTGAGACCATGAATTGTATTGCCCGGTTTGATTCACTGGGGGTCGACGAGTATTATTACTATAACGTCGACCAATTTTTGGACAACAAGGTTAATACGGCTGATCCCGATGGAATGGTTGAGTCGGTTTTGCCATATGATGATGGTAGGGTTGCGCTGCGTAGTCAGTTATCTGTTGTAGGAAAGATCCTTCAACCCTTATCTCTCAAGAACAACATGGTTAGATTCGGGGACCGGGGGAAGGTGAAGGCATTGGATTGTCGGGTGCTCCATTCATTGCTTTTTTGGAGTACCTAAGTTATCGTGGTGTCATCTTGTGATGATCAACACTTGGGACACCCGTGAGTCGTACACTCGGAAGATGATATCATACGTACGACTCATTAGCGCCATGATAGTGCAACAAAACAGGTTGCCGCCCGAGTCGTTGTGGGTTTCAAAGCCGGTGGATCAAATTTGCTTTGCATCAATGAAGCAACATTGGAAGATTCAGGTTCAAGTGTACGGTCATCAATATACCATAACTGATGACCAAGGGCTTCGGTTCCAGTTCGCCGATCCAAGTGCAGCTCAAGAAGCTGCGAGAGAGGAGGAGATGGCTGATGAAGAGGATGAAGATGAGCCCCAGCGTCCAAGGGGACCCCGACAGAGGTATTCCCGGCCACATCGAGAAATTTCGGACGGGGTGGCTACTTTTATCTAGAACCGGCGTAAACTCGGGTATCAAAACTACAATCGGGGACAACAAGACGTATATGATAATGTCTCCGCTTGTATTGGGGATAAACCGGGAGTATGAGCAAAGGAGACAACAGTGGGAACAAAACTGGGAGGCCCAACAACAAGCCCATTGGGCTGAAGATGCTGATCACCAGGCTAAAGAGCAAGAGTATTGGGAGAGGCAACAAGAGCAATGGGCTGCTCAACAAGCTTTTATAGAAATACAAGACTTGTACCAAGCACAAGAATTATCTAGAAGACAAGCTTGGTAGGAGGAGCAGGACAGGATGCGTGCTGAACAGAATGCATTGAAAGACCACCGATGGCATGCTATGGCGGTGGCGTAACAAATAGCGGTAAATAATGCCAAACATTTGCATGATCAAGAGTGCCACCATAGAGATTGGGAGGCGGGGCGGCCATACCAAGAGCACACGCCATGGGTCTCATACGAGAACCTACCTGTTCCATCCGGGCCCTCTGACCCATCTCCACACTGGCCCGAAGCAGTTGGCTCCAGTTTTATCCCACCACAGTTCCAAACGCTGGCTGAAGGCGAGAGGGGGCCACTCGACGACTTCCATGATATGATGTCGACCCTCACCGGATACCCCTACCAGCCATATCAACCGAGGATCCCAACGAGCGATACCAACGATGATCACCGATACGTTTTCTTTTGTTGTTGTATATTTTTATGTAAATTTTAGTTTATATTTCATTTCTTGTTAGTAGTTAAATGAACTTTGTGGGTGTGTTCTCTGGATAACCCTCACGAGACCTACTCGTCCTTCTGAGCTATTGGAAGGTTTAAAATGGCTTGTTGCATACGCTAAATGCAACCGTGATTCCTATGAAAGTGAGTTTAGGTTGTTGTTGTAAAAAAAATTTCCACAAGGTCAAAGTTGAATAAAAATATGGTTTGGTAAGTTCTTTATAAAAATGGTAGAACTAGGTAACTAACAAATTTTGATGGTTGTGAGAAGCTTGCTTCTACACGAGGGTTGAGATTTGTAGGTACATTGTGTTCGTGAGACAGCCATTTTTGTTGAAGATGAAGAGCACACGAAGAATGAGCGAAAATGTTGGGCTTGGAGCTTAAAGGTTTATTCATTTATATTGTTTTTTGGGCTTTTGGGTTAGTTTGGGCTTCCTAGTGCCAAGTGGGCCTAGGGTTGTATATTTGGGCTTTGACATGTCTATAAATAGAGGGGTTAGGGCACTTGTTAGGGGGTTAGAGAGTTGATTACAAAAACTTGTATCTGACATCCTCTAGTGTATGCAAGTTATTATATTCAAGTTATCAATTCTTCATCTTGATCATTATTTCCGCAATTGATTAGGATAGCGATACCTGTTTGATCCGTTTCATGGGACTTACAAATGGTATCAGAGCCTGCTGTTCTAAAACAGGCTCCGGGTATTGCTGTTTGAAGAAGTTTTGAAGTTTATTGCTGCTGTTTGGATCGATTTCTGTCATTCCGGATCACTGTTCATCGACGAAGGGTGCTGTTCCGAAGAACTCAAAGAAGCTTTGCAGATTTTGGATGCGACACTTTTCCGGATTCCGAAGAACACGAAGGAGATCGTCTATTCCGGATTGGTCCTGGACTGTTGTTTTATTCCGTATTGTGATCCGAGTTACTGTTACTGATTTTGAATTCCTTGAATTCTGGATTTCGGTTACATAAAAGGCGGAGAAATTGTTACGGATTGGTTACTGTTTCGGATTTTTAGAAGATAAGTCAGGCATTTCGGATTTTTTGTTCCGAATTATTGATTTCGGATTTCATTTCAGAGGTGTTCATTCCGGGTCTGCTTTTCAGATTTTATTCTGGATCTGTATTTCGGTCTTTCATTTCAGATTTCTTCTCGGATTTGTCTTTTCGGATTCTCAAATCCGGATTCTTCGTTCCGGATTCCTACTTCCGGATTTCTTATTTCGGATATTTCCTCCAGTTTGACCATCGTTGACTTCCGGATTGCCATTTCGGAAAAAATTTCCGGGTTGGCCATATTGACTGCATAGTTGACTGTTTCGGATTGAGCAAGTGTTCATTAGAATCACTTAAATTAATTAAACTTTAAATCAAATCTGGTAAAATTTTAATTAATTTAGTCTCAATGGCTGGATTCATGACCGCACAGGACCTAACCAATGCCACACTGGCAGCCCTGCAGTCGCAAACTTTAGCCCTCCACCAAGAGCTGGATTAGGTTATTAGCACTTCCACCAAAGTGCCTCGTTTGTTATACGGTGATGAATATTACGAGTGGAAGTTCCGCTTTGAACAGTATTGCAAGGCAAAGGAACCTGGTGTGTGGAGATGCATCATGAATGGTCCAAGAACCATAGTGTATAGCACAGAGCAAGATCCCGAAACAAAAATTCCCAAGCCTATGCACTTATGGACTCCAGAGGACGTCAAAATCATAGAGGAAGATGAGAAGGCTTCTGCAACATTAACCATGGCTCTAGGACCCGATATCTCTATCACGGTCAGGAACTGCAAAAATGCTAAAGAGATTTGGAGTGAGTTGCAAAATCTCTATAAAGGGAACTCTGACATGATAGCAAGTAGGGTGAACCAGCTGAATCAGCAATTCAGCTCGTTCAATCACATATATGGGAAACCATCGAGAATCAGATACGCCGATATGTCAAACTGGTTTCCCAGATGATTTCAGCTGAGATCACCCTCACCAACAGCGCCATGAACCAACAGTTGTTGAATTCACTGCCCAAAAGTTGGGATGCAGATGTGGGCATGATAAAAAAGACAAAGAACCTGAACGAAGTAACTCTCACTGAGATGATAGCTACTATCAAATCATGTGAAATTGATAACAAATAAAGGGAGATCAATCATCAGAGTAGTCTCATGGCCGCAGGGATGACAGGCCAGAACGCAGCGTTAATGTCACAGAATCTCGTCTATAGTCCTCTGCAAGGAACTGCACAAGCACCAGGTGGATCAAATGTGGTGTACAGTCCTGTTGTCACGCCTCAAAACACTCAGTATGTGTAGGATTTCAATCTCAAATCCTACGACGGTCTCAGCGGCTCAAGTCCATACATAGTTCCATGCTCAGTATCCTAATGTGGTTTTCAGTCCTGCAACTCCTCAAACCGTGCAATAAGGCGTTATTCCTCAAGCAGGCGCACCTGTCCCTGTCTCTACACAACCCGCGCCCAACTCTGATTTTCTCACTAAGGAGAATGAAGAGAAGCTGGCAATTGCTGCATCAATGATCAAGAGCTTGAACGCCTTCCTGGCAGGCGATCTGGCCCCTCCATCTATTCTGCCAACAGAAGTTGATCAAATCATGGAGGAAGACCTGGATGAGATCGATGTCTCCTGGAACTTAGCAATGGCTGCTTTTTGGGTCAACAAATTTCAGAAAAAATATGGAAGGCAACCTCTGTCCAACCTGAAGACTGGTCTCACAAAAGACAAACTCAGGTGCTACCGATGTCATGAACCAGGCCATTTCGCTAGGGAATCCAAGAAGCCACCATGAGGGTATGTATCATCCAAGGTCGCCGACATATAGAGCAGTGACAGACAGTTGGTTCTCGTCTCTCCTTCCAAGTCAACTACGAGTCCATCTGGTAGCTCAGGCGGGAAGTCCACAACACTTGTGGCCCAACAGCATGAGGGGTTCAACTGGGCAGATACTGCAGCTCAAATGGAAACCTCGAATCTATCCAAGAACAACAACCACTGCATGATGGCGCAGACAACTGAGACACCTGATCTTTCAGAAACGGTAAATCGAATACTTTGTTCTGATAGTTTTTCGTTTTAAATTATCCCAAATGCGCTCCCACAACTCAACTCTTGTGGCTGAGTATCAACAAGATGCGTCATAGAACATCATTCTTAAACATAAGAACAAGCTTCTTATGGAGAAGGTCGAAGCGCAGAAACAAGATGTGGCTCAGCTAAAGCTAGACTTGAACCAACAGCAATGTTGGGTCTACGACTACAAGCTAAAATTAGCTGAAAAGGACGTAGAGCTTCAAGCAGCCTTAGCCAAGCTGAATTCCTTAACAGGGAAGCTTCATGAAAATGAAATAAATATTAAGAAATTTAAAACTTCCAGCAAATTAGTCAAGGACTTATGTGACCTCCAGCTTAATTATCAAAAGAATTTCACTAAGGGTCTTGGGTACAATAGGGCACCTCCACCATATAATCATAATTACACTAGAATGCCTGAAACTGAGGAAGAAATCGAAAATGCTGAAAAATGATGTATGGTAAACCGTCAGATTATTTATCTAAATCATGGACGCCCTATTACCCTAAGTTCTCCAAACCCACTGAACTCAAGAAGGATGATGTGTTTGTGGCTTCTACATCACCTCCTAGTGAATCTAGTAATCATCCATCTGAGAGTACGGTGGACTTGGAGACAGAAATACATGAGGCAGAACCCTCCACATCCTCTACAACACTTAATGAAAAGGAATCTTCTGATGCTCAAACTAAATTTATGAACGATACTAATGTGTCTAATTCATGTGCAGAAGAAATTTTAGTTGAGGACATCACACAGGATGATGAGGAAGAATGTCTGAATATACAGTCAGACAATTCAGCTGATGATTATGCTTTTTATAAACCTGACTTTGACATTTTAAATCACTTTCTTGCTGAACAATTTACATGCTCAAACAGTGTTGGTTGTGTTGAACATTTAGACAGTTTAAATTCAATACTGATGTTTTGAATGATGATAATAGCTGTGACAATCTGTGTGATGAGAAAATGAATTTAGCTGCAGGATCTACATCAACAGATGACTCTGCCTCATCAGCTTTAGCTGAGGATACCGAATGTTCATCTTCAGCTGAGGATGCCGAAAGTTCATCTTCAGCAGAGGATATCAAGTGTTCACCTTCAGAGGCTGCATCTTGATGGTGACATTATTCTATAAATGACAATATCCACGATGACCAACCAACTGTTTCTGTCAATGTTGATGGTGACATTATTCTAGAAGACTTGGGCGACCTAATACAAGGGACTGATTCGGAAATGAAAGCAGATAAACACAAATCTAAATTTGATTCAAATGCAACCTTTAAATCTGATAGTGAATCAAAATCTAAAATTTCTCTAAATTGCGAGGTTCCATCATCATCTGCTAAAATTTCTGAACATGATGTTCTAGTTGAATCACTCGTGTCCTCTACAGAATCTGTCTCAAAGTGTGATTTGAAGAATAAGCCGAAAAAGAAAAGAACACGTAGATCTAAAAAGAAGAAAACCAAAGAAGCGTCTTGTCACACCCCGACCCGCAGCGGAAAAGGTGATCGGGGCGTAATTGGGTTATCATCAAAGCTCATGACATTTATTATACGTTTCATATTCATTAATACAATTTAATGGAAATCTACAATAAATGATACAACATGTTCTAACTATCAGTCTAAGCTTCTTGGTTCTCTTCTAAGGCATATCCTATGTTTTCCTTGCTTCAACCTGTTCACCTGTATCATGTGTAAAAAGGTTTTTGGATCAACATAATGTTGGCGAGTTAATCCTACGGAAAAACATTTGAACAAGTTTATCCAATTGATTATAAATAATGTGCATACCACATATGAGTAAATGTAGATGTAAATTTATTCACCCAACACATAATATTGAATATTGAACACACAAACACCAAATGATTGTTTTGAGGCACGCGTTGTTCGACTCATCTCCCACGAGGAACTGATGGGCCTAATGAATGAGTTTTGAGGCACGCGTTGTTCTTACGAACTGATGGGCCTAATGTATGAGTTTTGAGGCACGCGTTGTTCTTACGAACTGATGGGCCTAATGAATGAGTTTTGAGGCACGCGTTGTTCTTACGAACTGATGGGCCTAATGAATGAGTTTTAAGGCACGCGTTGTTCTCGTCTCCCACGAGGAACTGATGGGCCTAAATAATTTGCATACAACTTTGACAATATGTAATACATCACAACCAACAATAGTTACATTCTAGTTTAGTTCATATAATGGTATAGCACGAATTTGCATAAGAGATTTAGTTTAAGCAACACATGATACACCCCAAAACATGAATAAAAAGGGGAGTTTGTAAGAATTCACTCACATTGGGTGCGTTCGGTTGATGATGTTGAGTGCACGCGAAGTGGTTTTAACCACGAGTGAAATTAACCTAGATAAATAGCATTTTGGTTCGGTAAGCAAACGGATTTTATTAATCTATTTTAGTAGGATTGTTGGGTGTATTTTTGTGAGTTTGAGGCTATTTTCTAACCTTAAAAATGTTATTTTTAAGTATTTTTAATTGATTTTTAATTAAAATAATTAAATAAAAATAATAAAAAAATATTTGATTTTTGCTACAGTTGACTTTGACTGTTGACTTTGACTGACCGTTGACCGGTTCGAAGGCATATTGTTGTGCGCTGGGTGAGGCTCGAACCTGAGACCTCCCGTACGCGTGCACGCAGCTCTACCAACTGAGCTACGTGTCTAACCCGTCCTATATCCGATTTTAATTATATATATATATTAATTAGATTTTAAACAGAAATCCTTTATCTTAAAAACGAATTAAATCCAGCGAACCGGTGCGCTCCACAGGTCTCGAACCCGGGACCTGTGGGTTAGCGGACACACAGTCCACCGCTGGACTGTGTGTCTCACTTGGTTATAAACTCGGTTATCAATATACTTAACATATACCTAAATCAATCCGGTTCAGTTTTGCGGAAAAAGGAATTTTTATTAAGGCAGCGTGTGAGGAACAATACTCGAACTCGAGACCTTAGCGTTAAATGTGCACACAGTCCACCGCTGGACTGTGTGTCTAATCCGGTAAATAACTTGATTTTAATTATACTTAACTATTACCGAAACGTCGTCTTCTTCACTGGTTTTCACCGGAAGTGACGACTGACTGATTCGAATTATTGATTCAGGTTTCTTTAGTGTTTTATGATCAATTACAGACGAGATAAAAATAAAAAGGAAAGGAATTAGTCGTGAAAAGTACCATCTGGTTCTCCTCTGTTTTCCGGCAGAACTCCGGCGACAGCAATCTTTTTCTGGCGACGAGTGTCTTGCAGCAGAGAGTCTTCCGAAAGCTTACAAAGGGTGTGGGTGACTTCGGTAAAAGTTTAGGGGTTCAGTAAAGCTCAGAGATTAAAAACTCGGTTTTCCGGCGAAGTATAAATTATTTCCGGCGAGTGAGTTTTCGCCGAGAAAGGGTGCGATTTGAGTGTGAAAGATTTCTGGTGAGTTGTGGGTGAATTTATAGGGTAGTATCGAGATGAATGGGGTCTGAATTCGGTCTCAATTCGAAGTCAGCCGTTCTCCGGCGGTTATGGCTGATGTCGCGGGTTCAGACGTCGGTTATAACCGTCGTAGGAGTTAAGTCTTCGGTTATTCTGAGCGGAAACGTAATTAAACGGCGAAGTCGTCGGGATTTCCGACGACTGCTATTTGGGCGAAATTGATTGAATTTAACTTTCGAACTTGAATATTTGAATTAAATGTTTCCTGCTATTACCATAAAATCAAAGCGGCGGAGCGGTTGTTCGGTTGAGTGATAAGTTGTTGTTGAGCCGGTTACAGACCCGAGTTCGAAACCCGGCATGAGTAAAATATTTTTATTTTGCGATTTTTATCAGTTTTTCAAAAACTAAATATATATCCCCGCATAATAATTGATTACGTATCGTTTAAAATTATTTTGGGCATTTAATTCGCAACGAAAATTTTAACTGACTGTTCGGTTGATAAACGGAGCGGGTTTGGTAAATCCGTTTTTGACGGATGTTACAGTATCCCCTGCTTTTTAGAAATTTCGTCCTGAAATTTAAATAGGGATATAATTGACTAAAAGAATGATGGTGTTTAGTTTGACAGTTACATACTTAGAAGAAATAAGGGTTTGGGTTTTTGTTTGAGGCGGTAACGTTCCTTGTAAAGGTTAAGTATCCTAATACAGGAATCGCTTTTTGTTGCCTACTGTATAAGTATTGTTAAGCATGAATGATTTGCTAAAATGATATCATGCATAAGAGTTTAGATATGTTTGGAAAAGTATGGTTATATCCTAAGGCAAAACTTCCAATACTACAATCTACACAAATAACCACAACAACTAATAATTGAATCCACATTCTGATAGTATATATGTTTGAATGGTGACAGTTCCTCTCTCGTTTGTTATGATGGAGAGGTTAGTCTATGTAGAAATGGATCACAATCCAATTTCTTTAAATAGTGAGATGATATAAATGTAACACAAATTTCAACCACGGCAATACTAAATCCTAGATGGAACTTCTCATAACCGCCTGATAACGCCTTTGATCCTTTGGCAAGAATACTTATATATAGGAAGTACCAGCGGCGTATCCACCATATTCTTGTCAAATTTTCATTGGTTTTATCAGTGAATTATGATTAGTCCTATAACTCTACAACCAATACATCAAACATAAAAATACTGAAATGAAATATATCTGTGCGATCAAGGCTCAATCAAACGGAGCCGATCGTATTGTATGTACTGAAATTGAAATGTCTGTGCGCTCAAGGCTCAATCAAACGGAGCCGAACGTATTGAATGTATTGAAAATGAAATTGTCTATGTGCTCAAGGCTCAATCAAACGGAGCCGAGCTTATTGCATATATTGAAAATGAATAACTTAATCACACAAACAACCTATGCATGGAACCTCTCATAACCGCCTGATAATGCCTCCGATCATTTGACTTTATCCGCAAGTTATGATTAGTTCTATGCGACTCTACAACATAAACAAACACAACAACCAGCGTTTGAGTCTTAATTCTAATAGTATCCATGTTTGACAATACCTCTCTCGTTTAATATGATGGAGAGGTTAGTCTATGTAGAAGTGAGACACAACTCAACTTCTTTAAATGATGAAACTGAGATATGTCGTGAAGTATGATGATATGAATATTAAATCAATGAGTATAAAACAAAATGAACTAGTAATTTGCATTAAAATTCTTGGATAAAATTCCAATTGGGATACGTGAAAATTGAGATAACATATAGAAAAACATAAAAACTAAGTGGTTGGAGTTGAATCTTGATTCTTGGTGAGAGAAGGCTAGTTAAGTGGTTGGTCTGGACCGTTAATATCTTCAACAGGATTGGTGTTGATGTTATAAACTCTTCCTCTTGTTGGTGGTGGAGCTGGGTTTGCTTGGTTTGCTTGGTTAACTGGGTTTGCTTGAGCTTGGGCGTTTATGATGTTAACCAAACGAGGGCACGTGTTTCTAAAATGGGTAGGGTCGCCACAATTGAAACAAGCTCGAACATATGGGTACATGGGGTATTGAGGTTGTTGATATGTTTGGATCATGGGTTGAGTAGGGGTTGAGGTTTGGTTTTGAGAGGTGCGGCAAACGTTGCTCAAATGACCGTAGCGTCCACAATTCGCACATAGTCGACAGGGTAAGGTAGATGGATGGTGATAGAAACAGGTGTTGCATTGAGGGTGAGGTCCAATGTAAGGTTTCTTATTTGGGTAAGTTGAGTTGGGTGCTACTTGAGCGTTTGGGATAGTTTGAGGAGGTACAACTTGTGAAGCTGGTTGGTTGCGTTGGTTGACGGCGAAAATTTGTCCATCTCGTTTTTTTTTCTTAGAAATAGGTGGTGTAAAGGATTCGGTTCGGGTGGAGTTTGAGGTTTCGGTTGATGCTTTATCCTTCTTCTTCTCCTCTTTGAAATCTTTGTTTCGGATTCGGTTCTCAGTGAGCGCGGTTGCTAGCTCCATTGCTGCTTCCAAAGTTGCAGGCGAGGTACTTATTACAGAGTCTTGAATCTTTGATGGAAGACCACGAATGTAGTGCTCGATCAAACGGTAGAGGGGAGTAAACAAATTGGGAACCATTTGATTTAACTCAAGGAATCTCTTGTTGTATGTGGTGTGGTCGCCTTCCTTTTGTTTCAAAGCATGGAACTCATCCTCCAATTTCTTGATTTCACTTCTTGGGCAAAACCGTCTTGTCATGATTCCCTTCAACTCTTCCCAAGTCAAGGTCATAGTTTCTTCAACACCTCGTTTGGTCTTCTCTATATTCCACCATGTGAGTGCTGTTCCAAGGAAACGTCCGGTGGCATAACGCACTTTGCGATCATCGGGGCAATCGCAATTTAGAAAAGTGTTCTCCATTTCTTCGAACCAGTGGAGGAGAGCGGTGACACCTTCAGTACCTTCGTATTTTGGAGGATCGCAGGATTTGAAATGTTTGTAGGTGCATTTAGTGACTGAAGGATTGATAGTGTTTTGATCTTCTTGTTGGGTTGGGTTAACGGAATTAGCGGTAAGGGCTTGTTGAACTTGAACTACGATGTTTGGTATTACGGTCGCCATTTGCTGAGCGATTTGGGTAGCCATGCGTTCACGGGCTTTTCCTGCTCTCATTTTCCTACGAGCGAGGCTAGAAGACATCTACAAGGAATACATGTCAAGAGTATAAGTTGGATGCCTTTGGGATCGTGGGTCGTGTTTGGGGAATGAACGTTCATAAAATAAATATAGAAAAATAAATCTACTACATCCATAGGATGTCTTGGGTTTTGCTCGTAATTGGGCCTTGCATGCCGCCATACTTCACCTTCGTAATCACGTGGGCCCCCATGATTACCGGGTTTTTCATATGGTTCGCATGTGTTAGCCTGGTTACGTACACTAAAACCCGGAGAAAATCGAGAAATATGTAACGTATGATATTCGGAATGTGCCCCGGCATGGACACGGTGACATCTCAAAGTGAGGTTAGTTCGAACGACGTTTGGTGTGGCATGCTTTGGCCTAATAGGTCCGTCGTACTCTCATCGTTAGTCCCCAGGTAGGCAAACTGGTCCGTTATTTTGGATTTATACGAATGCCAACCTAGACAGGACGTCCCGACTACCGGTACTTGTACCCTTCCGGTTACTACATGCCCGTCGCAGAACTTACTTTGATGGGATTTGAAAATTTGCAACAAAATCCTTGAATAATGAGAGTATGAAAATGAATTGAATATATGAACATTGATATATGTATAACGAATATGTATATAAGCATGTATGTTTGACTGTGATATGAAACAAATAAATATCACAAGTTTGTATGTAACCACCTAATCAATTAAAATTTAGGCAGACTATAGTATGGGCTCTAAGGGTCTAATAACCTATCCTATATCCCTATAGTCATGGCTCTGATACCAATCTGTCACACCCCGACCCGTAGCGGAAAAGGTGATCGGGGCGTAATTGGGTTATCATCAAAGCTCATGACATTTATTATACGTTTCATATTCATTAATACAATTTAATGGAAATCTACAATAAATGATACAACATGTTCTAACTATCAGTCTAAGCTTCTTGGTTCTCTTCTAAGGCATATCCTATGTTTTCCTTGCTTCAACCTGTTCACCTGTATCATGTGTAAAAAGGTTTTTGGATCAACATAATGTTGGCGAGTGAATCCTATGGAAAAACATTTGAACAAGTTTATCCAATTGATTATAAATAATGTGCATACCACATATGAGTAAATGTAGATGTAAATTTATTCACACAACACATAATATTGAATATTGAACACACAAACACCAAATGATTGTTTTGAGGCACGCGTTGTTCGACTCGTCTCCCACGAGGAACTGATGGGTCTAATGAATGAGTTTTGAGGCACGCGTTGTTCTTACGAACTGATGGGCCTAATGTATGAGTTTTGAGGCGCGCGTTGTTCTTACGAACTGATGGGCCTAATGTATGAGTTTTGAGGCACGCGTTGTTCTTACGAACTGATGGGCCTAATGAATGAGTTTTGAGGCACGCGTTGTTCTTACGAACTGATGGGCCTAATGAATGAGTTTTAAGGCACGCGTTGTTCTCGTCTCCCACGAGGAACTGATGGGCCTAAATAATTTGCATACAACTTTGACAATATGTAATACATCACAACCAACAATAGTTACATTCTAGTTTAGTTCATATAATGGTATAGCACGAATTTGCATAAGAGATTTAGTTTAAGCAACACATGATACACCCCAAAACATGAATAAAAAGGGGAGTTTGTAAGAATTCACTCACATTGGGTGCGTTCGGTTGATGATGTTGAGTGCACACGAAGTGGTTTTAACCACGAGTGAAATTAACCTAGATAAATAGCATTTTGGTTCGGTAAGCAAACGGATTTTATTAATCTATTTTAGTAGGATTGTTGGGTGTATTTTTGTGAGTTTGAGGCTATTTTCTAACCTTAAAAATGTTATTTTTAAGTATTTTTAATTGATTTTTAATTAAAATAATTAAATAAAAATAATAAAAAAATATTTGATTTTTGCTACAGTTGACTTTGACTGTTGACTTTGACTGACCGTTGATCGGTTCGAAGGCATATTGTTGTGCGCTGGGTGAGGCTCGAACCCGAGACCTCCCGTACGCGTGCACGCAGCTCTACCAACTGAGCTACGTGTCTAACCCGTCCTATATCCGATTTTAATTTATATATATATATATATATCAATTAGATTTTAAACAGAAATCCTTTATCTTAAAAACGAATTAAATCCAGCGAACCGGTGCGCTCCACAGGTCTCGAACCCGGGACCTGTGGGTTAGCGGACACACAGTCCACCGCTGGACTGTGTGTCTCACTTGGTTATAAACTCGGTTATCAATATACTTAACATATACCTAAATCAATCCGGTTCAGTTTTGCGGAAAAAGGAATTTTTATTAAGGCAGCGTGTGAGGAACAATACTCGAACTCGAGACCTTAGCGTTAAATGTGCACACAGTCCACCGCTGGACTGTGTGTCTAATCCGGTAAATAACTTGATTTTAATTATACTTAACTATTACCGAAACGTCGTCTTCTTCACTGGTTTTCACCGGAAGTGACGACTGATTGATTCGAAGTATTGATTCAGGTTTCTTTAGTGTTTTATGATCAATTACAGACGAGATAAAAATAAAAAGGAAAGGAATTAGTCGTGAAAAGTACCGACTGGTTCTCCTCTGTTTTCCGGCAGAACTCCGGCGACAGCAATCTTTTTCCGGCGACGAGTGTCTTGCAGCAGAGAGTCTTCCGAAAGCTTACAAAGGGTGTGGGTGACTTCGGTAAAAGTTTAGGGGGTTCAGTAAAGCTCAGAGATTAAAAACTCGGTTTTCCGGCGAAGTATAAATTATTTCCGGCGAGTGAGTTTTCGCCGAGAAAGGGTGCGATTTGAGTGTGAAAGATTTCTGGTGAGTTGTGGGTGAATTTATAGGATAGTATCGAGATGAATGGGGTCTGAATTCGGTCTCAATTCGAAGTCAGCCGTTCTCCGGCGGTTATGGCTGATGTCGCGGGTTCAGACGTCGGTTATAACCGTCGTAGGAGTTAAGTCTTCGGTTATTCTGAGCGGAAACGTAATTAAACGGCGAAGTCGTCGGGATTTCCGACGACTGCTATTTGGGCGGAAATTGATTGAATTTAACCTTCGAACTTGAATATTTGAATTAAATGTTTCCTGCTATTACCATAAAATCAAAGCGGCGGAGCGGTTGTTCGGTTGAGTGATAAGTTGTTGTTGAGCCGGTTACAGACCCGAGTTCGAAACCCGGCATGAGTAAAATATTTTTATTTGCGATTTTTATCAGTTTTTCAAAAACTAAATATATATCCCCGCATAATAATTGATTACGTATCGTTTAAAATTATTTTGGGCATTTAATTCGCAACGAAAATTTTAACTGACTGTTCGGTTGATAAACGGAGCGGGTTTGGTAAATCCGTTTTTGACGGATGTTACACGTCTTCAAACAATGCAAAGGCAACCGCTGAGTCCTCTCGTCAAACTAATGAATTAATTCAGCAGTCGCTCGTTTCATCTGTTTTGAAACAATCTTCATGTTCAAAATCCTGTAATTCAAATAAAAAATCTAACAAGTGTGCTGATGGTTGTGCGCAGGACACCGCCAAGCCAAAGACCGTGCAACAGCCGTCAGTAAACGCCAGCAAGAAATTGACCGACAAATTGCCCAGAATTTCCCAAACTGAACGGACTGTTTTCTTCTAGAAGAGGCAGACCTGTTTCAACTGTGGATCTCCCAGGCACGTTGCTCGAAACTGTCTAAGGACCTTTACCTCTTTCCATACTTTGTACTCCAGACATCAGAAGGCTATGCCTAATCGCCAACATAAGGCTCGATTTGTGGCTAAGTCTTCTAATCAAATTGGAACTTGGCCAAGAAACAACATGTTAACCCCTTGAGACCTTCGGTTTCCAAGAATCCCTCTAGTACTCCTAGGAATGTGCAGAGGAACTGTTTGCAATGGAGCCCTGAGTTTTAAAAATGTCAACTATGTACCAGAATTGAAGCACAGTCTGTTGAGTGTGTCTCAACTATGCGACAATCATCTGGATGTTCTCTTCACAAAGAAAAGATGCTATGTGCTCAAACTAGGCTTAATCATTCCAGATGATTGGATTCTTCTGAAAGCTGCAAGAAAAAGGAACGCCTATGTCATTGATATGAACCAGGCTCCTTCTGACAAGCTCACATGCCTTTTTTCTTCGACAACCGAACATGACGTCATGCGATGGCATTGCAGACTGGGTCACATCAACATGAAGAATTTAAATCGTCTTGCTAAAGGTGGTTTGGTCAGAGATCTACCAGTTCATGACTTCATGCAGATCGAAAAATGTGAATCATGTGCTCGTGGGAAGCAACACCGTCAGCCGCACAAAACCAAAGCCATACCCTCCACTTCTCAGGTCTTAGAACTGCTCCACATGGATCTCTTCGGTCCAACAGACATTCGCGCATTGGAGGGAAGGCTTACTGTCTGGTTATTATTGATGACTACTCTCAATTCACATGGGTTTTCTTTCTTACACATAAAAGTGAAACCACAGAGATAGTAAAACAATTTGTCACACTTATGGAAAACCAGACAGATTCGAAGGTAAAGGCTATTTGGTGTGACAATGGGACATAGTTTAAGAATCTTACCTTAAACTCTTTCTGCTCCTCCAAGGGAATTGACAGATAGTTCAGTGCAGCCAGAACCCCACAGCAAAATGGGGTTGCCGAACGTAAAAATCGCACACTTATCGAGGTGGCACGAACTATGCTTGTTGAATCCGAGCTACCTCTCATCTTCTGGGCCGAAGCAATCAACACTGCATGCTACATACAGAATCATGCCCTGATCAACAAACGCCACATGAAGACTCCATACGAAGTGGTTGAAGGTCGCAAACCTTCGGTCAAGCATTTCCGCAAATTTGGATGTCCTTGTGTACTCATGCTCATGGATGCTAAAGGAAAGTTCGAAGCACGCGGAGATCCTTGTATTTTCGTTGGTTATTCTAAAAATATGACATATCGCGTTTATAACAAGATCAAGAAGATGGTGGTTGAAACCTACAATGTGGGTTGGCTGGAGGAAAATCCCAAGGACAAACGCATTGGTCCTGATTGGTTGTATGACTACTCTACCTTATTTAATCATTTTGATATGTCTTCTAATATGTCTACAGGAGATAGTTCGACATCTTTCCCTCCAATGGTGCCCATTCCTTCTGACGATGACGCTGACGCTGCCGAGCTAAATGACACACTAAAGCAGCTAAGTGTAGATCCTCCTGGATTCAATGACATTGTCTCGCCATCCTCCACAGCTTCACCATCTCAAGCCCCATCTGTCTCTTCGCCTATTCAGCCTAATCTTACTGAGGATGTGGTTTGTCCTCCAGGGCCACCTACGGCAGATAAAGGACTTCCTCCTGATGTTTTGGGCTCCTCTTTGTTTCACGAGCCTGCTCCCCTCGATTGTGCGGTGGATTCTTTACCTCACACCTCTACAGGTGCCTCGGTTGAGGGGAGGCATCTGGAGTCGCTTCAGATAGTGTCACCAACTTGCCAACCGATGTTTTGGTTCATGCTACACCAATACCACAAGTTTACAGCGTGATCATCCTATTGAGAATATCATTAGTCCTGTAAACGCCATTGTTCGCACACGCAGTCAATCTGGGGATATCAATACATGTCTTTATTCTTGCTTTATTTCCCAAATAGAACCGTTTTTTCTTTTTATTGTCTGAATATTCAGGAGCTAAGACCATTCCAATGCTCCCTTTCGCCATGCATAAACTAAACCAACAATTAAGATAAGCACAAAAATTAAAGCTTCTACAAATACAGATACACCTAATACATCAAAACTCATTGCCCAGATTTCTTTCATTTTCATCCATTTTATATACTTTATTTGAAAAAAAAGAAGGACGTCCATTCTTATTCATTTTTAATAAAGTTACCAAACAAAAGTTCAAGTTTTTGTTATTTATTTTTGAACCTTCTTTACCCCAGCGGCTAATCCTCTTGATAGTACGGTCGTAGC
Organism: Scalesia atractyloides; assembly: GCA_947069175.1. NCBI lineage: Eukaryota > Viridiplantae > Streptophyta > Magnoliopsida > Asterales > Asteraceae > Scalesia > Scalesia atractyloides. The sequence goes on from CAMTDV010000029.1 coordinate 9,702,410, forward strand.
ATCTAAATGTGCAAATGTCGTAGCAGGAGCAGGGTCGGTCAAATCATCTGCAGGTACATAAACAGCTTGAATAGAAGTTATGGACCCTTCTTTGGTAATTATTGATGTTGCCTTGCAGGAACCAGGCTGGGTGGATGCCATGCACGAAGAACTCAATCAATTTGAAAAACTTGGCGTTTAGCAACTGGTGAAACTACCTTAGGGAAAGCGCGCTCTTGGAACTCGTTGGGTCTTCCGCAACAAGCAGGATGACACTGGAGTTATTGTTCGAAATAAAGCCAGATTGGTGGTCCAAGGGTTTCGACAGATTGAAGGACTGGATTATGATGAGGTTTATGCACCTGTCACGCGTTTGGAAGCTATACGTATCTTCTTGGCATACGCATCCTATATGGACTTTACTGTCTATCAAATGGACGTCAAGATTGCGTTTCTATACGGAAAGGTGAAAGAGGAAATTTATGTGGCACAACCACCGGGCTTTACTGATCCTGACAAGCCAGATTATGCTTATAAATTAGACAAAGTGTTGTACGGGCTGCATCAAGCACCTCGCGCATGGTACGCTACTCTTACGGAGCATCTGCTTGCTCATGACTACACACGTGGAACTATTGACCAAACTTTGTTTATCAAACGGGTTGATAAGGACATTATTCTCGTCCAAATCTACGTTGATGATATTATTTTTGGTTCCACCAATGATGGTTTGTGCCGCGAGTTCGAAGAAATCATGAAAAAGAAATTTGAGATGAGTTCATTGGGAGAGATGACCATGTTTTTAGGACTTCAAGTTCGTCGGAGCCCTCAAGGTATACTCATTCATCAAGGAAAATACGTACACAACGTTCTTGCCAAATTCAAGCTTACAGATTCCAAGCCAATGGCTTCACCTATAGCGGAACGACCTCTGTTAAATGAAGATGCTGAAGGAACACCTGTTAACCCTACCATGTATCACTCTATGATTGGATCACTCATCTCACTGCTAGTCGGCCAGATATCATGTTTGTCATCTGCTAGTGTGCTCGTTATCAGGCTACTCCTAAACTTTCTCATTTACATGCGGTTAAACGAATTTTAAGGTACCTCAAAGGGGCTCCATCTCTAGGCCTCTGGCATCCTAAAAATTCTGAATTTGAACTGTTTGCTTTCTCTAACGATAATCTAGGAGGTACAGATAGGGACATGCGCTCAACGTCGGCTGGTTGCCAATTTCTGGGAGATCGCCTTATTTAATGGCAATGCAAGAAGCAGCAGACGGTTTCGCTTTCCACTGGAGAGGCAGAATATGTCGCAGCATCTGCTTGCTGCTCCCAGGTTTTATGGATGCAATATCAGCTCGCGGATTACGTTTGACTTATCTAAACACCACGATTTATTGTGATAATGATGCCGCAATCCAAATAGTTAAAAACCCTGTTTTCCACTCCAAAACCAAGCACATTAACATTAAAGTTCATTTTATACGCAATTGCTATGAAAAGGGCCTCGTAAAGCTTGCGCAAATCCACACTGATGCAAATGTGGTGGATTTGTTCACGAAACACGTTAGCAACGCACGTTTTCAAGTGCTTGTGGATCTTCTCAAAATGATTCGGTTTTCTTCCTAAGCATCTACTATCTTCGTATTTATTTACTGTTTTTCGTTTTCTTTTCGTTGTATCATAAATTTTTTCATGTTTCTATGCACAAATTTAGGGGGAGAAAAAGTTTAAGTTAAAAAAAATATATATTTGCCATGATAGGTAAATGAAATGAATATTCGTGATAAAATGTTTGACTAACACATGTAAGGTATAGAAGCGGAAAAGATTTGGATCGAAAGTGATGTGTCGGTAGGTCTAAAACTCAACCGGATGGGAAAAGTCAAATGATATAAACATAACGAACTTTGTACTCAGTGGGTCTTGTACTATAGGCATATGATTTTATGTTCTTAAATCTTGCATTGATAGATAGCCAACATCTGAGGTTTCGGGTGCTGAGTCATCCGGGGATATCTTGTCTGCCCTTCTGTTGCATCCAGATTATATGCAGACCTGGGCACAGTTAGGATATCTTTATAAAAGAGCCAAAATGGAAAGGCCAAAACCTAAAAGAACAAAAGTTTCTGTCTAAGTTCTTATGTACCTCATAAGGTATTTGCCTAACCCTCATCAGTCACTATTGGTCTCTCTGCTGTACGGAAGTACTGACCTGTTCACCAATAGCCTGACGTTGTAAAACAAAGGATGACCTCGGTATACTCACCTGCTATGATGAACCGTTATGCTTACCTTGATCGCGGGGTATGTCATGGTATGGGACACACGAGTATCTTAGTATAAAATTACTTTAAGCATATCATAAAATCTAATCTACAAGGGTTGAGTTTTGGATTTAAGTGGACAAGTATACTGACAATCGCATAGACCAACCGAACCTGCTCATATCGAAAAATGTTCTTTGGTCAGTGTTAGAAACGATTTGATCCCTTAGCATTGCTGTGTTAATTATTTATGTATGTTTTGATAAGTTCTCCTTGTGATGGTTGGATGCTTGGTTAGTTTACTTGATGAATTTTGGTGGGATGGTTTTCTGTCAAGAGATATTGGACTGGCCCAGTGTGCTTTGGGATTTGAGCCAGCCTGATGAAATTAGTTTTAAGTCTAAAAATCAAAATTAAGGTTACTGTTCCGAATTGGGTTCAACTGGGCCAGGGATTACTGTTGCGGATTGGACCTGTCCGGAATGGCCCATTTAAGTCATTTTAAACAGGCCCAATGTGTTACTATTCCGGATTGGGCCTGTCACAAGCCCAGTCCGGACTCAAATATCAGGCCCAAGCCCATTTTGGAAAAAATATATTGTCATCTTTGTTCTCATTCGGATTATTCAAAATCCGAATTACTATGTTCTCTCTGATTCTCTCTCGAATTGAATATTTCGGACTGCACACTCCGGATCAGGTACTTGTGCATTCCGGATTGATCTTCAAAGATTTGACATTTCAGATTGATAATAGTGCTCATTCCGGATGGATATTCATCCGAAATGACGAACTCGGATCTCATTTCGGATTAATCTTCATCCGGGATGCATGTTTATCCGTGATACTTAATCCGGATTGATAAGAGTATTCCGGATTGATTCTAAGTTTGAACCTTTTAAATTGTTGAACCCCTTAACTAAATTTAGACCTTTTTGAGTTGTTGAACCCCTTAACTAATTTAAACTGGCTTTAATTTGAACCTTGATCTCTGTGGACCTGTCCAGTTAGTGCTAACTCTGTTATTCAGTTAACTCAGTTAACTTGGTTAACTCAGTTTACCTAGTTTGTCTCTGTTAGTTGATTTTTAACTCGGTTAATTTTTGACAGACATGGTGGAAGAAGCTTTCGATGCTGTGATGCTGGTTGAAGAACAGTTTCATAATCAGGCTGGATATCTTTCAGATCCACCGGCTGAGTATTTTCAAGAGTTTCAGTCAATGATTGTGGGGTTTAAACAGTTGTCGGGTTGCCTACGCTCTTCGTGCAAACCCTGTGATCTACATATATTTGGTTCATTCGTTTTGGAAGAGAGCGCGGATACAGTCAAGAGGTGAAGATGGCAGACCGTTCATACGATCACAGATTCAGGGGAAGGAGATTGTAGTTAATGATGTCACACCCCGACCCGCAGCGGAAATAATAGTCGGGGCATAATTGGGTTATCACCAAAGCTCTTGACATTTACTAAATAGTTTCATATTTATTTAATTCAATTTAAAACCCAAATATTCAATACAACGAGTCACACAAGCACAAATAAAAATCAAACATTATTCAGAGCATAATGGTTTTGTTTAAATCTTCTAAGGCAAGTCCTATGTGTTTCTTTCTTCAGCTTGTTCACCTGTATCATGCGAAAAACAAAAGATTTGGGTCTACAAAAGTTGGCGAGTGAATCTAAGTAAAACGTTTAAACATTTTCTCTATTAGTTATTTAAATGAAAATTTGTGCATGAATCATTCGTGAGCATATGTATATATATAACCAATCACAACCACATAACATCCATGATGAGCACATAACATGATAAATGATGATCTTGAGATCAAGGTTCAATCAAACGGAACCGATCTAATGAGGCACCTGATGCTCAACTCGTATCCCACGATGATGGGCCTTAAATGAATGTTTGCACTGAAATAATAAAATGTAACCACACATAATAATATCAACAAAAATACACATACGATCACATAATGATGTTAGCACACGTGTTTAAATAATTAAATGAAACATGTACGACACATGATACACCCCAAAATGTGATTAAAATGGAGTTTGTAAGGATTCACTCACAGTGGGTGTGTTCCTGAATTGATGAGAAACGTGCACGAATTGAGAATTGATTCGACAAGGAAATCCTAACCTAAATAAACAATAATGTGAAAACTCGTTAAATATAATAAATATATAATATTTTGATTTATTACCTTGATTGCTAGTGTGTAGGTATATTTTATAATTTGTTTTGTTATAACTAAAATACTTTTTATTTGGTTTAAAACTATTGATATATTAACGAAAAGAATAAATGCTTAACTATTAATATAATATAATAAAATACATAAAAAAATAAATAAAAAATAATAATAATAAAATAAAAAATTTAAAACCTTGTGAGGTCTGACAAGGTGGATTGAACCGGTTCTGATAGGGTGTAGGATGCGTGTGACGGGATTCGAACTCGAGACCTCGCGGTTGCGTGCACGCAACTCTTCCAACTGAGCTACGTGTCTAACCCATCATAATCAAGGTTCTTATTATTCTTATATTCTTTTTAAGTAAATTCTGTTTTAAGTATTTAAAAAGGTTTTATTTAAGTTAATTAACCGGTGCGTGGAGTAAAGCTCGAACCCACGTCGACCCGTAGTGTTGCACCCAGCCCATCCAACTGGGCTGGGTGTCTAACCCGCTTGAAACAGGATTTTAATTAATCTTAACTACAAGTTGCAGTCGTCTTCCTCATTTTAACTAAACTCACTCCACTGATCAAACCCGCCCATAATGAGTTTCAAATATCATTCGAGCTTATGAGTGACACTCAGATAATATGGTAAGATGAAAGAAAATAGAAACAATTACCAACCGGCGGCGACGATTAACTCCGGTGATGATGATTCCGGCGATTGAACTCGTACCGACGAAGACAGTAACAAAGTGGTAAATCAAATGCAGCGAAGATTTTTGTGGGTGTAGGTAAGTGACTGAGCGATTTAACATAGAGCTTATCATCTTCTATTTATAGATTCCTCGATCGACAGTTTCGAATCTTGATTAAAGAAATTTGGTTACAAATCAGTTATTTTCATGATTTGTAACTGACTTATGAGTGAAGGGAGGGGGGTTGGTTTCGGATTCAATTTAAGTTGGAGATAAAACTTCATCAATTGAATCAAAGGTTACAACGACTGCATTTGGGCGGTTACACTTGAACTGATCTTAGAGATTGATTTCAGCATAAAACCTTTTAAATCAAGTTTAGTTCACACATGCGGGCACCGCCCAGTGGTGTTTTACTAGTGTGACATGTGTGGGAGACCCGGGTTCGACCCCGGTTTCCTCCTTCCCTTTTAAATATATTTTTTTTAAATTTATTATTATTTTTTTAAGATTTAATTAACTTACTACTTTTTATTTATTAATTATAATCTAAATTATAGTGACATTATAATTTCTTTTACGACGCAACGGAACATATAACTAATACTTGATTCAAAAAGTACGGTTTGGGTTCTTGATACCCGTTATACTCAATTGTTACAGTATCCCCTACTTTTAGAAATTTCGTCCCTAAATTTAGGTAGCGGACGTAACTAGAAACAGATGGGGGTATTTCTCGCGCATTGAGTCTTCGCGTTCCCAAGTAAACTCAGGTCCTCGTTTTCACTCCCAACGCACCCTGACTATTGGGATACGACTTCGTCTTAAACGCTTTTCCCGAAGTCCATGATTTCTACCGGTCTTTCAACCAAGTGCATTGATTCGTCAATTTGAATATCCTCTAAAGGAATATGGAGGTTTTTGTCGGCGAGGCACTTTTTCAAGTTTGCTGCGTGGAACGTGGGATGAATTTGTTTAGTTCTTCTGGTAGGTCAAGCTTTTATGCTACAGAACCCACTCTTTCGAGTATCTTGAATGGTCCCACATAGCGTGGTGCTAGCTTGCCTTTTTGTCCAAAGCGAACCACTCCCTTCCACGGAGAGACTTTCAAAAGTACTTGATCACCAACACAAAACTCTAATGGCTTTCGACGTTTATAAGTGTAACTCTTTTGACGACTTTGAGCTGCTAGAAGATTATTACGAATCAGAAGGATTTTGTCAGTCATTTCTTGAATCAATTCGGGTCCTGTGATTTGCGCTGCACCAATTTCATGCTAACATACAGGAGATTGGCATTTACGACCATATAAGGCTTCAAAAGGAGCCATACCAATGTTGGAATGATAACTATTGTTATACGAGAATTCCACTAACGATAGGTGAGTGTCTCAATTACCTTTGAAGTCTATAACACATGCTCGCAACATGTCATCTAGGGTTTGTATGGTACACTTAGATTGACCATCAGTTTGAGGGTGAAAGGCAGTGCTTAGATCTAGACGTGTACCCAAAGCGGTTTGTACGGCTTGCCACGTTCGCGAAGTAAAACGACCGTCTCGATCTGATATAATACTCAAAGGTACGCCATGACGGCTTACAATTTCATCGATATAGATACGAGCTAACTTCTCATTTTTGAAGTCCTCACGGATAGGGATGAAATGAGCTGACTTGGTGAGACGATCAATGATAACCCAAATGGTATCCTTCCCACTGGAGGTGCGAGGTAACCCGGTAACGAAGTCCATAGTTATATTTTCCCACTTCCATACAGGTATTTCGGGTTGAACAAGGAGTCCTGAAGGTCTTTGATGTTCAGCTTTCACTTTGGAACATGTAAGGCACTTAGAAACAAATATAGCGATATCTTTCTTCATGCCAGGCCACCAGTAGGAGTATCATAGATCTTGATACATTTAACAACTCCTGGATGTATAGAGTATTGGGTTTTGTGTGCCTCATTCATGAGAAAAGCACGAAGATCATCACGATCATGTATCCAAATACGATTTAAGTAATAGAGATTACCATCCGATATGGATTCTAGCTTGGTTTCAGCTCCACAAGACAGTTCATCTCGTACATCATTTTCCGTGACAGAAATATGTTGAGCTGCTCTAATTCGGTTCTGAAGATCGGTCACAAAAGACGGATTGAGTTTGCATACTCCTTTCGACTGAGGGCGTCAGCCACAACATTAGCCTTGCTAGGATGATATTGAATTTCACAATCATAGTCGTTTAGGAGTTCGACCCATCGACGTTGCCTCATGTTCAACTCCTTTTGATTGAAAATATGCTGGAGACTTTTGTGATGAGTGTAGATTTCACACTTGGTACCATAGAGATAATGTCTCCATATCTTAAGAGCGAACACGACTGATCCAAGTTCTAGGTCATGAGTGGTATAGTTCTTCTCATGCACTTTGAGTTTCCTTGAGGCTAAGCTATCACCTTTCCTCTTTGCATTAGAACACAACCTAACCCTTGCCCTGACGCGTCGCAATAAACCACAAAGTCTTGCAACCATCAGGGAGTGTAAGTATAGGTGCATCACAAAGTTTCTTCTTCATTGTTTGAAAAGCCTCTTCTTGTTTGGGTTCCCACACAAAGGGTTTGGCCTTATGAGTTAAGACTGTGAGTGGAACGGCGATACGAGAAAAGTTCGCGATAAAACGACGATAATAACCAGCTAAACCAAGAAATGATCTAACTTGAGTAGGAGTACGCGGCGCTTGCCATTCTTGTACCGCTTTAATCTTTGCAGGGTCGACATGAATCCCTTTGTCATTCACGACATGACCAAGAAATTGCATTTCTTTTAACCAAAACTCACATTTCGAGAACTTAGCATAAAGCTTTTCGGTTCTCAAGAGTGTTAGGATAAGTCAAAGATGTCGTTCATTATCGGTTTTGGTCTTGGAGTAGATAAGAATATCATCAATAAAAACTATGACGAAACGATCGAGATAAGGTTTGCACACCCTATTCATCAAATCCATGAAGACAGCAGGAGCATTGGTTAACCCAAATGACATAACCATGAATTCATAATGACCATAACGAGTTCGAAAAGCAGTCTTGGGATTATCTTCTTCACGCACTCTAAGGTGGTGATAACCAGAACGAAGATCGATCTTTGAAAAATAGGTGGCTCCTTGTAGTTGATCTAGGAGGTCGTCAATACGAGGTAATGGATAGCGATTTTTGACGGCCAGCTTGCTGAGCTCTCTATAATTGATGCACATACGAAAGGTTCCATCTTTCTTCTTTACAAAGAGAACATGCGCACCCCATGGTGATGAGCTAGGTCGTATGAATCCTTTATCAGTCAACTCTTGCAGCTGGCTAGCCAATTCTTGCATCTCAGATGTGGCTAACCTATAAGGAGACTTTGCGATTGGTGTAGCACCAGGAACAAGATCGATTCGAAATTCGACTTCTCGCACCGGAGGAAGTCCTGAGACATCCTCGGGAAAAACTTGAGGAAATTCGTTAACGATGGGAATATCTTCGAGCTTCCTTTCCTTGCCTTCCTTCTTGACAATATGAGCTAGAAACGCGATATATTCCTTGTGAAGATATCTACGAGCTTGGAGGCATGACATCAGTTTAAGCCCTTTAGAAGGTGTTTCACCAAAAATGCGCAAGGTTTGGCCGTCAGCGAGAGGAATTCGAATAAATTTTTCATAGCAAACAACTTCGGCGTGCTACTGACTAAGCCAGTCCATACCGATGATAACGTCGAAACTACCCAACTTCGTAGGAATAAGATTAATTGAGAAGTCGTGGTCATTAAGGGTAAGAGTACAACCACGAATGATCGAGTCTAACGTAACAGGTTCGCCATCAGCAACTTCCACCCTGAATGGTTCGGCAAGACTAACGCGTGATAAATCAAGAATATGTTCGAATTCTAGGGACACAAAGCTCTTATCCGCACCAGTATCGAATAATATAGATGCATAAATACCGTTAATAAGGAACGTACCATTGACCACATTGTTATCAGCCCTAGCTTGGTTGCCGTTGATATTGAAAGCTCTTCCTCTAGCAGGTGGATTAGCTTGATTGGCTTGGTTCACCGGGTTGGCTTGAGCTTGAGCATTAATGATGTTCACCAGGCGTGGACATGTGTTACGAAAATGGGTGGGATCGCCACAGTTGAAGCATGCTCTGACAGGTTGCATCATCGGGTAGTTGGGTTGGTAGTAGGGATGAGCCATAGGTTGAGCAGGTGGTAGAAGTAAGGGTTGTTGATTTTGGTCTTGGCCCACCACTTGATTATTGGTTTGAGCTTGTGGTGAGTTGCGATTTGGTTTTTGGAGGATACGGCAAGTTTGAATCGTGTGACCAGCGCAACCACAACTTGTGCAGTATTGGCAAGGGTTCTCAGGGGGATGATGGTACTGACATCGATTACATTTTGGGTGTGGACCAGTATATGGTTTCTTGAATGGAGCGGCTTGAGGGGCGACTTGTGTGATTGGGGCAACAGTGATAGGAGAATTGGTTTGGGTAACGGTGAAATTTTTCCCATTACGCTTCCTTTTTCCCATAAATTTGGAAGACGGATATGCTGGAGTGGGTTTGCGGTTTCAGCAGGTGCCTTATCTTTCTTCCTTTCATCCTTAAAATCGCCATTTCGAATGCGATTCTTTGTCAGTTCGGTAGCCAGTTCCATGGCAGCTTCGAGTGTTGCAGGGGAAGTACTCAGTACAGAATCTTGAATCTTCGAGGTAAGGCCTTGAATGTAATGCCCGATCAGACGATAAAGAGGAGTGAACAGGTTAGGGACCATATGATTCAACTCAAGAAACCTCTTGTTGTAAGTGGTATGATCCCCCTCCTTTTGCTTTAATAAGTAAAACTCATCTTCCAACTTCTTGATCTCGCTTCTTGAGCAGAAGCGTCTGGTCATGATTTCCCTCAACTCATCCCAAGTCAAGGCCATTCCAACTTCAGCACCTCGCTTACCCTTTTCCAGTGTTCCATCAGGTCTGACAAGGTGGATTGAACCGGTTCTGATAGGGTGCAGGATGCGTGTGACGGGATTCGAACTCGAGACCTCGCGGTTGCGTGCACGCAGCTCTTCCAACTGAGCTACGTGTCTAACCCATCAGAATCAAGGTTTTTATTATTCTTATATTCTTTTTAAGTAACTTCTGTTTTTAAGTATTTAAAAAGGTTTTATTTAAGTTAATTAACCGGTGCGTGGAGTAAAGCTCGAACCCGCGTCGACCCGTAGTGTTGCACCCAGCCCATCGAACTGGGCTGGGTGTCTAACCCGCTTGAAACATGATTTTAATTAATCTTAACTACAAGTTGCAGTCGTCTTCCTCATTTGAACTGAACTCATTCCACAGATCAACCCCGCCCATAATGAGTTTCAAATACCATTCGAGCTTATGAGTGACACTCAGATAATATGGTAAGATGAAAGAAAATAGAAACAATTACCAACCGGCGGCGACGATTAACTCTGGTGATGATGATTCCGGCGATTGAACTCGTTCCGACGAAGAAAGTAACAAAGTGGTAAATCAAATGCAGCGAAGATTTTTGAGGGTGTCGGTAAGTAACTGAGCGATTTAACACAGAGCTTATCATCTTCTATTTATAGATTCCTCGATCGACCGTTTTGAATCTTGATTAAAGAAATTTGGTTACAAATCAACTATTTTCATGATTTGTAACTGACTTATGATTAAAGGGGGGTCGGTTTCGGAATCAATTTAAGTTGGAGATAAAACTTCATCAATTGAATCAAAGGTTACAACGACTGCATTTGGGCAGTTACACTTGAACTGATCTTAGAGATTGATTTCAGCATAAAACCTTTTAAATCAAGTTTAGTTCACACATGCGGGCACAGACCAGTGGTGTTTTACTAGTGTGACATGTGTGGGAGATCCGGGTTCGACCCCGGTTTCCTCCTTCCCTTTTATATATTTTTTTTTCTAAATTTATTATTATTTTTTTAAGATTTAATTAACTTACTACTATTTATTTATTAATTATAATCTAAATCGTAGTGACATTATAAATTCTTATTACGACGCAACGGAACATATAATTAATACTTGATTCAAAAAGAACGGTTTGGGTTCTTGATGCCAGTTATACTCAATTGTTACAGTATCCCCTACTTTAAGAAATTTCGTCCCGAAATTTAGGTAGCGGACGTAACTGGAAATAGATGGGGGTATTTCTCGCGCATTGAGTCTTCGCGTTCCCAAGTAAACTCAGGTCCTCGTTTTGACTCCCAACGCACCCTGACTATTGGGATACGAATTCGTCTTAAACGCTTTTCCCCGAAGTCCATGATTTCTACCGGTCTTTCAACAAAGTGCATTGATTCGTCAATTTGAATATCCTCTAAAGGAATATGGAGGTTTTCGTCGGCGAGGCACTTTTTCAACTTTGCTACGTGGAACGTGGGATGAATTCTGTTGAGTTCTTCTGGTAGGTTAAGCTTGTATGCTACAGAACCCACTCTTTCGAGTATCTTGAATGGTCCCACATAGCGTGGTGCTAGCTTTCCTTTTTGTCCAAAGCGAACCACTCCCTTCCACGGAGAGACTATCAAAAGTACTTGATCACCAACACAAAACTCTAATGGCTTTCGACGTTTATAAGCGTAACTCTTATGACGACTTTGAGCTGCTAGAAGATTATTACGAATCAGAAGGATTTTGTCAGTCATTTCATGTCAACATACAGGAGATCGGGATTTACGACCATATAAGGCTTCAAAAGGAGCCATACCAACGCTGGAATGATAACTTTTGTTGTACGAGAATTCCACTAACGGTAGGTGAGTGTCCCAATTACCTTTGAAGTCTATAACACATGCTCACAACATGTCTCTAGGGTTCGTATGGTACGCTCAGATTGACCATCAGTTTGAGGGTGAAAGGCAGTGCTTAGATCTAGACGTGTACCCAAAGCGGTTTGTACGGCTTGCCACGTTCGTGAAGTAAAATGATCGTCTCGATCTGATATGATACTCAAAGGTACGCCATGACGGCTTACAATTTCATCGATATAGATACGAGCTAACTTCTCATTTTTTGAAGTCCTCACGGATAGGGATGAAATGAGCTGACTTGGTGAGACGATCAATGATAACCCAAATGGTATCATTCCCACTGGAGGAGCGAGGTAACCCGGTAACGAATTCCATAGTTATATTTTCCCACTTCCATACAGGAATTTTGGGTTGAACAAGGAGTCCTGAAGGTCTTTGATGTTCAGCTTTCACTTTGGAACATGTAAGGCACTTAGAAACAAATATAGCGATATCTTTCTTCATGCCAGGCCACCAGTAGGAGTATCGTAGATCTTGATACATTTTATCGGCTCCTGGATGTATAGAGTATCGGGTTTTGTGTGCCTCATTCATGAGAAAAGCACGAAGATCATCACGATCAGGTATCCAAATACGATTTAAGTAATAGAGAATACCATCTGATTTGGATTCTAGCTTGGTTTCAGCTCCACAAGACAGTTCATCTCGTACATCATTTTCCGTGACAGAAATATGTTGAGCTTCTCTAATTTGGTTCTGAAGATCGGTCACAAATTGGAAACACAAAAGACGGATTGAGTTTGCATACTCCTTTCGACTGAGGGCGTCAGCCACAACATTAGCCTTGCTAGGATGATATCGAATTTCACAATCATAGTCGTTTAGGAGTTCGACCCATCGACGTTGCCTTATGTTCAACTCCTTTTGATTGAAAATATACTGGAGACTTTTGTGATCAGTGTAGATTTCACACTTGGTACCATAGAGATAATGTCTCCATATCTTAAGAGCGAACACGACTGCTCCAAGTTCTAGGTCGTGAGTGGTATAGTTCTTCTCATGCACTTTGAGTTGCCTTGAGGCATAAGCTATCACCTTTACTCTTTGCATTAGAACACAACCCAACCCTTGCCCTGACGCATCGCAATAAACCACAAAGTCTTCGCAACCATCAAGGAGTGTAAGTATAGGTGCATCACAAAGTTTCTTCTTCGGTGTTTGAAAAGCCTCTTCTTGTTTGGGTCCCCACATAAAGGGTTTGCCCTTATGAGTTAAGACTGTGAGTGGAACGACGATACGAGAAAAGTTCCCGATAAAATGACGATAATAACCAGCTAAACCAAGAAATGATCTAACTTGAGTAGGAGTACTTTGCGCTTGCCATTCTTGTACTGCTTTGATCTTTGCAGGGTCGACATGAATCCCTTTGTCATTCACCACATGACCAAGAAATTGCACTTCTTTTAACCAAAACTCACATTTCGAGAACTTAGCATAAAGCTTTTCAGTTCTCAAGAGTGTTAGGATAAGTCGAAGATGTCGTTCATGATCGGTTTTGGTCTTGGAGTAGATAAGAATACCATCAATAAAAACTATGACGAAACGATCGAGATAAGGTTTGCACACTCTATTCATCAAATCCATGAAGACAGCAGGAGCATTGGTTAACCCAAATGGCATAACCATGAATTCATAATGACCATAACGAGTTCGAAAAGCAGTCTTGGGAATATCTTCTTCACGCACTCTAAGGTGGTGATAACCAGAACGAAGATCGATCTTTGAAAAATAGGTGGCTCCTTGTAGTTGATCTAGGAGGTCATCAATACGAGGTAATGGATAGCGATTTTTTACGGTCAGCTTGCTGAGCTCTCTATAATCAATGCACATACGAAAGGTTCCATCTTTCTTCTTTACAAAGAGAACATGCGCACCCCATGGTGATGAGCTAGGTCGTATGAATCCTTTATCAGTCAACTCTTGCAGCTGGCTAGCCAATTCTTGCATCTCAGAGGGCTAACCTATAAGGAGACTTTGCGATTGGTGTAGCACCAGGAACAAGATCGATTCGAAATTCGACTTCTCGCACCGGAAGAAGTCCTGAGACATCGTCGGGAAAAACTTGAGGAAATTCGTTAACGATGGGAATATCTTCGAGGTGGATTGAACCAGTTCTGATAGGGTGCAGGATGTGTGTGACGGGATTCGAACTCGAGACCTCGCGGTTGTGTGCACGCAGCTCTTCCAACTGAGCTACGTGTCTAACCCATCAGAATCAAGGTTTTTATTATTCTTATATTCTTTTTAAATAAATTCTGTTTTTAAGCATTTAAAAAGGTTTTATTTAAGTTAATTAACCGGTGCGTGGAGTAAAGCTCGAACCCGTGTCGACCCGTAGTGTTGCACCAAGCCCGTCCAACTGGGTTGGGTGTCTAACCCGCTTGAAACAGGATTTTAATTAATCTTAACTACAAGTTGCAGTCGTCTTCCTCATTTGAACTGAACTCATTCCATTGATCAACCCCGCCCATAATGAGTTTCAAATACCATTCAAGCTTATGAGTGACACTCATATAATATGGTAAGATGAAAGAAAATAGAAACAATTACCAACCGGCGGCGACGATTAACTCAGGTGATGATGATTCCGGTGATTGAACTCAGTCCGGCGAAGACAGTAACAAAGTGGTAAATCAAATGCAGCGAAGATTTTTGAGGGTGTCGGTAAGTGACTGAGCGATTTAACATAGAGCTTATCATCTTCTATTTATAGATTCCTCGATTGTCAGTTTCGAATCTTGATTAAAGAAATTTGGTTACAAATCAGTTATTTTCATGATTTGTTACTGACTTATGATTGAAGGGGGGTCGGTTTCGGATTCAATTTAAGTTGGAGATACAACTTCATCAATTGAATCAAAGGTTACAACGACTGCATTTGGGCGGTTACACTTGAACTGATCTTAGAGATTGATTTCAGCATAAAACCTTTTAAATCAAGTTTAGTTCACACATGCGGGCACAGCCCAGTGGTGTTTTACTAGAGTGACATGTGTGGGAGACCAGGGTTCGACCCCGGTTTCCTCCTTCCCTTTTATATATAATTTTTTCTAAATTTATTATTATTATTTTTTTTAAAGATTTAATTAACTTACTACTTTTTATTTATTAATTAGAATCTAAATCTTAGTGACATTATAAATTCTTATTACGACGCAACGGAACATATAACTAATACTTGATTCAAAAAGAACGGTTTGGGTTCTTAATACCCGTTATTCTCAATTGTTACAATGAGGCTTGTGTGAGGGAAGTGCTGCAGCTAACAGATACTTACGGTGATCCAACCACATATGTCAAAGAAAAGATGTTGTCGGTACTGATGGAGATGAGCTACGATGGGTCTTATCCGCCATTGCTAAAGAAGATGTTTCCGGCATACTGGAGACTACTTATACACATGTTTATGCAATGTGTGTCAGAGAATAAAGGTGGACTGGATCAGCCTAATCAGGCACAGACTTCGTCGATCGTTTCATTGGTTATGGACTGGAAATATAACTACTCTGGTTATATTTTTGAAAACATGAGGAAGATATTAGAGCAGTCCAAGAAACGGATGTTTCTGTTGTATCCACGGTTTATACACCTGATTCTCGATGCTCGTTACCCCGACTTAGCTAAGGATGCTATTGACTCGAATTTACTGAATATGAAGCCAATGGGGCCTACCATTTTTGCAACTATGAAGAAGAACCGTTCTACTTCGAAGACGGTATTTGCAGGTAGGTTCCCTCTAAAGAAGTTTAGCAAGTTTGCTAAAGTTGTAGGTTTGCATGCTCCTCCACCTCCTCCTTCGGTAAATGCGATTGTAGCCGAGGAACACGATATACCGGTAAAGGAAAAGGAGATAGAAGTCGAGGATTTGGTTACAGATGATGAGGATGATGTTGGACAAGCTTTTCTGGATGATCTGGATGCTTTCAATACTACAGTAACTCATGTTCTACCAGAGATATCATCTGAGAATCTAGCTGCTCTGATTGTTCAACTCAAGGACATTTAAGAGAAACAAGGTGATCCCCCGCTTGGCATTCCGTCTGTTATTGCTACTACTGTTCAGCCTGATGAAGATGACGAAGACGAAGAAGATTAAGTTCCGTTGATCAAGAGACGCAGAACTGAGCCGAGCATTTCAGTGAGTACATCTGAGGCTCCAGTTGCTGTTACAGTTGCTGCATCTGAGTTGATTACATCTACTGATGTCGAGAGCACTGCTGCTGAGGTTATTGTTACAGAATCGGTTGCTTGTACTTTGATGGTTGATACGCCTATTGTTTCTACACAGCCCATAGTTCCTGTCATTACACAGTCTACAGTGATATCGATTCCTGCTGCCGCAGCATTACAGATGATGGAATTTGGAGGTAGTTCATCGGGTGCAGGAGGTTCAGAAGCGGGAGGTAGTGGTGCTGGTTATTCTGATGATATTGCTGATGATTATTTACACAGATCTGAGAAGCAGGCATTTGAGTTTGGGGGTTTAGACAGTGATGATGATGATACTAAGGTAGATGTTGTTGAGTTAAAGAAACGGGTTGTTGTACTGGAACAGGACGCCATGTTAAAGGATGCGCAGATTGCCTCCCTGCAGAATCGTTTGGACGTTCGAGATCAAACTATCGAACAGCTGCAGGGGGATGTGACTATGCTGATGACTATTGTTTTTTATTTGAGGGGCAAGTTAGAGAACAAGTGTGGCAGAGAGTTCAGTGATCCGACTGACGATCCTATGAATGTTGAAACCCATCATCGTGCAGCACAGCAACGTATGGCTGAAGAAACGGAAGAGCAGAGGTTGGCGGCCGAGCAATTAGCAGCCGAACGTCAAGCTGGTATTGATGATTACTTGAGTGATCCACGCAAGAAGTTCACAGCTACTCAGAAACACACTGCATATCCGAGGAAGAAGAAGCAGATGGTATTGATGAAAAATGTGAACGTGAATGCTCTGGACGAAAACTTCCAGCTGAAAGATCCTACAAATCAATCTGATAGATACGTCACGGAGTTGGGGTCGAGTTATTACAGCAAGGTGGGCAACAAGTCTAAAGTGCTAAGCTGGATGTATGACCATATCAAGAACATGTGGATCATTGTACGTCAAGATGGAACAAGAGAATATTATTCGAAAGAGTCACAGTTTGAGACTTGGACGAAGATTGCACTAACAGATTTGTTAAGAGCTCCGTACACTGACGACGATACGACAGAGCGTGGACCGGGTTGGAGGTTCTTTAAAAGTCTTGAACGGGAGGTTAGGACGGGTTTAAGAGTATGAAGACCGCTGAACCGTATCTGAGAGCAGCCAACGAAGTTCGTGATGCACACACAGGCAAACACTTTAAATCTGTGATGTGGCCCCTACGGATAAAGAGTTGGTGATTCAAGTTCCTCCTACCTTTCCAAGAGGAATTTTGAAGAACTTTAACTTCTGGTTATACGATCCAAAGGTCGGAACTGTTGTGATAGTGACGAAAGAGAAGGCTTTCAAGGTGAATGATGTTGTGGATTTGGTCAACTTCCATGATGAAGATTTACAAGTGTTAGCTTCTCATCAAATACGCACTACTGAACTGCATGAGGCGTGTGCCAAAGATTGGACAGCTGCAGTTGCAGTAATTATTGCTGGACGTTTGGGAGTGGATGCGGCGCCGAAGGATAAATGAAGAAACCTAGGGGGAGATTGTTGGGCTTGGAGCTTAAAGGTTTATTCATTTATATTGTTTTTTGGGCTTTTGGGTAGTTTGGGCTTCCTAGTGCCAAATGGGCCTAGGGTTGTATATTTGGGCTTTGACATGTCTATAAATAGAGGGGTTAGGGCACTTGTTAGGGGTTAGAGAGTTGATTACAAAAACTTGTATCTGACATCCTCTGGTGTATGCAAGCTATTATATTTAGGTTATTCAAGTTGTTATTCGTCCTGATCATTATTTCCGCAATTGATTAGGATACCGATACCTGTTTGATCCGTTTCACGGGACTTACAGAAAACCAGGTGCATACGTTTCCTTTAGGTTTGATTCGTTTTTCTTAATAAGTGGATTGTATTTGGTAATTTATTTTCCAGGTGAAATTTTGGGAAGGTTAGTCGTGTCACATCACTTGTGCTTTTTAAATGGCTCTATTCTTACACATTGAGGACAATGTTGACCTTAAGTGTGGGGATGGGGAGAGAAAAAAAGTTTTTCAATTTTGACCCGTTCATTTAAACACTACACGTTGAGGAGAATGTTGACCTCAAGTGTGGGGATAGGGGAAAATTTCAAAATGTCTTAGTTTGAAGCGGTCTAAAAAGCACAATTAACTAAGTTAATGAGGGATGACACATCCCATGTGGTCTTTTGTCATGGTCAAGTTTAAATTAATAACATGACGGGTATTTAGCGGGTGGTTATTTTGGGAATAATCCGCCTAAGAAACTTGCATTTTATACGTATCGCATACCATACCTTCTATACGTGAGACCATAGTCATGTATTGTAGAACTTGCAATTTTTGATACCTTTGAGACCATAGACCGAATATAAGCACAAGAATGATTAAGGCATTAGAAAAACCTTTTTTACTTACACCATTTATATACTCTTACCTGAAATCAATCCCTAGTCGCCAATTTTGAGCCTAAACCTTTCATTTGACCAACCCATTTAGCCCTTGAACTTTGAACCTTTTATTTTTAACCCGTATGATGAAAACTTGATTTTAAGATTAGTTAAAAAAACAATTGAGAAAAGAAAAGAAAAAAATCATGTATTGATAGTTGTTAAATAAAAGGCGGAAAACTTTTGCCTCTTAGTTATTGTTTCGTAGTCGGTTATGTCATATAGTGTTTTTGTAATAAAATTCGAGTTTTCATCACCTTAGCCACTTTCAAAAGATCCCATTCCATACCCTTAGCCTAGGCCCAATACAACCCGTTCAAGACCTTTTGACTCGTGTTTAGTATTTGTGTTGGTGGTGGAGAATGATTGAGTTGCAAGCTTATGCGGGTATATGTTCTAATCGGTTTGTGGGTTTACATTAAAAGTACTAATGTATTACTTATTAGCCAAATTATCAGCCGAGTAGAGAGAACATTGTGAGGGATGTGTATGAACTGTGAGTTTCAAAGGTGGGTTAATCTTGGATAACCATTTTTGTATGTGTTAATCATATTAACGTTAAATAGTTTGAAAATGATAAAAATTATGAACCGAGTATGACATTAACTCATGTCTCGAGAATGGGAAATGTGTTCCTTATTCGACCCACGTGAAAGTGAAAGACAGATTTGCTTGAGGGCAAGCAAAAGACAAGTGTGGGGATGTGATACGTGGTCGAAAACCGATGTTTCTATTAAGTTTAAGTTAACGTTTACGTGACTTTTATTTTTGAATAGCCTACTTTTGATTGGACTTGTGTTTTACAGGTTTACGAAGATTAAGGAGCTATTCGTGAGCGTTTTGGAGCATCGGGGCGGAAAACGGGTCAACCAGGATCACAAAATGGGAAACAGGAAAGCATGTTTTAGAGAGGCCATCGGCGACGCCCTTTAGAAACTCCGTCGGAGGAAAATTGCCGTATACAGTGGATTAGAGTGTCGGAGGAGGATCATGATTTCTAGGTGCTGTCAACGACGCCCATCTGATAGCTTTGTCGCTGAATTTCAATTTTGAACGGGTTTTAATGTTTTGTATGACCCATTTGAGAGGACTTATGAATTTCTTGAGCCTTGCACTTGTTCTTGGAGCCTAGCAACAACCAACAATCATCTCAAACACCATTGATTCCATCCAATCATCCAAGTTCATCATCTTCCATCCTAAACCTAGTTCTCCACCGTCACCATCATCATCAATCCTTACATTCACCCACCATTATCCTCAACCTCAAACCCTAATCATAATTCATCACCATATCCAAGTTCAAGATGTTGAAGTTCGAGTTTTCATCAATCGTTGATCGTGCACCATTCACCATGACCGGCTAATTCTCGAGGGTTTCACCCGGTGTAGGTTTTTGTAAGTTCTAGGGTTTAACATTGTTTTGAGTTTTGATTTATGACAAATTGTAATTTGATTTTGAAAACCTATGATAATTGACTTGCTTTGGTATTGTATTCGTGAATTGTCGAATGAGTTATGAAATTTGACTTTGCGAAATGTTTATGTGCGATTATGCCATGTCTAGGTTAGAATTTACATGTTCTTGGTAATGAAGTGCATTGTAGTCCGTTATTTATAACGCCGAGAGCTTTCGGCACCTAAGCCTCGCAACACTAAACTCGTTGATCATTGTTGCAATTGAATTGAAATTAAAACGTGTAGGAACCTTAGGATTTCAATTACTGAACCGGGGGTGAACCTTGTCTTAAAATATTGTTTGCAACCAATCAATCAAGTTTTCGTGAAAATCTCAATTATTCAAGTTTTGTAGTTTAATAATCGCAATTTAAATTATCGGTTAAATCTGACATCCCTTCCAAACAAACCAAATTAATCAAATCTTATAGCAAGCTTCATAAAAGTGAAAACCTTATTTAAAATCAACCACATCCGATCGCAAACCACAAACTCTTCGTGGTTCGACCCCTTACTACCACTAACGCATTGTTAAGGGTAATTAGGGCATATAAATATTATCTTTGACCGGGCGCGACACTCCGATCAGATAGTGCCTTTGTAAATGATAAATTGAAACTTAAGACTCAAAACACAAGTGTGTGTTTTGGTCAACCTGGAGAGAGAGCAGAGAAAGGGAAGAACTCCCCTTAAACCCTAAATTCATCAAATCCTTCAAATTGAAAGGGGAATCAGATCATAAATTAGTGCATGAGCTGATATTAGTGATAATCCAAGCTAGGAGATCTTAAGGTATGTTGAATTTCAATGTTTAGTGATGACTATGATTTTGATGAATATTACAAATTTCAATCCAAGCATAAATCGTATATGTGTCAGCAAAATTTGAGGTGTATATTAATCTAGGGGACAAATCCTTGATGAAAAATAGTGATCAAAGGCCATCAATTAAGTACTTGAATGATAATTGCTGATTGTGTTAAATCGGTTTTAAAAAAGCATAGAATATATATGTTTTCATGATTAATCCGTACCTACGAAGTCTGATAAACTGAAATCTTGATATGGGTCGGATCATAGTCGGACAAACTTATTTAATATGATAAGAATGTGTAGACAAATGATATTTTACTTATAATGCTAGATATAGCGTGTAAAATTCGTGCTTACAAGGTGTTCGATAAATTGCTTAAGTGAAAATGTTATGCCTGGTAACGTGAAAATCCTACAAGAATTATACATATTGACCCTTGACTAAGATTGATAATAATAGCTTTTAGTATTGACCATTTAACAATTAGTCGAGTTGTTCACTATAGGTAACTCGAGTGAAAGGGCGGAAGATAAGGCCGGAGGTGACATGCGACAAAAAGGAAAACTTTAAGGTATGTGACTTTGCGCTTTGTAGTAATGTAATGTATGGATAATTGTTTTGAAATATGATAAATGATAGTTTGGTCAAATAAAAGTGACGGAATTCGCTAAGATAACCAAACGGGTCAAACAATATGATAAATGATGGTTTGGTCGAATAAAAGCGATGGAATTCGCTAAGACGACCAAACAGGTTAAATAATATGATAAATGATAGTTTGGTCGAATAAAAGCGATGGAATTTGCTAAGATGACCAGCGGGTCAAACAATATGAGAAATGATGGTTTAGTCGGATAAAAGCGATGGAATTCGCTAAGACGACCAAATGGGTCAAACAATACGATAAATGATGGTTTGGTCGAATAAAAGCGATGAAATGCACTAAGGCGGCCAAACGGGTCAAATGATAAAAAGAATAAAAGTTTGGTTAAACAAAGCGATGGATTTCATTGTGGTAACCAAATGGGTCAAAATTAAGTCGTGACATATACTATGAAGGTGTATGAACGACTATTTGGGTATAAACCCGGTAAAAAGGATAAAATCAGAATTTAAGCGTAAACCGAGTAACGGAAACGCTGACTATAAGTCAATAGACTCGGAAAAAGAGTCGTGATAAAGAAAAACGAAGAATTAGTAAAAAGAATTCGGAACAAGTAAGATTAACGAATATAAAGTGAATGGGATGAATAAGTTGGGTTGTGTACCGAATATCGGTTGCGTAAAATACAATAAAGTTACCCAAAGGAATTTGGGTGTAATCATAAAAGTGATGATATAGATAAAAGACTTGGTTAAATAAGTTTGATTGTCAAAATATACTAACGGGTCAAATTATTCGATTTACAAATTTAGAATCTAGCAGTATAAATATTTGAAACAAAGGTATTACTGAAATGAAAACATGAAATACTATTTTACAAACATTTTCGGCAAGTACCGAGCCATGTTTAAAGTACGGAACATGAAACGGGTCAAACGAACAAGAAAAATAACTCAGGTGCAAAAGTGGTGTAGTAAGCAACGTCGCCGACGCCTATTTGGACCGTCGCCGACGCTGTAGGTTTTGCCGACGGCTTAAGCTACTGTATACAGTTGAAAGGCTCCGACACAATAATTGGAATGGCGTCGTCGACGCAGCAAAAAGCCGTCGCCGACGCCACCTCAAAACCTTCAAATTATTCTGAAATCAAATATTTATTATTTAGTCATATTATGTTGTTACTTATTCTAAATATTGTTAACATGTTGTCGTAAACATTCAAGAATGAAGGTCAAGCCGTGATGAAGAACCGAACATCATTATATTTCAAGCTTCCGCTTTTTTTGTTAAGATGGTGTAATAACTTTTGTTAATCGTCCAAGGTTTACATTTTCTAATTACTTAAAATTTTCAAAATTGATATTATGGATGTAAACAAAACTAAAACTAAAAATGAAATTTTTAGTTTATGTATAAATTTTGTATTTATATATCTATATAGTAAGTTAGGATTTTACAGAATTTTGGATCGTTGTCTCGTTTTTGGTTGTTTTTCAATTATTTTCATTCGGAGCCCCTAAGAACTGCAACTATCAATTAGGAACGATTAAGATAGTGTTTTTAATGATAAAGTTCTAAAATGTACCATCAAATGGAGGTAAATATGCATATAAATATGTATATTTGATGGCACATCAGTGTGCCAACATACCATGAAACTTCTTTTCTTTTTTAGTATATATGTGATTTCAAATACTGAAAACTCGTCGAGAGACTGTAGCAGTATTATATTTCTATTATGCATTTCTAATAAGTAGGCTTGTAAAGAATCGAATAAACACGAATGGGGGCAATATTCGTGATCGTTCATTTAACTATAACCGAACACGAACATGAACATAAAATCAAATGATTTTTTTCATGTTCATTCGTTAAGGAAATGACCATGTCTATGTTCGGTTTATGTTCGCTTTCTTAAACCCTATACGAACAGTTCACAAATGTAAACGAACACAAAATTGCATAAACGAACATAATTGCGCAAACGTAAACCAACACAAATTAACAGCATTGATAAAAAACAAAAACAACACAAATGAACATAATAAAATAAACATAAACGAACACAAATTAACGTTAATCAACACAAATGAACAAGTTTAGTACATCATAATTCATGGAAAAACACATATATATTAGTGGTTTAAATGTACATGATCTATTCAAAATATCCATCATGATTCGACCAAAAAAATAATCATCATGATTCATCCAAATAAACATCCATCCACCTAGGGGTGTGCATGGATCGATATGGTTTGGATTTTACCATTAACCATAATCATAATTGAACTTTGGTTACGGTTGTTTCGGTTATTAACTAAAAACTCTAACTAAAACTAACTTTCGACTAAAGTTTAAAACTTTTAAGCCAATGGGTGTACAAAATAAAAAATGGAACCAACTATGTTCGAATTTTCTTTGGTTTTTTATAAGACAACCAAGACTACGCTTTTTGGTTAAATTAACAATGTGGGATCCCTTTTAATAAGATATTACTCAACAAAAAACTTACTTAAGCCTTTGATTAGAAGTACAATTCTTTATCAAAATTAATGGCACCTACATCAAGATAATTTTGTTACAAACATACTTTTATCTTAGTAAAAAACCTCTACGTGGTTAGTGTTAAATGAAAATTTATTACAAAGACTTTACACTATAATTTCCGTTCGGTTTCGATTATATCAGTTAACCAGAGCCTCATAATCATATCCATAACCATAGCTACTCTGTCGATTAAACAAATTTCATGACCGTAACCATTGGTTATGTCGGTTATTGGTTAAAATCAGTTTGGTTATGTCGTTATGGTTTGGTTATCGGTTATGATGGTTAATTTGCTCACACCTACATCCACCGTCCATGTTTCATCTAAGTAGTTTTTTATATTTAAATTAGAGATCAGTTACGTTAAATTCCATTTGAAAGCCTAATTTTTATTACTACAAAACTCAACTACTAATTAGTTATATTGATATAATAGTTATAAAACCCCTTTTATGTTTATATTTATATGAGTATAACTACCTATGAATTTATTAAAATTTAAACGAATGAATGTCAATAAACAAATATTAACAGACATTAACGAACATAAATGAACGAAAAAAACATGTATTCATGTTCGTTGATTCATTTAATTAAATGAACAAAACCGTTTAATAAATAAACAAACATGAACGAACTTTTCGCCAAACAGTTTATGAACGTTCGATTCACTTACAAACCTTCTAATCGACGTATCTTTATTATGTATTTGAAATTTAATTCGGATTTAAAGTTTTTATTATGTGGCCCCAACTCAAATCAGAGTATTTTTTTATATTCATGGGTCGGTCACTTGTTGTTTGGGAGACGTACATATACCAGGTGTAGGTACTTTATTGCGAGTATAGGCTCGTGTAAAAAGATGTGGAAAGATTCTAACATAAGACATTTTGGTGTTTCCAAGTAGGTCAGAAGCTGTAAACCTCCATACAAATGTTTTATGGTAAAAAAGGGGTCCTAATATTCATACATGGTAAAATCTTATTTTCACATGGTGTATACGTGTCGTATAACGTTATACGGCCCGTATAGAATTAGATGAACTGACAAAGGCTGTTCGCACAAACTTTGTCAGCTCATCTTATTGTATACGGGTCGTATAACATTATACGGCCCATATACAATTTGTTTTATTTTTTATTCCTAATATACACAATACATGAGCACTTTTGACGTTTGTAAACGGGCTGTATACAATTAACAAAAAAAAATAATTACTATATATGTAGAATTGACGAAACGCAGTCGGTATATGTTCACCTACATAAATACGATTTTCATTTCATACATCTTTTCAAGTTCCATTTCAATAAGTTGCCAAAACATTGTTTCCGTACATGCATATATTCTGAATTGACGAAAACACAGTCGGTATATGTTCACCTACATGAATACGGTTTTCATTTCATACATCTTTTCCGGTTCCATTCAACAAGTTGCCAAAACATTGTTTCCGTACATGCATTTATTCTGAATTGACGAAAATGCAGTCGGTATATGTTCACCTACAGGAATACTGTTTTCATTTCATACATCTTTTCTAGTTCCATTTCAACAAGTTGCCAAAACATTGTTTCCGTACATGCATTTATTCTGAATTGACGTAAATGCAGTTGTTATATGTTCACCTACATCAATACGGTTTTCATTTCATACATCTTTTCAAGTTCCATTTCAATAAGTTGGCAAAACATTGTTTCAGTACATGCATTTATTCACTCACATCATTACAAATTGCCAAAACATTGTTTCCGTACATGGAAACGGTGGTTACGGAAGCTACCAATGCAGGGATGGATATGGTAACAACTACCAAGGCGGAAGGGGACCGGGTAACTACCGCCCACAACAGTTCTCCAATTCTAGATCAGCGTTGTTTATCACAACCGTTGTGGGTGGTTTCTGATTGTAGACTACTGGTGGTGTCGCCTGCGTGAAAAGGTAATGGTAGATGTCAATCAAAGTTACACAAGGCAATTAAACCTTACAAACACCATCTAAAAAGGTAATGATAGATGTCAATCAAGGTTACACAAGGCAATAAAACATTTTTCGATAGAGTTCAGAATGCTTGAAGTTTTGTTGGGTGGCGACGATGGTGGGTTGTGAGTGTTCTGAGAGTATGATTGCTGAAGGTTTTCAATATCCGGAGTTTTTTGCGTTGTTTGCAGCTAGGGTTCAGAATGCTTGATATTTTATTATCAACTCTTTGGTCAAGTGAAGCAATGAATGGTGAAAGCTCCTACATTTAGCTCTGCAGCCGCCGGCTCGTCAAGGAAGGTTGTGTCAAACCGAAATCGAATAAGAGTTCTTACAAAGGAGCTAGTTCGGTTGGGGAGAATATTCGGGAAATTGAAGGAAAAGGAAGATTGTAGCAAAAAAGTAAATCTATCATTACCTTTTCACCCAGGCGGCACCAGCAGTAGTCTACTAGTCACTTAACTCAAACTTTTCATCATCCCTTCCTCACCATTATCTTTCAAAAAAAAAGTAAGGAGGATCTCCGTTGTTATTATTCACTTACACCGCTACCTACGGGTCTGAGTAACAGGTTATGTTGGTTCACTAGTCGAGGAGGATTACCGCCGGTGGTATGTGTTCAAAGTGAAATTTACTAACCTCCCTACATAACTATATACCAAGAACATTTCCTGAATTCGAGTTCATTAAGAAGTAATGTGGGTTCACTCGTCGAGGAGGATTACCACTGTTCCAAAACCACTGTTTCCATAGCTTCCGTAACAACCGTTTCATTATCTACATATTTACCTTTTTCTTCTATAAATATATTATACTACTATAACTTAATTTAAAAAGAAAGAATCCCAACGCTTCTTCTTACATTCCTCATCATCTATCCTTGAATCCCAATGCTTCTCCTTACATGCATTTATTTCCCTCACATAATTACAAATTGTCAATTCATGAAACAAATAATAGTTATTTAGTTGGAAGCCCGACAAACAGTCTTGCAATTAGTCAGAATTCATTACTTCTTAATGAACTCGAATTCAGGAAATTGTTCTTGGTATATAGTTATGTAGGGAGGTTAGTAAATTTCAAAGGTTATGATAGATTTACTTACATTTTTGTAAGATAATGGTGAGGAAGGGATGATGAACAGTTTGAGTTAAGGAATGATAGATGTCAATCAAAATCAAAGTTACACAAGGCAATGAAACCTTACAAACACCATCTAAAAACTTATATAGCATGCTTCATATATTAAACATATAATAAGTAAGCGTTAGTCAGCAGTTATTACTTCTTACTGAACTCCAATTCAAGAAATTTAATGAACTCAAACCATGGCGTCTAAACCCTCGAATCCCAAAGCTTCTCCTTACATTCCTCATCATTGGTCTTATTTCATTACGTTAAGGTTGATCTTATTTTATGTTCTGATAATTCGTAATGATGTGAGTGAATTAAATGTATGTATGGACATATTTGCTATGAACACATACTGACTTCAAAGTTACTAGTTAATCTTAAATTGCTACAACCTTTCTTTTCCTTCAATTTCCAGAACATTCTCCCCAACCGAACCAAAAAACGTTTATGATAAAACATCAAGCATTCTGAACCCTAGCTGCAACAACCCAACGAACTCCGGATACCGAAAACCATCAGCAATCATACTCTCAGAACTCTCACAACCCACCGTCGTTGCCACCCAAAAAACTCCGGATACTGAAAACCTTCCACGAGCTGGCGCAAAACATCTTAATAATACGACAAACGCTATCTAAACAATTACTAAAACTTATTAAACGGTTGTTCGGTTTCACAAAAAAAAAATATATATATATATATTATATATATATATATATTATATATATATATATATAACACACGGAGATTAAACCTCACAAAATAAACCCACTTGGTCATATAACGTTATACAAAGACAAAAACATTCCACGGTATACATCTCTGTGCAACAACATTCTATACGGGTTGTATAAGGATATACCATGTATACACTAGGGATTAGGGGTGATCATCAAATCGAATATCTAATTTTTGAATTATTCAAATAATTTTTATTTTTCCTTGAATTCGAATTCGATTAAAACCTACCCAATTCATTACTTCTTAATGAACTT
Organism: Scalesia atractyloides; assembly: GCA_947069175.1. Classification (NCBI taxonomy): domain Eukaryota; kingdom Viridiplantae; phylum Streptophyta; class Magnoliopsida; order Asterales; family Asteraceae; genus Scalesia; species Scalesia atractyloides. The sequence goes on from CAMTDV010000029.1 coordinate 9,730,557, forward strand.
GAATTCAGGAAATTGTTCTTGGTATATAGTTATGTAGGGAGGTTAGTAAATTTCAAATGTTATGATAGATTTACTTACTTTTTTGTAAGATAATGGTGAGGATGGGATGATGAACAGTTTGAGTTAAGGAAATGATAGATGTCAATCAAAATCAAAGTTACACTAAGGCAATTAAACCTTACAAACACCATCTAAAACTTATATAGCATGCTTCATATATTATACATATAATAAGTAAGCGTTAGTCAGCAGTTATTACTTCTTAATGAACTCGAATTCAAGAAATTTAATGAACTCAAACCATGGCGTCTAAACCATCGAATCCAACGCTTCTCCTTACATTCCTCATCATCGGTCTTATTTCATTGCGTTAAGGTTGATCTTATTTCATGTTCTGATAATTTGTAATGATGTGAGTAATTAAATGTATGTATGGACATATTTGCTCTGAACAAATACTGACTTCAAAGTTACTAGTTAATCTTAAATTGCTACAACCTTTCTTTTCCTTCAATTTCCAAAACTTTCTCCCCAACCGAACAAAAAAATGTTTATGATAAAACATCACGCATTCTGAACCCAAGCTGCAACAACGCAATGAACTCCGGATACCGAAACCATCAACAATCATACTCTTAGAACTCTCACAACCCACCGTCGTTGCCACCCAAAAACTCCCGATACTGATAACCTTCCACCAGCTGGCGCAAAACATCTAAATAATACGACAAACGCTATCTGAACATTACTAAAACTTATTAAACGATTGTTCGGCTTCACAAAAATATAAAATTATATATATATATACACGGAGATTAAACCTCACAAAATACACCCACTTGGTCATATAAGATTATACGGCCAGTATACAAAAAAGACAAAAACATTCCACTGTATACATCTTTGTGCAACAACATAAATACGGGTTGTATAAGGTTATACGACCCGTATACTCTAGGGATTAGAGGTGTTCATCGAATCGAATATCTAGTTCTTGAATTATTCAAATAATTTTTATTTTCCTTGAATTTGAATTCGATTAAAACCTACCCAATTCATTACTTCTTAATGAACTCGAATTCAGGAAATTGTTCTTGGTATATAGTTATGTAGGGAGGTTAGTAAATTTCAAAGGTTATGATAGATTTACTTACATTTTTGTAAGATAATGGTGAGGAAGGGATGATGAACAGTTTGAGTTAAGGAAATGATAGATGTCAATCAAAATCAAAGTTACACAAGGCAATTAAACCTTACAAACACCATCTAAAAACTTATATAGCATGCTTCATATATTAAACATATAATAAGTAAGCGTTAGTCAGCAGTTATTACTTCTTAATGAACTCGAATTCAAGAAATTTAATGAACTCAAACCATGGCGTCTAAACCCTCGAATCCAACGCTTCTCCTTACATTCTCATCATCGGTCTTATTTCATTACGTTAAGGTTGATCTTATTTCATGTTCTGATAATTTGTAATGATGTGAGTGAATTAAATGTATGTATGGACATATTTTGCTCTGAACACATACTGACTTCAAAGTTACTAGTTAATCTTAAATTGCTACAACCTTTCTTTTCCTTCAATTTCCAGAACATTCTCCCCAACCGAACCAAAAAAGTTTATGATAAAACATCAGCATTCTGAACCCTAGCTGCAACAACCCAACGAACTCCGGATACCGAAAACCATCAGCAATCATACTCTCAGAACTCTCACAACCCACCGTCGTTGCCACCCAACAAACTCCGGATACTGAAAACCTTCCACGAGCTGGCGCAAAACATCTAAATAATACGACAAACGCTATCTGAACAATTACTAAAACTTATTAAACGGTTGTTCGGTTTCACAAAAAAAATTAAAATAATATATTATATATATACACGGAGATTAAACCTCACAAAATAACCCACTTGGTCATATAACGTTATACGGCCAGTATACAAAAAAGACAAAAACATTCCACTGTATACATCTCTGTGCAACAACATTCTATACGGTTGTATAAGGTTATACGACCCGTATACACTAGGGATTAGGGGTGTTCATCGAATCGAATATCTAATTTTTGAATTATTCAAATAATTTTTATTTTTCCTTGAATTCGAATTCGATTAAAACCTACCCATTCATTACTTCTTAATGAACTCGAATTCAGGAATTGTTCTTGGTATATAGTTATGTAGGGAGGTTAGTAAATTTCAAAGGTTATGATAGATTTACTTACTTTTTGTAAGATAATGGTGAGGAAGGGATGATGAACAGTTTGAGTTAAGGAAATGATAGATGTCAATCAAAATCAAAGTTACACAAGGCAATTAAACCTTACAAACACAATCTAAAAACTTATATAGCATGCTTCATATATTAAACATATAATAAGTAAGCGTTAGTCAGCAGTTATTACTTTTTTTTTTTTTTTTTTTTTTTTTTTTTTTTTTTTTTTTTTTTTTTTTTTTTTTTTTTTTTTTTTTTTTTTTTTTTTTTTTTTTTTTTTTTTTTTTTTTTTTTTTTTTTTTTTTTTTTTTTTTTTTTTTTTTTTTTTTTTTTTTTTTTTTTTTTTTTTTTTTTTTTATACGACCCGTATACACTAGGGATTAGAGGTGTTCATCGAATCGAATATCTATTTTTGAATTATTCAAATAATTTTTATTTTCCTTGAATTCGAATTCGATTAAAACCTACCCAATTCATTACTTCTTAATGAACTCGAATTCAGGAAATTGTTCTTGGTATATAGTTATGTAGGGAGGTTAGTAAATTTCAAAGGTTATGATAGATTTACTTACTTTTTTGTAAGATAATGGTGAGGAAGGGATGATGAACAGTTTGAGTTAAGGAAATGATAGATGTCAATCAAATCAAAGTTACACAAGGCAATTAAACCTTACAAACACCATCTAAAAACTTATATAGCATGCTTCATATATTAAACATATAATAAGTAAGCGTTAGTCAGCAGTTATTACTTCTTAATGAACTCAATTCAAGAAATTTAATGAACTCAAACCATGGCGTCTAAACCCTCGAATCCAAAGCTTCTCCTTACATTCCTCATCATTGGTCTTATTTCATTACGTTAAGGTTGATCTTATTTTATGTTCTGATAATTTGTAATGATGTGAGTGAATTAAATGTATGTATGGACATATTTGCTCTGAACACATACTGACTTCAAAGTTACTAGTTAATCTTAAATTGCTACAACCTTTCTTTTCCTTCAATTTCCAGAACATTCTCCCAACCGAACCAAAAAAAGTTTATGATAAAACATCAAGCATTCTGAACCCTAGCTGCAACAACCCAACGAACTCCGGATACCGAAAACCATCAGCAATCATACTCTCAGAACTCTCACAACCCACCGTCGTTGCCACCCAAAAACTCCGGATACTGAAAACCTTCCACGAGCTGGCGCAAAACATCTTAATAATACGACAAACGCTATCTAACAATTACTAAACTTATTAAACGGTTGTTCGGTTTCACAAAAAAATAAAATTATATATATATATATATCACACGGAGATTAAACCTCACAAAATAAACCCACTTGGTCATATAACGTTATAGCCATATACAAAAAGACAAAAACATTCCACTGTATACATCTCTGTGCAACAACATTCTATACGGGTTGTATAAGGTTATACGACCCGTATACACTAGGGATTAGGGGTGTTCATCGAATCGAATATCTAATTTTTGAATTATTCAAATAATTTTTATTTTTCCTTGAATTCGAATTCGATTAAAACCTACCCAATTCATTACTTCTTAATGAACTGAATTCAGGAAATTGTTCTTGGTATATAGTTATGTAGGGAGGTTAGTAAATTTCAAAGGTTATGATAGATTTACTTATTTTTTTGGAAGATAATGGTGAGGAAGGGATGATGAACAGTTTGAGTTAAGGAAATGATAGATGTCAATCAAAATCAAAGTTACACAAGGCAATTAAACCTTACAAACACAATCTAAAAACTTATATAGCATGCTTCATATATTAAACATATAATAAGTAAGCGTTAGTCAGCAGTTATTACTTCTTAATGAACTCGAATTCAAGAAATTTAATGAACTCAAACCATGGCGTCTAAACCCTCGAATCCCAACGCTTCTCCTTACATTCATCATCATCGGTCTTATTTCATTACGTTAAGGTTGATCTTATTTCATGTTCTGATAATTTGTAATGATGTGAGTGAATTAAATGTATGTACGGACATATTTTCTCTGAACACATACTGACTTCAAAGTTACTAGTTAATCTTAAATTGCTACAACCTTTCTTTTCCTTCAATTTCCAGAACATTCTCCCCAACCCAACCGAACCAAAAAAAGTTTATAATAAAACATCAAGCATTCTGAACCCTAGCTGCAACAACCTAACGAACTCCGGATACCGAAAACCATCAGCAATCATACTCTCAGAACTCTCACAACCAACCGTCGTTGCCACCGAACAAATTCCGGATACTGAAAACCTTCAACGAGTTGGCGCAAAACATCTAAATAATACGACAAACGCTATATGAACAATTACTAAAACTTATTAAACGGTTGTTCGGTTTCACAAAAAAATAAATAATATATATATATATATATATATATATATATATATATATATATATATATATATATATATATATTACACGGTGATTAAACCTCACAAAATAAACCCACTTGGTCATATAACGTTATACGGCCAGTATACATAAAAGACAAATACATTCCACTGTATACATCTCTGTGCAACAACATTCTATATGGGTTGTATAAGGTTATCGACCCGTATACACTAGGGATTAGGGGTGCTTATCGAATCGAATATCTAATTTTTGAATTATTCAAATAATTTTTAGTTTTCCTTGAATTCGAATTTGATTAAAACCTACCCAATTCATTACTTCTTAATGAACTCGAATTCAGGAAATTGTTCTTGTTATATAGTTATGTAGGGAGGTTAGTAAATTTAAAGGTTATGATAGATTTACTTACTTTTTTGTAAGATAATGGTGAGGAAGGGATGATGAACAGTTTGAGTTAAGGAAATGATAGATGTCAATCAAAATCAAAGTTACACAAGGTAATTAAACCTTACAAACACCATCTAAAAACTTATATAGCATGCTTCATATATTAAACATATAATAAGTAAGCGTTAATCAGCAGTTATTACTTCTTAATGAACTCGAATTCAAGAAATTTAATGAACTCAAACCATGGCGTCTAAACCCTCGAATCCCAACGCTTCTCCTTACATTCCTCATCATCGGTCTTATTTCATTACGTTAAGGTTGATCTTATTTCATGTTCTGATAATTTTTAATGATGTGAGTGAATTAAATGTATGTATGAACATATTTGCTCTGAACACATACTGACTTCAAAGTTACTAGTTAATCTTAAATTGCTACAACGTTTCTTTTCCTTCAATTTCCAGAACATTCTCCCCAACCGAACCGAAAAACGTTTATGATAAAACATCAAGCATTCTGAACCCTAGCTGCAACAACCCAACGAACTCCGGATACCGAAAACAATCAGAATCAAACTTTCAGAACTCTCCCAACCCACCGTCATTACCACCCAACAAACTCCGGACATTGAAAACCTTCCACGAGCTGGCGCAACACATCTAAATAATACGACAAACGCTATCTGAACAATAACTAAACTTATTAAACGTTTGTTCGGTTTCACAAAAAATAGAATAATATATATATATATATATATATATATATATATATACACGGAGATTAAACCTCACAAAATAAACCCACTTGGTCATATAACGTTATATGGCCAGTATAAATAAAAGACAAAAACATTCCACTGTATACATCTCTGTGCAACAACATTCTATACGGGTTGTATAAGGTTATACGACCCGTATACACTAGGGATTAGGGGTGTTCATTGAATCGAATACCTAATTTTTGAATTATTCAAATAATTTTTATTTTTCCTTGAATTCGAATTCGATTAAAACTGTAATATTCGTCGTAAAACGGGTTTCAAAACCCGCTTCGCTTCATAATCAAATATTCGGTTAAAAGTTCGTTGCGTGTTATTGTACCGGTTATTTTAAATATCTCCTAATTAATAAATATTTTAGAATTAAAAAAAAACCATTATTAATAAATAAAACAATAAGTAAGTTGAATTAATCTTTAATAATAAATCAAAAAGTAAAATAAAAATAAAAAGGAGTAGCCGGGTCTCGAACCCGGGTCTCCCGCTTGTTCACACACAGTCTTCACCGCTACACTACACTCACATTTGTGAATAAAACTGAAATCAATTAAGTTTTATATTAAAACTCGCATATCACCTGTTTGAATCATGACTGTAACCGCCATCTTCAGTCAAGTTCAATTTCTGTTTTAGAAAACGGAAAACAGTTACGATTTCGAAATCAAAATCGAATTAACTCCAAACCGTTTAAAGTTGAAATCATCAACCCGTAATTCAAGTTTCAAAACTGAAATCTTATGATTAGAATCCACTATAAATACCGATGCACACACCACAAATACCTCGCTCAATCCTTTCGAAACCTCACTATAATTCTCTCTGATCGAAGTCTTGACCGCCGGAAAACGGCTGCACTGGCTGGAAACTTCCGCCGGATTTCATCAGTTGTTCGCCGGAAAAGTTCGAATCAGAATACCGTATAACTCCAATAAAACGGTACAATTGTCTTAATCCTTCTTCCATCGTTTGTTTAATATGTTATAATCATAAAACAAATAATCAAAACTGTTATTCTTGGTTAACAGTCGAGGTCGGGTTCTGGGTATTGTCTAGGAAGAGGATGAAGTTTACTTAGAATATAAATATAATTAATATTGGTGTTTTAATCGGATTAGACACACAGTCCAGTGGTGGACTGTGTGCAATCACAAAGCATACGTTTCGGGTTCGAGCCTTGCTTGTGACCGATAGTTCTGATTAAAAATATGTGTTTTTTTTTAAAAGAGTCTAAGCTTTCGGCAACCAGTTAATAAAACTATTATATCTCCAACAATTACGGGTTAGACACCCAGCCCAGTTGGTAGGGCTGGGTGCAAATGAATACAAGGTCACGAGTTCGATGCTGCGGGTAGAAAGCGGTCCGATAATTTTTAAATCTTTTTAAATAAATGAATTCTGAAAATAACCTAACTAATATATAAATATAATTAAATTAGAGATTATTTCGGGTTAGACACGTAGCTCAGTTGGTAGAGCTGCGTGCACGCATACGGGAGGTCACGAGTTCGAACCTCACACGCAGCCTATAATAAATGAGTCATACAGGTCGTTGACCAGTCAACCCTTAGAAAAAGGGTAATTTTTTTAATTAAAAATCCTTTTTATTTTCTTTAAAAATTAGTTAAAAATACCTCAAAATAAGGTTTTAAAGCCTAAAAATTTGCATTAAATTCACAAAAATAAATCTAAAAGTCTCATTAAGAGCACTAATTAAAAATATTAATCTCAAATAAAATTTATTTATTTATCGAATTATTTCGTTATTATTTAGGTTAGTTTTCCCTCGTCGGTTGAATCATAAATTCGTGCGCATTCATCATTATCAAGGAACGCACCCACTGTGAGTGAATTCTTACAAATTCCCCTTTTTATTCATGTTTTGGGGTGTATCATGTGTCGCTTTATTTATATCGTTTATTCAAACTTGTGCTATTACCATTATATGATCTAAACGTGTGATGTAAATGTTGTTTGTTGTGATGTGTGTTTACATTTTGTCAAGTTGCGTGCAAATCATTCATTAGGCCCATCAGTTCCTCGTTGGAGACGAGTTGAACATCGCGTGCCTCATTAGATCGACTCCGTTTGATTGTGCCTTGATCTCATTGTTCATCATTTGGTGTGTGCGTGTGCATTAATTGATATTATGTGTATTGTGATTAAATTTACATTTACGTTTACTCATATGTGGTTATGCACCTTTTTATAACCAATATAATAAATTCGTACAAATGTTTTCATAAGATTCATTCGCCAACTTTTGTTGACCCAAAACCCTATTTTTACACATGATACAGGTGGATAGGTTGAAGCAAGGAACACATAGGAAATTGTCTTAGAAGAAAAATAAAGAAGTCATGAAAAATGTATTTGAACATGTTGTGCTTGTATGTTTATTGTAACTTCTTCTTTAAAAAGAAATAATAAATATGAAACTTAATAGTAAATGTCATGAGCTTTGATGAAAACCAATCATGCCCCGACTACCATTTCCGCTGCGGGTCACGGTGTGACAGATTGGTATCAGAGCTTTTGACTATAGGGATATAGGATAGGTTATTAGACCCTTAGAGCCTATACTATAGTTGATTAGATTTTAATTGTTTATGTGGTTACATGCAAACTCATGATGTTTATTTGTTTCGTATTTATTACACACACAAATGCATGCAAACACTTCCACTATCATTTTGTGTGATACTTAATGAGTTATACTTGTTGTCAAACATAACATGCTTACATATAAATTCATCACGCATATTTCAAATGTTCACATATTCAAATCATTCTCATATTTCCTTTATTCAAGATTTGTGGCATTTTTCGTTTTTCAATCTCATCAAAGTGAGTTCTACGACGGGCATGTAGTAACTGGAAGGGTACAAGTACCGGTAGTCGAAACGTCCTGTCTAGGTTGGCATTCGTATAAATCCAATATAACAGACTAGTTTTCCTACCTGGGGACTAACGATGAGAGTACGAAGGACCTATTAGGCCAAAGCATGCCACACCAAACGTCGTTCGAACTAACCCTACTTTGAGTTGTCATTGTGTCCATACCAGGACACCCTCCGACCTTATACTTTGCTGTCATGTTTTACGATTTTCATTCGGGTGGCGCAAGTGTTAACAGGCCAACACCAATATGAACCCTACCCGAGCCCAGTAGTCATGGGGGCCCACATGACTACCAAGGCCAAGTAAGGGGACATATGGGAGCCCAAACATGAGCAAAGCCCAAGACATCCTATGGATGTAGCAAATTTATTTTCTTCATTTGTTTTGTGAATGTTCATTTCTAAATACGACACATGACACCTAAAACGTCAAACTCATACTCTCGATACGTATTCCTTGTAGATGTCTTCTAGTCACCCTCGTGGAGGTAGGAGATCAGAAAAATTCCGCGAGCGCATGGCCGCCCAAATCGCTCAACAAATGGCCGCCGTAATCCCTAACATCATAGTTCAAGTTCAACAAGCCCTTACCGCTAATCCCGTCAACCCAATCAACCAAGAAAATCAAAACGTTGTCAACCCTCCCCCAAATACCACTAAAAGCACCTTCAAGCATTTCAAATCCTGCGATCCTCCAAAATACGAAGGGACTGAAGGTGTCACCGCTCTCCTCCATTGGTTTGAGGAGATGGAAAACACTTTTCTCAATTGCGACTGCCCCAATGATCGCAAGGTGCGATATGCTACCGGTCATTTGTTCGGAGTAGCACTTACATGGTGGAATACAGAGAAGGGCAAGCGAGGTGCTGAGGATGCTATGACCTTAACTTGGGAAGAGTTAAGGGAGATCATGACAAGACGTTTCTGTCCAAGAAGCGAAATCAAGAAATTAGAAGATGAGTTCTACTCTTTGAAACAAAAGGAGGGCGACCACACCACATACAACAAGAGATTCCTTGAGTTGAATCAGATGGTCCCCAACTTGTTCACTCCCCTCTACCATTTGATCGAACACTACATTCGAGGTCTCCCTTCCAAAATTCAAGACCCTATAGTAAGTACCACACCTGCAACTTTGGAAGCAGCAATGGAGTTAGCTACAGAGCTCACCAAAAACCGCATACGGATAAAGACTTCAAGGAGGAGAAGAAGAAGGATAAAGCATCAACCGAAACCTCAAACTCAACCCAGACCGAATCCTCTTCTCAACCCACTTCTAAGAGAAAACGAGATGGGTAGAATTTTGCTATCACCCAAGGCAATCAACCAGCTCCACAAGCCGTACCCCTCCAAGCTATCCCAATCACTCAAGTAGCACCCAACTCTATTTACCCAAATAAGAAACCTTATATTGGACCTCACCCTCAATGCAACACCTGTTTTTATCACCATCCATTCACCGTACCTTGTCGACTGTGTGCTAATTGTGGGCGTTATGGTCATTTGAGCAAAACTTGTCGTACCCTCAAAACCAAGCTTCACCCCTACCCAAAACATGATACAATCATATCAACAACCCCAATACCCCATGTTTCCACATGTTCGAGCTTGCTTTAATTGTGGGGACCCTACCCATTTTAGAAACACGTGCCCTCGATTGGTTAACATCATAAACGCCCAAGCTCAATCAAACCTAGTTAACCAAGCAAATCAAGCAAACCCAGCTCCACCACCAACAAGAGGAAGAGCTTACAACATCAACGCCAATCCTGTTGAAGATAATAACGGCCCAAACGAACAACCCAACTAGCCTTCCCTCACCAAGAATCAAGACTCAACTCCAACCGTCTAGTTTTTATGTTTTCTTTATGTTATCTCAATCTTTACGTATCCCAGTTGTAAACTGGGAATTTATGTATCCAAGAATTTTAATGCAAATTGATATTACATTTTGTTTTATATCTTTACTCATTGATTTAACTTTCATATCATCATACATCACGACGTATCTCGATCTCATCATTTAAAGAAGTTGGGTTGTGTCTCACTTTTACATAGATTGACCCCTTCAAACGAGAGGTACTGTCGTCATTCAGTCATGTATTCTTTCAGATTTGAGACTCAAGCTTTGGCTGTTGTGTTTGTTTATGTTTTAGAGTCACATAGAACTAATCATTACTTACTGACAAAGCCAATGAAAATTTGACAAGAATATGGTGGATACGCCGCTGGTACTTCCTATATATAAGTATTCTTGTCAAAAGATTAGGAGCATTGTCAGGCGGTTATGAGAAGTTCCGTGTAGGTTTTCATATTGTCATGGATGAATTTTTTGTTTTATGATATAATCTTATCTTTCCAAACGTATCAATCCTCTCAAAACTCTTATGCATGAGATCATACCTAGTCAATCAACTCTGTTTATCCATGTTCCGCATTTTTATACTTTAGGCATCAAAAAGCGATTCCTGTAGCAGGGTATTCAACCCTTACTAGGAACGTTACCGCCTCAAATAAAAATTTAAACTCTCACCCTCTTCTAATTATGTAATTGTCAAATTAAAACACCCTCCCTTCGAGTCAAACATACCACTACTACTTAAATTTCGGGACGAAATTTCTAAAAGTAGGGGATACTGTAACATTCGTCGTAAAACGGGTTTCAAAACCCGCTTCGCTTAATAATCAAATATTCGGTTAAAAGTTCGTTGCGTAGTTATTGTACCGGTTATTTTAAATATCTCCTAATTAATAAATATTTTAGAATTTAAAAAAAAAACATTATTAATAAATAAAACAATAAGTAAGTTGAATTAATCTTTAATAATAAATCAAAAAGTAAAATAAAAATAAAAAGGAGTAGCCGGGTCTCGAACCCGGGTCTCCCGCTACACACACATTTGTGAATAAAACTGAAATCAATTAAGTTTTATATTAAAACTCGCATATCACCTGTTTGAATCATGACTGTAACCGCCATCTTCAGTCAAGTTCAATTTCTGTTTTAGAAAACGGAAAACAGTTACGATTTCGAAATCAAAATCGAATTAACTCCAAACCGTTTAAAGTTGAAATCATCAACCCGTAATTCAAGTTTCGAAACTAAAATCTTATGATTAGAATCCACTATAAATACCGATGCACACACCACAAATACCTCGCTCAATCCTTTCGAAACCTCACTATAATTCTCTCTGATCGAAGTCTTAACCGCTGGAAAACGGCTGCACTGGCCGGAAACTTCCGTCGAAATCATCAGTTGTTCGCAGGAAAAGTTCGAATCAGAAAACCGTATAACTCCAATAAAACGGTACAATTGTCTTAATCCTTCTTCCATCGTTTGTTTAATATGTTATAATCATAAAACAAATAATCAAAACTGTTATTCTTGGTTAACAGTCGAGGTCGGGTTCTGGGTATTGTCTAGGAAGAGGATGAAGTTTACTTAGAATATAAATATAATTAATCTTGGTGTTTTAATCGGATTAGACACACAGTCCAGTGGTGGACTGTGTGCAATCACAAAGCATACGTTCCGGGTTCGAGCCTTGCTTGTGACCGATAATTCTGATTAAAATTCGTGTTTTTTTTAAAGGAGTCTGTGCTTTCGGCAACCAGTTAGTAAAAGTATTATATCTCCCAACAATTACGGGTTAGACACCCAGCCCAGTTGGTAGGGCTGGGTTCAAATGAATACAAGGTCACGAGTTCGATGCTGCGGGTAGACAGCGGTCCGATGATTTTAAATCTTTTTAAATAAATGAATTCTGAAAATAACCTAACTAATATATAAATATAATTAAATTAGAGATTATTTCGGGTTAGACACGTAGCTCAGTTGGTAGAGCTGCGTGCAAGCATACGGGAGGTCACGAGTTCGAACCTCACACCTTGCCTATAATAAATGAGTCAGACCGGTCGTTGACCAGTCAACCCTTAGAAAAAGGGTAATTTTTTTAATTAAAAATCCTTTTTATTTTCTTTAAATATTAGTTAAAAATACCTCAAAATAAGGTTTTTAAGCCTAAAAATTTGCATTAAATTCACAAAAATAAATCTAAAAGTCTCATTAAGAGCACTAATTAAAAATATTAATCTCAAACAAAATTTATTTATTTATCGAATTATTTCGTTATTATTTAGGTTAGTTTTTCCCTCGTCGGTTGAATCATAAATTCGTGCGCATTCATCATTATCAAGGAACGCACCCACTGTGAGTGAATTCTTACAAATTCCCCTTTTTATTCATGTTTTGGGGTGTATCATGTGTCGCTTTATTTATATCGTTTATTCAAACTTGTGCTATTACCATTATATGATCTAAACGTGTGATGTAAATGTTGTTTGTTGTGATGTGTGTTTACATTTTGTCAAGTTGCGTGCAAATCATTCATTAGGCCCATCAGTTCCTCGTTGGAGACGAGTTGAACATCGCGTGCCTCATTAGATCGACTCCGTTTGATTGTGCCTTGATCTCATTGTTCATCATTTGGTGTGTGCGTGTGCATTAATTGATATTATGTGTATTGTGATTAAATTTACATTTACGTTTACTCATATGTGGTTATGCACCTTTTTATAACCAATATAATAAATTCGTACAAATGTTTTCATAAGATTCATTCGCCAACTTTTGTTGACCCAAAACCCTATTTTTACACATGATACAGGTGGATAGGTTGAAGCAAGGAACACATAGGAAATTGTCTTAGAAGAAAAATAAAGAAGTCATGAAAAATGTATTTGAACATGTTGTGCTTGTATGTTTATTGTAACTTCTTCTTTAAAAAGAAATAATAAATATGAAACTTAATAGTAAATGTCATGAGCTTTGATGAAAACCTAATCATGCCCCGACTACCATTTCCGCAGCGGGTCAGGGTATAAAAAAACCTACCCAATTCATTACTTCTTAATGAACTCGAATTCAGGAAATTGTTCTTGGTATATAGTTATGTAGGGAGGTTAATAAATTTCAAAGGTTATGATAGATTTACTTACTTTTTTGTAAGATATTGGTGAGGATGGGATGATGAACAGTTTGAGTTAAGGAAATGATAGATGTCAATCAAAATCAAAGTTATACAAGGCAATTAAACCTTACAAACACCATCTAAAAACTTATATAGCATGCTTCATATATTAAACATATAATAAGTAAGTGTTAGTTAGCAGTTATTACTTCTTAATGAACTCGAATTCAAGAAATTTAATGAACTCAAACCATGGCGTCTAAACCTTGAATCCTAATTCTTCTCCTTACATTCCTCATCATCGGTCTTATTTCATTAAGTTAAGGTTGATCTAATTTCATGTTCTGATAATTTTTAATGATGTGAGTGAATTAAATGTATGTATGGACATATTTGCTCTGAACACATACTGACTTCAAAGTTACTAGTTAATCTTAAATTGCTACAACCTTTCTTTTCCTACAATTTCCAGAATATTGTCCCCAAACGAACCAAAAAACGTTTTTGATAAAAACATCAAGCATTCTGAACCCTAGCTGCAACAACCCAACTAACTCCGGATACAGAAAACCATCAGCAATCATAATCTCAGAACTCTCACAACCCACCGTCGTTGCCACCCAACAAACTCCGGATACTGAAAACCTTCAACGAGTTGGCGCAAAACATCTAAATAATACGACAAACGCTACATGAACAATTACTAAAACTTATTAAACGGTTGTTCGGTTTCGCAAAAAAATAAATAATATATATATATATATATATACACGGAGATTAAACCTCACAAAATAAACCCACTTGGTCATATAACGTTATACGGCCAGTATACATAAAAGACAAATACATTCCACTGTATACATCTCTGTGCAACAACATTCTATACGGGTTGTATAAGGTTATACGACCCGTATACATTAGGGATTAGGGGTGCTCATCGAATCGAATATCTAATTTTTGAATTATTCAAATAATTTTTATTTTTCCTTGAATTCGAATTCGATTAAAACCCTACCCAATTCATTACTTCTTAATGAACTTGAATTCAGGAAATTGTTCTTGGTATATAGTTATGTAGGGAGGTTAGTAAATTTCAAAGGTTTATGATAGATTTACTTACTTTTTTGTAAGATAATGGTGAGGAAGGAATGATGAACAGTTTGAGTTAAGGAAATGATAGATGTCAATCAAAATCAAAGTTACACAAGGCAATTAAACCTTACAAACACCATCTAAAAACTTATATAGCATGCTTCATATATTAATCATATAATAAGTAAGCGTTGATCAGCAGTTATTACTTCTTAATGAACTCGAATTCAATAAATTTAATGAACTCAAACCATGGCGTCTAAACCCTTGAACCCCAACGCTTCTCCTTACATTCCTCATCATCGGTCTTATTTCATTACGTTAAGGTTGACCTTATTTCATGTTCTGATAATTTTTAATAATGTGAGTGAATTAAATGTATGTATGGACATATTTGCTCTGAACACATACTGACTTCAAAGTTACTAGTTAATCTTAAATTGCTACAACCTTTCTTTTCCTTCAATTTCCAGAACATTCTCCCCAACCGAACCGAAAAACGTTTATGATAAAACATCAAGCATTCTGAACCCTAGCTGCAACAACCCAACGAACTCCGGATACCGAAAATAATCAGAATCATACTTTCAGAACTCTCACAACCCACCGTCGTTACCACCCAACAAACTCCGGATACTGAAAACCTTCCACGAGCTGGCGCAAAACATCTAAATAATACGACAAACGCTATCTGAACAATAACTATAACTTATTAAACGTTTGTTCGGTTTCACAAAAAAATAAAATAATATATATATATATACATGGAGATTAAACCTCACAAAATAAACCCACTTGGTCATATAGCGTTATACGGCCAGTATACATAAAAGACAAAAACATTCCACTGTATACATCTCTGTGCAACAACATTCTATACGGGTTGTATAAGGTTATACGACCCGTATACAC
The DNA here is from genome assembly GCA_947069175.1 of Scalesia atractyloides. Classification (NCBI taxonomy): domain Eukaryota; kingdom Viridiplantae; phylum Streptophyta; class Magnoliopsida; order Asterales; family Asteraceae; genus Scalesia; species Scalesia atractyloides. Next base: position 9,746,199 of record CAMTDV010000029.1, read on the forward strand.
TAGGGATTAGGGGTGTTCATTGAATCGAATATCTAATTTTTGAATTATTCAAATAATTTTTATTTTTCCTTGAATTCGAATTCGATTAAAACCTACCCAATTCATTACTTCTTAATATACTCGAATTCAGGAAATTGTTCGTGGTATATAGTTATGTAGGGAGGTTCGTAAATTTCAAAGGTTATGATAGAGTTACTTACATTTTTGTAAGATAATGGTGAGGAAGGGATGATGAATAGTTTGAGTTAAGGAAATGATAGATGTCAATCAAATCAAAGTTACACAAGGCAATTAACCTTACAAACACCATCTAAAAACTTATATAGCATGCTTCATATATTAAACATATAATAAGTAAGCGTTAGTCAGCAGTTATTACTTCTTAATGAACTCGAATACAAGAAATTTAATGAACTCAAACCATGGCATCTAAACCCTCGAATCCCAACGCTTCTCCTTACATTCCTCATCATCGGTCTTATTTCATTACGTTAAGGTTGATCTTATTTCATGTTCTGATAATTTGTAATGATGTGAGTGAATTAAATGTATGTATGGACATATTTGCTCTGAACACATACTGACTTCAAAGTTACTAGTTAATCTTAAATTGCTACAACCTTTCTTTTCCTTCAATTTCCAGAACATTCTCCCTAACCGAACCAAAAAAAGTTTATAATTAAACATCAAGCATTCTGAACCCTAGCTGCAACAACCTAACGAACTCGGGATACCGAAAACCATCAGCAATCATACTCTTAGAACTCTCACAACCCACCGTCGTTGCCACCCAACAAACTCCGGATACTGAAAACCTTCAACGAGCTGGCGCAAAACATCTAAATAATACGACAAACGCTATATGAACAATTACTAAAACTTATTAAGCGGTTGTTCGGTTTCACAAAATTAAATAATATATATATATATATATATATATATATATATATATATATATATATATATATATATATATACACGGAGATTAAACCTCACAAAATAAACCCACTTGGTCATATAACGTTATACAGCCAGTATACATAAAAGACAAAAACAGTCCACTGCACATCTCTGTGCAACAACATTCTATACGGGTTGTATAAGGTTATACGACCCGTATATGTAACATCCGTCGAAAAACGGGTTTTCAAAACCCGCTTCGTTTATTAATCGAATAGTCAGTTCAAGTTTTCGTTGCTTATTTAATGCTTAAATTAATTCTATGCGAGGAACTGATGTAAATGTAAATTTATTCACAAAACACTTAATATTAAATATTGCACACACATACAACAATAGATTGTTTTGAGGCACGCGTTGTTCAACTCGTCTCCCACGAGGAACTGATGGGCCTAATGAATGAGTTTTGAGGCACGCGTTGTTCTACGAACTGATGGGCCTAATGAATGAGTTTTGAGGCACGCGTTGTTCTACGAACTGATGGGCCTAATGAATGAGTTTTAAGGCACGCGTTGTTCAACTCGTCTCCCACGAGGAACTGATGGGCCTAACAAATAGTTTTCATACAACTTGACAATATGTAATACATAACAACAAACAATATTTACATTCTAAGTTTAGATCATAATATGGTATAGCACGAGTTTGAATAACGAATTAGTTTATGCGACACATGATACACCCCAAAACATGAATAAAAAGGGGAATTTGTAAGAATTCACTCACATTGGGTGCGTTCGGTTGATGATGTTGAATGCGCACAAGTTTAGAGGATTGATCGACGAGGAATAACTAACCTAATTAATAACGAAAAGGTACGGTAAATAAGTGGATTTTATTAACAATTTTAATAGGATTTTTGGATATATTGTTGTGAGTTTAAGGCTATTTTCTAACTTTAAAAACGTCATTTTTAAGTACTTTAATTGATTTTTAAATTAAATAAATAAATAAAAATAATAAAAAAATGTTGACTTTTGACCGTTGACCATGACTGTTGACCGTTGACCGGTTCGATCGTGAATATTATTGCACTGAGTGAGACTCGAACCCGTGACCTCCCGTACGCGTGCACGAAGCTCTACCAACTAAGCTACGTGTCTAACCCGAAATATTTTTGTTTTTAATTATATTTATATACTATTTAACTTAATCCGAAAATCATTTATTTAAAAAGGATTTAATTGTATCAAACCGGTGATCTCCACAGGTCTCGAACCCGGGACCCGGGACCTGTGGTTTAGTTTGGCACACAGCCCACCGCTGGACTGTGTGTCTAACCTGGTAAATATTCCGGTTTTTATTATACTTAACATCTCGTGAGTTAACCCGGTTCGGTTTTAAAAAAATATTTTTATTTCTGAGGATAGGGTCGTGATAGGAATCGAACTCGAGACGTATGTGTATTGTTTGCACACAGTCCACCGATGGACTGTGTGTCTAACCCGTTCATAATATTGATTTTAATTAATCTTATAAACATAAACGACTTCGTCTCCTTCGCTCAAGAACACAGACAATGATTAATCAACTGTTTCATGTTTAATTCGATTAACGGAAGTTATCAGCAATTGAAATGCAATGGACAGAGAGGGTTTGGGGAAAAATGTACCGAATCAGATGTCTTTCTCAGAACTCCGGCAAGGATTCGTCGACTCTGTTTGTGAACTTTGTCTGTTCGGATCAATTAACAGTTTTGGTTGATTAGATATGAAATTGAGTTACTAAACCATGATTAACAGGAGGTTTAGTTGATCATACCGATTAACAGCGTGAGTTCGGAAATTCCAGCGATTTTCCGGCGAGTACAGAATATCCAGCAACGTCGTCTGGGATTGATTCTGGGTGATGGATTGATGTTAGTAAGGGTCTAACAATGGAATGAAACAGAAAGAGTCGAGGTATTTACCGTGTTGATGTGATTCTCGGTTTTCCGGCGAAAGTCCGGTGATGGCAGAAAGTTCCGGTGAGTGAAATTGCTTCGAGAATTGATGCGATTTTGAGCGAAAAGATTACTAGAGGGTAGGGTGTGTATTTATAGGAAAGAATATCGATGAATTGGGTCCGATTTCTGTCTTGATTCGTTGGTCAATTATTCTCCGGCGGTTATGACTGATGTCGCGGAACTGGACATCGGTTATAACCGATGTAGGTGTTAATACGCACGTTAAGTCACAAGAAACCGACAATAATTGGCGAAGTCGTCGGGATTTCCGATGACTGCGAAATGGGCGCGTCGCTGACTGTTTTTGAAATCGAGTTTTGTTATTTGAATTAATTGTTTTGATATATCATCAAAAGGCACAAGTGGCGGAGTGGTTGGATGTGTGAGAGTTAAAGCTTTGAGGTTCCCGGCTGACCCGGGTTCGAAACCCGGCATCAGCATATTATTTTTATTTCATTATTTTTAATAAATTTTCAATTATAATTTGTATATTCTAATATATTTATTAATTATGTATCGCATAGAATTAATTTAAGCATTAAATACGCAACGAAATTTTTAACTGGATGTTCGGTTAATAAACGAACCGGGTTTGGTTAACCCGGTTTTTTACGGATGTTACAGTATCCCCTACTTTTAGAAATTTCGTCCCGAAATTTAAGTAGTGGCATGTTTGTCTTAAAAGGATGGTGTTTTAATTTGACAATTACATACTTAGAAGGGAGTAAGAGTTTAAATTTTGTTTGAGGCGGTAACGTTCCTTGTAAGGGTTGAGCACCCTGCTACAGGAATCGCTTTTTGTTGCCTACGATAAAGAATATTTAACAGAGTTGATTCACTAAGTATGATTTCATGCGCAAGAGTTTTGATATGTTTGGAAAGATAAGGTTATATCCTAAAACAAAACTTCTACTACTAAAACCTACATGGAACTTCTCATAATCGCCTGACAATGCCTCTGATCCTTTGACAAGAATACTTATATATAGGAAGTACCAGCGGCGTATCCACCATATTCTTGTCAAATTTTCATTGGCTTTATCAGTAAATCATGATTGGTTCTATGATGTGACTCTAGAACATAAACAAACACAACAACCAAAGCCTGAGTCCTAATTCTGATAGTATACATGTTTGAATGGTGGCAGTACCTCTCTCGTTTGTTATGATGGAGAGGTTAGTCTATGTAGAAATGGAACACAATCCAATTTCTTTAAATGATGAGATGATACGAATGCTAAATCAGTGAGTATAAAACAAACTTCAACCATGACATTACTAAATCCTACATGGAACTTCTCATAACCGCCTGACAATGCCTCTGATCTTTTGACAAGAATACTTATATATAGGAAGTACCAGCGGCATATCCACCATATTCTTGTCAAATTTTCATTGGTTTTATCAGTAAGTTATGATTAGTTCCATGATGTGACCCTAGAACATAAACAAACACAACAACCAAAGCTTGAGTCTTAATTCTGATAGTATACATGTTTGAATGATGACAGTTCCTCTCTCGTTTGTTATGATAGAGAGGTTAGTCTATGTAGAAGTGAGACACAACCCAACTTCTTTAAATAATGAGATTGAAATACATTGAGATGTATGATGATATGAATGCTAAAATCAGTGAGTATAAAACAAAACTGAAATAGTAATTCGCATAAGATTCTTGGATAAATTTCCAATTTATAATTGAGATACGTGAAAATTGAGATAACATAATAACTAAGCGGTTGGAGTTGAATCTTGATTTTTTGGTGAAGGAGACTAGTTGGGTGGTTCGTTTGGGCCGTCATTATCTTCAACAGGATTGGCGTTGATGTTGTAAACTCTTCCTCTTGCTGGTGGCCTAGTGGTTAGGTTTTCTTGATTTGCTTGGTTAACTGGGTTTGCTTGAGCTTGGGCGTGTATGATGTTAACCAATCGAGGGCACGTGTTTCTAAAGTGAGTAGGGTCGCCACAATTAAAACAAGCTCGAACATATGGGAACATGGGGTATTGGGGTTGTTGATATGTTTGGATCATGTTTTGAGTAGGGGGTGAGGTTTGGTTTTGAGAGGTGCGGCAAACCTTGCTCAAATGACCATAGCGTCCACAATTCGCACATAGTCGACAAGGTAAGGTAGAGGGATGGTGATAAAAGCAGGTGTTGCATTGAGGGTGAGGTCCAAGGTAAGGTTTCTTATTTGGGTAAGTTGAGTTGGGTGCTACTTGAGTGATTGGGATAGCTTGGAGGGGTACGGCTTGTGAGGCTGGTTGATTGCGTTGGGTGACAGCGAAAAGTTGCCCATCTCGTTTTCTCTTAGAAATGGGTTGAGATGGGGATTTGGTTTGGGTGGAGTTTGAGGTTTCAGTTGATGCTTTATCCTTCTTCTTCTTCTCCTTGAAGTCTTTATTACGTATGCGGTTTTCGGTGAGCTCTGTAGCTAACTCCATTGCTGCTTCCAAAGTTGCATGTGTGATACTTATTACAGAGTCTTGGATTTTTGAAGGAAGACCTCGGATGTAGTGCTCGATCAAACGGTAGAGAGGAGTGAACAAGTTGGGAACCATTTGATTTAACTCGAGGAATCTCTTGTTGTATGTGGTGTGGTCGCCTTCCTTTTGTTTCAAAGAATAGAACTCATCCTCCAATTTCTTGATTTCGCTTCTTGGGCAAAACCGTCTAGTCATGATTTCCTTCAACTCTTCCCAAGTCAAAGTCATAGCATCTTCAACACCTCGTTTGGCCTTCTCTGTATTCCACCATGTAAGTGTTATTCCAACTAAACGACCAGTAGCATATCGCACTTTGCGATCATCGGGGCAATCGCAATTTAGAAAAGTGTTTTCCACTTCTTCAAACCAATGGAGGAGAGCGGTGACACCTTCAGTCCCTTCGTATTTTGGAGGATCGCAGGATTTGAAATGCTTGAAGGTGCATTTAGTGGTAATTGGGGGAGGGTTGACAACATTTTGATCTTCTTGATTGACGGAATTAGCGGTAAGGGCTTGTTGAACTTGAACTACAATGTTGGGTATTACGGAAGCCATTTGTTGAGCGATTTGGGCTACCATGCGCTCGCGGGCTTTTCCTGCTCTCATCTTCCTACGAGCGGAATTAGAAGACATCTACAAGGAATACATATCAAGAGTGTGAGTTTGATGTTTTAGGGATCATGTGTCGTATTTAGGAATGAACATTCATAAAATAAATATAGAATAATAAATCTACTACATCCATAGGATGTCTTGGGCTTTGCTCGTAATTGGGCCTTGCATGCCGCCATACTTCACCTTCGTAATCATGTGGGCCCCCATGATTACCGGGTTTTTCATATGGTTCGCATGTGTTAGCCTGGTTACGCACACTAAAACCCAGAGAAAATCGAGAAATAAGTATGTAACGTATGATATTCGGAATGTATCCAGGTGTGGACACGGTGACACCTCAAAGTGGGGTTAGTTCGAACGACGTTTGGTGTGGCATGCTTTGGCCTAATAGGTCCTTCGTACTCTCATCGTTAGTCCCCAGGTAGGCAAACTGGTCCGTTATATTGGATTTATACGAATGCCAACCTAGACAGGACGTTCCGACTACCGGTACTGGTACCCTTACACTTACTACATGCCCGTCGCAGAACTCACTTTGATGAGATTTGAAAAATGAAAAATGCGCAAAATCTTGAATAACGGAAGTATGAAGATGAATTGAATATGTGAACATTAAAATATGTATGATGAATGTGTATGTAAGTATGTATGTTTGACTGTAAGTATAATTCACTATGTATTACAAAATGTAATATTGGAAGTGTTTGCATGCATTTGAGTGTGTAATAAATACGAAACAAATAAACATCATAAGTTTGCATGTAACCACATAGACAATTTAAAATCTAATCAACTATAGTATAGGCTCTAAGGGTCTAATAACCTATCCTATATCCCTATAGTCAAAAGCTCTGATACCAATCTGTCACACCCCGACCCGCAGCGGAAAAAAGGTGATCGGGGCATGATTGGGTTTTCATCAAAGCTCATGACATTTATTATATTGTTTCATATTTATTATTACAAATTAAAGGAAATCAAACAATCATAACATACTAGTACGACATGTTCTATACATCTTTCTAGCCTTCATTATTTTTCTTCTAAGGCACTTTTCCTATGTTTTCCTTGCTTCATCCTGTCCACCTGTATCATGTGTAAAAATGGTTTTTGGATCAACAAAAAGTTGGCGAGTGAATCCTATGAAAAACATTTAAACGAGTTTATTGAATTGATTATAAAATAAAGTGCATAACCACATATGAGTAAATGTAAATGTAAATTTATTCACAAAACACTTAATATTAAATATTGCACACAAATACAACAATAGATTGTTTTGAGGCACGCGTTGTTCAACTCGTCTCCCACGAGGAACTGATGGGCCTAATGAATGAGTTTTGAGGCACGCGTTGTTCTACGAACTGATGGGCCTAATGAATGAGTTTTGAGGCACGCGTTGTTCTACGAACTGATGGGCCTAATGAATGAGTTTTAAGGCACGCGTTGTTCAACTCGTCTCCCACGAGGAACTGATGGGCCTAACAAATAGTTTTCATACAACTTGACAATATGTAATACATAACAACAAACAATATTTACATTCTAAGTTTAGATCATAATATGGTATAGCACGAGTTTGAATAACGAATTAGTTTATGCGACACATGATACACCCCAAAACATGAATAAAAAGGGGAATTTGTAAGAATTCACTCACATTGGGTGCGTTCGGTTGATGATGTTGAATGCGCACGAGTTTAGAGGATTGATCGACGAGGAATAACTAACCTAATTAATAACGAAAAGGTACGGTAAATAAGTGGATTTTATTAACAATTTTAATAGGATTTTTGGATATATTGTTGTGAGTTTAAGGCTATTTTCTAACTTTAAAAACGTCATTTTTAAGTATTTTTAATTGATTTTTAAATTAAATAAATAAATAAAAATAATAAAAAAATGTTGACTTTTGACTGTTGACCATGACTGTTGACCGTTGACCGGTTCGATCGTGAATATTATTGCACTGAGTGAGACTCGAACCCGTGACCTCCCGTACGCGTGCACGAAGCTCTATCAACTAAGCTACGTGTCTAACCCGAAATATTTTTGTTTTTAATTATATTTATATACTATTTAACTTAATCCGAAAATCATTTATTTAAAAAGGATTTAATTGTATCAAACCGGTGATCTCCACAGGTCTCGAACCCGGGACCCGGGACCTGTGGTTTAGTTTGGCACACAGTCCACCGCTGGACTGTGTGTCTAACCTGGTAAATATTCCGGTTTTTATTATACTTAACATCTTACTGTGAGTTAACCCGGTTCGGTTTTAAAAAAATATTTTTATTTCTGAGGATAGGGTCGTGATAGGAATCGAACTCGAGACGTATGTGTATTGTTTGCACACAGTCCACCGCTGGACTGTGTGTCTAACCCGTTCATAATATTGATTTTAATTAATCTTATAAAAAATAAACGACTTCGTCTCCTTCGCTCAAGAACACAGACAATGATTAATCAACTGTTTCATGTTTAATTCGATTAACGGAAGTTATCAGCAATTGAAATGCAATGGACAGAGAGGGTTTGGGGAAAATGTACCGAATCAGATGTCTTTCTCAGAACTCCGGCAAGGATTCGTCGACTCTGTTTATGAACTTTGTCTGTTCGGATCAATTAACAGTTTTGGTTGATTAGATATGAAATTGAGTTACTAAACCATGATTAACAGGAGGTTTAGTTGATCATACCGATTAACAGCGTGAGTTCGGAAATTCCAGCGATTTTCCGGCGAGTACAGAATATCCGGCAACGTCGTCTGGGATTGATTCTGGGTGATGGATTGATGTTAGTAAGGGTCTAACAATGGAATGAAACAGAAAGAGTCGAGGTATTTACCGTGTTGATGTGATTCTCGGTTTTCCAGCGAAAGTCCGGTGATGGCAGAAAAGTTCCGGCGAGTGAAATTGCTTCGAGAATTGATGCGATTTTGAGCGAAAAGATTACCAGAGGCTAGGGTGTGTATTTATAGGAAAGAATATCGATGAATTGGGTCCGATTTCTGTCTTGATTCGTTGGTCAATTATTCTCCGGTGGTTATGACTGATGTCGCGGAACTGGACATCGGTTATAACCGATGTAGGTGTTAATACGCACGTTAAGTCACAAGAAACCGACAATAATTGGCGAAGTCGTCGGGATTTCCGGGGACTGCGAAATGGGCGCGTCGCTGACTGATTTTGAAATCGAGTTTTGTTATTTGAATTAATTGTTTTGATATATCATCAAAAGGCACAAGTGGCGGAGTGGTTGGATGTGTGAGAGTTAAAGCTTTGAGGTTCCCGGCTGACCCGGGTTCGAAACCCGGCATCAGCATATTATTTTTATTTCATTATTTTTAATAAATTTTCAATTATAAATTTTATATTCTAATATATTTATTAATTATGTATCGTATAGAATTAATTTAAGCATTAATACGCAACGAAATTTTTAACTGGATGTTCGGTTAATAAACGAAGCGGGTTTGGTTAACCCGGTTTTTGACGGATGTTACAGAGTTGTCATTGTGTCTACACCTGGACACCCTCCGACCATACATCTCGCAAACATATTTCATGATTTTCATTCGGGTGATGCAAGTGTTAAACCACCAACACCAATGTGAATCCTACTAAGCCAATAGTCATGGGGGCCCACATGACTATACAGGTGAAGGTATGGGGGACATTGGAGGCCCAAACATGAGCAAACCCAAGACATCCTATGGATGTAGTTGCATTATTGATGTTTATGTTATTTTTTTTTAAAACGACACATGACGCCTAAAAAGACTCCTTAAACTCACAATCTTCTTATGAATGTTCCTGTAGATGTCGGCTAGGCAGCAACGTGGAGGTAGAAGTTCAGGAAGGTCAAACGAACGCTTGGCCACCCAAATTGCAAAACAAATGGCCGCGGTGCTTCCTGACATCGTAATTCAAGTCCAACAAGCTCTCGCCAAAATCCCACCAATCCTCCCCATCAAGAAGACCAGAACGTCGACAACCCTCCCTCCAAAAAGTGCTCTTACAAACACTTCAAGTCTTGCGATCCCCCGAAATTTGAAGGGACCGAAGGTGTCACTGCTCTCCTCCACTGGTTTGAGGAAATGGAGAACACTTTCCTCAATTGCGATTGTCCCGAGGATCGCAAGGTACGTTACGCAACCGGGAGACTATTTGGAGTAGCTCTTACCTGGTGGAATACAGAAAAAGGTAAGAGGGGAATCGAAGATGCAATGGCCTTAACATGGGAGGAGTTAAGGGATATCATGACGAGACGCTTCTGTCCAAGAAGCGAGATAAAAAAGTTAGAGGATGAATTCCACTCGTTAAAGCAAAAGGAAGGAGATCATACTTCCTACAACAAAAGGTTTTTAGAGTTGAACCAAATGATCCCCAACTTGTTCACCCCAGTATACCGTTTAGTCGAACACTATATTCGAGGCCTCCCCTCGAAAATTCAAGACTCAGTTCTAAGCACTTCGCCTGCAACACTTGAAGCTGCTATGGAACTAGCTACCGAGCTTACCGAGAATCGCATCCGAAACGGCAAATTTAAGGATGAGAAAAAGAAAGCCCCCATTGAGGGCCAAACTTCAAACCATTCCACCTCCTCCTCAAAGTTTGCTAGTAAGAGGAAACGAAACACCAGAAACTTTGCTGTCACTCAAACAAACTTCCCTATCCCTGCTGCACCCATCACTCAAGTTGCCCCCTCATCTGCACCATATAAAAGGCTATACTCCGCCCCTACCCAAAATGCAACCGTTGCCAATACCATCACTTTCCTGATCATCCCTGCCAACATTGCACCGGCTGTGGCCGCGCAGGTCACACCATTCAAACCTGTCGCGCGTTTCAGCGAATGAACCGCAATCAACCCTCATCCCAAACCACCATCAGATAGTGGGTCAAGCCCAACAACCTTTACTCCTACCACCTACCCAACATGTAGCCCAATCCTACTACCAACCCAACTACCCCATGGTGCAACCTATGCGGGCTTGTTACAACTGTGGAGACCCGAACCATTTCAGAAACACCTGTCCACGCTTAGTGAACATCATCCATGCCCAAGCTCAAGCTAATCCAGTAAACCAGGCTAACCAAGCTCCTCCACCTGCAAGAGGAAGAGCTTTCAACATCAACGCTAATCAAGCTAGGGCTGACAACAATGTGGTTAACGGTACGTTTCTCATCAATGGTAGTTATGCATCCATGTTATTTGATACTGGTGCGGATAAGAGTTTTGTGTCTTTAGAATTTGAACCCATCCTCAACCAAACTCGTGATAAACTCATGGAATCCATAACGGTAGAAGTTGCTGACGGAAAACCGGTCTCATTAAACTCTATTATACGCAATTGTACTCTCACCCTAAACGATCACGATTTTCCAGTTGACCTCATACCTATGAAGTTGGGAAGTTTCGACATTATAATTGGTATGGACTGGCTCAGCCAACATCATGCTGAAGTTGTATGCCATGAAAAGTTTATTCGCATTCCTCTTGCAAACGGTCAGACTCTACGAATATTGGAAAAACCCTTTCGAAAGGACTCAAATTATTGTCCTGTCTTCAAGCCCGAAAATATCTCCGCAAGAATTATGTCGCATTCCTAACTCATGTCGTCAAAAAGGGAACCAAGGAGAAGAAACTCGAAGACATCCCAGTAGTAAAAGATTTTCCGCAAGTTTTTCCTGACGACATTTCAGGACTTCCTCCCGTGAGAGAAGTCGAATTCCGCATTGATCTTATACCTGGAGCTACACCAGTTGCAAAATCTCCTTATAGGTTAGCCCCATCCGAAATGCAAGAGCTAGCCAGTCAACTGCAAGAGCTGACTGACAAAGGATTCATACGTCCTAGCTCATCGCCTTGGGGTGCACCTGTCCTTTTTGTGAAGAAGAAAGATGGAACGTTTCGCATGTGTATCGACTACAGAGAACTCAACAAGTTAACGGTCAAGAACCGCTACCCATTACCTCGCATCGATGATCTTCTTGACCAACTTCAAGGCGCCACCTGTTTTTCAAAAATCAACCTTCGTTCTGGTTATCATCAACTCAGAGTACATGAAGAAGACGTCCCAAAGACCGCCTTCCGAACTCGTTATGGTCATTACGAATTCATGGTCATGCCATTTGGTTTAACCAACGCTTCAGCAGTATTTATGGAATTAATGAACAGAGTCTGCAAACCCTATCTCGATCGCTTTGTTATAGTCTTCATCGACGACATCCTCATTTACTCAAAGTCTAAGTCTGATCATGAACGACACCTTCGACTCATCCTTACGCTCTTAAGGAATGAAAAGCTCTACGCCAAATTCTCCAAATGCGAATTCTGGTTAAAAGAGGTACAATTCCTTGGACATGTCGTCAATGACAAGGGAATACATGTCGACCCCTCAAAGATCAAAGCAGTACAAGAATGGCAAGCGCCACGTACCCCTACCGAAGTAAGATCATTTCTTGGTTTGGCTGGTTACTATCGCCGCTTCATTTCAAATTTCTCCCGTATTGTTGTACCACTCACGGCTTTAACACATAAAGGAAAACCCTTCATATGGGGACCCAAACAAGAAGAAGCCTTCCAAACCCTTAAACAAAAACTCTGTGACGCACCTATCCTCACACTTCCTGAAGGTTGTGATGACTTCGTGGTTTATTGCGACGCGTCAGGGCAAGGACTAGGCTGTGTACTGATGCAAAGAGGAAAGGTGATAGCTTATGCTTCTAGACAACTCAAAATTCATGAGAAGAATTACACCACCCACGACCTGGAACTTGGAGCCGTTGTGTTCGCTCTTAAGATATGGAGACATTACCTCTACGGTACTAAGTGTGAAATATACACTGACCACAAGAGTCTTCAACATCTCAACCAAAGGAGCTGAACATGAGGCAACGAAGATGGGTCGAACTTCTTAATGCCTACGACTGTGAAATTCGGTATCATCCTGGCAAGCAAACGTGGTGGCCGATGCGCTCAGTTGAAAGGGTTATGCGAACTCCATTCGTCTTCTATGTTCGCAAATCATGATCGATATCAAAGATCAAATCCGAGAAGCCCAACATGTTTCAGTAACGGAAAACGACGTACGCAATGAGCTGTCTTGTGGAGCAGAACTTAAAATCGAAACTAACTCCGACGGTATTCTATACTATCTAGATCGCATATGGATCCCCGATCACAATAACCTTCGTGATTTCCTTATGAATGAGGCGCACAAAACACGATACTCTGTACACCCAGGAGCCGACAAAATGTATCAAGACCTTCGATACACCTACTGGTGGCCTGGCATGAAGAAAGATATCGCTGTTTTTGTTTCCAAGTGCCTTACATGTTCCAAAGTAAAAGCTGAACATCAAAGACCCTCAGGACTTCTAGTCCAACCTGAAATACCTGTATGGAAGTGGGAAAACATAACCATGGACTTCAGTACCGGGTTACCTCGCACCTCCAGTGGGTATAACACTATATGGGTAATCATTGATCGTCTTACAAAATCAGCTCACTTCATTCCGATTCGCGAGGACTTCAAGAACGAGAAGTTAGCTCGTATCTACATCAGCGAGATCGTAAGCCGTCATGGTGTACCTTTAAGCATTATTTCAGACCGTGATGGTCATTTCACTTCACGAACATGGCAAGCCGTACAAGCCGCTTTGGGTACACGATTAGACCACAGTACCGCTTATCATCCTCAAACTGATGGACAATCTGAACGCACCATCCAAACACTTGAAAACATGCTTCGAGCATGTGTCATAGACTTCAAGGGAAATTGGGACGCTCATCTACCATTAGTTGAATTTTCGTACAACAACATCTATCATTCAAGTATCGGCATGGCACCTTTCAAAGCTTTATATGGTCGTAAGTGCCGATCTCCAGTATGTTGGCACGAAATTGGAGAAGCTCAGATCACCGGTCCAGAATTGATTCAAGAAACAACAGACAAGATCCATCAGATTCGAAACAATCTTCGAGCGGCACAAAGTCGTCAAAAGAGTTATGCAGACAAACGACGAAAGCCCTTGGAGTTTAACATTGGTGATCATGTACTTTTAAAAGTATCACCGTGGAAAGGAATAGTTCGATTTGGTCAGAAGGGCAAGCTAGCACCACGCTACGTAGGACCTTTCAAGATACTTGAAAGAGTAGGACCTGTAGCGTACAAGCTTGATCTACCAGAAGAACTCAACAGAATTCACCCCACATTCCACGTATCAAACTTGAAGAAGTGCCTCGCCGATGAAAACCTCCATATTCCCCTAGAAGATATTCAGATCGATGAATCTATGCACTTCATTGAAAGACCAGTAGAGATCATGGACTACGGAGAAAAACGTTTAAGACGGAGTCGTATTCCAATTGTTAGGGTACGCTGGGAGTCGAAACGAGGACCTGAGTTTACTTGGGAACGTGAAGACTCAATGCACGAAAAATACCCACATCTTTTTCCTGTTACCACTACTACTTAAATTTCGGGACGAAATTTCTAAAAGTAGGGGATACTGTAACATCCGTCGAAAAACGGGTTTTCAAAACCCACTTCGTTATTAATCGAATAATCAGTTCAAGTTTTCGTTGCTTATTTAATTCTATTTTTAATTTTAAACAATACATAACTAATAAACATTTTAGAATATGGAAACTAAAATTGTTAAAAAGTAAAAAAATAAGTAAATAAAAATGAAAATGGGCTGCCGGGTTTCGAACCCGGGTCAGCCGGAAGACACAACCATCACCCAAATTAACCACTCCGCCACTTGGTATTTTTGTGTAAACAAGGAAACAAATGAAACCTTAAGTTCACCCTGTTTGCACCAAAACTGAAACCGCTCATCGGCTTTCAACTGTCCAGACTGTTGATTGATCTCTATTACTGATTATAACCGATGAAGCATTTACAACCCACGTTTTAATCAATTCAGTCTTCAATTGAACTCGATTCATATGATTTTCGAGTTCAATAACCGTAATCATTTATCTCCAATTTACACCGGTAATATCATTGTCTCGCAACTCAGAAACACTCACAGAACCTTCAATTTCACTTTCACTATAATTTCTGTTCGTCGGAAACGTTTTCTGATATCGCCGGACTTTCGCTGGAAAACCGTGACATTCATCGAATCGGTAAATTTCTCAATTCTTTCATCTTCTATCCATTGTTAGACTTTTACTAACTCAAATCCTTCAATCAGAATCGGTCCCAGACGACGTTGTCGGATAATCTGCACCCGCCGGAAAATCTCTGAAAATTCCGAAATCGCGCTGTGAATCGGTACAAACATCTAAACTCTCTGATAATTCTTGTTTAGTCATTTAATTTCACAATTAGTTAATCAAAACTGTTAATTGGTCCACTCAGACGGAATTCTTAAAACAGAGCCGACGACTTTGCCGGAGTTCTGAGAAAAATCATCTTTCCGATACATTCATTTCCAAAACCTTCTTTGTCCATTACATTCTAATCATTTATATGTTCGTTAATCGAATTAATCAAGAACTGTCGAATATCGTTGTCTGTGTCTTTGAACGAAGAAGTGAAGTCGAACCTAATGTATAAGTTTACAAGATATTAAACCGGGTTAGACACACAGTCCAGCGGTGGACTGTGTGCAAACACATAGCGCACGTCACGAGTTCGAATCTTACAAACGCACCGGCTTTCCGAATTAAAACCATTTTTTTGTTACTGAATTAGAGTAGGACCCAGGATGTTTTAAGATTAATTTAAATCGTAAGTTTAACAGATAAGTCACACAGCCCAACTAGTTGGGTTGTGCGCTTACAAACCAAGGGACCCGAGTTCGATTCGGTTTCCCTGCAACCGGTTCAATCATTAAATTCTTTTAGTATAAATCGAATAAATTAAAACATTTAATTAGTATATATATATATATAATTAAAACTTAGAATATTTCGGGTTAGACACGTAGCTCAGTTGGTAGAGCTGCGTGCACGCGTACGAGAGGTCACAAGTTCGAACCTCACTCAGCGCAAACAAACACAAGTCCGAACCGGTCAACAGTCAAAGTCAATGGTCAACGGTCAACCCAAAAAGTCAACATTTTTTTATATTTTTATTTATTTATTTAATTTAAAAATCAATTAAAAATACTTAAAAATAATATTTTTAAAGTTAGAAAATGACCTTAAACTCACAAAAATAAATCTAAAAATCCTATTAAAATTGTTAATAAAATCCACTTATTTACCGCACCTTTTCGTTATTATTTAGGTTAGTTATTCCTTGTCGATCAACCCTCTAAACTCGTGCGCATTCAACATCATCAAACAAACGCACCCAATGTGAGTGAATCTCTACAGATTCCCCGTTTTAATCACTTTTTGGGGTGTATCAAGTGTCTTATTATTTATTACATTTAAACACTTGTGCATTCATCATATCCATGATCAAATGTGTATTCAATATGTATCAACTGTTTGTGTGGTTAATGTTTAGATTAAATTTATCATTTTCAGTACATACATCATCATAGACCGTCTGTTCCCCATTACCTATGAGCGGAACCGTTCCCCATTACCTATGAGCGGAACGTGGCGTTGCCAACATACGATCGGCTCCGTTTGATTGAGCCTTGATCGCACATACATCATCATAGGCCGTCCGTTCCCCATTACCTATGAGCGGAACGTGACGTTGCCAACATATACATTATCATTCATGTCATATACTCATGCAAGGTGGTTTGTTATTGTATGTTTATTTACGTTTGCTCACATATGATTATTGCACAATTTTTCCATATTAAATATAACAAGAAATCAATAATAAATGTTTTCAAACAAGGTTCACTCGCCAACTTTTGTTGACCCAAAAACCCCCATTTTTACACATGATACAGGTGATCCAGTTGCAGCAAGAAACATATAGGACGGCTTAGAAGAATAAATCGGTTTAGGCTTTGGATTGTTTATTTAGTTACTTTTTCCTTGTAATTGTATGAACTTGTTTGGAATATGAAGTTGTAATTTTGAATTTAATAAATATGAAACATATTAGTAAACATCATGAGCTTTGGTGATAACCCAATTATGCCCCGACTCTTATTCCGCTGCGGGTCGGGGTGTGATAGTATACACTAGGGATTAGAGGTGTTCATCGAATCGAATATCTAATTTTTTAATTATTCAAATAATTTTTATTTTTCCTTGAATTCGAATTCGATTAAAACCTACCCAGTTCATTACTTCTTAATGAACTCGAATTCAGGAAATTGTTCTTGGTATATAGTTATGTAGGGACGTTAGTAAATTGCAAAGGTTATGATAGATTTACTTCCTTTTTTGTAAGATAATGGTGAGGATGGGATGATGAACAGTTTGAGTTAAGGAAATGATAGATGTCAATCAAAATCAAAGTTACACAAGGAAATTAAACCTTACAAACACCATCTAAAAACTTATATAGCATGCTTAATATATTAAACATATAATAAGTAAGCGTTAGTCAGCAGTTATTACTTCTTAATGAACTCGAATTCAAGAAATTTAATGAACTCAAACCATGGCGTCTAAACCCTCGAATCCCAACGCTTCTCCTTACATTCCTCATCATCGGTCTTATTTCATTACGTTAAGGTTGATCTTATTTCATGTTCTGATAATTTGTAATGATGTGAGTGAATTAAATGTATGTATGGACATATTTGCTCTGAACACATACTGACTTCAAAGTTACTAGTTAATCTTAAATTGCTACAACCTTTCTTTTCCTTCAATTTCCAGAACATTCTCCCAACCGAACCAAAAAACGTTTATGATAAAACATCAAGCATTCTGAACCCTAGCTGCAAGAACCCAAGAACTCCGAATACCGAAAACCATCAGCAATCATACACTCAGAACTCTCACAACCCATCGTCGTTGCCACCCAACAAACTCCGGATACTGAAAACCTTCCACGAGTTGGCGCAAAACATCTAAATAATACGACAAACGCTATCTGAACAATTACTAAAACTTATTAAACGGTTGTTCGGTTTCACCAAAAAATAAAATAATTTATATATATATATATACACACACGGAGATTAAACCTCACAAAATAAACCCACTTGGTCATATAATGTTATACGGCCAGTAGACATAAAAGACAAAAACAGTCCACTGTATACATCTCTGTGCAACAACATTCTATACGGGTTGTATAAGGTTATACGACCCGTATACACTAGGGATTAGAGGTGTTCATCGAATCGAATATCTAATTTTTGAATTATTCGAATAATTTTTATTTTTCCTTGAATTCGAATTCGATTAAAACCTACCCAGTTCATTACTTCTTAATGAACACGAATTCAGGAAATTGTTCTTAGTATATAGTTATGTAGGGAGGTTAGTAAATTTCAAAGGTTATGATAGATTTACTTCCTTTTTTGTAAGATAATGGTGAGGATGGGATGATGAACAGTTGAGTTAAGGAAATGATAGATGTCAATCAAAATCAAAGTTACACAAGGTAATTAAACCTTACAAACACCATCTAAAAACTTATATAGCATGCTTCATATATTAAACATATAATAAGTAAGCGTTAGCCAGCAGTTATTACTTCTTAATGAACTCGAATTCAAGAAATTTAATGAATTCAAACCATGGCGTCTAAACCCTCGAATCCCAACGCTTCTCCTTACATTCCTCATCATCGGTCTTATTTCATTACGTTAAGGTTGATCTTATTTCATGTTCTGATAATTTCTAATGATGTGATTGAATTAAATGTATGTATGGACATATTTGCTCTGAACACATACTGACTTCAAAGTTACTAGTTAATCTTAAATTGCTACAACCTTTCTTTTCCTTCAATTTCCCGAACATTCTCCCCAACCAAACCAAAAAAAGTTTATGATAAAACATCAAGCATTCCGAACCCTAGCTGCAACAACCCAACGAACTCTGATACTGAAAACCATTAGCAATCATACTCTCGGAACTCTCACAACCCACCGTCGTTGCCACCCAACAAACTCCATATACTGAAAACCTTCCACGAGCTTGCGCCAAACATCTAAAAATACGAGAAACGGTATCTGAACAATTACTAAAACTTATTAAACGATTGTTCGGTTTCACAAAAAAATATAATATATATATATATATACACACACACACACACACAGAGATTAAACCTCACAAAATAAACCCACTTAGTCATATAACGTTATACGGCCAGTATACATAAAAGACAAAAACATTCCACTGTATACATCTCTGTGCAACAACATTCTATACGGGTTGTATAAGGTTATACGACCCGTATACACTAGGGATTAGGGGTGTTCGTCGAATCGAATATCTAATTGTTGAATTATTCAAATAATTTTTATTTTTCCTTGAATTCGAATTCGATTAAAACCTACCCAATTCATTACTTCTTAATGAACTCGAATTCAGGAACTTGGTATTTAGTTATGTAGGGAGGTTAGTAAATTTCAAAGGT
Source organism: Scalesia atractyloides (assembly GCA_947069175.1). Lineage (NCBI taxonomy): Eukaryota > Viridiplantae > Streptophyta > Magnoliopsida > Asterales > Asteraceae > Scalesia > Scalesia atractyloides. Next base: position 9,765,683 of record CAMTDV010000029.1, read on the forward strand.
TATGATAGATTTACTTACTTTTTTGTAAGATAATGGTGAGGAAGGGATGATGAACAGTTTGAGTTAAGGAAATGATAGATGTCAATCAAAATCAAAGTTACACAAGGCAATTAAACCTTACAAACACCATCTAAAAACTTATATAGCATGCTTCATATATTAAACATATAATCAGTAAGCGTTAGTCAGCAGTTATTACTTCTTAATGAACTCGAATTCAAGAAATTTAATGAACTCAAACCATGGCGTCTAAACCCTCGAATCCCAACGCTTCTCCTTACATTCCTCATCATCGGTCTTATTTCATTACGTTAAGGTTGATCTTATTTCATGTTCTGATAATTTTTAATGATGTGAGTGAATTAAATGTATGTATGGACATATTTGCTCTAAACACATACTGACTTCAAAGTTACTAGTTAATCTTAAATTGCTACAACCTTTCTTTTCCTTCAATTTCCAGAACATTCTCCCCAACCAAACCAAAAAACGTTTATGATAAAACATCAAGCATTCTGAACCTTAGCTGCAACAACCCAACGAACTCCGGATACCGAAAACCATCAGCAATCATACTCTTAGAACTCTCACAACCCACCGTCGTTGCCACCCAACAAACTCCGGATACTGAAAACCTTCCATGAGCTGGCGCAAAAAACATCTAAATAATACGACAAACGCTATCTGAACAATTACTAAAACTTATTAAACGGTTGTTCGGTTTCACAAAAGAATAAAATTATATATATATATATGTGTGTGTGTGTGTGTGTGTGTGTGTATACACGAAGATTAAACCTCACAAAATAAACCCACTTGGTCATATAAGCGTTATACGGCCAGTATACATAAAAGACAAAAACATTCCACTGTATACATCTCTGTGCAACAACATTCTATACGGGTTGTATAAGGTTATACGACCCGTATACACTAGGGATTAGGGTGTTCATCGAATCGAATATCTAATTTTTGAATTATTCAAATAATTTTTATTTTTCCTTGAATTCGAATTCGATTAAAACCTACCCAATTCGATTCGAATTCGATTAAAACTTACCCAATTTGATTCGAATTCGTATTCGAATAAAAAACCCAATTCATTCGATTAAAAATTTGAATTTGATTCCAATTCCCATTTGATTAGAAATTCGAATTCGATTCGAATTCGAATTCGATTCGAATTTGAATAAATTCGATTTGATTCAGATTCTTTTAACACATATAAAAAAACTATTAAAATAAAACATAAATTTTAAAGCAGCCATAAAACACGATATCACATTAAAAAGTACAAATAAAGTACTATAAGTGTAACATTCAAAACAAGAAGTCAGGAATAACCACTAAACATTACAAGTTAATATTTTTAGGGTTAGAAATCTATTGATAGATTTGCTACTTAAGTTTTAGTTATGACCCATGTAGTGGGTTTGGTAATGGGTAATTTTAATACTTGGATAAATTGCGAATATAATTTATAGTATAGTCTAATAAAAGTTATATATGTAATATATATAAAAAGAATAAATAAAATGTATAATTTTTATTCGAATTTCGAATTGAATCGAATTTGAAATTATAAATTCGTATTCGCTTCGTATTCGATTTACTTGACTTGAATCACATTCGAATTCTTAAAATCGTAACGAATTCTTGATAATCAAATCGAAATTTAATTTTTTCGAATTAAAAGGAATTTTGGACACCACTACTAGGAATGTAAAAATAAGATATAAAAGATGTGCAAATAGAAGAGCCTTTAAAAAATCGTTTTTTCTAGGACTTAGATTTCCCCTTTTAAAAGAATGTGAAAATGATAGAAGACTTCTGATTGATTGGACATGACAAATACTTTATTTAATGGGTTTATTATTATTGACAAAAGAATGTGAAAATGGTAGAATACTCTGATTGATTGGATATGAATACTTTATTTAATGGGTTTATTATTATTGACATACATGGCCATGCACCGTCTATGATAAACAGGAGCGGATTCACGTGAAGCGGGTCGGGGTCTCTAAACCCTAATGTTTTTATAAATTTTAATAAATCTGGTATATTAAATTTTATAATGACCCTATAAATATAATTAGATGGACATCATAAAAAGAAAAGGAAAGCTAGTGTAGTGATAAACCCTTTTCTTTACCAACAAAAAGTCATGAGTTCAATTCTTGCATACAGCATTTTTTTAAATTTTTTAAATCTATTTCAAATCTAGGGTTTCTTAAACAAACAAAAAAGTGAAAAAACAAAGGTAAAACTAATTATTTTTTTTAGTTTTATAAATTGAATTTTGTTGCTTGTCGATTTGTTTAAGGAATTGTTACTATGAATATTATATTAAGAAATTAGAATGACATTATATTTTTATTTTGTGTTTTCTAAAGAGTAATAATTATATATTTTTGTTATATGTTCTTCGCACTTATATATTTTTGTTATATGTTTCTCACGCTAACCCGAACTGAACGAGGACCTACCAAAATATTTTAACTTTTTGTTGTAAAAATTTTGAACACTGAAAAAAATGGACACCATTGAAAAAAATCCTTTTCCACTGACGACAAGTTAAAAATATAAAGATAATCTTCAATATCTAACAAAATAAAAATTATGGAGCACGTTGGTAAGCTTTATGAGCCACCTAAATATTGGTTTTTCCGCCTCTGTTTTCTATTAATTATTGAATGTCACGTGATGAATTTAAATTTTGATTTTCTAGTCTTACTTTCATATTAAATAATAATATTTTTCATTAACTTAAAAAAAATATTGTTAAACTATAATTCTTATCCTTTATCTTTTTCTATAACGTATTTAAGAAATATATTATATATATTTAATATAAATATTTAAAAAAAATAACTATTTAATATGTGTAACACACAATTTTATATTAAACCACCACCCTCCCCCCACACGTTGCACCAGAGATATTAAAACAATTTACAATAATTTTCAATATCTAATAATTTTGTGGCACGTGGGTAAGCTTTGTGAGCCACCTAAATATTATTTTTCCGTCTCTGTTCTCTATTAAACATTGGATCTCACGTGACGACTTTTATGGATTTTAAATTTTAATTTTCTTTTTTTCTCTTCTATTAAATAATAATAATTTTTTTAATTTTTAAAATAATATTGTTAAACCAAAGTCTTATCCTTTATCGTTTAATATATTAAACGTATTTGAGAAATATATGATATGTTATTTAATATAAATATTTTTAAAAAATAATTATTTAACACGTGTAACACACAATTTCAAATCTAGTAAAACTAATATTAACCCCCTCCCCTCCCCCACACACGTTGGGACTAATGTCACATCACCGTCAACGACCATCAACACTGAAGTTGGAGTGTGTTAATGCGAAAAAATTAGACCGAAACGTAAAATATAGAATTTAATAACTAAGTCGATTGAGGAACCGCATGTTGCGACGAATTTGTCAAATGGAAAAAAAAATAGATGACGTAACCACGTTGAACCACATACGCACGTTGCACTGTGTTAACTAGCAAAATTTAAAATGAAATGTAAAAAAACGTTAAACTACACATGCACGTTCACGTTAACTAAGAAAATTTAGAACGAAATGTAAAACGAAAAATTTACGAAAGAGGAGAAGTATATAGGTGACCAAAATTGAAAGTATAAAAATTGTGACATTAAGTTGCAAAAGATGAACACTTTTGAATTAAAAGTAAAAAAATCAAATAGGTGTGGTTTAAAAGTAATTTATCAAATACTTTTTAGGTTAAAAGTAAAACAATAAAAAAATTGGAAACCTCCTAAGCATTAGTTACATCTCTATGCTCAATGAGTTGGTTGTCCACTAACAAAGGCAAAATCTTTAAAAATATGCCGAAGTGTTTGGTTATCATGTGGGAGGATTGGTGTAACTTCAATGTATCATCTTTTGGCGTATAAATATCTTTTGTTCTTATCTTGTATTGGTGGATTAAGCATGTCAGTCTAACAAGTTGTTGGCCGATATGTCTATGATGAATAAAATTTTTCGTTGGTCGTTAAAAAACACACCTAAATTTGAGAAAAGAAAGATTTTTAATTCAAATCCTAAAGACTACAGGGATTTAAAAAAAAGTATGTTTACCGTTAAAGAAAAGAATCTATCCATTATAGCTAGAAGTTTAAAAAAATGCATTAACTTAATAAGTGTTCAATGTTCAATAAAACTTTATGCGTTACCAGGAAAGGAATAGATGTTGTTTCTAAAAGCAGTAATTTACTCTTATTTTACCAAACCTTTTTAATCCACTACTATAGCTTTATGATATCCTCGGTCGGAAGAGTCAAAAAGAAAGACAAGATTGTTAATCATAAAAGTCAATAACTAGCAATTACGTACAACAAACTTCACGTTCAAGATTCCTTGCTACAAACCGATCGAACGAACACTAGTAAAACCTTGTGCGTGTTTGTTAAGAAATACAAAACGAGATTTTATGTTCGTGTTCGTTTGTTATGAAAATGAACTTGTTAGTGTTCATTTGTTTTTGTTTATTAATTTCAGGCAGCAAATGTTAATGAACAAAAATTAGCACAAACTAATGTTAATGAACACAAACGGAAATAAACAAACATAAAAAAACATTCATGAACAAAATATATAACACACTGACACTTATTAAATGTTTTATTTTCCAGAATTTTGAAGTATTTAAATAAAATATAAAAACTAACTAAAAACACTAACGAACTATCAAACACAAACGAACATGTTACAAAACATTCACAGACATAAATGAAGAACGCGGCCTCTGTTCATGTTCTTCATTTCATTAAACGAACGGACTTTCTTGTTCGTGTTCGTTTATTTAATAAACGAACGAGCACAAACGAACTTCCCAACAAACAATTCACGAACAATTCGTCAAACATTTGATTTGTTTGCAGCCCTAATTGCTCTTATGATAAGAGCATTTTAACAGCTGTTAAAAACTTAAATATTATTAAATTGTGACACAACAAAGTAACAAATTAGTGATTGAGTTCTTATTTTTCTACGTGCAACATAAAGCTCAGATCTTAATTGGTTTTTATTTTTTCTACTTTTTACGTAATCCATCTCTTTTATTTTGATCGAATGACTGGCCATAATAAGTGATGTGACATAATAAGTGAGGTTTTTAAAAATGTTACAAGCTTGAATTGGAAATATAATCACATTCAGAATAAATTAATGACATTTTAACAAGTAGCAATCTCTATTCAAATCTTTTTTCAATTCCAAAATGCAAATTCTGTTAAAGCAAAAGCCTCGGAACTTTCAACTAATATGAGAAACCCCACTGTAAATGTCAAGCATGCCATGAAGCGTGTCAAATAATTAAGGTTGATCGACATTGACAAAAGACCTTCATAATCTTCTACGTATAATTAATAAATTAGACATTTACAAATTATATTTGAGATATATATATATATATATATAAAAGATTAGATTCAGATACTAGTGGATTTAATGTATAAAGGGTAATATCAAATAAAAAGTTATTTTTTTTAAATAGGATAAGAAGAAATTTTTAACACTTCCTTTTTCAAATTAATAACTAAGATAAAAATATAGAAAAAAATAAAAGTGCAAGGGCATTATTGGAAAACATATTTGTTGACTTTCTTTTTTACATGCAATACACATGCATTTTCCCTCTCATTTTTTAAACTTCGTAACTTTTTTATATGACATAATTTTAAAAAAAAATTACATCATAAAATCAAATATCTTTTTATCTTTAATATAAGTTCCTTTTGCAATATAAAATATGAAAACTAAAAAAAACCTAAAAATGTGTTGTATTTTATGATGTGTAAACTGAATTTTTTGTTCTAGATTTTTGTATTGAATTTTTTATGCAATATTTGTTGCACTAGAGTTTTTGTACTAGATTTTTTGATACTAGATTCTTTGTGCTAAATGTTTTTATATTAGATTTTTTATGTTGTATGTTTAAGAAAATAAAAATATGAGGGTTTGTGTTTTAGGATCAAAATATCCTTTCATCCTACTTATAAGGAGTGTCACATATCATCTCCATAATCCTTCTTACGCTACTTAGGCAACACCCACTTTTTAATGGATCTTCCCCTAACGTATTAAGCATTCAAAGTTAGCAATTTATATATAGATTAGATTTAGATACAAATGGATTTAACGTATAAAGCATTCAAAGTTAGCAATTTATATATAGAATTAGATCCAGATAAAAATGGATTTATCGTTAAAAGCATTCAAAGTTAGCAATTTATCCAATTTTACGTGATGGCAAAATTTTAAACATTGTCAATTTTGTATAACTAGAGTAATTATCGTAATTACTCTGTTATAGGGTTTGTGATAAGTACTTTAATTATAATTAGCGTAACTATGCTATTATACAAAGGTATTACGCTATATATAACTTCACACACCTTAACTGATGGCGGAAAAATCGAGACGGGACGAATGAGATTGCTCAAAGACAACATAACATTAAATTTGCGACAATAAATTAAGATTTAAATTTCATTTCATTTTATTTTTTCAAATTCAAATATTACATTGTCTCAAAAGGAATACAATAATTTCAAATTACATAAAATAAAGTTTGGTGAGTTTCTAAGTCTACCCTAAGTAGATTTCTTGGATCATCAATTATTTCCTTCAATATGTATAAAATAATCGTCAACACGAGTTATGTCGGTGAGCATACAAGTTTGTCTACATAGCATAAGTATGAATAAAAATCTCAAATCCATATGTTAATTGTATACTAAGTCTTAGAACCATACTAGCATGCAATAGACTAAATATCAAACCAAAGGGTCCACTAGCGTAATCTTATCACCAAAGTGAATAAGACCGTATTGATTAAATACTTAACAATGACCCAACATATCAACAAAGTGAATAAGACCGTACTAATTAAATACTTAACAAAAGCTCAACAAATAGGCGGTGTGCTACTCCTGTAGCGTTATACATGTTAAGGGAGACTTGCAAAGTTAATGATAGATAACATGCATACGATTGTCCTAGTATATAAAAACAAGTAGCATAACAAATAGTATGTTTATGGATTGAGTGTTTGCAAAAGATTGATTATATGTGTGATTGTGATTTTAATATGGATACATATTACAACCCAACTAGTGTTTGAAGCCTAAAATGGGCCAATTATGAACTCAAGTTTTACGAAGATAAGTTCCACAAATGCGAGTGAGTAGTTTGAGGAGATGGAAATCACTAAGTTACCTAAAAAGGATGAACAAAGTTGTATGAGTTTATGTAGTTTAGTGACGGATGTATTCGGAATTTATAGGTGTGAAAATATATAAAAATGTATCTCGCTTAGATACTTATTTGGACACCATTTTTAGTGAGTGTTACACTCATTGGAAGTCCAAAATAAAGAGTCCAACACTAAGATAAATTCTCCCAACATATAATATTCAACCGTGGTTTCGGTTGATGTTATAGTTCAGTTTTTTGGAATGATTATATAGGTATATTAACAAGTATATTATAGTCATGTATAGGTCATGTATTAAAGGTATGGTAATCCACTAACCTCATGATGTTCACCATTGCACAAAATCATCACAAGGATAATTCGGATGGTCATAAATAATATGAAGACATAAGCTAACTCTTCTAATTCACCATGTCACCAAGTGAATTCAACTAGACGAGTGCATTCCAAACATGATTATGGTTGGAGACTTTGTTTAGTTTGTTCACTTTGTTTACTCGAAAGTTACTTGGTGACTTAGATTGTATGAAAATGGAGGTATATGACCTTAAAGTTTCTGAACTTATACATCAACACAAGTCTTCCAACAACAGAACTTGTTGGTAACTTGGTTTGGTGCAAAGAAATCCAAGAAACAAAGTACAAGATGAACAAGTATGAATTTTTTAAAAAAAAAAACTTGGACCTCAAAATGGTGATGTACCATTTTGTTTACCTTGTAAACATGTGGTAACACTCCTATAGGTTATCTAAGAAAGGAGAAACAAGAAAACATGAAGAAAAGATGAAGGAAGTGAGTTAAAAACTCACTTCTGCACTTAGAACGTTTCTGCCCTGAGTTGCAAAATCTTGAAGATTTGGAGTGTTTAAGAGTGATTAGAGAGTGTGAAAAGTGTTTAGGAGGTGGTAAGGGGCCGTATTTATAGTTATGATTAGAGTTTGGGTGTTAAATGAGGTGGTTGGGGGTTCAAAGGAAGGAAATGGAACAAAAATTCGCGAGTTTTGAAACATTCTGCCAGACCTTGTGATTTTGAACGGTCGTGCAGATTAGGTGCACGGTCGTGTGGTTGACGGCACACATGGTCGTGCGCATCAAGTGCACAGTCATGCGGGTCAAAATATGATTGTTTATGTATTTCGTGATTATTTACGTATTATGCAAGTATGATTACGCAAAAATGATACAAGGTATGATTTTGTTATGATCAAGTCTCGGAATTACAAGGATTGATACTGAGATATGAATTATAGATAAAATGGAATTAGATTGAAAAATACGGAACGTTACATAACTAGACTAATTACTCTACTTATAACTAAAGTGACAATTATTTCGTATAACTAGAGTAATTATTTGCATAATTAAGGTAATTATGGAATCACTTATTTTGAATCTAGTCTTTTGTATGTATTTGTATAACTAGAGTAGTTAATTTGTATAACTAGAGTATCTATGAAATCGTGTATTTTGGATCGGGTAAAGTTTCGTGTACGTATTTGTATAACTAGCATACTTATTTGCATAACTAAAGTAATTATTTAATCATAACTAGAGTAATAATGAGTGATCTATTTTGAATCTAATGAAGTTTTGCATATGTATTTGTATAATAACTAGAGTAATTATGTAACTTGATAAACTTGAGTAAATATTTGGTTCAATTCAATATTCTCTCTTATTTACAACTTTGTCATTGTGTCACTTTTATTTTCCTTTGATTTGTATGTTTTATGGAATCATTTTTATAGTGTAAAGATCAAATACAAATTTTATCGTAAGAATTTATCGTAAGAAGTGAGAAAAGAAAAAGCATAATGGCCTTTTTTGTAGGTCCAAAAACAAAATCTAATGGTGCAAGTGGTGTTTCCCACTTCGATCTAAATCTAATGTTACAGTGTAGGAAATCATAAAAATAAAGAACTAACTCAAAAACTCGTCGTAAACTATGTACAATAATTGTCTGACTTGCTATTACAAATTATCAGATCTAATAACTCTCACAAAACATACACTTGAAGGTGAAACCGACTAAAATGTTTACAAATGAAAGAAAATAGAAACTATTAGCACTAAGGAGTGAAGCATCAGGGTATCAGCAACAGTGGCCACGACGCCACTAAGAAATACATGATATTAACTTATTCCCTCGCCGGTTACAAAAATATCTGCTAAAGATTCTAAGTCTAGTCCTTGAAGTAGAGTCTTGACATCTTTGGTTGTTACACTTCCTTGATAAATATACAAAGATCTTTTTAACCCAACGTTTTTGCAAATGACAATAACTTATATCTAGGTTAATTGTATAACTAGCCTAATTATATAATTACTCTAGAGTACTCTTGACACAACTCAAACATATCTTAAAGTAAGTTTATATGTAGAGTAATTATATAATTACTCTAGAGTAATTTAATTATATAACTACTCTAGAGTAATTCTAATGCAACTCAAACATATCTCAGGGGTAATAAACATATCTAACTTAAATTTATAATTACTCTAGAATAATCTTAGAATTACTCATCCTAGAGTAATTATATATATATATATATATATATATATATATATATATATATATATATTTGAACAATAAATGTTACAATCTTACACCACTTTACACGAATAGATTTAAATTATTTTCTTGCTCTGGTTTGAACCTGCAACCTCTACTCCAAGAGGCAAGTGAATCTATCAAGTGAGTTAGCACCACATTGACATTAATTATATAAATACTAGAGTAACTCTAATCCAAATTAATCATATATTTACAATTATGCCATTGTGTTTTTTTGTCGTTTCCTTCATTTTGTACACAAACTTTGTACAATAAATACATTTGTATCTGAACTTAACTCTATATATATAATGTGAGAACTATAAAACATTAGTTGATTCAGAGTTTTTTTAACGGTGTCCTGCTTTATTGGTCTATAAAATACCCATGCTATAGTTACATTTAGAAGTGCACAAATCAGGTTAGGGTTTGAACCCAAATAGTTTTAAGTGAAGGTAAAAATGTCAAACTGGGTTAAGAGTAAAACCGGGTTGGGTTCAATCTGGGTTGGTGGTTTGTAAAACTCAGCCCTATGAAACCAATTTGGGTTGGATTAGGACTGGATTGAGCTCTTAAATCGGGTTCAACCCTATATCTCAACCGTGTTAAGTTTTTCTTACAAAATGTAATAGATATAAATAACTAAAAGCTTCATACTTTATATATTTTTGAATTTTATAAGTAAATCATAATATCAATATTTTAAGAGTTGATTCTATGTTGTAGAATTGTTTTGTATTAGTTGCATTTAGCTAGGAGATTTAGAGGATAAGAATTAAGTTTTTGCCATAGAATTGTAAAAGAGTTAAATGCCAAAATGGTCCCTGAGGTTTGCTCACTTTTGTCACTTTAGTCCAAAATTCAAAATTTTTAAATATGAGTCCCTGTGGTTTGCATTTTGTTGCCATTTTAGTCCAAATTTCAAATTTGGTCAGATTCTCAACTTAAATCCATATATTTTGTCATTTTGCTTAGGGGCATTTTGGTCATTTTGACCCACACCATCTTCCCCAAATACCATAACCACAAAATCAAACACCCACCTCTCTCTCTCTCTCTCTCTCTCTCTCTCTCTCTCTCTTAAATCTGCACACACACCACCCCCTCCTTCACCGCCACCACCTCCTCCTTCACCGCCATCACCGTCACCGCCACCAACTCTTGTGGATTCGCCTGCAACAGTCTGGCAGTGTGACCCGGAGTGTGACCCTCGAAACGCGGCTTGCCGCCGTCGGGTTTGTCGAGAAAACGTCACCACTGTGCCTCCATCGTTGTCTTTTAGGCACCCCCGTACCACTTCTCAGATGCAAGAAGAAAACACACGCCGCCACAGATTCCGGCGTCTCTGTCGTCGCTGCTGCGCCGCCGTATAGGGTGGCTAGCGTTCCCCCTTCTCCCTCTGTCGCTTCTCTCGCTCTCTCCGACCTTCTATCTCCTGCCACCCACTCTCTCTCCTATCGCCCTCTCTCTCTCTAGGTTTCAGATGGGTGTTGTGAAGATGATGCAAGGGGAAAGGTTTTGTAGGTGTGGGGTGAGTTTGGTGTGGTGTCGCGTGCCGGAGGTTCGCTGCCGGACTGTTGCAGACGAATCCGCCGGAGTTGGTGGCGGTGACGGTGGTGGCGGGGTGAAGGAGGTGGTGGTGTGTGTGCAGATTTAGAGAGAGAGAGAGGTGGGTGTTTGGTTTTGTGTTAGGGTATTTGGGGAAGATGATATGGATCAAAATGACCAAAATGCCCCTGAGCAAAATGACAAAATAACAGGATTTAAGTTGAGAATCTGACCAAATTTGAAATTTAGACTAAAATGGCAACAAAATGCAAACCATAGGGACTCAGATTTAAAAATTTTGTAGTTTGGACTAAAGTGACAAAAGTTAGCTCAGGGACCATTTTAGCATTTAACTCATTGTAAAATGTTAAAATATGTTTTCCTTATAAAGAAAGGAGAAATCACAATGTTATATGAAAAAATTAGTTGAGTCGAAAAAAATGACAAACAAGTTACTTTATAATTAATAATTATCCTTTTAAACGTAATATAGTTTGTTTACAGTTGAGCAGGTTCATTAAATAGGGTTCAAACCGGTTTGACAAATAGAATTGTATCATGCGGGCTACAAATTGCCAGGTTGAAACCGGTGTGGCTAAAAACATCCAAACCGAGTACAACCCTACGCGTTGAAAAGGGTTCAAACCGGGTTGACTATAAATCGGGTTTAACCCGGGTTCGGGTTGAGTAGGGTTGTCGGGTTCGGGTTAGCGCTGCACTACTCCATGTGAATTTTTTTGAAGTAAAAGCCAATAAATTTTTAAGCGCTAAAAAAATGTTCATTTGTCTCGAGTGAATAGGTCTCTCGCTTCTCGTTCAATAGGTCATCCTATCTCGTTATTTCTACATAATTCTTTATCTCCGAGCTACTTTTAAGCCTCCATAGCTTAATTCCTTGATCGGATGGTTGGTAAATCTCAACACAATTTGATAGGTCTAGAATTCAATGAGAAAAATTAGTGTGTTTACAATTGTTAAATATAGCATGGTAAATCTCTCTTTTTGACATGTGAAATTAGGGTAGGGTTCTAGAGTGAACACTAGTGTATTTGTGAACTTAGTGAACAAATCTTGGCAATTGATTTATATCATCTAATCACGACCATTGATTTACACTTGTGTATTGATAATCAAAGGCTAGGATTAGTTTAGTAATGTTCACAATCAATGGGGTTATTCACTAATGAACCTGACCCTATATTGTAAAAAAGGTGTTTTGTGTAAAAAGTGTAGGAAGGATTTTATACCATTGGATCTATAATCTAATGGTTGAGATCTGAATGGCAAAATTGTAAATAGTGCATTCGTATTTTCTAGTTTATTTAACAATTTGGGGTATGATAGACCATTTACATGTTTCAAAATTAAAAACCGTATCTTTAACCTAACAAACCCTTCAACTTTGAGATAATCTCTCTAGGAAATCCAAGGTGTTTATTGTCACACCCCGACCCGCAGCGGAAAAAGTGGTCGGGGCATGATTGGGTTTTCATCAAAGCTCATGACATTTATTATAATGTTTCATATCTATTATTACAATTTAAAGGAGATCATACAATCAAATCATACAAATACAACATGTTCTATACATCTTTCTAAACTTCATTATTTTTCTTCTAAGGCAATTTCCTATGTTTTCCTTGCTTCATCCTGTTCACCTGTATCATGTGTAAAAAATGGTTTTTGGGTCAACAAAAGTTGGCGAGTGAACCTTGTTAGAAAACATTTATTATTTATTTCTTGTTGTATTTAATATGGAAAAAATTGTGCAATAATCATATGTGAGCAAACGTAAATAATCATACAATAACAAACAACAACAAACAATAACATACAATAACAAACCATAACATACAATAACAAACAACAACAAACAATAACATACAATAACAAACAACAACAAACAATAACATACAATAACAAACCATAACATACAATAACAAACCATAACATACAATAACAAACCATCTTGCATAAATATATAACATGAATGAAATTGTGTATGTTGGCAACGTCACGTTCACGCTCATAATGTAATGGGGAACGGACGACCTTTGATAAATGTCTGTGCGATCAAGGCTCAATCAAACGGAGCCGATCGTATGTTGGCAACACCTGGTTCACGCTCATAATGTAATGGCGAACAGCTCAACGCTCATAATGTAATGGGGAGCGGCGGCCTATGATAATGTATGTGCGATCAAGGCTCAATCAAACGGAGCCGATCGTATGTTGGCAACGCCTGGTTCTCGCTCATAATGTAATGGGGAACATCTCAACGCTCATAATGTAATGGGGAGCGGCGGCCTATGATAATGTATGTACTAAAAATGATAAATTTAATCTAAACAATAACCACACAAACAGTTGATACATGTTGAATACACATTTGTTCATGGATATGATGGATGCACAATAGTTTAAATATAATAAATAATAAGACACATGATACACCCCAAAAACGTGATTAAAACGGGGAATTTGTAGAGATTCACTCACATTGGGTGCGTTCGGTGGATGATGTTGAATGCGCACGAGTTTAGAGGATTGATCGACGAGAAATAACTAACCTAATTAATAACGAAAAGGTAAGGTAAATAAATGGATTTTATTAACAATTTTAATAGGATTTTTGGATATATTTTTGTGAGTTTAAGGCTATTTTCTAACTTTAAAAACATTGATTTTAAGTATTTTTAATTGATTTTTAAATTAAATAAATAAATAAAAATATAAAAAAATGTTGACTTTGACCGTTGACCATAACTGTTGACCGTTGATCGGTTCGGTTGTGAATATTATTGCACTGAGTGAGACTCGAACCCGTGACCTCCCGTATGCGTGCACGCAGCTCTACCAACTGAGCTACGTGTCTAACCCGAAATATTTCTGTTTTTAATTATATTTATACGCTATTTAAGTTAATCCGAAAATCATTTATTTTAAAAAGGATTTAATTGTATCGACTCGGTGTTCTCCACAGGTCTCGAACCCGGGACCTGTGGTTTAGTTTGGCACACAGTCCACCGCTGGACTGTGTGTCTAACTTGGTAAATATTCCGGTTTTTATTATACTTAACAGTTAACTGCGAGTGGATCCGGTTTAGTTTAAAAAGGAACATTTTTATTACCGAGAATGTGCGTGTGTCAAGGATCGAACTCAGGACGTATGCGTATTGTTTGCACTCTGTCCACCGCTGGACTGTGTGTCTAACCCGTTTATAATACCGATTTTAATTAATCTTATAATCATAATAGTCTTCATCTTCTTCATTCAAAACACAGACAACGGTTAAACCAACTGTTTCTTGTTTAATTCGGTTAACGAATATCATGAGCAATTGAAAGGTATTGAACAGAAAGGGTTTGGGGAAAGAAAGTACCGGAACAGGTCGTCTTTTTCAGAACTCCGGCAAGGATCGCCGGCTCTATTTTGTGAGCTTCCTCTGTTCGGGTCAAATAACAGTTTTGATTGATTAGATATAAAATTGAATTACTGAGCAACGATTATCAGGATGTTTAGATGATCATACCGATTAACAGCGAGATTCTGGAAATTCCAGAAGTTTTCCGGCGAAAACAGAAAATTCGGCAACGTCGTCTGAGATTGATTATGGGTGATGGTTTGATGTTAGTAATGGTCTAACAATGGATTGAAACAGAAAAAGTCGAGGTATTTACCGTGTTGATGAAAGTCTCGGTTTTCCGGCGACTTGCAGAAAATTCCGGTGATGTTTTTCTTACGACAGAGATTCTTCAGGGAGTTTAAGGTGAGTGTGGGTGATGTCGGTATGAGCTCTAAAAATCTTATTTTAGAGTAAGCAGAAAGGATGGATTGAATTCGGTTTTCCGGCGATAATTTCCGGTTAATTTGCAGAGAATTCCGGCGACTGCAGCGAGGCTTTTCTGAGCGAAATGGAGAGTGTAATCTTGATAAACTCGCGAGCTCAACTGGTGAATAAGGCATAACTCAGATTTAATTGCATTTCCAGTTTCGAATTTAACATTTTTCGGTTATGGTTTGATAATTTGAATGAGTGACCTTAATGTTCTTGAGTTATAACCGGCGTTGGTGTAAATGCGTCCGTTATGACAAAAGAAAACGTCAATGATTGACGAATTCGTCGGGATTTCCGGCGAGAATGATTTGGGCGCGCTGAGTGACAGATTTTTGACTTCGAGTTTTATATTAAGTATTAATTGTTTCAGTATTTCACAAAACAACACAAGTGGCGGAGTGGTGGAATGTTGGTGTGATAAGTCTTTGAGTTCCCGGCTGACCGGGTTCGAAACCCGGCATCAGCATTTAATTTTTATTTCACTATTTTTAATAAATTTTCAAATATAAATTTTATATTCTAATATACTTATTAATTATGTATCGTTTAAAATTAATTTGAGCATTAAATATGCAACGAAATTTTTAACTAAATGTTCGGTTAATAAACGAAGCGGGTTTGGTTAACCCGGTTTTTGACGGATGTTACATTTATCTCCAAATTTAACAGTGATCATGGATGATCAGATCAAATACACTATGACATACCATCGTAATCAACTTCTTTTCATCCTTGTTGTGTTTTTAGACTGATTTTGTTCTTAGCTTGGTGTTATATGAACTTGTAGGTAAATTAATGAGGAATAGCAATGTTGACAGAGAACCCGACGGTTGAAACACCATCGGTGGCTTCAAAGAATATGTTTTTGACCAGTTCGAAACGAAATGGTTTGTTTTTTTGTTTTATTCTCATGAAAAACTTTGGGAGTTTTACTTTTTTTTTGCTGCGATTGTGGTGTTTATTTGATGTTGAGTGAAGTACATCATGTTTATAACAATAAAAACATGTGTATTGAGTTTTTTTATTGTACCTAGTGTTTGCTTAAAACCCTTAAGTAGAACTAGTCAAAGTGTTTTATGAAATATAATGGTTTTTAAGGTTGTCTGAAGTGTTAGACCAAGGTTTTTGTGGTGTCTTGTATGTGAACATTGTGTGTTTTATTGAGCTTTGTAGTTGAACAAATTAGATTAGGGTGTTTTGTTGGTGAAATTGGTGAATGGTGATGTGAGGTTGTCGTACATGTTATGAGTGTTTTGTGGTAGATATGTAGTATAGTGTTATGTATGTTTGCAACTTAGATATGATGTTGAGGAGCAGATTTCCTTGGTGAGTGGTGGTTATTATCTAACTGACTAATGGTTGAACACTGATGATGTTTTGTAATCGGTTTGAGGTTTTTTTCTATTGATAATTAACTCGGTCCAGGTAGTGTATGGTGTTCTGTAGTTGCATTGATGTATTATGATGCTCTAATAGTTAAGGGGAAGTGATGGATAAGCAAGCTAAAGAGATCGTTGATTTGCATAAGAAGTACATTGCAAAAATGCTTTTAAGTGATGTGAACACTGTACGGAGCGTGGTGGAGTCCAAAGTACGACACTTCGCATCATTGAACGAAGAGGAAAGGGCAAAACTAGAGAAATATGCATTGATGAAGATTTGTCAAAAGTTGGACTCCAAAGAGAAGTTTGATGCGATGTGTTTCCTTTAACTTCAATTTGAACAAACGTTACTTTTTATGGTTTCTAGCTATGGATTATTTTTTAATTACCCGATATGTTCGGGTGGTTTGATTACGAATGTGATAAGGCAGGTGTAGACATGTTTATTTTATGTTATTATGCTGGTAGTTTCAGCTGGTTATTTGAAATTTTTGAAGGAACCATCGTTACTTTTTATGATTTCTAGCAATGGATTGTTTTTTAATTATCAGATATGTTAGGGTTGTTTGATTATGGATGTGTTAAGACAGATGTAGACATCTTTATTTTATGTTATTATGATGATAGTTTAGCTGGGTATTCAAAATTTTGAAGGAACCATTATTTTTTCTATAAAATTTTTAAAACACCATAATAACCAGACAGAAAAAAAAAATCCATAAAACGTTTTAAAACTGAAAAACACCATAAAACATTTTGAGATGATTAAAAACACCATAAAACGTTATGAATTTTAAAACTGAAAAAAGGTAAAATACACGATTTATTTTGAAGAATGTGAATAAGAAGATAATTTTGTAGTTGGGTCTTTGAAATTATTATTTATACCTGAGTTTTTTCATAGAAGTTTTATAAGACCATAAACTAAAAAGCAAATAAGACACCATATAATGGTCCATTATGGATTATGAAGAATATCGAAATAATAAAAAACCGATGCAGACTTTGATTTACGATTTGTAAAAGTCTAAGATATATCAAATGTAAATTGGATATTTAGTTTCCTAGAAAAAACTCAAAAAACGGTTAAGAAGCATTAAATAAAATTATAATTGAAATTACCCTATTACCCTTAATCTTTAAATTTAATCCATGCCACTTGTGTTCACAATAATCCTTCTTTTTGACACACATAACTTTTTCTATAGGAACCTTATATATATATATATATATGTATATATATATCACATATTACAGATTTTGTTTAGTAATAAGGAAATGTATCACATATTATTGTTATTAAAACTAAGCAAGAGCTCAACTTCAAGAACAAAAATACTTGACACAGTGACTTTCAGAAATATCCAAAGACAAAACACCAAAAACAGTTTACACGTGTTCATACTTTGTGCTTAAAGAGTTGGTTCCTAATTGGGGGAAAATATTTTTAAAAAATAGAATAATTATATATATAAATTATATATATATATATATATATATATATATATATATATATATCACATATTACAGATTTTGTTTAGTAATTAAGGATTTTGTATCACATATTATTGTTATTAAACTTAAGCAAGGAGCTCAACTTCAAGAACAAAACATACTTGACACAGTGACTTCCTGGAAATATCCAAAGACAGAACACCAAAAACAGTTACACGTGTGTTCATACTTTGTGCTTAAAGAGTTGTTTCCTAACTGGTGGAAATATTTAAAAAAATAGAAATATATATATATATATATATATATATAAAAAGAAAAATAAGACGTCACTACGAAATGTTTGTGTTTTTATGAAAAGAATTATATTTGAAACAGAACAAAATACATTATTTCGATCGAAAACCATAAAAACGAATAGCAATACCAGTTTTGATAATACGATACCGGTATCGCCTTTCGGTCCCTTTTGTTACTGGTATGGGTACTGGCAGCAAGTATAGTTTACGATAAAAAATACATTATTAGCGCGGTACTGGTACGGTGTTGGCACTCGCTATAACAAACGAAAAAGAAACCCCAAAACTTAAATCGTGATATACCCTAAGTGATCGAAAACCATCAAGACAAATATTGGTATCAACCGGTTTCAACAACACCGATGCAGGTGTCGATGTTGGTCAGTATAACTTCATTTCACCGCGGTACCTGTATGGTAACGTCATTCACTAATACTAAAACAAGATTATGTTCCAAATACAACTTCTTTGTAACACAATTTCAAGAGAAAAAATAAACACAATTGCGTATTCATTTTTGACGTTAACCAACAAAGTTATTAAAGAAGAACCAAATTAATTTAAAAAAAATAAAATGGGTTAAATACATATGTTATTTATACTACTAGTAAAAACATTGTTTATTGAAATGTATTAGTTATATATTTTTAGTTAAATGACTATGCCTAAAAGAAACTGATGTATCTAGGGGCGAACCTACGTATAGTTATGGGAGGGGACCACTCGCATTGTTGTGCAAACTGTAGGCAAAATTATCGATTGCACCTTTTAAAAGTTTGGTTAAACCCTCAGTCGTCATCTCCTAAAAAGTAAATAATGGGTCTGCTAGTGAGTGTATCCATAATGCATGAAAAGACACAAAACATATAAAATCTTACTCATAACAAATACTATAAACTTTTTAAAATATTGTTGATTTGTACATACAAGTTCAATTCTGTATAATATAGAAAGCCGTAAAAACCAACATGATCTTGATTCAAAAGAGTTATAATTTAAAGCACAATAATGCTAAACAAATTGATTTGGTTATTGAGATTGCTCATCATTAATAATATTGACTTAGCGGGCATATTTGCAAGCGACTTTGTAACAATTAACAAAACAATTTTTATTTTTTAATTTTTAATAAAAATGGGTGTTACTATTTTCTGACCGAAATATGTATTTATTCCTCCGATGATTTTCATATAAATTGCATCCCAATTTTTTTTACGAATATATTTTTTTAACAAGATAACTGCAAACAGTTTTGCACCTGCGTTCTTTTTTGCTTTTTTAAAATGTGATCGTTCTTATGACCAAATGATTTTTTATTTTTTACTATTTGAAATATTTGCAAGCGGTTTTGCGATTGGTCCATTTTAACTAGTTTAATACCAGTCCGTTGGACGGGTTATGTTGATGTATTATATAGTAACAACATGAATGAAACTATGAACACAAAAAAATAAAATAGAGTCAAATTAGTACGAAATTATATGAACAACGTGACAAACAAAGCTAACCTATCCTAAGGCGATGGGTTTCCCCTGGAATGTTGGG
Source organism: Scalesia atractyloides (assembly GCA_947069175.1). NCBI lineage: Eukaryota > Viridiplantae > Streptophyta > Magnoliopsida > Asterales > Asteraceae > Scalesia > Scalesia atractyloides. Next base: position 9,785,569 of record CAMTDV010000029.1, read on the forward strand.
CATGCCGGGTCATCAACGGTTCTGTGTTCGCATGGTGTGGGTGACCTTTCACCAATGAGTTTACCCGGGTGGCCATGCCTGTATAGTACTTGTTAGCCGATAAAAAAAGAACTTCATCTTGTAACAATGATCCTTTAGAATATATGTTAGTAATTCCCTAAAATTTATGAGCCGAGAACACAAAACCTGAAAATGAAAAAAAAAACCACTCAAAATGTTGGGTCACCACTTCTTTTTACATCGAGAAAGAAGTGGTATTGGTGCTTATGATTCCATTTATGCAACAGGTTAATTTTGTCCTTTTTCATTTAATCTTGTGGTAATGACTTCTCTAAAGCCATTAAAAGCTTACCATTGCATGTGGTAATTAATAAAGTTTTTGTTAAACCATTATGAAGAATTATTAGACTTAAGAAATCTCTTGTATATATTTATGATGGTCATTTTGATCACCCTGCAAGTTAAGAAGAAAATTGGTATATAGACAGTAGTATTGGTAGAGAAAAGAGCTTAAAAATACCTAGTGTCAATGATGAATATGACTAAGCTTACAGAAAGTGAAAGGAATACCGTGTTGTACAACCATTGATTTTACAAACTACTATCAACAACATAGATGATGCCTTGCTCAAATAAAAGAAATTAAAGTACAAGAAGATAATACATTTGAACTTACACTAGCAAATTGACCCGCATGCATTGCGCTGCGGTAACGAAGTGGGAAACATTCGAACGCGAGCTTTGGGTTTTACTTTCGAGCCAACACATTAATGCCTTTAGTATTTTCACTTCTCTCCTTGCATATTCAATGACAATTACTGTTGTCATCTGAATAAACATCAAGAAATATATTTGGAAATAAAACCAAAACTTACAAATTCGATACCAAAATTATTTTAGTATCTATTATGTGTAATAGAAGATGAAGTATTACATCTACTTTAAAGTCAATATGTGATCATTTTGACCACAGAAGTCAACCTCTAACATTGTGAAGTCATGTCTACTTATCTAGAGATTTAGATGGCAAAAATGGCCTTATGTAATAAGACCATCAGAATCAGGAATCAGTGTTTTTTACTGTTGCTCCTATATTGATTTTTTAAACGGGATTATTTGACTCCTTAATAATTAGATAATCAATAACAGTTTCACTATATTAAAGCAAATAAACAGATGATCGCTTCAAGACCATATCTATTGAATAGATGTTGGGTTTAAAAAAGACGAGGCGGTGCCAAATAAGTTGTACGTATAACCAAAGGCAACCTGTCTCTCGTCTCTTTTACAAATCAAACTTCTTCATCCCGCAAAGGATTCATTAGCTTTTCATCCTATTAGAGTTTTTTACATATCAGCCTCGCATAGGTTGCTATTTTCTAGATTTATGAGCTGGGGGCGTTTTGGCTGCAGCCTTTATCGCCTCACGCCTCATGCGCACTTTTTAAAGTCGAGAAATATATAATATATATGACTGGAATAGGAACTATAACAGATTAGCATTACTAAATGTTATTTATAAACAATACCCCAACAGAATAAGTGATGATGGAAATAATTAGCTGAAATCTAACCTTGGATTTGGGAATAACCTTAACAACAACCTCATGGTATTATACCCAAAATGCCCCTGACCCATTTCTTCCCCAAGCTCATAGTGGCTTAACAACTGCTTAGTATACCCAAAATTCTTATCAAGTCCAACCTTTAGGAATTGAGGCCTTATTAGGGTTGACAGACCCATGTCTCCTAGCAAGCAAAGATCGAGTATGTTTTGCAGAGGAGTTTAACTCTATCCCAATGTTAATTCAACAGCAAGGGTATTTGGAGTTTAACTCTAGCCTCTCTCTTAATGTATAGAATCCTAAAAGAACTATATACCAAGATAAAGCAACTATTAATCTCTTAAGCTTAATGTTCTAAGATTTTCTAACCACCTGCCTCCTCTTGCTTTCCACCATGGACAACACCAAGAAACAACACATCAACAGACTAATAAAATGACCTATGGAAGCACGCCCTATAATACTATTGTCTCAAAAAGCAGGCCCTGAAGTATCACTACATGACTTCGTATTATTCAACTACAATATTTAGAAAAAAAAATGGGCTAAACATGATTCTCACCTTACACCATTCAATATCTAAACCTTTGGCTGATGAGAAAGTCATCCCTGAATAAGACTATTGCTCAACAATCATGGAAGTGCCATTTTTTAGCTTATCCTCCATCAATGATCTGCAAATAACGGGTGGAATGGTCTATAAGAACTTATTTAAAATCGTATAATGATGAAGTTTAGGGTTTTCAGTTTTGGCTACTTACATAGTTTGTAACGTAAAAGACATTAATAAAAGGCCCACCAAACATTTTCTCCCAACGATTTGCACTGAAAAGAAGACGTATTATGTGATCCTCCAGCTACAATTGGTTGGAAAGATACGATGAAATCATTTTCCCCACAACATTGTCTCCATCTGGAAACGAATGAAACCGATCAATTTAACAACAATCAGTATTAGATTCAAAACGAAGATAAATGAAACCGATCAATTTAACAACAATCAGTATTAGATTCAAAATGAAGATAAATGAAACCTACGATTGCTAGAACCAAACTTAATTCCTTTCTGTTACTTCACTGTACGTTCAACACCAAGCTTCCAATCTCAACCTACACAAAAACACTAAACATATACAAATACAAACAAATAACTTCAAAAGAACAAAACCGATCGATTCAACAACAAAAAAAAAAATTTACAAATCAATCAGCAAAAAACAAAATCATATATACTATGTACACTAGAATCATAATTTCTTCAATCATAATTGTGATTCATGTTTGATCGAATTCAAACTATTCGTTCAACAAATTGAAACGAAAAACCGTCAACAGGATGATGCGAAAACATTAATGTTAGGGTTAATTAAAAACAAAAGCGAACTTAATGTAAAATTAACCTATAGAAAGATGATAATTGAGATATATAACCATGAAAAATGTGTAACTGCAACCTAGGGTTAGGATTATACTTGTAGAGAGATGAAATAGTGTCATGTAGTCGGGAATTACAACAAAGCAGAACTGAGTTCCTTGTCATGGGCCCAACTCTATCAATGCAGCTCTTCATGCAACCCTACCCATTTAGTGCTTCTAAATCCCCTTAAATGGTTTGCCCACTTGAATGACAACCTCTTTCACGGCTGCAAATTCAAGTAAACAAACTTCATACGAAATATTCAAAATAGATTATACTAATATAACATGTGTTTTAAGGATGATATAATAGTTCCAATAACATATTAAAAACACTAAAGGCTTTTATTTTATCATGAGCAACCAATGTAGTGAACACGGTTCGGTTTCACATAACATCCATCACAGAGAAGTAGAATATATATATATATATACATACATATATAATATATATATATATATATATATATATATATATAGAAATCAAGAAGCTATAGGAAGCATCAATAAGGAAAAAAAAACCAAATTTAAAAATCAAACCACTTTGTTTTCAAAAACCATGGATCTTGGTCTGATGTTTGTAAGACCCTATCTTATTATATTAAATTTCTATAAAAATTTTGCATTTAAATATAATAATGCGAATATACATTCATATATATTTTCGAGTTTATTAAAAACTTTGTCAACACTAAACATTTTGACATGTCGTTATTGATTATTTCCATAACAATGAAACCAAATGTGGAAGCTTGATCTTTGATCGTGTTTGGTTCTTCATTGAGCTTGATCGTCATCCACAAGTGCTTGCGATTACCCTAAACTGAAAATTTGCAATTATTAGTATTATAGAAAATTTTTAGAAAGCACAACATAATTGACTTGGCAAAATAATCAAATCAGAAAATACAATTTCTGAGGTGGCGTCGGCGACGCCATGCAGGTAGTTGCGTCGGGTCAAGACTGCCGTAGGCAGTAGTTTAACGCGTCGGAACAATAGTGTCCCGTCGGCGACGACCGGTTGTACCGTCGGCGACGGTACTGACGGGTGGTCCATTGGACAATTCTCAAGTGCTTTAAAACAATCAATATTCCGCACTTAGTTGAGTTAATTATTATGATTCGATAACTTTGGTGTATATGGCTTTGCAGGTACCGAAGAACATAAACAAGTGATTTTAACGTGCTTTGATGGGAGCTTGCACTTGACCAAGAGAAGATGAAGACATGGAGAGTTGATAAAAGAACAAAAATGGAAAAACTGCTGACCACAAAATTTGACGTGATGTCGTGGACTCACGTAAATTTAATCCAAATACTGCTACTAGTTAGCGGTAAGTGGGTATGGAATACAGGGAGTTGTGGAAATTGCGTTATCTAAGGTTTGTGATATTTTAACTAAATTACCTAAATTGCAAGAAATTTTATTCGGAATTTTGGTTGTGTGCTTTTAGATTTTAGCTACTAATGACTCAAAAATTGATTGTTTAACAGATTTAAAAGAAATTGATCATCTTAAGTTTCCGGTTCAAAAACGCATGTGTTTCAATTCAACTAGAAAGAGTCACATAGACATGACTCGTGTTTGATTAATTGCTCGTGGTAAAAGGGAACCAAGTACTCGGATTATTACAATGCGAGGTCATTACCCGATGACCAATTAACTAATATCCAACACGTAACCTTCCCGTGATATCTCGATTGTCAACGACACCAAGAACGTACGAATAAGACAATGAATAAAATATCAATCAACCATTTACTAACAATCATTCAACACCATAACAACCACAAAATAGCAATTATTCTAGAAATCATAAATTGAAACACAATTGTTCCACAAACCTTCCACTCAAGATGATCACAAGGAGATTTAGCCTCTCATGTTCTTGCAATTCATCATCACTCCAATTATATTGTTCATATGAATCAAATAACCAAGGTAATGTTGTAGAAATGTTTAGAAACAATAATAAGACCCTAAAATCGCCCCCAAAGCTCTGCTGATCGTTCACAATGATTGATATGTCAAAAAACCCTTCAAAAACAAGTTAAAATGGGCAGTTACACTTTTCTCGTTGCTGACCACCGTAAGCTACGGTCGTCACCATAAGCTACGGTGGTCAGAATTCCTTACGGCCCCAAGAGACTGGCTTACGGTGCATAGAAGGATCAGACACCACTGTAAGCTACGGTGCCCACCGTAGCTTACGATGGTCAGCAATTTTTCCATTTTTGTTCTTTTATCAACTCTCCATGTCTTCATCTTCTCTTGGTCAAGTGCAAGCTCCCATCAAAGCACGTTAAAATCACTTGTTTATGCTCTTCGGTACCTGCAAAGCCATATACACCGTAGTTATCAGATCATAATAGTTAACCCAATTAAGTGCCGAATATTGATTGTTTTAAAGCACTTGAGGGTTGTCCAATGGACCACCCGTCACATCCCCACACTTAAACGTTGCTTGTCCCAATCAACACATCAAAAACGTTTTTAAGCTTAAATGTGATCGCAATATAAACCAAACACAAGCATGTCATCCAATTGTCAATTTACCATCATACTACATAACACACCCCTCACAATAACTCTGTTCTCGGTGACAAAAATATACTAGCAAGATTATGCTAGATCACTCAATGCTAGTGCGTGATTATACGATAATAAGCTTGGATAATAATCAAGTCTCCACCTACAAACTGCCTAACATGCTTACAAATCAAAAGGACTTTCGGGTTGTAACAAGGTTATGTGTAAGGGTGAGAATTGGTGGGATATATGCATGTAGCACATTGAATCGACCCGGTTTATTATTACAACAAACAAAAAATAACCAACACTATTTGTACAACTTCACTAACTTCTCCTTCCCTTTTTCATTTCTCTTTCTTTTTCTTTTCTTTTTTCTTTTTTTCTCTTTTTTTTTTTTTTTTTCTTTTTTTACGTCAATCAAAGAAAGAAAAACACATACATAACAATATCAAACTAAACTAAACTCTTAGACCAGATCAATCAATAGGTAGAATTTTTGTTGGACATAGGCTTGGATTACAAATGAATGGTTTAAAGCTCAAATTTTTGGCTACTAATGTCCAAACCCTCGTCTCTCTCACTACCAAGCTCATATATTTATCTTATAGGTCCAAACCCCCAAACCCACACTCTCACACATCCAGAAGAGGTTACCTAAATGCCCTTATCATCTTCACAAGCATGTTACACTTAGGTTTCGACAAGCATATATTACCCAAATTCTATTAACATAAATCACACACTGCACTCAAACCAAAGAAATAATTTCTAGTAAGCATATATGTGGCCCAAAAACTCACCATGAAAGGATAAAAAGGGATACCGATGTATCATGTAGATTAAGGTTAAATATTCGAAATTTGACAATTCTTTTGCTTGTTTTAAAAATTTTCAAAATCTCAAAAATTTCCCTCATCCCCACACTTGAGATACATTTACCCCAATGTATGGTTTTGAAGGAAACGATCACTAAAGCTACCTCAACTTCACCTTCAGCTTAACTATCAAATCCCAAATTTCTTTTTGTTTTTCTTTATTTTTTTAATTTTTGTGAAACATGTAAACACCACCAATATACCACCAACTCATAACATGAATATCAAACACAATACACCACCCTTCCACCCAACCATAAACAAAACCAAATAATGTCTACAATAATATACAAGGAAAGAACACCACCTGACGTACTCAAGGTGGTTCAAATGAACCCTTGTTTCCCCATTTCTCTCCATATTCCATCCAGTTTCTTGGAAAGTTTGCAGTTTCACGCCAATTGAGGTCAAATTCAGCCTCAACACCCCATCTAATCCCACCATCGGGTGGTTTTCCTTCGCCCGCTCTCCTGCTCACACTAGCCTTCTTCCTTGCCTGATTTTCACCATTCTTCAACTCGAACCTATACAACTCAACACCACTTACAATTAACCTGACTGTGCTAATACTTGAAACATGTTCGTTAGTAGCAACTGTGTGACTCAAGTCATTAACAAGATCATAATGAATGGATTTTAAAAACACATTAAAGTACAACTTACAATTCTCGTAGCTCATGGTGACTATTCCGTTTCTACAATCGATTTGAGCATTTGATGTATACAAGAATGGACGCCCAACACTACCTTCGGTTGTTCGTAAGTCTTCGATGGTGCGTAGTCAATCACCATAAAATCCACCGAGTAGTAAAACTCGCCCAATTGTATCACTACGTCTTTCACAACCCCTCGGGGTTGCTTCCAACTCGCATCCGCAAACACTGCCATGCTATCAATCTCGTGTAACGGACCAAAGTCGTACTGTTCGTACAGGCTACCCGGGAGATGTCACACCCCGACCCGCAGCGGAATAAGAGTCGGGGCATAATTGGGTTATCACCAAAGGTCATGATATTTACTAATATGTTTCATATTTATTAAAGTCAAAATTACATTCCAAATATTCCAAACATGTCCATACAATACAAAGAAAATAACCAAACAAAATAATTCCAAGCTCTAAATCATTTTATTCTTCTAGTCCAATCCTATGTGTTTCTGGCTGCAGCTGGTTCACCTGTATCATGTGTAAAAATGGGGGGTTTTAGGTCAACATAAGTTGGCGAGTGAACCTTGTTAGATAAACATTTATTATTGATTTTCTTGTTAGTTTATCAATGAAAAATTGTGCATAATCATAAATGAGCAAATGTAAATAATCAAGCAGTAGCAATTGCAATCACAACCATAACATACAGTAACATATGATAGCACACATTAACATACCAACATCATACAATAAATAACATGAATGAAACTGTGCGATCAAGGGTCAATCAAACGGAGCCGATCGTATTGCATGTACTGAAAATGATAAATGTCTGTGCGATCAAGGCTCAATCAAACGGAGCCGATCGTATGTTGGCACGCCAGGTTCACGCTCATAATGTAATGGGGAACATGCTCAACGCTCATAATGTAATGTGGAGCGGCGGCCTATGAAATTGCATGTATTGAAATAATAAATTGAATCAAACAATAACCACACAAACAGTTGAAACAAACTGAATACCTATTTGTTCATGATATGGTGTATGCACAATGATTTAAATAGAGTATATAGCAAGACACATGATACACCCCAAAACGTGATTAAAACAGGGAATTTGTAAAGATTCACTCACATTGGGTGCGTTTGATTGGAGATGGTGAGATGCGCACGAGTTGTAAGAGCGGAACAACGAGAATTAACTAACCTAAATAATAACGGAAAATATAGTAAATGAATGGATTTTATTAAGGATTTTAATAGAATTTTTAGATATATTTTTACGAGTTTAAGGCTATTTTCTATCTTTAAAACATTATTTTTAAGTATTTTTAATTGATTTTTAAATTAAATTAAATAATTAAAAATATAAAAATATGTTGACTTTTTGGGTTGACCGTTGACTTTTTGACTTTGACTTGTTTGATCGGTTTATTTTGTGACTGAAATGCGCTGGATGAGGCTCGAACTCGTGACCTCCCGTACGCGTGCACGCAGCTCTACCAACTGAGCTACGTGTCTAACCCGAAATAATTCTGTTTTTAATTATACTTATATATTAACTCGATTTATCCAAAATCCTTTTATTTTCAAAAACATTTTAATTCGTCGAACCGGTGCCACTAACAGGTCTCGAACCCGGGACCTGTGCTTTAACGTTACACATAGTCCACCGCTGGACTGTGTGTCTAACTTGGTTAATATACAAATTTTATTATACTTAACAACTAACGGAGTTAACCCGGTTCAGTTTTAAACAAAAAGGCATTTTATTACTGCGAAGGTGCGTGTGTCAAGAATCGAACTCGGGACGTATGCGTGTTTTTGTTCGCACACAGTCCACCACTGGACTGTGTGTCTAACCCGTTCAAAATACCAGTTTTAATTATTCTTATAATGTTATCGCAGTTCATCTTCTTCGTTAGATTTTACTGGCAGAAGATTACACCGTTATATCTTGTTTAGTTCTATAGATAAACATTGTACAAACTAATATGAAATGGCAGAAACGATAATTAGAAGTAAACATACCGATGAACGGTTTATTTCAGAATTCCGGCAAGGTGTCGGTCTCTGTTTTTGTGCACTTCAACTGAACAAGACAATTAACCGTTTTGATTAGCTAATCGTGGAATTGAAGTGATAAACAAACGTTAACAGAGTGTTTGAATGTCCTTACCGATTCACAGATGAAAATAAAGATTTCCAGAATTTTTCCGGCGAACTGGTATTATCCGATAGTAGCGTCTGAATTCGATTTCAAGTGAAAGGTTTGAGTTAGAATATAGCTTAACAATTGTTAGACTACGACGGTATTGAAGGACTTACCGTTTTGAGGAAGAATACGGTTTTCCGGCGAACTTGCAGAATTTTCCGGCGAGTAAAATAAACTTCTCTGGTGGACTGTAAAGTGTGCGGAAATGTAATTGGAGGTTTGTGGAATGTTTCTGAGTCGCGAGAAGGATGTTTGATTGCAGTAATTCGGATTATTGGATAACTTCGGTTATAAAACCCATCATCATCAGAATTCAAGTCAATTCAAGTCTGAATTGATTAGAATTGTCGGTGCATCGGTTATAAATCTGAATTCGCGATTATTCAAACGTTTTAGACGGTTGAATAGCCAATTTCGGTTTTCAGTTGGCGCAACCGGTTCATCTAGGTTTGTATATAAGACTTATTTGTTTCCTAGAGTTGACAGAAAACAAACAAGTGGCGGAGTGGTTATGCGTGTGAGTGTTAAATCTTTGATGTTACAACCCGGTTGACCCGGGTTCGAGTCCCGGCAGCCCCAATTTATTTTTAATCACTTTATTTATACTTTTTATCAATTATAACTTTTATGGTTTAGTTTATTTATTAATTATGTATCATTAAAAATTAAAATAAGCATAAATAGGCAACGAACATTTATAACTGAATATTCGATTACAAACAGAGCGGGTTTGGTAAAACCCGTTTTTGACAAATGTTACAGTATCCCCTACTTTTAGGAATTTCGTCCCGAAATTTAAGTAGTAGAAGTAGTAGGAAAAGATGCGGGTATTTTTCACGCATTGAGTCTTCACGTTCCCAAGTAAACTCAGGTCCCCGTTTCGACTCCCAGCGTACCCTAACAATTGGAATGCGACTTCGTCGTAGACGTTTTTCTCCGAAGTCCATGATCTCTACTGGTCTTTCAATAAAATACATAGATTCATCAATCTGAATATCTTCCAGAGGAATGTGGAGGTTTTCATCAGCGAGGCACTTCTTCAAGTTAGATACGTGGAATGTGGGATGAATCCTGTTGAGTTCTTCTGGTAGATCAAGCTTGTATGCTACAGGTCCTACTCTTTCGAGTATCTTGAAAGGTCCTACGTAGCGTGGTGCTAGCTTGCCTTTTTGGCCAAAACGAACTACTCCCTTCCACGGTGATACTTTTAGAAGTACATGATCACCAATGCTAAACTCTAAAGGCTTCCGTCGTTTGTTTGCATAACTCTTTTGATGACTTTGGGCCGCTAGAAGATTGTTTCGAATTTGATGGATCTTGTCTGTGGTTTCTTGAATCAATTCCGGACCAGTGATTTGAGCTTCCCCAATTTCGTGCCAACATACTGGAGATCGACACTTACGACCATATAAGGCTTCAAAAGGTGCCATGCCGATGCTTGAATGATAGCTGTTGTTGTACGAAAATTCAACTAATGGGAGATGAGCGTCCCAATTTCCCTTGAAGTCTATGACACATGCTCGAAGCATATCTTCAAGAGTTTGAATGGTGCGTTCAGATTGACCATCAGTTTGAGGGTGATAGGCGGTACTGAGATCTAATCGCGTACCCATAGCGGCTTGTACTGCTTGCCATGTTCGTGAAGTGAAACGACCATTACTATCAGAAATAATGCTTAACGGTACCCCATGTCGGCTTACGATTTCGCTAATATAAATACGAGCTAGCTTTTCGTTCTTGAAATCTTCGCGGATAGGAATAAAGTGAGCTGATTTTGTAAGTCGGTCAATTATTACCCATATAGTGTCATGCCCACTAGAAGTGCGAGGTAACCCGGTAATGAAGTCCATGGTTATATTTTCCCACTTCCATACAGGTATTTCAGGTTGAACCAGAAGTCCTGAGGGTCTTTGGTGTTCAGCTTTCACCTTGGAACATGTAAGGCACTTAGAAACAAAAACAGCAATATCCTTTTTCATTCCAGACCACCAATAGGTATATCGTAGGTCTTGATACATCTTATCGGCTCCTAGGTGTATAGAGTATCGCGTTTTGTGAGCTTCATTCATAAGAATTTCACAAAGATTGTTGTGGTCAGGAATCCAGATACGATCTAGGTAGTACAGAATACCGTCAGATTTAGTTTCAATTTTAAGTTCAGCTCCACAGGACATCTCCTTTCGTACATCATCTTCTGTTACTGAAATATGCTGGGCTTCTCGAATTTGATCTTTAATGTCAGTTATGATTTGCGAACATAGAAGACGAATGGAGTTCGCATAACCCTTTCGACTAAGTGCATCGGCCACCACATTTGCTTTGCCAGGGTGGTACCGAATTTCACAGTCGTAGTCATTTAGAAGTTTGACCCATCTTCGTTGCCTCATGTTTAACTCCTTTTGATTGAAGATATGTTGAAGACTCTTATGGTCAGTGTATATTTCACACTTAGTACCATAGAGATAATGTCTCCATATCTTAAGAGCGAACACAACGGCTCCAAGTTCTAGGTCATGGGTGGTGTAGTTCTTCTCATGCGTCTTGAGTTGTCTCGAAGCATAAGCTATAACTTTTCCTCTTTGCATTAGAACGCAGCCTAATCCTTGCCCTGACGCGTCGCAATAGACCACGAAATCATCACAACCTTCAGGAAGAGTGAGGATTGGTGGATCACAGAGTTTTTGTTTAAGGGTTTGTAAGGCTTCTTCTTGCTTGGGTCCCCATATGAAAGGTTTTCCCTTATGAGTTAAAGCCGTGAGTGGTACAGCAATGAGAGAGAAGTTTGAAATGAAACAACGATAATAACCAGCCAAACCAAGAAAAGATCTTACTTCAGTTGGTGCACGTGGAGCTTGCCATTCTTGTACCGCTTTGATCTTTGAGGGGTCGACATGTATTCCCTTGTCATTGACTACATGTCCGAGGAATTGCACCTCTTTTAACCAGAATTCGCATTTGGAGAATTTGGCGTAAAGCTTTTCATTCTCTAGAAGTGTAAAGATGAGTCGAAGATGACGCTCATGATCAGACTTAGACTTTGAATAAATAAGAATGTCATCGATGAAGACTATAACAAATCGATCAAGATAAGGTTTGCAGACTCTGTTCATTAGGTCCATGAAGACTGCTGGAGCGTTGGTTAAACCAAATGGCATGACCATGAATTCATAATGACCATAACGAGTTCGGAATGCGGTCTTTGGGACGTCTTCTTCATGTACTCTAAGTTAATGATAACCAGATCGAAGGTCGATTTTTGAAAAGCAGCTGGCACCTTGAAGTTGGTCAAGAAGATCATCAATGCGAGGTAATGGATAGCGATTCTTGATTGTTAATTTGTTGAGCTCTCTGTAGTCGATGCACATACGAAACGATCCATCTTTCTTCTTTACAAAAAGGACAGGTGCACCCCAAGGCGATGAGCTAGGACGTATGAATCCCTTGTCAGTCAACTCGTGTAATTGACTGGCTAGCTCTTGCATTTCAGAGGGGGCTAACCTGTTAGGAGACTTTGCAACTGGTGTAGCACCAGGTATAAGATCAATACGGAATTCGACTTCTCTAACTGGAGGAAGTCCTGAAATGTCGTCAGGAAAAACTTGCGGGAAATCTTTTACTACTGGAATGTCTTCAAGTTTCTTCTCCATGGTTCCCTTTTTGATGATATGAGCTAAAAGCGCGACATAATTCTTGCGAAGATATTTTTGAGCTTGAAGACAAGACATTAAGCTGAGCCCTTTCGACGAGGTTTCTCCAAAGATTCGAAGAGTCTGACCGTTTGAAAGAGGAATACGTATAAACTTTTCGCGACATACAACTTCTGCCTGATGTTGACTGAGCCAGTCCATACCAATTATGATATCAAAACTTCCCAGCTTCATAGGAATAAGGTCAACTGAGAAGTCGTGGTCGTTTAATGTGAGTGTACAGTTGCGAATAATAGAGTTTAATGAGACCGGTTTCCCGTCTGCAACTTCTACTGTTATGGATTCCACGAGCTTATCACGATTTTGGTTTAGGATAGTTTCAAATTCTAAGGACACAAAACTTTTATCCGCCCCAGTATCAAACAACATGGATGCATATCTACCATTTATAAGGAACGTACCGTTAACCACATTGCCGTCAGCTCTAGCCTGATTAGCGTTGATATTGAAAGCTCTTCCTCTTGCAGGTGGAGGAGCTTGATTCGCTTGATTCACCGGGTTGGCTTGGGCCTGAGCATGAATAATGTTTACCAACCTTGGACAAGTGTTTCTGAAATGGCTTGGGTCTCCGCAATTGTAGCAAGCCCGCATAGGTTGACCCATAGGATAATTGGGTTGGTAATATGTTTGGGCTAAATGTTGGGCGGGTGGATATAGTAGGGGTTGTTGGGCTTGACCCATTATTTGCTGGTGGATTTGGGTTGAAGGCTGGTGGCGGTTCGTTCGCTGAGGCATGCGGCAGGTTTGAACAGTATGACCTGCGCGACCACAGCCGGTGCAATGTTGGCAAGGATAATCAGGAGAATGGTGATATTGGCAACGGTTGCATTTTGGTAACGGGCCAGAGTATGGTCTTTTGTATGGTGCAGGTGAAGGGACAACTTGGGTAATGGGTGCAGCAGGAATAGGGGAGTTGGTTTGTGTCACAGCGAAGTTTCTAGTGTTGCGCTTCCTCTTGTTAGCAAACTTAGAGGAGGAGATGGAATTGTTTGAAGTTTGACCCTCAACAGGGGCTTTCTTTTTCTCTTCTTTAAACTTTCCGTTGCGAATTCGATTCTCGGTCAGTTCAGTCGCTAGCTCCATAGCAGCTTCAAGTGTTACCGGTGAAATGCTGAGAACTGAATCTTGAATTTTCGAGGGAAGTCCTCGAATATAATGCTCGATCAAACGATAAGTTGGGGTAAACAAATTAGGAACCATTTGGTTCCACTCTAAGAACCTCTTGTTATAGGTGGTGTGATCTCCCTCCTTCTTCTTTAAAGAATGAAATTCGTCCTCCAACTTTTTAATTTCACTCTTAGGACAGAAACGCCTAGTCATGATTTCCCTTAATTCCTCCCAAGTTAAAGCCATTGCATCATCAATTCCCCTCTTCCCTTTTTCAGTATTCCACCAGGTAAGAGCGACCCCAAATAGTCTCCCGGTGGCGTATCGAACCTTGCGATCCTCAGAACAATCGCAGTTGAGGAAGGTGTTTTCCATTTCCTCAAACCAATGGAGGAGAGCAATGACACCTTCGGTCCCTTCAAATTTAGGAGGATCACAAGACTTGAAATGTTTGTATGAGCACTTACTGGTAGGAGGGTTGTCGATGTTCTGGTCATGCTGTTGGGGAGGATTAGTGGGATTTGTGGCGAGAGCTTGTTGTACTTGGACCACAATGTCAGGCAGTATCGTGGCCATTTGTTTCGCGATTTGTGTGGCCAAGCGTTCGTGAGACCTTCCTGATCTTTTACCCCCTCGTTGTTGTCTGGACGACATCTACAGGAACATACATAAGAAGATTGTGAGTTTATGGAGTCTTTTTAGGTGTCATGTGTCTTTAAGAAAAATGAAAATAACATAAATATCAATAATGCAACTACATCCATAGGATGTCTTGGGTTTGCTCATGTTGGGCCTCAAATGTCCCCCATACCTTCACCTGTATAGTCATGTGGGCCCCCATGACTATTGGCTCGATAGGATTCATATTAGTATTGGCGATTTAACACTCGCATCACCCGAATGCAAACCACAAAATATGTTTACGAGATGTATGGTCGGAATGTGTCCACGTGTAGACACAATGACAACTCAAAGTGGGGTTAGCTCACACGACGTTTGGTATAGCATGCTTTGGCCTAATAGGTACTTCGTACTCTCATCGTTAGTCCCCAGGTAGGCAAACTGGTCCTTTATTTTGGATTTATACGAATGCCAGCCTAGACAGGACGTTCCGACTACCGGTACTGGTACCCTTCCAGTTACTACATGCCCGTCATGAGAACTCACTTTGATGAGATTTGAAAACACAAAAATCGTTGTAAAAGCAATCATGAAAATGATGTGGTGTGTGCTTTCATGAATGTGATATGTTATGAGATTATGATTTATGATAGGCATTATATGATAATATATACTTATGAACATGCTTGCATAACATTGAATGTAACATTTAACATAAAACATATAAACATCATGAAATTTGGCATGTAACACACAAAAAATCATAAAAATTTCTAATCAACTATAGTATAGGCTCTAAGGGTCTAATAACCTATCCTATATCCCTATAGTCATGGCTCTGATACCAATCTGTCACACCCCGACCCGCAGCGGAATAAGAGTTGGGGCATAATTGGGTTATCACCAAAGCTCATGATATTTACTAATATGTTTCATATTTATTAAAGTCAAAATTACATTCCAAATATTCCAAACATGTCCATACAATACAAAGAAAATAACCAAACAAAATAATTCCAAGCTCTAAATCATTTTATTCTTCTAGTCCAATCCTATGTGTTTCTGGCTGCAGCTGGTTCACCTATATCATGTGTAAAAATGGGGGTTTTTGGGTCAACATAAGTTGGCGAGTGAACCTTGTTAGATAAACATTTATTATTGATTTTCTTGTTAGTTTATCAATGAAAAATTGTGCATAATCATAAATGAGCAAATGTAAATAATCAAGCAGTAGCAATTGCAATCACAACTATAACATACAGTAACATATGATAGCATACATTAACATACCAACATCATACAATAAATAACATGAATGAAACTGTGCGATCAAGGCTTAATCAAACGGAGCCGATCGTATTGCATGTACTGAAAATGATAAATGTCTGTGCGATCAAGGCTCAATCAAACGGAGCCGATCGTATGTTGGCACGCCAGGTTCACGCTCATAATGTAATGGGGAACATGCTCAACGCTCATAATGTAATGGGGAGCGGCGGCCTATGAAATTGCATGTACTGAAATAATAAATTGAATCTAACAATAACCACACAAACAGTTGAAACAAACTGAATACCTATTTGTTCATGATATGGTGTATGCACAATGATTTAAATATAGTATATAGCAAGACACATGATACACCCCAAAACGTGATTAAAACGGGGAATTTGTAAAGATTCACTCACATTGGGTGCGTTTGATTGGAGATGGTGAGATGCGCACGAGTTGTAAGAGCGGAACAATGAGAATTAACTAACCTAAATAATAACGGAAAATATAGTAAATGAATGGATTTTATTAAGGATTTTAATAGAATTTTTAGATATATTTTACGAGTTTAAGGCTATTTTCTATCTTTAAAACATTATTTTTAAGTATTTTTAATTGATTTTTAAATTAAATTAAATAATTAAATATAAAAATATGTTGACTTTTTGGGTTGACCGTTGACTTTTTGACTTTGACTTGTTTGACCGGTTTATTGTGTGACTGAAATGCGCTGGATGAGGCTCGAACTCGTGACCTCCCGTACGCGTGCACGCAGCTCTACCAACTGAGCTACGTGTCTAACCCGAAATAATTCTGTTTTTAATTATACTTATATATTAACTCGATTTATCCAAAATCCTTTTATTTTCAAAAACATTTTAATTCGTCGAACCGGTGCCACTAACAGGTCTCGAACCCGGGACCTGTGCTTTAACGTTACACACAGTCCACCGCTGGACTGTGTGTCTAAGTTGGTTAATATACAAATTTTATTATACTTAACAACTAACGGAGTTAACCCGGTTCAGTTTTAAACAAAAAGGCATTTTATTACTGCAAAGGTGCGTGTGTCAAGAATCAAACTCGGGACGTATGCGTGTTTTTGTTCGCACACAGTCCACCGCTGGACTGTGTGTCTAACCCGTTCAAAATACCAGTTTTAATTATTCTTATAATGTTATCGCAGTTCATCTTCTTCGTTAGATTTTACTGGCAGAAGATTACACCATTATATCTTGTTTAGTTCGATAGATAAACATTGTACAAACTAATATGAAATGGCAGAAACGATAATTAGAAGTAAACATACCGATGAACGGTTTATTTCAGAATTCCGGCAAGGTGTCGGTCTCTGTTTTTATGCACTTCAACTGAACAAGACAATTAACCGTTTTGATTAGCTAATCGTGGAATTGAAGTGATAAACAAACGTTAACAGAGTGTTTGAATGTCCTTACCGATTCACAGATGAAAATAAAGATTTCCAGAACTTTTCCGGCGAACTGGTATTATCCGATAGTAGCGTCTGAATTCGATTTCAAGTGAAAGGTTTGAGTTAGAATATAGCTTAACAATTGTTAGACTACGACGGTATTGAAGGACTTACCGTTTTAGGAAGAATACGGTTTTCCGGCGAACTTGCAGAATTTTCCGGCGAGTAAAATAAACTTCTCCGGTGGACTGTAAAGTGTGCGGAAATGTAATTGGAGGTTTGTGGAATGTTTCTGAGTCGCGAGAAGGATGTTTGATTGTAGTAATTCGGATTATTGGATAACTTCGGTTATAGAACCCATCATCCTCAGAATTCAAGTCAATTCAAGTCTGAATTGATTAGAATTGTCGGTGCATCAGTTATAAATCTGAATTCGCGATTATTCAAACGTTTTAGACGGTTGAATAGCCGATTTTGGTTTTCAGTTGGCGCAACCGGTTCATCTAGGTTTGTTTATAAGACTTATTTGTTTCCTAGAGTTGACAGAAAACAAACAAGTGGCGGAGTGGTTATGCGTGTGAGTGTTAAATCTTTGATGTTACAACCCGGCTGACCCGGTTCGAGTCCCGGCAGCCCCAATTTATTTTTAATCACTTTATTTATACTTTTTATCAATTATAACTTTTATGGTATAGTTTGTTTATTAATTATGTATCATTAAAAATTAAAAGAAGCATAAATAGGCAACGAACATTTATAACTGAATATTCGATTACAAACGGAGCGGGTTTGGTAAAACCCGTTTTCGACAAATGTTACAGGAGAACCTTCAACCCTGCTCTGTAATCCAACAATGCTTTGTGTATCTTGAACTTCCCAACTTGAATCGGGATAACTGGTTCCCCTATATCACTTCCACCTCTCTCGACACTTGTTTCATTCACACCTGCAATCACATGAACAACAGAAGCAGTTAAACATTTTTCATTTTTAGGAACGAAACTTACCCCGTTAATCGGTATGTTCTTTGTGTTCTTTGGGTTAGTTTGCATATCACTGGGAAGCTTCCCATTCTGTTGCTTCAAAGATGCTACCTCACTAGCCAGCTGCCCCATCTGTGTGGTCAGTGATTGGATGGCTTTGTCCCGAATCTCATCCTTTTGTGCCCGAGCGTCATCCAGTTGATTCCACCTTTGCATATCGTGTTGCATCATCCGGAGTATGTCCATAACTTCATTGCCACTTGATGAAGTTTGACCTTGATTGTGCTGGCGTGGAACAAAATTTTGTTGAGTTCCTTGGAAATTTGGATTAGCTTGATTCGTCGGGTTCCCATAACGAAAATTAGGATGATTCCTTAACCCGGGATGGTATGTGTTCGAATTCATGTTAAAATTATGACCACCCCCTTGAATAACATGTACCTCTTCTACTTGACCTTCGCCCATGACCCAATTCATTACAATTTGTACAAACATTATATACTTGATTGGTGGCTTGTACCCCTCCATCATCTACCGCATAAACTTTTGTAATAACATGCCTTGCCTTCTTGAAGATTGCGCTTTTCTTTTAGACGTAACCGCCATTTGCTCTAGAAATGCTCAATCATCTTGCTCAAAATTTGTACCAAACGTACCATTATTAATTGACATTAAGTCACGAGCATCTTCCGAACTCAACCCCTCATGAAAAGCATTCAATAACTCCCAAAGTGCAATGCCATGATGAGGATAATTCTTTAACATCATGTTAAACCTCTCAAATGCTTCATTAAACATCTCACCCGGTTGTTGTTGAAAACTCCTCAAGCTCCGCCTAGCCTCATTAGTATTTTGGGCCGTGAAGAACTCTTCCAAGAACCTTTGTTGCATATCGGCCCATGTGTAGATTGATGCGGATGGTAAAGTATGGAACCATCTTTTTGCCTTGTCTTCCAAAGAGAATTGGAAGAGTACCAACTTAACATTATCTGAAGAAAAGCCTTGCCCTCCAATAGTGTTGCAAATAGAATCATATGTTTCCAAATGGAAGTACGGTTCCTCCATTGCTAGCCCTTTGAACTTCGGCAAACTTTGAAGTGTGGTCGTTCTAACCTCGAATGTCCTCCCATCCGGGTGATGAGGCATCACTACCAAAGAAGGATTATTAGTAATGACCGGTCGAAAGTGTGCTTCAATCCCTCGCACTACCTCTCGATGATGTCGACGAGGGGCACCCAATGGAACTCTTGGTCGACCCGCTTGACCTTTTCTTAACCCTTGACGTGCGAATTGATGTTGATATTGGGGCTGATGCATTGGTCTTTGGAATTGAGGCTGTTGATGTTGACCTTGGAGTTGTTGTAATGGTATGGGTCATTGGAATTGTCACACCCCGACCCGTAGCGGAAATAAAAGTCGGGGCATAATTGGGTTATCATCAAAGCTCATGACATTTACTAATAATAGGTTTCATATTTATTAAGTTGAAATTTAAATTCAAATATCCAAACACAAGGAAACATATAAGCACAAGAAAAAAACATTGTTCTAAACAAGCTGTATTTTATTTATCTTCTAAGGCCATTCCTATGTGTTCCTCTCCTCAGCCTGTCTACCTGTATCATGTGTAAAACAAAGCGAGTGAATCTAAATTTAACAATTAAACAGTTTAATTTATTGGTTGTTGTAATAAAAATGTGCATGGACCATATATGAACTTATGTATATATAATTAAATCACAAACTACATAATATCAATGATGAACATATGAACAAGATGCATGATGAACTTGAGATCAAGGCTCAATCAAACGGAGCCGATCTAATGAGGCACCTGATGCTCAACTCGTACCCCACGAGGAACAGATGGGCCTTAAATGAATGATTGCACTGAAATGATAAAATGTATCCACACATAACCACACAAACAAATATACACATTAGATCACATAATGGTGTTAGCATAAGTGTTTAAATAAATAAAATATTTAACGACACATGATACACCCCAAAACATGATTAAAAAGGGGAATTTGTAAGGATTCGCTTACAGTGGGTGCGTTTCTTGTTTGATGATGAATGCGCACGAGTTGAGGATTTGACCGACGAAAGAATACTAACCTAAAATAATAATGCGATAATTCGATAAATATATAAAAATTAATATTTTGATTTAATATTTTTGTTAGATTTTTAGGTTAGTTTTGTGGTATTTATTGGGATTTTTAAACCTACGAAAACGTGTCTTTAAGTGTTTTGAATTAATTTTAAGTAAAATATATATATACAAAAATAATATAAAGTAAAATAAAAAAATATTAAAAAAATCTTGTCAGACCTGACAAGAGGGCCTGACCGGGTCGATAATTGTTTTTGGCAGCCTGGTGAGATTCGAACTCGTGACCTCCCGTTTACGTGCACACAGCTCTTCTAACTGAGCTACGTGTCTAACCCGTAAGGATTCTGATTTTAATTATTCTTATACACTTATTAGATTATTCCAGAAATTATTTAATTTAAAAAGATTTTTAAATGAACGAACCGGTGTGAAGGATCTGACTCGAACCCACGACCTCAGTGTTGTTTTGCACCTAGCCCAACCAGTTGGGCTAGGTGTCTAACCCGTTTAATATAGAACTTTTATTATACTTAACAACTTACTGTGAGTTAGCGTATTTGTTTAAAAGAATACCGGTTTTTATTTTAAAAACATGGGCTTAATCAACACTCGAAGTCGGAAGTGCATGTTAAATGTGCGCATAGTCCACCACTGGACTGTGTGTCTAACCCGGTTGTAACCCGTTTTTAAATAAATTTATATACAACTCAAAACTTCATCTTCTTCCTTGAAGCAACCCAGAACTGAACTCGATAATGCCAGGTTAAAATCAATGTTTGTTGTTACTCAATTACTGGTTTACATAAAGTAATACGAATTACAGAAATAAACAAGGAATTTACCGACAAAACGTTGCTCCTGATTTTCCGGGGAGAGATTCCGGCGATGATGACTTTGAACAGAAGGTAGAGTAGGGGGTTTCGAGTGAAGTTTTGAATAAGTGGACGAGTTTGGATTTGTCTTTCATTGGGTATTTATAGGTGCTCAGGATGAGATTGGCTTTCGGTTTTGAAACAGAAATTAAGATCAATGATTAGCA
Organism: Scalesia atractyloides; assembly: GCA_947069175.1. Classification (NCBI taxonomy): domain Eukaryota; kingdom Viridiplantae; phylum Streptophyta; class Magnoliopsida; order Asterales; family Asteraceae; genus Scalesia; species Scalesia atractyloides. The sequence goes on from CAMTDV010000029.1 coordinate 9,807,102, forward strand.
AAACGGTTTGATTTTAATTGAATTTTGATTGAGGATTTGATGTTGGTTGTCGGTTATAATCGATCAATTGAAAAATCAAAACGGATAATAGTGATTAATCACCGAATGAGTGGGCGGTTACCGTCTTGATGATTGAACTTGAAGGTGACCGTGGATTCACTATATACATTATTTGACTCCAAAACTACACAATAAGTGTGTGTGGTCTAGTGGTGTTTCGGTGCGTGTTATTGGTGAGTGACCTGGGTTCGATTCCCGGTTACTCTTTTTTTATTATTTTATTTCATTTTTGTTATATAATGACTTTAATTATTTATCCCTTATTGAATATTATTTTGAAGTATGTATTCTGTTATTAATAATGATTATAAAATAAATTAATACATAAATGCATAACAAAACATTGAATAAATACTTGAATAAACGGAGCGGTTTTTGAGACTCGTTTTACATAAATGTTACAGTATCTCCTACTTTTAGAAATTTTGTCCCGAAATTGAAGTATGGCTGCAACTAGAAAAATATGCGGGTATTTTTGGCGCATTGAGTCTTCACGTTCCCAAGTAAACTCAGGTCCTCTTTTGACTCCCAACGCACGCTGACTATTGGAATACGACTTCGTCTCAAACGCTTTTCACCAAAGTCAATGATGTCTACTGGTCTTTCAACAAAATGCATTGATTCATCGATTTGAATATCTTCTAAAGGAATATGGAGGTTTTCATCAGCGAGGCACTTTTTCAAGTTTGATACATGGAATGTGGGATTAATTCTGTTGAGTTCTTTGGTAGGTCAAGCTGTATGCTACAGGACCTACTCTTTCGAGTATCTTGAATGGTCGCACATAGCATGGTACTAGCTTGCCTTTTTGACCAAAACGAACCACTCCCTTCCACGGTGATACTTTCAAAAGTACTTGATCACCAACACAAAACTCTAATGGCTTTCGTCGTTTATCAGCGTTACTCTTTTGACGACTTCGAGCTGCTAGAAGATTATTGCGGATCTGAAGGATTTTGTCAGTCGTTTCTTGGATCAGTTCAGGTCCAGTGATTTGCGCTTCACCAATTTCGTGCCAACATACAGGAGATCGGCACTTACGACCATATAAGGCTTCAAAAGGAGCCATACCGATGCTTGAATGATAGCTATTGTTGTACGAAAATTCAACTAACGGTAAGTGAGTGTCCCAATTACCCTTGAAGTCTATGACACATGCTCACAACATGTCTTCAAGGGTTTGTATGGTGCGCTCAGATTGACCATCAGTTTGAGGGGTGAAAGGCACTGCTGAGATCTCATCGTGTACCCAAAGCGGATTGTACGGCTTGCCACATTCGTTAACTAAAACGTCCATCTCGATCTGAAATGATACTTAAGGGCACACCATGACGGCTTACAAGTTCATTGATATAGATACGAGCTAACTTCCCGTTCTTGAAGTCTTCACGGATCGGAATGAAATGAGTTGATTTGGTAAGACGATCAGTGATAACCCAAATGGTGTCATACCCACTAGAGGGTGCGAGGTAACCCGGTAATGAAGTCCATTGTTATGTTTTCCCACTTCAAACAGGTATTTCAGGTTGAATGAGTAACCCTGAAGGTCATTGATGTTCAGCTTTTACTTAGAACACGTGAGGCACTTCGAAACAAATATGGTGATATCTTTCTTCATGCCAGGCCACCAGTAAGAGTATCGTAGATCATGATACATCTTATCGGCCCGTGGATGTATAGAATATCGTGTTTTGTGAGCCTCGTTCATGAGGAAAGCACGGAGATCGTCATGATCAGGTACCCAAAAACGATTCAATTAATAGAGAATACCATCCGACTTGGATTCTAATTTGGTTTCGGCTCCACAAGACAATTCATCTCGCACATCATTTTCCGTGACGGAAATATGTTGAGCTGCTCTAATTCGGTTTTGAAGATCGGTCACAATTTGAGAACACAAAAGATGGATGGAGTTTGCATACTCCTTTTGAATAAGGGCGTCAGCCACAACATTAGCCTTGCCAGGATGATACCGAATTTCACAATCATAGTCATTTAAAAGTTCGACCCATCGTCGTTGCCTCATGTTCAACTCTTTTTGTTTGAAGATATGTTGAAGGCTCTTGTGGTCAGTGTAGATTTCACACTTGGTACCATAGAGATAATGTCTCCATATCTTAAGAGCGAACACGACTGCTCCAAGTTCTAGGTCGTGAGTGGGGATAGTTCTTTTCATGTACTTTGAGTTGCCTTGAGGCATAGGCTATCACATTTCCTCTTTGCATTAGAACGCAACCTAAACCTTGCCTGACGCGTCACAATAAACCACAAAGTCTTCGTAGCCATCAGGAAGTGTAAGGATAGGTGCATCATAAAGTTTTCGCTTCAAAGTTTGGAAAGCCTCTTCTTGCTTGGGCCCCCATATAAAGGGTTTGCTCTTATGAGTCAAGGCTATGAGTGGAAAGGCGATACGACAAAAAATTGCGATGAAACGACGATAATAACCAGCTAGACCAAGAAATGACCTAACTTCGGCAGGAGTACGTGGCGCTTGCCACTCTTGCACCGCTTTGATCTTTGCAGGGTCAACATGAATCCCTTTGTAGTTAACAATATGACCAAGAAACTGCACCTCTTTTAACCAAAACTCACATTTCGAGAACTTAGCATAAAGCTTTTCGTCCTCAAAAGTGTTAGAATAAGTCGAATATGTCGCTCATGATCGGATTTGGTCTTGGAGTAGATAAGAATATCATCAATGAAAACTATGACAAAACGATCTAGGTAGGGTTTGCACACCCTATTCATCAAATCCTTGAAAACAGCAGGAGCATTGGTCAACCCAAAAGGCATAACCATGAATTCATAGTGACCATAACGAGTTCGAAAAGCCGTCTTTGGAATATCTTCTTCACGCACTCTAAGTTGATGATAACCAGAACGAAGGTCAATTTTTGAAAAACAGGTGGCACCTTGAAGTTGATCTAGAAGATCATCAATACGAGGTAATGGATAGCGATTCTTGATGGTCAGCTTGTTGAGCTCTCTATAATCGATACACATACGGAAAGTTCCATCTTTCTTCTTTACGAAAAGAACCGGTGCACCCCAAGGCGGACGAGCTAGGACATATGAATCCTTTGTCAGTCAACAATTGCAGCTGACTAGCTAACTCTTGATTTCAGATGGGGCTAACCGATATGGAGATTTTCGACTGGTGTAGCACCAGGTACAAGATCGATTCGGAATTCGAGTTCTCGCACAGGAGGAAGTCCCCAACGCGTCGGGAAAAACTTGAGGAAATTCTTTAACGATTGGAATATCTTCGAGCTTCTTTTCCTTGCCTTCCTTTTTGACGATGTGAGCTAAAACGCGATATAGTCTTTGCGAAGATATCTTCAAGCTTGGAGAGATGCAGTTTGAGCCCTTTGGAAGGAGTTTCTCCAAAGATACGTAAAGTTTGACCATCAGCGAGGGGAATTCGAATAAACTTCTCATACAAACAACTTCCCGCGATGCTGGCTAAGCCAATCCATTCCAATAATGACATCGGAACTACCCAATTTCATAGGGATGAGATCAATTGGAAATTCATGATCATTGAGAGTAAGAGTACAATCAGAATAATTGAGTCTAACGTAATAGGTTCACCATCAGCAACTTCCACCGTGAATGATTCAGCTAGACTAATGCGAGGTAAATCGAGAATAGCTTCGAACTCTAAGGACAAGAAACTCTTATCCGCACCATTATCAAATAGTATGGATACATAACTACCGTTAATAAGAAACGTACCATTGACCACGTATTATCAGCCTTAGCTTGGTTGGCTTGGATGTTGAAAGTTCTTCCTATAGCAGGTGGATTAGCTTGGTTGGCTTGATTCACTGGGTTGGCTTGAGCTTCAGCATTTATGATATTCACCAACCGTGGCCAAGTGTTTCGAAAATGGGTTGGATCACCACAGTTGAAACATGCTCTGACGAGTTGCATCATTGGGTAATTGGGTTGGTAGTAGGGTTGAGCCATGGGTTGAGCGGTGGTAAGAGTAAAGGTTGTTGGTGTTGGGCTTGGCCTACCACTTGATTGTTGGTTTGAGCTTGCGGCTGATTGCGGTTTGGCTTTTGGAGGATGCGGAAAGTTTGAATTGTGTGACATGCACAGCCACAACTTGTGCAATATTGACATGGGTTCTCAGGAGGGTGGTGATATTGGCATCGGCTGCATTTTAGATGGGACCAGTGTATGGCTTCTTGAATGGGGTGGCATTAGGAGCGACTTGTGTGATTGGGGCAGCAGTGATGGGGGAATTGGTTTGGGTAACGGCGAAATTTTTTCCATTGCATTTTCTCTTACCAGCAAACTTAGAAAACGAACCTGTTTGGGTTGAGATTGGATTTCAACAGGTGTCTTGTCTTTCTTCTTCTCATCTTTAAAATCGCCATTTCAGATGCGACTTTCCGTAAGTTCAGTAGCCAGCTCCATGGCAGCTTCGAGTGTTGCGGGTGAAGTACTTAACACATAATCTTGAATTTTCGAGGGAAGACCTCGAATGTAATGCTCAATTAGAGGATAGAGCGGAGTGAACAGGTTGGGGACCATCTGATTCAACTCGAGAAATCTCTTGTTGTATGTGGTGTGGTCTCCCTCCTTTTGTTTCAAAGCGTAAAACTCATCTTCTAATTTCTTGATTTCGCTTCTTGGACAGAAGCTTCTCGTCATGATTTCCCTCAACTCTTCCCAAGTCAAGGCCATAACAGCTTCAGCACCTCGGTTACCCTTTTCTGTGTTCCACCAGGTAAGTGCTACCCCGAACAAACGACCAGTAGCATATCCACCTTGCGATCATCAGGACACCTTCATCCCTTCGTATTTTGGGGGATCGCAGGATTTGAAATGCTTGTAGGTGCATTTAATGGTGTTGGGAGGAGGGTTGGCGACATTTTGGCCTTCTTGATGGATGGGGTTGATGGGATTGGCGACAAGAGCTTGTTGAACTTGCAGAACGATTTCAGGAAGTATGGCAGCCATCTGTTGAGCGATTTGAGTGGCCATACGTTCGCTAGATCTTCCTGACCTTCTACCACCTCGAGAGTGTCTTAGCAGACATCTACAAGAAATAGTAGGGAGATTATGAGTTGATAGTTTCTAGGTGTCATGTGTCGTAAAAAGATGGAAAACAACATTCATAAATAAATGAAAACAATAACTTAACTACATCTATAGGATGTCTTGGGCTTGCTCATGTTTGGGCCTCCAAATGTCTCCCATACCACAGCCTAGAGGTGTACAAATCGGTTTTTTTTAAAACCGGTCCAGTTAAAAACCGGTTTTGGTTTTTTTGGTTTAAAAAAATCGGTTATTGAATAACCGGTATCGGTTAATAACCGGTTTTTTTGGATAAATACTAACGGTATAACCGGTTTTGAACGTATAAAAAACTGGTTTTATTTAAAACCGATTAATTTAAAAAAAACCGTTTAAAAACGGTGAAAAAACCGGAAAAAAAACCGGTTGAAAAACCGGTGGGCTGTACATTTTTTTATTTTCTTGGTTTATTTTTTTATGGCCGAAAATGGAGTATTGTAAATAAAAAGTTAACTACGAAAATCTAAAAATTTAAATTATAATATGATTAACTTTTGAACAAACGATTGTTACATAACGGTGAACCGTGGAAGTACGAACGATAAACGAAAAAAATTAAGGGCGTAAACTTAAAATATTAATCCGCAAGAACGTCCACACTTATAATATATATATATTTTCTAGTGGGACTACAATAGAAATAATATATCTTGAGCCTCGTTTAGTCTTCTTCGCTCGAACCCGAAGTTGAACTATTGGGAAAGGGAAATTCATCCAATGCAGCTTCTTCGTCGGTCATTGGGGTTGTCAATTTCGGCTTGGACCTCGTCCTCGTACACTTCGCCTTCGTATTCCAATTCATCCTCGAGTGTCGTTTGTGTTGACATCTCTCCGCCGCATCCAAGTAATCTTTCAAGCAAATCGACATCTCAACCGCCTTTGCTGTTAGTCGAGTCCTCCTTATCGAGATCACCCTGCCACTAATAGAAAAAGCACTTTCCGAAGCTACCATGGAAGCTTGGACCGTTAGTAAATCTCGGGCCCATTGTGGCTAAGATCGGAAATTGATCTTCCTTACTTTCCACCAAGCCAACAAATCAAAATTTGTAAACTCTTATGAAGTCATTGTTTGTAGAAAGTTCGACCCACCATACCGACCAAGTTCGCAACTAGTGGTGTAACCACGGTACATTTGACTCGACTCATCAAACAATTGGTTATAAACATACAAATCTTGGTCTTCCATACTAGAATAACCTTCGCTGAAAGCGCATTTCTCATCGACTAGTGAATGCGTGACTTGTTTGCACCATATTTTGTTACATAAACGTCATACATTCTTGAAAGTTGATCGTTGAAACGAATTTTTGCGGCTTCGCAAAGTTAGGGTCTCGATCGGCGTTTAAATTCAACTCATTTGCAATTTTTTCAATCAAAGACCCGGTACCAAAAACGTTAAACCAAGGGTTTAAAGCGCAGCACAAGTGAAAAACGCCGGTAGTTCGCTAAAATATTTTCTTAGTTTTTCATTCATTGTTTCCGCCATATCATAATATGGCCTACCTCTAACCGACATCTCGTTTAATTTTAAACACATTTTAAACAAATTGTGAAGCACCAAAGAACTTGTAGGATAATAAACCCCCGATAAAGTTTTTATTGATGTTTTGAAAACTTGAAACAATTGTGTAACCGTTTCAATAGTAGCCCAACCGATGGGTGGTAAGGCGAAACCTTCCTACGACTAGACAAAGAGTTATGAAATTCTATTAAACTTTCTTTTTGCAAAATAGCCTTTTCAAACATGGTGCAAGTCGAGTTCTATCTATGAGAAACATCCCAATTGGGTCCTAAGCATATTCGACCCGCTTCCTTACACATTTTTTTATATTTTGAATGTCTATGCGTGTGACTATATATATGACGTAATATTTTTTTTGAAAGCTTCCTTTTGTGGTTCAATAACCTTTAAACTTCCTTGAACGGCCAAATTAATGATGTGTGCAATACATCGACTATGGAAAAAATACCTTCACAAATCGGTTTATGTTTTAATTTTAAGTGCATTACCGAAACCGTATTGTTTGACGCGTTGTCAAAAGATGTTGAAAAAAATCTTGTTTTTCAATTTGTATGTTGCAATACCTTTGTCGATTGCTTTATAAATAGCTTAACCGGTGTGAGGGTAATCAAATAATTTAAACAAAATTGTGCGTTTCATCATTTGCCATGTCGACCGTTCAATCCAATGGGCGGTGACACAAATATATGAGTCGGGTGAACCGTGAGGTACAGACCAAACATCGCTAGTCAAGTTAACACCGGTTTCTAATTTTTCAAAATAAGAAATTAATTCTTGTTTAGCATTTTTCCACAATTTCAAACAATCCCTCCTAAGAGTAGCACGACTTACATGGGTGTATCGTGGTTAGAGAGTTCTTTGAACCATCTTTGTGTAGCATTGGTTGTCGAAATGGTTGAACGGCAAACTTTCTTGGATTACAAACTTCGCCATTTCCACCCTAGCCATTTCGTAATTGTAGGCGAACAAAGAAGCGCCTTCACTTGCCATGTAGGCTTGACCACTAGCGGGTTGTTGTTCTAACGCCTTGCAAAACAGTTTTTCAATGTGTTGTCTTAACGTGGTTTTTCCAGTTTCGTCGTAGAAACCATTACAACGGTGACAACGCGCCTTTTTCCTCCCGTTGGCCATCTCGCATAAATCGAAATGTGCCCAAACTTCGGGGTTGCGCTTTGTTGGAATAACACGAACCACCGTGTCGGTTGTAGACTCGCCAATGTTGACCGAATCATGAGCACTAGAGCTTGCCATGCTTTTTCAAGAAATATCGAACAAGATTTTGAGCATTTTTAAGTGTTTTTGGAGGTTTAGAGAGTGGTGTGCTTGAACCTAAACGCCCACAACCCTTATATACTAGTTGGGGATGATTTTTAGGCCAAAATAAGTCCAAAAAAACGGCTAGGAGGCTCCAAACGGTCATATGACCGTTAATCGAATATTACCATTATTAACCGGTTTTAAAAACCGGTTTTTGGCCATAACCGGTTTTTAACCGGTTTTTGGCCATAACCGGTTTTTAACCGGTTTTTGGCCATAACCGGTTTTTAACCGGTTTTCAAATTAACCGGTTTCTTAACCAGTTTTGGTTTTAAAATTCCTAACCGGTATAACCTGTTTCTACCCGAACCGGTTTAAAAAAAACCGGTTTCGGTTTTTTTCCGGTTTCGGTTGCGTAACCAGTTTTTTGTACATCTCTACCACAACCTAGGTAGTCATGTGGGCCCCCATGACTACTGGGCTTATTAGGATTCACATTGGTGTCGGCTTGGTAACACTCGCATCACCCAAATGAAAATCGTAAAACATGATTGCGAGATGTAAGGTCGGAGGGTGTCCAGGTGTAGACACAATGACAACTCAAAGTGGGGTTAGTTCACACGACGTTTGGTGTGGCATGCTTTGGCCTAATAGGTCCTTCGTACTCTCATCGTTAGTCCCTAGGTAGGCAAACTGGTCCATTTATTGGATTTATACGAATGCCAAGCCTAGACAAGACATTCCGACTACCGGTACTTGTACCCTTCCAGTTACTACATGCCCGTCATAGAACTCACTTTGATGTGATTTGAAAAACATGAAAACATTGTAAAATCATTGAGAAGAAATCATGAAAATTGTGAAATTGTGATGTGTGTGCTTGCGTAGGCATGATATGTTAACAATATATAGACTATAATGAACATCACATATTAACATGTAGTTGTGAAAAGTGCTTGCATGCATTTGTGTGTGAGATAAACATGAAACAAATAAACATCATGAGTTTTGCATGTAACACATAAACAAGTAAAATCCAATCAACTATAGTATATGCTCTAAAGGTCTAATAACCTATCATATAGTCAAAAGCTCTGATACCAATCTGTCACACTCCGACCCGCAGCGGATATAAAAGTCAGGGCATAATTGGGTTATCATCAAAGCTCATGACATTTACTAATAATAGGTTTCATATTTATTAAGTTGAAATTTAAATTCATATATCCAAACACAAGGAAACATATAAGCACAAGAAAAAAAACATTGTTCTAAACACGTTGTATTTTATTTATCTTCTAAGGCCATTCCTATGTGTTCCTCTCCTCAGCCTGTCCACCTATATCATCTGTAAAATAAAAGTTTGGGTCAACAAAAGTTGTCAAGTGAAACTAAATTTAACAATTAAACAGTTTAATATATTGGTTGTTGTAATAAAAATGTGCATGGACCATATATGAACTTATGTATATATAATTAAATCACAAACCACATAATATCAATGATGAACATATGAACAAGATGCATGATGAACTTGAGATCAAGGCTCAATCAAACAGAGCCGATCTAATGAGGCACCTGATGCTCAACTCGTATCCACGAGGAATTGATGGGCTTTAAATGAATAAAATGTATCCACACATAACCACACAAACAAATATACACATTAGATCACATAACGGTGTTAGCACAAGTGTTTAAATAAATAAAATATTTAACGACACATGATACACCCCAAACATGATTAAAAAGGGGAATTTGTAAGGATTCACTCACAGTGGGTGCGTTTCTTGTTTGATTATGAATGCGCACGAATTGAGGATTTGACCGATGAAAGAATACTAACCTAAAATAATAATGCGATAATTCGATAAATGTATAAAAATTAATATTTTGATTTAATACTTTTTGGTAGATTTTTAGGTTATTTTTGTGGTATTTATTGGGATTTTTAAACCTACGAAAACGTGTCTTTAAGTGTTTTTAATTAATTTTTAAGTAAAATATAGATATAAAAATAATATAAAGTAAAATAAAATAATATTAAAAAAAAACTTGTCAGACTTGACAAGAGGGCCTGACCGTGTCGATAATTGTTTTTGGCAGCCTGGGTGAGATTCGTACTCGTGACCTCCCGTTTACGTGCACACAGCTCTTCTAACTGAGCTACGTATCTAACCCGTAAGGATTCTAATTTTAATTATTCTTATACACTTATTAGATTATTCCAGAAATTATTTAATTTAAAACGATTTTTAAATGAACGAACCGGTGTGAAGGATCTGACTCGAACCCACGACCACAGTGTTGTTTTGCACCCAGCCCAACCAGTTGGGCTAGGTGTCTAACCCGTTTAATATAGAACTTTTATTATACTTAACAACTTACTGTGAGTTAGCGTATTTGTTTAAAAAGAATCCCGTTTTTTATTTTAAAAACATGGGCTTAATCAACACTCGAACTCGGGACGTGCATGTTAAATGTGCACACAGTCCACCACTGGACTGTGTGTCTAACCCGGTTGTAACCTCTTTTTAAATAAATTTACATACAAATCAAAACTTCATCTTCTTCCTTGAAGCAACCCAGAACTAAACCTGATAATGCAAGGTTAAAATCAATGTTTGTTGTTACTCAATTACTGGTTTACATAAAGTAATACGAATCACAGAAATAAACAAGGAATTTACCGATAAAACGTTGCTCTTGATTTTCCGGCGAGAGATTCCGGCGATGATGACATTGAACAGAAGGTAGAGCAGGGGGTTTCGAGTGAAGTTTTGAATAAGTGGACGAGTTTGGATTTGTCTTTCATTGGGTATTTATAGGCTGCTCAGGTTGAGATTGGCTTTCGGTTTTGAAACGGAAATTAAGATCGATGATTAGCAAAACGGTTTGATTTTAATTGAATTTTGATTGAGGATTTGATGTTGGTTGTCGGTTATAATCGATCAATTGAAAAATCAAAACGGAGAATAGTGAGTAATCACTTAATCAGTGGGTAGTTACCGTCTTGATGATTTGAACTTGCAGGTGACCGTGGATTCACTATATACATTATTTGATTCCAAAACTACACAATAAGTGTGTGTGGTCTAGTGGTGTTTCGGTGCGTGTTATTGATGAGTGACCCGGGTTCGATTCCCGGTTACTCTTTTTTTATAATTTTATTTCATTTTTGTTATATAATGATTTAATTATTTATCCCTTATTGAATATTATTTTAAATATGTATTTTGTTTATTAATAATGATTATAAAGTAAATTAATAACTACTAATAAATGCATAACAAAACATTGAATAAATACTTGAATAAACGGAGCGGGTTTTTGAGACCAGTTTTACATAAATGTTACAGGAATGGTGGTCCTTGAGGACGAATCTGTTGCACTCCTGTGGGTTGCCTAATCATTTCTTGTCCTTGTTCCAATGATTGCCTTTGTGAGTACCCCATTCCCCCTTGTGGTCCCAAGTTACTTCCATCACCCCCATAGTAATACCCTTCCTCTTCATACCCTCCGAATTATTCTTCGGAACCATCATCATACCCGTCTCCTCCTACACCCGATGTTTGCACAAACTGTGAGGAAGGATTATGAAACCTCGGTTGGGTTGTGGTTGAAATATGGATGAAGTATGGATAATGGTTGAACTTGGTAAAGTTTTACTTGGTAAAGGGTATTGGGTGGATGATGATTGACCAGATGTTGGAAAGAAAGATGAGAATGGTGGTACCATTGATGCTGCGTTAGATGGGTTAACTTCATGTGTTGAAGTTGGGTGGGTGGTAGGATTTGGTGAAGGCGTAGATGGTGATGTTTGGCTTGTGGTGGTTGGCAATGGTTCCATGGTATTAAGTGGTGAGATTGGTGTGGATGGTGTTGTTGGGGAACCACTAATCTTGTTTTCTCGTAACAAAACCCTGTTGTGTCATAAAGTTCGCTCGATCTCCGGATCAAATGCCAATGGTGATAGCCGATTAGAGCCTCTAATATGCATACACCTGTAAGAACCTGCACACTAACACAACCAGCGTAAACCCAGAAAAATAACGAACTAAACTAACTCAAAGATAACACACGTTGCGCACGAATCCCCAGAAACAGCGCCAAAATTTGACGTGATGTCGTTGACTCACGTAAATTTAATCCAAATACTGCTACTAGTTAGCGGTAAGTGGGTATCGAACATAGGGAGTTGTAGAAATTGCGTTATCTAAGGTTTGTGATACTTTAACTAAATTACCTAAATTGCAAGAAATTTAATTCATATTTTGGTTGTGTGCTTTTAGGTTTTTACTACTAATGACTCAAAAATTGATTGTTTAACAAATTTAAAAGGAAGTGATCATCTTAAGTTTCCGGTTCAAAAAACGCATGTGTTTCAATTCAACTAGAAAGAGTCACATAGACATGACTCGTGTTTGATTAATTGCTCGTGGTAAAAGGGAACCAAGTACTCGGATTATTACAATGCGAGGTCGTTACCCGATGACCAATTAACTAATATCCAACCCGTAACCTTCCCGTGATATCTCGATTGTCAACGACACCAAGAACGTACGAATAAGGCAATGGATAAAATATCAATCAACAATTTACTAACAATCATTCAACACCATAACAACCACAAAATAGCAATTATTCTAGAAATCATGAATTGAAACGCAATTGTTCAACAAACCTTCCACTCAAGATGATCACAAGGAGATTTAGCCTCTCATGTTCTTGCAATTCATCATCACTACAATTATATTGTTCATATGAATCAAATCACCAAAGTAATGTTGTATAAATGTTTAGAAACAATAATAAGACCCTAAAATCGCCCCCAAAGCTCTGGTAATCCTTCACAATGATTGATATGTCAAAAGACCCTTAAAAACGAGTTAAAATTGGCAGTTACACTTTTCTCGTTGCTGACCACCGTAAGCTACGGTGGTCACCATAAGCTACGGTGATCAGAATTTCCTTATGGCCCCAAGAGACTGGCATACGGTGCATAGAAGGATCAGACAACACCGTAAGCTACGGTGCCCACTGTAGCTTACGGTGGTCAGCAGTTTTTCCATTTTTGTTCTTTTATCAACTCTCCATGTCTTCATCTTCTCTTGGTCAAGTGCAAGCTCCCATCAAAGCACGTTAAAATCACTTGTTTATGCTCTTCGGTACCTGCAAATCCATATACACTGTAGTTATCAAATCATAATAATTAACCCAATTAAGTGTGGAATATTAATTGTTTTAAAGCACTTGGGGGTTGTCCAATGGACCACCCGTCAGGTACCTTCTACAGCAGTTTTGGTGCAAATTTGTTTAATTGTCCGTACAACCCGTTTCAAGTCCCGAACATTTAAAACACCGCTCGGGACTCACGGTGACACGTCTATAAAAAAATATTTCCTGTTTTCATTCAACAGTTACCAACCGTAGGATACGGCTGGCCACCGTAGCTTAAGTGGGTTGTCGCAAGATTTTCCGTTTTGCCGTTTTTGTTACGAAAACTTCCTTAACTTGTTACAATTTCGTCGTTTCCTATGAAACTTGTTTCTAAATGTCTGTAAAATGTTTTCTTACATAATTAACCTGAAATCCAAAGCCCGGATTCTTAATTCTTATGAATTACGCATCCATTCCCGGTTTATACATATATTCATTTTGACCCGTTAAGAGATTTAAGCACTTAAGCTTAAATCTCATTTCCACACTAAGATATTTATTTATTTTCCACCACAACTATACTTGTGGTGGATTGGTTATAGAAAATGATATGTTTTCAAATTCTACCATTCGCTTTGACAATTTACGAAAAAGACCCGTTATGAGGCACTAAGCCAAAACGGCTTATGCCATTTACTATTACACTACCGCAAGGGTGTACTTTCTTATAAAACTCTTTAAACTACCCTCAAAGGTCGTTTGGTGGATTATCATTCAAGGGCGTGTTGGTCAAATTTTAGTCCTTTTTACGACGAAGGACATTTAAATGCATATTTTGACCAAACAAGCATCTTTAACTCATTCTATTAAATTTTCACTATGTTTCTAAGAACGTAATATCTAGAATTTAAATTATTAGACATACCTCTCTTTAGGTAATCCAATGTTCATCCAAGTCTCATTTAACTCTCAGTAGACCTTAAGTCCTCGATGAGAGTTTGACCCGTGCACGTACCTGACTCGGGTCATAGTATTGACCCATTTTAATACCTTGCAATATTAAGCTTCAATTAAAAGCAATGCAATCCGTATGCTACTATCCCTGTGAGCTCAAAACTCAACAAGCGACCATTAGTCATTATTGTCAAATGGCGACAATTGCACCATTTGGCCCACTTGGCCTAAATGGCCATTTTATTTTTGTAAGATGGTATTCATTTACCATCTCATCCATGTAACCCTTTTCAGTTTACGCCATATAATTATATTAATTAAAGATCATTTCTTTATTCGTTTGTCCCATTATGGCTTACGCCATAGGGTGTCTGTTTCATAAACTGTTTTCTATACGTTTACTCGTAACCAAATCACCATTTTATCCTTTTTACCCATTATGGTTAACACCACACGGTATCTCTTTCAAAACTCCTTGTTTATTAGTCACATGGCCAACTTTTCGTTTTTTTACCCTTATTACCATAAAAAAGATTTCTTACCATTTTCACTTATTCTGACCCGTATTATTCTGCATCGGAACTTCCTATTTCAAATACTGATTTATCTTTATCATAACCAATACATAAGTAAAAATTCTACTAGGAAGGTGTAAGCTTCACTTACTTGAAATCCGATTATGCTTTTTTTCCCGCATACTTGATCTGTTTGACCCGCTTCTTCCCAAGCCTCCACCTAGTTTGTCAAGCGTCAAACTATCATTTATCATTCGCAATATGGTTAGAATAATCATCATTTATCACGACTATTCCACCTTATGGAATTTATATCAAAATTATCACTCGATCTTATTATAGGTCAGTTTAACTTTTTAAAAGTCAATTGCCTATTAACATATGAAATGCGCATTTAAGTTCAACTAACTCATTTAGGACTTTCATCAATTAATCAGTAGACGTCATTTCTAGGCCACCGTTTTAAGTAAATTTCTCTATTAAGTTCATATAATTGTTACATCAATTTAACATAATTTCAATCATTGTATGCTAATCTATCAATCTCATACAAGAACTTGGAATTGTTTCATCACTATAAAACAACTTTTTGCATCATATATATGGAATTTACCCAAACATCAAATTTAGCCAAATACATGATGATTTCAAACATCATTTAACATGAATATATTACCAACTTCATCATATAATCAAAACCCACTTCATAATCTACTTATTAATCACTAACAAGTAATCTTACATCAAATAGTGTATAATTTCTTTATGTTTAACGAAATCAAGCATACACATACACTTAATTTCATCTTTGGATCATAATCCAACTATCTAATTGCAAGTATTCTACTTGTCTCAAGTTATGACTTTCACCAATCTAAGTTTTGAGACATACCTTATGATCCCTTCGTTTAGGTGATTGTTTATATGTGTTCATGCATTGATTTGAGATTAGAATTGACCTTCAATTTGTTGATTCTTAGATGAACAAGGGTTTGGCTCCCCCTTGTTCTCTCCTGGCCATTACACGCACAAACACACACTTAGTGTGTGTTTTGTGTTTTATTTTTATTTTATATATCCAAGTTTCACCCTTTTTCCCTTTTGGTCCCTCATACTTGAGATTTTAAATAATAATAGATATCACCCAATATTTATCACTAACAATACAAATAATCAACTAGGTTAATTGTTCCTAGTTATTTTGTTTAGGGTTCACTTTTACCACTAACGGTCTTTTACACGCTCTTTAATATTAACGTGGTTTGATTACCAAACCCGTTTTTGGGGTGTTACATGTTTCTTCACAATACCCGCACCAGTAAAAAACGTGGATACATTCTTGAGTTGATCGTCTTGAGCCTAGTAAATAACAAAAAAGTAACATGGTCAAGACATACATACATATATAAACATGGATCTGCCCTTGGATTCGAAAAGCCATGCTGGATTCCTCCATCACAAATGTCATCATCATCATCATGGGCATCATATGAGAAACTAAAATACATTAAAACACACACAAAAGGTTATCCATGTGTTCTAAAGTGATCCACGCTTGTGAAGGGATCCACATTACCATCAACGAATCGTTTAATGTAAATTGACAGCTGAATATACCTTCATAAGTACATAAGTTGGAAAGGAACTAAAGAGGGACCGTAATGTTACTTGTCAAATACAAATCAAGTTAACAAACAGAAATTAAGATGAGACCATCAAGAACACATATTCAGTAAGCAGACAAACTAAGTAGCTAACTATTTCCTATTCTCAAACACCGATTCGAATCATCAAAATGCAGGTTACTTCATCAATAACTGAGTTGCGATCTAATTAAATAATAACCAAATCAGTTCATTCAAATTATTCAAATTGTTGACACGTATCGAATATCCAGTTTGGTAATCATGAATACAAGAGATAAACAACACAAACTTGTTAAGTCATCAATCTGATTAAACTATAGATACAAAGTAAAAAAAACATTTATTCTAGCGTAAAAAGTAGAGGAGTTTTTGAAAAATTCAAACACATAATTTCAAACATTACACCACTGTAAATGGGACAAAATTAAATTACCAGATAAGTTAGTTTTCGTTGAGAAGACGCACATCGATGCCCCGTTTCACCAGATGACCTCCCTGCTAGTAAATCACTCAGAATACACCGCCATATATTAAAAAACCCCTTACAGATTGATCTCATAATAACAAACTTGAAAAACCAAAAGCCTGAAAACAAATTACTATGAAGTACCTTGCCAAATTGAGATGGAGGAGGATAAGCAACAACGATGCGTCTGGAAGCAACGGTTATCGTTGTACAAACACGCATGAACCCTAGTTTTTCCAATTTGGGTGTAAATCACATCGGTGATTCTCAGTCTTCAAAATTGGAAAAGGAACATGAAGGAATGATTCAGAAGAAGTTGAAGAGTTTGTAAGGATAACTACAAAGATGAATGTTTTAAAGGACATGCCTGTGTCTACAAATGGGGGACTGAAACAAGCAGTGGACAAGGATTGACTGAGAATAGGTTTACGTCGGCAATTTAGGGTTTTCAGTGTGTGAGAAAACCCGTGCGCAATTTGATCCATCTTCTGTTCAATCTGTAACATTTATGTAAAACGGGTTTCAAAAAAACCCGCATCGTTTATTAATCAAGTATTTGTTTGAATGTTCGTTGCGTACTTTTAGCGTCGGTTATTTTAATATATTACAATTAATAAATGTTGCAGAATTAAAAATCATAATTAATAAATAATAATAATAATAAGTAAATTAAAATAAACTTTAAAATAATAAAACAAAAATTAAAAGGAGAAACCGGGTTTCGAACCCGGGTCTCCCGCGTATACACACACACCAAGCACCACTGTGATACACACACTTGTTGTGTAATGTTTGAAACAAATAAAATTTATATAAAACTCGCAAGTCACTTGTAAAACCAAATCGGTAACTGCCAAAATTGATTCTAGTTAATCCTCGAAATTAAACGACTGAACCTGTAATCATGGGAGCGTAATTGATGTTTAATGTAAAAGGTAACCTCAATTCAAGATTTCACTAATCTAAATGGTTGTAAATCATGGACCGTAACTCTCGACTCGAAACCGAAAATTCAACTCGGATGAATGGTGTATAAATACCTTGTAACCTTTCAAACTCGCTACACTCACAATCTTCACTCCCATCTCTCTCTCAAATCTCTCTGTTCGTCGGAAAAAGTTATCTACACTCGCCGAGTTAGTCACCGGAAAGCGGAATTCTGTTTTCCGGTTGGTATGAATCTCTAAACTCTCCTTAACTCTTGTTTAATTCGTTTAGATTATTTCAGTTAAATCAAGCAGTTAAAACTTATAACATTCGATTTCTGGTTTGTTTCATGAAGAAGATGAAGTTCGGGTTGTATATATATTTAATCAAAAACGGGTTATAACCGGGCTAGACCACAGTCCAGCGGTGGACTGTGTGCAAGTATAATGTTCACGCCCGAGTTCGATCCTTGATCATAACAGTTTTTGTTGAAAAGAAAAACCGGGTTTCTTTTTAAACAGAGACGGTAACTTCCAGCATGTTGTTAAGTATAGTATAAAATCTGTATATAACGGGTTAGACACCCAGCCTAGTTGGTTGGGCTGGGTGCAAATTAACATACAGGTCGCGGGTTCGAGGCCAGTCTTGCACGTCGGTTTGAATCATTTAAAAATCTTTTTAAATTAATAATTTATGAAATAACTTAATAAGTGTATAAGAATAATTAAAATCGAGATCCTTCGGGTTAGACACGTAGCTCAGTTGGAAGAGCTGCGTGCACGCAACCGAGAGGTCACGAGTTCGAGTCTCACCACACGCTGCCAATAACATGCATGAACCGGTCACCCCCCCCCCCCCCCTGTCAGGTCAGACAAAGTTTTTTTTAAGTATTATTTTATTATATATTAAAATATTATTTTTGTATATATATATATATATATATATATATATATGCTTAAAAATTAATTAAAAACACTTAAAGACACGGTTTTGTAGGTTTAAAAATCCCAATCAATACCATAAAAATAACCTAAAAATCAAACAAAAAGTATTAAATCAAGATATTAATTTTGTTATATTTATCGAATTATCGTATTATTATTGTAGGTTAGTATTCTTTAGTCGGTCAAATCCTCAACTCGTGCGCATTCATCATCAAGCAAGAAACGCACCCATTGTGAGTGAATCCTTACAAATTCCTCTTTTTAATCATGTTTTGGGTGTATCATATGTCGTACATATTTTATTTAATTTAACATTTGTGCTAACACCATTAGTGATCTAATGTGTATATTTGTTTGTGTGGTCATGTGTGATTACATTTTATCATTTCAGTGCAATCATTCATTTAAGGCCCATCAGTTGCTCGTGAGATACGAGTTGAGCATCAGGTGCCTCATTAGATCGGCTCCGTTTGATTGAGCCTTGATCTCAAGTTCATCATTCATCATGTTCATATGTCCATTGTGGATATTATGTGATTTGTAATTGTTTAAATATATACATATGCTCACTTATGGTCCATCCCAAATTTTTATTTAAATAACTAATATAACAATTGTTTAAATATTTTTCTTAGATTCACTCGCAAACTTTTGTTAACCAAATTTTTGTTTTACACATGATACAGGTGGACAGACTGAGAAGAGAACACATAGGAATGATCTTAGAGATAACTAAAATACAGCTTGTTTAGAACAATGTGTTTCTTGTGCTTATATGTTTCCTTGTGTTTGGATATTTGAAGTTGTAATTTCAATTTAATAAATATGAAACCTATTATTAGTAAATGTCATGAGCTTTGGTGATAACCCAATTATGCTCGACTTTTATTTCCGCTGCGGGTCGGTGTGTGAACAATCACTGATCGAATGCTTCATCAACTCTGCTTCAGGTGCGAATTTATGGATATCTACATTTTATAAGAATAGTCCGCAACTGAATTGAACCCACGACCCAGTTTTGTAGGAGCGTGATTTGCGGGGAAGATGGACAAAAAAATGTGGAGCTAACCGTCAGCCAAAGAAACCGTTGAGAACTGCTACAATAGCAGTTAAAAACATGAATTTAAACGGACAAGATTTCATCTCATCAAGGTCTAAGGGCCTTTTAAAATGGACCGTTTTGTGATCGATTTATATTTTATTTTCTAGTTTGAGACCGTCTTATTTTATTTTTTTTCAAACCTCTCCTTGATTTCCAGTTTTAACCTGGTACATGTTTGTCTTCCCCATCGCACGTAGCAAAGTCATAAAAACAAAACCTGATCCCCGCCTATTAATTCCTCTAAAAACGGTCGGGTTCTTGGCTCGGACGCTAGCCGTACTAATACCTTAAGCCAGTTTAACTGACTTATAAATATCATATTACTGATGTTTTCAGCTGAAATCGGGTCAAGAAACATTGACATCGTCAGGTCATTCAAGCTGTTTGCACACATCCATTTAATCTCTCCGCTAAAGTATACTGATGGGTCGTGTTTGGGTCCAAACAAACGACTTTGGGTTTTTTTACAATGGAAGAACCTGACGGGGGGATTCGAATATTAGAATAATGGTATACATCGACATGTTTGATCTCTCAGTTTTACCCAAAACATTTGTTGCTTTTGAGTCTAATCCATCTTTCCAGCAAATTTGACTTACTGTACCTTTCTTCACGATTTTCCGTAGTTAGGCGCGCAGCGATGTTGTGCATGTTGTTAAGTGAGCGAGAGTGGCAATGATACATGTCGGCACTCGGCACATACCCATCAACGTGTTCACATACATGACACATCCGTCAGGTTGAGATGATGTTGTAGAAAATTTGATGTATTCCAAAAGTATGGTTGTTTCTAAGTAAAATCACTATTTGATGCTTCTTTGAAAGGTAATAACTGTTATTTACTTTCATCGAAACAAATCTTGTAATGTTGGTGATGTATGAAAATTGTTGTTTTTGGCCAAACCACTCGAGGAGTTTACTTCTGTTTGCACCATATTGTTGTGGTTGATCATGAGAATAGGATAAAAGTTGCTATAGGTTTTAGCTTGACATGCTAATACCATGAAAGCTACAAAAATCTAGAGTTTTGGTGTAATATAACTTGTGTATCTCTGAATAATATGATAAATATATCTCTAAGTTGGCAAGTACACACATGGTATACATCTCGAATAATTATTTTTGAATATTTTAATAATTATGAAAAACAATTGGACATAACATCCTATATACTACTTATTTTTATCTTTAGATATATAGTAATATGTATTATATGATAACTAAATCAAAAAAAACTATTATATTGATATAATTAAGAGGCACGCTTATGTTTATCAGCCTGGTCAAATATGAGCTTAGGGTTCAAGCTTGTTTAAACTTTGTTTGCTTTGAGTAACGAGCCAATCTAGTGTACCTTACGAATGGATTCGTCTCATTTACACCCGTCGCCCACACTCACACCTACACCAACCTAGTTTCTTAGTGAAAGTCAAAATCGAGAACAAAATAAGACGCAATTTCATCCATCTCCTTTTAGCATTATAACATCGTTCCCTTCTATTCGTACACATTAAAATACGCCAAAGCCCAAGCACCATTCACTCCACCTTCTTCATTGGCTTGATATGGCTCATACACATTAAAATACGCCTCACATACTTCAACATCTTCGGTCGAAAAATTCAAATCTTCTATCATAGGCACACTGAAATTATCAACTTCACAAGGCTGCAGTTTATAGATGTTGTTATCAAACACAGTGCTACCTTCATAATCATCTGATGTCATCGTATTTGAATGTAGAGAGGATAAATTAAACCCCTACAACACATTAAACATAAGGTACTAAACACGACAAAACGTTTATGTTGAAAGATTTGTTAAAGTTATATTGATCGCTAAGTTAGACATACCATGTTTCCTGTGAGGCTTGTTTTTGCATGTTTTACCGTCATCTCCCACCTTTTTCCTTTGATGCCACATATCTACATATCAAACATCATAGTATTGTTAGAATATCATGTAGATTAATGCATTGCATGGATAGGAATAAGAAGACTTATTACTTCTTGGAGTTCTTGAGGGTTTAAAGAGTGCATGTCAAGAAAATCCTTCACTCTCCGAATGTTTTTACTCTCTAAACGCATACGGATCTTGCCGTTGCCCTTATTCGATATGTTCACCATCTTGCTCACTCTATCTTCTAGTGACAATGGTCTTAAGTACTTTGGTAAATTACGGTGATTCTTAACGTCAAACGGATTTGTTATTGCTTCCTCTACCTCACAGGGAGGATCGACTACCATTGCACCTAACCTAAATTGAACATTTCTAAGACAATTTTTATCATGTTTAATTCTAATTTCACCAAACGTCCCACACCCATGTTTAAGATTGACATAGAGATCACCTAGAAGTATATTTTTCTTCTTTTTCCACTCGACCACAATGTTTTCTTCAAACTCTCTTGAGGTGGAGCTACCGCATTCTCCTCGGAGAAGCACCATCTTCACCTTTTTCTGAGGCTTCCGGCCCGGAGGTGATCCTTTGGTGTGTATCACTGTCAACTAACATGACTTTAATGGAATTCGTTCCATCGCCACCATCGTCTTTTCCAACGATCTTTTGTTTGGTGAACACTGGAGAAGCGACTTCGTTTAGAAATACAAGTTTCAAGTTTACCGGTACTTTGAACTGGCTGAGGCCTCGTAATCCTGTTAATTAAATAAGACGGCCAAAGAAATGAGTTATTTTTCTGAATAAAATGATGCATTTAGATGTGTTTCGATCCTACAAAATAACATCATTAGACTAAAACCTTAAAAGATTAATGAGAGTCTTCAAGAGATTAAGAAAAGTTTAAGGAAGATATTGAAGAAAGAAGAAAGTAACTTACATATCCAAGATTCGGATGATAAGTACTGTCCATTGTTTAACGAGTTATACTTCTGATTAGATCAAATTCCTCCCAGAAATGATCCAGAAACCTTGAAACTTGAATGGTTTTTAATTAGCTTCTCTTTAAAAAAGAAAAGCTTGTGGGTTTGTTTTTTTGTGGTTTGAACTTTGAAGCTTGGAAGGAGATTGATGATAATAAAATCGAATACTTTTCATTTCATTAATTTGTAGGGTTTATGAAAATGATGATAGCAAGGAACAAATATAATATATATATATATATATATATATATATAATCTGTACTTTTTAGGGTTTCTAAAAGAGGTCTTAATAGCGAATTAACCGTGTAATTTCCTGGGCACCACTTCAGCAGCCAACACACCGACATTCCTACTTGACTAAAAAACGTAACGCTTTAAAATATTGACTAAAAAAAACTATACGAAATTTAAACTGTATATGACGTAAATAAATGAATTAATTTATATATATATATATATATATATATATAATGATGCTATAGATTATTGGGTTTACCGTGCACTACAACGGGGATATTATACATGTACGTTTTCAATATAAGACGACTTTGAATACAAAACCGTATATTAAAAAACACGTTGCATAGGTATATTTGAAACTTAAGAACCATCACGTTATTGTGAAAATGAGCATTTAAGAAACGTTGCATGTCGTGACAGGATATCTGTAGCGCTCGGATTAAAATATAATTATGCTTAACCGTAGATAAGAATAAGAAAGTGGTAGTGATATATTTGTAATTTTATAAGATGAGAAGAATAAATTAAGTCAGTTTATACAAAAAAACATATGATACTAGTAAAAAAAGGAGACTAATAATCCCACATGCTGAAATCTTAATTACACATGGTGTATACAGAACGTATAAGTCTATACGGCCCGTATACACCATGTGTAATTAAGATTTCAGCGTGGTCGTATATAATGTATATCGATGATTTTATACGGGTCGTATAATGTTATAACGGCTCGTATACTTCGAATTTCGTTTTTTTAGTATTCGACACAACATATAATTCCTCGATACACGTGTGACTAGACGTAAGATTCTTCGATTCGATGTTGTATTACTAGATTGTCGTGCTAGTTATGTGATTAGACGTTAGATTCCTCGATATCGTGCGAGTTATTTGAATCGATGTTAGATTCCTCGATTTGCGTGTTAAATTTAAAACGAAGTAATATTCCGTAAAAACCTCTATAAAACGAAACTAAACTTATTCATTTTCATTTGACTTCTATTTGTTTCTTATATATTTCTCTGTATTCAAATTATTTTACGCTATCAATGTCGTTTTGGAGTGACTTTTTCGGTAGTAACTCGACTAACGAGTCGAATCAGAGGAGTTATGATAGCAATCAAAATAACATTTGGGTTTGTTTGATCTAAATGTTCCGTTCGATATCAATCTTGCGTCTGATGCAAGTCAGGATCCTTAGGGTTTGGATACCTTTGCGGCTAATTACGCTGGTTATTATCCATCACCGCCGTTAGTCTTGAATCCCCTCCTGGTGCTGGTGGACCGCCGGCCGGTAGTTTTCAATCTCCTCCTGGTAATGGTGGACCGTCGGGCGGTAGTTTAAATCTCCTCCCGGTATGGTGGACCGTCTGAGGATCCAAAGGGTGACAAGGAACTTAGTGAGTTTCAAACCGATCAGGCATTAATTATACGTTTATTTGTCGTATGTTTAATATTTTACTGTTTATACGATTGATGTCGTTTTTATTATAATCTTAGTTGGTCTGAAATAACTATGCATAAAATCTTATTCAATAGTGTTAATCATTAATTCACGCATGTAAGTGTTTTCGTTAGAAATTCGCTAGCATGGATGAATTAGTCGAGTGGTGTCAAGACGTCGGACGCCTAAATGGGTACGCCATCGTCACCAAACGCAAAATCTACGAGAAACCCCCAAACGGCCAGCTGCTAAAATTTGACTTACATGCGATTGTGCCGGCCAGCATAAGTCAACAGCGTGGGGTCAGACGTAGCGGGACTAGGAAAACCTGTTGCGAGTTCCAATTGATCGGGACATACAGAAAGAGGTTACGTTATTGCGGCCTAAGGGTTGACAAAGCTAAACATAACCACGAACCCTTTCTGTATCCAGAGGGTCATCCGTCCCTAATGGGGCTGAATTCAGTGGAAGAGATGACGTTGGAGCAACTTACGCATCAAACATAAAAACACGAGACATTCTTACTACCATTAAAGAATAGAACCCCGAGAATGTCTCAACAAGAAATATCATATACAACGCTCGGGCCAAATTGGGTCGAATGAAGCAAGTCGGCGAGACTCCAATGCAGGTACTTTTCCACCGGTTGAACAAGGTTAGGTTTGTTTTCTTCAACAGAACATCTGAAAATGGCGAAAGGGTCGAGGATGTTTTCTTTATCCACCCGGTTTCGAACAGCTTGTGGCGCTCCTTCCCGCATCAACCTTGAGATTATCGGTATTATATCCACGTTGATGCCGTTGGTCGTATAACATTATACGGCCCATATACAGATTTTAAAACTCAAAAAACCTCATCAAACCTCTGAAAAAATCATGCAGGACGTATAACATTATATTGCTTATATACAATTGTATACGACCCGTATAACATTATACGGTCCGTATACATGTAAAACAGACAAAACATTCCACCACATCTATTTATGTGCAATAACATTCTATACGGATCGTATAAGGTTATACGACCCGTATAGACCTAGGGATGTGAAAATAAGAAAATAGGGGTGTGTAAATAGTGGAACCCAAAAAAAGCCATTCTCATTAATAAAACTTTGTGGTCAAACTTCAAAATACAAAGGGTTGTTTCAGGTCAACAGCAAGCATATTCGAGAGTGGCAAAAACGCAATTTAAAGTTGAGAGGATAAATCATTAAAGCAGTTTTGATGACTTGTAAATTTGTGTTATGTTAGAACGTATGATAAGAGTAACATTATCATATTAAAGAAATAAAACTTTGTGTCCAAACTTAAAATTATAAAAGTTAAATGATTATTAGTAAATTTTTAAAATTTAGAGAGCTATGTGGTAACTATTTAAAATTTAAAGAAAACGAATTATGCAGGATCAGTTTGAAAAATATAAGGATTTCATGGTGAATTTTAGGGGAATTTGAGTTGGTATTTCTATTTATAATTGTAAATGGAAAGTCGCATGTTGCGGTGACAGCGTTAAATCGTGAAAAAAAGTAACGTCGAAGCGTTAACACAAATTCACACATTAGGAGAGAACGTCAGAATATGTATAAAATAAAATAAATTTTTAATGTAAACCAGCGCAATGCAACATGAACATTGATATTATTTGACACTGTATATAAAAAATAAAAACGAAACATATTAAAAGCTTTTACCATGTCGCAACAGAAAATTCTATGAGAATTTCAAATATTGTAACTTTATTAAAGTTTCAAACCTTTAGGATAAACTTATTAAAGTATTAGTAATATAGTAATTGTTAGTATATTCTAAAAAAAAATAGCCTGACTAAAGACTAAACTGCTGGGGTGCAATTGAAAAGTTTTATTAAAAAAAAGTTAAATATTATTTTAGTTATTGTGTTTTTGGGTTGTTTTGCCAGTTTAGTCCAAAAGTTTCATTTTTCGTCTGTAAATCCAAAAAGGTTTCTCTGTTACCATTTTAGTCCACTTGGTTAACTCCATTCATTTTTTTTTTGTTAACGAGAAGGGCAATTCAGTTTTTTTATATGGCTGAATAGGCCTTTTAGTTAACAGGAATTACATATAAAATAACTGAATTACCCATCTCGTTAATAGAAAAATGGATGAAGTTAACTCAATAAACTAAAATGGCAACGGTAAAACCTTTTTAGACTCACGAACAAAAAAATAACTTTTGAATTAACTGGCAAAATGACGTAAAGCACGTAAACTAAAATAGCATTTAACTCAAAAAAGAAGCAAACTATACCATTCCCAATGTTGGTTGTTAGATATATAGCTAATATAATGGTTGCAAAAAAGGGTAGTTATAAAATATGGTTTTTTAAACTTGAAAAGGATGCAACTTTTTTTTCTAGACGATTTCCACCTAGGTTCATGTCTTACACCTACGGCCTCCTGTTTCATCCTCGTGGCACTCGGTATTGTGTTCGCTTTATTCCCGCGAGCTTCGTGTTCCTCTTTGTCCATTCTCCTTTGAGGGAAAGTCTACACGCATTAGAACCTTGATCACATGTTTCGTCCCCACAGTGCTACGTTAACTCCTTCCATATTAGCATTATTTTTTCATTGTTTGAATGTAACATATGATCTTATTTAATTTTCTTTATAGAACAATTTTAATTTATGTATATCTATGTATGGTTATAAACATATTTGATAACTGAAAAAAAAAACTTTTGTCGACAACCTATATAAAGATTAAAGATATGTGAATTATCTAGTAAAAAGAGAAAAAAAAAAGAAATAAAGAAATAGAATAGACATATCCACCTTATTTTGTCACTTTTGTGTTTGCAACTCATTTTTTATATATATTTTTTAATTTGAATGAAATCATTCCACCTTATTTTGTCACTTTTGTGTTTGCAAATCATTTTTAATATTTTTTTAATTTGAATGAAATCATTATATACTCTGTAAAAAACATGAAGGTTGAAGAGTGATGTACTGTTAATTAAAGCTTGAACCACCCATTAATACATGCATTCTTGTGAAGCTATGATATTGGGCGAGTTAATTGTTATTAATTTAATAATATTAATCATACTCAGTGTTTAACTTAATAAATTTTAAGCATGATTATCTAATTTTAAATTTATAAAAATGATTTTTATTTAAACTAAATATACAACAACGGGCAAAGAACTCTACACTTCCCTATTCGACAGTTTATTATTAGTGTGATCATCATATATGTAGTTAGTTTAGTAAACTAAAATAGTAGTAAAAGACTCTTAGATAAGTCTTTCTTAATCAATATAGTTTGTTTTATAGAATTAGGAAAATGTTTAAGTCTTTGATTTTATCTTTAATATAACTTAGAAGTGGTTTCCTTGGTCCGGTCGCCAACATTCCTCAATCTTACTACAACATTTCGATAGACCGGTTTACAAATATGTCCATAATGAACCTTCCCTATCCTTTCGACTAGCTAACGATATAATTGGTTCAAAGCCATCTTGGTTATATTATCTTTTTATAACTTAATTAATTAGTGCTTTATTTCAAGCTTAACAAATGGAATCACGTTTTAGGGATCTTTTAAATTACTGAAGCGATTTAGACATCAACTAAATTAAGTTACCGAATAAGCAAAATAGGTCTCCTTTCACCGGTTATCTTCTATTCCACTGGATTGCCTTATTCTCCCATTAATTTTTTTTATCTTAACTTTACTCCCCCCCCCCCCCCCCAAAAAAAAAAAAATAGGATCTTGTGCATTACCAGAAGCCTTCCCAAAAGATCTCGATTTAATATTAGATGCCTTTTATTACCTCAAAATTTGGTTCGATACCAGAAGCTTGTCACCCGAATCTGGTTCGATACAGAAGCTTGTCACCCGAAGTCTACGTAATAATAATCTGGATAGCTCTGTTTGTGAGTTTTGCATGCATTTCTGTATGTATGTGTCACACCCCAGATTTCCAACCCGAAATCCAAACACCGGTGGGCCCGAGTGGGGAGTATCGTGACGTAGTATACATCATTGTCAATTAAACATAGCACAACGGAAGTCTTGGAGTAAAACTGTTACAAACCGAAATATTCGAAATCTAAAATAATATACAGGCTCGTAATAGAAGATCCACATGCGGATTGTAAAATGTACATAGAAAGAATACAAAACAGACTTTAGGTAGATCTAAGGATTTACAAGATCCTCTTATTCTCTACCGAGCTGCTTCCGGCCTATTTCGTATTATACCTGCAGATTAGCCTTGCAGATTAGCCTTTGGAAGATACGTCAGCTTACGCTGGTAAATACACCCAACAGACTCATTTTGAAAACATTAAAAATGATTTTAAGTGCAAACGGCACAAAATCTTTTATTAACTTAGGAAGGTTAACCTTGCAATGGACCATGCAATAATAATTTATTGTATCCCAAGCCCTTATAGAGAAATTAAGTCGAGAGTATTTAGCTGAGCTAGTCTTCTTCTTTTATTTTTAAATAACTCAGCCGTATACAAAAGTACCAAGTGCAGATAGCATTTATCGAGAAGGCTCTAGTCTGGATTATGGCATAAGCTAGCCAATTAAATACTAACGGTCTTATAAACCGAATAGTGTACATGATCATTACGTATAACGCTTGATTAAACGATGATCGGATAGAATGTATTTTAAACCCGACAAGTACTTGACTTATATAATATTGGTAAACTATAAACATTCTGAATTTTGAGGCTAAATGACAAGGTTAAACCCGTTACGGTTAAATTCCGTAAAATAGTTACATATACGTAACTGTGCACATAATAGCGATATCGGGTAACCGGATAAGTCATGGACAAGTTCTATATGCCATTATACTTTAAATAAGTTAAAATATCAGTAGGATATCAACTTATATGCCCATTAAGGTTTTAAAACAAAACTAAGCCTCATATGGGCTTTTTGGTAATTTTATACATAGTTTATAAATTATTTGGGATTCTGAGTTTATAACATGTATCTACTGTAAATATGTTTAAAACAAGTTTTAAAATCAGTTCAAGTTTTGGTCAATAATATGGTTTAAAACCATATTATGCGCCGAAACGACGCTTATCTCGTAAAATGACGTTTTTAAATGATGTTTAGAAAATTGACATTTGGATCAGATTAAAATGTTTAAAATATGTTATTTAATATAACATATCAGTAGATAAATGATTTATCTTGAAAAGATTTGATTAAAACTATTTTATAAGCCACAGGGGCTAAAACCGTCATTTATCGACATAGTTTGAGGACTTGCTTAAAAACTCAGATTATAACTTAGTTTAGCATCCCAAATAATCCTACTTATAATATTACATCAGTAGATACTCATTTTCAAGTTCATTACCATTTAAAACCTTGTTTTATGTAAAAAGCGCATTTTGGTCAAAGATGACATAATTATGGAACTTGCGCATAAACTTGGATTCTGATTATGATCATGTAATATAAACTCAGAGGGTTATGATACATTATATTATGATCATAATGCAACTTTAGATCAGTAGGTAACTAATCTAAATCGGGTCAGAATCGAAAGTCAAAGCAGAAGTCAAACTTCGCGACTTTCGGTTGCGAACCGACCCTAGAACTGAAATTGACGAGCCGAGCATGTTTATACATGTTCTAATAATTATTACCAACTTGTTTAAGTGTCAAAATAGGTTTCATAATATATATAAGATCAATTTATGATTTTTCCGAAAAATGGCCTATTTGACTTTTTAATAATATAACTTTGCCCGTCAATTGGTCTAGCAAACGTGATCTTCAGGAGGTGCCCTTTATAGGGACTAACACCCACCTTATTACGATCACTTAGCCATGTTCATTTTGAACAATGGTTGGACCATAATGTCTTAACCGAAAGTCAAAGCGTTTTACGTAAAACGCTTGACTTTTGGCTATAGAAGCCTAAAAACGAAAATGCACAAAGAAGGAACACTTACCAGTGATTCCTAGATGCAAAAGAACTATGTTGGATAGCTCCTTTTAGTTAGGAACTTCCAGAGGAGGGAGAAGAGTGAATAAGAAAGGTGCTAGTTGAAATGGTGAACTTAAGCATTTATTTATAGTTGGAGAGCTCAAAGGAGGTGAAGCCAGGTGTTTAGGGGTGTAAGAAGAAGCTTACAAGTGTCCCAAAACGTGGCATAGCAGTTTAGAGAAGCCATGGTTTCGGATTAAATGGTTTTGGAGTTTTGCTTGGAGACAAAATAAACTTTCTGCAGCAGAGCCTGTCTCGCGGGGCGCTAGAGACACAGGCCGGGTCTCTCGCGGCCTGCGACAGCTCCTAATTCAGTTTCAAAATTTGGACACTTTGACCCCTGAACTATATAAAGCTTATAAAAACCATTTTAAACACCTTTTTGGCACTTTTAGTCCTCCGTAGCCAAAACTTGGCATACCCGGGATTATGCCCGGACATTGTCGAGCTCTCGGTTTGTTAAAAGGTCACTCAGAGGTATAAATTAACATGTTGTCACTTTTAATCCCTCCATTATCCAACTTTCACATATTTACAAAATTGAACCCTCTCGTCCAACAAATGGCACGTATGAGAGTTAGGACTTCACAAAGGATCACTCAGAGGCTTATTGCAAGCATGTTGATTCCGATGTCACTCGGAGGCTGGGCATGTTGACATATCAGTCACTCAGAGGCCAAGTTTCAAGCATGTTGATGTATCAGTCACTCAGAGGCTAATGATTTAAGCATGTTGACATATCAGTCACTCAGAGGCTATTATTTATGCATGTTAACATCGGTTCGTCACTCAGAGGCTCAACTTAAGCATGTTGACGCCTTTAGTCCTTATTGGTCTTTAATAGACTATATTAAAATACAACACGTGTCACTATACTATTGGACACGATTTTTACAGGGTGTTACATCCTCACCCCCTTAAAAGAAATCTCGACCTCGAGATTTTATTCAAAAAGATGAGGGTATTTTTGTCGCATAGTGGACTCAACCTCCCATGTATACTTAGGACCTCTAAAAGCATCCCACTTAACATTTGCTATAGGTATCATCTTTCTTCCGAGCTTCTTAACCTGTCGATCCTCGATCGAAATTGGTTTCTCAATGAACCTCAGGTTTTCATCAATTTGCACCTCATTGTGCGACATTGCTAGCGACTCATCGGCTAGACATTTCTTAAGATTAGATACGTGGAATACATCATGGATTCCATTAAGCTCCTCTGGCAACCTGAGCTTATAAGCTACAGTGCCGACACATTCGATTATCTCGAAGGGTCCTATATATCTAGGGCTTAACTTGCCCTTCTTTCCAAAACGCATCACACCTTTCTAGGGTGATACTTTTAGCATGACCTTGTCCCCTACTTGGAACTTAAGAGGTTTACGCCTCTTGTCAGCATAGCTCTTCTGCCTATCCCTGGCAGCTTTGAGACGATCACGGATTTGCATAATCTTTTCCGTGGTCTCCAGGACAATCTCAGGTCCCGACAGTTGGGCCTCCCCAACTTCTGCCCAACATACGGGCGTTCTACATCTTCTCCATACAAGGCCTCAAAAGGAGCAGCCT
The DNA here is from genome assembly GCA_947069175.1 of Scalesia atractyloides. Taxonomy (NCBI): domain Eukaryota; kingdom Viridiplantae; phylum Streptophyta; class Magnoliopsida; order Asterales; family Asteraceae; genus Scalesia; species Scalesia atractyloides. The sequence continues at coordinate 9,838,863 of CAMTDV010000029.1, forward strand.
TGATGCTTGTATGATAACTGTTATTGTAGGAGAATTCTATTAAGGGTAAGTGGTCATCCCAACTTCCACCTAAATCAATCACACATGCCCTGAGCATGTCTTCCAGAGTCTGTATAGTACGTTCACTTTGACCATCAGTCTGCGGATGGTAAGCCGTACAAAAGTTTAGTCGTGTGCCTAAAGATTGTTGGAAGCTTTTCCAAAAGTGAGATGTGTATCTAGTATCTCTATCGGATACAATAGATACTGGCACACCGTGTAGGACACTATCTTTTCCACATACAACTTAGCCAATTTATCTGAATTGTACGTTTCTTTTATTGGCAAGAAGTGTGCTGAACTTGGTCAGCCTATCCACGATGACCCAAATAGTGTCATTTCCACTTTTGGTCTTAGGTAACTTGGTAATCAAGTTCATAGTTACCATTTTCCATTTCCAAGTGGGAATTTCTAATTGTTGTAGTAGTCCTAACGGTTTCTGATGTTCAGCCTTAACTTGTGAACACGTCAGACACTTAGCTACATAAGTGGCTATGGATTTCTTCAAACCCATCCACCAATAATTTTTCTTCAAATCTTGATACATCTTGTCACCACCCGGGTGAACAGAGTATCTTGAATTATGCGCTTCCTGGAGGATTAGATCTCTAAGTCCTCCAAAGATTGGAACCCAAATTCTATCATTAAATCTTAGGATTCCGTCATTTCCAGACGTTAACTGATCCACAGTTCCGCCTAATCCCTCCTTAGGGATATTAGCCTCTAACAAGGCTTGCTTCTGCGCATCTAATAGCTTCTCACTTAAGCTATTTCTGAGCTCAATGCTCTTAGCTTAATCCTTATAGGTTTCACCTTTTCCTTGCGACTTAAGGCATCGGCAACTACATTTGCCTTGCCTGGATGGTAGCGAATTTCGCAATCATAATCATTAAGAGTTTCCATCCAACGGCGTTGTCACATGTTCAATTCTTTCTGATTGAATATATGCTGGAGACTTTTATGGTCTGTGTATATAACACACTTTGTGCCATACAAGTAATGTCTCCACAGTTTTAGTGCAAATACAACGGCGCCCAATTCCAAATCGTGGGTGGTGTAATTCTTTTCATGCACCTTTAATTGTCATGATGCATAGGCAATCACCTTGCCTTTTTGCATTAGCACACAGCCCATGCCAGTGTGCGATGCATCACAGTAGACTACAAATTCCTCAATACCCTCAGGTAGAGATAACACAGGAGCGTTGCTCAACTTGTGTTTAAGAACCTCAAAAGATTCCTGTTGCTTTGGACCCCAATTATACTTAATACTCTTACGGGTCAAAGAAGTTAAAGGAGTGGCTATCCTTGAAAAGTTCTCAATGAACCTCCTATAGTAACCAGCCAGTCCTAAGAAACTATGAACTTCTGTTGGGGTCTTGGGCACTTCCCAATTTATTATAGCCTCAATTTTGGCGGGATCCACTTGGATACCACGCTCACTTACCATGTGTCCAAGAAATTGGACTTCTCTAAGCCAAAATTCGCATTTAGAGAACTTCGCATAAAGTTTCTCCTGCCTTAATAATTCTAGGATGCACCGAAGATGTTTCTCGTGATCAGCTTGATTACGAGAATAGATAAGTATGTCGTCTATGAAGACAATGACAAACTTATCCAAATACGGTTTGTAGACTCTATTCATGAGATCCATGAACGCTGCTGGTGCATTTGTGAGCCCAAAAGGTATCACTAAAAATTCAAAATGACCATAGTGGGTCCTGAAGGCTGTTTTAGGAACATCTTCACTTCTAACCTTCAGTTGATGATATCCTGATCTTAAATCTATCTTAGAAAAATAACTAGCCCCTTGAAGTTGGTCGAATAAATCATCGATCCTGGGCAGAGGATATCTATTCTTAATGGTTGGCTTGTTTAGCTCCCGATAGTCGATGCACATTCACATCGAACCGTCTTTCTTCTTCACGAAAAGGATAGGAGCTGCCCAAGGCGAGGAACTAGGCTGAATAAAGCCTTTCTCTAAGAGTTCGTCTAGTTGAACTCTTAGCTCATTCATTTCGGTTGGAGCTAGCCTATATGGGGCTCTTACTACGGGTGCTGCTCCTGGTATGATATATATTCTGAACTCCACTTTCCTATCTGGGGGTAGGCCTGGTAATTCTTCAGGGAAAACATCGGGATACTCCGAGATAACTGGTAAGTCTTTTATGCTTTGTTTAGGCTCATTGATGGTTACTTGTGCCATGCAGACGACACAGCCTCTTCTCAAACACTTGGATGCCTTAAATAACGACACTTTGTCTGGCAGTCCATAGTGTGAGTCGCCAAAGATGATGATCATTTCACCGATGGGGTCTTAATCTCGATGAGCTTTTTATCGCAGGCAATGCGGGCTTGGTTATGAGATAACCAATCCATACCTAAGACAACATCAAACCCCACCAATTTCATTGGCAAAAGAGAGATAGGGATGGAATGATTCTTAATGGATATGGAACATCCATCAAGAGTAGAAGAAGCAGTTTCTAAGGTTCCATCGGCAAGTTCTATCTCATAAGTCTTATCTAGAGTTCTTACAGGCAGATTTAATAGTTTACTAAACTTATGATCAACAAATGATTTATCTGCACCCGAATCAAATAACACTCTAGCAAAAATATCATTAATGGGAAAGTACATGTTATGACGTTATTGTCATTAACAGCTTCCTTAGCAGTTAGAAGAAAGGCGCGTGCATTCCCCTTCTTGGCCTCTCCAGGCTTCGGATATTATTCTTTGAATTCTTAGGGCAGCTAGTTGCAATGTGCCCTTTTTCATTGCAAATATAACATACAGCATCCTTAAGATCCTTACAATCTAGGGTCTTATGCCCCTTATTTTACATATGCCACAAGGTCTAGCTTGTGGGTCAAGATTACACTGTCCCCAGTGTCTTCGGTTGCAAGTCTTACAGAATGGCATCACAGCCGACTTGCTTTGGTTCCCTTTGAACCCGAACTTCCCTTTATTTTTCTTATTAAATCTATGGGAGTTGTTTTCCTCTCTCTTCCTTTTCCAGTCAATTTAAGGCTTGACTGACTTCTGCCTCACTATATCAAGGGTGAGGGAGAGAGATAGGTCAACAACAGACCTATAGGTACTAGGCTGAGCAGCCTTTACCATGCCCTTAATCTCAGGCGCTAATCCATTTATAAAACGCGCAATGCATTTGGATTCAGGGGTAATTAAATAGGAAACTAACCTAGATAGGGAATTGAAATCGGAAACATACTTCCGACAGTCTAGGTTTTTCATGGAAAGAGACAAGAAGTCTGTCTCTATTTTCTCCACCTCATGGGTTGGGCAATAAGTTTCCTTTATTAATTCAACAAACTTGGACCATCCCAAGTTGTACAGGTGTACCTTACCTGTTGATTGAATCATGGCCTTCCACCATGTTAGGGCATCGCCCTTGAAGGATTGTAATACATACTTGACCACGTCCTTTTCAGCACAACTGCTGATGTCAACGATAGTCTCCATTTCGTCTAGCCACTTTAGAGCTTCTACGGCTCCTTTTTCCCCATTAAAGTCTTGGGGTTTACAGGAGACAAAGTATTTATAGGTACACCGTCTTTAGCAGAACGGGACCTATCAGCAAAGTCTGCTATCCTTGGTTCACTCTTCGCAATTGAAGAGTGAACAGAGCTCTCTTTATGAGCTGAAGATGGTGGAATATATAGGGGTCTAGAGCGAGTGGCACTCGGCTCTCTTAGCCTTTCTATGGCCTTACTCATGGCCCTTTCCACAGCCGCATCAATGCGAGTTTGGAAATCATTATCATTATTTATGGCTATATTTTCGGCGTCTTTGACGTTCCGATGGCTACTTTGTGCCTCATTAGAATTAGCCATTCTTCAAAGCTTTGGTTCTATATACCAAATAAAATTTCTCTTAGCCATGGTATAATAACCATATCGGCTTTTTAAACATTGGATATAAGAAAATCCATTGCCTATGCTAGTGTGAATAACATCACAACTCTTAGGCTTAATATAACTACATTTGGCCTAGGTCTTAATAGGACCATCATAGGCAAATTACAATCTGGACATAGTCCATATATTATAGACAGGGGACCAACAAAGTCACAACTGTCATTGTCATATTTGACAATTACATATATAGCACATAGGCTTGTCACTAAGGACATCTTAATATATGGCACATAGGCCTGTCACTAATGGACATAGGATATGGCACTTAGGCATGTCACTAATGGACATATAATAGGGCACATAGGCATAATATTGCTAATGGATGTTTAATTATCATCGCACTGATGATAGTAGCCAGGATCAAATAGATCACATAGGCTTTATAGAATAGATCATAACCCGAAAGGGTAATACATCACTAATGGATGTCTAATCACCGCACTGGTGATACTAGCCGGTTTTAGCCGGGATCAAATAGATCACAAAGGCTATATAACCGGGATCAAATAGATCACAAGGGTTATACAAAATACATCTCTAATGGATGTTCAATCACCGCACTAGTGATATTAGCCGGGATCACACAGATCACAAGGGCTTTGTAGCCGGGATCAAATAGATCACAAAGGCTATATAACCAGGATCAAATAGATCACAAGGGTTATATAAAATACATCTCTAATAGATGTTTAATCACCGCACTGGTAATATTAGCCGAGATCAAACAGATCACAAGAGCTTTTTAGCCGGGATCACACAGATCACAAAGGCTATATAACCGGGATCAATTAGATCACAAGGGTTATATAAAATACATCTCTAATGGATGTTTAATCACCGCACTGGTGATATTAGCTGGGATCAAATAGATCACAAAGGCTATATAACCGGGATCAAATAGATCACAAGGATTATATATAATACATCTCTAATGGATGTTTAATCACCGCACTGGTGATTTTAGCCGGGATCAAACAGATCACAAAGGCTATTTAGCCGGGATCACACAGATCACAAAGGCTATATAACCGGGATCAAATAGATCACAATGGTTATATAAAATACATCTCTAATGGATGTTTAATCACCGCATTGGTGATATTAGCCGGGATCAAATAGATCACAAAGGCTATATAACCGGGATCAAATAGATCACAAGGGTTATATAAAATACATCTCTAATGGATGTTTAATCACCGCACTGGTGATTTTAGTCGAGATCAAACAGATCACAAAGGCTATTTAGCCGGGATCAAATAGATCACAAGAGCTATATATAAGGTTGGGACATAGTCCATTACCTTGAAGGTTAGTATGATTCCTCAAGTCACACAACCAAGAGTATGCACATTATTTGAATGTTAACATAAGAGGATCTTAATGGTTGATTATAAGTCCCGGTCGCATTGACCTAATGACTTGGAGGCTTGAACTTAGTCCACCACCTCTAGATAGAAGGATAACTTCCCTTAACTATCATATATTTGGCCAAATATGTGGTCTGTGCCACTTGGTTATAATCAAAACCATTAAGATCTTTTTGGAATTATATCGGGAGCATAAATTTCGAATAAAATTGATACGCTCGTTTTCAAGAGGATGAATACATATATATATAATTTCAAAGTACTTCATTAAATTTCCATAAGAAATTATAATACTTGAAACAAATAAATGAAATGGATTGTCCATGCAAGGACTAAAAGAAACAAAATATCCACGCAGGGACTAAAGAAATAACAATGTCCACACAGGGACTACATATAATAGAAAAGACTTCACTCGTCTTTCTTTCCCTTGACTAGCTTGGAGAGTTTCTTGAAGAACTTATTTGTCTTCTTCTCCGTTTTCTCCGCCTGCTGCTGCATCTCTTTCATTCTTTCTAAGGCCTCATTGATGGCCTCAAATGGTGGCGGAGGTTGTGGTTGGGGTTGTGGCATAACCGGATACTGGTACCCATAAGTTGGATATCCAGTCGATGGATAAGTAGGTGGGAAAGGAGACGGGTAAAGTGCGTTGTGCATAACCGCCTGCATGTATGGGTCTTGCGACCATGCTTGATAGTCTACCGGTGTAGACGAGTTAAAAGGATCATATCCAGACGTGTCTGGATATGTAGGGATTGGGTTAGTATAACCCGATGGTGGTGGTTGAACAGCAGGTGTTGGTGTTGGTTCCACTATAGGTGGAACATTAAGGGTCCACCCATTTGTGGGTCCTCTTGAATGGTGGGGTAAGAATTGGGCAAAGGCGGCAGCGATCCCTACCTTTGTCCGGCACGTACTGACATACGTGTTCCACGCTTCCTCCTTGGTGGCTCAGGTGGTTGTTGAGGTTGGTCCACGGGTTCCATGTGGACATCTTCTTGAACCGGAGGTGGTTGAGAGTGGTGAGAAGGAGTGTGGGTGAAAGTGAATTGGTTCCAGTATTGGTCCCACTCATTAGGACCTTGGTAGGGCGATCCGTCATATGAGTTTGAATCGCTCGAATTTCAATGGGATGCACATTTGATCCCGACTGTGGCATCTCCGGGTCGGAGTCCTCGTCCATAGGATGTGGCTCGTCCAACTGATTTTGATCGGCTGGCGGCGTGTTTAAGTAATGGTTGGGGTTAAACTCTTCATGGTAGGAGTGATGAGAATGGGAATGGTGAGAATGATAGGAATGGTGTGAGTGGTAAGAATTTTGGGAATGTGAGAGCGAGTGTCTATTAGAGACGGAACGTCTCGATGGTTGCCATGGAGACGAATCTCCTGATTCTTGATAATTATCTGAATGAGGTTGAGGGGAATACGCCCTGATGGTCCTCCTCTCATTGGACCTTTTCCTCGTCCAATTTGTCCTCTCACACGTGGCGGCATTTTCCTGTTAAAGTCAATTCAAAAACATACTATAACTTAATAATGAAATGAGTAATCCTAGGTCAATGCCTAGACTCGAAAGTCTAAGGAATGTGCTCGTGTAAGTTTGAGACTAAACACAAAAGGCTAGTGCTTAATTCTCTCAAACGTTGGATCTGATACCAACCCTGTCACACCCCGGATTTCCAAACCGAAATCCAAACACCGGTGGGCCCGGGTGGGGAGTATCATGACGTAAGTTGATAACATTATTGTCAATTAAACATAGCACAGCGGAAGTCTTGGAGTAAAATTACTATTACAAACCGAAATATTCGAAATCTAAAATAATATACAGGCTCGTAAGAGAAGATCCACAGGCGGATCGTAAAATGTACATAGAAAGAATACAAAACAGACGTTAGGCAGATCTAAGGATTTACAAGATCCTCTTATTCTCTACCGAGCTGCTTCCGGCCTATTTCGTATTATACCTGCAGATTAGCCTTTGAAAGATACGTCAGCTTACGCTGGTAAATACACCCAACAGACTCATTTTGAAAACATTAAAAATGATTTTAAGTGCAAACGGAACAAAATATTTTATTAACTTAGGAAGGTTAACCTTGCAATGGACCACGCAATAATAATTTACCGTATCCCAAGCCCTTATAGGGAAAATAAGTCGAGAGTATTTACCTGAGCTAGTCTTCTTCTTTTATTTTTAAATAACTCAGCCGTATACAAAAGTACCAAGTGCAGATAGCATTTACCGAGAAGGCTCTAGTCTGGATTATGGCATAAGCTAGCCAATTAAATACTAACGGTCTTATAAAACGAATAGTGTACATGATCATTACGTATAACGCTTGATTAAACGATGATCGGATAGAATGTAGTTTAAACCCGACAAGTAATTGACTTGTATAATATGGGTAAACTATAAACATTCTGGATTTGAGGCTAAATGACAAGGTTAAACCCGTTACGGTTAAATTCCGTAATATAGTTACATATACGTAATTGTGCGCATAATAGCGATATCAGGTAACCGGATAAGTCATGGACAAGTTCTATATGCCATTATACTTTAAATAAGTTAAAATATCAGTAGGATATCAACTTATATGCTCATTAAGGTTTTAAAACAAAACTATGCCTCATATGGGCATTTCGGTAATTTTATACATAGTTTATAAATTATTTGGGATTCTAAGTTTATAACATGTACCTACTGTAAATATGTTTAAAACAAGTTTTAAAATCAGTAGGTATCAAGTTTTGGTCAATAATATGGTTTAAAACCATATTATGCACCGAAACGACGCTTATGTCGTAAAATGACGTTTTTAAATGATGTTTACAAAAATTGACATTTGGATCAGATTAAAATGTTTAAAATATGTTATTTAATATAACATATCAGTAGATAAATGATTTATCTTGAAAAGATTTGATTAAAAATATTTTATAAGCCACAGGGGCTAAAACCGTCATTTATCGACATAGTTTGAGGACTTGCTTGAAAACTCAGTTTATAACTTAGTTTAACATCCCAAATAATCCTACTTATAATATTACATCAGTAGAAACTCATTTTCAAGTTCATTACCATTTAAAACCTTGTTTTATGTAAAAAGGGCGTTTTGGTCAAAGATGACGTAATTATGGAACTTGCGCATAAACTTGGATTCTGATTATGATCATGTAATATAACCTCAAAGGGTTATGCTACATTATATTATGATCATAATGCAACTTTAGATCAGTAGGTAACTAATCTAAATCGGGTCAGAATCGAAAGTCAAAGTAGAAGTCAAACTTCGCGACTTTCGGTTGCGAACCGACCCTAGAACTGAAATTACGAGCCGAACATGTTTATACATGTCTAATAATTATTACCAACTTGTTTAAGTGTCAAAACAGGTTTCATAACATATATAAGATCAATTTATGATTTTTCTGAAAAATGGCCTGTTTGACTTTTTAATAACATAACTTTGACCCGTCAATTGGTCTAGCAAACTTGATCTTTAGGAGGTGCCCTTTATAGGGTACTAACACCCACCTTATTACGATCACTTAGCCATGTTCATTTTGAACAACGGTTGGACCATAATGGTCTTAACCGAAAGTCAAAGTGTAAAGGCTTGACTTTTGGCTATAGAAGCCTAAAAACGAAAATGCACAAAGAAGGAACACTTACCAGTGATTCCTAGATGCAAAAGAACTATGTTGGATTGCTCCTTTTAGTTAGGAACTTCCAGAGGAGGAAGAAGAGTAAATAAGAAAGGTGCAAGTTGAAATGGTGAACTTAAGCACCTATTTATAGTTGGAGAGCTCAAAGGAGGTGAAGTCAGGTGTTTAGGGGTGTAAGAAGAAGCTTACAAGTGTCCCAAAACGTGGCATAGCAGTTTAGAGAAGCCATGGTTTCAAATTAAATGGTTTTGGAGTTTTGCTTGGAGACCAAATAAACTTTCTACAGCAGAGCCTGTCTCACGAGGCGCGAGAGACACAGGCCGGGTCTCTCGCGGCGCACGACCGCACCTAATTCAGTTTCAAAATTTGACACTTTGATCCCTAAACTATATAAAGCTTATAAAAACCATTTTAAACACCTTTTTGGCACTTTTAGTCCTCCGTAGCCAAAACTTGGCATACCCGAGATGTATGCCCGGACATTGTCGAGCTCTTGGTTCGTTAAAAGGTCACTCAGAGGTACAAATTAACATGTTGACACTTTTTATCCCTCCATTATCCAACTTTCACATATTTACAAAATTGAACCCTCTCGTCCAACAAATGGCACGTATGAGAGTTAGGACTTCACAAAGGATCACTCAGAGGCTTATTGCAAGCATGTTGATTCCAATGTCACTCAGAGGCTAGGCATGTGATATATCAGTCACTCAGAGGCCAAGTTTCAAGCATGTTGACGTATCAGTCACTCAGAGGCTAATGATTTAAGCATCAGTCACTCAGAGGCTATTATTTATGCATGTTGATATCGGTTTGTCACTCAGAGGCTCAACTTGAGCATGTTGACGCCTTTAGTCCTTACTGGTCTTTAATAGACTATATTAAAATACAACACGTGTCACTATACTATTGGACACGATTTTTACAGGGTGTTACAGTATGTCGCCGTAGTGACATTTTGCGGCTTCCATCGTACACCATTGTGATGTTTTATTGTTTTGATTGTTCTGATTCTGGTTCGGAATTATGAGGTATAATCTTTGTTCACCGTTTTAGGTTACGTTTTTCGGGTTGTTTTGACTAAGTTTGACCAGGGTTTTTTACCATTTGGGCTACTATTTATGAAGATGAGACCTTGTGTTTCATCCGGGATCTTATTTCCAAAGCAGATTTGATAACTTTGTTTATGTTTTGTTTGACGTATGAACTTGATTTGGCAAACGATGAAGATGAATCGTTATTCGTATAAGAGTTTTCGCTCTGATATGGCTTTTTATTAGTCTCTCTGATTGTCGATATATGAGCATGTAGGATATGATTATCCTTATTATTTGGCTTGGTAGATATACTTGCAGCCATTTTAAGCTTATGAGCTTGATTTTCTTTGAGTTCTTTTTTCGGTTATGGCTTACAAGATACAACATGTTGATCTTTTATTTGTTATCCATGTGTTATTGCCTATCCAATTGTCACTACTCATTAGATTTCGGATTCAACAGGTGTAACTTATTTATATATTATCAATTAACAACATACTTTGCCACTAAGGAGTTGTACCTGTTGCTATTTAAGTTTTATGTGCATAAAGGTGTTGTATATACATTTTGGGTTTGTACCTTTGAGTGTTTTATAGTCTGATTTTTCCAGATGTTAACTTCATTAGGCTTGTATGTAAGTTGCACAAAAGACTGTGATATATGGATATGATTGTGTTCGGTGTTTGGCCTGCCATTTTTATATGCATCCATGCTATGGCTCGGAGCTTTGATAATCGTTTAGCCTTTTTTTTATACTGCACATGAGGCGTAAACGATTTGTTGTAAATTGATAAGATATAAATATATTGTAAATAGGCTATGATGTGTATAATCTAGGTTTGTTAACTGAGAACCTAGAAGACTTATTAAAGCAACCGCTCAGCCCAAGTTTTCTGATCCTAGAGTATCGATTTTACAAACATGTTTAGTTAGTACTCTTTTACGCATGTTTGGTTTTTTTTTAGGAGTTTATAAAGTGTATTAGGTTGGCAATGACGAATCGGTTAATAAGATATTTCATGACTAAATGTGCATTAAAAAAGTGTGTCCGCAAGCCATTTCTTATTGAGTACTGTTACACTTTTAATCTTCTTATTGTCATTATTTGGTTATAAAAATTAAGCTAATTTGTATGTGAATGTATAGATATAAAATGTCAAGTTGCAAGGACTACATTAACGTTTTCAAACAGCTTAAATGTGTTCTAGAGGATATGGTTGAATCAGATCGCAATATAATTGCTAAACTCAACAAGCTAACCAAGCGGGTTAGCAAAATCTGCGAGAAACAAACAAAACTGCAAGTCGCGATTGAGGCGCTTTACACGTGGCATGTTGGTCCTAATAATGTTGATAATAAATAGTAGGTTAACCTATAATACTTACTTAATACATCAATTGTAAATTTTCTATAATCTATATTAACTTAACAATCAGTGTTATTATGTATTGTGTTTTCTTAATGCTCTATTTTGTTAGTATTACAAACTACATTGTCTGCTAACAAGCAAAAGCGTAGGTATCATCTGGTTGTATAATAAAAATCCACTTAACGGGCATTACCATGTTTTTATTAAAACATTTTTCATGTACTATAAAAACAAGCCCCTGATCCAATATTAATCTACATTTTTCACACAATGGCATTTACAGGAACAACTCTAGACAAATTACGTAACTGCTACAAATTCTAGTAAAAAAAAAAAATATTTTTCAAATACACAATCCTTAAATAATAAATCATTTCTATAAATAACCAACTTAACACACATGAGTAATTACTGGCCCTTTGGATGATTGTTAAATGCATCACATCTACGTCTAACCTCTCCTTGATCTCCGGTTTTAACCTGGTACACGCTTGTCTTCTCCATCGCACGCGCAAAATCATGAAAAAACAACACCTGATCCCTAGCGTATTCCTCCACGATCAGTCGGGTTCTTGGGTCGGACGCCATAGCCTGATCCGTACCCAAAACCCCAAGCCCGTTAAATTATTTAAATCAAATAATCCCAGCTGAAATCGGGTCAAGAAAGGCCGAAATCGTTGGGTCATTCGTGCTATTCGCGCACATCCGTTTTAGCTTTTCCGCTAACTTCGGGTGCACTGCGGGGTCGGGTTGGGGGCCGAAACCGGCTTTGAAACTCTTTACAATGGGCAAACCCAATAGAGTTTCCACCACCCACTAAGGCCACCATTGCCCTAACGGTATAACGGTGAGATTCGAATATTTTAATAATAGAATCTACTGACATATTTGATCTTCCCAAATTACCCTCCACATTTGTTGCTTTAGATTCCAACCCATCTTTCCGACCAAATTTTATATCATAATGTGGGCCCCCAACTTGAATGATCAAGTCGTGGGTGGCGGCTGCGAGGACGTCGGAGCATGAAACAACGCCGGGCATTCGATCTCGAGTGCCATTTTGACACGATTGGCGCCGAGTGACTCGTTGATGTCTTGGTCGGTTCAGCTTTGTTGTAGGCGTTGGAGGCGATGAGGACGGAGGCGTCGCAGCCGCCGACCATGCAGTCGTGGAAGAAGAGGCGGAGGGTGGCGGCAGCGGTGGTGGGGGTGGTGGATTGTTTCGGACGACGATGGTTTGGACGACTTGGTGGAAACGGGGGCATGTTTTGGCGTAGTAGTCGGAGGTGAGGGGTGGTGTTGTTGGTTGGTTTGGGAAAGAGAGGAGAGAGGATGAGAGGAGGAGGAGGGTTGTTAATGGGAATGATAATGGTGGTGGGTTAGCCATGGTTAAGAGAAAGAGAAGGGGAGAGAGGTTGAGAAAAGATAAGTCAACAAGGGATTTAGGGTGGTGAGAAATTGCCGGAAAGGTGTTGTAGAAGGATTTTGTTGCCCCCCTATATTTAGCAACTATTTGATCCACACAAATTTAAGTGATTATAAATTTGATAAAAATTTATATATTTATGCAATTAGAAGAATTGGTTATGAGTGTAACGAGGGGAGTCGTGTCATTTAGTCTCAAGCTCGGTTTGTGAGTAATTTTCAAGCTTGAGTTTTAGACGGGCTCGGTTCGGTGTGACTCGTTTATTTTATATTTATACAAATAGTAGATTGGTTTAGGTTTCAAGTGTAGACAAACCCTGTATCTCAAGTTCTGGCTTGAGTTCTTTTATTAGATGAGCTTCGCTTTTGGCTTAAGTTCGGGATTGAACTGTTAGATGCTACAGATCGATTTGAGATGGTTTGTCTCCAAATAAATTAGAGAAGAAGAGAGACACCTGTTTGGGCAGTGTTGTAAAAATCGCGACTAGTCGTCGATTAATCGCTAGTCGGCCAGTAACTGGGTAATTTTTCGTTAATCAGTCCATTATCGCTATTCGGCTCTAGTCGGACCTAGTCGAGCCTACTTGGCCGGCCAAAAATCAGCGATTCCGGCCAGATTCCGGCAAAAAACCTGTATATTCCAGCCAAACCTCTAGATTCCGGCCAATTTCCAACAAAACCATGTGAATTCTAACAATTAATTTAAAAATGAGTTGAGTAAGAGTTAAAACTTAGCTATTTAAAATATATATATATAAAAATGTGTATATGTATACATAAAACTTAAAATTATATATAAAAAACCCGATCCGATTAATCCCGAGTAATCCCAAGTAGTCGCTAGTCCCTACCACACCGGCCTACTAGCGACTAGCGAGTTCTTTAACCTTGTATTTGGGGCATATTTTATATTTTTCATTCACACCAAAACATTAAAAATGATTTATATAGGGTTGCAACCAAAGAGAGTTAAACAAAAGAAAATGAAAGAAACATGCATTACCACTAATCCAACTTTTCTAAACACTAAGCATAGAAAAAGAAACAATGAAAATGCAGTAAGGGAGCATGGGAAACTGATAAATCATGGGCTGCATGGTGACAATTGGGGATGGCACATTGTTGGGTACTTATCATGATTCACGAACTCATTTAAATTTGGCGGTACTCAACTTTTAGCTAGCAAGCAGATATTGAGTAGGTCACAAGTTGTTCCGTTCACTTACACCATAGTTTAATTTACTTATGGTAAATGGTTCATAAGTTGGTTTGGGTCAAATTAGGTTTTTGAAATGGGTTATAACTGTTTGTGCCTGAGATTAGAATCTAACCATATGTCTCAAGAGATATTAAGTGAAATAAAAGGTTAAATATGGCCCAACTACTGATTTTAATTATGTAAATTATGGCCCATCTAGTATAACTGTTTGGGCATGCAATACAATGTAGTTTGCAGACTACATATTAAGTGAATATGGTCCATCTATTCATTATAAATTATGACCCATCCAATGCAACTGATTAATAAGTAGGAGATAAAAATATATTTTTTATGATCAACAGAACTAGGAGATAAAAATATGTATAACATGTAAATTTGTCCAAACTAAGGAACAACCTATTATATCATAATATAACATGGTTTCTAAGTCGCATGTTAAAACACATAAAAAAATTTCACTTAATGTTGTATAATCTCTGAATTGGTGTTTCATCTGAAAGGATTCTTTGTCTACTGTTTTTATGTGTTTATGTATGGAATGAAACACAATATATATGCAGCCATCATTGGGATAACCTATAAATTGAAGATGAAGAGCTTAAGAGTTAACTCCAAGTAAATACTAAAATCAACGAACATAAAAACCAATGTAAATAGGATGAAAGTTATGTCAGTTATGATTTATGAACTTTAAAAGCCTTGGGGAGAAAGGCTTGCAGAATATTGTCCAACACGATCACTATGTCCTGAACCTAGATTGTCTTCTAGACACACATGTCCAATTATAGGCACGAACTAGCTACAAGTATCACATGGACGAATCAATGTCCACGATCGAAAAGCCCTTCAAGACAAAGTCTTGTATATCCATCTTCAGATGGGTGCACCCTACTTCAAAGGCACAAGATTTGGATGACATCAAAGCCAAATGGTTTAGACATGTGGCACCAAAAGGTAACGAATTATGAATCTAGTATAACGTAGTCAAGACCGTGTCATACTAGACTGTGGTGCTTGTAGAGGGTACTCATATTATATATATTATTAAGCCCATTAAGTCTAACCGTCTTTGAAATCAATATCCACCGATAGATCTTGCTAGGATAAAATATCGGCCATTTAAACTCACAAAAGAAACCGCTGTGGTGGCGGTTCAGGGCACTTATTTGCAGTTTCTCAGCCAATTGTTTTGCTCCGCATTTTTCCGCCCATGATCTCCACATCTTTGGTGGTTATCTCCTTATTTTAGCGACGGTTATACGTAGTGGAATTATATGTATTATTAAGCCCATTAAGTGTAACCGTCTTTAAATTGATATCCACCGTTAGATCTTACTGAGATGAAATCTCAGCCATTTAAACCAACAAAAAAACCGTTGTGGTGACGATTCAAGGCAGTTATTTGCAGTTTCTCAGCTAGTGGTTTTGCTACACATTTTTCTACATATGATCTCCACATCTCTGGTGGCTATCTCCTAATTTTAGCGACGGTTATACTTAGTGGAATCATTTTGGTATCATTCTCGCCGTTTGATCAGGATGAGAAGAAATCTCATCCGTTTAAAAGATGATGATCCTTCTAGAAGCATAGGTTATCTGCGATTTGAATAGGAGTATAATCATGCAAAGCAGCTGCATCAAACAAAAATGAATCTCAAGTTAGGGGTGGGGTGCTCAACTTTTTATCACTCACCACACACAATCAGCTTTTGTCACGTCATCGAACTTCACTCCATAACTAGTGATGGAATTCAGTGAGGGTGCCCATCACTAGTGATGGTTTTTTTTAAATAATAAATTAATGATAACAGTTTCATTTAAATAAATATTACATTAAAAAGAAACCCTAAATTACAAACTAAAAAAAACTACCCATTGCAAAGTAAAAAAAACTAAAAATTATACGGCATCTCCCAACCTCACTTTTCACATATTCGCGTTTGCGTTGAAGTAGGATCGACCTAAAGGGTTCGTTAAGAGTGTCGTGCAATTGTAAAATGACGTTTAAATCACTATTTTTTTTGTTTTCGGTTAAGTGTATAATATACGCCTCGTCACATTTAAGTTTTGAAGCCGCAAGTTTTTCTTTTCTGTTTTTGGCTTCAACCATTTCCACCAACCTAGCCGCTTTGAATTCGACGAAGTCCACCACCGCTTCCTTTCCTCTGCTTGATGATTCACCACTTTTCTTACGATGCGGCCTTGTGGGTGTTTCATCTTGTTCGGGTTCGTCATCAGGTAGGTCGAGGGAATGTTGCTTGATATACCATCGTTAGAAATAGTGTAGTTCCTGGACTCAGAAGTTTTTAATCTTTTGGAACCTCCTCTTTTCTTTGGAGCCATCGGCCCATCCATGTCGACCGACGAAACCGGTACCCACTTCGGGTGATGTCTCACAACGTCCCATGACGCCGTGTGTGGAAAAATTTAAATTTGTATGTCCTGCAATACTCTTATAGGGCGTTTTTATGATAGTCGCCTCGCTCGTTCAGGTTTGTGGATTTTGGGTCTACAAAATTAAAAAAAAAATTATAACAAGATAAAAAGTAACAAAATAAAATAATAATATAAAAAATTACCAATTGAATGAATCAAGCGTTAAATTTACTCATTTTGGTTCAAATCTCCCCACTTTGACGTCATTTGATCCATGTTGCGTTCGATTGAATCGGAAGTTTGGAAAAATGTGCAATAACTCGTCGCCAAAATAAGTCTCTTCTTTGTTCATTTGAATGTTTTTTTTTTTGTTTTTGGAGGTGTGCAAGTATGCATTGACCAAGGCGACCTCCTTAGCGCTCGTCCAAGCTCTCCGAGCACCGGCTATTGGGACGATATCAACTTCTACATTGTCTTCTTCCTTTTTTCTTCTTCTTCTTCTTGAACCGATTCACTATCGTCATCATCTTGTTGTTGTGGTTCGCGATATGCACGGGAGAATTGGTAGATGAGATTGTTATCTTCTAGTGGGTCGAGTGACATTTGATTAAACGGTTGGTGTTGAACGGCGGGGTTTGAAATGGTGGAATAAAAGGTTGGTTTTGATACGGATGGGTTTGAAACGGTTCATTTTGAAAGGGATGGTTGGGAAAACGGTTGGATTTGAAATGGTGGGATTGGGTCGGCTTCATCATGCAAGCGAAATCTCGCCAGCTGGCCAAGATTAGCTCGAACCTTTGGCCGTGTGGGTTTTTTCTTCGAACCCCAACCGCGTTTGCTTGAACCTTCCAATTTTCAGTTTAGAATGTAGAGTGTAGAGAGGGTATTTTTTTGTGGGTTTAAAAGGTTAAAATGTATGGTTTATATATAGTGTTTAAGTTTTTTTTTTTTAATGCCAACAATCCCTCCAACGTTCACATTCCAATCTTCACGTGTCATGGCCACAACGCGTTTTCATCACCACGCATGGTCAGCCTTGATGGCGTCGGTGTTCCATGCGTGGTCAAACAACCACTAACCACCACCATGTAGCGCTCCCACCCCCTTATTACAACTATCCTCCATTCCTACCCTAAACTTACCATGGCTAAGCTTTCCTCTCCCCACCCTCACCAGATACGTGGATGATAACGCCGATGTCGGTGACCACCCACCGGAGTGAAGCCTACAATCACCGTTGTTAAGACCTGTGTTCTTCCTCTCACCCTTGCAAGAAATCAATTGACGGTAAACTAGTGTGCTTCCTCTCCTCCCAGACCTATGTTCCTCTACTAGATTTGGGTTTTTCTTTTTGCTTTGTTATATTTATTCACGTCTGGTCTTGATTTCATTAGGTTCTTTGTTTCACCATCCTCTATTTTCATCCTTGATTATTGATGAAATTGATGGAAATCAAATCTAGGTTGAACACTGGGAATGACCAAATTGATTCACTTTTATCCAAGTAATTTTGTACTGTTCTATTCCCCTAAAAACCTTATTTCAATTGAAGTTTCATTGTTAACTTGATTTTGTTTTTATGTAGTAGTCATGGGAGGACCTGGACGTGTATGGCTTTTTCTCTCTGTATTTCATCTGTCGGTTATTTCTTTTCGTATAATTAGGTTTAGCATTAATTTTGTACATTGGTGATGTTTACTAATCTATACTTGATTTTGACTGAAGGATGGTTGGGCGTTGACAGTCAAGCACAAGTTAGACCTTATTTTGATGCTGCTACAAATGTATGCTCTTTTAGAGAATGGATCTTAATGAATTAATTTGTGTTTGAAGGCGAAATAAAACTAGAACATGGGAAATCTCTGGATAATTTAATTGGACCCTCGAATACATATGAAGCAACTAGATTTGGGTTTGATTTATAAAAACTAGAAGAGTAACCCGCGTGCGTTGCGCCGCGGGCAACGAAAGTGACATGCAGGCGATCAGATTCACAAACTACAGTTATGCAATCAATGCTAACAAAATAATAAAAATAGTACCCCGACTGTATAAGTTATATAAATTCTTAAACCTTTATTCTTCCTTCACATCTCACAATTGCTTACCAGTTTCTTGGTGAAAGACCAGATTCATCTAACTGCAGCTGACTTGAAATAATTTTTTTGTTGTCATACCTCATTACAAGCTCTGCTTTTTGTGAGAGATTTGCGTTGATAGTCATAGTTGTGAGGTATGTAGACTCCAGCTGAAACAGTCCTGTTTAGGGATACGGTTAGATGTCATATGCATGGAACAAAACCTAAATAAGAAATGTTTAAAATTTGGCATTGGTTAGTTACCACCAAATAACACGAAATGTGTTTAAGTAATCGTAGTCGGCAACATCGGTAGTTTGCGAGAGGTCATGCTCGTCTACGGCGGTGGTGGATAAGCAAAATTCAATGATAAACAGCAAAAGAAATTATAGTATTTGTTCCTGGGTTAACAGGCGTAACGCAAAGGAAGGGAAATTTGGTGGTCTACCTTGGTGATGAGTGGCCCACCGTCAATATGGCCAATAAAAGCACAAAGGCTTCAAAAATGGTACAACCATATGACGCACAAAGTACAACCAATTTACACGTAACAACAAAACAAATCCCACCGCCATATATTAACCAATCAATAAACGCTAATCATCGTTGTACAAATAAAAAAACAAAGAAAACATAACCTACAGCATGAAACACCAATTAGCACACCATGCAACACCATAATGCAAAAAACATGTTACAAATAGTTTGACTATGCAAGTTGATCTCGCTCGCTAGCTGAATGCACAAAAAAATAAAAATCAAATGGTCGATTTTTATATAATAAGAATATATCACTCACCAGATGCACCTTCTACATTATCTCTTCCACCAGACCTGCTTCCATCTCCCCTTACCCTTCATCAAAGTTTTCACCTATCAAACCAACATGTTTCCAAGTCCTTCCATCTTGGGCTTATGTTCAAATCATATATAAAATTTAAACTCTTGTATAAACATACCCAAAAACTCTTTATAAAAAATCACAAATTTATTGGAAGAAACATTGATGGGAAATGCATACTTAGTTCCATTATTACCTCAACCAAACCTGCATTACATAGTATGTGCATACAATAAACAATAATCAAATTAACAATCAAAGAAAACCCCAAAAGTGATAACAATTACTTACAATAAGAGAGAGACACATGACGATGAGCTTCCCCTTCTTCAATCTGAGTCTCTAACACCATCTTTCCCCTTCAACAAATTATACTTCAAACCGAACCCCTTTCTCTCATCTCTACTCCCCACAGAAATCATCCAAAACAAATTGTATGTTTCTTCTCTACAAACAAATAAACACAAAATACATATCGAAACAACAATAAAACTTTAAAATCTAATTGGCCCGATTTAGATAACCGAAAACCCATAAAAACCCACAAAGATTTCTCTAGAAAGATCAAGATCGGAACTAAAAGATTAATAAATTAAATTACCCACAATAAAAAGATAACATTTCAACTTGATCAAATTGTTGAAATCGAAGAAACTGGAGATGGGTTACTGCTACTTGTTTCGATCTTATTTTAGACAAAATCAAGGAGTCAGAAAACCAACAGAGAATCTGGTTTGGGGGTTCACCAGCAGCATTGTTCCTCTTTGTTCTGTGATTGTGTTATCTCTTCCACACCGTCTTGTCTTCCGGAGGCATCCCATGAGCTCCATTCGCAGTCTACCGAAATTATACCCAGATTATTATCCAAGACATGAAGGCAGACTGGAGCTTGGTCGTAACTTGACCGGATTCTTGCCGGAATTGTGTATTACCAAAAATAGTCTCAAACAACATATCAAGAGCAGACCTAATTGAAAATTTAACATGCAGTACAATACAATACCTACCGGATCTTCGTCGGAGATTGGCCGTTTATGAGTCGGAAGTGAGAGGCACTACCGTGCGCAGCCGGGCTCACCACCAAAAACAGTGGTCTTCTCTTTCTCTCTCTCTCTCTCTCTCTCTCTTTAAAATATGTGGAACTCTCTTTTTTCTCTCTCTATAATCTGTGTAATCATGTCTAGCAACGGCAGGGAATTCCGGTGATGTTCGTGCGGCGGCAGGGAACTCCGGTGGTGGTCTTCGGCAGTGGCAAGTGTTCGTGCGGTGGTTCAAACCACATCACCTTCACCATAGCACTTTTCTCTCTCTCTCTCTCTCTAACTCTTTCTCCATCTCTCTCTAGGGTTTGGTGTTGTGTTGGGTATGAAAACAAAAAAAAAAAAAAACAGGTAGATGATAGATAAATGAAAAGGCAGAAGATGACAAAACAAAACCACAAACTAAGCATAAAGTACAACCTTTTATGCCCTATAAATGATATAAAAAGTACTACATAAATATAAAATAAAGTACAATTTATATAATATTAAATATATATATAATATAAAAATTATACTATTATATAATGTTTAACTTTAATGTGGCATATATGTTTTATTCTGATATCGATTTGGTTTTTTTTTTTAATTTAACAGAAGGATTGCTTAATGAGGCTACAAAACAGATTAGACATTGCATATGAAACTTTAGTTCCAGAACACCAAGTAGGTGTATTTCAGTTTATATGTCATAGTTATATAAGATTTTGGGAGAACAAACACATATTTTTTATAATTATTGTTGATTTACCAGCTATGAATGGACTCTTGATTTCAAAAATGCCACCGCAAGCATTGTCTACCTGCCTTCCGATGTGATGAGATCCTCCTACCAGTTTGTACTCCCAGCTTCCATTCATTAAGAAACAACTCCAAGTGTCTGGTATTTAATACCTGCATTGTTACTACCTAATACACAAGAGATGATTAGGAAGAAAGTGTTGGTATTTGTCTCTGATGATTTTCTAACTTCAAAGTTTAGTATTTATTTTAAGTATTTTCGCACCATCATATGTGTTCAGGTCACGGACTGGGCATTGAACAAGTTGTAAATTTGAGCACACCATTCCATTTGGGGGATAGGTAACAGTGGATAGTTGAATACTGATCAAGCTTTGAAGATAGTTTTGCAAGATATTATTAGTTATTCATATTTATTGTCAAGCATTTGTATCTTATTGAATCATTCAATTGTGATTAGTGAATCTGAAACATAGTTATTTATGTAAGAAACTTAGAAACTCCTTTTTTTTCCAAAAGATTCAGATTCATTTACTAATCTTCATAAGTTACGTTATTTGTAAGCTACGCTCAAGGGGCATAGGCGCATAGCCTATGCTATGGAATACGTTCAAAATCTAACAGGTGCAACGTATCATAAGCTAATCGGCTTCTGGTACACCTAGAAAAAAGTATTGTTGCTTTCCCCTTATGAATTTTAATTCTTGACGTTTTGTTTATGTTTACATTTTACAGGTTAATCTTCTCTTTGATATAGTTAAAACAACAAGATCATGGTCTAGTGAAATGCAAGATTTTGGTAAGATTTTATTTAAGAATAAATTATGATGTATGATGATGTTTGTAACTATGATGAACAAACAAGGTTTAACATTTGGTAAAATGATTACATAATGGACAAAAGTCATTTTCTCTAGTCACGTATGAAATTAAGAATAAAAGTGTATGGTGATCAAGATGTGAATGATGATAGAAGATCAGACTAGAATATCAGATACACATTCATATATTTTTGTTATGTTTCATTCTAATTTATGCTTGAAACATTTAAATATTCAGTAGTTGCATGTACATTTCGTTTAGATATTTTTGTCATTTGTGGTTGATGCACTTTTTAATGTTTTAAAGGCTGGATGGATGCTTGAGCAACATCTGAATCCGGAGGTCGATGATGGAATACAGCAGCCCTGTCTATAGAAAGGTCCGATTGTTCGACGGTATGTTTTCTCTAAAAAGATTATGTATTTATATAAGTTAATATCACAAATTATATATAGTTGTGTCACAGTATATCAGGGGGTCTGTGTTTAGTTCAACGATCGCGACTGAACTTTATCTAAATCTACCTTTGCCTGCTGTCAGTGTGACCTTCAAAAACATGTATAGCAATACTTTCATAATTTTGCTTTCATTATAACAAACAATCAATATACTTGTATATTATGACTTTATTTATATTAAGAGTGTGGTGCCGCTTGTTACTTTCACAATGGAGGATGAACAAAGCAATGAGGACA
The DNA here is from genome assembly GCA_947069175.1 of Scalesia atractyloides. Taxonomy (NCBI): domain Eukaryota; kingdom Viridiplantae; phylum Streptophyta; class Magnoliopsida; order Asterales; family Asteraceae; genus Scalesia; species Scalesia atractyloides. The sequence continues at coordinate 9,861,524 of CAMTDV010000029.1, forward strand.
TGCACGTTGTTAGCATCATTGACAATTTATAATATTCGTTTAAAAGAAAGTGTTGCTAAGGTATGGTGTCTTTTTTTAATCTACAACCATAGCCTTTTGTTTGTAATTGCTAAAATTTTCAGTTATCTTATTAAAGGGAAATATGTACATATCGAAGGAACAATAATTGGTGTTGATTTGGATGAGGATTGGAAGTACGTACGTTGTAGCATATGTCATAAGAAGGCGACGTTTTCAGATGCATGCTACCTTTTGTTCGAAAAGCAATAGATATGTCGTCAACCCATTACCCAGGTCATGCGTAAGTTTCTTTAAGATATTAAAATACATATATTATATATTCTTATCACTTTTGTTTATTCAGTTATAAATTGGTCGTCCAATTATTGAACCAAGGAAAAGAGATTACATGTGTTCTCTTTGATGATGCTGCAAATCTTCTTCTTGGACTTACGGCTGAATAATCGATTAAAAGACCTTATCGGAGGTATACTTTTATATATTATCATATACTGATCACTACATATATGTCTGGAGCTTTATACGTGCATATGCCCACGTCTATATATGTACCCATTTATGTTTGTTTTTTTTCCTTTTTTGCATGCTTATTTTTCTTTATATGCTTATGTATAATATTAATTTGTGCATGCTTATAATATTATTTCTTCGTGTTTTTATAGGGTCCTGATAATCCTGCTACCACTACACTTCCTTCAACATGTCCTTCTGCTGATGTTGTTCTTGACGAAACTAACGAGTATTTAGCTCAGATCAATGATGACGAATGGGACATGGCACACGAGTTATTATGGGGACCATGTACTTCGCTGATACAATCTAAAACGTTGACGGTATTTATTTTCACGTGTAAACAAACTTTGTATATGTACTTTTTTCCTTACTCTTAATGCGCGTGTAACAACTTTAGGTAATTGTTGATATGGAACATGAGGTTGATTATGCCATTTCTAAGTCTGCCCCCAACAAACGATGCCACTTAATATAAATTATCTTTGTTTGTTACACTGTTAGCGTAACTCGTTCACCAGACAGGTATTAAACTAGTTAGACTAATAGACTTGACCCAATGAGCAGTGGCCTAACTCATGTTAGCCTACTAGAGTTAGCAGGGGCGGACTTACATAGTAACAAGGGGTAGCCTCCGCTACCCCTTAGCGCTCCGGCGGTAGTGTAAATTTTGGAAAAATTTGACGTTTTTTCGATTTCATTACCCCTTTCTTTTAGGCGCTCCGGCTAGATTCGCCACTGAGAGTTAGCGTTAACCACCCTCTAAAGGAAAGAACTTTTACTGTTCTTTGCAAGGGGTTCCTCCTCTATACTTTGACCATATCTCTCTCCATACATGCTCACATTACACGCATTCCTCCAATATTCTCCTGCATATCATATACATACATGTTAGTGAATTTTGGACTAGTTCTTGATAGATCTTAGTTAACTTGATCGTCAAAGGGTGGTTCTAGAGGCTTGGACTCAGTACCCCTTCTAATGTGCTGTTTAGGTTGTCTATAGGCATGTTCCGAGATCAAAGACAAAGTGTAACTGATAGAACCATCTAGGTGACCCCGAATAGGAAGAAACTCATTCTCCACGCTCTGCATAATCTCTTATTGGACCTTGTACCATCATAATGATTTTGCACTGAATTGTAATACCTCCTATTAAAAGTTATAATCATCTCCATTATCTCACAAAAAGAAATTATATGTTTCCACCTGCTTTTCCAACCATATGTAATGTTATTTGTGTGAATGTTTATGTAACCACATAAAGTTCGAGTTAGGTTTGGACATGTTTGATGCACTTTATAAAACTCTCTTATGTGTTAAACACTTTCTACGGTACTTATTGGTATTTAGTTTTATAAACAATTTACCCATAGATTATTTATTTGGAGCACTTTAGTAAGTAAAAATAGAGCGAATTACAAATTGTATCCTTTTTATATATATATATATACCCACTTGCACAGCTTGGGGTCTTAAGTTTTTATTACTCACATTTGACGTCCTTAAACTAAAAGGTTTCTAATACTTTACGTCTCCCTGAAGCAAAAATGCTTTGGTTTGAGTTATGGATTGTACAACAATAGGCTTCCGGCTCGAACTAGCACCTCGTTTAGTTGAACCGACGTCTCGTTTGCTAATACCAGCGTCCAGCGTCCCGTTTGCTCAAACCGGCACCTTGGGATTTTTTTGTAAATCCATTTGAACGGTCCAATCGCGAACAAAACAACAAGGCACGACTTCCTCTGCCCGTGTCAAGTACCTGCCAACCCAACCCGTGGTGGCAGCTGCGGTATGCTAATGCGGGTTCAAACCTGGGTTGGATACATGTGAAGGGTGTCTAACCAACTACCAATTGACGTTATTTTGGTGGTTGTTAAAAAATAAATAATAGTAATAAATGCAAAGAATCAAGAATATACGTGTTAGAATATAAATATTGATAGTAATGGAACCAAAGAAAATAATGGAAACATGAATTATGTTGTGTGAGTGTGACCCACCCCTGATGTGTAAGGCATTGAGTTGATATGTTTATCACACGTTATTTGACACGTGCAGCTCGTAAGGTAGAACCACAGGTCTTCAAATGGAACCAATCCACACCTAATCATCACACTCTCGAGACGCACTTCACATCCGTCAGTGAGCTTTTCTCTCCGCCGTTGACTACCGGTCTCCGGTAACAACATCTACCGGAATTATATAAATCAAAGTTGCTTACACTTCAGTCACTCACCTGTAACCCTACGATGGCGATTCCAATTCCGTCACGGCAGTTATTCATCGACGGCGAGTGGAGAGAACCTGTTAAGAAGAATCGCATCCCTGTCATCAATCCGGCAACCGAACTCGTCATCGGTATTACCTCACTTCACTCTACACACACTCTCTTTCATCTACTGTTTTCAATACTTCGATCGATAACGACGCTGATTAAGTTGTATAATCTGTATTCCTGCTTAAGCGTATTTAAGTTTTCTCTTATTGATCGAAATAATAGTAAGAATAAGTTTCTGTTTATCGCGATTTTTAGATCTTAACAGTTACAGTCAAGTCTAGATGTTTATTCTGGTTTCAAGTATATGTAAAAATTAGAGATCGGCATTTTGTGTATTCGTTGTTATTGATCGAAATGATAATAGTAATGAGTTTCAGTTTAACGCATTCTTCAGATCTTAACTGTTTCTGTTATGTCCAGAAGTTAATTCTTTTCAGTTATCTAATAAATTTGCATATTCGTTGTTATTGATCGAATAATAACAATAATAATAAGTTTTAGATTAATGCATTCTTCAGATCTTAACAGATTCCATATGTCCAGATGTTTATTCTGGTTTCAATCATCTAAAAAACTAGAAATCTGCATTTTGCATATTTGTTGTTATTGATCGAAGGAATAATAGTCTCAGTTTAACGCATTCTTCAGATCTTAATAGTTTCAGTTATGTCTAGATGTTTGTTCTGGTTTCCTTTATCTAATAAACTAGAAATTAGCATCTTGCGTATTCGTAATTGATTTCATTTATTTGTATTGTGTGGTGTGTGTTTGAGTTTTTTGTGTTAACTTGCTTCAGTTTGGAATTTTTTTTATTTTTTTTTTTTTTTTGTGTTCAGGGGATATTCCAGCTGCTACAGCAGAAGATGTTGATATTGCTGTGGAAGCCGCTCGCAAGCTCTGAAACGTAATGGAGGAAAGGATTGGGCATCAGCTTCAGGAGCTCATCGTGCTAAGTATTTGCGTGCTATCGCTTCAAAAGTGTGTATTTATCTTGATTGAAAAAATATGTTGTTTTAGTTTACAGTTGATCCACCGCACAAAATTATCAAAGTTAATGCTCTTCAAAATTCAAATATTAGCTTAATTTTTTGAAAATACAATGTGCAGATAGTGGAGAAAAAATCTGAACTGGCAAAACTCGAAGCCATCGATTGTGGAAAACCGCTTGAAGAAGCAGCATGGGATATGGTATTTTTGTCGCAAACAAATTAAAAAAACCTAATTGTTTTTTAATTAACTATCTAATATGTATGTTTTTATCATTTAGGATGATGTAGCAGGATGTTTTGAGTACAATGCAGATCTTGCTGAAGCATTGGATAAAAAGCAAAATGCATCTGTTACTCTTCCAATGGACACATTTAAATGTCATCTTATTAGGGAACCAATTGGTGTAGTTGGGCTAATTTCTCCATGGTATACCTTCTCTCGTCCATATAATGATTGATCATTGTTTTAGACTTTTAGTATTGTATTTTAAGTTTGTCACCATCATCTGATTCTATTTTAATCATAGGAATTACCCTTTGCTGATGGCTACATGGAAAGTTGCTCCCGCACTGGCAGCTGGATGTGCTGCTGTTCTTAAACCTTCAGAATTAGCATCTCTGTAAGTTGTTATTGATGAATTGTTTTCTGCATTTCGGAAATTAGGTAATCTTGCTTGTATTAATGACATGTTTATCATCCAATTTCAGTACTTGCTTGGAGTTAGGTGAAATATGCAAAGAGGTGGGCCTTCCTCCTGGTGTTCTTAATATTTTGCCTGGATTAGGTCCAGAAGCTGGTGCATCATTGGCATCTCATCCCGATGTTGACAAGGTCTAGTTCTCAATTATTTTTCATGTGATCCGTTAGAGATTCTATTCTAGTAAATCATAATGGTGTTCTCAAAATGCTATGATTGTTTTACAGATTGCATTTACTGGAAGCAGTGTCACTGGAAGCAAAGTTATGACTGCTGCAGCACAGAATCTTAAGGTAGTATTCATTATCATTCAACATCTATTTCAATTCAGTTTTTAGTGAGAATGTGAAGAAGAACGAAGAAATGACATTGGTTATATGAACGGAAACCATGGATCCATTTTTGACTGAAATCATGTGGTCCTTAAGTCTTTTGGTTAAACTTAGATTTTGTTCTTACTATATTATCTTCGTACTTTGTTCGTTGGCAGCCCGTTACCCTTGAACTTGGTGGAAAAAGTCCAATAGTGATATTTAATGATGTTGACATTGATAAAGGTTTGTTCCTTCTTTATTTAAATAGAATAAATGAGATATTATCTTAATCATGTGTTTATGTTGTAAAAATTTCTTTTTTTTTTTGCTTAATATTCATTCAATCAGCTGTTGAGTGGACTCTCTTTGGTTGCTTCTGGACAAATGGTCAAATATGCAGTGCTACGTCTCGCCTTCTAGTCCATGTAAGTTGATGAAGAGATATTATTGTACGGGTCAAAGGTCAAAACAGGCTAGGTCTGTTCGCGTTTACCTGAAAACACTTTCTTGTCCATTTTTAAACGTTTTGTAGGTAAATAACGTGCTCATTATGATAGCAAAAACAATATTGTTATAAATCATAATCTGAATCTTTGTATCATTTGACCTGTTTGAAATAAAACACGATCCATTCACTAGTAAATGGCTCAAAATTACACCTCTTATAAGTATATCATGCTTCCAGATATTTGGTGGAATAAAATAGTTTTAATCTGTTCCAGGAAAGTATTGCTGACGAGTTTGTAGACAAGCTCGTTAAGTGGACTAAAAACATCAAGATTTCAGACCCCTTGGAAGAAGGTTGTAGGCTCGGCCCTATAGTTAGTGGCAGTCAGGTAATAAACGGATCACCGAAGTAAACTTAAAAGTTATGTTAATATAATGTCAAGTGTCTAATGATTAGCTTCTAACGTTTTTTTCAGTATGAAAAGGTGTTAAAATTTGTATCAACAGCCAAAAGTGAAGGCGCGACGGTTTTATGTGGAGGGGAACGTCCTCCGGTATGGAGCTACTTTTTATTTATTATCTTTATCGTCTGGGAGCATAAGATTAAATTTAAAGGGTATTAAATGCAGCATTTGGAAAAAGGATTTTATATCGAGCCAGCTATTATTACTAATGTCAGCACATCTATGCAAATCTGGAAAGAGGAAGTGTTTGGACCAGTGCTTTGTGTCAAAACATTTGCAACAGAAGAAGAAGCTATTGAATTAGGAAATGATACTCAGTAAGCTAACTTCATTTGGGTTTTTCCTATTTGGTTTTTGTTTCTTAGCAATTTATTTTATGGTTTTTATACAGTTATGGATTGGCTGCTGCGGTGATATCTGATGATCTGGAAAGGTGTGACCGTGTATCAAAGGTAATGGAATGCTAATATTTCCATTTGTTCATATAATTTCTTTATGTTATCTACTTATCTCCAGTTTTCTCGTCAAACCATATACTTACAACCCACATAATAAAATTATGACTTCCTTCATCACGTGAAAATGAAATAAAATAAATAAAAGTAGGTAGTTTTCAAAGTAGGCTGCCATTTTTTATAATGGTGTTAAATGGGTCGTGTCCGTGGGTTGGTGGGTCTAATCTAACACGAACATAGAAATTTAACACGAACCTGAAACTCATGCAAGACACATGAACCCGAACACAACACAAGTATTCGTGGGTCAGCCCGTTTAGCCTGAAGAGTTCATTTTATATTATTATTAATTTTTTTTTTGCATATTAATACTTAAGTTACAATTATACAACCAAAAATACATTTGTACATAAAATAAATATGTTTAAACATAAAACGTGATGCTCATTTGTCTTTTAAGTTATAACATGAAATACTCCGTCGGTTTAGATTTTTACATAATAATATTTATAGAATTACAAAAATAAACTGGCCAACCTGTCAGGTCGACCCGAACATGACGCGTTTACCTACATGGGCGTTTACCTACATGTGTTTGTGGGTTAGAACCAGTTTAAACTAAACCCAAACCGGGGATCTTGTGTTATCTTTGTGTCGTGTTTTCTTGTGTGTCAAATTCACACCCATAATTTTTTTGGTCATTTTGCAGGCTTTGGATGTAGGATGCGTCTGGGTGAACTGCTCACAGCCATGCTTCTGTCAAGCTCCATGGGGAGGAAAAAAGCGTAGCGGTTTTGGTCGTGAGCTAGGAGAATGGTGATTGAAAAACTTCTAATTATATACAACTAATATGTAACATCACATTATCTGATATATTTTGTGTATAATAACCCATTTGTGTCTATCTTTCCAGGGGTCTAGAGAACTACCAGAATGTGAAGCAGGTGACACGCTATATTTCCGATGAAGCATGGGGTTGGTATAAGCCTCCATCTCAATAAGCTATAAGAGCTTCGCAACAAACCATGGTATTGGTATATTTCTATAAATAAAAAGCCAGTTTACCATAATAAGGAGGAAGCAGGTGAACTGATATTTGGATAACACTTTCTAAGTTGTACGCAAGCAGGTGAACTGATATTTGGATACCACTTTCTAAGTTGTACGCAAGCAGGTGAACTGATATTTGGATACAACTTTCTAAGTTGTACGCAACATGCCACGGGCATATTCGACATGTGAAGGTCGTATTGTGAAAAATCTGTAGTATTTTTTTTCTCTGTTGTATGTTTTTTGCCATAATCAACCACTTGGACAGATTAATTTGAAATGGATAATGAAGTTTGTTTGTTGAATTTGTCTTCTTAATTATTATAACAATTACCTGCGGGGTGGCTTAACTCTTTTTTCGGAAATAAAGCTAAATTAAAATTTGAGACTTCTTTATAAAATTAAAAATAAAAAAATTAATGTAACTATTGTTTTCATTTACCATTGGGGGCAAAGCCTGCTCTAGAAGCATCTAAAGTTTAGAGGTCACGAATTCAAGTCTAACAAATGATAGAATTAAAGAAATTTATTGTTCAAAAAAACGTATTCTCTCATTTTATGATTTCAAGTATTATTCTTTTTTAAAATTCATATATTTGGACCAAGGGTATCCACCATTTTTTCAATTCGTGATTAACCAAATATTGGATATCTAGGTCAAGAATTTTTAAAAGTATCATTCACCCATATACCCAGTTCCCAATATTAAAGTTCAACATCGACTGCTCCTAAGAGACAATCATGGACAATTGTTGAAGATGAACTGCATACAAAGACATGGTTACATGTGTGTACCGATTGTATCACTGTAAACCATCAATCATACAAACAGTTTTATTGAAATTTCAGATTTTATATCTTTTTTTCCGAGCAAATTCAAAAAAGAAATGAACAGAAAAGATCTACAATTGACATTCATATACGATTCGGCACTACTCTAAAGTCTAAATCAATCAGAAAAACATCATTGGACTATCAACTCTCAAGGATGGCCATTTCTAGCCATCACTTCTAATCAACTTCAACGAAACTTTGACCTGCACTGGCTTAGATTACTCCAACTGGATCCATTTCAGCAACTTCGGAATACCAAGATTTCCATGCATCCATGTAATGAACAAACAGATCTCTTAATGCTGCAATTCCACCATGAAAAAGCATATCAATGTTTCCATAGTTGGTCAACGATAAGTCAACACATATGATTCAAGAATTACCTTGATTGTGATACTTTGGCCGATAACTGGAAGCCAGATTTTCCAAATCTTGAGTCTTGTTTACTTTGTTACTCTCACCGTCACAAGATTTAGACAGGGTCACAAGATCCGAATGACTAAACGAGCCAGGACCCTGATTTGAATTGCACCCATTAGCGGGTTTGATAGGCGGGCGTTGACCTTGAAGGTCAAACAGTTTCACCCCTGATCACCCAACTTGCCTCTTTTAAAACAAATGTTTGTAAGCTCAGTCCCAAATGCCCTTTTTTTGGACTCTATATGAGTTACACCAGTGGCTGATCTTGTTTGACTATTTGGGTGACTTGCCATTCCCAACCACCTAAAGGCGGGCTTTCGGGTTTCTGGGTGATGGATCTGCTCATCAAGCAAATAGACTTAGTGTTAGAAGAATCTAGATGTCTAAAACAAATCATACAAATACAAAGTAAAGATAAGTCAACAAGATGAGTATCCGGGATGTTGTTAACCTTCTCAATGAAGTTCATGGAAGACAAAACATTAGCAATATCATATAGCCGTCGGACTTTAGCTGAAAGAATAATTCCAAAAACACATCAGCTATAGTGTAATAAGTAATATTTTAAATCAATAAATTGAAATAATTGTTATGAAATTTACTTCTTGTCAAAGATGGATTCTGTGCATCTCCGAGCAGTATTTTTGCAGCATCATCAAGCGAAAGCATATCCGACTAAAAGAAATTGGCACATCTAAATGTTAAAAAAAAACACTTTGTAGCATAAAGTTATAGAATTAGAAAATAATTAAAAAAAATTCACTCACATTGGTGCATAGGAAAAGCTTGATGAAATTCTTGGTAAGGAGCCCCAAAGATTTCTCCTTCCGATTTTCCGTTACACTACCCGATTTAAACGACCCTGAAGTTTTATGCATTGAATCTAGATCTGATTTTTCCTGTAAAGTAACACTATGGCTAGAAACTCTTTCATCTTCTTCGTCATCAGAAACCTAACAAAACACAAAATAAAACCCAAATTTCAGTTTCTTAATTTTTCATAAACAAAATTATAAATCCATAGTAAAATTACCTTTACAGATTTAACATCAATCTGTTCATCATTATTCCTAAAACCCTCTTCCTGTAACACCATTAAACAAAATTATAATCAAATGGATATAAATTCTAAACATACTATTTATTAAATTATGTAAATGAAACAGTAGCAGTCACCTTTAGCTGCTTTAAAGCCTTAGGTATTGCCCCCAATCCTAACCAATGATACGTGTTTTTCGCCTTTTTCACAAGAACCTAATTAAGAAAAATAGCACCATAAGATCAGATCTGATAATTTCTTAAATTCATCAAACAAAACTTTAAAAAAATAAAACAAGAAACAAAATCTTACGCCAACGCTTTCCAAAACATTAACAACGTCGTAAATCCGCCTTCTCTCAACACCTAAAATCCAAAAAAAAAACACAACACCAACCAAAACATCTTCAAAACCACAATCCAACACTCTACACAATCCTTAAAAAACAAAACATCAAAACAGTTACCTAGTCTCGTTGCTGCGTCATCCAATCCAACAGTTTCAATTCCGTCCCGATTATACAAACCCAAAAAACTACACATCACAAACATAAGTACTACAGCAAATAGAAGCAATATCTAATTACAGTACAATATTCAGTCAACAGAATTGTTTAAACTTAATATCTTACAAACAGAAACATCACAAGCATACATAATAAAGCAAGTAAATGATTACCCAGTTAATGATATAAAATATCACAAACATAAGTAACTGAGCGATTAGAACGAATATCTTGTTGCGCTACGATATTCATACAGTAAAATTGTTTTAACTTAATACTAGGGGTGCTAAACGGGTCATGTTCGCGAGTTGGCGGGTTCAACCCAACCCGAACCCAAAAATTTTAGACGAATCCGAAAATCGCGTCTTACATATAAACCCGAATATTTATGGGTTGACCCGAACACCACCGGTTCAACCCAAGTTTTTTTATTTTTCCCACATATTAATATAATAATATATTTAAATTAAAATTTACTAAAAAAACATAATTGTATAGAATACTATCACATTTAAATTACAAAAATTTTGCTGTTCAAAAAAAAATTACAATAATTTATGTCAATTTCTCTTTCTAAATAATAATTATGGCATAAATACACACCCAATTTAATTTACAAAATAAAAAATATTGTAAAGATATAATATAATATAAATAAATGAGTTAAATGGGTCAACCCGCAAACCAACCAGGTTGACCCGGACCCTACCCATTTTGCCAAACGGGTTTGTGGGTTCAACCTGAAACTGACCCGAACCTGTTTAAACCAAACCCAAACCTGCGAATTCGTGTTAGGTTTGTGTCAGGTTTTCGGTCGTGTTAGAAATTCACACCCCAATTTAAATTTAACACACATAAACATATAAACATAAGTCACCGAGGGATTAGAAGGAATAGCTAGTTACGCGTACTTGGAGCATAAAAGGCCGAGAGATTTCTGTTTCCGGCAATAGGTGGTGGAACCATTAGCGGAAGGTGATGGGGACAGTAGCGACATGGGGATTCTGTGTGCGTGTGTTTTGAGAGAGAGAGAGAGATACGAGGTTGTTGGTAATGGCGGGTGAGGGAGGGGGGGTTAAGATGGTGGTGTTTGGGAGGGATTAAGGTTTTGAAATTTTGAAATTTTGGAGAAGAAAACAATGGAGGGCTAGTTTTCTGGTTGCAGGCGGGAACTAGTTTTGATTATTTCGGTGGACCGTTTTGCCCTTTGCTTTTTTGTTTTAACGTGATTGGTGGGATGGGATCACGTGGCTTGCCCATCGTATCACGTGTTGTTTGCGAACTTATTGTAGCCTGTCTAGGAGTTCCGTTTTAATTTTGAAATGCAAATTAGCTCCAAAGTAATGTATATTTATTCTTCCATTCTTCCAAAGTAAATATAAATGTATCCAAATGCTACAGATATCTATTTGATACATGTATCACTTGATGGTCGCTTGAATAAGATACGAGAATTATATGATTTTAGTTTTATTTTCATTTATTATAACTATTATGTTTGAACCGGGTCGTATAAATATAATTTTATATAATAAATAATATATATATATATATATATATATTGAAAAACTCGTATATTGCATGTATTTAATAAAATATAATGTCAGATATTAATACATAAAGTCGTCAAGATTTATTTTGTAAAAATAACTTTGATTTAATATTTACTTATTATAACATTTTAGTTTGTTATTTATTTATTATTTGGTAAAAACACATGTCTTACATGGGTTATGATAAATGAGAAACAATTATTTTAGTTAGTTTTATAAACCTCCATGCTTATTTGTTTATTTCATTTATAAAACACTTGTCTCAAAATTTTATTTAAAAGAGTTTACAATACAAAAAGGTAGAGATCGATCCCCACGTATTTATATATTTCATCATTTGTTTTATGAATTATACCATAAAATCGATAATTACTTTAAATGGAGTACAAAATAGTTATATTTAAAAATGATGTTTTTCTAAATGTTGATGGAATGTGCGATAAAAGATGTGTTTAAACCATTTATAACAGTGCGCCTAACATTAGAAAAGTGAAACTAAGTTGTCTGGATTTGACTTTTGAAAGAATTTTACGATTATAATGGTGAATTCAAACCATTAAAGCTATGCATCTAAAAACATGTATAATTTGGTAGAAGCATATGTCCTAGACCTAGAATGATTATTTATTCTAGTGAAAAAAAAACAATAATACAGTTATTAAATATATATTAAACGAGACCTTTTGAAGGTGAAACATAGCTTAGTGGATAAAAATCATCAAGTGAGGGGTGGATTGAAAGCTGGATTGTCAAGGCCTCCATGTAATCACACCTTCACCAAAACACAAGCTTGTAAGCTTGGATGGTTTTAACACTTGTGGGATAAGACCCTTAGTAAAACAACAAGTTTAGAGGCATGTTATACCTCTTGATTTTGTATGAAACAAGTCTAGCTACCTCACTAACCATAAACTTGATTAGAGGCACAAGTAGCATAGAGTTGTTAAGAGAAAACAAGTTTAAGAAAAGTTTATAAGTTTAACTTCCAAAACAGAAAGTTTGGCCATAAAAATAGTATTGTTCCACCTTGTTTGTCCATGGAAAACCTATGGTAACATCCCAAGAGGCTTAGCAAACTTTGTTGAGGAAGAAAACATGAAGAAACTTGAAGTTTTAAAGTTTTGAAAAGAAAAACATGAGAAGAAAGTTTAGCACACTTTTGGACATCAAATGGTGAGGTTTCACCTTAGTTTGCCCAAGCAAACTTGTGAAAACCTTTCTAGAGATTACCCAAGTGTTTTAAAAGAAGAAACAGGTTTAAATAAGAAGGGAAGTGAGTTGAAACTCACTTGCAAACTGAAATATCTCAACAGAAAGTTCAGGGAGTTTTGAGAGGATTTGTGAAATGTTCGAGGCTTGTAAAAGTGAGAAAAGGGTGGGGGAATGCTTATTTATATAGGGAAGGGATTAGGGTTTGAGTTAGGTTAGCATTTATGAGGATTAAGTGGTTAAATGTCTTGAAACAAGAAGAAGATATGGGTATAACAGCTTGCAGCCGCAAGCTGTCATGTTTTCTTTCTTTTTTTTTGTTATTTAATACTTATATTTAGGTTTAATTGTTTGGTTAAATGTTGTATTTCATAAGTATTATAAGTGTGAAGTGCTTGGAAGATCAAAACATGTATGAAGGTGTTAAATAAACCTAAACATAGCTTGCAAGTTTTTAATATAAGTGTAACAAGATTCATGATGTCAAAAATCTATGCATTTTGTGTTTGATTTGCTAATTGCTTGCTTGATTTGAAACATTTAAATTTTACGAATACATGATAAGAATCCACGAGTTAATTCGAAGCTGTAAATTGTATAACGAATATGTGCATGAACATAAGTATAATTGCGTATGAAAATTGCGAATTTTGTATAATTGATCAATTTGATTACAATCAAAGCCTTGGATTTACAATGATTCGAAATTGAGATACGATTACAAGGTTTGGGCTTTCCAAAAAAAGAAGCACGAAGCAAACTTACTAAAACGGAAAGTTTCAAAAGTGAAGCGTTACACGCCAACTTTATTGTTGACACGTAGTTGCATGCTTTGCAGGTTAGTAGGTGCAGCTAAGGATGGGCGTTGCAATCGGCTGGAGTGGGTGGTTTGCTAAAAAAATTATGTTTTTTAAACATTTATTTAACTTGTGGTTTTAGTTTCTGTTGGTTTTTTAACTTTATTTTCCACTGCGTTATAAACTGCCTTATAAACAAGTTAAAACCTTATCACTAATCATGTTGATAGTGATGCTTTCATGAGTTTAATTGTTTGGTTCGACATGATTAGTGGCTAGATCCTGGTAAGTCACACGCCTCACGGTAAAACTCTGCTTGTGGAAAATGAGAGTGTAGTACGTAGATGCATGGGATAGATGTCGTAAGGGCAGGCAAAAACAAGCTTAGAATAGTTCTTAAATACCTTTACTAATAGGGGTAAGCAGGGCATCAAACCACGAGGAATTAATGGGAAGTGTTATTCAGTATTTGATAACTTAAACTAAGTTGTGAAATTTTGAAATTTGATTTAATTACAAAACAAATGTAAAAACGATCTCATTGATTAATTGTAACCAATATTTTATAAATATGACTAATCTTTAAGTTTGGATAATAAAATGCATGCCCTAGCCCGAAATCACATAGATGTGATTTTGATGATTTGCTTGATTTACGTGATGGTTATGGAACGGATTATAAATGAATCTATTCACAAACCACTAATTTACAGCTAACAAAACCCGGTCCCAAATTATTCCCGATGTAAAGAAAACAATAATTGATGAAATATTGAATCAAAGTTTATAACAAAATCAAACTGTTTAATGAAATCAAATAACAATTTAATCCCCAAATAGCTTAAGATGCAAACAAAATCAAATCACCTTCTCACATCCTTAACTCGTCCACAAGAAGTTTGAAACTGAAACCCTAGGTTCGCTATTTAAAGATGTCTTGAATTCGTGAGATTATGGAGTTAACCGATCCATAGCGTAGCAAGGGTACCGGAAATTATGGTATCCTTACAAAACTTACGGTATCATCCTTTTGTTTAGGGACAACTTATGGTTTGTAAGAACCATAAATTACGGACCTGAGTCCATAATTACGGTATACTTCATCTTGTTTTTCCAACTTTCTTCGGTTTTCACCACTTGTCATGTTTTGCCCCCAAACTTCCTTCCAACACACTTTTTCTCTTCTTCAACGCGTTTAGACCTGCAAAGCTTAAACATACTCAAAGTAAAAACGTTCCACACTAACAACTAGTAAAAACCATCGGTTAAACATATTTACTTGCAACTTTAACCCACCTATTAACATGATAGATAGTTGTTTTCATAACGGAGCTTTCAAAGGTTGATCGACATCAAAGTACCGCTAAAAGATAAGAAGATTGTGTTCCTAGTCACCTTAGTCATATATGATTATAGGGTGTCGAATCACAAAGAGATAGAGGTTTGTATGTGATGTATAAGAATTTATACATCTTTAAAACGTCAAATATACCCCGTTTATGCGAGAAATCGTTGTATTTTCATTAATTTTGGTACTCATTTGAGTTGTTTGTGAAAATATAGGTCTGGGCTTCGGCCCGGTGTTGAAACGGAGGCTTTTGGAGCAAAATGAAGCAAAAAATGAAACTTTCTAGCAAACTGCCAGATACCGCACGACCGTGCCAACACCTAGCACGACCGTGCCAAGCCATCGACAACCGACACTTTCATCAGCACTCTCAACTATCAGCGCAAACCAGGAAAATCCAAGACTGACACGACTGTGCCATCCCCCAGCACGACCGTGCGTAAACCAAGTCAGTCTCTGATCATTTCTTTCCCGAGATCGCAAATAATCATCGTCGGATACGTCATCGATACGCACGACCATGCCATCTGTTGGCATGGTCGTGCGACCTCGGGGAAGTTTGAGCGGGATTTTTTCGAAAATGGTAGCAAACAAGATTGACAGACGAAAAACGCCTCTGACATTTACCAAGTGACCGTGCCAAAAGGTAGCATGGTTGTGCCCAACGCCCAGCAATTTAAATACAAGTCTCAAGCTCATTTGAAGGGGAATTGGAGCATTTTTGTGAAGTTTTCTCTCAAGAATCTGGTCTTGGAAACTTGTTAGAGCCAAGAAGGAGCCTTGAAGAAGACTAAATCACTTGAAGATCCCCTCATTTACCATTTAATATTGTTTTCTAACATTGGTTAGCTTACTAGTTACTTATGAACAATTTAAGTTTTCTTGCACTTGATTTGGTAGTTATGAGTCTTATGGGCTAAACATTGTGTTGTTTAAACTTTGTTGAAGCTAATGAATATGTGATAACATGGAAGTAGATGTGGTGATTGTTTTTGTTAATCTTCATAGTGATGTCTAATCTTGTTCTTGGAGTTCATGTTCATGTTTAAAGTCCTTGTTCTTGAATGTTTGGTCATAAGTATTTACATGTTATGTTGGAAAGCCCATGTAAAGATTATGATTATTGAATCTTGTTAACTTGTTAGTATGATTCATAGCATGAAACTATGAATGGTAATGGCTAACATGATTAGAATGGTGATTTAAACATGTGTATGGATTCTTGCATTTAGATTTGGAAAGATCAAAAGAATGTTTATATGAATTCTATAGTTTGTGTTTATGTTGGTATGATGATTTAGGCCAAGATTGTTGTCTAGCATGACCATGCTTGTGGTTCATATAAAGAACATGATGAAGATGTCACTTACTTAAAAAAGTTAGGGTGATTAGTATGTTGTTCATGATAGTTTTCCCAAACTTGTAGAGTTAGGAGTTTTGACAAACAAATAAATCATCATTATAGATTAACATTACTTAGCAAATGAACTTAAAAGAATAAATTTTTGGTGATTGGAATGTTATTTCATTTTAGTTGTCCTAATATTTATAAAATTAGGAAGCCTTGATTGGGGACTTAGTTGATTTTAGTTGCATTACCACTAGTCTTTTCCCTTTGTTATCACATGTTCGTTAGTGGACACTTAGTTTAGGCAACCTTTTTTAGATATTATTCTTCCTTATATTAGTTAGTAGTTTGTTATTTTTGCAAATTAGAAACAAAAATCAACCTGTTAATTGAAAAGGCTTTAAAGTAGCAAAGTTTAGTATCAAGACACCGCATCCACGGATTGATAACCGATTCTTACCGATAAACTATATTACCATCCGATGGGTACATTTGCCCTTTGTGTGTGTAGTTTATTCTTGGTGAAAACAATTTAAAACTAAATTTGTGTAAAGGAAAATTTATTTATAAAATATATATAATTCATGCACATCAGTATATAACATCAACTGATTGTACAACACAATGAAAACTTTATAGTTGGATTGATTGTTATAATTCATACAAATTACATTAAACAAGATATAGAAATGCAAGCATTTAACAAATGAACAAAACCAAGCTCATACTTGATAACATGACTAGTAACCCGAGTTTTTATACCACAATGAAAAGTTATATAAGCATATTTTTTTTATCAAAATAAGCATAGGATTTGTAATGTAAGACATACTATTGCATGTCTAAGTTTACAGCAAATATCACTGATATAAGTAGACTACACAAAAGTTATACTAGTCAAGTACCAAGATATTGGCATAATGTTTTATGTTTGAAAACATTAATGTTTTATTTTACTTGACATGTAAAGACTATTTTTTTCACTATGTTGAATAAAATTTATCTTTATAAGCTATTTTTTCGAAGAGTAAATTTAATTGCTGAGACCTTTCAAATTCAGGGCGCTTCACACATTTAGGGCTTTGGGTTCATCTTTGGTTAAGCATGGCTCCTCTCCTATTATCCAGGGAAATAAATCAAGCTTATGGTGTTCCCAAATACTCCCCTCCAAGTTCATTTGATTAGAGTCTGATCACAACATTAAAATTTATACTTTCACCATAAAACCATTCATTTATAACATTTTAGTCCACATTTAGTAGTAGTTAAAATTGTGTACACCAAATCGTTACAAACGGGAACTTATTATTGCATGAAGGAATAAATTACTTTGAATACACCATAACAAAATTTAGAATGTTACAATAAAGGGCATGCATTCGTTGAACATGTGAGAGGGGTAACAAAGAGGGTGTAACAACCAACATGACACATTCTCTCTTCTTCTTGACAACTTTAGAAAGGAGAGTGTACTCAATATGAATGATAATTGGGGGGATGGGGAATTATAATGTCATTTTGGACACTTATTATGATGGAGGAAGAAAGACTAAGGAGTGGGTAGGTAAAATACCCATAGTATTGTTCACTTTTAATGTGTGCTACAAATAAAACAAAATGTACGTTGATTCATATGATTCTCGCAATTTTAGCTCGTTTATGGTTCTTAATTGAACTATTATATATGTAGATGTATGTATTGTAAATTCGAGGCCTTTAGAGATGGCATGTGTTTTATACATTTTTTTCAAAACGTTATGAGAACTCCTTAAGCTACTTCCTTGATTTAGCATAGTGAATACGATCCCTTCGAAGAGAAGAGAATTTGGTTGTAGAAATGCTTATACATATCATGATGAAAAAACGGACATGGAAAAGGAGTTTTGTATGTCATGTGCGCTCTTATAAAAACACCGTCTCCCTTATTATACTCACATGAGATTCATGTGTGTTTAGTTTATATGTAAAATATGTACAAATGTGTTCTTATAAAGCATGAAATACGCGTGTATAAGGAAGCATACACAAGTCGCCAATTGCAACGATGCAATGGATAGATATATTGGCAACCCGATTTCCTAACCCTTAGGGAAACTCTAGGGACTGGTGGAACATTTCTTCTATTTCGAAGACAAAAGGTCGAAATTCAAAGACTTGGGTCATGAAGAAGATGTTGTAGAATTAAAATTGACTTGAACTACGTTACAACTATGTTATGATTGATTCTAGAGATTGAAGAAGCTAGAGAAGGTTTCACTCAAATCAACCGATGTCTCAAATCTCATTACTAGATGTTGTTAAGTAAATGTGCTAGTTCGTTCTCTACAACACTCCCTTTACACTATTCATAGTGAGAACTCTAGTCCTTACACTATTATTAGAGAATTCACAATAGTTCCCCGGTACCTTTCTCAATTTTTAAAATTAAAGTTAATTGTCTAAAAAATCTCTTTTTTACTTCATATCAAGAATACCTTATATATATATACACACCATATTTTTATAATTTGAAAAATCGCTGTAGTAACTTTTTATATATGAAAAGCTACTATTCATTCTTCTTCAAATTTATTTTTGAGTGTGTAAAAATAAGAAATATAATAAAATAAAAATTTATGAGTAAGATAAAGATAAAAGTAGTGAATACGAAGTCAGAGGTTTTTTAAAATGAAAAATAAATTTTGAAAAGTATGTTTTTTAATTATGTTGTGAATGCTTGACGCTTTTAGTCCTCATATTATTATTAGTATTGTAACAATATAACTAGAACACCATAGAAAACCGAATATGTATGTGACTAGTGACGGCCAACGTTTTTTGAAAACCTTAAACGAACTACAAAAGGTTTTTTAAAATGAGAATTTTTTTTGAAAAGTATGTTTTTTAATTATGTTGTGAATGCTCGACACTTTTAGTCCTCATATTATAGTATTGTAACAATATCATTAAATCACAACAGAAAACCGAATATGTATGTGATCAGGGCCGGCCCAACGTTTCTGGAGACCTTAAACGAACTACAAAGTCTACGCCCTTTTTAATTGGTATAAAGAAAATATTAGTTATGCTTTATGCCTTTCAAGTCTCAATATCAAATTCGCAAAGACAATATCAAAGTTCAAAGATTCGAAGCATCAATTAGTGATTTGGGGCAACAAGTGATTGAGCGAATCGTAATAAAGAGAGATTACTATAAGAATAGTTGTTAACCAACATGGATTGTCCTTATGATTAATTTCCTCTAATTTCACCTTCGATCTTTCTCTAACAAACAACGCCATTGAGCGGAATGAGTGTGTGATCGGAGTGTCGTGCCCGGGTCAAAGATAAAATTTATAATCCCAAATTACCCTTAACAATGTGTTAGTGGTAGTAAGGGATTGAACCATGAAGAGTTTGTAGTTTGCGTTGATATGATTGATTTTAAATAAGATTGTCACTTTATGAAGCTTGCTATTTCGATTGTTTAAATATTTGTTTGTTTGAAGGAATGTCGGAATGGTCTGACGAATTTGTTGCTAATTATCTAACTATGGAAATTTAAACAATTGCGATAAACTTAATTGATTGAGTATAACAAGATGAGAAAACAAGGTTCACACCCAGTTCAACAATTGTAGGACCTAAGGTTGCTACACGTTTTAACTTGGCTTAATTGAATTAGTTCATCAACGGTTTTAGAATCACAAGACTTAGGTGCTAATTGCTATCGACGTTCAAAACGGACTACAATGCACTTTGTTACCTCGGACAAGTAAATCCTATCAAAAGACAAGGCATAAATACGCATATTCATTTCACGAAGTCAAATTTCATAACTCACTCGACAATTCGTAAATTCAACACAAACGTAAGACAATATCTAATGATTCAAATGCAATCAAATTGTCACAAACCAAGTAGTTAACAAATAGCAAACCCTAGAATTCCTTACAAAAGTTTACACCGGGGTGAAACCCTCGAGGATTAGCCGCTCATGATGAACGGAACTTGATCACCGGATGATTGGAGCTTGATCACGAACATCTTGAAGCCTTGAGGTTGAGTATGATGAAGGTTAGGGTTTATGGTGGATGATTAGGAATAATGGATTGGTGGAATGATGGAGAAGATGATGATTGGGGTTGTGGAGGTGAAGATGGATGATGAATTCGGATGATGATGGATGATTAGGATGGATTGGAATTGAGGTTAGGGGTGTTCTTGGCTCCAAGAAGTGTTTCAAAACTCAAAAATCTCGTAACTCCCCTTGAAAAACCCAAAAAGTGGGTTATAACTCGTTCAAAACACTCAATAAACGAAATTCAGCGATAGCACTTTCTGGAGGGCGTCGGCGACGGCCAAACAGGGTGTCGGCGACGCCCTCTAGATTTTTCGTTTTCTGCCGACGCCTTAATAGGCTGTCTACACGAGTTTCTGGCCGACTCAAATAACCAAGGGGTGTCGTCGACGACCCATTTGGGCATCAGCGATGCTAAGCCCAACTCTTGGTTTCCGTTTTCTTTATTTCCAATTCCCGGTTGATCCCGTTCGCTCCCCGATGCTTCGTAAAGCTCCCGAATAGCTCCTTAAACTCCGTTAGACCTGCAAAACACAATTCTAATAAAAAGTAGGCCATTCGAAACCAAAAGTCATGTAAAAACTCGGTTTTCGACCACGTATCACATCCCCACACTTGTCTTTTGCTTGTCCTCAAGCAAATCTGTTTTTCACTTTCACGTGGGTCGAACGAGAAACACACTTCCCATTCTTGAGAAGTAAGCTAAGGTCTATTGTCATGCCCGGTTCAAAATCTTAACAATTTTTCAAACATTTAGCAGTAAAGTGATTAATCACATAAAGATAATTATCCAAGATCAACCCGCCCTTGAAACTCACAAATCATATATACCTTTCACAATGTTCTGTCCACCCGGTTTAGAAATTGCTAATGAATGATGCACTAGCACTTTGATATAATCACTCAAACCGATTAGAACACGTACCCGCATAGGCTTGCAACTCAATCATTCTCCACCACCAAACACAAATACTAAGCACAAGTCAAAAGGTCTTGAATGGGTTGTAGCGGGGCTTGGCTAAAGGTATGGAATAAGATATTTTGAAAGTGGCTAAGGTGATAAAAACTCAATTTTTATTACAAAACAACTACTCTAACACAACCAACTGCGACTATGAGGCAAAAGCTTTCGCCTTTTATTCAACAAACTATTAATATATATATATATAATATATATATCTTTCTCAACTATATTCTGTTCTTTTTTTCATGATCTTTTCTACAAATATTTTATTTTTTGTTTTTTTATTTTTTTAACACAACTAATCCTAAAATCAAGTTTTCATCACACGGGTTAAAAATAAAAGGTTCAACAGTCAAAGGCTAAATGGGTTGGTCAAACAAAAGGTTTAGGCTCAAGATTGGCGACTAAGGAATTGATTTCGGGTAAGGATGTATAAATGGTGTAAAATGAAAAGGTTTACCTAATATCTTAATCATTCTTGTGCTCATATTCGGTCAATGGTCTCAAACGCATCAAAAATTGCAAGTTCTACAATACACGACTAATGGTCCACTCAACCAAAGAAATATATGCATATATGATATGTAAAAGTGGCTCAAAATCTCACGTATAAAGGGTATGGTATGCGATATGTATGAAATGCACGTTTCTTAGGCAGATTATTCCCGAATAACCAATACCCGTCATGTTATTAATTTGAACTTGACCATGACAAAAAACCACATGGGTTGTGCCATCCCTCATTAACTTAGCTACTTGTACTTTTTAGACCGCTTCAAACAAAGACATTTTTGAAAAATTTTTGAAATTTTCCCCATCCCCACACTTGAGATCAACATTGTCCTCAATGTGTAGTGTTTAAATGAATGGGTCAAATTTGAAAAACTTTTTTCTCCCCATCCCCACACTTGAGGTCAACATTGTCCTCAATGTGTAAGAATATAGCCATTTAAAAAGCACAGGGGATGTGACACGGCTAACCTTCCCAAAATTTCACCCCGGAAAATAAAATACAAAAAAACATTCCACTTATTAAACAAAAACGAATCAAAGCTAAAGGAAACGTATGCACCTGATTTTTCGCTCATTCTTCATGTGCTCTTCATCTTCAACAAAAATGGTCGTCTCACGAACATAGTTTACCTATAAATTTCAACCATTGTGTGGAAGCGAGCTTCTCACTGCCATTAAAAATTTGTTAGCTACTTAGTTCTACCTTTTTACTAGAATAAGTTACCAAGTCATATAATTTTATTCAGCTTTGATTTTCTTGTGAAAAAAGATTTTACAATAACAAACTAAACTCACTTTCGTAGGATTCACGGTTGCATTTAGCGTATGCAACAAGCCATTTTAAACCTTCCGATGGCTCGGAAGGACGAGTAGGTCTCGTGAGGGTTTTCTAGGGAACACACCCACAAAGTTCATTTAACTGCTACAAGAAATGAAACACAAAATAAAATTTACACAAGAATATTCAACAACAAATAACATACCACCTCATGGTGGTCGAACGGAGTGTTTGTCGCCCACGAACTTTTCCACATCACTGACCGGTGACTCATGCCATTTATTTCCAAACGGGCCAAACCTCCTTAATTCTTCATTTGCCTTCTTCTCTTGAGGTGACTTCTTCACCTTCTTCTTCTTGATCGGTTTCTTCTTCGATTCTCCAAACCTACCAACCATAGCACATATCTTTTTGTTCAGATTCATGTCCACCTTAAGACACTTATCCTCACTAGCGGGTTAGTAAATTAGGAAAAACACTCATATTTAGTTCCCGGTCCCCAAATTTCATGCTTACCATTCACGTTGCACAATTTATTATAGCATTAGCAGTTACCAGGAACGGTCTACCCAGTATGACTATCGGTTGTGTGTCCTCAACACACCCAACATAGTCAACTACCAAAAAGTCAACTGGATAATAGCAATCTTCAACCTTCACTATCACATCTTCCACCATCCCCCTTGGATGTGTGGGAGTCTGATCGGCCAACACCACAGGGTGTCGAACTTTTTCAAAGGACCAAAATCATATTGGTCGTACAGACTCCCAGGCAGTATGCTCACACAAGCTCCAAGATCTAAGAGCGCCCTCTTTATTTTAAATTTACCTATTTGGATTGGAATAAGAGGATCTCCTGGATCTTGAGCTTTTTGGGGAGGACACTCGATAAAACGACACTAATGTGAGATTAAGTCAAATTGTTTCGGTATCTTATTGTGCCGTTTCTCGGTGCTCAATTCTTTTAAACACTCTACATGAGCCGGGACCTTTTTAATGTCATTAAGTAATGGCAAATTAATTTTTGCTTGTTTAAAATTCTCCCACCTCTCGTCCTTTGGTGGGCTCCGTTTTTCAAACTTTGATGCATTAATTGGTTTTAATAGAGCCAACGGGTATGGGATGGTATTAAACTCCACATCCATATCATTGGCCCTAGCATGCAAGTCATTTAAACAACTTTCACAAAAAGAATTTTTAGTTACTTTTTCGATTTTAAATTGTGAAATCGTTTCTTGCTCATTTTCACTTCCCGACTCATCACCTACATCCTCCACTACACCGTCAACAAGGTGTGGTGTGGAGGGTGATGGTACTGACAACGGTTGCATTTTGGGTGTGGGTCGGTGTATGGCTTTTTGAATGGTGCAGCTTAAGGAGCAATTTGGGTGATTGGTGAGGGTTGGTTTGAGTGACAGCAAAATTCTTGCCATTACGTTTCCTCTTACCAGCAAACCTTGAGGATGAGACTGAGTGGTTTGTAGTTGAGGTCTCTATGGGTGCTTTCTTCTTTTCATCTTTGAATTTGCCGTTTCTAATGCGACTTTTAGTGAGTTCTATAGCTAACTCGATCGCGACTTCAAGTGTTGCAGGCGAAGTGCTTAAAACCGAGTCTTGGATTTTCGAGGGGAGACCTCGAATGTAATGTTCAACCAAGCGGTACACGGGGGTGAACAAATTAGGGATCATCTGGTTCAGCTCGAGAAACCTCTTATTATAGGCGGTGTGATATCCTTCCTTTTGTTTCAGTGAGTGGAATTCGTCTTCCAGCTTTTTGATTTCGCTTCTTGGACAGAAGCGTCTTGTCATGAGTTCCCTTAACTCTTCCCATGTTAAGGCCATGGCATCTTCAACTCCTCGCTTACCTTTTTCCGTGTTCCACCAGGTAAGGGCTACCCCAAACAGTCTTCCAGTTGCATAACGTACCTTACGGTCCTCGGGACAATCGTAATTGAGGAAAGTGTTCTCCATTTCTTCAAACCAGTGAAGGAGGGCGGTAACACCTTCGGTCCCTTCATACTTTGGGGGATCGCAAGATTTGAAGTGTTTTAGGAGCACATTTTGGAAGGAGGGTTGGCGACGCTCTGGTCTTCTTGATTGGGAGGGTTGATGGGATTTGCGGTGAGAGCTTGTTGAACTTGAATCACGATGTCAGGAAGCACTGCGGCCATTTGTTTAGCAATTTGTGTGGCCAAACGTTCATTTGATCTTCCTGACTTTCTACCTCCACGTAGTTGCCTAGCCGACATCTACAGGAACATACATAGGAAGATTGTGAGTTTAAGAATTTTCTAGGTGTCATGTGTCGTAAAAAGAATGAAAAACAACATAATTGGCAATAATTTAACTACATCCATAGGATGTCTTGGGTTTGCTCATGTTTGGGCCTCCAATGTCCCCCATACCATCGCCTGTGTAGTCATGTGGGCCCCCATGACTATTGGGCTTGGTAGGATTCACATTGGTGTTGCCGGATTAACACTCGCACCACCCGAATGAAAATCGTGAAATATGATTGCGAGATGTATGGTATGAGGGTGTCCAGGTGTAGACACAATGACAACTCAAAGTGGGGTTAGCTCACACGACGTTTGGTATAGCATGCTTTGGCCTAATAGGTCCTTCGTACTCTCATTGTTAGTCCCCAGGTAGGCAAACTGGTCCTTTATTTTGGATTTATACGAATGCCAAGCCTAGGCAGGACGTTCCGACTACCGGTACTCGTACCCTTCCAGTTACTACATGCCCGTCATGAGAACTCACTTTGATGTGATTTGAAAAATACAAAAATCATTGCAAAAATCATGGGAATCGTGAGGTGTGTGCTCTCATGGATATGATATGTTATGAGGTTATGATTCATGATGAGCATTGCATAATAACATGTATTTGTGAGCATGCTTGCATAACATTGAGTGTGAAAATAAACATAAAGCATATAAACATCATGAATTTTGTATGTAACGCATAAACAATTTAAAATTTAATCAACTATAGTATAGGCTCTAAGGGTCTAATAACCTATCCTATATCCCTATAGTCACAAGCTCTGATACCAATCTGTCACACCCCGACCCGCAGCGGAATAAAAGTCGGGGCATAATTGGGTTATCACTAAAGCTCATGATGTTTACTAAGATGTTTCATATTTATTAAATTCAAATTTCAAACTTAAATATCCAAAACAAAATTCATACAATTACAAGAAAATGAAACTAAATAATTATTCCAAAGCATAAACTTGTTTATTCTTCTAGGCCTTCCTAAGTGTTTCCTATCTCAGCTGGATCACCTGTATCATGTGTAAAACGGGGGATATTTTGGGTCAACAAAAGTTGGCGAGTGAACCTTGATAAAACATTTTTTACTAATTTCTTGTTTTATTTAATAAAGAAAATTCGTGCAATAATCACATGTGAGCAAACATATATAGATAAACAATCACAAACCACTTTGGATGAGTATATGACATGAATGATGATGTATGTGAGATCAAGGCTCAATCAAACGGAGCCGATCTAATGAGGCTCCTGATGCTCAACCCGTATCCCACGGGAACTGATGGGCCTAATGAAATGCGTGCACTGGAAATGATAAATCCAATCTACATATAATTCACACAACAATTGATACACATTTGATACACATTTGGTCACGGATATGATGTATGCACAAGTGTTTAAATAAAATAAAGAATTATACGACACATGATACACCCCAAAACATGATTAAAACGGGGAATTGGTAGAGATTCATTTACAATGGGTGCGTTCTTTGATGACGATGAAGGCGCACGAATTTATGATTCAATCGACGAGGGAAAAACTAACCTAGATAATAACAAAATGATTCGATAAATAAATAACTTTTATTTGAGATTAATATTTTTAATTAGTGCTCTTAGTGGGATTTTTAGATTTATTTTTGTGAGTTTAAGGAAATTTTCTAACTTTAAAAATCCTATTTTTAAGTATTTTTAATAAATTTTCCAATTAAATAAATAAAAAAATAATAATAAAAATTGGGTTGACTTTCTGACAGTTGACCGGGTCCGACCGGTCAGACTGTGTTTATTGTATGCGGCTTGTGAGGTTCGAACTCGGGACCTCTCGTATACGTGCACGCAGCTCTACCAACTGAGCTACGTGTCTAACCTGAAATATTCTCTGTTTTAATTATATATATATACTAATTAACCTTAACCTTATTTGGTTTTTATTAAAAATGATTTATATGGTCGAACCGGTTGCAGAGACCCGGAGTCAAACTCGGGACCTTCGGTTCGAGCGCGCACAGCCCAACCAGTTGGGCTGTGTGTCTAATCTGTTTAACTACTGGATTATATTCCTTTTATGTATATACTGTGACTTGATCTGATTCGGTTTTAAAAATGTTGGTTTTATTTCTGAAAGTCGGTAACGTGTGCGATTCGAACCCGGGACGTGTGTATTGAAATCGCACATAGTCCACCGCTGGACTGTGTGTCTAACCCGGTTAAATATCCGTTTTTAATTATACTAAAACACATTTTCATCTTCATCTTCTTCGCTTACAAAAACATAGAACAGTGAAATCCGACTGTTCTGTTTAATCGACCACAACTTATACTTGATTGAAATGGAAAGAAAATTAAGTGATATGGTATACCAGAACAGCGAGTTTGCTTCAGATTTCCGGCAAGATCTCGTCGGCTCTGATTTGGAGATTCCGGCTGAGTGAACTGTTTAACAGTTTCGATTATTGTGTTACGTAATTAGATTACTAATCAAGAGATAGCAAGAAAGATTTAGATGATTGTACCGATTAGGAGTAAGGCTTCGGTTCTCCGGTGATATTCCGGCGAGTGCGAGAATTTCCGGCGACGTGTTCTGAGTGGACTAAAGCTTCAGGAGTGAGCGCGGTTGTGAGCGAAAAGTTTACAGGAGGTTGGAGTGGGTATTTATAAGGAGTAACAGTTGATTTGGGTTTGATTTAAGGTCAACAATCGCGATTTAAGATTTCCGACGGTTTTTGACTAAATTGATGGCCGGCAACGGTTATAACTGATGTCGAATTCAGTTTGTGCGTTTCAGTCAAAGGAAAACTAGCCAAAATCGCGGTGTTCCGGTTTTTTCCGGTGATTGCGGGTTCTGGGCGCTGATTTACAAATTTGAGTTTCGGTTTTTATTATAAATATTATTCGTTTCAGTATTAAACACAAAAGTGGCGTGTGGCGAAGTGGTATGGTGTGTGTTTGTGTTTGTGGGACCCGGGTTCGAGACCCGGCGGCTCCATTTTATTTTCTATACACTTATTTTTATTATTTATTAATTATGGTTTTTAAATTCTAAAATGTTTATTAATTATGTATTATTTAAAATAATCAGAACAATAAATACGCAACGAAAATTTATAACTGAATACTTGGTTATTAAACGAAGCGGGTTTTGAAACCCATTTTTCGACGAATTTTACATTGGGTTCATTGTGGTGTCACTTTGGAGTCTTCCTCCACTTCCTCTCATTTGAGCCATTTCTTCCTCAAGTTGATCAACTTGCTTTTCCAATGCCTTGTGCGACTTGTCTCGCACCTCAAACTCCTTCTTCATCTCCATCTTGATCTCTTGTTTGAATCTCTAATAGCATTCATGATCGCGTCAAGTTTGGAGTTTAACGGTTCATCACCACCTGATTGAGAATTAGAATTACCACCCTCACTCCCGCCTTGGTTATAACCCCTTTGGTAATTACTTTCACGATTGTTATACCCTTGGCCACCCCCTTGGTTGTAATTTCTTTGGTAACGCCCGAATTACCACTTTGGCGGTTTTGGTATGTCGGTCCTCCTTGACCACCACTTGATTTCCTGATTGGAAATTCGGGTTCATTTGATTCGAAGCATTACCATACCGAAACTTGGGACTGTCACACCCCGACCCGCAGCGGATAAGGTGATCGGGGCATGATTGGGTTATCATCAAAGCTCATGACATTTATTAAATGTTTCATATTCATTAATACAAATTAAATGAAAGTTTACAATGATTGCTACAACATGATCTAACTAACAATCTAACTCCTTTGTTCTCTTCTAAGGCAATCCTATGCTATCCTTGCTTCAACCTGTTCACCTGTATCATGTGTAAAAAGGTTTTTGGATCAACATAATGTTGGCGAGTGAATCCTATGGAAAACATTTGAACAATTTATTTAAATTGATTATGAAAAATGTGCACAACCAAACATGAGTAAAATTAGATGTAACTTGATCAATAATCATAAGATGTTAAATGAAAACACTCATGAACAATAATGGAACAATTAAAGGCACGCGATGCTCAACTCGTCTCTCACGAGGAACTGAGGGGCCTGATGAATGAATTGCATAAACATGATAATATGAATAACACAACTACAAACAATATAAACTCAATGAAAACACACATGAACAATAATGAATTTGAATTGAAGCACGCGATGTTCTACTCGTTTCCCACGAGGAACTGATGGGCTTATTGTATGAGTTTCATGTAATTTGACAAACGGAAAATAAATCACAACAATAAATCAATCTAAGATTAAGTCATGATGTGGTATGGCACAAGTTTAAATAAATAAATTAATTAATTCATAACACATGACACACCCCAAAACGTGTAATTTAAAAAGGGGAATTGTAAGATTCACTCACAGTGGGTGCGTTCGGTTGATGATGATGAATGCACGCGAAGTGGTTTTAACCACGAGTGAGATTTAACCTAGATAAATCGCATTATGGTTTGGTGAGTAAACGGATTTTATTAAACTATTTTAGTAGGATTGTTGGGTGTATTTTTGTGAGTTTGAAACTATTTTCTAATCTTAAAAATGTTATTTTTAAGTATTTATAATTGATTTTTAATTAAAATAATTAAATAAAAATAAATAAAAAATTATTATTTTTCTGACCGTTGACCGGCCGGTTGACCGTTGACCTGACCGTTGACCGGTTCGTTGACAGTTTATTGTGCGCTGAGTGAGGCTCGAACCCGAGACCTCTCGTACGCGTGCACGCAGCTCTACCAACTGAGCTACGTGTCTAACCCGTTATATATCCGATTTTAATTATATATATACACTAATTAGATTAAACCGAAAATCATTTTTATTTTAAAAACAATTTAATCGAAACGGTCATGCACACCACAGGTCTCGAACCCGGGACCTGTGGGTTAATATAACACACAGTCCACCGCTGGACTGTGTGTTCAACATGTTATATAACTTGATTTTTATTATACTTAAAGACAATTTAGTTATTTCCTTTTCTGCCTTATTTAAAAAGAAAAGATAATTGTCCGAGTCGGTGCTGAAGACCGGACTCGAACTCGTGACCAGTGATATAAACAAACGCACAGTCCACCGCTGGACTGTGTGTCTAACTTGGTTATTATTCTGGTTATCAATATACTTAACATATAACTAAGGCGATCCGGTTCAGTTAAACAAAAACTTGATTTTTATTAAGGCAACGTGTGTGAAACGGGAATCGAACTCGAGACGTTTTGCGTTTTATATGTGCACACAGTCCACCGCTGGACTGTGTGTCTAACCCGATTAATTTCATGATTTTAATTAAACTTATATGATAACAAGTCTTCATCTTCTTCACTGAACGAATAACCAGAAATCGGGTCTGACTGGTTCGAGCTTTTGATCAAGTTTCATTAGTGTTTTACAGTTTATTTCGGTAAGATAAAAGTGAAAAAGGAAAAGAAACTGAGCGGAGATTATACCGACTGGATCCTCTGTTTTCCGGCAGAACTCCGGCGACAGAATCCAACTCCGGCTACGGGTGTCTGGCAGCAACAAGTCTCCGGAAATCTTGGAAAGAGTATTGGTAACTTCGGTAAAGGTTTAGGGGATTCAGTGAAGTTCAGAAATAAGAAAGTCGGTTTTCCGGCGATGAGCAGGGAACTTCCGGCGAGAAAAATTACGCCGTGAAAAGATGTGATTTTTTAGCGAAAAGGTTTGCAGACGATTGTGGGTCAATTTATAGAAGAAACAAGATGTATTTGGTCTGGTTTTGGGCTGGGTTCATCAATTCAAGTTTTCCGGCGGTTTTGAATTTGGTCGCGGACTTCAAACATCGGTTATAACCGATATGTGATTAAAGGTTTACGTTATAACGTAAATCGTAGTTAAGATTCGCGGAAATTCCGGGATTCCGACGACTGAAACGATTTGGGCGCCGGTTTTGAATTCGTAAAGTCACTATATCAATTAACTGATTCTAATATTCATCAAACATAACAAGCGGCGCAGTGGTTTGTGTGTGAGGTGTTAAGTCACTTAGTGACTCGGTACAGACCCGGGTTCGAAACCCGGCAGATGTATTTAATTTTTATTTTGCGATTTTTGACAGTTTTTCAAAAACTAAGTATATATTCGCGTATAATAATTGATTACGGATCGTTTAAAAATGTTTTGGACATTTAATTCGAAACGAAAATTTTGACTGACTGTTCGGTTGATAAACGGAGCGGGTTTGGTAAATCCGTTTTTTGACGGATGTTACAGTATCCCCTGCTTTTTAGAAATTTCGTCCCGAAATTTGAATAATGATATATTTTGACTAAAAAGGATGATGACGTTTTGTTTGACAGTTGTATGCTCAGAAAAATGAAGGTTTAAGTTTTTGTTCGAGGCGGTAACGTTCCTTGTAAAGGTTAAGTACCCTATTCAGGAATCGCTTTTTGTTGCCTACTGTATGAATATTGATAATCAGGAAATGATTCTCTAAAAATGATATCATACATAAGAGTTTAGATACGTTTGGGAAAAATATGGTTATATCCTAAGGCAAAACTTCTAACACTACAATCTACATGGAACATAAATAAAAACACAACAGCTGATGTCCAAACATGAATGAACACATCAGCAAATATTTGAACGTGAATAAACATAACAGCAAATATTCGAACATGAATGAACATATCGGCAAATATTTGAACATGCATAAACACAACAGCAAGTATTTGAACATGAATAAACACAACAGCAAAAATTCGAACATGAATAGACACATCAGCGAATGAATAAACACAATAGCCAATATTCGAACATGAATAGACACATCAGCGAATATTTGAACATGAATAAACACAACAGCAAATATTTGAATCCACATTCTGATAACATATATGTTTGAATGATGAAAGTTCCTCTCTCGTTTGTTATGATGGAGAGGTTAATTTATGTAGAAATGGAACACAATCCAATCTCTTTAAATAACATGATGATATAAATGTATCACAAATTCCAACCAAGGCAATAATAAATCCTACATGGAACTTCTCATAACCGTCTGATAATGCCTCTGATCCTTTGGCAAGAATACTTATATATAGGAAGTACCAGCGGCGTATCCACCATATTCTTGCCAAATTTTCATTAGTTTTATCCACAAGTTATGATTGGTTACTAAGAAACTAATAAATCCTACATAGAACTTCTCATAACCATCCGTTAATGCCTCTGATCCTTTGACAAGAATACTTATATATAGGAAGTACCAGCGGCGTATCCACCATATTCTTGTCAAATTTTCATTGGTTTTAACAGTGAATTATGATTAGTCCTATAACTCTACAATCAATACAACAAACATAAATTACTGAAATGAAACATATCTGTGCGATCAAGGCTCAATCGAACGGAGCCGATCGTATTGCATGTACTGAAAATGAAATTGTGTGCTCAAGGCTCAATCAAACGGAGCCGAACATATTGAATGTACTGAAATTGAAATTGTGTGCTCAAGGCTCAATCAAACGGAGCCGAACATATTGAATGTACTGAAATTGAAATTGTGTGCTCAAGGCTCAATCAAACGGAGCCGAACATATTGCATGTCCTGAATATGAATAACTTAACCACACAAACAGCCTATGCATGGAACCTCTCATAACCGCCTGATAATGCCTCCGATCATTTGACAAGAATACTTATATATAGGAAGTACCATCGGCGTATCCACCATATCCTTGTCAAAT
The DNA here is from genome assembly GCA_947069175.1 of Scalesia atractyloides. Taxonomy (NCBI): domain Eukaryota; kingdom Viridiplantae; phylum Streptophyta; class Magnoliopsida; order Asterales; family Asteraceae; genus Scalesia; species Scalesia atractyloides. Next base: position 9,894,136 of record CAMTDV010000029.1, read on the forward strand.
TTTCATTGACTTTATCCGCAAGTTATGGTTAGTTCGATGCGACTCTACTACAAACACCACAACCACAAGATACTGATAATGAAATTGTATGTGTGCTCAAGGCTCAATCAAACGGAGCCGAGCGTATTGCATGAACTTGAAATGTGAATAAATCTGTGTACTCAAGGCTCAATCCAACGGAGCCGAGCATATTGCATGAACTGGAAATGAGAATAAATCTGTGTACTCAAGGCTCAATCAAACGGAGCCGAGCATATTGCATGTACTGAAATGAGAATAAATATGTGTACTCAAGGCTCAATCAAACGGAGCCGATCGTGCGGGCACACCCTGATCAACCCATAATAAAATGGGGATCAAACTCAACCTCGATGGATGGGGAGCTGCGGCCTCGGCAAAATCGTATACTGAAAACAATATATAATATATAATATCCAATGATTTCTCTAACAGTCTACACATGTGATAAAGAAAGACTAAACAATAGGAGTTGAATCTGGATCTTCGGCGAACAGGACTAGCTGAGTATCTTCGTTTGGGCCGTCATTATCTTCGACAGGGTTGGCGTTGATATTGAAGACTCTTCCTCTTGCTGGCGGCATAGTGGTTGGGTTTTCTTGGTTTACTTGGTTAACTGGGTTTGATTGGGCTTGAGTGTTGATAACGTTTACCAATTGAGGGCATGTGTTTCTAAAGTGGGTAGGGTCGCCACAATTGAAGCAAGCTCGAGCATATGGGAACATGGGGTGTTGGGGTTGGTGATAAGTTTGGGCCATGTTTTGTGTAGGGGAAAAGGTTTGGTCTTGAAAGGTGCGACAAACATTGCTCAAATGACCATAACGTCCACAAGTTGTACATAGCCGGCAAGGTAAAGTAAGGGGATGGTGATAAAAACAGTGGTTGCATCGAGGATGAGGTCCAAGATATGGTTTCTTATTTGGGTAAGCTGAGTTGGGTGCCTCTTGGGTGATTGGGACAGCTCGGATGGGTTATAGCGTGAAAAACGGGTTGATTTCGTTGGGTCGCAGCGAAAAGTCGCCTGACTCTTCTTTTCTTAGGTTTGGGTTGAGAAGGGGATTCGGGTTGAGAAGGGGATTCGGTTTGAGAAGGGGATTCGGTTTGAGAAGGGGATTCGGGGGTTTCAGTCGATTCTTTATCCTTCTTCTTCTCCTCCTTGAAGTCTTTGTTTCGGATTCGGTTCTCGGTGAGCTCTGTTGCTAGCTCCATTGCTGCTTCCAAAGTTGCAGGCTTGGTACTTATCACAGGGTCTTGAATCTTTGACGGAAGACCACGAATGTAGTGCTCGATCAAACGGTAGAGGGGAGTAAACATGTTGGGAACCATTTGATGTAATTCAAGGAACCTTTTGTTGTAGGTGGTGTGGTCTCCTTCCACTTGCTTCAATGAGTAAAATTCATCTTCTAGCTTCTTGATTTCGCTCCTTGGACAAAATCGTCTGGTCATGATTTCCTTCAATTCATTCCAAGTTAGGGACATAGCATCTTCAACACCTCGTTTTGCCTTCTCTGTGTTCCACCAAGTAAGTGCTATCCCATATAGTCGACCGGTAGCATAACGCACTTTGCGATCATCAGGGCAATCGCAATTTAGAAAAGTATTCTCCATTTCTTCAACCCAATGGAGGAGTGCGGTGACACCTTCAGTCCCTTTATATTTCGGAGGGTCGCATGATTTGAAATGCTTGTAGGTGCATTTAGTGGTATTTGGGGAAGAGTTGAAAATGTTTTGGTTTGCTTGATTGACAGGATTATTGGTAAGTGCTTGTTGAACTTGGATTACAATATTGGGTATTACAGCAGCCATTTGTTGAGCGATTAAGGTAGCCATGCGTTCGCGGGCTTTTCCTGCTCTCATCTTCCTACGGGCGAGGTTAGAAGACATCTACAATGAATACATGAAAAGGGTATGAGTTGGATGCTTTTGAGATCATGGGTCACATTAGGGATGAACATTCATAAAATAATCATACAAAAATACCACATCCATAGGATGTCTTTGGCTTTGCTCGCTGTTAGGCCCGTCATGCCGCCATACTTTACCTTATGTAATCATGTGGGCCCCCATGAATTACCGGTTTTTCATATGGTTCGCACGGTTTCTGCCTGGTTGCGTACACAAAACCCGGTGAAAATCGAGAAATATGTATACAACGTGTGATGTTTGGAATGTGTCCAGGTGTAGACACGGTGACACCTCAAAGTAGGGTTAGTTCGAACGACGTTTGGTGTGGCATGCTTTGGCCTAATAGGTCCTTCGTACTCTCATCGTTGGTCCCCAGGTAGGCAAACTGGTCCGTTATATTGGATTTATACGAATGCCAGCCTAGACAGGACGTTCCGACTACCGGTACTTGTACCCTTCCAGTTACTACATGCCCGTCGCAGAACTTACTTTGATGAGAATTGAAAATTGCATAAAATCTTTGGATAACGAGAGTATGAAAATAAATTGAACACATGAACATCGATATATGTATAATGATTATGTATATATGTATAATGAACATGTATATGAGCATGTATGTTTGACTGAAATGTAAACAAATATGAAACAAATAAATATCACAAGTTTGTATGTAACCACTTAATCAATTTAATATTTTAGGCAGACTATAGTATAGGCTCTAAGGGTCTAATAACCTATCCTATATCCCTATAGTCATGGCTCTGATACCAATCTGTCACACCCCGACCCGCAGCGGATAAGGTGATCGGGGCATGATTGGGTTATCATCAAAGCTCATGACATTTATTAAATGTTTCATATTCATTAATACAAATTAAATGAAAGTTTACAATGATTGCTACAACATGATCTAACTAACAATCTAACTCCTTTGTTCTCTTCTAAGGCAATCCTATGCTATCCTTGCTTCAACCTGTTCACCTGTATCATGTGTAAAAAGGTTTTTGGATCAACATAATGTTGGCGAGTGAATCCTATGGAAAACATTTGAACAATTTATTTAAATTGATTATGAAAAATGTGCACAACCAAACATGAGTAAAATTAGATGTAACTTGATCAATAATCATAAGATGTTAAATGAAAACACTCATGAACAATAATGGAACAATTAAAGGCACGCGATGCTCAACTCGTCTCTCACGAGGAACTGAGGGGCCTGATGAATGAATTGCATAAACATGATAATATGAATAACACAACTACAAACAATATAAACTCAATGAAAACACACATGAACAATAATGAATTTGAATTGAAGCACGCGATGTTCTACTCGTTTCCCACGAGGAACTGATGGGCTTATTGTATGAGTTTCATGTAATTTGACAAACGGAAAATAAATCACAACAATAAATCAATCTAAGATTAAGTCATGATGTGGTATGGCACAAGTTTAAATAAATAAATTAATTAATTCATAACACATGACACACCCCAAAACGTGTAATTTAAAAAGGGGAATTGTAAGATTCACTCACAGTGGGTGCGTTCGGTTGATGATGATGAATGCACGCGAAGTGGTTTTAACCACGAGTGAGATTTAACCTAGATAAATCGCATTATGGTTTGGTGAGTAAACGGATTTTATTAAACTATTTTAGTAGGATTGTTGGGTGTATTTTTGTGAGTTTGAAACTATTTTCTAATCTTAAAAATGTTATTTTTAAGTATTTATAATTGATTTTTAATTAAAATAATTAAATAAAAATAAATAAAAAATTATTATTTTTCTGACCGTTGACCGGCCGGTTGACCGTTGACCTGACCGTTGACCGGTTCGTTGACAGTTTATTGTGCGCTGAGTGAGGCTCGAACCCGAGACCTCTCGTACGCGTGCACGCAGCTCTACCAACTGAGCTACGTGTCTAACCCGTTATATATCCGATTTTAATTATATATATACACTAATTAGATTAAACCGAAAATCATTTTTATTTTAAAAACAATTTAATCGAAACGGTCATGCACACCACAGGTCTCGAACCCGGGACCTGTGGGTTAATATAACACACAGTCCACCGCTGGACTGTGTGTTCAACATGTTATATAACTTGATTTTTATTATACTTAAAGACAATTTAGTTATTTCCTTTTCTGCCTTATTTAAAAAGAAAAGATAATTGTCCGAGTCGGTGCTGAAGACCGGACTCGAACTCGTGACCAGTGATATAAACAAACGCACAGTCCACCGCTGGACTGTGTGTCTAACTTGGTTATTATTCTGGTTATCAATATACTTAACATATAACTAAGGCGATCCGGTTCAGTTAAACAAAAACTTGATTTTTATTAAGGCAACGTGTGTGAAACGGGAATCGAACTCGAGACGTTTTGCGTTTTATATGTGCACACAGTCCACCGCTGGACTGTGTGTCTAACCCGATTAATTTCATGATTTTAATTAAACTTATATGATAACAAGTCTTCATCTTCTTCACTGAACGAATAACCAGAAATCGGGTCTGACTGGTTCGAGCTTTTGATCAAGTTTCATTAGTGTTTTACAGTTTATTTCGGTAAGATAAAAGTGAAAAAGGAAAAGAAACTGAGCGGAGATTATACCGACTGGATCCTCTGTTTTCCGGCAGAACTCCGGCGACAGAATCCAACTCCGGCTACGGGTGTCTGGCAGCAACAAGTCTCCGGAAATCTTGGAAAGAGTATTGGTAACTTCGGTAAAGGTTTAGGGGATTCAGTGAAGTTCAGAAATAAGAAAGTCGGTTTTCCGGCGATGAGCAGGGAACTTCCGGCGAGAAAAATTACGCCGTGAAAAGATGTGATTTTTTAGCGAAAAGGTTTGCAGACGATTGTGGGTCAATTTATAGAAGAAACAAGATGTATTTGGTCTGGTTTTGGGCTGGGTTCATCAATTCAAGTTTTCCGGCGGTTTTGAATTTGGTCGCGGACTTCAAACATCGGTTATAACCGATATGTGATTAAAGGTTTACGTTATAACGTAAATCGTAGTTAAGATTCGCGGAAATTCCGGGATTCCGACGACTGAAACGATTTGGGCGCCGGTTTTGAATTCGTAAAGTCACTATATCAATTAACTGATTCTAATATTCATCAAACATAACAAGCGGCGCAGTGGTTTGTGTGTGAGGTGTTAAGTCACTTAGTGACTCGGTACAGACCCGGGTTCGAAACCCGGCAGATGTATTTAATTTTTATTTTGCGATTTTTGACAGTTTTTCAAAAACTAAGTATATATTCGCGTATAATAATTGATTACGGATCGTTTAAAAATGTTTTGGACATTTAATTCGAAACGAAAATTTTGACTGACTGTTCGGTTGATAAACGGAGCGGGTTTGGTAAATCCGTTTTTTGACGGATGTTACAGGGACGATTTCTCAAACCCGGATGGTAAGTGTTGGAGTTCATATCAAACTGTTTTCAATCTCCATACACTTGGCTCACCTCTTCGATAGTGTGTGCCATAATAACTTGACAATTCTCGGCCCGGTGACCGAGGTCACCACATTCTTCACACACGGAAAACTGTACCGCTCCCACCTCTTTTTTCTTCATACGGGCCAACTCTCGTTCTAATGTTTCAATCCAGTCCTTGGAACTTGCATCGCGGTCGGGCCAAGACTTTGAGATTGGATGCTTTTTAGTTCGGTCCGCCATAGCCACGGCCTTGGAGTTCTTACTCATCCTCTCTAAGAATTCCCAATCATCTTCCTCGTGGTTGTTCAACAACGTACCGTTACTTGCCGATTGCAAGTACTTATGATCTTCCGCATCTAATCCCCGTATGAAACACTTTAACAATTCCCATCTAGGAATTGATGGTGAGGTCATTTTTGAACCAACTCCTTGAATCGAGCAAGTGCCTCATGTAACAATTCACCCAAAGACTGTCAAAACGACCGAATTTCGTCTCTCGCATCGTTAGTCTTTGCGGTCGAGTAATATTCATCCAAAAACACTTGTTGCGTCTCCGCCCAAGTGTGAATACTATTTGCCGGAAGCGTGAGGAAGCATTGCTTAGCTTTATCTTTTAACGAGAACTGAAATAGCCTTAGCTTCACTTCTTCTATCTCAAAATTGTGACCCCCAATCGTGCTACATATAGCGGAGAACTCCGTCAAGTGAGTGTATGGTTCGTCATTCGTCCTACCATTGAAGTACGGTAGGATGTTAATGTAATTGGGCTTGCACTCGAATGATCGCCTCCCTCGAGGTGTAGGCACAATAGGTGAGTCATTTTCGGTGACCACCGGTCTAAATCGCCCATTAAGACCTCTTGGGGCTTGTTGATTTGGTTGACGTCATGGACCATTAACATCTTGATTCACCAGCCGATTATTACCCCTTCTATCACCACCTCTATCACCCCCTTGGTTACCGCCTCCCACGAATTGCGGAATCCGGTTATGGTTGACATTATGATTATTGTTATAATTACCGTTATCTCGGTTCTGTTGATTGTGTTTTCGTGGATGACGGTTGTTTCCGTAACCATTGCCTCTACCATAATCATAACCGTATCCTTCGTTGTTCCCCACAAAATTGGCATTTTGATAGCCACCCTCTTCATAATCAAAACCCTCAGCTTGGTAAAAATTCCCTTCATTTTCGTTCCCCAAGCGTCATCTTCGAACCGCTCATTATAATTCCCGCTGTCATCCGAGTATTCCGAATGAATACACACATGCTCTGGTGATTGATAACCGAGAACACTATACGGTGCATCATAGGGAATATTATTTCTCAACTCATCGAGGTCGAGAAATTGGGCTTCGTTTGTGGGATTGCCACTGCTATGGTTAACCCCACGATTGGCATTAACGTTTCGGTTGTTGAGATTTGGAGGTAATGGGTTTTTTTCGGTTTTGGTTTGGAGGAGGAGGTGTGGGTGTACGTTGGCAGTTGCTTTGGTTTCGGCTACGAGATTGGAATGGTGGTGTTGGTGTTCTTGAGTTGTTACCACCCCCGATTGATGGTTTTGGGTAATTTGGTTTGGGGGGGGGGGGTAATCGTAGATTTGGTTTTGGTTGTTGGGTTGGTTGGAGTGTTGGGGATCCATTGGAATGGGTCCAAAAGATGGTGTAGGTGGAGTTGGTGTTGGGTGGATTAGAGACAAGAGTTGCCTCTAACCGGTTGGCTAAGTTTCTTCTAACGACCCGCTCTATCTCCGGTTCGAACACTAACGGCGAGGTCCTCTCGGAATTCCGTGTATGCATGCACTACTTGTAACCTGCACAAGTAACACATCCGCGTAACACAAATGCAAAGACGGTATAAAGAAACAAGCACTTAAACAGTTAATCACAAAATCAAACAATTCAAAACGCAAAGCGCACGAACTCCCCGACAACGGCGCCAAAATTTGATCGGAGTGTCGTGCCCCGGTCAAAGATAAAATTTATAATCCCAAATTACCCTTAACAATGTGTTAGTGGTAGTAATGGGTCGAACCACGAAGAGTTTGTTTTGCGATTGATATGGTTGATTTTAAATAAGATTGTCACTTTATGAAGCTTGCTATTTCGATTGTTTAAATATTTGTTTGTTTAAAGGAATGTCGGAATGGTCTGACGAATTTGTTGCTAATTATTTAACTACGGAAATTTAAACAATTGCGATAAACTTAATTGATTGAATATAACAAGATGAGAAAACAAGGTTCACACCGGTTCAACAATTGTAGGACCTAAGGTTGCTACAGGTTTTAACTTGGCTTAATTGAATTAGTTCATCAACGGTTTTAGAATCACAAGACTTAGGTGCTAATTGCTATCGACGTTCAAAATGGACTACAATGCACTTTGTTACCTCGGCCGAGTAAATCCTATCAAAAGACAAGGCATAAATACGCATATTCATTTCACGAAATCAAATTTCATAACTCACTCGACAATTCGTAAATTCAACACAAACGTAAGACAATTATCTAATGATTCAAATGTAATTCAAATTGTCACAAACCAAGTAGTTAACAAATAGCAAACCCTAGAATTCCTTACAAAAGTTTACACCGGGGTGAAACCCTCGAGGATTAGCTGCTCATGACGAACGGAACTTGATCACCGGATGATTGGAGCTTGATCACGAACATCTTGAAGCCTTGAGGTTGAGTATGATGAAGGTTAGGGTTTATAGTGGATGATTAGGAATAATGGATTGGTGGAATGATGGAGAAGATGATTAGAGTTGTGAAGGTGAAGATGGATGATGAATTCGGATGATGATGGATGATTAGGATGGATTGGAATTGAGGTTAGGGGTGTTCTTGGCTCTAAGAAGTGTTTCAAAACTCAAAAATCTCGTAACTCCCTTGAAAAAACCCAAAAAGTGGGTTATAACTCGTTCAAAACACTCAATAAACGAAATTCAGCGATAGCACTTTCTGGAGGGCGTCGGCGACGCCCTATAGATTTTCTGTTTTCTGCCGACGCCTTAATAGGCTGTCTACGCGAGTTTCTGGCCGACGCGAATAACCAAGGGGCGTCGCCGACATCCCATTTGGGGTCGCGTCTTGGCGACGCTAAGACCAACTCTTGGTTTCCGTTTTCTTCATTTCCAATTCCGGGTTGATCCCGTTCGCTCCCGATGCTTCGTTAAGCTCCTGAATAGCTCCTTAAACTCCATTAGACCTGCAAAACACAATTCTAATCAAAAGTTGGCGATTCGAAACCAAAAGTCATGTAAAAACATAAACTTAAATATGATTCATCAACGGTTTTCGACCACGTATCAGTGTGCGCGTCATTACATTTAGCGAGAATGGCGATGGTGACCTAAGTTAAAGACAAACTTCATATTGCAATAAATATAGTTTCCATTTGGTATATTTAGGTATAATACAGTAATACCATATACTCTATAAAAAGTTTTTTTTAAAACTGAGAGCCCTTATTCTTTGGGGGCTTTAGGCCCTTGCCTAGCCTTGCAAGCCTATAAGGCCGACACTGTATATGATTTTCCATCCCCTGCTTTAGTTACACTGTTGCTAACCCTAAACGACATCACAAAAGCAAGTGCCTACAAAAGCCAACCACAATTATTTGGTACCCAAATTTTAATTCTCAATTGCAAAAGTGTTCCAAATTTATACCCTTTGATAGAGGTGCATAAATTGGGTTTTTGGTCATACACGAAACCACATATGGCCCAATCCGGTACAATAGTATCCGAGTTTTTTAGGAACTGGACCCGGGTATAAAATATTAGGATAAAACCCACTGGAACAGGTTAGGGTAGATTCGGGTATGGGTATACACGAAACTGGGTATGGGTAGAAAATTGAAATATTATTGTTAAAAAAAGGTTCCTAACGGTAATATAGTCGTTTGGAATTACCATCTTATCCCCCTAAATTTGTATAAATAGGTCTTGAATGTTTTTTTGTTAACCAAACTACTTCTCTAATTCTCAAACACTCTTTAAAACACTAAACCACTCAAGTTTTTTGTATGACCAATGAGGGCAAGTAACGAAGATTTTGTTTTGGTGCTTGAAACCAAACGAAATCCTAAGGCGAACTCAACTCTCAAAAAACATACGCATAAACATTAGCCGGTGAAAAAAACAAAAAAAAAATTGGAGAATCGTTTGGATCCGCTAGCCAAAAGTAGTGTAGTAGTGTACTACTCTTTAAGCTTAGGATGTAAGAGTATTGACTTCTTTATCCATATCCATATAATTACATTAAAAATCACAACCGTTTCTCTCTACTTTTTTGATTAAATAATATTTTTTACACCTTTAACATTATCTTTTCTCTTCTCTACTCACAACTACCTTTAAAAATATTTAAAAATCTATAAGGGATGAATAATGTTTCTCATATATTTACAAATAAACACACATTATTTTCTCTCTCTTTCACAGACAACCACTCAACACCACTTACAACCATTTTTTTATAATATAACTAGCCCTTTCACATAAATATAAGGGATCAATTGTGAATGCTCTAGTGTTTAGTATTTAATGATTAATGTTTAGATATGATCAAGTGCCTTCACGTCATTTCTGATTTAATTAACATGTTTAGGCTGTTTATAAAACAAGACAAAAGAAAAAGAAACTATATTTTGATATTTGGAGTCTTATATGTTTTAAAATATATTTTTAGAAAATTTTAGTAAAAACTCTTTCACATACCTTTTTACCGGTAGATAAATGACGACGGTTTAGTACATAAGCGCCTGCCCGCGTCCATGTATCGACATCTGGTTCTTACCCATCCTTTACAACATATACGATAGGGTACACTTTTCCTTTTGTGTGTGTTTTAATGTTAATGTATAAATCATTTTAAAGATAGTTGTGAGTAGAGAAGAGAAAAGATAAAGTGCATGCCCGTGCACTGTACAAGTCTAATCATGACTCAGCTGTAGGGTATGGGTCGAGCAAGTGGCTGATTTGGCGGCAAAGTGCGTGCACGGCCGTGCACAAAAAGTGCACGAGGGTGCAACCTATACGCACGGCCGTGCAACCGAGGCGCACGGGGATGTAACCTAGTCGCACGGCCGTGCAACCGAGGTGCGCAACCGAGGTGCACGGCGTGCATGATCGAAAATGCCCGGAAACTCCTCGTTTTCTCCAAATTTGACCGTGAAACGTCGTTTAAGACCTGAAAACCCAAAAGTACACGACTAAGAACCTAAACATCGAATGGAGTAAAATGAGGGACTAAAACATGTATAATTTAGTGTATATCAAGATAAAATTACATTTATTTTATATTAAACATAGTTAACATTACACATAGATACTAATACTAAATTACTAATACAAATAGTTAACACTACACTTACATACTAATATTAAAATACTAATACAAAGTACAACTAAACATCCATTATAAGCTTTCAAATTACAAGTTTGGTAAACGGTCTTTCATTAACTCGTTTATACTTATGCTCATCATTATTGGCATCTTCCAACTCATCTATTCGTCAACAATAAATGTCGTGAAATCTTCTTTTTGGTTGGGTATGCTTATGATCTTTGCTTTGAGATCATTACTTTTACGGTCGGTTTCAAACCCATTTCCTCGTCAAACCGCTCCTTAATGAGAGGCCAAAAACCATAACCACATTCATACCTTGTACACTACCCTCGTAAGTCTTGGGTCCTAACGTGTACAAAAGCTATTCCAAAGGCATACTCCTCCTCGTCTCAAAGCTTGAGACATTTTTGTAAGTGTTTGATTTTGCGGTTTTCTAGGTTCGTTTATGTGTTTTTGAGTTAGATAATCAGCCAATACATCTCACAACTATTTATAATGACTTGGGGTGGCCAATAATCGGTTCTAATGGTCAAAAAGTACAATAACTAGAATCAGTTTCAGCCACTTTTTACCGTTGGAACTGGTTTCTACCGGGGTAAAAACAGATAAGGTAGGAACCTGGTATGAACTGATTTAAAAAAATCTAGGAATAGAGTAGGAACTTCCAAGTACAAAAGGGTAGAGACCGGTTCCTCCTCATATTGGGTAAGAATCTGAACCGATTCTATGTCAGACACGCCGGGTCTGGTCCGAAAACCGAGTATTTTCTGAATCACTACCCTTTTGTGCTCAATTTTATAGTCTGTATATAAATATAAGGAATACCTAATCAAATGCCTAAAGTCAAGGCTCTCTCACCAGTCTCCTTTATCCTAGCCTATGCTTTTATATTTATATATTTTCTATATTTAGTTTAATTATCTTTTCCTTGTATTCCTCTCCTTCCTTTGTTGTATAGCCTCTATTTATAGGCTTGTATTATGTGAATAAGATGGAAAACAATTCCTCCATTATATGGTATCAGAGCATACCAAACTCCCCTGAGTTCTTTTCGATCCACTGCCTTATCACCCTACTGCCGCCACACATGGCCACCTCCACCACCATCATTCAACTCTTCACCACCACCAATTTTCCCATCAGGCTAACCGCAAACAACTTCCCATCCTGGCGAAAGCAGGTACTCTCCACTCTCACCGGACTCGAACTTGAACAGTTCGTCGACGGCTCAACCGAACCACCACCGAAGGACCTGGAGGGTAAACCCAACCCAAAATACCGTACCCGGTACCGCCAGGATCAAGTGCTCCTTGGTGCACTGCTTGGTAGCTGCTCCGACACTATCCAACCACTCGGTTCCTCTGCCGAAACGTCTCGCCAACTCTTTACCCGTCTAACAGAAAGCTATGCGAGCGTCTCTCGGTCCAGGATCATTTGCCTGCGGACCAAACTCGCCACAACCAACAAAGGAAGCCGACCCGTTGCTGATTATCTCCACGAAATGAAGGCTATTGCGGATGAATTGGCCTTGGCGCAAAAACAAATCGATGATGACGACCTCACCGTTCACATTCTCGCTCACCTCGACTATAAGGAGATTGCTGCGGCCCTAAAGACTCGAGACACCACCATTGCCTTCTCTGATCTCTATGAAAAGTTGGTTGATCATGAGAGGTCCTTGTTGGAGGCCAAACCTATTGAGCAGCTCACTACTGTTAACTTCACCCAAAGGAGCAGCCAAACACAATTTCAAGCAGGCCGAAACACACAAAGGCCATATACAACTACCAGAAACCAAACCAGGCCCAAACACCGAATAATGGTCAATCTTCACATTTTAGAACTAATCGTAACAATTTTTTCTGTCAATTTTGCAACATTCCAGGTCATGAAACCAAGGATTGTCAAAAGTTTGCATGGTTCTTACAACAAAATAATCTTGCTTTGGCTCAAGCTCCAACGAACCCAACTGTTAACGTGTCCATGGAAAACTCTCCACAACATGCATCATTGAAAATGTTTGACAGTGGCGCCTCTGACCATGCCACATCCGACCAAGCATTTTTGCACAGCCTATCCGAATATGGAGGACCCGATGAGATCGTCCTTGGCAATGGTAACACCCTTTCCATTTCTCATATCGGTCATGCATCGATTCCCACTACATCATGCCCTTTAAAGTTATCTAATGTCCTACTTGTTCCGCGTTTGCGTAATCATCTTATTTCGGTTGCTAAACTTTGCAAGACTAACCAAGTTTCTGTTGAATTTTTTCCTTTTCATTTTTTGTTAAGGATCTTCACACGGGGGCACGTCTCATGCGCGGGGTTAACATTAACAATGTCTACTATGCATCTCCCACTCCTCCTCGTTTGCAACTCAATTCAAGCACCAAGAACTCGGACTCTCTTCTCTCATGGCATCATAAACTTGGACACCCATCTATCAAAGTTCTAAGACGTTTACTAAATAGTCTCGGACTTGATTTCAATAATGTGTCGAATAATCTTTTTCATTGTGATGCTTGTTCCTTGAATAAAAGTCATAAACTCCCTTTTGGCGAAAATTCATTTAAAGTCTCTAAACCACTTGAACTTGTCTACTCCGATGTATGTGGACCGGTAAAAATTTCTAACGGCGGATATCAATACTATGTCATATTTGTTGATTTTTACACCAAATACACTTGGTTTTACCCCATTAAAAGAAAATCGGATGTCTCCACATTATTTCCAATTTTCAAAACACTTGTTGAGAAATTTTTTCAAACTCCTCTCCTCTCTCTTTTCTCAAACAATGGGGGAGAATACATTGGGCTCCTCTCTTATCTCCAACAAAATGGTATTTCTCACTTCACCACTCCTCCACACACTCCAGAGCAAAACAGAGTGGCGGAACGTCGACATCGACACATAGTTGAAACCGGGTTGTCACTATTGCGTCATGCCAACTTACCACTCCCTTTTTGGTCTCATGCCTTCCAAACGGCAGCTCACCTTATCAACCGATTACCAACCAAAAATTTAGACTTCAAATCACCATTCGAAAAACTATACAACACTCCACTACATACACCAAACTAAAATCCTTCGGGTGTCTATGCTTTCCTTGGCTTCGTCCGTATGCTAAATCCAAGATTCATCCTCGCTCAACGAAGTGCATCTTCCTTGGGTATTCTTCGTCTAAATCCGCCTACAAATGCTACGATCCTTTAACCCATCACCTCTCCCGCCATGTGGAATTTATCGACCATATTTTTCCCTTCTCCTCTCACGGTTCCTCACCCGACCCATTACCTACACCCAATACCTTTCTTGGACCACCTATATCTTCCATCATTCCACAAGCCTCTCCTCCGCGCAATCCATCTCCCATGGCGCAATACCTCTCTTCAACCAATCCACCTCCCACGACCCACTCCTCTCACCCTATGACCCAACCAACCCACACGCCATCCTCTCCCATCCAAACGGACTCCTCTTCTATGTTCGTTCACTCCACTCCACCCACCACCACCTCGTCACCCACACCCAACTCAACTGATCATTCCTCCTTTCAACCTCCTTCACCCGATAACTCTCTCTCCTCCTCGCCCAGCTCGTCACCATCTACTACCACAACCGAACCCACCAATTCTCCTCCTCCTGTCTCCGCTCGCCCACATAGGCCTCCCAAACCCAACCTAAAATATTACAACCAAAATCTTGTGAATCACACTACCCTTCATCCATTACCACCCGCACTTGAACCCACCACTCACACTCAAGCCTCTAAAGATCCACAGTGGCATCATGCTATGGATTTGGAGTTTAATGCCCTTCTCCAAAACCAAACATGGGAACTTGTCCCCTCTAACTCCCGAACTCCGATCGGGTGTAAATGGGTTTTTCGTATCAAACGAAAACCCGATGGCTCTATTGAAAAATACAAAGCCCGACTCGTGGCCAAAAGCTTTCACCAACAACATGGGAAGGACTACCTCGATACCTTCAGCCCCGTTACCAAACCCATTACCATTCGTACCATCCTTTCCATTGCTCTCTCAAAAACTTGGCCGCTAAGGCAACTTGATGTTAACAACGCATTCTTGCATGGTACTCTCCACGAGGATGTCTATATGACCCAACCACCGGGATACATTAATCCTCAGTTTCCCAATCACATATGCAAGCTCAAAAAGTCGCTCTATGGCTTAAAACAAGCCCCTCGGACTTGGTATAATGAGCTCACCAAGTTCCTTGTTGACTTTGGTTTTCGAAAATCTTTAGCCGATGCCTCACTTTTCATCTATCAAAACCAATGTGTCACTTGCTATTTCATGGTTTATGTTGATGACATTGTTCTCACCGGTAACAACACATCATTTCTTGATCGTTTCGTTCATGCCTTAAGCAAAATTTTTTCCATCAAAGACCTCGGCATGCTTCATCACTTTCTTGGAGTTGAAGTTATTCCCACACCAACCGGTCTATTTCTATCTCAGCACCGATACATCCAGGATATTCTCCAACAGTTCAACATGGATGGTGCGAAAGATGTCTCTACTCCTCTCGGTACCACCGAGGCCCTGTCCATGACCGACACCTCACCGAAGTTGATGCTACTCCATATCGCAAACTAGTCGGGTCACTTCAATATCTCTCCTTCACCAGGCCGGACATCTCCTTTGCTATCAACAAACTATCTCAATTCATGCACAACCCTCGACAAACACACTGGCAATCTCTAAAGAGAGTTCTTCGCTACCTAAAGGGTACCATTCACCACGGTCTTTTCCTCAACCGAAACTCCTCCCTTGATCTCTCAGCCTTCTCCGATTTGGATTGGGGTGGTGTACATGATGCTGGTCGCTCTACCACTGCATATATCATTTATCTTGGCAATAAGTGGAAGTCTACTCGCCAAAAGTCGGTCTCTCGCTCATCTACAGAAGCCGAATACAAAGCTTTAGCAAATGCCTCAGCTGAACTTACATGGACAAAAAATTTACTACTTGAACTTGGCATTACCACTACCAAACCGCCATTACTATTTTGTGACAACTCCGGTGCAACATACCTCTGTGCTAACCCCGTTTATCACTCTCGAATGAAACATGTAGCACTTGACTATTATTTTGTTCGAGAACAAGTTTCAGCAGGCAGCTTACGGGTTCTTCACATCAGCTGACAAGACCAACTTGCAGATATGCTTACAAAACCATTATCACGGGCACCCTTCCTTCGAAACCGGTCCAAGATTGGAGTCTCCGACGGATCCTCCATCTTGCGGGGGCTTATAAGGAATACATAATCAAATGCCTAAAGTCAAGCCTCTCTCATCAGTCTCCTATATCCTAGCCTATGCTTTTATATTTAGATATTTTCTATATTTAGTTTAATTATCTTCTCCTTATATTCCTCTCCTTCCTTTGTTGTACAGCCTCTTTTATAGGCTTGTATTCTTTCAATAGGATTTTGAATAAGATGGAAAACAATTCCTCCGTTATAATAAACATCCCCCCACCCACACACTCCAAATTCACATCACCGAGCCCGCGTCCACACTCCCCTAAAATCCCATTTCAAAAATTTCAGTCCGAAACACATTCATCCTCTCCAATCTCCAATGGGCGTCAACAAGCAAAACTGCCGGAACGAGCTTCGAACAGCGATCCAACAACTCGACGATCGCTGCCTCTATTCCGCATCCAAATGGTAAGCAACCACTTCACCTTCAAAACCCTCAAAAACCCACATTTGAATTGCTCTAATCTCAAACATCAACAACAGGGCTGCAGAACAACTGGTGGGTATTGAACAAGATCCAACAAAGTACCCGCCTTCACACACCCGATTACAGCGAGATTCTTCAAGTATTCTCCGTAGGTTTCGCTGTACTGATGAGATTACATCAACCCCTATTGCTGGGACATCGTATGTTTCAACTCTGGTGTTGGAGGAGGATAATGGGGGTGTGGATTCTGATTTGTATGTTCTTGCAAAGTCGTATTTTAATTGCAGGGAGTATAGGAGGGCTGCTCATGTTTTGTCTGAACAGACTGGGAATAAAGCTTTGTTCTTGAAGTGTTATGCCCTTTATTTGGTTCGTTTCTGATCCTGATAATCTGGTAGAGTTTATATCTTGTTGAGTTGGGGTTATTTGGTGAATTCTTACTTGTTTGTTGAACTGTTTAAGGCTGTTGTTTTTCACGCACACCAGGTGTTCGATTAAATGTGTATGACATAAATTGATTTGGTGGTTCTTAAAATAGTTCTTATGTGTGTTTGTTTAGTATTTTTAGTTACATAATAACTCCAATGATAATATACTTGTGACCGTATTAGTTTTTCTTTTGTGGTGCATTCGTTAAAGAACACGGTCTTCTATTTCTTGATCATGCCATCAACTTCTGCTATATAAATAGGCAAATGATGTCGATTAAGAAGTTTTGTGAGAAATTAGTGAAGATATTAAATTCATGTCCTTAAGTTGCCACGAGAATACAAGATGCATATCGTGATTGGTATTGATAAGAAATGCTAATCTGCCTTGCTGCCTTAACAAATGATCAAAAGTACGTAAAAGTGAAGGTAAAATGAGATAAACACAAAAATTTCATATCCTCCAGGAATTTGCTATCGTTTTGTTGGTTGTTGTAAGTCAACACATTTTTTTTAGATTTTTATTCTAAGTATTGTGACTGGCCTTGATGACCTTTTATTGCAATTTACACATTTTACTCCATTTAAAATTCTCCTCCAAGATTTTATTATTGGTCAGTTTTGGTCATACCGTTATAATTTGTTAAATAGCCATTTAATGACTCCAAAATCTGGCGTAATAAAAATTACTTAGAAATTAATGAAATCACACATTTTATTTTGGTTCTGTACAGATTTGCCTAATATTCACCGTATTTACTCCACTACAATATATAGCTGGAATACCAGTTCGTTTTTCTTTTCTTAATAACATAAGATTTTACCGGAGCGTATAGGTGTATATGTTAAATAGAGTATATTTCTTTTGTTTCGTGAACCTAGTTGAACTTTAAGCCTTTATGGTAGAAGAACCCTCATATGTTGCTTATATCTGATGAATGTGAAATTATTAGTATGCTTCATGGTTCATTACGTTTTTAAGGACTCTCATTGTTTATTCCAGGCTGGCGAAAAGAGAAAAGAAGAAGAAACAATCGAACTCGAGGGATCTTTGGGTAAAAGTAACACTGTAAATAGCGAACTCGTGTCCATAGAACGAGACTTAGCCGTAGCTCGTAAAAACGGCTCAATCGACTCGTTTGGGCTTTACTTATACGGTCTTGTTCTCAAAGCAAAAGGTAACGAAAATTTAGCCAGAACCATTCTTGTCGAGTCCGTTAACGCCTACCCATGGAACTGGATTGCGTGGTTAACGCTACAATCCTTATGCACCACAATTGACACACTAAACGGTCTCAAACTCAATAATCATTGGATGAAAGACTTCTTTCTCGCAAGCACGTATCACGAGTTACGTATGCATAACGAATCTTTAGCTAAATACGATTACTTGCAATCAACTTTTGGTTCAAGTAACTACATCAAAGCCCAAATCGCTAAAGCCCAGTACAGTCTACGCGATTTCGAAAATGTAGAGGTTATTTTCGAAGAGCTTCTTCGTATTGACCCGTATCGTATCGATGACATGGACATGTATTCTAATGTATTGTACGCAAAAGAATGCTTCTCGGGTCTAAGCTACCTTGCGCACCAAGTTTTCCTGACGGATAAATACCGGCCCGAATCTTGTTGTATAATCGGGAACTACTATAGTTTAAAAGGTCTTCACGAGAAGTCGGTTATGTATTTTAAACGCGCGTTAAAACTAGATAAGAATTATCTATCTGCATGGACGTTAATGGGGCATGAGTATGTTGAGATGAAAAACACTCCCGCTGCCGTCGATGCGTACAGAAGGGCTGTCGATATAAACCCGTGTGATTATCGGGCTTGGTACGGGCTCGGACAAGCTTATGAAATGATGGGGATGCCGTATTACGCGCTTCATTATTTTAAAAAATCGGTGTTTTTGCAGCCCGGAGATTCTCGATTGTGGATTGCGATGGCACAGTGCTACGAACGGGATGAAATTCGTATGCACGAGGAAGCGATTAAGTGTTACAGACGGGCTGCTAGTTGTAACGATAGAGAAGCGATTGCTCTTCATAGGTTGGCGAAATTGCATAGTGAATTAGGGCAAAATCAAGAGGCTGCGTTTTATTATAAAAAGGATTTGGAAAGAATGGAAGAGGAAGAACGAGAGGGGCCGAATATGGTTGAAGCGTTATTGTTTCTTGCGAATTATTGTAGAGCTCAGGAAAGATACGAAGAAGCTGAAGTTTATTGTACTCGTCTTCTTGATTATAATGGCCCTGTAAGTTGCACATATGTTTTTATCTATTTTCAAGCATTATGCATTTTGTTTTATCTCTGACGGGTCAAATGGGTAAATTAAAACATACACTTAGAAAGAAACAGGTCAAACTAGTCAGAAGCCGTGGAAAGTGTTATTTTTTAACGTATAAGACTTCCTAAAACATTTATTCTAAAGAAAGATTATTTTTTAAACAATATATTTTTTTATAATCATTGACAAACTTGTTATTGATCGAAAAGTCAAATCGTTTTGGTCATAATGCGTTTCAACCTTTTAACCTACGTGACACATCCATTTTGCTACCTCTATTTATGGAGTATTTTGACATGTTTTAGTTTTTTAGTTGTATGTGACACAATCTTTTTGACAAAAAGTGTTTCGGTTAAACTGACCCGCTCAATAAGTGAAAGCTTTAGCAACTGAGTTGATGAGTTTTAATTGTGATTGCAGGAGAAGGAAAAAGCAAAAAGTCTTCTTCAAGCAGTTAAACTTGCACAATCCGGTTTTCCTTAAAACAACATTGAACGTTTCTCTTCATAGATAGTATTCAACAAATGTTGTGGGCTATGAATTGTCTTCTTTTCCCTTTTGGTGCGTGAAATATGAAGCACACCTACTTAAAGATCAAACCGCAATGCTGTTTTGAGAACCCGACGTGGGAGATTTTTTTGATTCATTTTGTTGAAATAGTTCGATCGTATCTTGTAATCTTTAGTTGTAATTTGTTTGAGAAGTATTTTCTTTATGCGAGGTGATTGGTTGCTTTCTTAGTCTTATATTTAAATACTATGTATTATGATGGTTAAACTTTGCTCGATGAGAAATGATTTTTAACGTTAGTGTTGTAATTTTTGAAAAGTTCGGACAAAATCTTAACTAGAACTTATCACATGAACCATCCATCAATTAACTGTATATAGAATAACTAGAATCATTTTAGTAAAAATATTTAGAATAAATCCTAACTAATAATTTTAATTGCATATTTGAGTGTGGTGTAAGCTTTGATTTTTTTTGTTTGGTGAGACAATAGGGTAGAGTTATTTAACAATTATTATCAAGTTTAATAAAGTGCTTACTTTTAATCTTGAATTTGCAATAACATTCACTCTAAAATACGTGTCCAAACGCCCCTTTGAAGTGGTCATAGATCTTGTTTGAACAAGTGATTGACAAGTAGCTGCAGCACCACAAGAAGATTCTAGATCAACATACTTATGCTCGTACAGTTAACCACCACGAGTATTGGCGGACCCAAGAATTATATTTTTTAGGGTGTGATTAGAGAACTTAATCATACTTTTAAAGGGGAAGATCGGGATTTTGGCTTGAATAATACACTATTTCTTTTACGGTGGCGGCCGGCCCCCACAGGTGGCTGTAGGTCTGCCGCTGACCACGAATGCTAGTCAACATAGCATTCCCAACAGTTTTGACGAGAAAGGTGGTTTACTTCCAACAAATGATAGCTTCATCCACATTACATCTTCTTGTACTTATTTTTCTATCTACCATTGATATTTCCGTCTTTATCTTGGACAAATTTGAATGCTTATTCCCATTTTCCTATACAAATCATCGTTAAGAAACTAGTAAGATTACTCGCGCTACCTGCAGGGTTTTGGTCCATATCTATTTTGGTTCAGTATAGCAACTGAAAGAGATATGCTTAAAAGAATATCGACACATGTTTTACATCGACTGAAAAATCCCTTAAAATAAATTTAAATTTGACAGGGAGGGGCTGATTTCAAATGTTAATGTTACAGGATCCTAAAACTAAAACATTAAACAAATACAAAAGTAAAAAAAAAAAGAATAAAATCCCGAAATAAAAACTTAAGAAAGAAAAAAAAAAACAAATAGGATAGTAAACACTATTCACACAACTTGCTAATTGTAATTTACGTCAAATGTATACCAACTGAAAACGTATATAAAAATGAGCACGAAAACGCATTATATTTGAGCTAACATATTACCGAAGAAAATTTATGTCGAAACGTAAACCAAATTGAATTCATACTGACATGTACATAAAAATTAGCACATAAAAATAGTGTTTTTTAAGCTAAAATTGGTACGGCGCATTGAGGCGGTGTCTAAACGTAGAGTGACTTTAATTTATTTCTTCTAATAAAAACGTATTATATTTGACCCGACTCGTTTCCGAACAAAATTTACGTCAAAACATAGATCAATTGAAAACCTACATAAAAATAAGCACGAAAACATATTAAATTTGACCTAACTAATTTCTAGGAAAAAATAAAATTTACGTCAAAACGTAGATCAACTGAAAACGTACATAATAATAAGCATAAGAACATATTATATTTGACCAAACTCATTTCAAGGAAAAAAAATTACGTCAAAACGTAAATCAACTTGAATTTATACCGACATGTACGTAAAAATAAACACGTAAAACTCAATTACAAAGTCTTCAAAAGGTTAAGGGACTCTAAGTGTCAATATCGAAAATTATGGTACAAAAGTATAAGAAAATGAAAAAAAAGCCGAATGCAAGTTATTATTTATGTAACTTGCAAATGTATATATGTATAATGACGCCCAAACAATAAGTATGGACCCATATGTGATCGCATAACCTGGTAGCCGAGACACAAACGGAACACATACAAATTGAACTTTGACGAGTTCGACTCTTTTTATTGATGTAAAAAGAAATTACAGTTGCATTCAAAACAATAACCCTAACAACTTTATATATAGCTAAACAACTCCGAGAACAAGAAATAATTTTAAACTAGAAAACATTATCTTACACATAATCTTACCAAACTTCTAATTTAAATTAAAAAAAAGAACTCCATAATCATAAACTAATTATTATTAATATCAATATCAACCCTTTAACCCTTGACTCTAGATCTCCTACAAACCATCCTTGATATCGTCCGTACCTTCCTCTTTCGCCCTTCGACTTTACCTACTCCAATTGGGTTGGTGTTGCAAGTATTTCTTCACACCCACCCTTAGGGCCTTTATTGCAAACAACACATCATTTTTGTCAAAAACAATAAAAATATCACAACTAGTGTAATGCATTTACCTACCACACCTTCTCCAAACCCACACGTTAGTATGAACTAAACACTAGTGTTGGTCCAAAACTGATCTTTAAGTAGTCGCTTCTTGATCTGCCACCGGCTCGGTGGAAGTCTGGTGCCTCCACTTCCGCCTTCTGTTGTTTGTTTCCGGCCTCCAAATATCAGTTCTTTGAGAATTCTTTTCTTAATCTGCCACCTGCTCTTTGGAAGCTTGTCAAGCGAAGGCCCGGTGGCCTTTCGACAGCCTCCTCTGGTACGGATCGGTTGCTTTCCCAAGTCACCCATCTTCTACTATTTGTGTGTGTGTTTTATATGCAAAGAATGTGATTTTGTGTATTAATTACACGTATATATAGAAGAGGGTTTAGTGACTTTGTGTATTGATTACGCGTTAATAATGGGTTACTTGACGGCGTCTTTGATGAGTGTCATGTCACCTTTATACTCCTTTGCAAGAAATGACTACAAAGACTTGGTCACCACGCACGGTTATGTTTTATTCAAGGGAACAAACAATGTTTACACACCATACAAAGACTTACTCACCAGTTGCTATAACAGCCGCCACAACCTCCGCCGCTAGTGGCGGAGCTTGAACAAAATTTATGTGGGGGCGGAAAGTCACGGGACCCAATTTTTTTTCTTGTGGTTATATTTTGGGTTATATGTCCGGACTCCGGGTCAACTATTCGATTCGGGTAGGGTCAAACAATAATAACTCCAAATAAAACTAAATAATATTCATTCCCGTTCTTATACATAAAAAAAACTAAATTTGAACCCTCAAATTTCATTTATATAAAAACTAGTTTCGGACTTTATTTAAACTCACTTCAAGTTTGAAAACAATTATAAAAAAATACTAATAGTCCAATTGTTCACATTTTTTGTAATTCAATACGAAAATATATATATATATTTTTTTGACAATAAACTTGGTACAGGCAGAGAATGTTAGGCAAAATAATTGACGGGGTCAAACGTATATAATATTATTTCGGATAAAAAATCCGAAAAATTACACCACTAACCGAAACATTGACAGAAGCGGGTACACCCTCTTGCCCCTCAAAATCTCCGCCCTTGCCTGCCGCGGCCTCAACCGCCGCGACAACCTCCATCCACAGCCTCCACAAACGAAGTTAATTTGGATTAAAGGAGGACTGTAAGAGGTGTTTGAATTGATTGAAAATTTGATTAATTAACCAAGTTATATACTTATCACATAATAAATAATTAACAGGGTTATAATCTCGGTTTTTACCCCTTGATCAAGTCAGCCGCATGACAAGAAAACAACATGTCAGTTTATAGACACCTTTATTACGACTTACGTGTCAACGACTCATGTAACTAGAAGATACTACGCGTCCAACGTTAATTAGTACTAGTTACATACGGTCATACGGATACCTTTATTGCTTTATTATAAGTCAGCGGCTTGTGTTTTTTTTTATGTTTTTTTTAAAAGATATGATTATTCACGAATTTTAGTTCTACGTAACACTCTAACAATATTAAATTACATAAATAATTAGGGGCATTTAAGATAGTTAGTTGAAACCTTTTTTAAAAATGAATAGACTAGTAATGTCCCTAAAATATATAAAGTATATAATTATACTCAATGTAATATACACACATAATTATTTAATTATTTAATGGATTTGAAACCTAATTAGTTACTTGTTTGATAACTAATGAAACATTTAGATAGTGTCCACGTATAACAAACCAAACATGAAGGACTAAATTAGGCACTTGGTAACCTGGTTGATATAAATAGGCAATCAAAACCCAAAACACACACAAATGTGTGTTTATTTGGTCGACCGAAGAACTCTTTCAACCCTAGAATTCATAAATCTTTTAAATTGAAAGTGAAATCAAGTCCCAAATCAGTGCATGAACTTAGATTAACGATCATCCAAGCTAGAAGATCTTAAGGTATGTTGAATTTCAATGTTTAACAAGGATTATGAAGTTTGATGAATATTGGAAACTTCAATATAAACGTAAATTGTAGATGTGATAGCATGATTGAGATGTATTTTAGCCTAGAGACAAAACCTTGATGAAAGATAGTGACCAAAGACTACAAAAATAAGTAATTGAATGATATTTGATACATGTGTTAAATGGGTTTTAGAAAAGGGTGAAATATATACATATATATATATATATGTTATTATGATTAACCTATGTATATGAAGTTTGATAAACTGAAATCTTGATGTGAATAGGATCATAGTCGGATATACTCGTTCGATATGGTGTAAATGTAAAGACATATGATGCCTTATTTGCGATGTTAAATATAATGCATAAATCCGTGTTTACATGTGTTTAATGAATTATCTATGAGAAAAAGATGTTATACTTGGTAACGTGAAAAATTTAATAAGAAACATATGTATGAATTGATCTTTGATGAATATATATTGACCTTTAATGAATAGCCGAGTTGTTCGTTATAGGCAACTCGAGTGAAAAGACGAGCAATAAAGCGGAGGAGATACACGACAAAAAGGAAAACTTTAAGGTACGTGACCTTGCGCTTATAGTATTATAATGTATGGATAATTGTTTAATGGGTCAAACAATATGTTAAATGATGGTTTGGTCGAATAAAAGCGATGGAATTCGCTAAGACGACCAAACGGACCAAACAACATGATGAATAATGGTTTGGTCAAATAAAAGCGATGAACTTCGCTAAGACGACCAAACGGGTCAAACAACATGATGAACGATGATTTGGTCGAACAAAAGCGATGGAGTTCGTTAAGTGTAACACCCTTATCCAATAGTATAGTGACATGTGTTGTACTTTAAATAAAGTCTGTTAAAGACCAATAAGGACTAAAAGCGTCAACATGCTCAAACTGAGCATCTGAGTGACGGTTCGATGTCAACATGCATAAATAACAGCCTCTGAGTGACATCGGAATCATGCTTATAATAAGCCTCTAAGTGATCCTTTGTGAAGTCCTAACTCTCATATGTGCCATTTATTGGACAAGAGAGTTCAATTTTGTAAATATGTGAAATTTGGATGATGGAGGAATTAAAAGCTGTGAACATGTTAATTTATGCCTCTAAGTGACCTTTTAACGAACCGATAGCTCGACAATGTCCGGTCATAATCCCGGGTATGCCAAGTATTGGCTACGGAGGGCTAAAAGTGCCAAAAGGTGTTTAAAAAGGTTTTAGAAGCTTTAATAAGTTAAGGGGTTAAAAGTGTCAAACTTTAAAAGTGGCCAGGGGCGGTCGCGGGCCATGAGAGAACAGGCCTGGGTCTCTCGCGGGGCGCGAGAAGCCCTCTGCTGCAGAAAATTTGTTTGGTCTCCAAGCAAAACTCCAAAACCATTAATTCGAAACCATGGCTACTCTAAACTGCGATGCCACGTTTTGGGACACTTGTAAGCTTCTTCTTACACCCTAAACACCTGGCTTCACCTCCTTTGAGTTCTCCAACTATAAATAGGTGATCAAGTTCACCATTTGAACTTGCACCTTTCTAAATCATAACTCTTCTCCCTCCTCTGGAAGTTCCTAGCTGAAAGAAGCATCCAACTTAGTTCTCTTGCATTGTAGGAACCTCTTGCAAGTGTTCCTTGCTCTTGCATTTTCGTTTATAGGCTTTTATTGCCAAAAGTCAAGCGTTTTTGTAAAACGCTTTGACTTTCGGTTAAGACCATTATGGTCCATCCATTGTTCGAAATGAACATGGCTAAGTGATCGTAATAAGGTAGGTGTTAGTCCCTATAAAGGTCACCTCCTGAAGATCATGTTTGCTAGACCAATTGACGGGTCAAAGTTATGATATTAAAAAGTCAAACAGACCATTTTTCGGAAAAATCATAAATTGATCTTATATATGTTATGAAACCTGTTTTGACACTTAAACAAGTTGTTAATAATTATTAGAACATATAAGAACATGTTGCTCGTCAATTTCAGTTCTATGGTCGGTTCGCAACCAAAAGTCGCGAAGTTTGACTTCTACTTTGACTTTCGATTCTGACCCGATTTAGATTAGTTACCTAATGATCTAAAGTTGCATTATGATCATATTATAATGTAGCATAATCCTCTGAGGTCAATCAGAATCCAAGTTTATGCGTAAGTTCCATAATTATGCCATTCTTGACCAAAATGCCCTTTTTGCATAAAACAAGGTTTTAAATAATAATGAACTTGAAAATGAGTTTCTTACTGATGTAATATCATAAGTAGGGTTATTTGGGATGTTAAACTAAGTTATAAACTGAGTTTTCAATCAGGTCCTTAAACTATGTCGGTAAATGACGGTTTTAGCCCTTGAGGGTTATAAAAGATTTTAATCAAATCTTTTTAAGGTAAACCATTTACCTACTGATATATTATATTAAATAACATATTTAAAGCATTTTAATCTAACCTTAACATCAGTTTTCATAAACATCGCTTAAAGACGTCATATTACGACATAAGCGCCGTTTCGGCGCATAATATGGTTTTGAACCATATTTATGAACCAAGACTTGTTATCTAATGATTTTAAAAATTATTTTAAACATATTTACAGTAGGTACATGTTATAAACTTAGAATCCCAAATAATTTACAAACTATGTGCAAAATGACCAAAATGCCCCTTTGGTGCACAGTTTGATCATAAAAGATAATTTACACATATAATTGATATCCTACTGATATTATATCATAAATAAAGTATTTTTCCAGAATACTTATAACTATAACATTAAATTATATTCAAGTTCCTTTTATATGATATGGAATTACCAAAACGCCCTTATGAGGCATAATTTCGTTTTAAAACGTTAACGGGCATACAAGTTGATATCCTACTGATATCTTAACTTATTTAAAATATAATGGCATATAAAACTTGTCCATGACTTATCCGGTTACCCGATATCGCTAATATGCGCACGATTACGTATATGTAACTATTTTACGGAAATTAACCGAAACGGGTTTAACCTTGTCATTTAAGTCTCAAAATCCAGAATGTTAATAGTTTACCCATATTAAACAAGTTAAGGAACCTTTTGGGATTAAACTACATTCTATCCAATCATCGGTTAATCTAGCGTCATACGTTTTGATCAAGTACGCTACTCGGTCTAAGTCTATGACTTAAATAAGACCGTTAGTATTTAATTGGTTAGTTTATGCCATAATCCAGATAGAGACTTGCGGTAAATGCTATCTGCACTTAGTCCTTTTTGTGTACGGCTGAGTTATTAAAAATTAAAGAAGACTATCTCAGGTAAATACTCTCGACTTATTTCCCCTATACGGGCTTGGGTTACGGTAAATTGTTACCGCTTGGTCGGAAATGGGATTAAATCGAACGTCGGTTCGGGGATAATAAATCTGCATATTCTGTTTTAATCAGTTTTGTTTGATAATTTAAACATTGGGGGTTAACTACCGTGTCCTGGATATCCTCGGCTCATTACAATAGAAATGGCCACGACCTTAGCGCTGGTGTAGGCATACACCTGATAGACGCTCAATTATGCATTCCCACTAGGTTAGGAGGAATTGACTCCTTCGTGAGTCCAAAGTGGTGTGTACGTTAATTGTGTCTCGATCTCCGTACCGGGCCCCGTATGTATGACAAACATGTAAATCTGTTAACAAGGTTGGACGGTCAATTAACCCAGGTTATAAAAAGATTTTGTGCTAATACGCACTTAAAACATTTTTGAAATGTTTTCAAAATGAGTCAGTTGGTGTATTTACCAGCGAAAGCTGACGTATTTTCAAAAGACTAATATGCAGGTACAATACGAAAATAGGCCGGAAGTGCTCGGTAGTGATAGAGGATCTTGCAAATCCTAAATCTGCCCAAAGTCTGTTTTGTATCTTTCCATGTACAATTTATGATCCGCCTGTGGATCTTCTATTACAAGCTTGTATATTATTTTGTATTTTGAACATTCGGTTTGTAATAGTAATTTTACTCCAAGGCTTCCGCTGTGCCGTGTTTAATTGACTATGATGTTATCAACTGACATCACGATACTCCCCACCCGGGCCCACCGGTGTATGGATTTGGGATGGAAATCCGGGGTGTGACAGGTTGGTATCAGAGCCAACGTTTGAGAGAATTAAACACTATCATTCTTGTGTTTAATCTCAAACTTACACGAGCACATCCTTAGACTTCCAAGTCTAGCATTGACCTAGGATTTACTCATTTCATTATTAAGTTATTAGTATTGTTTTTGAATTGATTTTTAATAGGAAAATGCCGCTACGTGTACGAGGACAAAGTGGAAGAGGAAAAGGTCCAATGAGGGTAGGACCATCAGGGCACATTCCTCCTCAACCTCATAACCCAGACACTTACCAAGAATCAGGAGATTCATCTCCTTGGCAACCAGCGAGACGTTCAGTCTCTAATAGACACTCGCCCTCACATTCCCAAAATTCTTACCACTCTCACCGCTCCTATCATTCACACAATACCCATCATTCCCATTCACATTCTTACCATGAAGAATTTAACCCTAACCATTATTTTAACACGCCTCCAGCCGATCAAAATCAGTTGGACCAGCCACATCCTATGGACGAGGACTCCGACCCGGAGATGCCACCTTCAGGATCAAATATGCATCCCACTGAAACTTCGAGCGATTCGAACTCTTATGCTGGATCGCCCTACTAAGGTCCTAATGAGTGGGACCAATATTGGAACCGATTCACCTTTTCCCACATCCTTCTCATCACTCTCAACCACCCCCTGTTGAGAAGATATCCACATGGAACCAGTGGACCAACCTCAACCACCACCTAAACCACCAAGGAGGAAGCGTGGAGCACGTATGTCGGTACGTGCAGGACAAAGGTCGGGATCGCTACCACCTTTGCCAAACTCCTACCCCACGATTCAAGAGGACCCACAAATGGGTGGGCCCTCTAACACCTCACCTGTGGTTGAACCAACACCAACACCCACACCTACAGTTCAACCACCACCATCGGGTTATACTAACCCAATTCCCACATATCCAGACACGTCTGGATATGATTCTTTTAACCCGTCACACCGGTAGACTATCAAGCATGGTCGCAAGACCCTTATATGCAAGCAGTTATGCACAATGCACTTTACCCGTCTCCTTTCCCACCTACTTATCCACGACTGGATATCCAACTTATGGGTACCAGTATCTGGTTATGCCACAACCACAACCTCCGCCGCCACTGGAGGCCATTAATGAGGCCTTAGAAAGAATGAAAGAGATGTAGCAGCAAGCAGAGAAAACAGAGAAGAAGACAAAAAAGTTCGTCAAGAAACTCTCCAAATTGGTCAAGGGAAAGAAGGACGAGTGAAGTCTCTTCTAATTATATGTAGTCCCTACGAGGACGTTGTTATTTCTTTTAGTCCATGCGTGGACATTTTTATTCCTTTAAGTCCTTGCATGGACAAGTTTATTTCATTTTTCTAGTATTGTAATTTCTAATTTCGAAATTAATGAAGTACTTTTGGAATTATATATATGTAAATCATCCTCTTGAAAACAATCGTCTCAATTTTACTCGACATTTATGCTCTGCTATATAATTCCAAAGATCTTAATGGATTGATTATGCCAAGTGGCGTAGACCACATATTGGCCAAGAAATGATAGTTAAGTACGAAGGGGTCTTCTATTAGGATAGTTAAGGGGAGTTATCCTTCTATCCAGAGGTAAGGGACTAGGTCCAAACCTCCAAGGTCGTTAAGGTCGAAGGTGACCGGAACCATTAATCAATCATTAAGGTGCTCTTATGTGACATTAAGAAATGTTCATACTCTTGGCAATGTGGCTTGAGGAACCATACTAACCGTCCATGGGACAGGCTGATATGCCATATACATCTGATACGATGTAGGCCAATGTGCCCAATTTATGTCCAATGGGACAAACTGATATGCCATATACATCTGGTACGGTGTAGGCCAATGTGCCCAATTTATGTCCAACGAGACAGGCTGATATGCCATATACATCTGATATGATGTAGGCCAATGTGCCCAATTTATGTCCAGCGGGACAGGCTGATATGCCATATACATCTGATATGATGTAGGCCAATGTGCCCAAATTTATGTCCAACGGGACAGGCTGATATGCCATATATATATAATATGTCCAATGTGACCGGCCAATGTGCCCATTTAGGGACAAGCCTATGAGCTATAAAATTGTCAATTGTGACAATGACCGTTGTGACCTTGCGATCCACTGTCCAATAATATATGGACTACGTCCAAATTGTAATTTGCCTATGATGGTCCTATTAAGACCTAGGCCAAATATAGATATGTTAAGCCTAAGAGTTGTGATGTTATTCACACTAATATAGGCAATGGATTGTTATATCCAATGTTGAAAGCCAATATGGTTGTTATACCATGGCTAAATGAAGTTTTATTGGTATATAGAACTCAAGACTTAAAGATGGCTAACTCAAATGAAGCACAAAGTAGCCACAGGAATGTAGAATCTAACAAAGCTGAAAACAAAGATATTAATGATGATAATTTTCAAGCTCGCATCGATGCGGATGTCGAAAAGGCCATGGGAAAGTCCATAGAAAAGCTAAGAGAGTCGAGTGCCACTCGCTCTAGACCTTTATCTATTCCACCATCTTCAGCTCATAAGGAGAGCTCTGTTCACTCTTCAAATGCGAAAAGTGAACCAAAGAAAATAGATCTTATTGAAAGGTCCTGTTCTGTTAAGGACAGATGTACCTATAAGTAATTTGTCTCTTGTAAACCCCAAGACTTTAACGGGGAGAAAGGAGCTGTAGAAGCCCTAAAGTGGCTAGACGAGATGGAGACGATAGTAGATATCAGCAATTGTGCTGATAAGGATGTGGTCAAGTACGTATCACAATCCTTCAAGGGTGACGCCCTAATATGGTGGAAAGCTATGATTCAATCAACAGGTAAGGTACACCTGTACAACTTGGGATGGTCCAAGTTTGTTTATTTGGTAAAAGAAACTTACTGCCCACCTCATGAGGTGGAGAAGTTAGAGACATACTTCTTGTCTCTTTCAATGAAAAACCTAGATTGTCGGAAGTACGTTTCTGACTTTAACTCCCTATCTAGGTTAGTTTCCTATTTGATCACCCCCGAATCCAAACGCATTGCGCGCTTCATAAATGGGTTGGCGCCCGAAATAAAGGGCATGGTAAAGGCTGCTCAGCCTAGTACCTATAGGTCCGTTGTGGACCTATCTCTTTCCCTTACCCTAGATCTGGTAAGACAAAAGTATGTTAGGACTGAAACTGACGGAAAGAGGAAACGGGAGGATAACTTGAATGAAGCAGCCTGGCTGAAAGTCATATTTGCTTTTGCTTTTTTTCTCTTGTTCTCTTTTCTTAGTAACTCCCAAAGATTTAAGAAGAAAGGAAATTTCGGGTTCAAGAAGGACCAGCACGCATCTAATGACAAACCTCTGTGCAAAAACTGTAAATATAGGCATTGGGGACAGTGTAGTATAAATCCACAGACCAAACCCTGTGGAATCTGCAAAAGAAGAGGACATAAGACCTTAGATTGCAAGGATCTTTAGGATGCAGTTTGCTATAACTGCAATGAAAAAGGGCATATAACTTACAATTGCCCCAAGAAACGCAAAAATAATGATGCAAAGCCTAGAGAGGCCAAGAAGGTGAATGCCCGTGCCTTTCAAATGAACGTCATGGAGGCCGTTAATGACAACAACGTCATAACAGGTACATTCCTCATTAACAATATTTACGCTAGAGTTCTTCTCGATTCGGGTGCGGATAAATCATTTGTTGACCATAAGTTTAGTAAACTATTAAACCTGCCCATAAGAACTCTAGACAAAACTTATGAGATAGAACTTGCTGATAGAAGTTTAGAAACTGCATCTTCCATTCTTGATGGATGCTCTATATCCATTACGAATCATTCCATCCCTATTTTTCTTCTGCCAATGAATTTGGCGGGGTTCGATGTTGTCTTGGGCATGGATTGGTTATCTTATAACCAAGCCCGCATTGCCTGCGATAAGAAGCTCATCGAGATTAAAACCCCATATGGTGAAATGATCACCATCCATGGAGACTCACACTATGGACTGCCAGACAAGGTGTCATTATTTAAGGCATCCAAGTGTTTGAGAAAAGGTTGTGTCATCTACATGGCACAAGTCACCATTAATGAGCCTAAGCCAAATATGGAAGACCTCCTAGTCATTGTCACACCCCGACCCGCAGCGGAAAAAGGTGATCGGGGCATGATTGGGTTTTCATCAAAGCTCATGACATTTATTATAATGTTTCATATTTATTATTACAATTTAAAGGAGATCATACAATCAAATCATACAAGTACAACATATTCTATAAATCCTTCTAGACTTCATTATTTTTCTTCTAAGGCAATTTCCTATGTGTTCCTTGCTTCATCTTGTCCACCTGTATCATGTGTAAAAATGGTTTTTGGGTCAACAAAAAGTTGGCGAGTGAATCCTATGAAAACATTTGAACGTGTTTATTGTATTGATTATAAAATAAAGTGCATAACCACATATGAGTAAATGTAGATGTAAATTTATTCACAAAACACATGATATTAAATATTGCACACACATACAACAAATGATTGTTTTGAGGCACGCGTTGTTCAACTCGTCTCCCACGAGGAACTGATGGGCCTAATGAATGAGTTTTGAGGCACGCGTTGTTCAACGAACTGATGGGCCTAATGAATGTTTTTGAGGCACGCGTTGTTCAACTCGTCTCCCACGAGGAACTGATGGGCCTAATAAATAATTTGCATACAACTTGACAATATGTATTGGTATAGCACGAGTTTGAATAAGCGAATTAATTTAAGCGACACATGATACACCCCAAAACATGAATAAAAAGGGGAATTTGTAAGAATTCACTCACAGTGGTTGCGTTTCTTGGATTGATGATGAATGCGCACGAATTTGGATTTAACCACGAGAGAAACTAACCTAAATAATAACATAATGGTTCGGTAAATAAGTGGATTTTATTAACAATTTTAATATGATTTTTAGATTTACTTTTTTGTAAGTTTAAGGTCATTTTCTAACTTTAAAAATATTATTTTTAAGAAATTTTATTGATTTTTAAATAAAAAAAATAAATAAAAGAAAATAAAATTTTTGACTTTTTGACCGTTGACCGAGCGTTGACCGTTGACCGGGACGTTGACCGGTCGGACCGTGTTTATTATATGCGCTGAGTGAGGTTCGAACTCATGACCTCCCGTACGCGTGCACGCAGCTCTACCAACTGAGCTACGTGTCTAACTCGAAATATTTCTGTTTTTAATTATACTTATATACTATTTAGATTAATTCATTTCTGTCTTTATTTAAAAACTTGATAATTGCCAGAACCGGTTACAGAAGAAGGATTCGAACTCGGGACCTGTGGTTTAACTTTGCACACAGTCCACCGCTGGACTGTGTGTCTAACCTGGTTAGAATACTGGTTTTTATTAAACTTAAATACTAACTGGAAGGTGTTCTGGGGCCTTTAAAAAAATTGAGATTTATCGCAGGAGACCGTTTAATTGTACAAATCGAACTCGGTATCAATAGCATGAAATGCACACAGTCCACCGCTGGACTGTGTGTCTAACTCGTTTAAAACACCGATTTTAATTATATTCATAGACTGATCAGACTTCATCATCTTCATTTGAAGCCCACTGTTTCAGGATCGATCATTTGAATTTTGTTAATTCGATTCTATCCTAATACAACATTAAACACAAGGATAGAGAAGGTGATTATATACCGAATGGTGGCTGCAGATTCTCCGGTGACACCTCTGATGATTACACCCGAATTCCGGCGTCTTGCGGCGAACTCCGGCGAGTTGCAGATGGACTTTCCGACGAGCAGAAGGTTGAGCAGATAAAATAGAGGTAATTTGTGAAGGAAGTGAGCGGGTTCCTATGAGTGAAAGGGTCGATATTTATAGTGCCCAATATCACACATGATTCCGATTTAAAAATCTCGGTCAAGAGATTTAATCATCCTTCAGTTACGATTCTGATTTGTTCGAATGATTGATAACCGATTTTTGGGTTAAAGGCATGATTTAATCGTCGGTTTCGTGATTAATTGAAGGGTAAACGGAAATCTTGGTGATTTCCGGTTGACTGGGTGCTGTCACTTTGGGCGGGTATTCAGGAATTTGATTTCAGAAGTTATTTTGATATAAAGGTTATTTGGTTGGGGTTGTATCAGATGTGGGCAAGTGGTGTAGTGGTGTAGAGTGTGTTTGTTTGAGCGAGAGACCCGGGTTCGAAACCCGGCGTCTCTATTTAATTTTTATCTCATTATTTATTGTTAATTATTAATTATAGTTTTTAAATTCTAATATATTTGTTAATTATATTTTGTTTAAAATCATTATGAACCATAAATACGCAAAGAAATTTATACTGAATGCTTGACTGATAAACGAAGCGGGTTTGGACAACCCGTTTTTCGGCGGATGTTACAGTATCCCCTACTTTTAGAAATTTCGTCCCCAAATTTAAGTAGTGGTATGTTTGACTTGAAAGGAGGGTGGTTTTGACAATTACATACTTAGAAGGGGGTAAGAGTTAAATTTTTTTTTATTTGAGGCGGTAACGTTTCTAGTAAGGGTTGAATACCCTGCTATAGGAATCGCTTTTTTGTTGCCTAAGATAAGAAATATTGATAAACAGAGTTGATTGACTAGATATGATCTCATGCATAAGAGGTTTGAGAGAATTGATACGTTTGGAAGGATAAGGTTATATCATAAAACAACACTTCTACTACTAAAACCTACTTGGAACCTCTCATAACCGCCTGACAATGCCTCTGATCCTTTGACCAAAATACTTATATATAGGAAGTACCAGCGGCGTATCCACCATATTCTTGTTAAATTTTCATTGGCTTTATCAGTAAGTTATGATTAGTTCTACGTGACTCTAGAACATAAACAAACACAACAATCAAAGCTTGAGTCTTAATTCTGAAAGTATACATGTTTGAATGATGACAGTACCTCTCTCGTTTGTTATGATGAAGAGGTTAGTCTAGGTAAAAGTGAGACACATCCCAACTTCTTTAAATGATGAGATTGAGATACATCGAGAGGTATGATGATATGAATGTTAAATCAATGAGTATAAAACAAAACTGAAATAGTAATTCGCATTAAGATTCTTGGATAAATTTCCAATTTATAATTGATATACGTGAAGATTGAGATAACATATAGAAAACATAAAAACTAAGCGGTTGGAGTTGAATCTTGATTTTTGGTGAAGAAAACTAGTTGGGTGGTTCGTTTGGGCCGTTAATATCTTCAACAGGATTGGCGTTGATGTTGTAAGCTCTTCCTCTTGCTGGTGGCCTAGTGGTTAGGTTTTTTTGATTGGCTTGGTTAACTGGGTTTGCTTGAGCTTGGGCGTTTATGATGTTAACCAATCGAGGGCACGTGTTTCTAAAGTGGGTAGGGTCGCCACAATTAAAACAAGCTCGAACATAAGGAAACATGGGGTATTGGGGTTGTTGATATGTTTGGATCATGTTTTGTGTAGGGGGTGAGGTTAGGTTTTGAGAGGTACGGCAAACCTTGCTCAAATGACCATAGCGTCCGTAATTTGCACATAGTCGACAAGGTAAGGTAGTTGGATTGTGATAAAAACAGGTGTTGCATTGAGGGTGAGGTCCAAAGTAAGGTTTCTTATTTGGGTAAGTTGAGTTGGGTGCTACTTGAGTGATTGGGATAGCTTGGAGGGGTATGGCTTGTGAAGTTGGTTGATTGCGTTGGGTGACAGCGAAAGTTTGCCCATCTCGTTTTCTCTTAGAAATGGGTTGAGAAGGGGATTCGGTTTAGGTGGAGTTTGAGGTTTCAGTTGATGCTTTATCCTTCTTCTTCTCCTCCTTGAAGTCCTTATTTCGTATGCAGTTCTCGGTGAGCTCTGTAGCTAATTCCATAGCTGCTTCCAAAGTTACAGGTGTGGTACTTATTATAGGGTCTTGAATTTTTGAAGGAAGACCTCGAATGTAGTGCTCGATCAAACGGTAGAGAGGAGTGAACAAGTTGGGGACCATCTGATTCAACTCGAGAAATCTCTTGTTGTATGTGGTGTGGTCGCCCTCTTTTTGTTTCAAAGAATAGAACTCATCCTCTAATTTCTTGATTTCGCTTCTTAGGCAGAAACGTCTTGTCATGATCTCTTTCAGCTCTTCCCAAGTCAAAGTCATAACATTCTCAGCACCTCGCTTGGCCTTCTCTGTATTCCACCATTTAAGTGCTATTCCAAGCAAACGACCGGTAGCATATCGCACCTTGCGATCATCGGGGCAATCGCAATTTAGAAAAGTGTTTTCCATTTCCTCAAACCAATGGAGGAGAGCGGTGACACCTTCAGTCCCTTCGTATTTTGGAGGATCGCAGGATTTGAAATGCTTGAAGGTGCATTTAGTGGTATTTGGGGGAGGGTTGATAACATTTTGATCTTCTTGATTGATTGGGTTGACGGGATTAGCGGTAAGGGCTTGTTGAACTTGAACTACGATGTTGGGTATTACGGCAGCCATTTGTTGAGCGATTTGGGCAGCCATGCGCTCGCGGGCTTTTCCTGATCTCATCTTCCTACGAGCGAGACTAGAAGACATCTACAAGGAATACGTATCAAGAGTATGAGTTGGACGTTTTAGGGGTCATGTGTCGTATTTAGGAATGAACATTCATAAAATAAATGAAGAATAATAAATTTACTACATCCATAGGATGTCTTGGGCTTTGCTCGTAATTGGGCCTTGCATGCCGCCATACTTCACCTTCGTAATCATGTGGGCCCCCATGATTACCGGGTCTTTCATATGGTTCGCATGTGTTAGCCTGGTAACGTACACTAAAACCCGGAGAAAATCGAGAAATATGTATGTAACGTATGAGATTCGGAGTGCATCCAGGTGTGGACACAGTGACACCTCAAAGTGGGGTTAGTTCGAACGACGTTTGGTGTGGCATGCTTTGGCCTAATAGGTCCTTCGTACTCTCATCGTTAGTCCCCAGGTAGGCAAACTGGTCCGTTATATTGGATTTATACGAATGCCAACCTAGACAGGACGTTCTGACTACCGGTACTCGTACCCTTACAGTTACTACATGCCCGTCGTAGAACTCACTTTGATGAGATTGAAAAAAGAAAAATGCGACAAAATCTTGAATAACGGAAGTAGGATGATTTGAATATGTGAACATTGAAATATGCGTGATGATTGTATATGTAAGCATGTTATGTTCGACTATAAGTATGATTCATTAAGTATCACAAAATATAATATTGGAAGTGTTTGCATGCATTTGTGTATGTAATAAATATGAAACAAATAAACATCATGAGTTTGCATGTAACCACATAAACAATTAAAATCTAATCAACTATAGTATAGGCTCTAAGGGTCTAATAACCTATCCTATATCCCATAGTTAAAAGCTCTGATACCAATCTGTCACACCCCGACCCGCAACGGAAAAAGGTGATCGGGGCATGATTGGGTTTTCATCAAAGCTCATGACATTTATTATAATGTTTCATATTTATTATTACAATTTAAAGGAGATCATACAATCAAATCATACAAGTACAACATGTACTATACATCCTTCTAGACTTCATTATTTTTCTGCTAAGGCAATTTCCTATGTGTTCTTGCTTCATCCTGTCCACCTGTATCATGTGTAAAAATGGTTTTTGGGTCAACAAAAAGTTGGCGAGTGAATCCTATGAAAACATTTGAACGTGTTTATTGTATTGATTATAAAATAAAGTGCATAACCACATATGAGTAAATGTACATGTAAATTTATTCACAAAACACATGATATTAAATATTGCACACACATACAAAAATGATTGTTTTGAGGCACACGTTGTTCAACTCGTCTCCCACGAGGAACCGATGGGCCTAATGAATGAGTTTTGAGGCACGCGTTGTTCAACGAACTGATGGGCCTAACGAATGTTT
The DNA here is from genome assembly GCA_947069175.1 of Scalesia atractyloides. NCBI lineage: Eukaryota > Viridiplantae > Streptophyta > Magnoliopsida > Asterales > Asteraceae > Scalesia > Scalesia atractyloides. The sequence goes on from CAMTDV010000029.1 coordinate 9,932,408, forward strand.
TTGAGGCACGCGTTGTTCAACTCGTCTCCCACGAGGAACTGATGGGCCTAATAAATAATTTGCATACAACTTGACAATATGTAATACATCACAACAAACAATATTTACATTCTAAGTTTAGATCAAATAATGGTATAGCACGAGTTTGAATAAGCGAATTAATTTAAGCGACACATGATACACCCCAAAACATGAATAAAAAGGGGAATATGTAAGAATTCACTCACAGTGGTTGCGTTTCTTGGATTGATAATGAATGAGCACGAATTTGGATTTAACCACGAGAGAAACTAACCTAAATAATAACATAATGGTTCGGTAAATAAGTGGATTTTATTAACAATTTTAATAGGATTTTTAGATTTATTTTTTTGTAAGTTTAAGGTCATTTTCTAACTTAAAAAATATTATTTTTAAGAAATTTTATTGATTTTTAAATAAAATAAATAAATAAAAGAAAATAAAAATTTTGACTTTTTGACCGTTGACCGAGCGTTGACCGTTGACCGGGCCATTGACCGGTCGGACCGTGTTTATTATATGCGCTGAGTGAGGTTCGAACTCGTGACCTCCCGTACGCGTGCACGCAGCTCTACCAACTGAGCTACGTGTCTAACCCGAAATATTTCTGTTTTTAATTATACTTATATACTATTTAGATTAATTCATTTCTGTCTTTATTTAAAAACTTGATAATTGCCAGAACCGGTTACAGAAGAAGGATTCGAACTCGGGACCTGTGGTTTAACTTTGCACACAGTCCACCGCTGGACTGTGTGTCTAACCTGGTTAGAATACTGGTTTTTATTAAACTTAAATACTAACTGGAAGGTGTTCTGGGGCCTTTAAAAAAATTGAGATTTATCGCAGGAGACCGTTTAATTGTACGAATCGAACTCGGTATCAATAGCATGAAATGCACACAGTCCACCGCTGGACTGTGTGTCTAACTCGTTTAAAACACCGATTTTAATTATATTCATAGACTGATCAGACTTCATCATCTTCATTTGAAGCCCACTGTTTCAGGATCGATCATTTGAATTTTGTTAATTCGATTCGATCCTGATACAACATTAAACACAAGGATAGAGAAGGTGATTATATACCGAATGGTGGCTGCAGATTCTCCGATGACACCTCTGATGATTACACCCGAATTCCGGTGTCTTGCGGCGAACTCCGGCGAGTTACAGATGGACTTTTCGACGAGCAGAAGGTTGAGCAGATAAAATAGAGGTAATTTGTGAAGGAAGTGAGCGGGTTCCTATGAGTGAAAGGGTCGATATTTATAGTGCCCAATATCACACATGATTCCGATTTAAAAATCTCGGTCAAGAGATTTAATCATCCTTCAGTTACGATTCTGATTTGTTCGAATGATTGATAACCGATTTTTGGGTTAAAGGCATGATTTAATCGTCGGTTTCGTGATTAGTTGAAGGGTAAACGGAAATCTTGGTGATTTCCGGTTGACTGGGTGCTGTCACTTTGGGCGGGTATTCAGGAATTTGATTTCAGAAGTTATTTTGATATAAAGTTTATTTGGTTGGGGTTGTATCAGATGTGGGCGAGTGGTGTAGTGGTGTAGAGTGTGTTTGTTTGAGCGGGAGACCCGGGTTTGAAACCCGACGTCTCTATTTAATTTTTATCTCATTATTTATTGTTAATTATTAATTATAGTTTTTAAATTCTAATATATTTGTTAATTATATTTTGTTTAAAATCATTATGAACCATAAATACGCAAAGAAATTTATACTGAATGTTTGACTGATAAACGAAGCGGGTTTGGAAAACCCGTTTTTTGGCGGATGTTACAGTCATCTCAGAGTATCCCGATGTATTCCCAGAAGAATTACCAGGTCTACCTCCAGACAGACAAGTGGAATTCAAGATTGGTATCATACCAGGATAAGCACCAGTGGCTAGAGCTCCATATAGACTAGCTCCAACCGAAATGAATGAGTTAAGAGTTCAATTGGATGAACTCTTGGAGAAAGGCTTTATTCAGTAGTTCCTCACCTTGAGGAGCTCCTATTCTGTTTGTAAAGAAGAAAGACGGTTCAATGCGGATGTGCATTGACTACCGAGAGCTAAACAAGTTAACAATCAAGAATAAATATCCTTTGCCCATGATCGACGATTTATTCGACCAACTTCAAGGGGCTAGTTACTTATCTAAGATTGATCTGAGATCTGGATATCACCAGCTGAAGGTTAGAAGTGAAGATGTTCCTAAGACTGCCTTCAGGACCCGATATGGTCACTTTGAATTCTTAGTAATGCCTTTTGGACTCACAAATGCACCTGCAGCATTCATGGATCTCATGAATAGAGTCTGCAAGCCATATCTGGATAAGTTTGTCATTGTCTTTATAGACGACATACTAATCTACTGTCGTAATCAAGCCGATCATGAGAAACATCTTCGGTGCATCTTAGAACTGCTAAGGCAAGAGAAGCTTTATGCTAAATTCTCTAAGTGTGAATTTTGGCTTAGAGAGGTCCAATTTCTTGGACACACGGTAAGTGAGCGGGGGTATCCAAGTGGATCCCGCCAAAATCGAAGCCATAATGAATTAGGAAGTTCCCAAGACTCCATCTGAAATTCGTAGTTTCTTAGGACTGGCTGGTTATTATAGAAGGTTCATTGAGAACTTCTCAAGAATAGCCACTCCTCTAACTACATTGACCCGTAAGAATGTTAAGTATAATTGGGGTCCAAAGCAACAAGAATCTTTTGAGATTCTAAACACAAGTTGAGAAATGCTCCTGTGTTATCTCTACTTGAGGGTATTGAGAATTTGTTGTCTATTGTGATGCATCACACACCGGTATGGGCTGTGTGTTAATGCAAAATGGTAAGATAAATGACTACGCATCACGACAACTAAAAGTGCATGAAAGTAATTACACCACCCACGATTTGGAACTGGGTGCCATTGTATTTGCACTAAAACTGTGGAAACATTACTTGTATGGCACAAAGTGTATTATATACACAGACCATAAAAGTCTCCAGCATTTGTTCAATCAGAAAGAATTGAACATGCGACAACGCCGATGGATGGAAACACTTAATGATTATGATTGCGAGATTCGCTACCATCCCGGCAAGACAAATGTCGTTGCCGACGCCTTAAGTCGCAAGGAAAGAATTATGCCCATTAGGATTAATGCGAAGAGCATTGAGCTCAAAATTAGCTTGAATTAAAAGCTATTAGATGCGCAAAAACAAGCACTATTAGAGGCTATATTCTTAATGAGGGATTAGGCGGAACTATTGATCAGTTAGCGCCTGGGAAAGATAGAATCCTTAGATTTAATGATAGAATTTGGGTTCCAATCTTTGGAGGACTTAGAGATCTAATCCTCCAAGAAGCACACAACACAAGATACTCAGTTCACCCAGGGGGTGACAAAATGTATCAAGATCTGAAGAAGAATTATTGGTGGATGGGTTTGATGAAATCCATAGCCACATATGTAGCTAAGTGTCTGACATGTTCACAGGTTAAAGCCGAACATCAGAAGCCGTCAGGACTTCTACAACAATTAGAAATTCCCACATGGAAATGGGAAATGGTAACTATGGACTTAATTACTAAGTTAACCAAAACCAAAAGTGGAAATGACGCTATTTAGGTCATTGTAGATAGGCTGACTAAGTCAGCACATTTTTTTGCAAATAAAGGAAACGTATAATTCAGATAAATTGGCTAAATTGTATGTGGACAAGATTGTGTCCCTACACGGTGTGCCGGTATCTATTGTATCTGATAGAGATACTAGATACACATCTCATTTTTAGAAAAGTTTCCAAAATCTTTAGGCACATGATTAAACTTTAGTACGGCTTACCATCCACAGATTAATGGTCAAAGTGAGCGTACCATTCAAACACTGGAAGACATGCTTAGGGCATGTGTGATTGATTTAGGTGGAAGTTGGGATGAACACTTACCCCTAATAGAATTCTCCTACAATAATAGTTATCATACTAGCATCAAGGCTGCTCCTTTTGAGGCCTTGTGTGGGAGAAAGTGCCGAACGCCCGTGTGCTGGGCAGAAGTTGGGGAAGCCCAACTATCAGGATCAGAGATTGTCCTGGAGACCATGGAAAAGATTGTGAAAATCCGTGATCGTCTCAAAGCTGCCAGGGATAGGCAGAAGAGCTACGCTGACAAGAGGCGTAAACCTCTTAAGTTCCAAGTAGGGGACAAGGTCATGCTGAAAGTATCACCCTGGAAAGGTGTGATGCCTTTTGGAAAGAAGGGCAAGTTGAGCCCAAGATATATTGGACCATTTGAGATAGTCGAATGTGTCGGCACTGTAGCTTATAAGCTCAGGTTGCAAGAGGAGCTTAGTGGAATTCATGATGTATTCCACATATCTAATCTTAAGAAATGTCTAGCCGATGAGTCGCTAGCAATATCGCACGAGGATGTGCAAATTGATGAAAACCTGAGGTTTGTTGAGGAACCGATTTCGATCGAGGATCGACAGGTTAAGAAGCTCCGAAGAAAAATGATACCTATAGTAAAGGTTAAGTGGGACGCTTTTAGAGGTCCCGAGTATACATGGGAGGTTGAGTCCACTATGCGACAAAAATATCCCCATCTTTTTGAAAAAAATCTCGAGGTTGAGATTTCTTTTAAGGGGGTGAGGATGTAACACCATGTAAAATCGTATCCAATAGTATAGTGACACGTGTTGTACTTCAAATAAAGTCTGTTAAAGACCAATAAGGACTAAAGGCTTCAACATGCTCAAACTAAGCCTCTGAGTGACGGCTCGATGTCAAAATGCATAAATAACAGCCTTTGAGTGACATCGGAATCAACATACTTATAATAAGCCTCTGAGTGATCCTTTGTGAAGTCTTAACTCTCATATGTGCCATTTATTGGACAAGAGAGTTCAATTTTGTAAATATGTGAAATTGGATGATGGAGGAATTAAAAGCGTGAACATGTTAATTTATACCTCTGAGTGACCTTTTAACGAACCAAGAGCTCGACAATATCCCGGCATAATCCCGGGTATGCCAAGTATTGGCTACGGAGGGCTAAAAGTGCCAAAAAGGTGTCTAAAAAGGTTTTAGAAGCTTTAATAAGTTAAGGGTTTAAAAGTGTCAAACTTTGAAAGTGGCCAGGGAGCGGTCGCGGGCCGCGAGAGAACAGGCCTGGGTCTCTCGCGGGACGCAAGAAGCCCTCTGCTGCAGAAAATTTGTTTGGTCTCCAAGCAAAACTCCAAAACCATTAATTCGAAACCATGGCTTCTCTAAACTGCTATGCCACGTTTTGGGACACTTGTAAGCTTCTTCTTACACCCCTAAACACCTGGCTTCACCTCCTTTGAGTTCTCCAACTATAAATAGGTGATCAAGTTCACCATTTGAACTTGCACCTTTCGAAATCATAACTCTTCTCCCTCCTCTGGAATTTCCTAGCTGAAAGAAGCATCCAACTTAGTTCTCTTGCATTGTAGGAACCTCTTGTAAGTGTTCCTTGCTCTTACATTTTCGTTTATAGGCTTTTATAGCCAAAAGTCAAGCGTTTTCGTAAAACGCTTTGACTTTCGGTTAGGACCATTATGGTCCAGCCATTGTTCGAAATGAACATGGCTAAGTGATCGTAATAAGGTAGGTGTTAGTCCCTATAAAGGGCACCTTCTGAAGATCATGTTTGCTAGACCAATTGACGGGTCAAAGTTATGATATTAAAAAGTCAAACAGGCCATTTTTCGGAAAAATCATAAATTGATCTTATGTTATGAAACCTGTTTTGACACTTAAACAAGTTGGTAAAAATTATTAGAACATGTAAGAACATGTTCGGCTTATCAATTTCAGTTCTATGGTCGGTTCGCAACCGAAAGTCGCGAAGTTTGACTTCTGCTTTGACTTTCGATTCTGACCCGATTTAGATTAGTTACCTACTGATCTAAAGTTGCATTATGATCAAATTTTAATGTAGCATAATCCTCTGAGGTTATATTACATGATCATAATCAGAATCCAAGTTTATGCGCAAGTTCCATAATTATGCCATTCTTGACCAAAATGCCCTTTTTGCATAAAACAAGGTTTATATAATAATGAACTTGAAAATGAGTTTCTTACTGATGTAATATCATAAGTAGGGTTATTTGGGATGTTAAACTAAGTTATAAACTGAGTTTTCAATCAGGTCCTTAAACTATGTCGGTAAATGACGGTTTTAGCCCTTGAGGGTTATAAAATAATTTTAATCAAATCTTTTTAAGGTAAACCATTTACCTACTGATATGTTATATTAAATAACATATTTAAGCATTTTAATCTGACCTTAACATCAGTTTTCATAAACATCGCTTAAAGACGTCATATTACGACATAAGCGCCGTTTCGGCGCATAATATGGTTTTGAACCATATTTATGAACCAAGACTTGTTATCTAATGATTTTAAAAATTATTTTAAACATATTTACAGTAGGTACATGTTATAAACTCAGAATCCCAAATAATTTATAAACTATGTGTAAAATGACCAAAATGCCCCTTCGGTGTACAGTTTGATCATAAAAGATAATTTACACATATAATTGATATCCTACTGATATTATATCATAGATAAAGTATTTTCCAGAATACTTATAACTATAACATTAAATTATATTCAAGTTCCTTTTATATGATATGGAATTACCAAAACGCCCTTATGAGGCATAATTTCGTTTTAAAACGTTAACGGGCATACAATGTAACATCCGTCAAAAACGGATTTACCAAACCCTCCGTTTATTAACCGAACAATCAGTTTAAAATTTCGTGGCGTATTTAATGCCCAAATTAATTTTAAACGATACATAATTAATTATTATATTGGAATATATAGTTTGTTTTTGAAAAACTGTCAAAAATAAGAAAATAAAAATAATTTGGCACTGCCGGGTTTCGAACCCGGGTCAGTCAGCCGGTCAACACAACTTAACACTCAACTCTCCAACCACTGCGCCACTAGTGTTTCTTGGTAATTGTTAGACTCAATTAATTCATAACATGTTTTCCGAATTCAAAAAAACCGGCGCCCAAATTTCAGTCGTCGGAAATCCCGACTAACTCGCCAATAATTTACGACTTCTTCAGTTATAACGTAAACGTTTAAACCTACATCGGTTATAACCGACGCCTGAGTCCGCGACACAAGCTATAACCGCCGGAGGATTTCTAACCGACGAATCAAGTCGGAAATAGGACCAAATTCATCAACGACCTGCCCTATAAATACCTCCTCGAACCTCTGCAAGCTTTTTCGCTCAAAACCGCACCTTTACCCGACGTAAATCCATTCGCCGGAAAACTTCTGTATCTCGCCGGAAAACCGAGCCCTTCACTTCTGAGCCTTACTGAACCCCCTGAGCTTATACCGAAGTCACCCACATCCTTTTCAAGCTTTCTAAAGACTCGCTGCTGCAAGACACACGACGCCGAAATCTGTTGCTGTCGCCGGAGTTCTGCCGGAGAAACAGAGGAATCCAGTCGGTATACCTCACGCTTAAATCTTCCCTTCTTTTTACATATCTCATCTGTAATTAACTGAAAAACGCTAACGAACACGATTAAAACATCGAACCAGTCGGATTTCCGATTCTGGTTAAAATCTAACGAAGAAGACGAAGTTGCGGTAACATATAAGTTTAATTAAAATCAAAATATAACTCGGGTTAGACACACAGTCCAGCGGTGGACTGTGTGCACATTAAACACACTAACGTCTCGAGTTCGAATCTTGTCCCACGCATGCTGCCTTAATAAAAATGCCTTTTTTTGTTAACCGAACCGGAGTCACCACTGGTACATGTTAAGTTTATTAATAACCGGAATAATAACCAAGTTAGATACAGAGTCCAGTGGTGGACTGTGTGAATGTTTAATCACACGTCACGAGTTCGAGTCCGGTCTACTGCAACGATTCGGACAATCATCTAACTTTTTAAAATAAGACAGAAATGGAAATGTTTAGTTTGTATATAAGTATAATAAAAATCGGTTTATATAACAAGTTAAACACACAGTCCAGCGGTGGACTGTGTGTTAACTCAACCCACAGGTCCCGGGTTCGAGACCTGTGGAGCGCACCGGTCCGATTCAGTAAAATCTTTTTAGAAATAAATTAATTTTCAGATTAATCTAACATATATATATATATAATTAAAAACAGAAATATTTCGGGTTAGACACGTAGCTCAGTTGGTAGAGCTGCGTGCACGCGTACGGGAGGTCTCGGGTTCGAGCCTCACTCAGCGCACACATACACGCATACGAACCGGTCAAACAGTCAAGGTCAACGGTCAACGGTCAACGGTCAAAAAAAGTCAACTTTTTTTATTATTTTTATTTATTTATTTTAATTAAAAATCAATTAAAAATACTTAAAAATAACATTTTTAAGGTTAGAAAATAGCCTTAAACTCACAAAAATACACCCAACAATCCTACTAAATTGGATTAATAAAATCCGTTTACTTACCGAACCATAATGCTATTTATCTAGGTTAATTTCACTCGTGGTTAAAACCACTTCGTGTGCATTCAACATCATCAACCGAACGCACCCACTGTGAGTGAATCTTACAACTCCCCTTTTTAATTACACGTTTTGGGGTGTGTCATGTGTCACAAAATAATTAACTCGTTTATTTAAACTTGTGCCATACCATATCGTGATCTAAACTTAGATTGTTTATATTGTTGTGATTACGTATTTCATTTTGTCAACTTATGTGAAATTCATTCATTAAGCCCATCAGTTCCTCGTGGGAGACGAGTTGAGCAACGCGTGCCTTAAAACCGATCCATTATTGTTCATGTGTGTATTGTTTAATATTAAATTGATTTATGAATAAGTTTACATCTATTTTTACTCATGTGTGGTTGTGCACTTTATTTCATAATCAATTAAATAAACTTGTTCAAATGTTTTCCATAGGATTCACTCGCCAACTTTTTGTTGATCCAAAAACCCTTTTACACATGATACAGGTGAACAGGATGAAGCAAGGAAAACATAGGAAATGCCTTAGAAGAAAACAAAGAAGCTTAGATTGATGCTTAGGTCATGATGTAATTATGTTTGTAAATTTCCATTAAATTGTATTAATGAATATGGAACGTTAAAATAAATGTCATGAGCTTTGATGATAACCCAATCATGCCCCGATCACCTTTTCCGCTGCGGATCGGGGTGTGACATACAAGTTGATATCCTACTGATATCTTAACTTATTTAAAATATAACGGCATATAAAACTTGTTCATGACTTATCCAGTTATCCGATATCGCTAATATGCGCACGATTACGTATATGTAACTATTTTACGGAAATGAACCGAAACGGGTTTAACCTTGTCATTTAAGTCTCAAAATACAGAATGTTAATAGTTTACCCATATTAAACAAGTCAAGGAACTTGTTGGGATTAAACTACATTCTATCCATTCATCGTTTAATCTAGCGTCATACGTTTTGATCAAGTATGCTAGTCGGTCTAAGTCTATGACTTAAATAAGACCGTTAGTATTTAATTGGTTAGTTTATGCCATAATCCAGACTAGAGACTTGCCGGTAAATGCTATCTGCAACTTAGTCCTTTTTGTGTATGGCTGAGTTATTAAAAATTAAAGAAGACTAGCTCAGGTAAATACTCTCGACTTATTTCCCCTATACGGGCTTTGCTTACGGTCCGGACTTTCTGGATAGAGTTTATACCTAACCGTAAGCTACGGTCTGGCGACCGTAGCCTACGTCGAAGCCTTAGAACTTCAGTTTTGCACCATATAAACTTTCAACTAATAACCCTAAGGCCCCTAGACTTTATTATAACCTTTTCCTTGCATAATTAAGTCATTTTTTGACCCGAATGACTCCCGGTTAAGGTGATATGTTGTGATTCACCATTATTGAGTATCACACATCTTCACCGAACCTTAAACCTTACTAGCTTGGGTGATTTAACCATTAAACCATAAGTATTCGTATCTTTCACATTTAAGCTAGTAAACGCTTATAAGTCATACAAACACCTAGTGTGACACCCATTAATGTTTGGTTACTCTTATTCTTCTTCAATACATCTCGTATTGAACGAAAAGACCAAGTTGTATCATTATGTCATTGGATATAAGTCAAGGGACAATTCATGACAATCCACAAAACTATTCTTGAGGGACTAAAAGTGTCAAAACTCCAAAATTCTGTCAAGATGCCACCTCTCCTGCAAATTGCCACACTCTTGTAGCTCTTGACACCTTGCTAGACACTTGTGATGATCCTAGAACACCTCTAACACCTGGCTTCATCTTCACACACCTCCTTGCACTATAAATAGCCCTCTAGTTCACCTCATTCTTTGATCATTCACTTCTTCTCCTCTCTATTACACTCTTGGAAGTTCCCGACCATTTAGGAGCTTCCCTTTGAGTTCTAAGTTTCCCTAGGATCACTTGTAAGTGCTCCATCTCTGCTCTTTTCTTTTTATAGGCTTTTAATAGCCAAAAGTCAAGCATTTTCGACAAATGCCTTGACTTTCGGTTAAGACCATTATGGTCCAGCCATTGTTCGAAACGAACATGACTAAGTGATCGTAATTAGATAGTTGTTAATCCCTTAAAGGGGCACCTCCTAAAGATCACGTTTACTAGGTTGACAGGTCAAAGTTATTATTTTAAAAAGTCAAACGGGTCAGATTTCATAAAAATAATAATCTGAGTTTATACATGTTATACATATATTTTTGACACTTAAACAAGTCGGTAATAATTATTAGAACATGTGGGAACATGTGCGATCCGTCAATTTCAGTCCTAGAGTCGATTCGCAACCGAGAGTCGCAAAGTTTTACTTCTGCTTTGACTTTCGATTCTGACCTGACTTAGATTAATTAACTTCTGACTTATGGTCACATTATGATCGTAATACCGTGTAGTATAACCCTTTGAGGTTATATTACTTGATCAGAATCATAATCTGCGTTATGCACAAATTCCGTAAAATGTCAATCTTTGACTAAAATGCCCTTTTTACATAAAGCAAGGTTTTAATCAACAATGAACATGCAAATGAAATACCTACTGATACGTTAATGGAATTAACATATTATGATGTTAATATTCTGATCATAAACTGATTTTTAGTATAATATCGTAAATTATACTTTTTAAATGACCAAAATGCCCTTTCGGTGCATAGTTTGGTCTTAAACCATAAACCACACTTATGTGTGCTATCTTACTGATATTATATCACAAATTAAATATTTTATTTCCAGAATGTTTATGATCATAACATCAAAATACACGCAAGTTCCTTTTATACGACATATAATTACCAAAACGCCCTTATGAGGCATAATTTCGTTTCAAAACCTTTTCGGGCATATAAGTTGATATCTACTGATATTACAACTTATTTAAAGTATAATGACATATAGAACTTGTTCATGACTCATCCGGTTACCCGATATCGCTTATATGCATACGGTTAAATATATGTAACTAGTTTACGAAAATTAACCGAAACGGGTTTAACCTTATCATTTTAATCTCAAATTCCAGAATGTTAATTGTTTACCCATATTATACAAGTCTTAAGTACTTGTTGGGTCTAAACTACATTCTATCCGGTCATTGCTTAATCTAGCGTATCGTACCGATTTTGATCCTTTAAGCTAGTCGGTCTAAGTCTATGACTTAAATAATACCGTTAGCATTCTAATTGGCTAGCTTATGCCATAATCCAGACTAGAGCCTTCCAGTAAATGCTATCTGCACTTATTTCATTTTGAATACGGCTGAAATATTAAATCTTGCATTTTTAAATCAAGACTAGCTCAGGTAAATACTCTTGACTTATTTTCCCTATACGGGCTTGGGTTATGGTAAATTATTACCGCTTGGTCGGAAATAGGATCAATCGAATGCCGGTTTGTGGCTAGTAAATCCGCATATTTCGTTTTGATCAGTTTTGTTTGATAACTTAAACATTGGGGGTTAACGATCGTGTCCTGGATATCCTTGGCTCATTACATTAGATAATGGCCATGACCAAAGCACGAGGTGTAGGCATACACCCGACAGATGCGAATGCTAAAATTATTTTTACCCACAAGTTGGGGATAACTCCTTCGTGGGTTCATAAGTGGTGTTTACGTTAATCATGTCTCGTTCTCTGTACTGGGCCCCATATGTATTGACAAACATGTAAAGCTGTTAACAAGGTTACAAAGCTGACTTTACCAAGTTATAAAAGATTTGTGCCCTGTGCACTTAAATCTAATTTTAAAATGTTCTCAAAATGAGTCAGTCGGGTGTATTTACCAGCGAAGCTGGCGTATTTTCAAAAGACTAAGCTTGCAGGTACAATACGAAATAGGCTGGAAGCTGCTCGGTAGTGATATAAGAGGATCTTGCAAATCCTTAGATCTGCCCTAAAGTCTGTTATACATTTTTGTACATTTTACGATCCACCTATGGATCTTTCGTTACAAGCCGTCTGTATATTATTATTGTACTTTGAACATTTCGTTTTGTAATAGTAATTTAAATCCAATACTTCCGCTGTGCTGTGTTTAATTGACTATGATGATATTAACTTACGTCACGATATTCCCCACCCGGGCCCACCGGTGTTTGGTTGGAAATTCGGGGTGTGACAGAAGTACCGTCGCCGACGGCACAACCTGCCGACGCAACATCATAGCTCCGACGCATTAAGCTACTGTCTACGACAGTCTTGACCCGAAGTGAATTTCTACATGGCGTCGCGGACGCAGCAATCTGCCGTCGCCGACGCCATCCTGAAATCTTCAAAATTTTGGTTTGTTAAATGATTAAATTGTTATGTATGATTATCATTATTGCTAATAAATTGTAAAATTTTTCAGTTAAACAGAAACCGCACTATGTTACGGTCGAAGATCAAGCCTCGTCTTAGGACCGAACATCTCTCAACTTCAAGCTTCCGCATTATTTGTCTAGTTTATGAATTACCTTTTGTTAAATTGTAAAGTACCATTTAAATACTTAAAAGTTTTAACAACCTCGTATTGGTATGTAAAACGAAATTTTAATTCCTTGAAATAAATGTAGTATTTTCTATAAAATGCTTATATTATAAGTATGGGTATTACAGTCTACCATACGTTGTTTTAACCGCGTCCGCACCCGAGAGCCCCCTTGCACAATAGATCCCCAATTTAAACCCCTTAATGTGAAACCCCTATCACCCAGACTCGAACTTGAGACCTGGAGGAGAAAACTTACCCGGACCCACCACAGGTGGAACTTAAATGCCCGTGACCACCACTAGAGCACTAGTGATGGTTAAGTCAGCGACTTATGTCACCACAAGATACGACGCGTCCAACGTTGGTATTTGTTCAATATTGTTTAAGCATCTGTTAAGTTGGGGTGTGCTAAGTAATTTTGACTATTTTTCTCTTTTGTCACATAAATTTTTTTATGATGAATGATGTATAATGATGGATCAATTGGCATATAACACAACGAATACGATAATTTGTACGACAATTTGTACTCTTTTTTCTAGTAAGAGCTCACATAAATAAAGTATAATATAGGGTAATTTTATTCTACAAAGGCTTTTAAAAATAATAAGTGTACAAAGATACAATGAATCGTAAAATATGACATAATATTGAGCAAAATATAACACAATCCCGAAAAATATCATACAACGTTGAAGAAAAAAGACACAAAGAGTTGCAAAAGACATAATGACTTAAATATAGAAAAAAAACACAATGACAAATAAAAAGACACAATGACGTAAACATGTATTCTAAAATCTATATGCTAAACATTTAAAAGCAAAAATCTAAAATCTCATATCGTAGAGTTCGATAAAACGGTTCCAATGCCACTTGAATGAGATCAATCGAAGTCCGTTTGATACACTTCTTACGACTTCTTATTTTTATTAGACTTTGTATTTGATTATAACCCATACAAGATATACCTTACCTTTTAGTAGTAAGCATAAACTTGGTAAAGGAGTATACTCCCAAAACTTTAGCATCAAGTATTATTAAATAAATTAATCTAATAGGCTTTTAAAACTTCAAACTTATAGATTCTTCTTTTTGCAAACCAAAAAATGATTAAGGAGTAAAATGCTATTTTAGTCCAGTTTGGTTGGTTTTGTTAGTTTAGTTCAAAGGTTTCATTTATCGTTTGTGAGTCCAAAAGGTTTTCAAAATTGTCATTTTAGTCCAAATTGACTTAACCTCATCAATAGTCCTCAGTTAGTATTTTGTCATTTTGTCCATTATTTTAATTATACCTTTAATTATTGGACATATAAATAGGGTTAGATTAGCTGCTCCAACAAATACAAGTCATCCAAAAAAAAGTCATAAAAGAGTTAACCAAATCAAGATGAGATCACATCTTTTCCTGTGAACCACTAGTTCATCTTCTCCGACAACTCTCTTCTGGTTCACCAACCGCCAACTCCGGCCAACGATACGAGCAATCAAACCTCAACGGATCGGCCCTTATATCCCACCTACTCCATGATTCAACAACGATGCACACCTAAATTTTCGTCCCAAATCAGTACCATCCACCAAGATCAATATCACCCTCATCATATTTACTATGTTTCCTTCACAAATTATTGAACTTTTCACTACCAATTGCTTAAGTTAGCAGTCCCACTAAACTAGTAACCCTTTGTACCATCATTCTTATCCCAAATCATAAAACCCAACCCACATTTCAAAACAGAGTCTTGATTCAATCCCCATTACGGTTTTTCTCAATTTCAACAATCATGGCTTCTTTTAACATAGAGATGGATATAAAGGTATAATTAAAAAATATACCAAATGACAAAAATGCCCCTGACTAACTGAGGACAATGGGTGGGTTAAGTCAGTTGGACTACAATGGAAGTGTTGAAAACTTTTTGGACCCACAAGTAATAAATGAAACCTTTGGACTAAACTGACAAAATTGCCCAAACCACATAGACTAAAATGGCATTTTACTAATGATTAAATTTAAAGCTTTCCCCCTTAATCGTTATGAGTTCCTCCCAGGTCTTGCACTCCATGTAAACTCCTCATCTCCTCAAAGTTTATCTTAGTTAATGCCTTGCTTAGTATACCAACTCTTTGTTCTTCTCTGCTAAAATGTTCAACTTGAACTTCACCACGTTTAATGCTTTGACGATTGAAGTGATACTTAGTGTTAATATGTTTGCTACAACCATGGAAAATTGGATTCTTTATTGACGCTATTTCCAAATGATTATTAACACGTAATAATACCAAATATTTTTTTGAATTTGTAACTTCACTCAACAAATCTTTGAGCCAAATAGCTTAACGTGATATGGCTGCTGCAACAGTAAACTCTGCTCACAAGACATAAATGCAATCGTCTTTTGTTTTTGCAAATTCTATGAAATATTCAAGTCTCATAGATTAAAAAAAACCATCCCCGTTGCACTTCTCGGATCATTTTGATTTGTTTAGTGACTACTATCACTATATCTTATGAAATCTTTGTTTCCACCTTGATCGTACTTCAACCCTAAGTTTATCGTACCTTTAACATAACAAAGTATGTGCTTTAGGATTTCTAAAATGACTTTCTTTTGGTTCCTGTATGAAGCGACTAGTAATCACGACTAAATAATTAAGAAGTGGTTGGGTATACAGAAGGTATCTTAGGCTAACGTTAAAACTTATGAAGTGTGTTGTATCGACCGCCTTCCCGTCCCCGTCTTTCATTATATTAAGTCTCGATTCCATTGAATAACATGATTGGCTACATTGTAACAAACCAACATGTTAACAATATTCTTGCATAAGTTGTGTCTCTCAAGTTACCACATATGATTGTTGTGTTACCTAGATTTCTAAATAGTATGAAAGGAGACCCAAATCTTGCATATCAAACACAACTTTCATTTGTTTCTTAAACAAATCTATCTCCCCAACATTTGAACCCGTTACGATCAAATCATCTACATATATTCCGACTATAATCAAACCATCTTTTTAGGATCTTTATGTAGGTGGCTGTCACACCCCGACCCGCAGCGGAATAAGAGTCGGGGCATAATTGGGTTATCACCAAAGCTCATGATGTTTACTAAAATGTTTCATATTTATTAAATTCAAATTACAACTTCAATATTTCAAACAAGTCCATACAATTACAAGGAAAAAGTAACTAAATAAACAATCCAAAGCCTAAACTGATTTATTCCTCTAGGCCGTCCTATATGTTTCTTGCTGCAACTGGATCACCTGTATCATGTGTAAAAATAGGGGTTTTTGGGTCAACAAAAGTTGGCGAGTGAACCTTGTTAGAAAACATTTGTTATTGATTTCTTTTTGTATTTAATATGGAAAAATTGTGCAATAATCATATGTGAGCAAACGTAAATAAACAAACAATAACAAACCACCTTGCATTAGTATATGACATGAATGATAATGTATATGTTGGCAACGTCACGTTCCGCTCATAGGTAATGGGGAACGGACGGCCTATGATGATGTATGTGCGATCAAGGCTCAATCAAACGGAGCCGATCGTATGTTGGCAACGCCACGTTCCGCTCATAGGTAATGGGGAACGGTTCCGCTCATAGGTAATGGGGAACAGACGAGCCTATGATGATGTATGTACTGAAAATGATAAATTTAATCTAAACATTAACCACACAAACAATTGATACATATTGGATATACATTTGATCATGGATATGATGGATGCACAAGTGTTTAAATGTAATAAATAATAAACGACACATGATACACCCCAAAATGTGATAAAAGCGGGGAATTTGTAGAGATTCACTCACATTGGGTGCGTTCCCTTGATTATGTTGAATGCGCACGAGTTTGGAGATTTGATCGACGAGAAATAACTAACCTAAAATAATAATGAAATGGTTCGGTAAATAAGTGGATTTTATTAACAATTTTAATAGGATTTTTAGATTTATTTTTGTGAGTTTAAGGTCATTTTCTAACTTTAAAAATATTATTTTTAAGTATTTTTAATTGATTTTTATATTAAATAAATAAATATAAATATGAAAAAAATGTTGACTTTTTGTTGACCGTTGACCGTTGACTTTGACTGCTGACTTTGACTGTTGACCGGTTCGGACCTTGTGTATGTATGCGCTGAGTGAGTTTCGAACTCATGACCTCCCGTACGCGTGCACGCAGCTCTACCAACTGAGCTACGTGTCTAACCCGAAATATTTCTGTTTTTAATTATATTTATATAATATTTAAATTATTCAGAATTCATTTATTTTAAAAAGAATTTTAATTATGTCGAACCGGTGCACATAACAGGTCTCGAACCCGGGACCCGTTGTTTAACGTTGCACACAGTCCACCGCTGGACTGTGTGTCTAACCTGGTTGAAATACTGGTTTTTATTAAACTTAACATCTTACAGCGAGTTAATCCGATTCGTTTTTAAAAAAAGAACATTTTTATTTCAGAGGATAGGGTCGTGTCAGGGATCGAACTCGAGACGTGCGCTGTGTGTTTGCACACAGTCCACCGCTGGACTGTGTGTCTAACCCGATTTAATATCTTGTTTTAATTAAACCTATACCTAATGTTCGACTTCATCTTCTTCGTTTCAAAGACACAGACAACAATATCCGACTGTTCTGGTTTAATTCGATTAACAAAACTTATAAATGATTGGAATGTAATGGATAGAGAGGGTTTTGGAAATGAATGTACCGGGAAAGATGCTTTTCTCAGAACTCCGGCAAAGGCCATCGGCTCTGTTTTATGAATTCCGTCTGAGCGGACCAATTAACAGTTTTGATTAACTAATTGTGAAATTGAGTTACTAAACAAAGATTATCAGAGGGTTTAGATGTTTGTACCGATTCACAGCGTGTTTTCGGAAATGTCCAGAGATTTTCCGGCGAGTGTAGAATATCCGGTAACGTCGTTTGGGGCCGATTATGGTTGAAGGATTTAAGTTAGTATAAGTCTAACAATGGATAGAAGATGAAAGAATCGAGAAATTTACCGATTTGATGTATGTCCCGGTTTTCCGGCGAAAGTCCGGCGATAGCAGATAACGTTTCCGACGAACAGAAATTAGAGCGCAAATGAAATTGAAGGTTCTGTGAGTGCTTCTGAGTTATGAGGCGATGATATTATCTGTGTAAATTGGAAGTAAATGATTTCGGTTTTCAATCTCCCAAAAATCATATGAATCAAGGCAATTGAAGACTGAATAGATTAGAACGTGGGCAGCATTTGATTTATCGGTTATAATCAGTAATTAGCGATCACTCAAAAGTCTGGATAGTTGAAAGCCGATGAGCGGTTTCAGTTTTGGCGCAAACATATGAGTTCACGGGTAGAAGTTAAGTTTTATTTGTTTCATTGTTTACACAAAAGAACCAAGTGGCGGAGTGGTTAAGTTGTGTGCTGGTTGTGTCTTCCGGCTGACCCGGGTTCGAAACCCGGCAACCTATTTTCTTTTTTATTCACTTTATTTTTACTTTTTAACAATTTTAGTTTCTATATTCTAAAATGTTTATTAATTATGTATTGTTTAAAATTAAAATGAGCATTAAATAAGCAACGAAAATTTGAAACTGATTATTTGATTAATAAACGAAGAGGGTTTTGAAAACCCGTTTTTCGACGGATGTTACAGTATCCCCTACTTTTAGAAATTTCGTCCCGAAATTTAAGTAGTAGTGGTAACAGGAAAAAGATGCGGGTATTTTTCGCGCATTAAGTCTTCACGTTCCCAAGTAAACTCAGGTCCTCGTTTCGACTCCCAGCGTACCCTAACAATTGGAATACGACTCCGTCTTAAACGTTTTTCTCCGAAGTCCATGATCTCTACTGGTCTTTCAATGAAGTGTATAGATTCATCGATCTAAATATCTTCTAGGGGATATGGAGGTTTTCATTTGCGAGGCACTACTTTAAGTTTGATACGTGGAAAGTGGGGTGAATTCTGTTGAGTTCTTCTGGTAAGTCAAGCTTGTATGCTACAGGTCCTACTCTTTCGAGTATCTTGAAAGGTCCTACGTAGCGTGGTGCTAGCTTGCCCTTCTGGCCAAAACGAACTACTCCCTTCCACGGTGATACTTTTAAAAGTACTTGATCACCAATGTTAAACTCCAAGGGCTTTCGTCGTTTGTCTGCATAACTCTTTTGACGACTTTGTGCCGCTAGAAGATTGATTCGAATCTGATGGATCTTGTCTGTTGTTTCTTGAATTAATTCCGGACCGGTGATTTGAGCTTCCCCAATTTCGTGCCAACATACTGGAGATCGGCACTTACGGCCATATAACGCTTCGAAAGGAGCCATGCCGATACTTGAGTGGTAACTATTGTTGTACGAAAATTCAACTAATGGTAGATGAGCGTCCCAATTCCCTTTGAAGTCTATGACACATGCTCGAAGCATATCTTCAAGAGTTTGGATGGTGCGTTCAGATTGTCCATCAGTTTGAGGATGATAAGCGGTACTGAGGTCTAATCGTGTACCCAAAGCGGCTTGTACGGCTTGCCATGTTCGTGAAGTGAAACGACCATCACGGTCTGAAATAATGCTTAAAGGTACACCATGACGGCTTACGATCTCGCTGATGTATATACGAGCTAACTTCTCATTCTTGAAGTCCTCGCGAATCGGAATGAAGTGAGCTGATTTTGTAAGACGATCAATGATTACCCATATAGTGTCATACCCACTGGAGGTGGAGGTAACCCGGTAATGAAGTCCATGGTTATGTTTTCCCACTTCCATACAGGTATTTCAGGTTGGACTAGAAGTCCTGAGGGTCTTTGATGTTCAGCTTTTACTTTGGAACATGTAAGGCACTTGGAAACAAAAACAGCAATATCCTTCTTCATACCAGGCCACCAGTAGGTGTATCGAAGGTCTTGATACATCTTGTCGGCTCCTGGGTGTACAGAGTACCGTGTTTTGTGCGCCTTATTCATAAGGAAATCACGAGGGTGATTGTGATCGGGAATCCATATGCGATCTAGATAGTACAGAATACCGTCGGATTTAGTTTCGATTTTAAGTTCAGCTCCACAAGACAGCTCCTTGCGTACGTCGTTTTCCGTTACTGAAACATGTTGGGCTTCTCGGATTTGATCTTTGATGTCGGTTATGATTTGCGAACGTAGAAGACGAATGGAGTTCGTATAACCCTTTCGACTGAGCGCATCGGCCACCACGTTTGCCTTGCCAGGATGATACCGAATTTCACAGTCGTAGTCATTAAGAAGTTCGACCCATCTTCATTGCCTCATGTTTAACTCCTTTTGGTTGAAGATATGTTGGAGGCTCTTGTGGTCAGTGTATATTTCACACTTAGTACCGTAGAGGTAATGTCTCCATATCTTAAGAGCGAACACAACGGCTCCAAGTTCCAGGTCGTGGGTGGTGTAGTTCTTCTCATGAATTTTGAATTGTCTAGAAGCATAAGCTATCACTTTTCCTCTTTGCATCAGTACACAGCCTAGTCCCTGACTGACGCGTCGCAATAAACAACGAAGTCATCACAACCTTCAGGAAGTGTGAGGATAGGTGCGTCACAGAATTTTTGCTTTAGAGTTTGGAAGGCTTCTTCTTGTTTGGGTCCCCATATGAAGGGCTTTCCTTTATGAGTCAAAGCCGTGAGTGGTACAGCAATACAGGAGAAATTTGCAATGAAACGGCGATAATAACCAGCCAAACCAAGAAATGATCTTACTTCGGTAGGTGTTCGTGGCGCTTGCCATTCCTGTACTGCCTTGATTTTTGAGGGATCAACATGAATTCCCTTGTCATTGACGACGTGTCCAAGGAATTGTACTTCCCTTAACCAGAATTCACATTTCGAGAACTTAGCGTACAACTTTTCTGTCCTTAAGAGTGTAAGGATGAGTCGAAGGTGTCGTTCATGATCAGACTTAGACTTTGAGTAGATGAGGATGTCGTCGATGAAGACTATGACAAAACGGTCGAGATAGGGTTTGCAGACTCTGTTCATTAAATCCATGAAGACAGCTGGGGCGTTGGTTAAACCAAATGGCATGACCATGAATTCGTAATGACCATAACGAGTTCGGAAGGCGGTCTTTGGGACGTCTTCTTCATGTACTCTGAGTTGATGATAACCAGAACGTAGGTCGATTTTTGAAAAACAGGTGGCGCCTTGAAGTTGGTCTAGAAGATCATCGATGCGAGGTAATGGGTAGCGGTTTTTGACCGTTAACTTGTTGAGTTCTCTGTAGTCGATACACATGCGAAACGTTCCATCTTTCTTCTTCACAAAAAGGACAGGTGCACCCCAAGGCGATGAGCTAGGACGTATGAATCCTTTGTCAGTCAGCTCTTGCAGGTGACTGGCCAGCTCTTGCATTTCGGATGGGGCTAACCTATATGGAGATTTTGCAACTGGTGTAGCTCCAGGTATAAGATCAATGCGGAATTCGACTTCTCTCACGGGAGGAAGTCCTGAAATGTCGTCAGGAAAAACTTGCGGAAAATCTTTTACTACTGGGATGTCTTCGAGTTTCTTCTCCTTGGTTCCCTTTTTGACGACATGAGTCAGGAATGCAACATAATTCTTGCGGAGATATTTTCGGGCTTGAAGACAGGACATTAATTTGAGTCCTTTCGAAGGGGTTTCTCCAAAGATTCGTAGAGTCTGACCGTTTGCAAGAGGAATGCGAATGAACTTTTCGCGGCATACAACTTCAGCATGATGTTGGCTGAGCCAGTCCATACCAATTATAATGTCGAAACTTCCCAACTTCATAGGAATGAGGTCAACTGGAAAATCGTGATCGTTTAGGGTGAGAGTACAATTGCGTATAATAGAGTTTAATGAGACCGGTTTTCCGTCAGCAACTTCTACCGTTATGGATTCCATGAGTTTATCACGAGTTTGGTTGAGGATGGGTTCAAATTCTAAGGACACAAAACTCTTATCCGCGTCTGTATCGAATAACATGGATGCATAACTACCATTGATGAGAAACGTACCGTTAACCACGTTGTTGTCAGCCCTAGCTTGATTTGCATTGATGTTGAAAGCTCTTCCCCTAGCAGGTGGAGGAGCTTGGTTAGCCTGGTTTACTGGATTTGCTTGTGCTTGGGCATGGATGATGTTCACCAAGCGTGGACAGGTGTTCCTGAAGTGGTTCGGGTCTCCACAGTTGTAACAAGCCCGCATAGGTTGTATCTTGGGATAGTTGGGTTGGTAGTAGGATTGGGCTACATGTTGGGCAGGTGGTAGGAGTAAAGGTTGTTGGGCTTGACCCACTATCTGATGGTGGGTTTGGGTTGAGGGCTGATTGGGTTCGTTCGCTGAAGTGCGCGACAGGTTTGGATGGTGTGACCTGCACGACCACAGCCGGTGCAATGTTGACAGGGATGATCAGGAAAGTGATGGTATTGGCAACGGTTGCATTTTGGGTATGGGCCGGAGTATGGCTTTTTATATGGTGCAGATGAGGGGGCAACTTGAGTGATGGGTGCAGCAGGGATAGGGAAATTTGTTTGTGTGACAGCAAAGTTTCTGGTGTTTCGTTTCCTCTTACTAACAAATTTTGAGGAGGAGGTGGAATGGTTTGAAGTTTGGCCCTCCATGGGGGCTTTCTTTTTCTCATCCTTAAATTTGCCGTTTCGGATGCGATTCTCGGTAAGCTCGGTAGCTAGTTCCATAGCAGCTTCAAGTGTTGCAGGCGAAGTGCTTAGAACTGAGTCTTGAATTTTCGAGGGAAGGCCTCGAATATAGTGTTCGACTAAGCGGTATACTGGGGTGAACAAGTTGGGGATCATTTGGTTCAACTCTAAAAACCTTTTGTTGTAGGAAGTATGATCTCCCTTCTTTTGCTTTAACGAGTGGAATTCATCCTCTAACTTTTTGATCTCGCTTCTTGGACAGAAGCGTCTCGTCATGATTTCCCTTAACTCCTCCCATGTTAAGGCCATTGCATCTTCGATTCCCCTCTTACCTTTTTCTGTATTCCACCAGGTAAGAGCTACTCCAAATAGTCTCCCGGTTGCGTAACGTACCTTGCGATCCTCGGGACAAACGCAATTGAGGAAGGTGTTTTCCATTTCCTCAAACCAGTGGAGGAGAGCAGTGACACCTTCGGTCCCTTCAAATTTCGGGGGATCGCAAGACTTGAAGTGTTTGTAAGAGCACTTTTTGGAGGGAGGGTTGTCGACGTTCTGGTCGTCTTGATTGGGAGGGTTGATGGGATTTGCGGCAAGAGCTTGTTGGACTTGAATTACGATGTCAGGAAGCACCGCGGCCATTTGTTTTGCGATTTGGGTGGCCAAGCGTTCGTTTGACCTTCCTGACCTTCTACCTCCACGTTGCTGCCTAGCCGACATCTACAGGAACATACATAAGAAGATGGTGAGTTTAAGGAGTCTTTTTAGGTGTCATGTGTCGTCAAATGAAATAAAAATAACATAATTATCAATAATGCAACTGCATCCATAGGATGTCTTGGGTTTGCTCATGTTTGGGCCTCCAATGTCCCCCATACCATCGCCTGTATAGTCATGTGGGCCCCCATGACTATTGGCTTAGTAGGATTCACATTGGTGTTGGCGGTTTAACACTCGCATCACCCGAATGAAAACCATGAAATATGTTTGCGAGATGTATGGTAGGAAGGTGTCCAGGTGTAGACACAATGACAACTCAAAGTGGGGTTAGCTCACACGACGTTTGGTATAGCATGCTTTGGCCTAATAGGTCCTTCGTACTCTCATCGTTAGTCCCCAGGTAGGCAAACTGGTCCTTTATTTTGGATTTATACGAATGCCAAGCCTAGACAGGACGTTCCGACTACCGGTACTTGTACCCTTCCAGTTACTACATGCCCGTCATGAGAACTCACTTTGATGTGATTTGAAAAAAAATACAAAAATCGTTGCAAAAATCATGGAAATTGTGTGGTGTGTGCTCTCATGGATATGATATGTTATGAGGATATGATTCATGATAAGCATTGTATAGTAATATGTACTTATGAACATGCTTGCATAACATTGAATGTAACAATAAACATAAAGCATATAAACATCATGAATTTTGTATGTAAACACATAAATTATTTTTTTTTAAATTCTAATCAACTATAGTATAGGCTCTAAGGGTCTAATAACCTATCCTATATCCCTATAGTCATGGCTCTGATACCAATCTGTCACACCCCGACCCGCAGCGGAATAAGAGTCGGGGCATAACTGGGTTATCACCAAAGCTCATGATGTTTACTAAAATGTTTCATATTTATTAAATTCAAATTACAACTTCAATATTTCAAACAAGTCCATTCAATTACAAGGAAAAAGTAACTAAATAAACAATCCAAAGCCTAAACTGATTTATTCTTCTAGGCCGTCCTATATGTTTCTTGCTGCAACTGGATCACCTGTATCATGTGTAAAAATGGGGGTTTTTGGGTCAACAAAAGTTGGCGAGTGAACCTTGTTAGAAAACATATGTTATTGATTTCTTGTTGTATTTAATATGGAAAAATTGTGCAATAATCATATGTGAGCAAACGTAAATAAACAAACAATAACAAACCACATTGCATTAGTATATGACATGAATGATAATGTATATGTTGGCAACGTCACGTTCCGCTCATAGGTAATGGGGAACGGACGGCCTATGATGATGTATGTGCGATCAAGGCTCAATCAAACGGAGCCGATCGTATGTTGGCAATGCCACGTTCCGCTCATAGGTAATGGGGAACGGTTCCGCTCATAGGTAATGGGGAACAGACGAGCCTATGATGATGTATGTACCGAAAATGATAAATTTAATCTAAACATTAACCACACAAACAATTGATACATATTGGATATACATTTGATCATGGATATGATGGATGCACAAGTGTTTAAATGTAATAAATAATAAACGACACATAATACACCCCAAAATGTGATTAAAACGGGGAATTTGTAGAGATTCACTCACATTGGGTGCGTTCCCTTGATTATGTTGAATGCGCACGAGTTTGGAGATTTGATCGACGAGAAATAACTAACCTAAAATAATAACGAAATGGTTCGGTAAATAAGTGGATTTTATTAACAATTTTAATATGATTTTTAGATTTATTTTTGTGAGTTTAAGGTCATTTTCTAACTTTAAAAATATTATTTTTAAGTATTTTTAATTGATTTTTATATTAAATAAATAAATATAAATATGAAAAAAATGTTGACTTTTTGTTGACCGTTGACTTTGACTGTTGACCGGTTCGGACCTTGTGTATGTATGCGCTGAGTGAGGTTCGAACTCATGACCTCCCGTACGCGTGCACGCAGCTCTACCAACTGAGCTACGTGTCTAACCCGAAATATTTCTGTTTTTAATTATATTTATATACTATTTAAATTATTCAGAATTCATTTATTTTAAAAAGAATTTTAATTATGTCGAACCGGTGCACATAACAGGTCTCGAACCCGGGACCTGTTGTTTAACGTTGCACACAGTCCACCGCTGGACTGTGTGTCTAACCTGGTTGAAATACTGGTTTTTATTAAACTTAACATCTTACAGCGAGTTAATCCGATTCGTTTTTAAAAAAAGAACATTTTTATTTCAGAGGATAGGGTCGTGTCAGGGATCGAACTCGAGACGTGCGCTGTGTGTTTGCACACAGTCCACCGCTGGACTGTGTGTCTAACCCAGTTTAATATCTTGTTTTAATTAAACTTATACCTAATGTTCGACTTCATCTTCTTCGTTTCAAAGACACAGACAACAATATCCGACTGTTCTGGTTTAATTCGATTAACGAAACTTATAAATGATTGAAATGCAATGGATAGAGAGGGTTTTGGAAATGAATGTACCGGGAAAGATGTTTTTCTCATAACTCCTGCAAAGGTCGTCGGCTCTGTTTTATGAATTCCGTCTGAGCGGACCAATTAACAGTTTTGATTAACTAATTGTGAAATTGAGTTACTAAACAAAGATTATCAGAGGGTTTAGATGTTTGTACCGATTCACAGCGTGTTTTCGGAAATGTCCAGAGATTTTCCGGCGAGTGTAGAATATCCGGTAACGTCGTTTGGGGCCGATTATGGTTGAAGGATTTAAGTTAGTATAAGTCTAACAATGGATAGAAGATGAAAGAATCGAGAAATTTACCGATTTGATGTATGTCCCGGTTTTCCGGCGAAAGTCCGGCGATAGCAGATAACGTTTCCGACGAACAGAAATTAGAGCGCAAATGAAATTGAAGGTTCTGTGAGTGCTTCTGAGTTATGAGGCGATGATATTATCTGTGTAAATTGGAAGTAAATGATTTCGGTTTTCAATCTCCCAAAAATCATATGAATCAAGGCAATTGAAGACTGAATTGATTAGAACGTGGGCAGCAATTGATTTATCGGTTATAATCAGTAATTAGCGATCACTCAAAAGTCTGGATAGTTGAAAGCCGATGAGCGGTTTCAGTTTTGGCGCAAACTATGAGTTCACGGGTAGAAGTTAAGTTTTATTTGTTTCATTGTTTACACAAAAGAACCAAGTGGCGGAGTGGTTAAGTTGTGTGCTGGTTGTGTCTTCCGGCTGACCCGGGTTCGAAACCCAGCAGCCTATTTTCTTTTTTATTCACTTTATTTTTACTTTTTAACAATTTTAGTTTCTATATTCTAAAATGTTTATTAATTATGTATTGTTTAAAATTAAAATGAGCATTAAATAAGCAACGAAAATTTGAAACTGATTATTCGATTAATAAACGAAGCGGGTTTTGAAAACCCGTTTTTCGACGGATGTTACAGTGGCTATGGAAAATTAGCCCATAATCATAGTTGAAACATCAAAACAAAAGTATGTGATCAGATTCATCGTGAATCAAGTCTCAAACGAAAAAACAGAAGTTTAAGTAAAAGAAAACCAAACCGAACAATTCTTCAAACTAAAAGCAATCAATCCCTATGGTTCCAACTTCTATCTCCAGTGCAAATTTGGCCTTAAACCATCTTCTGGAACGACAGCAAGTCTGTTTTTTCAAATGGGATCGTGTAGATCTTATAAAGTTGGATTTTAGGGTTTTTGCCGACTTAACTTATTTTCCAATTGTCCTGGGTTCGCGTGTTGCAAAGGGATAAGGCCTTAGCCTTCGCGACACGCTAACAACATAAAACCCATTTTTTTGTTTTATTTTCCGCTTTCTCCCATGTGCTAGTTTCTTCATGATATAGACTTGTTTTCCGCTCCTTTTGCACATGAACACCTACAAAAGGTCAATCGACTAAGAGCATTCACAATATATTTCTTATATTTATGTGAATGGGTTAGTTATATTATACAAAATGGTTTTGAGTGATTGTGAGTGAAGGAGAGAGAAAGTATTACTGTTTATTTGTAAATATACGGGAACAATGTTCATCTGTTATAAGTTTTTTAATATTTTTGAAAGTGATTGTGAGTGGAGGAGAGAGAAAAGGTAACGATAAATGTATAAAAATATTATTTAATTGAAAAGAAGAGAGAAAAGTAGTTGTTTTTGGTGTAATTATGTAACATCTGGCCTCTCACACCACCAAAATTGTCCGCTTTGCCCCTGATGAGTTGTCCATTCAGGGAGTCAAGACTTTGTTTTTTGTTGCCCCGGTGGTGACTTCCCAGGAGGTCACCCATCCTAGTACTACTCCCATCTGAGCACGCTTAAGTGTGGAGTTATCCTCTCATCCACTAGCATCTGAGCACGCTTAACTGTGGAGTTCTCCTCTCATCCACTAGCATTAAGCCTAAAACGCATTGGTGATTTAAGAGGAATTGGATTACTTATGAACCAGAGATCTCTCCTGACCACGGCTGATGTGGAGATTTGCCTAGGGTGTCACAATGGTCAATGTTAATCATTCAGTAGTTAGTATCATTACAATCACCCTCTTAGGGACTCATTGTCCTCGATAAGGTTTGGCCCACCACCCCGAACGGCTCAGGAGTGGCTCTGATACCATTTGTAACATCCGGCCTCTCGCATCACCAATATTATCCGCTTTGCCCCCGATGGGTTGCCAATCCAGGGACTCACGACTTTGTTTTTGGTTGCCCCGGTGGAGACTTCCTAGGAGGTCACCCATCCTAGTACTACTCCCACCTGGCACGCTTAACTGTGAAGTTCTCCTCTCATCCACTAGCATTAAGCCTAAAACACGTTGGTGATTTAAGAGGCATTGGATTTCTTATAAAACAGGGATCTCTCCTGACCACGACCAATGTGGGATTTTTCCTAGGATGTCACAATGGCCATGCTAATCATTCGGTAGTCGGTATCGTTACAAATTATATGGATATGAATAAAGGAGTCAATATGAATGCTCTAAGTACAAGCTAAAAACTAACAAAAACAACTAATAAACTAACTAAAATGAATACAATTACAAGAAAAACAAATGTGTTATGCAACACATCAATGGTATACTATAGTTTTTTTGTTAAATTTTAATTTCAAGTTAGCATGTACGTGATTACGAGTGTCTGTGTTTCCCACTGCATCGTACGGGCATCCCTCTAGTATTTATATAAGTGGTCAGAAAACCCCTATTATTTTTATACGTATACAAAGATTATATAACTACTTATGCATTTCTTAAAATTGAAACAAACAAACAAATATAAACAGGATGATCACAAACATAAATGAACGAACACAACGTGTGTTGATCATGGGCAGACCTATGGTGGGCTCAAGGGGGCGGGCGCACCCCTTAAAAGAACGATAGTAGTGTTATATACGGGTGTAAATCTTGATCGCACCCCATAAAATTTTGTGATCGCACCCCATGAACTTAAAGTGAAGAGAAGAAAAGGAAAGAAATCGTTCAACAAACCTTTCCGGCCAATGATTGTTGCCAGAGTTCATCTCTATTTTTGTTGGAAGTAAAAGAGTGCAAATTTTATTTAATTAAAAATTAATGTTTTATGAGATGAGAGAAGAGTGAAGCTTTAGACTTACTCTTTTACATTATGAATAGGTAATGATAATGATAAGCTAGTGATAGATTGAAATACCACTTAAATTAATTATGTTATTTTATATTATCATCTCAAATACGTACATCTCATATCTTCTTTTTTTGATAATGATTTAATATCATCAATTCTATTTTGAACTTTGTAGTTTCTTTAGTTTATTGAAATCAAATATTATATCAAAATTTAATATTATATATTCAACTACAAAATATATAATACATATATATTTTTAAAATAGTGTTTTTGACGTCATACGGTTCAAGTGATCCTACCAGTGACTGATTCAATCAGATCTGAATATTTTAAATATTATTACACATATAATTGATATATAACCTTACCCCACCCGATCCGAATCGGGTAGAAAAAATTATTATATATCGATAGATAAACAATTTCTAAAAGTTTTCGCACCCCCAGGAAAACTTTTCTGGGTCCGCCACTAGTGTCGTTTAATTAAATGAACAAAACTTTTTTGTTGATGTTCGTTCATTTATTTGAAAACATAAATGAACGTTCATGAACATAAACAAATTTTTGTCAACATTTCGCGAACAGTTCATGAACGTTCGATTCATTTACATGTATGTTCAAATTGAAATATTTTTTTACCATGATGGCTGATCCTTGTACGATGAGAATAGTTAGTGTTAAGCAGTTAACGTGTTAACCAGTAACAGTTAGAGACAATAACTCTAATTTTAAAAAGTTATAACCAAATTCTCACATTCTCAAATACACGCACAAACACACGTACGTTTGAAC
Source organism: Scalesia atractyloides (assembly GCA_947069175.1). Classification (NCBI taxonomy): domain Eukaryota; kingdom Viridiplantae; phylum Streptophyta; class Magnoliopsida; order Asterales; family Asteraceae; genus Scalesia; species Scalesia atractyloides. Next base: position 9,962,246 of record CAMTDV010000029.1, read on the forward strand.
TTTGTAGTCATAATAAACGTTGTTTGAATAATTGATTGACCTCCACGACTACTTGTCAACATCGCATCATCCACAATACAACTTCTTGTACTTATTATTTTTTATCTACTATTGATGTTTACTCTTTATCTTGCCTGAAATTGAATGCTTAATCCCATTTTCTTGTACAATTTTTGGTTAGGAAGTTACGCCCATATACGCTATCGCACAAACTCACAATATGTATATACCAATACCGATAGCACAAACTCACAATATTATGTACTCACAACAAGTATGTATCGCACTAATGGTTACCTCTTGTTGAGGGGCGGACCTAGCTTGTTAATAGGGGTAGCTCTCGCCACCCCTTGACGCTTCGCGTTAGTGTAACTTTTGGAAAAAATTGAACATTTTTTCGATTTCGTTACTTTTTTTAAACGTTACCCCTATAATGATTTTCTAAATCTGCCACTGCCCTTGTTATGTTATTGTTATTCTAGTTTTCATTCCATCAAAAAGTCTCTCACAACTTAGTTAACATTTTTATGCAACAAAGTTTGGAATCATACACTTAGTTTACATAATTCTTAGATTCATCAAAACATAATAATTTTGTTGAGTCTACAGGGCCGGCCCTGATAATTTATGTACCCTGTTCGAGCTAAGGTTCGAGCTTGAATAAAAATCTGTCTTAACGAAAAATTAATGCCTAAATAGTCCACAAACTTTCTAACAATTAACGCCTAAACAGCAGCGGTGGACCCAAAGATTTTTTTCATGGGGGGCGGGAATCTTTAGGGGTCGTTTGTCCATCGTCATATAATAAACATTTTACTCCGGTTTATGTCGAATCGGGTCAGGTCATATAAAAAAATAATCAAACTATTTTATATCATTAACAAATGTACGCTAAACGTCATTACAAACGCATGATGAAAAAATACAATCTAATATACCTAAAGTTGTTCTGATCAAGTTAATAATCAATGATCAAAACTTATTAGTATAAATCATTCAATATTCTAATCCACATTAACTACCTCATACAAAGAATGTTTTAAAATATAAAGTTCCCAACTTATAATTTGTTTTACACCTTAGTCCATATCCCTGATCAAATAAATCAATTCAATAAAACTAACCATCAAATGAGTAATTTACAAAGTTGCAATTTTTTAGTTTGTTGATTGTCCTATTTTTTTTCTTTCACAAATGAAAGGGTCCTTATTCCGCTGCTCATGATTTTTCCAAACTTTTTTTTTCAAAGGGGCATTTAATTAGACATTGGGCTATTATAACAGAGCAACCACTGCCGTTCGGTCGGTCGAAGTCAGCGTTGCCCAAAAATTTCCAGTCGTTCAAACTGCACCCTTCTCTTCTTCTATGAATGGGTCGATCTTGGTGTTTGTATAAGTATACTTATTTAAAAAAATATAACACATATGTATATCGGACGTGCCCCTGGGAATCACGGGCCCTGGCCGGTGGTCCTCCAGCCCACCCCTAGGGCCGCCCCTGTAACTCTCTGGTAGGCGAAACACTCACACTCACAGAACACAAACGTTAGACTCTTTTTATTAACTTGAAAACAAGAGGATTACAATGGTTATATAGGCAAAAAACTTAAAGAACAACATAACTATAAATAAGGAAACCTAATCATACAAAACTTACTAAACTTCTACTTTAAACAAATCCTATAATAATAAACTAACTATTATTAACAATTTAGTCTCATTACTTAAGATCTCCTTCAAACCACTCCTTTGAGATCGTCACTACCTCCATATCGAGCCCATCAACTTCAATCGGCTCCAGCTGTGTTGGTATTGTTTATGCTTTCACAAACATAATTTGCATGAAACATGCTTGCACTCCACTTTTTAAACCTCATCTTATTGTGCTAGATTGAGTTTGCAAACATCCTATACGGCCTTTGTTACAAACAACACATCTCCAAACCCACAAGTTAGTAAAAACTAAACACTAGTGTTGGTCCAAAATAGTTCTTTAAACTTCTGCTTCTTGATCTGCCACCTGCTCGGTGGAAGTTTGGTGCCTCCGCCCCCGGCTCTGGTTGCCTGTTTCCTATAAAGGGAACAAGTAATGTTAAACACCATACAAAGACTTGGTCACCACTAGCTGTCACCGCGACCCCCGCCCCGCCATCACTGCCACGATCTCAGCCGGGCCACCATGGCCGCAACAACCTCCATCCGCGCAGCTGCCACTAACGAAGTTAATTTCGATTAAATGAGGAATGTAAGAGGTGTTTGAATTGAGTGAAAATTTGATAATTAACCAAGTTATATACTTATCAGATGATAAATAATTAACAGGGTTATAATCTCTGTTTTTACCCCTTGATCAAGTCAGCCGCACGACAAGAAAACAGCATGTCCAGTGGCGGATCCAGCCCTCTTAGATTGGAAACCTTGTATGATTTGAAAAAGTGGGAAAAATAGTGAGAACCCTAAACCCTAAACATGAACCCACTAGGATTGGAAAAAAGTGGGAAAAATAGTGAGAATCTACCAAAACGAACCACTGAAAAAAGTTTCTGGATCCGCCACTAAACATATCAGTTTATAGACAACTTTATTACGACTTACGAGTCAACGACTAACGTCATAAGATGATGCAACGGACACCTTTATGGCTTTATTACAATTTAAGGACTTATGTGCAACGTTCGTATCTGTTCAGTTGGGGTGTGCTAAGTGTTCGACTATTTTTCACTTTTGTCATATACACAATTTTTTAAGATGAATGATGTATGATGGATCAACTGGCATAGAACACAGCAAACACTTGCTCGTTTTGAGAAAAAAACTCAACGGAAGTAAAGATAATACACTTTACCTTTCATACTAAACATAAACTTGGTAAACGGGTTACACTTCTAAAGTATAGCATCAAGTAATACTAGTAAGGTGTTCGCACGTTGCTTCGAGGAATTCACGTGCGAGCCCTCCGTGTCTGTCTTTAGTCAAAACCAAACAACATCATGCTCATCCTTTGCAAGGGCGTAGCTTAGTGGGGGCCGGGGGTACCCGACCCCCGAACTTTTCGCTTAGTAGTCTCCGGTATGTAGTTTTTGAATAAAATTTTTTAGGTATATACGTTTTCGACCCCCCGGTTTTATAATTTTTAAGGTACAATTTTAGGTACGGTGACTTCTGTGTTGGAAATTTGGTGAATGGATATTTAATATATTTATAATTTAATGAAATTATAAATATTAGTTAGAATCTTCATGTGGTGAATAAAAGAGAAACTCTTGTATAGAGCTTCTTATGACATTTAATTAGTTTTATTAGAGTTTTTAAGTCTCTACTTAAGTGACTAATTAAGTGAAACCTTTCACTAATCCTTAACTTATGTACAATTAGTAGGTTATGTGCTTCTTTTTGTGTATGTAAGAATATGGTATTGCTTGATACAAAAAGAATACTAGAAGAAGGATGAACACTTGAAGACCAACTAGAGAGAGAAGTACTCTCTACTGTTTTCCACCACCATCACATCCTTATTTGTTCCATAAGTTCAAACACTACAATTACCCGGTGTAACCTCGGGCGCGTGAGCCATCTTCGGCAGTACATACTGCTTCGGCTGTTGTACCCTGGGAAACTGTCGCGTCGTCTTTAGTAGAGGCACGAAATCTGTTTTAAGGGAAGCGTGTTGAACACGTGTCTTAACCAAAATCGTCAACGTTTTAGTGTGCTCTTTGTTGTTGTCTAGGATGCTATAAAGTGCAGGTGAATGACCCACCAGAGATGCGGCTTGAATCAAGACTGGTATATATAATTATATTTTATATTTTTTTATTTAGTTATCGTAACCGATATTGTACTATGATATTTCCTATAAATATCGAGAGTCTCGTTATTATATATTTTGTAATTATATTTTATAAAAAGTGAACCTAGTTCCTAAAAACTTAAAACAGATTTTGAGAAATTGTTGCTACATTCTTAAAACCTTATTTATAAGGATTTTGGGTTCATGAAAAGATTTATAATAAAAAATTAAATAAATAAAATATTTTTAGATATCATGATCTTATAAATATTTTTTAGGAAAATATGTATGTAGTACAACTTGTTGTGTTTGGATTTCTTGAGATTGAGATACAATCTTAAATCCTATACCGTGGTACAAATCGAATAGTTTTTGTTCAACCGTTTGATTTTTTGAAACGATTTTGGAATCGTTAATCTTTTCTAACTTTCGTGTTAGATCGGGTTTATTAGTGTAAACCATACGTTTTTGTAAACGTTAAATTTTCTAACATGTGCGTTAGACTGGCTTTATTTTTATAAAAATATGTTTTTTGTAAAAGTTTCATGTTCTAACATGCTTGTTAGAAATGATCTTATTATTTATATAATATGGTTAAAAATGAGTGTTAATTAACAAGTCTATTTTATATAAACTAATAAGCCTTATAATGATTTTTGAAATCGTTTATTTCTAACATGTGTGTTAGGAACGTTTATGAATAACGTTAGTTTGGAAGCAATTTTTTTAATTATTCATTTCTAACGTGTGTATTGGAAATGACTTATTTATTTAAACCATATATCTGTTTATAGCAAGTGAATTAACATTTTGTGGAAATGTTAATATTTCTAACGTGCGCGTTAGATTTTTTTTTTCATTTTAACATGATTGTTAAAATGGTTAAAATACAAATACTTTGAAATGTTTTATGTAAACATTTTATATAAATAATTAGTTATAACATTGATTTTAATGAATATAAACATTTATATTATGCTTTGTATGGTTTAGAAATAAAAGTTCATACATTGAAGTTGATTTTTATTTACTTCAAGAATTAAATCACCATAAAGTGATGGTTTTGTTATTTATATAAATTTAATGAGATTATAATTATTTTCTAGACTCTTCATATGGAAGACAAACTCTTAAGTAGAGTTTTATATCAATTTATTAGTTTTTATTAGAGTTTATGTCTCTAATAAAATCTCTAATTAAGTGAGACTCTTTTCACCCCATGTCTCTTGTATTAAAGTACGCTATGTGCCTAACTTGATGAGATTGGAAAACTAAAAGAGTAAAAATATAAGAATTAAATCACCATAAAGTGATGGTGTAGTTCTGTGGGATTTATCACCAACTTGAAATTGTGATTTCTAAATCCAAATATTCATGTTTTATGTATATAAAAATAACTTAAATGTTCTAATACGTGTGTTAGAAAATGTGTATCACAAATACAATGGTAGAGATTGTACATGGTATATGGCAATGAATGAAAATGTTTTATGTAAACATTTAATTGCCTATGTGTGAATTAAAAATGATGAGAAATGGTTTATTTTATAAACTTTATCATTGGAAAACATTTTATTTAAATGTTTGTTTCAGCAATGTGCCCGTTATAACATTTTTTAACATGCGTGTTAGAAAACGTTTAGTACATGCGTAGTAAGACTAAACAATATAAAACTGTTTGATATTTTGGGTTTTGATTTATGTTATCATAAACTCTAATTGATATTATGAATATTGTACATTGCAAAAATAATAAAATATTTTAAAATGATTTTTAAAACAAAGTTTGGCATAGTTTTAAGAATTCAAATGGTTTGCTACTCTTGCTAGAAGTAGCATATGTTGAACAAAGTAACAATCTCGTGAATATTATTTATTGGAAAACAACTTGGTGTTGTTGTGAACAAATTTAATTGTTCAAGTTTACTACTTAAATGTAGCCTTTGTAACAACTTGGTGTTGTTTGAGCAAAATTGTCCAAGTTTAAAGTTTCATGATGAAATGGGGAACTTGTACTTATAAGTTCATGGAGTCTTATTGAGGGAGTACCTCAAGACATGCCATGGGACGATATCTTTGAAAAGATTTCGGTCAGATTATAAAGTGTTGAAGATATAAGCACTTTGATATTTGATGTCTACATATCGTCTATGCTTTCATTTAAATTTCAAAAGTGTTTGGCACTTATGATTTAATTTCCAATGTATTTTATTGTTTTGTGTTCAATATCTTCGGATAACACATGCAATTTTTTTACAAAGAAATAAATCACTAATGTTTGTGACGTATAAATTATTTTTGTGGAAAGTAATTATAAAGTCAACTATACATTGTTTAAAAGTATATGGTTTTAAACGGATAGTACATGAATGTATATGGACATAAACAACTTGAGGGTTGTTGCATTGACTGAAAGTCAAAGACGAAACATCAAATGCATAACCATATCATGAGGGAATAATGAAAGAACGTACTCAATGTATTGAGATGAAATACACAAACGAGATCCATGCCGACATGCTTCGTTAGAAGTGATTGGAAAATTCACAAGTGTGAATTCTAACATATGAAAGAAAAAGTACTGTATGTTATTGTATACCTTTGATAAATCTTGCGAGATTTGTTTCGAGTGATCTACACGTAGATACGTCTACCACTTGATTATTGTTAGAACTATATGGAGATTTTATATTCGTTTGGGAGAGCATCCTAAATATATATATCTCCTAATGAATAACAATAGATGTGTACATATCACTTATGACAAAATTATGAATGCCATGTTAAGTGTCGATCTAGTTGACTCTATCTCACACATAATAGTGATTGTAGACGAGGAACATTCATCTTGTCGGTGATGAATGTTCTCGCCAAGTGACTTGGATTAAGACTTACGTTTAAGTCCTTATGAGTCAATGGTAAAGCGTTGGAGATCAAGGTAAACAAATTATGTTCCTTAATTGAATGATAAAAATTAGCTATGTGCTATATACAATAATTTGTGAGACCTTCCTAAATATTGATGTTTTAGGATTATGAATAAGTCTCATTATTTTCTCTTAACAAGGGATGAATGTTACAAAGTGATATTATGATATCCTAAGGGCTGTGAAGAATCAGAATGATGCATCTTCTGTTCACATGCTAAAGTATTGTAGTCTAAAGCATGCTAGACTAGTACTTGGTTAATTATGGGTCTTGACGGAGACTAATTAACTCTAAACATTCAAATGTTTATGAACACAAAAAGAATTTGTGTACAGACAAAGTTGAGGGAGAATTTTCATTCATTATAAGGAAAAGACATGAAACTTTTGAAGAGTTTGTTCGAAATGACGAGAACTCATTGTCTAGGCTTATTCTAGATGTTAAATTAGAATTATTCTAAGTTGGTGACATACTTATGACAATGGCATGTGTTGCTTTGGTCAGCTCGGAAGCTTATGTAAGCTAATACAATATGAGTTGAATTCACTGATACAATAAGATTGATCTTGTTCAATCATTGTGTATAAATGTCGTCATAAGTGAAGTTACGGAAATGTTGATCAAATGGCAAGAAATGTGGGGGAGGATCCATTAGAAACAACCCTATAAGGGTATGTAGAAATGGTTTTCATTACCCCATCTGGATGATATCATATTGCATTTGTATCATAAAAGTTTGGCAATAAGGATTTTGTAATCCAATCTAACATTGCAAACAGACGACTAAGTGGAGGACACAAAGGTCGTAGTGCATAATGGAGATGTGTTTGCCTTAAATGATATATTTATCTTAGAAAGACATATATTATAACCAGATTCAGATGGCCACTGAGGTTATAGTATTAGAAGTTGACAATGGGCAAATTAACTTGCGAGTTAAGAACACATCATGACAACTGATCTCAAAGTTATTTGTAGTGACTAGACAAAGTCAAAGATAATGTTATGGATCCAATAACCTAAGGGTTTATTAGAGATCAAGTTGTGGAATGAGACTAAAGCCCATGAAAAAGGGTATGTGAAGGAAACATAACTTAGTTGACTGGAGATCCCAAGATCTAAGTTCAATAGGACAACTAACTCATATGCCTAAGGGTGGTCACTGTGGGGGCATAAATGATATGCATAAGCTAGTATATATGGTTATACATACTCCCAAAGTATAAAAAGGTGTTTAAATACGTCCTAGTCTATTCCTATGATATTCAGTGACAAAGAGTGAGGCTAAGCATAATATGTGGTAAATGATTTGGATAAATCACGATAACTACAATGCTTTTAATGATCTAAAGAGAATCACCTATGTTAGAGAGAAGTGGAGTCGCTTCGATTGGAATTGAGGGCACAATTCCTAGAGCTCTCGCAGAACCAGGAAAGTGTTTCACGACCATTATTGGACACGACTATGAGGAGATGTCCTGGCTAAGGAGAGTCTTGTTTGAAGTGTATTGTCATCTACACAAACGGCAGACGAGTTCAAAGACATCGATGTCTACTCAGAGCTAGTGGGCTAAGTGCATTTCATGAGCGAAGGTTCAAAGGGTAATACCTACCTATCGTATGCAAAACTCAACTGTCGAGGTTCCGTTGGAAATTTTTATGTGTTTTGAATAATCTCATTCATGTGGGGGATTGTTGGAAATTTGGTGAATGGATATTTAATATATTTATAATTTTATGAAATTATAAATATTAATTATAATCTTCATGTGGTGAATAAAAGAGAAACTCTTGTATAGAGCTTCTTATGACATTTAATTAGTTTTATTAGAGTTTTTAAGTCTCTAATTAAGTGAAACCTTTCCCTAATCCTTAACTTATGTACAATTAGTAGGTTATGTGCTTCTTTTGTGTATATAAGAATATGGTATTGCTTGATACAAAAAGAATACTAGAAGGAGGATGAACACTTGAAGACCAACTAGAGAGAGAAGTACTCTCTACTTGTTTTCCACCACCATCACATCCTTATTTGTTCCATAAGTTCAAACACTACAATTACCCGGTGTAACCTCGGGCGCGTGAGCCATCTTCGGCAGTACATACTGCTTCAGCTGTTGTACCCTGGGAAACAGTCGCGTCGTCTTTAGTAGAGGCGCGAAATCTGTTTTAAGGGAAGCGTGTTGAACACGTGCCTCAACCAAAATCGTCAACGTTTTAGTGTGCTCTTTGTTGTAGTCTAGGATACTATAAAGTGCAGGTGAAGGACCTACCAGAGATGCGGCTTGAATCAAGATTGGTATATATAATTATATTTTATATTTTTTATTTGGTTATCGCAACCGATATTGTACTATGATATTTCCTATGAATAACGAGAGTTTCGTTATTATATATTTTGTAATTATATTTTATAAAAAGAGAACCTAGTTCTTACATTCTGACCCCGTCAGAAATCTCAAGCTTTGCTATGATCCTTTATATGGCCCTAATAAAACATAATATTCTTAATATCCCATAAGTCGTCATAAGCCTAAACATTTAGGGAAACATAAACTGAGGATTTTAGGATACTTTATAAGCATCTCTCTAGGAGGAGTTTTGAGCTTAAGCAATAATAATAAAAAGGATTTTAGGAGGCTTTCAAATTATTGTCAATTAATCAATTTTATACATACTAGAAATATATATTTTTTTCTCCACTAACAAACAATTATGGTAAAAGTAGAAACTATAAAATCCGTACACTATCGTAATGATGAAAACAATATTATGCTAAAGTAGAAACCACGGAATCCGTTCCATGGTGATTGATAAGCAAAGATTTCTTCTATTCTCACACACTTTATCTTGTTTTCAAATTTCTATCGTATACAGGTCGTATAACCTTATACGATCCGTATATATGTAGTGAAATATTTTTTGTTTTTATGTATACGGGGCGTATAATGTTATACGACCCGTATAAACATATATATGAACAATATAACGTTATACGGCCAAATAGGTTTATTTTGTAAGGTTTAATCAGGTTTTTGGGTTTTAATGCATGTATACGGGCCGTATAATGTTATACGGCCCATATATATATTAGTTTTTTTTGTGAAATCGAACAACCGTTTAATAAGTTTTAGTAAGTGTTTAGATATCGTTTGACGTACTATTTAGATGTTTTGCGCCAGCTCGTGGAATGTTTTCAGTATCCGGAGTTTGTTGGGTGGCGACGACGGTGGATTGTGAGAGTTCATAGAGTATGATTGCCGAAGTTTTTCAATATCTAGAGTTTGTTTGGTTCTTTGCAGCTAGAGTTCAGAATGCTTAAAGTTTTATTATAAACTTTTTTGTGAAAGTTATCATATTTTGGGTCAAGTGAAACAATGGTGAAAAGCTCCTACATTCAGCTCCGCAGCGTGTTAAACCGAAATCGAATAAAAGTTCTTACAAAGGAGCTGGTTCGGTTGGGAAGAATATTCTAGAAATTGAAGGAAGAGAAAGGTTGTAGCAATTTAAGATTAACCATACATGCATTTAATTCACAGGCTCGTGCGAGCCCTCCGTGTGTGTCTTTAGCCAAAACCAAAAAACATCATGCTCATCCTTTTTATGGCAAAAAAACATAATATTCTTAATATCCCATAAGTCCGTCATAAGCCTAAACATTAGGGAAACATAAACTGAGGATTTTATGATACTTTATAAGCATCTCTCTAGGAGAAGTTTCGAGCTTAAGCAATAATAATATAAAGGATTTTAGGAGGTTTTCAAATTATTGTCATTTTATCAATTTTACACATACTAGAAATATAGATTTTTTTCTCTACTAACAAACAGTTATGCTATCCATACACTAGCATAATGATGAAAACAATATTATGCAAAAAGTAGAAACCACGGAATTCGTTCCTTTATGATTGATAAGCAAAAGTCTCAAAACATAATTCGGTTATAGGTCACCCACAAATGATCCCAAGGACCTACAAAGATAATTAAAACCGATTCGCGAAGTTAACTTACGTAAATCATAAATCGTTTGGTTAATTAATTGGTTCTCCGAAGAAGTTCCTTAGCATTCTACCAATAATTTTATATCTACATTTACAAAGGATGGATTTGTACAGTAACCTTTGATGGTGGAGCTAATAAGTGGTTGCCATGTGGCATCTATCGAATTTTTCTATCTTCATTTTTATAAAAGTGCTCATATTTTTCTATACATTAATAAGGCAACAAAACATTTAATTAAGTTATTGCTCTTGTGGATCGTCATAAGAGTTAACACTGTTCTGCTGCTGTTCGAGTCCTTTTCCACCCTTTTCTTTTGTTTATTCTTTCTTCACGGACATAACTGTGACATTTTTCCTATTTACTAAATAACTTTGGTTTATTCTTGAAAGAAATGTGACTTTTTCAGGTTAATCCATTATTAAATGAGTCATATTCAGGTTAACCAGTCTATTAAACAGGCCATGCTTCTGATTGAGCGGTTTAAAAAAAAAGGTTATATTAGCAGACCTAAAACTTGATTATTTTTTGTAAGGACTTCCGCAACTACTCACCTAGATTCTCTCATGAAATGACGAGAAACATGTATGGTTCTATTAGATGATAGCTAGATCCGCCTCACAATTTCTTGTACGTATGTTTTTAATTTAGTGTTGATACATGCATGCACGTTTTTCCCTATTCCTTGAATCAAAGTAAATGCTTATGAATCTCATTTTCTTACACATTTTTTTGTTAGGATATCACACCCAAACAATAAGTATCTCTTTATACATGATCACACAAATAAGTGTCAAACACAAAAGTAAAGCGTCCAGGCAATGCAATGAGATAACTCAGGAGAAAATATAGTTTTCATATAGATAACGAATTAGATTTATGTCAAGAACAATATTGATTTTGCAAGAAACCAAAATAAAGTACTATGTTCAAAGGTACCCGGAATGTATTTGTTTACATGCCAACTAGATACTATTTAAACTAAACATAGAAGTAAATGAATTTTCATTAAACAGAAATATAAATACTATAACATATACAAATATACAATGATGACCAGAAGGAAAAATAATCTGTAAAATAATCAGAATGAATATATATTGTAAATTAGACCACCCGTATTGGAAGGGCTTCTAGCGTTTTTTTTCTTCTAAAAACGCCCGAACACGCCATGGTGAGGGGCGTTTTTTAGAAAAGAATGCTCAAGCGTTTTATTTAAAAAGTCAAAAGTCGCACGAGAATCCATATTTGACCGTTGCTTTCAATAGTGACCAAAAAAATTATTTAATCTAAATCAACTTTTTTACCTATAAAAACCCCACTTTCCGCTTGTTTTTATAAACTTTACCCTCCTCTCTTCAATACTACTTCATATTTATGAAAAACTATATCACGAATACCTTCCGACCCCCTTTCGGTGTTCCGTCGAGACCCGACAATCAAACTTCAAATCGCCCGAACACCACCCAACCTCCTTAATTTCCAAGAGATGGACCCGAGTATATTGGCTTACGCATGGGCGGTTCGAAACCGTTCTTTCAAGGTCCACACGACTTTGCATCTATGGGCGGTTCGTAACTGTCTCAAGAACAAACCGAGCCCGACGTCGAAACGGTACCGGATACACAACCCGAGCCCGTAGCCGAGACGTCTCAACATGGTAAACGGTCTCATAAAGAAAGGAGCCAAACGCTCCACGCTAGAATCGAACCTTCCTAGCTTGGTTGAAAGATGAGGAGTACGCGTCAGCATGGGCGTGGATCGACGTATCAGAGGACCCCGAAGTTAGTAAGCGTTATAAAAATATATTTGTTTTGTTTTTTAAGAATATAAAAATATATTTGTTTTATTTTTTTAAATAGATTGGTAATCGTTTTTTAAGAATATAACAGTTATTGTTTTATTTTTTGTAGCAAACTATCAAACTTTACCCCTTTTTGGAATAAAATTCACGAAATTTTTTTAATGCAAGGGGTAAAGGTGAGTATCGGAACAAAGATTCGATATCAAGCTAATGGACCGATATAAACCAGAAATGTCATCAGTTCCAAGAAGTTTTCCAACGCACGAGGTATCACACCTTGTTAACAGATTCACATGTTTGTCCATACATACAAGGCCCAGGACGGAGACCGAGATATGATTAACTTACACATCACTTTGGACTCACGAAGGAGTCATTTATTCCCAACCTTGTGGGTAATGCATTTTGAGCTTCTATTGGGTGTATGCCTACACCCGCACTAAGGTCGTGGCCATTTTCTATTGTAATGAGCCGAGGATATACAGGACACGGTAGTTAACCCCCGATGTTTAAGTTATCAAACAAAACTAATTAAAACAGAATATGCGGATTTACTAGCCACAATCCGGCATTCGATTGATCCCATTTCCGACCAAGCGGTAATAATTTACCGTAACCTAATCCCGTATAGGGGAAATAAGTCGAGAGTATTTACCTGAGCTATTCTTCGTTTAAACGTAAGATTTATTAACTCAGCTGTACAAAAAAGTACTAAGTGCAGATAGCATTTACTGGCAAGTCTCTAGTCTGGATCATGGCATAAGCTAACCGATTAAATACTAACGGTCTTTCTTAAGTCATAGATTTAGACCGACTAGCGTACATGATCAAAACGTATAACGTTAGATTAAACAATGATCGGATAGAATGTAGTTCAATCCCAACAAGTACCTCGACTTGTGTAATATGGATAAACTATAAACATTCTGGATTTTGAGACTTAGATGACAAGATTAGACCCGTTTCGGTTAATTTCCGTAAACTAGTTACATATACTTAACCGTACACATATCAGCGATATCGGGTAACCGGATAAGTCATGAACAAGTTCTATATGCCAATATATTTTAAATAAGTTGTAATATCAATAGGATATCAACTTATATACCCGTTAAGATTTTAAAATGAAACTATGCCTCATATGGGCATTTTGGTAATTTTATACCTTATAAAAGGAACTTGAATATAATTTAATGTTATAACCATATTTATTCTGGAAAAATAACTTATTTATGATATAATATCAGTAGGATATTAATTATATGTGTAATTTATCTTTTATGACCAAACTATGCACCGAAGGGGCATTTTGGTCATTTTACACATAGTTTATAAATTATTTAGGATTCTGAGTTTGTATCACGTATCTACTGTAAAAATATTTAAAATAAGTTTTAAACTCAGTAGGTAACAAGTCTTGGTTGGTAAATGTGATTTAAAACCATACCATGCACCGAAACGACGCGTATGTCGTAAAATGACGATTTGTGTGATGTTTAATGAAAACTGATGTTAAGGTTAGGTTAACATGTCTTAGATATGTTATTTTATATAACATATCATTAGGTAGAAGATTTACTTTAAAAAGATGTGATTAAAACCATTTTATAAGCTACAAGGGCCTTATCGTCATTTATCGACATATGACAAGGACTTGTTCATAAACTCAGTTTGTAATCTGGTTTGACATTCCAAATAATCCTACTTATAATATTACATCAGTAGGAAACTACTTTTTAAGTTTATTATCATTTAAACCTCTTTTTATGCAAAACGGGCATTTTAGTCAAAATGGTATAATTACGGAACTTGTGCAAAAACCCAGCTTCTGATTATGATCATGTAATATAACCTCAGAGGGTTATGCTACATTACATTAAGATCATAATGCAACTTTAGATCAGCGGCTAACTAATCTAAATCGGGTCAGAATCGAAAGTCAAAGAAGAAGTCAAACTTCACAACTTTCGGTTGCGAACCGACCCTAGAACTGCAATTGACGAGCCGACATGTTCTTACATGTTCTAATACTTATTACCAACGTGTTTAAGTGTCAAAACAGGTTTCATAACATATATAAGATCAAATTATAACATTTTCGAAAAATGGCCTGTTTGACTTTTTAATATAATAACTTTGACTAGTTAATTGGTCTAGCAAACGTGATCTTCAGGAGGTGCCCTTTATAGGGTGTAACACCTACCTTATTACGATCACTTAGCCATGTTCGTTACGAACAATGGCTGGACCATAATAGTCTTAACCGAAAGTCAAAGCATTTTCCGTAAAATGCTTGACTTTTGGCTATAAAAGCCTATAAATGAAAATGCAAGAGGAAGGAACACTTACAAGTGGTTCCTAGGATGCAATAAAACTAAGTTGGGTGCTCCTTTCAGTTAGGAACTTCCAGAGGAGAGAGATAGAGTTGTGAATAAGAAAGGTGCAAGTTCAAATGGTGAACCTTGACACCTATTTATAGTTGGAGAGCTAGAATGAGGTGATGCCAGGTGTTACGGGGTGTAAGAGGGAGTTTACAAGTGTCCTAAAACGTGACATAGTAGTTTGGAAAGTCATGGTTTCGAATCAAATGGTTTTTGGCAATTTGTGTGGAGGCCAAGCAAATTTTCTGCAGACACGGGCCTCTCACGACCCGCGAGATGCACAGGCCTTGCCTCTCGCATCCTGCGAGCGCCCCATGGCCAGTTTCAAAGTTTGACACCTTTAGCCCCTTAACTTATAAAACCTTCTAAAACATCTTTTTAGCATATTTAGCCCCCCGTAACCAATATTTGGCATACCCGGGAGTATGTCCGGACATTGTCGAGCTCTCGGTTCGTTAAATGGTCACTCAGAGGTATAAATTAACATGTTGACACTTTTAACCCCTCCATCATCCAACTTTCACATATTTACGGATTTAATCCCTCTCGTCCAACAAATGGGACAAAGGATCACTCAGGAGCCCAATATAAGCATGTTGACTCCGATGTCACTCAGAGGATGGGCATGTTGATATATCAGTCACTCATAGGCCAAGTTTAAGCATGTTGACATATCAGTCACTCAGAGGCTAATGATTAAGCATGTTGACATATCCGTCACTCAGAGGCTATTGATTAAGCATGTTGACATATCAGCCACTCAGAGGCTATTGTTTATGCATGTTGACATCAGACAGTCACTCAGAGGCTCAGTTTGAGCATGTTGACACCTTTAGTCCCTTTTAGTCTTTAATAGACTAAATTAAAAATATAACACGTGTCACTATACTATTGGACACGATTTTACGAGGTGTTACATCCTCACCCCTTAAAAGAAATCTTGTCCTCGAGATTTTATTCAAAAAGATGGGGGGTACTTTTGTCGCATAGTGGACTCAACCTCCCATGTATACTCGGGACCTCTAATGGCGTCCCATTTAACCTTTACTATAGGTATTAATTTCCTTCGGAGCTTCTTAATCTGTCGATCCTCGATCGAAATTGGTTTCTCAACGAACCTCAGGTTTTCATCTATTTGCACATCTTTGTGCAGCATTGCTAGTGACTCATTGGCTAGACATTTCTTAAGGTTAGTTATGTGGAATACATCATGAATTCCACTAAGCTCCTCTGGTAGCTCAAGCTTATAAGCTACAGTGCTGACACATTCGACTATCTCGAATGGTCCTATATATCTTGGGCTTAGCTTGCCCTTCTTTCCAAATCTCATTACACCTTTCCAAGGTGATACTTTCAGCATGACTTTGTCCCCTGCTTGAAACTTTAGAGGTTTATGCCTCTTGTCAGCATAGCTCTTCTTCCTATCCCGGACAACTTTGAGATGATCACGGATTTGCACAATCTTTTCCGTGGTCTCCAGGACAATCTCTGGTCCTGATAGTTGGGCTTCCCCAACTTCTGCCCAACACACGAGCGTTCGACATTTTCTCCCATACAAGGCCTCATAAGGATCAGCCTTGATACTCGTATGATAACTATTATTATAGGAGAATTCTATTAGGGGTAAGTGGTCATCCCAACTTCCACCTAAATCAATCATACATGCAGAGTTTGAATAGTACGTTCACTTTGCCCATCCGTCTGCGGGTGGTAAGCCGTACTAAAGTTTAATCTTGTGCCTAAAGATTGTTGGAAACTTTTCCAAAAATGAGAGGTATATCTAGTATCTCTATCAGATACAATAGATACCAGCACACCGTGTAGGGACACAATCTTGTCCACATAGAACTTAGCCAATATGTCTGAATTATACGTTTCCTTAATTGGTAAGAAATGCGTTGACTTAGTCAGCCTATCTGCAACGACCCATATCGTGTCATTACCACGTTTAGTCTTAGGTAACTTGGTAATTAAGTCCATTGTTACCATTTTCCGTTTCCAAGTTGGAATCTCAAGTTGTTGTAGGAGTCATGATGGTTTCTGATGTAACATCCGTCAAAAACCGGGTTATCCAAACCCGCTTCGTTTATTAACCGAACATCCAGTTAAAATTTTTGTTGCATGTTTAGGGCTCAAACTAATTTTAAACAATACATAATTAATAAATATATCAGAATTTAAAATCTATAATTGAAAATTAATAATAAATAATGAAATAAAAATTATTTGCAGACGCGAACCCGGGTCACTCTCAAGACCAAACACACTTCACACCACCCCGCCACATACACTAGTTGTGTGATTTATGAAACAAAAAACTCTTATACGAAAACTCACAGAGTCACCGTTTTGAACCAAGTCTGTAACCGCCGAAACTGACTCAATCATTGAATCCGGCGGTTGACTCCGAAATCAGGTAAATGTAATTGACGATTAACGTCAGTTATAATCGAAACTTTAAAGCCTTTCATTCAAAATCGTGGAAATCATAACCGAAAAATTTAAATCCAAGTGAAGACTGCCACTGCTTATAAATACTAACTACAAGCGCACACTTCCAATCGTTCACGAAATCTCTGCTCAAAACCTTTGTTCTATTCGCCGGAATTCCCTTCAGTCACCGGAATTTGTCTGCATTTCGCCGGAATTTGGTCACCGGAAAACCGAAAACATACCAGTCTTGACACTCTATAAATACCGACCAATTCACCTCAATTGAACTGGCACACTTTCTCAATCATCACTTATAACTCTCTGAAAGAACCCTCTGCTTCAATTAGCATCGCCAGAATTTTTGTTGTCACCGGAGGCATCACCGAAGTATCACAACCATCTCTGTTCGGTATATCTTACACCTAATCCCTCTCATTTTTATTAGTCTCATATGTAGTTATTCAAAATTTAATAAAGGAATTGGTTAATGAATCGAAGAAATCGGATTTTAACAGTTCTGGGTTGTTTTAACGAAGAAGATGAAGTTTAGGTTGGGTATATATTTAATATAAATCGGGTTATATCTCGGGTTAGACACGCAGTCCAGCGGTGGACTGTGTGCATTTGAAACATAGAGATACCGAGTTCGAGTCTGTCCTTGTTCCGATCCGTCACAATGTTCAAACCTTTTTATAAAACCCAAATACGGAACCTTTCAGTTAGTATATAAGATTAATAAAAACAAGTATTTTAAACAGGTTAGACACACAGTCCAGCGGTGGACTGTGTGCAAAGTTAAACCACAGGTCACGGGTTCGAAACTCATCATGCGCACCGGTTCGATATAATTAAAATTCTTTTTAAAATAAATAATTTCTGGATAAATCGAAATAGTATATAAGTATAATTAAAAACAGAAATATTTCGGGTTAGACACGTAGCTCAGTTGGTAGAGCTGCGTGAACGCGTACGGGAGGTCACGAGTTCGAACCTCACTCAGCGCATATAATAAACACGGTCCGACCGGTCAACGGTCCGGTCAACGGTCAACGCTCGGTCAACGGTCAAAGTCAAAAAGTCAACATTTCTATATTTTTCTTATATATTTTATTTATTTATTTAATTTAAAAAATCTATTAAAAATACTTAAAAATAATATTTTTAAAGTTAGAAAGTGTCCTTAAACTCACAAAAATAAATCTAGAAATCCTGTTAAGGTTATGAATTAGAATTATTAATCTCAAATAAAATCCATTTATTTACCGAACCACTATGTTATTATTTAGGTTACTTCCTCTCGTGGTTAAAACCAAATTCGTGCGCATTCATCATCAATCCAAGAAACGCAACCACTGTGAGTGAATTCTTACAAATTCCCCCTTTTTTTATTCATGTTTTGGGGTGTATCATGTGTCGCTTAAATTAATTCGCTTATTCAAACTCGTGCTATACCATATTATGATCTAAACTTAGAATGTAAATATTGTTTGTTGTGATGTATTACATATTGTCAAGTTGTATGCAAATTATTTGTTAGGCCCATCAGTTCCTCGTGGGAGACGAGTTGAACAACGCGTGCCTTAAAACTCATTCATTAGGCCCATCAGTTCGTAGAACAACGCGTGCCTCAAAACTCATTCATTAGGCCCATCAGTTCCTCGTGGGAGACGAGTTGAACAACGCGTGCCTCAAAACAGTCATTTGTTGTATGTGTGTGAAATATTTAATATTATGTGTTGTGTGAATAAATTTACATCTACATTTACTCATATGTGGTTATGCACTTTATTTTATAATCAATATAATAAACACGTTTAAATGTTTTCATAGGATTCACTCGCCAACTTTTTGTTGACCCAAAAACCATTCTTACATATGATACAGGTGGACAGGATGAAGCAAGGAACACATAGGAAATTGCCTTAGAAGAAAAATAATGAAGTCTAGAAAGATGTATAGGACATGTTGTACTTGTATGATTTGATTGTAAGATCTCCTTTAAATTGTAATAATAAATATGAAACATTATAATAAATGTCATGAGCTTTGATGAAAACCCAATCATGCCCCGATCACCTTTTTCCGCTGCGGGTCGGGGTGTGACAGATTGGTATCAGAGCTTTTGACTATAGGGATATAGGATAGGTTATTAGACCCTTAGAGCCTATACTATAGTTTATTAGATTTTAATTGTTTATGTGGTTACATGCAAACTCATGATGTTTATTTCTTACATATTTATTACATACACAAATGCATGCAAACACTTCCAATATTACATTTTGTGATACATAATGAATTATACTTACAGTCAAACATACATACTTACATACATATTCATCATACATATTTCAATGTTCACATATTCAAATCATCTTCATACTTCCGTTATTCAAGATTTTGTCGCATTTTCCATTTTTCAAATCTCATCAAAGTGAGTTCTGCAACGGGCATGTAGTAACTGCAAGGGTACAAGTACCGGTAGTCGGAACGTCCTGTCTAGGTTGGCATTCGTATAAATCCAATATGACGGACCAGTTTGCCTACCTGGGGACTAACGATGAGAGTACGAAGGACCTATTAGGCCAAAGCATGCCACACCAAACGTCGTTCGAACTAACCCCACTTTGAGGTGTCACCGTGTCCACACCTGGATGCACTCCAAACTTCATACGTTACATACATATTTCTCGATTTTCTCCGGGTTTTAGTGTACGTTACCAGGCTAACACATGCGAACCATATGAAAAACCCGGTAATCATGGGGGCCCACATGATTATGAAGGTGAAGTATGGCGGCATGCAAGGCCGAATTACGAGCAAAGCCCAAGACATCCTATGGATGTAGTAGATTTATTATTCTATATTTATTTTATGAATGTTCATTCCTAAATACGACACATGACCCCTAAAACGTCCAACTCATACTCTTGATACGTATTCCTTGTAGATGTCTTCTAGTCTCGCTCGTAGGAAGATGAGATCAGGGAAAGCCCGCGAGCGCATTGCTGCCCAAATCGCTCAATAAATGGCTGCTGTAATACCCAACATTGTAGTTCAAGTTCAACAAGCCCTTCCGCTAATTCCGTCAATTAAGAAGATCAAAATGTTGTCAACCCTCCCCCAAATACCACTAAATGCACCTTCAAGCATTTCAAATCATGCGACCCTCCAAAATACGAAGGGACTGAAGGTGTCACCGCTCTCCTCCATTTGTTTGAGGAAATGGAAAACACTTTTCTAAATTGCGATTGCCCCGATGATCGCAAGGTGCGATATGCTACCGGTCGTTTACTTGGAATAGCCCTTACATGGTGTAATACAGAGAAGGCCAAACGAGGTGTTGAAGATGCTATGACTTTGACTTGGGAAGAGTTGAAGGAAATCATGACAAGACGGTTTTGCCCAAGAAGCGAAATCAAGAAATTGGAGGATGAGTTCTATTCTTTGAAACAAAAGGAAGGCGACCACACCACATACAACAAGAGATTCCTTGAGTTAAATCAAATGGTCCCCAACTTGTTCACTCCCCTCTACCGTTTGATCGAGCACTACATTCGAGGTCTTCCTTAAAAAATTCAAGACTCTGTAATAAGTACCACACCTGCAACTTTGGAAGCTGCAATGGAGTTAGCTACAGAGCTCACCGAGAACCGCATACGAAATAAGGACTTCAAGGAGGAGAAGAAGAAGGATAAAGCATCAACTGAAACCTCAAACTCCACCCAAATCGAATCCCCTTCTCAACCCATTTCTAAGAGAAAACGAGATGGGCAACTTTTCGCTGTCACCAACACAATCAACCAACTTCACAAGCCATACCCCTCCAAGCTATCCCAATCACTCAAGTAGCACCTAACTCAACTTACCCAAATAAGAAACCATACCTTGGACCTCACCCTCAATGCAACACCTGTTTTTATCACCATCCATCTACCTTACCTTGTCGACTATGTGCGAATTGTGGACGCTATGGTCATTTGAGCAAGGTTTGCCGCACCCCTCAAAACCAAACCTCACCCCTACTCAAAACATGATTCAAACATATCAACAACCCCAATACCCCATGTTCCCATATGTTCGAGCTTGTTTTAATTGTGGCGACCCTACCCACTTTAGAAACACGTTCCCTCGATTGATTAACATCATAAACGCTCAAGCTCAAGCAAACCCAGTTAACCAAGCAAATCAAGAAAACCTAACTACTAGGCCACCAGCGAGAGGAAGAGTTTACAACATCAACGCCAATCCTGTTGAAGATAATGACGGCCCAAACGAACCACCCAACTAGTTTTCTTCACCAAAAAATCAAGATTCAACTCCAACCGCTTCGTTTTTATGTTTTCTTTATGTTATCTCAATCTTCACGTATCTCAATTATAAATTGGAAATTTATCCAAGAATCTTAATGCGATTACTATTTCAGTTTTGTTTTATACTCATTGATTTAACATTCATATCATCATACCTCACGACATATCTCAGTCTCATCATTTAAAGAAGTTGGGTTGTGTCTCACTTCTACATAGACTAACCTCTTCATCATAACAAACGAGAGAGGTACTGTCATCATTCAAACATGTATACTTTCAGAATTTAGACTCAAGCTTTGGTTGTTGTGTTTGTTTATGTTTTAGAGTCACATAGAACTAATCATAACTTACTGATAAAACCAAAGAAAATTTGACAAGAATATGGTGGATACGCCGCTGGTACTTCCTATATATAAGTATTCTTGCCAAAGGATCAGAGGCATTGTCAGGCGGTTATGAGAAGTTCCATGTAGGATTTAGTAATGTCATGGTTGAAGTTTGTTTTATACTCACTGATTTAGCATACATATCATCATACATCTCAACGTATTTCAATCTCATTATTCAAAGAAGTTGGGTTGTGTCTCACTTCTACATAGACTAACCTCTTCATCATAACAAACGAGAGAGGTACTGTCATCATTCAAACATGTATACTTTCAGAATTAAGACTCAAGCTTTGGTTGTTGTGTTTGTTTATATTTTAGAGTCACATAGAACTAATCATAACTTACTGATAAAGCCAATGAAAATTTGACAAGAATATGGTGGATACGCCGCTGGTACTTCCTATATATAAGTATTCTTGCCAAAGGATCAGAGGCATTGTCAGGCAGTTATGAGAGGTTCCATGTAGGTTTTAGTGGTAGAAGTTTTTGTTTTAGGGTATAACCTTATCTTTCCAAACGTATCAAAACTCTTGCGCATGAAATCATACTTAGTGAATCAACTCTGTTTATCAATATTCTTTATCGTAGGCATCAAAAAGCGATTCCTGTAGCAGGGTACTCAATCCTTACAAGGAACGTTACCGCCTCAAACAAAATTTAAACTCTTACCCCCTTCTAAGTATGTAATTGTCAAATTAAAACACCATCCTTTTGAGTCAAACATGCCACTACTTAAATTTCGGGACGAAATTTCTAAAAGTAGGGGATACTGTAACATCCGTAAAAAACCGGTTATCCAAACCCGCTTCGTTTATTAACCGAACATCCAGTTAAAATTTTCATTGCATGTTTAGGGCTCAAACTAATTTTAAACAATACATAATTAATAAATATATTAGAATTTAAAATCTATAATTGAAAATTAATAATAAATAATGAAATAAAATTATTTGCAGACGCCGGGTTTCGAACCCGGGTCACTCTCAAGACCAAACACACTTCACACCACTCCGCCACACACACTAGTTGTGTGATTTCTGAAACAAAAAACTCTTATACGAAAACTCACAGAGTCACCGGTTTGAACCAAGTCTGTAACCGCCGAAACTGACTCAATCATTGAATCCGGCGGTTGACTCCGAAATCAGGTAAATGTAATTGACGATTAACGTCAGTTATAACCGAAACCTTAAAGCCTTTCATTCAAAATCGTGGAAATCATAACCGAAAAATTTAAATCCAAGTGAAGACCGCCACTGCTTATAAATACTAACTACAAGCGCACACTTCCAATCGTTCACGAAATCTCTGCTCAAAACCTTTGTTCTGTTCGCCGGAATTCCCTTCAGTCGCCGGAATTTGTCTGCATTTCTCCGGAATTTGGTCACCGGAAAACCGAAAACATACCAGTCTTGACACTCTAATTCACCTCAATTGAACTGGCACACTTTCTCAATCATCACTTATAACTCTCTGAAAGAACCCTCTGCTTCAATTAGCATCGCCAGAATTTTTGTTGTCACCGGAGGCATCACCGAAGTATCACAACCATCTCTGTTCGGTATATCTTACACCTAATCCCTCTCATTTTATTAGTCTAATATGTAGTTATTCAAAATTTAATAAAGGAATTGGTTAATGAATCGAAGAAATCGGATTTTAACAGTTCTGGGTTGTTTTAACGAAGAAGATGAAGTTTAGGTTGGGTATATATTTAATATAAATCGGGTTATATCTCGGGTTAGACACACAGTCCAGCGGTGGACTGTGTGCATTTGAAACATAGATATACCGAGTTCGAGTCTGTCCTTGTTCCGATTCGTCACAATATTAAAACCTTTTTATAAAACCCAAATACGGAACCTTTCAGTTAGTATATAAGATTAATAAAAACAATATTTTAAACAGGTTAGACACACAGTCCAGCGGTGGACTGTGTGCAAAGTTAAACCACAGGTCACGGGTTCGAAACTCATCATGCACACCAGTTCGATATAATTAAAATTCTTTTTAAAATAAATGATTTCTGGATAAATCTAAATAGTATATAAGTATAATTAAAAAACAGAAATATTTCGGGTTAGACACGTAGCTCAGTTGGTAGAGCTGCGTGAACGCGTACGGGAGGTCACGAGTTCGAACCTCACTCAGCGCATATAATAAACACGGTCCGACCGGTCAACGGTCCGGTCAACGCTCGGTCAACGGTCAAAGTCAAAAGTCAACATTTTTATATTTTTCTTATTTATTTTATTTAAAAAATCAATTAAAAATACTTAAAAATAATATTTTTAAAGTTAGAAAGTGTCCTTAAACTCACAAAAATAAATCTAGAAATCCTGTTAAGGTTATGAATTAGAATTATTAATCTCAAATAAAATCCATTTATTTACCGAATGTTATTATTTAGGTTACTTCCTCTCGTGGTTAAAACCAAATTCGTGCGCATTCATCATCAATCCAAGAAACGCAACCACTGTGAGTGAATTCTTACAAATTCCCCCTTTTTTTATTCATGTTTTGTGGTGTATCATGTGTCGCTTAAATTAATTCGCTTATTCAAACTCGTGCTATACCATATTATGATCTAAACTTAGAATGTAAATATTGTTTGTTGTGATGTATTACATATTGTCAAGTTGTATGCAAATTATTTGTTAGGCCCATCAGTTCCTCGTGGGAGACGAGTTGAACAACGCGTTCCTTAAAACTCATTCATTAGGCCCATCAGTTCGTAGAACAACGCGTGCCTCAAAACTCATTCATTAGGCCCATCAGTTCCTCGTGGGAGACGAGTTGAACAACGCGTGCCTCAAAACAATCATTTGTTGTATGTGTGTGAAATATTTAATATTATGTGTTGTGTGAATAAATTTACATCTACATTTACTCATATGTGGTTATGCACTTTATTTTATAATCAATATAATAAACAAGTTTAAATGTTTTCATAGGATTCATCGCCAACTTTTTGTTGACCCAAAAACCATTTTTACATATGATACAGGTGGACAGGATGAAGCAAGGAACACATAGGAAATTTCCTTAGAAGAAAAATAATGAAGTCTAGAAAGATGTATAGGACATGTTGTACTTGTATGATTTGATTGTAAGATCTCCTTTAAATTGTAATAATAAATATGAAACATTATAATAAATGTCATGAGCTTTGATGAAAACCCAATCATGCCCCGATCACCTTTTTCCGCTGCGGGCCGGGGTGTGACATCTGATGTTTAGCCTTAACTTGCGAACATGTTAGACACTTCGCTACATAAGTGGCTATGGATTTCTTCAAACCCATCCACCAAAAATTCTTCTTCAGATCCTGATACATCTTGTCACCACCCGGGTGAACAGAGTATCTTGTATTATGCGCTTCCTGGAGGATTAGATCTCTAAGTCATCCAAAGATTGGAACCCAGATCCTTCCATTAAATCTAAGGATTTCATCCTTTCCAGGCGCTAACTGATCAACATTTCCGCCTAATTCCTCATTAGGAATATTATCCTCTAACAGGGCTTGCTTTTGCGCATCTAATAGCCTTTCACTCAAGCTATTTCTGAGCTCAATGCTTTTAGCATTAATCCTAATGGGTTTAACCCTTTACTTGTGACTTAAGGCGTTAGCGACAACATTTGCCTTGCCGGGATGGTAGCGAATTTCGCAATCATAATCGTTAAGTGTTTCCATCCATCGGCGTTATCGCATGTTTAATTCCTTCTGATTGAACAGATGCTGGAGACTTTTATGGTTAGTGTATATAATACATTTTGTGCCATATAAGTAATGTCTCCACAACTTTAGGTGCAAACACAACGGCACCCAATTCCAAATCATGGGTGGTGTAATTTCTTTCATGCACCTTTAATTGTCGTGATGCACAAGCAATTACTTTGCCTTTTTACATTAGCACACATCCCATGCAAGTGTGCGAAGCATCACAATGAACTACAAAATCCTAAATACCCTCAGGTAGAGATAACACAGGAGCATTGCTCAACTTGTGTTTTAGAATCTCAAAGGATTCTTGTTGTTTTGGACCCCAAATAAACTTAACATTTTTACGGGTCAAGATAGTTAAAGGAGTGGCTATCCTTGAAAAGTTCTCAATGAACCTCCTATAATAACTAGCCAGTCATAGGAAACTACGAATCTCCGATGGAGTTTTGGGCGCTTCCCAATTCATTATGGCTTCTATTTTGGCGGGATCCACTTGGATACCACACTCACTTACAACATGTCCAAAAAATTGGACTTTTCTAACCCAAAATTCACATTTAGATAATTTAGCATAAAGCTTCTCTTGTCTTAACAATTCTAGAATGCACCGAAGGTGTTTCTCGTGATCAACTTGATTACGAGAATAGATAAGTGTGTTTTCTATGAAGACAATGACAAACTTATCTAAGTATGGTTTGCAGACCCTATTCATGAGATCCATGAATGCTGCAGGTGCATTTGTGAGCCCAAAAGGAATCACCATAAATTCATAATGACCATACCGAGTCCTGAAAGCAGTCTTAGGAACATCCTCGTTCCTAACCTTCAGCTGATGATATCCTGATAATAAATCAATCTTAGAAAAGTAGCTAGCTCCTTGAAGTGGATCGAATAAGTCATCGATCCTGGACAGAGGATATCGTTTCTTAATTGTTATCTTGTTCAACTCACAGTAATCAATGCATATCCGCATTGAACTATCCTTTTTCTTAACGAAAAGAATTGGAGCTCCCCAAGGTGAGGAACTAGGCTGAATAAAGCCTTTTTCTAAAAGTTCATCTAATTGAATTCTTAACTCCTTCATTTCCGTTGGTGCTAACCGATATGGAGCTCTAGCTACAGGTGCTGATCCCTGTCAGGATATCAATTCTAAACTCTACTTGCCTATCTGGAGGCAATCCTGGTAATTCTTCGGGGAAAACATCGGAATACTCCAAGATGACTGGAAGGTCTTCAATATCTGGCTTGGGCTCGTTGATAGTTACTTGTGCCATATAAATGACACAACCTCTCCCCAAACACTTGGATGCCTTAAGTAACGACACCTTGTCTGGCAATCCGTAGTGTCAATCTCCAGGGATGGTGATCGTTTCACCGGATGGGTTTTGATCTCGATGAGTTTCTTATCGCAGGCATGCGGGCTTGGTTATAGGATAACCAATCCATGCCTAAAACTACATCGAACCCTGCCAATTTCACTGGGAAAAGAAATATGGGGATAGAATGATTCTTAATGGATATAACCCATCCATCAAGAATGGAAGATGCTGTTTCTAATGTTCCATCAGCGAGTTCTACCTCATAAGTTATATCTAAAGTTCTTATGGGCAAGTTTAGTAGTTTACTAAACTTACGATCAACAAAAGATTTATCTGCACCCGAATCGAAAAGAACTCTAGCATATACATCATTGATGAGGAATGTACCTGTTATGACGTTATTGTCATTAACGACCTCCCTGGCATTCATCTGTAAGGCACGAGCATTCCCTTCCTTAGCCTCTCCAGGCTTTGCATTATTACCTTTGGGGTTCTTGGGGCAATTGAACGTAATTTGCCCTTTTTCATTATAGTTGTAGCAAACGGCATTCTTAAGATCCTTATATTCTATGGTCTTATGCCCCTTTCTCTTATAGATACCACAGGGTTTAGTCTGTGGATTCACACTACACTGTCCCCAATGTCTGTAGTTACATTTCTTGCACAGAGGTTTGTCATTAGATGTGTGCTGGTTCTTCTTGAATCCGAAATTTCCTTTCTTTTTGAACCTTTGGGGGTTATTATCCTCTCGTTTCCTCTTTCCGTCAGTTTCAGTCCTAACTGACCTTTGCCTCACTAAATCTAAGGTGAGGGAGAGAGATAGGTCTACAGCGGACCTATAGGTACTAGGCTGTGCAGCCTTTACCATGCTCTTTATCTCTGGCGCTAACCCATTAATAAAACGCGCAATGCGTTTGGATTCAGGGGTGATTAAATATGAAACTAACCTAGATAGGGAATTGAAATCAGAAACATATTTCCGACAATCTAGGTTCTTCATTAAAAGAGTTAGAAAGTCTGTCTCTAATTTCTCCACCTCATGAGGTGGACAGTAAGTCTCCTTGACTAGATCGACAAACTTAGATCATCCTAAGTTGTACAGGTGTATCCTACCTGTAGATTGAACCATTGCCTTCCACCAAATGAGAGCATCACCTTTAAAGGACTGTGATACATACTTTACCACATCCTTATCAGCACATCTGCTGATATCCATTATTGTCTCCATTTGATCAAGCCATTTTAAGGCTTCTACTGCTCCTTTTTCCCCATTGAAATCTCGGGGCTTGCAGGAGACGAAATATTTGTAGGTACACCCATTTTTAGAAGAAAGGGACCTATCAGCAAATTCTAATTTCTTTGGTTCACTCTTCGCATTTGAAGAGTGAACTGAGCTCTCTTTATGAGCTGAGGATGGCGGAATTGATAAAGGTCTGGAGCGAGTAGCACTCGACTTCCTAAGTTTTTCTATGGCTTTTTCCATGGCCTTTCCAACAGCTGCATCTATGAAAGCTTGGAAATCATCATTATTAACGGCTATATTTTCAGCCTTGTTAGAGCTAATCTCTTGGTGGCTACTCTGTGCCTCGTCCGAGTTTACCATTTTGAAGCTTTGGCTCTAAGTATCGAAAATATTTCTCTTAGCCATGGTATAACAACCATATCGGCTTAAATATTGGATATAACTATCCATTGCCTATTTAAGCGAGTGTGAATAACATCACAACTCTTAGGCTTATCATATCTATATTTGACCTAGGTCTTAATAGGACCATCAAAGGTAAATTACAATCTAGACATAGTCCATATATTATTAGAAAGTGG
Organism: Scalesia atractyloides; assembly: GCA_947069175.1. Taxonomy (NCBI): domain Eukaryota; kingdom Viridiplantae; phylum Streptophyta; class Magnoliopsida; order Asterales; family Asteraceae; genus Scalesia; species Scalesia atractyloides. The sequence continues at coordinate 9,991,149 of CAMTDV010000029.1, forward strand.
ATCGTAATGTCACAACTGTCATTGTCATTTAGACAATTATATATAGCTCTTAGGCTTGTCACTAATGGACATAAAAATTGGGAACATTCGTCTGTCACATTGGACATAAAATTGGGCACATTGGCCTGTCACCTTGGACATAAACTGGGCACATTGGCCTGTCACATTGGACATAAAATTGGGCACATTAGCCTGTCACCTTGGATATAAAATTGAGCACATTGGCCTGTCACATTAGACATAGAATTGAGCGCATTGGCCTGTCACCTTGGACATAAAATTGGGCACATTGGCCTGTCACCTTGGACATAAAATTGAGCACATCGGCCTGTCAGTTGTCATCGCATTGATGACATTAGCCGGGATCACATTGATCACATAGGCTATATAGTAGGTCTTAGGACGTAGTCCTTTTTACATAGACGGCTAGTGTGGTTCCTCAAGTCACACTACCAGGAGTATGAACATTCCTTAATGTTAACAAAAGAGTACCTTAATGATTGATTAATGGTCCCGGCCACCTTGGACCTTAATGAACTTGGAGGCTTGAACCTAGTCCACCACCTCTGGATAGAAGGATAACTTCCCTTAACTATCCTGATAGAAGGCCCCTTGTCCTTAACTATCATTTCTTGGCCAATATGTGGTTTATGCCACTTGGCATAATCAAATTCATTAAGGTCTTTTGGATTTATATAGCAGAGCACAAATTTCGAGTAAAATCTAGACGCTCGCTTGAAAAGGATGAATACATATATATGTAATTCCAAAAATACTTCATTAAATTCCATTAGAAATTACAATACTAAAAACAAATGAAATAAACTGTCCATGCAAGGACTAAAGAAGTAAAAATGTCCACACAGAGACTAAAGAAATAACAATGTCCTCGCAGGGACTAACATATTTATTAGAAGAGACTTCACTCATCCTTCTTTATCTTAACCAATTTGGAGAGTTTCTTGAAGAACTTGTTCGTCTTCTTCTCCGTTTTCTCCGCTTGTTGTTGCATTTCTTTCATTCGTTCTAAGGCCTCATTGATGGCCTCAAGTGGCGGTGGAGGTTGTGGTTGTGGCATAACAGGACACTAGTATCCATAACTTGGATATCCAGTAGGTGGATAAACAGGTGGGAAAGGAGACAGGTAAAGTGCGTTGTGCATGACTGCTTGCATGTAAGGGTCATGCGACAATGCTTGATAATCAACAGATGTAGATGGGTTAAAAGGATCATATCCAGACATATCTGGATATGTTAGGATAGGGTTATTATAAGCCGATGGTGGTGGTTGAACTGCAGATGATGGCGTTGGTTCCACCACAGGTGAAGCATTGGAGGGTCCACCCATTTGTGGGTCCTCGTGAATTGTAGCATAGGTTTTGGGTAAAGGTGGCAGCGATCCCGACCGTTGACCAGCACGTACCGATATACGTGCTCCATGTTTCCTCTTCGGTGGCTCAGGTTGCGGTTGTTCCACCGGTTCCATATGTACGTCTTTTTGTACAGGAGGTGGTTGGGAGTGATGGGAAGGAGTGTTAGCAAAGGTAAATTGGCTCCAATATTGGTCTCACTCATTAGGACCTTGGTATGGCGATCCGGCTAAGAGTTCGAATCGCTTGAAATTTCGATGGGGTGGGTGTGTGATCCTGATGGCGGCATCTTTGGGTCGGAGTCCTCGTCCATGGGATTTGGTTGGTCTAATTGGTTTTGGTCGGCTGGGGGTGTATTAAAGTATTTTTTGGGGTTAAATTCATCATGATAAGATTGATGAGAGTGGTGGGAGTGGTGTGAATGATGCGAATGATAGGAATGGTACGAATTTTGAGTATGAGAAGGCCCAGGACGGAGACCGAGACATGATTAACGTACACACCACTTTGGACTCAAGAAGGAGTCATTTCTTCCCAACCTTGTGGGTAATGCATTTTGAGCTTCTATCGGGTGTATGCCTACACCCGCCTTAAGGTCATGGCCATTTTCTATTGTAATGAGCCGAGGATATAGAGGATACGGTAGTTAACCCCCGATGTTTAAGTTATCAAACAAAACTGATTAAAACGGAATATGCGGATTTACTAGCCACAATCCGGCATTCGATTGATCCCATTTCCGACCAAGCGGTAATAATTTACCGTAACCCAAGCCCGTATAGGGGAAATAAGTCGAGAATATTTACCTGAGCTATTCTTCGTTTAAACGATAGATTTATTAACTCAGCTGTACAAAAAAGTACTAAGTGCAGATAGCATTTTACTGGCAAGTCTCTAGTCTGGATCATGGCATAAGCTAACCGATTAAATACTAACGGTCTTTCTTAAGTCATCGATTTAGACCGACTAGCGTACATGATCAAAACGTATAACGTTAGATTAAACGATGATCGGATAGAATGTAGTTTAATCCCAACAAGTACCTCGACTTGTGTAATATGGATAAACTATAAACATTCTGGATTTTGAGACTTAGATCACAAGATTAGACCAGTTTCGGTTAATTTCCGTAAACTAGTTACATATACTTAACCGTACGCATATCAGCGATATCGGGTAGCCGGATAAGTCATTAACAAGTTCTATATGCCATTATATTTTAAATAAGTTGTAATATCAATAGGATATCAACTTATATACCCGTTAAGATTTTAAAATGAAAATATGCCTCATATGGGCATTTTGGTAATTTTATACCTTATAAAAGGAACTTGAATATAATTTAATGTTATAACGATAAGTATTCTGGAAAAATAACTTATTTATGATATAATATCAGTAGGATATTAATTATATGTGTAATTTATCTTTTATGACCAAACTATGCACCGAAGGGGCATTTTGGTCAGTTTACACATAGTTTATAAATTATTTAGGATTCTGAGTTTATATCACGTATCTACTGTAAAAATATAAAATAAGTTTTAAAATCAGTAGGTAACAAGTCTTGGTTGGTAAATGTGATTTAAAACCATACCATGCACCGAAACGACGCGTATGTCGTAAAATGACGATTTGTGTGATGTTTAATGAAAACTGATGTTAAGGTTAGGTTAACATGTCTTAGATATGTTATTTTATATAACATATCACTAGGTAAAAGATTTACTTTAAAAAAAATGTGATTAAAACCATTTTATAAGCCACAAGGGCCTTATCGTCATTTATCGACATATTACAAGGACTTGTTCATAAACTCAGTTTGTAATCTGGTAGGACATCCCAAATAATCCTATTTATAATAATACATCAGTAGGAAACTCCTTTTTAAGTTCATTATCATTTAAACCTCTTTTTATGCAAAAAGGGCATTTTAGTCAAAATGACATAATTACGGAACTTGTGCAAAAACCCAGATTCTGATTATGACCATGTAATATAACATCCGAGGGTTATAGTACATTAGATTAGGATAATAATGCAACTTTAGATCAGCGGATAACTAATCTAAATCGGGTCAGAATCGAAAGTCAAAGCAAAAGTCAAACTTCGCGACTTTCAGTTGCGAACCGACCCTAGAACTGAAATTGACGAGCCGAACATGTGCTTACATGTTCTAATAGTTATTACCAACTTGTTTAAGTGTCAAAACAGGTTTCATAACATATATAAGATCAAATTATAACATTTCCGAAAAATGGCTGTTTGACTTTTAAATATAATAACTTTGACCAGTCAATTGGTCTAGCAAACGTGATCTTCAGAAGGTGCCCTTTATAGGGTGTAACACCTACCTTATTAAGATCACTTAGCCATGTTCGTTACGAACAATGGCTGGACCATAATGGTCTTAACCGAAAGTCAAGGCGTTTTTCGTAAAACGCTTGACTTTTGGCTATAAAAGCCTATAAATGAAAATGCAAGAGGAAGGAACACTTACAAGTGGGTTTCTAGGAAGCAATAGAACTTAGTTTTATGCTCCTTTCAGTTAGGAACTTCCAGAGGAGGGAGATAGAGTTGTGAATGAGAAAGGTGCAAGTTCAAATGGTGAACCTTGGCACCTATTTATAGTTGGAGAGCTTGAAGGAGGTAATGTCAGGCGCTAAGGGGTGTAAGAGGGAGTTTACAAGTGTCCTAAAACGTGGCATAGTAGTTTGGAAAGCCATGGTTTCGAATCAAATGGCTTTTGGCAATTTGTGTGGAGGCCAAGCAAATTTTCTGCAGACACGGGCCTCTCGTGCCCCGCGAGATGCACAGGCCTTGCCTCTCGCATCCTGCGAGCGCCCCATGGCCAGTTTCAAAGTTTGACACTTTTAGCCCCTTAACTTATAAACCTTCTAAAACATCTTTTTAGCATATTTAGCCATCCGTAACCAATATTTGGCATACCCGGGAGTATGCCCGGACATTGTCGAGCTCTCGGTTCGTTAAAAGGTCACTTAGAGGTATAAATTAACATGTTGACACTTTTAACCGCTCCGTCATCCAACTTTCACATATTTACGGATTTAATCCCTCTCGTCCAACAAATGAGACATATGAGAGTTAGGACTTCGTAAAGGATTACTCAGAGGCCCAATATAAGCATGTTGACTCCGATGTCACTCAGAGGCTGGGCATGTTGATATATCAGTCACTTAGAGGCCAAGTTTAAGCATGTTGACATATCAGTCACTCAGAGGCTAATGATTAAGCATGTTGACATATCCGTCACTCAGAGGCTATTGATTAAGCATGTTGACATATCAGTCACTCAGAGGCTATTGTTTATGCATGTTGACATCAGACAGTCATTCAGAGGCTCAGTTTGAGCATGTTGACACCTTTAGTCCCTTTAGTCTTTAATAGACTTAATTAAAAATACAACACTTGTCACTATACTATTGGACACGATTTTACGAGGTGTTAAATGAGGGATAACTAGGGTAGCGGAAAAAATGACGCGGGTATATTAGCAAGAGTGTTCGAGGAGTACAACCAAACGAGAGGTGTTTTCACATATTTGAATTGTTGGGAGCTTTTACGTGGAAGTCCTAAACAGTCCAACGTAATGAGCATGACGTCTAGTGGTAGATGTAAAGCAAAACGGTTCATAACATCATCCTCGGTTGATCTGGAGCACCCACTTCCGATGATGGAAATGTTGACTTAAACATTCATTTGGACGATGATGAGGATGTCGAGTTGGCCAGACTGCCCGGTAGAAGAAGTGGAAAAAGGGGGGAATGACGGAGTCGTCTTCGGCTAATTTTGAAATGAAGCAAGATTTCAAAGAGAAGAACTGATACATGGTTAAAAACCGGGGTCTTGTGGTGTTTAAGTTTATGTTTTTACATAACTTTTAGTTTCAAATGGCCAACTTTTGCTTAGAATTGTGTTTAGCAGGTCTAACGAAGTTTAAGGAGCTATTTGGAAGCTTTACGAGCACCGGTAGCAAACGGGATCAACCGGAGATGTGAAATGAACAAAACAGGAAACGACACCTTATAGGGGGCGTCATATATGCCCTAGGGTCATAGGCGACGCACCCGCATTGATGAAAAAACCATAGACAACAGGATAGAGCGTAGACAGCATGATATGTTTTATGGGTGGCGTCGGCGACGCATTGGGGGGGGGGGTCGGTGACGCCTCTTCCTGGTTTCCAACGGGGAAATCCATTGTTTTGCGATTTTGAATGGGTTAAAACCCAATTATTGGGTCTTTTGAAAAGAGTTACGAGTTTTGCATACTTTGAACCATTCTTGGAGCCACAACCATCCTCTACACTTCATCCAATCCATTCCGATCATCTACCTTCATCCCTTCAATCACAAGCCGAATCATCATCATCATTCGATCCTCAATCACCAAACCTCTCCACCATCACCAAACCCTAAATCCACCATACTCCAAGATTGAAGATTATGTTCAAGTTCGAGTTCTCGTTAATGGTTGATTAGATTTCATCTAGCATGAGCAGCTAATCTTCTTGGGTTTCACCATGGTGTAGGTTTTTGTAAGATTCTAGGGTTTAAACATTGTTTTGAGATTTGATTCGTGACAAGTTGTAGTTTGATTTTGAAACCTTTGATAGTTTTCGTGTATTTGAATTGAATTTGTGAATAGTCGAATGATTATAAAATTTGACTTTGTGAAATGAATTTGTGCACTTATGCATTGTCTAGGTTAGGATTTACATGTTCTTGGTAACGAAGTGCATTGCGGTCCGTCGTCTACGATGATGATAGCTCTTGGCACCTAAGTCACGCGACACTAAATCCGTTAATCACATATGCAATTGAATTGAATGTAAAATGTGTAGAAACCCTAGGTCTTCAATTACCGAACCGAGTGTGAACCTTGTTTTAATATTATTGTTTTATACCAATCAATCAAGTTTCGTGCAATCATTCAAGTTTTCATAGTTAAGTAACTAAAAACAAACTTGTCGGTTTAATCCGACATCTTTTTCAAATAAACAAACATTCAATTTTAACCATTTTCGTAGCAAGCTTCATAATGTGTGACAAACCATTAATAATCAATCACGTCCACACATAAATTACAAACTCTTCGTGGTTCGACCCCTTACTACCACTAACACATTGTTAAGAGTAATTTCGGCATTATAAATATTATCTTTGACAAACCATAAATAATCAATCACGTCCACACGCAAATTACAAACTCTTCGTGGTTCGACCCCTTCCAACCACTAACACATTGTTAAGGGTAATTTCGGCATTATAAATATTATCTTTGATCGAGGCGCGACACTCCGATCATGAACCGACGCTTACAAGACATTCGATATCTCGTTTATAGGTGTTTAAAGACAATGTAAGAAAGAAACGCCCAAAACAAAAAGTTTGTCGCGCTACAACAATCGAGGCAAATGGTGAAAGACATAGAATTTTTGTCTAAACCGATCGATCACCTCGTAGGAGACGCGTTGCTACTAGCGGAAATTCGTCGGCAACAAATCCGTGACAAATACGGACTTTAGATTTTATGTTTTATGTTTTGCTTTTTTCGGTTTTTATTTTTTATTTTTTAGCAATGTAACTTTTTTATTTAATAAAATATCATTAGTTTTAATTAAAGAAAAACAAAAATAACAATTAGGTAATTATTGGATGTGGCATTATGGGGTATTATACCGCTACACCTATTTTAAACAAATACTCCATAATACACTAATATTGAGTGGAGGAATCATGTCCAAAAATAAAGGAGTATCTGCACCCTACCACTACAAATGGTATTAGAGATTTATAATATATCTATGTTGGAATATCAGTGACAAAAGTGAACACTCGTTGGAACTGGATACTTTATTCATAACTCACAGAACTTAATGCATGCAGGAACACAAAACCACATACACATGATGACTCACGTATACAAACATGCAAAGAAAGATAGAAACTACCAACTACAAGACAGCATGACACCCATTATACCAATCGAGTTACACCAGGGCTGTCTCAAAAATTTGTGAGCCCCCGACGAATGAAAAATACAGGCCCTAAAATATAAACTATTTAAATAGAATATATAAGAAAGTTTTAAATATATGAAAATGAATTAAAAAAATTTGTGGGAATCACCCGCATATTAGACGGACGGCCTTTTTATGTGCTGACGTAGATAAAATACACATCACACACGATTTATGGATCCAAATGTCTAATAAAGTCAATTTATGGATCAAAACTGGTTCAATAAAGATTTTTTTTGCTAAATTTAAACCGGTTAAAATCATCATTCCAACTATAGGCATGAGATATGCTTGGAAGGCTAAAATCATTACTCTTGGTTTTGATCTGTTTGCTTGTCACTGTTCTCGACTTTCCTAGCTAGTTGTTTCACAAATTCCGTTGACTATTAGGTTCAAGTTGATATGTATCAAGAGGATCAAATGACCAGAAAATAGATCGAGAGCTTGAAGAGTTGAGGATGAAAACTGAACTTTAATTGCATAAAACTTACTGATACCTATGGCCTATTTTATAGCCTTACCTAGCAACTCCTAAATTATGTGAGGGGTTTTTTATGTTATGAAAAGTGATTGTAGATTGTTGGAAGTGTTTGTGAGTAGAGTAGAGAGAAACTGTTACTCTTCATTTATAATTTTCGGAGAATACTGTTCATCCTGCATAATTTTTTTAATATATTTTAAAAGTGGTTTTGAGTGAAGAAGAGAGAAAATATAATAATAAAAATATAAAAAGTATTATTTAATTGAAAGAAGAAAAAAAATATAGTTATTTTTAATAAAATTACAAGGTAAAAAGATGAAAGGGATGTTTGTTAAAGTTTTAATCTTTATATATAAATTGTTTAGCACAATTTCTTTGAGAATTATTAACCTGCAAAAAGATTTTTTTATACTCAAAAGCTCAAATGATCCTCCTATCTGTCTAATGGGGATCCATTTTTACTAAAGTTTTAAATCACCAAGCAGTCAATAAATTTATAATATTTTTATCAAAGGTGTAAATCACCATGCCGATTAAAACGAGTGGCATACTGGAAGCAAAGATTCTTGACAAAATTGATGAGGCACCGGCTGAAACGAGCATCAAACAATGATTTCTTGAATAAAGACCAACAACCTTTCAGAAAAAAAAAACTCCTAAATGATTCTCATTTTCATTTAATGTAACTTGATAAAATTAAACAACGAATGTCATTTGCATTTAATGAAAAGATAATAAACAAAAAAACAATTAGAACACGGGTTTTCTTGTTGTTAAAGTGAGCAAACCACCAAACCAAGCACTTTATTATACTCTTTCAGATTCCGTAATTATAAATTCCATTTTTTACAACGTAAAATTAATACAAAAAAAAATAATAAATTCCGGGCCCCAGAGGGTTTGGGCCCTGAGTCGTCGCCCAACCCCCTCCCCCCAGGTCGGCCCTAAGTTACTGACTGATGTCGAAGGGCCGGTAAAAAATACGAGTAAAAACTCAAACCCAACTACCTTATTAGATAGGGTAAGTCGGGTGTCGAACCACGAGTAATACTGTGGAAAATTTTGTTTAATTGTTCTTTACTAATTAACCAAATTACCGAAAAAGAAAATCGATTGTTTAAGAGTTGTTTTAAAAACTAAATTAACTATGAGTTGTAAACAGTTGAAGAAAATGTGATTCCTCCAAGTTTCAGATTCAAAGTGGATTCAAGTGATTAGTTTATATTGAGAAAATCACATAGACATGATTAAAATAATTAATTAGCTGATTGTGATAAACAAGGACTAAGTACTTTGATTGCAAAACAACGAAAGGTTATCACATGATTATTAATTGAAGACTATCAAACCCAATTCATATCTAACATATCCTAATTACTAGAACTCTTGGGAATTGAAAGAATCAAAACTAGGTCCTAGATACAATCAGTCGTTTTCAATCAACTAACAAATCATTAAGCAAAAAAGCATCGGATGCTTAGATTGCCAATCTCAATTACAAAGAAAACCCGAAAACAATCATCCACTTACAAGAATCCTCCACTCGAAGGAAATCACGAAGAAATTAGACGTTCATGCTTGTGACTTGATTTCAAATTTGATGTTGGGAGGCACGATTGATGATGGAATGATGATTGGAAGGCTTGGAATCATGTAAAACTTTGCTCAAATTCGTCTAAAATAGCCCCTTAGTCTTTCTCCCACGAATTGGATGAAGAAGATCCCAAAAAAACCATTAAAAATCACGTTTTATAGTAACCTGCGACTTTCCATCTGCAGCTGCCGTAAGCTTACGGCGCTGCAGTAGCCTTACGGCCATCCTAATTGCACCCTACGGCCAAAAACACCCTTACGATGCCTAAACACTTAATTACGACAATGGCTTACGGCCAGACCAGTCTTCCAAAAATTCCATGTTTGCTCCTTCTGGCTCATTCCACCTCATGGTTCTTCGTTTAAGCATCCTATAAGCCTGCCAAACCTACAAAAACACATTTTATCGTAGTTAAACAATTCCAATTGAAAAAACGCCTCACAACCCATAATATTAAGCACTTAGACTCTCTAATTACCATTCCACCACCCGTTTATCAGTTACACCCAACGACTCTTTTCTAGAAAATGACATAAAAAGACAAAGATAACCTTAATGAAAAACGACACTTCATGCAAAGCATATAAACATGAACATGCAGGGATTGTAGATTAACATCAACAATCTCATATGTGATCACTAAGCAGGCCGAAGATAGTTCTTTTAAGTAGTCGCTTCTTGATCATGCAGTCATGCCATCAGTTTGTTGGCTCCGACTCCTCCTCCGGTTGTTTGTTTCCCTTCTCCAAATAATAGTTCTTTAAGAAGGGCCAGTAGCCTTTGGAGAGCCTCCTCCGGTGCCAATCAGTTGGTTTCCCATCTCGCGCATTTTCCACTTATGTGTATGTAGATGTGTTTTTTTGATATGAAAAGAATGTGATTTTGTATGTAACCGTATGTGTTTTTTGATTGAAAAAAATGTGACGTGTACACTATATATAGAAGGTGGTTGGTGACTTTGTGTGTTGATTAGGCGTTGATAATGGATTACTTGATGAGTTGATGATTTGGTATAATATTATAAATGTCAATACAAGAGTTGGCCAATACCGGTTTTTCGAACAATCGAATGGTTTTGTTGGCATTGGAGGGAACAAAAATACGTGTAAGCGTATGTTTACTGTCATTGGTAACATTTAAGAATAGACCACCTGGTAAGATACGTGACAATATGGGCCAGACCGTTAAATCGGGCTTAGCTTAATTAATTTCTAATGTTTCTTTTGGACTTTTGAATCAAATTTGGATTGTATGGAACTTTTTCTCTATTACAGGTGACAAACAATTAAATCAGCGTTAGCTTAAATTAAATTCGCAATTATTTTGTTATTTTCTAGGCTCTCCCTCTCTATATATTGAGTACGCATTTAAAATAAAAAAAGAAAAAAAAATGATGAGAAGGTTAGAAAGAAACATATAGAGCTTATTAATCATGAATATGGAGGGTTGAGATTAGTTTAGCATAAGGTTATTTCAACTTATGATTATAAAGGAGAAACGATATAAAAGGAAGAAGCGATAGTGTTGACATTCTCTCTTCACATGTACGACCGATACATATTCCACTATCTTTATTGAACGTTCATAACTTTTTTTTCATGTGATACTATTTAAAAGAAAATATTTTCACCATAATAACGAACACTTTTTTCTTTCTAATAAATATGGTATTGCTACATAAATTTAAAAAATAATGGGGTTTTACGGGGTTTTTTAGTTCATTGAATTTTTGGTTGGCCCGTTATGTTTTTAACTGTACATTATTTTGTTAGTCTGAACATAGTGTTATTTGGTTTCCGTCCATTTTGTTTTTAGTCAGTACATGTTTTTACATCTGTCCATGAACTACTTTCGTACTCAATTGGAGCCCTAACTAATGAAAACTCAAATAGATGTTTAGAAGAAGGAACCTAGGCGTATTTACTAAAATCAGTCTTAGATCCTAACCGCTTGAAAGACTACTTTTAAATCTGGATTCGAACAGATAGGCCCGTATAGGAGGCCAAAAGAGAAAACATGAACTCGACCAGTTAATAGATTGCCATAGCCCAAGCCCATGTTCACCTCAACAAGCCCAAACAAAACGGGCTAGATTGTAACCAATCATATTTGTTAATTCTTTTTTGTCTAATAGACCCGGCCCATAACAAGAGAGTTGTCATAATGTTTAATGCACACAGAACTAGAGATGGGCATAATCGGGTTTTATTATTACCCGGAATCGGTTCCAACCCGGACCCAGTTCTGCTTGGATGTCATTGGAACCGGGTATGGTGTGGAACCGGGTCCAGTTCCTACCCGGGTTCACACCTAAGAATATGGAACCGTGTAGAACTGGGTACGGGTATTATGGAACCGGGTATGGTGTGGAACCGGGTATGGTGCGGAACCAGTTTCTGATAGTGTGGGAACCGGTTCCTGGCAGTCAAACCTGTCATTTACTGTTCAGAACCGGTTCCTGACAGCCATTTACTGTTCAATCAAACCTGCCATTTTACTATTGGGAACCGGTCCCTGACAGTCAAACCTGCCATTTACTGTTCAGAACCGGTTCCTGATAAAATGTTACCGTTGGAACCGGTTCCTGATAAATGTTACCGTTGGAAACCGGTTCCTGATTAAAAAATCGGTTTTTGTATATGAACCCCTTCCTACTTACCATTTCTAAACTTAACACTTTACACTTCAAATCTAATACTATCAAAGAGATAACGATGGCTTGCAACGATGAGGTCGTGGATGTTTTGGAAACCAAAAGAAACTCCGCTATTTGGAAGCACTTTGACTTGTGCTTGATGTCGGATAGCCATGAAATGGCTAGATGCAAGGGGTGCGGGAAGTTCATGAAGGCGTCGGCCAACTCGACGCTCAAGAAACACACCGACCGCCATTGTCCGGTGACAAAGGCGAAAAATAATGAAAAGGGTGAAGCATCCGGGACCGGGTCATCGAAAGTTTAGTTTGTTTTATGTATTGTAAACCCATTTGTGTTTTATGATTAGTATGTTTAGTGTTTTATGTGTTTTGTTTAACGTTTCTTGTTTAGGTTGTTTGTGTAACCGGGTACTTGTTTCTCGTAATAAATAGTTTTATGTTTATGTATTATACCTTGTTCTAGCAAAGACTTATAAAAAAAACTCACATTAAAAATATATTGACGCCGGGTCTGGAAGGTTACCGTAGGAACCGGGTATGATAAGAACCGGTTACGGATACAACCCGGGTACGGGTTGGAACCGGTTCCGGAACTTATTTTTTTCCAAAAATGTGGAACCGGGTAGGAACCATCGGGTATTTTGAACCCGGAACCGGTTCTACTATATGTCGAGTAGGAACCGAAACCGGTCCCAGGTAGGTTCCACCGGGTCAGGTTTGGTACCGGTTATTATGCCCATCTCTACACAGAACTATAAAACAATAGAGTAAATATCTGATACTGTATTAAGAGATTTATCTGAACAAATATTATTACTCTTATTTAATATTAGTAAAAATGATTATTTTAACTTATCCCTTATATTTTCGAATATGAGTACTTGTGATTGGACTAAATGAGAAGATTCAGTATGGCAACTTATAGTATTAAGTTGGTTCTCATCAGGGCGGGCCCTGAGATGGGTGAGCCGCACCTTCGGCTAAAGCCTGCTTTTCTTGATGGTCCAAACTTTTGTATTTATGTGTGTAGAGATGGGCATAAAAAACCGGTTCCGAACCCGAACCGGTAGAACCGAACTGGAACCGGTTCCAGTTCCTACCCGACATTAAGTAGAACCGGTTCCGGGTTCAAAATACCCGTTGGTTCCAACCCGGTTCCACAATTTTACCATTTGAATCGGGTCGTACCCGGTTCCTACCCGTACCCGGTTTCACTAGTACCCGGTTCCACCAGTACCCGGAAATGCAGTTTTAGAAGGAACCGGTTATACCCGTTAAAATGTTACCGTTGGAACCGGTTATAGCCGAAGAAGTGGAGACTAACGAACACAATAATAAAAATCAAACATAACAAACACAATAGAAAGAAACATTACACAAACTTTATTAAAACACCAAACCAAACGGGTTACATCAAACATTTGAAGAACCGGTGCCGGAACCTTCTCCCGTCTCATTTTTCTTTGCCTTCGTCATTGGGCAATGCCGCTCAGTGTGTTTCTTAAGGGTTGAGTTGGCTGCGGCCTTCGTAAATTTTCCACAATCTTTGCATCTAGCCATCTCGTGGCTGTCGGACATTAAACAGAGATCAAAATTCTTCCATATAGCTGGGTTTCTTTTCGTCTCTAAGACCGTAACAACTTCGTCGTTGCATGCCATAGGTATTTTGCAAGAACTTAGAAGTTGATTGATTTTGTAAGTTGATGATGGTGAGTGTTAAGTTTAGAAATGGTAAGTAGGGAGGGGTTTATATAAAAAAAAACCGATTTTTTAATCAGGAACCGGTTCCCAACGGTAACATTTATCAGGAACCGGTTCTGAACAGTAAAAAAAGTCAGGTTTACTGTCAGGAACCGGTTCTGAACAGTAAAAAGTCGGGTTTTCGACTGTCAGGAACCGGTTCTGAACAGTAAAAAAGTCAGGCTTTACTGTCAGGAACCGGTTCTGAACAGTAAAAGTCAGGTTTACTGTCAGGAACCGGTTCCGCACCATACCTGGTTCCACACCATACCCGGTTCCATAATACCCGTACCCGGTTCTACACAGTTCCATATTCTTGGGTGTGAACCCGGGTAGGAACTGGACCCGGTTCCACACCATACCCGGTTTCAATGACATCCAAGCAGAACCGGGTCCGGGTTGAAACCGGTTCCGGGTAATAATAAAACCCGATTATGCCCATCTCTATATGTGTGTATATATATATGGGGGAAGTGTAAAATGAAACCCATTTAAATTGAAAAAACACAAAAAAATATTATATAGCAGTATGCGTATCATCTTTTAAAGTCTTGATACCTTGTTCGATTTTTGAGGTTCTCTCTTTTTTTGAGTTAATCCGGTAGCATATAATTTATTTAAACAAAAACAACTTGATGTGTTGATCTATTGATTTAGCATTTTCTTCTACAATTAATGGGCCTTTAGTTCAAATCCCGGTTTGAACATTATAATTTACATTAAACATCTTTTGAATTCATTAAGTTGTATAAATCTATTTGATTTTTTTCTTATTAAACAAGTTTTTTATTAAGTAATTTTATACTACAAGAAGACATATTTTTTTTCTCACCATAAAATCATCATTATTTTCTTAATTCTTTGATAAATCATAAGATTATGTGTAGTGTGTATATATATATAAGGTGTGGGATTTGGGAAAACGGCTAAAAATGTGAAAATGGTGAGAACGATTTTGGTGTTGACATGTGGCGTTGGTACTAATCTACACTAAAGGGTAATATTGTCAAAAAATCTATGCATATGCCACTCACATGCCAAAGATCATCCACATGCAAGTCACATGCACATTCCATCATCTTTTTTAAACTCTCGTAATTTTTTTATACGTGATTATTTTTAAATTACACTATAAAGTTGAATGTTTTATTATCTTTCCGACGAGTATGCTATTGCTATACTTTTAAAACAAAAAAATGATATGAACTGGGTGTTAAATAAAAACGCCATAAAACACCCAGTTCAGAAAAAAAAATGTCATGAAAATACACAGTTGAAAACGCTATAAAACAACCAAATTCAGAAGAAAAAAACCATAAAAACACAGTTGAAAAAGCCATACTGAGTTCAAAAAACGCCATAAAAATTAGTTGAAAAAGCCAAAAAAACATAAAAACCCAGTTCAAAACGCCAAAAAAACAAAGTTCAAAACGACATAAAAAAAACAAAGTTCAAAACGTAAAAAAAAAAAACAAAGTTCAAAACGCTATAAAAAACCCAGTTCATTTTTTTTCAAAAACATATCAATAGTATACTCGTTCGAAAGACGAAAAAACGCAGAATTTTATGGTGTGATTTAAAAAAAAACCACGTATAAAAAGTTATCGGCGTTTAAATATGACGGTGGGAAATGACATGTGATTAGCATGTGCACCCTTTTTAGATTTTCCCATATTACCCCTCCTGTTAGTTCTAAAGTTCCTATTATTTACAAAAATGTCACCACATCAATCTTAGCCACAAATCATAATGTAACACCCCAAAAACGGGTTTGGTAATCAAACCACGTTAATATTAAAGAGCGGGTAAAAGACCGTTAGTGGTAAAAGTGAATCCGTAAACGAAATAACTAAGAACAAATTAACCTATTTAATAACATGTATATAAGTAACAAGACAATGAGTTGTAGTCTCGTTTATAATCAAATCTCAAACAAAAGGGACCAAAGTTGACAAAAGGGAAAATTATGATTAAAAAGGAAAAAAATTTAAAACACAACATACACTTAGTGTGTGTGTGTCGATCAGGAGCAGAGAAAGAGGGGGCAACCCCACCTTGACCTAATCTACAAAATGATCAAATTGAAGGGAAATTTGACACCAAATCGATGCATGAACGCATATTATCGATCACCTTGATTAGGGGATCATGAGGTATGTCTAAAAACTTAGATTGGTGAAAGTTATAATGTGAGACAAGTAGAATACTTGCAATTAGGTTATTGGATTATTATCCAAAGATGAAATTGAGTGTATGTGTATGCTTGATCTCATTAGACATTATGAAATTATGCACAATTTGATGTAAGATTACTTGTAAGTGACTAACAAGTAGATTATGAAGCGGGTTTTGATTATGTGATGAAATTAATGATATATGAGTGTTCATGATCCCGATACTTATATGTATGAGTAAGATATTTGAACAAATTGAGATTTGAGTATACATGACTTGAAATGGGTTTTTGCATGATATTATGAGTTTGATGTTATATACGTACTAATAGATGCTTAAAAATCATCATGTATATATTAATGTTTAAAGTATTTGGCTAAGTTTAATGTTTGGGTAAATTCCATGTATATGATGTAATGAGTTGTTTTATAGTGATGAAACAATCTCAAGTTCTTGTATGAGATTGATAGATTAGCATACAATGATTGAAATTATGTTAAATTGATGTAACAACTGTATGAACTTAATAGAGAAATTTAAGTTAAAACGGTGGCCTAGAAATGACGCCGATCGAGTAATTGATGAAAGGCCTAAATGAGTTTGTTGAACTTAAATGCGCATTTCATATGTTAATAGGCAGTTGACTTTTAAAAAGTCAAACTGACCTATAATAAGATCGAGTGATAATTTTGATATAAAATCTGTAAGGTGGAATAGTCATGATAAATAGTGATTATTCTAACCATCTTGCGAATGATAAATGATAGTTTGACGCTTGACAAGCTAGGTGGAGGCTTAGGAAGAAGCGGGTCAAACAGATCAAGTACGCGGGAAAAAAACATAATCGGACTTCAGGTAAGTAAAGCTTACATCCTTAAATAGTAAATTTTACTTATGTATTTGAATAAGAATAAGCGTTTTGGGTATTCGGAACGAGATTTCAAAATACAAGGTTCCGACACGGATAGATACGAGTTGGAACAAGTGAAAACGGTATTAAACCATATTTGATAGTAGAAAAGGGGTAAAACAGTAATATAGTCATGTAATAACAAATAAATAAGAAATTCTAAAAAGTTACCTTATGGTGTAAACCATAAGGAATAAAAAGGGTAAAATGGTAATTCAGTCACGAGCTGACAAAGAAACACTAAACTTTGAAAAATGGCACTTTATGGCGTAAACCGTAATGGGTCGAACGGATTAAGAAACGACCTTAAGAAATATGAACATAAGGCGTAAACTGAAATGGATTAAATGGTGAGATGGTAAATAAATACCATCTCATAATGATAAATGGTCATTTAGACCAAACGGGTCAAATGGTGATATTATCACCATTTGAAAATAATGACTAATGGTCGCTTGTTGAGTTTTTTTGTGTTTATAGGAAGAATAGAGTATGACTTGCATCGCTATTATATAGAAACTAATAGAGTAAGGTATTAAAACGAATCAATGCGATGAGCCGAGCCAGGTACGTGTAATGGGTCAAACTCTCAAAGAGGACTTAAGGTCCGTTGAGGGTTAAATGAGTAATGAGTGAACAATTGATTACCTAAGGTAAGGTAAATCAAATAATCTAAATCGTAGACATTATGTTCTTAAGAACATAATGATTTTAAATAGATTATGGTTAAATGTTCATATTTGATCAAAATATGATATAGAAAGTCCTTCATCGTAAAAGAAGGGCCTAAGTTGACCAAAATGCCCTCGAGTGATAAATAAGTAAACGACTCTAATGTTAGTTTAAAAATGAGCTTTATAATGTAATAAACCCTTTCGGTAGTGTAAAAGCGAAAAGCATAAGTGGAACACCTCGTAAAATCGTGTCCAATAGTATAGTGACACGTGTTGTATTTTAAACTTAGTCTATTAAAGACTAATAAGGACTAAAGGTGTCAACATGCTCAAACTGAGCCTCTGAGTGACTGATCGATGTCAACATGCATAAATAACAGCCTCTGAGTGACTGATATGTCAACATGCTTAAATCATTAGCCTCTGAGTGACTGATATGTCAACATGCTTAAAACTTGGTCTTTGAGTGACTGATATGTCAATATGCCCAGGCTCTGAATGATGTCGGAGTCTACATGCTTATAGTGAGCCTCTGAGTGATCATTTACGAAGTCCTAACTCTCACATGTCCCATTTGTTGGACGTGAGGGATTGAATCCGTAAATATATGAAAGTTGGATAATGGAGGGATTAAAAATGTCAACATGTTAATTTATTCCTCTGAGTGACCTTTTAACGAACCGAGAGCTCGACAATGTCCGGGCATAATCCCGGGTATGCCAAATATTGGTTACGGATGGCTAAATATGCTAAAAGGGTGTTTTAGGAGGTTTTAAGGGTGTTTAATAAGTTGAGGGGCTAAAAGTGACAAACTTCATTTCTACCCATGGGGCGCTCGCAGGGCGCGAGAGCAAAGGCCTTGGCCTCTCGCGGGGCACGAGAGGCCTGTGTCTGCAGAAAGTTTGCTTGGCCTCCACACATGTTGCAAAAAATCATTTTTTCGAAACTTTAGATTTCCAAACAGCTATGCCACGTTTTGAGACACTTGTAAGCTCCCTCTTACACCCCTAAACACCTAGCATCACCTCATTTGAGTTCTCCAACTATAAATAGGTGTCCAAGTCCACCATTTGCACTTTCACCTTTCTTATTCGTAACTCTTCTCCCTCCTCTGAAAGTTCCTAACTGAAAGGAGCATCCAACTTAGTTCTCTTGCATTCTAGGAACCTTTTGTAAGTGTTCTTACTCTTGCATTTTCGTTTATGGACTTTTATAGCCAAAAGTCAAGCTTTTTACGAAAAACGCTTTGAATTTTGGTTAAGACCATTATGGTCCAGCCATTGTTCGTAACGAACATGGCTAAGTGATCGTAATAAGGTAGGTGTTAATCCCTATAAAGGGAACCTCCTGAAGATCACGTTTGCTAGACCAATTGACGGGTCAAAGTTATGATATTAAAATGTCAAACAGGCCATTTTTCGGAAAAATCATAAATTGATCTTATATATGTTATGAAACCTGTTTTGACACTTAAACAAGTTGGTAATAATTATTAGAACATGTAAGAACATGTTTGGCTCGTCAATTTCAGTTCTAGAGTTGGTTCACAACCGAAAGTCGTGAAGTTTGAATTCTGCTTTGACTTTCGATTCTGACCTGATTTAGATAGTTAGCTACTGATCTAAAGTTGCATATGATCGTAATATAATGTAGCATAACCCTCTAAGGTTATATTACATGATCATAATCAGAATCCAAGTTTATGCGCAAGTTCCATAAATATGCCATCTTTGACCAAAATGCCCCTTTTTACATAAATCAAGGTTTTAATGATAATGAACTTGAAAATGAGTTTCCTACTGATGTAATATTATAAGTAGGATTATTTGCGATGATAAACCAAGTTACGAACTGAGTTTACAAACATGCCCTTGTATTATGTCGATAAGCGACGATAAAGCCCTTGTGGCTCATAAATTGGTTTTAATCATATCTTTTCAAGATAAATCTTTTACCTACTGATATGTTATATTAAATAACAGATCTAAGACATTTTAATATGACCTTAACATCAGTTTTTATTAAACATCGCATAAAACGTCATTTTACGCCATAAGCGCCATTTCGGCGCATAGTATGGTTTTAAACCATATTAATTGAACGAGACTTGTTACCTACTGATTTTAAAACTTATTTTAAACATATTTATAGTAGGTACATGTTATGAACTCAGAATCCCAAATAATTTGTAAACTATGTGTAAAATGACCAAAATGTCCCTCGGTGCATAGTTTGGTCATAAAATATAAATTACACATACAATTGATATCCTACTGAAATTATATCATAAATAAATTATTTTTCCAGAATACTTATAATTATAACATTAAATTATATTCAAGTTCCTTTTATACGATATGAAATTACCGAAATGCCCTTATGAGGCATAGTTTCGTTTTAAAATATTAACGGGCATATAAGTTGATATCCTACTGATATTACAACTTAATTAAAGTATAATATCATATAGAACTTGTCCATGACTTATCCGGTTACCCGATATCGCTTTTATGCGTACGGTTAAGTATATGTAACTATTTTACAAAAATTAACCGAAACGGGTTTAACCTTGTCACTTAAGTTTCAAAATCCAGAATGTTAATTGTTTACCCATTCTATGCAAGTCAAAGTACTTGTCGGGTTTAAACTACATTCTATCCAATCATCGATTAATCAAGCGTTATACGTTTTGATCATGTACACTACTCGGTCTAAGTCTTTGACTTAAATAAAGACCGTTAGTATTAATTGGTTAGCTTATGCCATAATCCAGACTAGAGCCTTGTCGGTAAATGCTATCTGCACTTAGTACTTTTGTATACGGCTGAGTTATTGAAACTAAAAGAAGACTAGCTCAGGTAAATACCATGAATTCATAATGACCATAACGAGTTCGGAAAGCGGTCTTTGGGACGTCTTCTTCATGTACTCTGAGTTGATGATAACCAGAACGAAGGTCGATTTTTGAAAAACAGCTGGCGCCTTGAAGTTGGTCAAGAAGATCATCAATGCGAGGTAATGGATAGCGATTCTTGATCGTTAACTTGTTGAGTTCTCTGTAGTCGATGCACATGCGAAACGTTCCATCTTTCTTCTTCACAAAAAGGACAGGTGCACCCCAAGGCGAGGAGCTAGGACGTATGAATCCTTTGTCAGTCAACTCTTGCAATTGACTGGCTAGCTCTTGCATTTCGGATGGGGCTAACCTATAAGGAGACTTTGCAACTGGTGTAGCACCAGGTATAAGATCAATGCGGAATTCGACTTCTCTCAAGGGAGGAAGTCCTGAAATGTCGTCAGGAAAAACTTGCGGGAAATCTTTTACTACTGGGATGTCTTCGAGTTTCTTCTCCATGGTCCCCTTTTTGACGACATGAGTTAAAAATGCGACATAATTCTTGCGAAGATATTTTTGGGCTTGAAGACAGGACATTAATCTGAGCCCTTTCGATGGGGTTTCTCCAAAGATTCGTAGAGTCTAACCGTTTGAAAGAGGAATGCGTATAAACTTTTCGCGGCATACAACTTCAGCCTGATGTTGGCTGAGACAGTCCATACCAATTATAATGTCAAAGCTTCCCAATTTCATAGGAATGAGGTCAACTGGAAAATCGTGGTCGTTTAAGGAAAGAGTACAATTGCGTATAATAGAGTTTAATGAGACCGGTTTTCCGTCAGCAACTTCTACTGTTATGGATTCCATGAGCTTCTCGCGAATTTGGTTTAGAATGGGTTCAAACTCTAAAGACACAAAACTTTTATCCGCGCCAGTATCAAACAACATGGATGCATAAATACTGTTGATAAGAAACGTACCGTTAACCACATTGTTGTCAGCTCTAGCCTGATTAGCGTTGATGTTGAAAGCTCTTCCTCTTGCAGGTGGAGGAGCTTGGTTAGCTTGATTCACCGGATTTGCTTGGGCCTGAGCATGTATAATGTTCACCAAACGTGGACAAGTGTTTCTAAAGTGGCTTGGATCTCCACAATTGTAGCAAGCTCGCATAGGTTGCACCATGGGATAGTTGGGTTGATAGTATGATTGGGCTAAATGTTGGGTAGGTGGTAGTAGTAGGGGTTGTTGGGCTTGACCCATTATTTGTTGGTGGGTTTGGGTTGAAGGTTGGTGGCGGTTCGTTCGCTGAGGTATGCGACAGGTTTGAACAGTATGACCTGCGCGACCACAGCCGGTACAATGTTGGCAGGGATGATCAGGAAAGTGATGATATTGGCAACGGTTGCATTTTGGTAATGGGCCAGAGTATGGCCTTTTGTATGGTGCAGGTGAGGGAGCAACTTGGGTAATGGGTGCAGCAGGAATAGGGAAATTGGTTTGTGTAACAGCGAAGTTTCTGGTGTTACGTTTCCTTTTGTTAGTAAACTTAGAGGAGGAGGTGGAATGGTTTGAAGTTTGGCCCTCAACGGGGGCTTTCTTTTTCTCCTCCTTAAATTTACCGTTGCGAATTCGATTCTCGGTCAGTTCAGTAGCTAGTTCCATAGCAGCTTCAAGTGTTGCTGGGGAAGTGCTGAGAACTGAATCTTGAATTTTCGAAGGAAGGCCTCGAATATAATGCTCGATTAAGCGGTAAACTGGGGTGAACAAATTAGGAACCATTTGGTTCAACTCTAAGAACCTCTTGTTGTAGGAAGTATGATCTCCCTCCTTTTGCTTCAATGAATGAAATTCATCTTCTAACTTTTTAATCTCACTTCTAGGACAGAATCGTCTCGTCATGATCTCCCTTAACTCCTCCCACGTTAAGGCCATTGCATCTTCGATCCCCCTCTTACCCTTTTCAGTATTCCACCAGGTAAGAGTTACCCCAAATAGTCTTCCGGTTGCGTATCGTACCTTGCGATCATCGGGACAATCGCAGTTGAGGAAGGTGTTTTCCATTTCCTCAAACCAGTGGAGGAGAGCAGTGACACCTTCGGTCCCTTCAAATTTAGGAGGATCGCAAGAATTGAAATGTTTATATGAGCACTTTTTGGTAGGCGGGTTGCCGATGTTCTGGTCTTCTTGCTGGGGAGGATTAGTGGGATTTGTGGCCAGAGCTTGTTGTACTTGAACCACAATGTCAGGAAGCACCGCGGCCATTTGTTTTGCGATTTGAGTGGCCAAGCGTTCGTGAGACCTTCCTGATCTTTTACCCCCTCGTTGTTGTCTAGCCAACATCTACAGGAACATACATAAGAAGATTGTGAGTTTATGGAGTCTTTTTAGTTGTCATGTGTCTTAAAGAAAATGAAAATAACATAAATATCAATAATGCAACTACATCCATAGGATGTCTTGGGTTTGCTCATGTTGACCTCAAATGTCCCCCATACCTTCACCTGTATAGTCATGTGGGCCCCCATGACTATTGCTTGGTAGGATTCACATTAGTATTGGCGGTTTAACAGTCGCATTACCCGAATGAAAACCACGAAATATGTTTACGAGATGTATGGTCGGAATGTGTCCAGGTGTAGACACAATGACAACTCAAAGTAGGGTTAGCTCACACGACGTTTGGTATAGCATGCTTTGGCCTAATAGGTACTTCGTACTCTCATCGTTAGTCCCCAGGTAGGCAAACTGGTCCTTTATTTTGGATTTATACAAATGCCAGCCTAGACAGGACGTTCCGACTACCGGTACTTGTACCCTTCCAGTTACTACATGCCCGTCATGAGAACTCACTTTGATGTGATTTGAAAATACAAAAATCATTGTAAAAACAATCATGAAAATGATGTGATGTGTGCTTTTATGGATATGATATGTTATGAGAATATGATTTATGATAGGCATTATATAATAATATGTACTTATGAACATGCTTGCATAACATTGAATGTAACATTAAACATAAAACATATAAACATCATGAATTTTGCATGTAACACACAAAAATCTTAAAAATTTCTAATAAACTATAGTATAGGCTCTAAGGGTCTAATAACCTATCCTATATCCCTATAGTCATGGCTCTGATACCAATCTGTCACACCCCGACCCGCAGCGGAATAAGAGTCGGGGCATAATTGGGTTATCACCAAAGCTCATGATATTTACTAATATGTTTCATATATGTTAAAGTCAAAATTACATTCTCAATAATCCAAACATGTTCATACAAATTCAAAGAAAAATAATCAACTAAGCAATCCAAGCTCTAAACCAGTTTATTCTTCTAAGCCAATCCTAGGTGTTTCTTGCTGCAGCTGGTTCACCTGTATCATGTGTAAAAATGGGGGTTTTTGGGTCAACATAAGTTGGCGAGTGAACCTTGTTAGATAAACATTTATTATTGATTTCGTGTTATCTTTATCATGGAAAAATTGTGCAATAGTCATATGTGAGCAAATGTAAATAATCAAACCATAGCAATAACAACCACAAACAATAACATACAATAACATACAATAACATATGAACTTGCATGAATATATAACATGAATGAAACTGTATATGTTGGCAACGTCACGTTCACCCTCATAATGTAATGGGGAACTGACGGCCTATGATGAATGTCTGTGCGATCAAGGCTCAATCAAACAGAGCCGATCGTATGTTGGCAACGCCAGGTTCACGCTCATAATGTAATGGGGAACTGCTCAACGCTCATAATGTAATGGGGAGCGGCAGCCTATGATATTGCATGTACTGAAAATAATAAATTAAATCTAAACAATAACCACACAAACAGTTGATACAAGCTGAGTACACATTTGTTCATGATATGATGTATGCACAATGATTTAAATATAATAAATGGTAAGACACATGATACACCCCAAAAACGTGTTTAAAACGGGGGAAATTTGTAGAGATTCACTCACATTGGGTGCGTTCGGTTGGAGATGATGAGATGCGCACGAGTTTGAAGGATTGATCAACGAGGATTAACTAACCTAAATAATAAGGGAAGGTATAGTAAATGAGTGGATTTTATTAATAATTTTAATAGGATTTTTAGATATATTTTTGTGAGTTTAAGGCTATTTCCCATATTTAAAAACATTATTTTAAGTATTTTTAATTGATTTTTAAATTAAATTAAATAAATAAAAATATAAAAAAATGTTGACTTTTGCGTTGACCATTGACTGTTTGACTGTGACTATTGACTGTTTGACCGGTTCTATTGTGTGCATGTATGCGCTGGGTGTGGCTCGAACCCGAGACCTCCCGTACGCGTGCACGCAGCTCTACCAACTAAGCTACGTGTCTAACCCGAAATATTTCTGTTTTTAATTATATTTATATTCTGTTTTAATTTATTCAAAATTCATTTATTTTTAAAAAGGATTTTAATTATCGAACCGGTGCCGTCAACAGGTCTCGAACCCGGGACCTGTGTTTTAATGCTGCACACAGTCCACCGTTGGACTGTGTGTCTAACTTGGGTAATATACTGATTTTTATTATACTTAACATCTAATTTCGAATGGATCCGGTTCAGTTTAAAAAAGAACATTTTAATTACAGAAAGTGTGTGTGTGTCAAGGATCGAACTCGGGACGTATGCGTATTGTTTGCACACAGTCCACCGCTGGACTGTGTGTCTAACCCGTTTATAATACCGATTTTAATTAATCTTATAATCATAACAAACTTCATCTTCTTCGCTAAATTCACAGACAATGCTTAATCCACTATTCTTTGCTTACAACGATTAACAGACGTACAAATGATTTATATGTAACGGATAGGAAAAGTTTCAGGAACGAACATACCGGAATGATGATCTTTCTCAGAACTCCGGCGAAGTCGTCGGCTCTGTTTTTATGAACTTCGACTGAGCGAACAAATTAATAGTTTTGATTAGCTAATTGTGGAATTGAAGTACTAAACAAGAGTTATCAGAAGGTTTGAATGACTATACCGTTTTACAGCGGAAAATAGAAATTTTCAGAAGTTTTCCGACGAGAGTGAATTATCCGATATCGACGTCTGAAACTGATTCTGATTGAAGGGTTTGAGTTAGCAACAGCTTAACAACTGATAGACGATGAAAGAATTGAGAGACTTACTGATTTGATGGGAAACACGGTTTTCCGGCGAAAGTCCGGCGAGTTCAAAAAGCTGCTCCGACGAACTGAAAGTAGTGCGAAAATGAAATTGAAGGTCTGTAGATGAGTTTGAGTCGCGAGAGGGGACTAAGGTTGGAGTAAATCAGGAAATGCAGGTTTTCGGTTATTAAAACCGATCAACTCTTGAATTCAAGTCCATTCAAAGCTAACTTGATTGGAGGTGTCGGTGTTCGGTTATAATCAGTAAACCGCGAACGATCAAACGCTTTTGGACGTTTGGTGACCGATTTTGGTTACAGTTAGCGTAAACAGATCGATTCATGGTTGAACATAAGATTTAATTGATTCCTAGAACTAACAGAAAACACCAAGTGGCGGAGTGGTTATGAGGGCGCGTGTTAAATCTTTGAATCTTTCCGGCTGACCCGGGTTCGAGTCCCGGCAGCCTATTTATCATTTTATTTATTTTATTTTTACTTTTTATCAATAATAACTTTTATGTTCTAGTTTGTTTATTAATTATACATCACTAAAAATTAAAATTGACATAAATACGCAACGAAACATTTATAACTTGATATTCGATTACAAACAGAGCGGGTTTGGAAAACCCGTTTTTGACAAATGTTACATTAAGAGGATCTTGCAAATCCTTAGATCTGCCCTAAAGTCTGTTTTATATTCTTTTTTTTTGTACATTTTATGATGCGCCTGTGGATCTTCTATTACGAGCTTGTATATTATTTTATTTCGAACATTTGGTTTGTAATAGTAATTTTACTCCAAGACTTCCGTTGTGCCATGTTTAATTGACAATGATGATTATCAACTTACGTCACAATACTCCCTACCCGGGGCCCACCGGTGTATAGATTTGGGTAGGAAATCCGGGGTGTGATAGGTTAGTATTAGAGCAAACGTTTGAGAGAATTAAACACTATCCTTCTTATGTTTAATCTCAAACTTTCACGAGCACATTCCTTAGACTTTCGAGTCTAGGCATTGACCTAGGATTACTCACTTCATTATTAAGTTATTAGTATTGTTTTTAATTGATTTTAACATGAAAATGCCGCCAAGAGTAAGAGGACAACGTGGGAGAGGAAAAGGTCCAATGAGAGGAGGATCATCAGGGCGCGTCCCTTCTCAACCTCACAATTCAGATTCCTACCAAGAGTCAGGAGATTCGTCTCCTTGGCAACCAGTGAGACACTATGTCTCTCATTGACACTCGCCCCCACATTCCCAAAATTCTTACCACTCTCACCACTCCTATCGTTCACACCATTCTCACCATTCTCATCATTCCCATCCACACTCTTATCATGAATAATTTAACCCTAAATACTACTTTAACACGCCTCCAGCCGATCAAAATCAGTTGGACCAACCAAACCCTATGGACGAGGACTCCGACCCGGAGATGCCGCCGTCAGGATCGAATACGCATCCCATAGAAATTTCAAGCGATTTGAACTCTTATGCCGGATCGCCTTACCAAGGTCCTAATGAGTGGGACCCATATTGGAACCAATTTATCTTCGCCAGCACACCTTCCCATCACTCTCAACCACCTCCTATACAAGAAGACGTCCACATGGAACCGGTGGACCAACCTCAACCACCACCTGAACCACCAAGGAAGAAGCGTGGAGCACGTATGTCGGTACGTGCAGGACAAAGGTCTGGATCGCTGCCACCTTTGCCCAACTCCTACCCCACAATTCAAGAGGACCCACAAATGGGTGGACCCTCTAATGTTTCACATGTAGTGGAACCAACACCAACACATACGGTTCAACCACCACCATCGGGTTATAGTAACCCAATCCCCACATATCTAGATACATCTAGATATGACCCTTTTAACCCGTCTAAACCAATAGACTATCAAGCATGGTCGCAAGACCCTTATATGCAAGCAGTTATGTACAACGCACTTTACCCGTCTCCTTTCCCACCTGCTTATCCATCGACTGGATATCCAACTTATGGGTACCAGTATCCGGTTATGCCACAACCACAACCACAACTTCCGCCACCACTTGAGGCCATTAACGAAGCCTTAGAAAGAATGAAAGAAATGCCACAACAAGCGGAGAAAACAGAGAAGAAGACGAACAAGTTCTTCAAGAAACTCTCCAAACTGGTTAAGGGAAAGAAGGACGAGTGAAGTCTCTTCTAATATATGTTAGTCCCTGCGAGGACATTGTTATTTCCTTAGTCCATGCGTGGACATTTTGTTTTCTGTAGGCCTTGCATATTATTTCTTTTTTTAGTATTGTAACTTCTATATTTGAAATTTAATGAAGTATTTTCGAATTATATACATACGTATTCATCATCTTCAAACGAGCGACTCGATTTTACTCGAAATTATGCTCTGCGATATAATTCCAAAAAGATCTTAATGGTTTTATTAGCCAAGTGGCACAGACCACACATTTGGCCAATTTATAAATGATAGTTAAGTACGAAGGGGTCTTCTATCAGGATAGTTAAGGGAAGTTATCCTTCATCCAGAGGTGGTGGACTTAAGTTCAAGCCTCCAAGTCGTTAAGGTCAATGCGACCGGGACTATTAATCAACCATTAAGGTACTCTTATATTAACATTCAGAAATGTTAATACTCTTGGTAGTGTGACTTGAGGAATCACACTAGCCTTCAAGGTAGAGGACTATGTCCTAACCTTATACAGCCTATGTGATCAAAATGGATCCCGGCTAATATCATCAGTGCGATGATTGAACATCCATTAGTGATGTATTGCCCTTGGGGCTATGATCAAACATCCATTAGTGATGTATTGCCCTTCGGGCTATGATTAAACATCCATTAATGATGTATTGCCCTTGGGGCTTTGATTAAACATCCATTAGTGATGCATTGCCCTTGGGGCTATGATTAAACATCCTTAGTGATGTATTTCCCTTGGGGCTATGATTAACATCCATTAGTAATGTATTGCCCTTGGGGCTATGATTAAAACATCCATTAGTGATGTATTGCCCTTGGGGCTATGATTAAACATCCATTAGTGATGTACTGCCTTTGGGGCTATGATTTTATGTCCATTAGTGACAGGCCTATGTGCCATATTTTATGTCCATTAGTGACAGGCCTATGTGCCATATTTTATATCCATTAATGACAGGCCTATGTGCCATATTTTTGTCCATTAGTGACATGCCTATGTGCCATAAATTTTATGTCCTTCGTGACAAGCTTAAGAACTAAATATAATTGTCAATTTGACAATGACAGTTGTGACAATACGATCCACTGTCCAATATCATATATGGACTATGTCCAAATTGTAATTTGCCTATGATGGTCCTTTTGAGACCTAGGCCAATAATAGATATAATAAGCCTAAGAGTTGTGATGTTAGTCACACTAGCTTAAGTAGGCAATGGATTGTTATATCCAATGTTGAAAGCCAATATGGTTGATATACCATGGCTAAATAAAGTTTTATTAGTATATAGAACCAAGGCTTAAAAGATGGCTAACTTGAATGAGACGCAAAGTAGCCACCGGGATATTGACGCTAATAATGCTGAAAACAGAGCTATTAATAATGACGATTTCCAGGCTCGTATGACGCAGCCGTTGAAAAGGCCATAGAAAAGCTTAAAGAGTCGAGTGCTACTCGCTCTAGACCATTATCGATTACCCCATCCTCAGCTCATAAGGAAAGCTCCGTTCACTCTTCGAATGCGAAGAGTGAACCAAAGAAAATAGATTTTGCTGAAAGGTCCCGTTCTGTTAAAGACGGATGTACCTATAAGTATTTCATCTCCTGCAAGTCCTGAGACTTTAATGGGGAAAAAGGAGCTGTAGAAGCCCTAAAGTGGCTAGATGAGATGGAGACAATCGTAGATATCAACAGCTGTGCTGATAAGGATGTGGTCAAGTATGTATCACAGTCCTTTAAGGGCGATGCCCTAATCTGGTGGAAAGCCATGATCCAGTATAAAGGTAAAGTACACCTGTATAATTTGGGATGTTCCAAGTTTGTGGACCTTGTTAAGGAAACTTACTGCCCACCACATGAGGTGGAGAAATTAGAGACAGACTTTTTGTCCCTTTCAATGAAAAACCTAGATTGTCGGAAGTACGTTTCTGACTTCAACTCCCTATCTAGGTTAGTTTCCTATTTGATCACCCCTGAAACCAAACGCATCGTGCGTTTTATCAATGGGTTAGCTCCTGAGATTAAGGGTATGGTAAAGGCTGCTCAGCCTAGTACCTATAGGTCCGCTGTTGACCTGTCTCTATCCCTCACCCTTGATCTAGTGAGGCAAAAGTCAGTTAAGTCATAAACTGACTGGAAAAGAAAGAGAGAAGATGACAACTCCCAAAGGTTTAATAAGAAAAAAAGGGGTGATTTGGGTTCAAAAGGAACCAAGACAAGTCGGCTCGGATGCCAACATGCAAGACTTGCAACCGCATGCACTGGGGACAGTGTAATCATAGTCCATAAGCCAAACCCTGTGGTATCTGTAAGAGAAAGAGGCATAGGACCCTAGAATGCAAGGATCTTAAGGATGCTGTTTGCTTCGTCTGCAATGAAAAAGGGCATATCAAGACTAACTGCCGTAAGATTCTTAAGAATAATAATGCTAAGCCTGGAGAGGCCAAGAAGGGGAATGCTCGAGCCTTTCAGATAACTGCAAGAGAGGCTATTAATGACAACAATGTCATAACATGTACATTCCTCATAACGATATTTATGCTAGAGTTCTTTTCGATTCGGGTGCAGATAAATCTTTTGTTGATCATAAGTTTAGTAAACTATTAAACTTACCCATAAGAACTCTAGACAAAACTTACGAGATAGAACTTGCTGATGGAAGTTTAGAAATAGCATCTTCCATTCTTGATGGAGGTTTCATATCCATTAAGAATCACTCCATTCCTATCTCTCTTTTGACAATGAAATTGGTAGGGTTCGATATAGTTTTAGACATGGATTGGTTGTCTCATAACCAAGCCCGCATTGCCTGCGATAAGAAACTCATCGAAATTAAAACCCCATCTGGTGAAATGATCACCATCCCTGGAGACTCACACTACGGATTGCTAGACAAGGTGTCATTATTTAAGGCATCCAATGTCACACCCTGACCCGCAGCGGAAATGGTAGTCGGGGCATGATTGGGTTTTCAGCAAAGCTCATGACATTTACTATAAAGTTTCATATTTATTATTTCTTTTTAAAGGAGAACATTACAATCAACATACAAGTACAACAAGTTCTACACATTTTTCAAGACTTCATTATTTTTTTCTTCTAAGGCAATTTCCTACGTGTTCCTTGCTTCAACCTGTCCACCTGTATCATGTGTAAAAATAGGGTTTTTGGGTCAACAAAAAGTTGGCGAGTGAATCCTATGAAAAAATTTGAACGTGTTTATTGTATCGATTATAAAAAGGTGCATAACCACATATGAGTAAACGTAAATGTAAATTTAATCACAATACACATAATATTAATTAATGCACACGCACACACACAACGATGAACAATGAGATCAAGGCTCAATCAAACGGAGCCGATCTAATGAGGCACGCGATGTTCAACTCGTCTCCCACGAGGAACTGATGGGCCTATTGAAATTTGCACGCAACTTGACAAAAATGTAAACACACATCACAACAAACAATATAATCACATAATCTCAATTAATGTACAAGCACACACCAAATGATAAACAATGAGGCACGCGATGTTCAACTCGTCTCCCACGAGGAACTGATGGGCCTAATGAATGATTTGCACGCAACTTGACAAAATGTAAACACGCATCACAACAAACAATATTTACATCTCGAGTTTAGTTCATATAATGGTAATAGCACGAGTTTGAATAAATGAAATAATTAAAGCGACACATGATACACCCCAAAACATAAATAAAAAGGGGAATTTGTAAGAATTCACTCACAGTGGGTGCGTTCTTTGATGATGATGATGCGCACGAATATTAGGACTCGACCGTCGAGGGAAAAAACTAACCTAAATAATAACGAGACGATCCGGTAAATAAATAAATTTTATTTGGAATTAATGTTTTTAATTAGTGCTCTTAATGGAAATTTTTTTAGATTTATCTTGGTGAGTTTGAGGACATTTTCTAACTTTAAAAATATTATTTTTAAGTGTTTTAAATTGATTTTTAAATAAATAAATAAATAAAAGAAATAAAAAAATTTGACTTTTTGACCGTTGACCGGTCGGACTGCGTTTAATTATGCGCTGAGTGAGGTTCGAACTCGTGACCTCCCGTATACGTGCACGCAGCTCTACCAACTGAGCTACGTGTCTAACCCGAAATATTTCTGATTTTAATTATATTTATATACTATTTAGATTATTCAGAATTTTATTTAATTAAAAAGGTATTTTTTTTAAATCATTGAACCGGCATGCCTGTTAACACTCGAACCCGCGACCTTATGTTGTGTTGCACTCAGCCCTACCGACTGGGCTGAGTGTCTAACCCGGTATAATCAGAGAATATAATACATTTATGTACTTATTGAAAGGTGATCGTATTAAGTTTAAAATAAATGGATTTTTATTCAGTAAACCGGACATGCATAAGATTCGAACCCGTGACGTGCTTATTGTTTTTGCACACAGTCCACCACTGGACTGTGTGTCTAACCCGGTTATTATTCCGGTTTTTATTATATTTATATGCTATCTCAATTCGTCTTCTTCATACACTTAAAACCCAGAACTGTTTTCTTTCGATTACCATGATAACATTTATAATTGTTGCGATTCGTTTAAAGATTTAAGCTGGGTAAAGCGAATTATAAAGGGATAAATGAAGGATTTACCGATAGAGTGTTGATACCGGTTTTCCGGCGATAACTTTCGGCAACTTGCAGAGAATTCCGGCGAACGCCGAACACGAAACAGTGAGTTTCTTCGAGTTGCTTTGGAGTAAAGATTGGGAGTGGG
Source organism: Scalesia atractyloides (assembly GCA_947069175.1). Classification (NCBI taxonomy): domain Eukaryota; kingdom Viridiplantae; phylum Streptophyta; class Magnoliopsida; order Asterales; family Asteraceae; genus Scalesia; species Scalesia atractyloides. The sequence continues at coordinate 10,023,790 of CAMTDV010000029.1, forward strand.
CGAGTTTAGAATGGTTTGAGATCGACAATTTATAGGCAAAGACATCCTTGTGTTCGGTTTTAAATTTTCAGTTTTTAAATCATTGATTTTCGACAGTTTTTCATCAATTGGGTTTAATTTCTTCCGTTATAACTGATGTTAATCGTCAATTACACTCACTTGATTTCGGAGTCAACCGCCGAATTTGATGATTATTCTGAATCAGTTTCGGCGGTTACAGACTTGGTTCAAACAGGTGACACACGAGTTTTTAGTTAAGCTTTTATTTGTTCCAGAATTTCACAACCAGTGCGTGTGGCGGAGTGGTGAAAGCTGTGTGTGTATAAGTTTGTGGGTGACCCGGGTTCGAAACCCGACGTCTCCATTTATTTTTTTATTCATTATTTATTAGTAATTATAAATTATGGTTTTTAAATTCTAATATATTTATTAATTATGTATCGTTTAAAATTTATCTGAGCAATAAATACGCAACGAAAAATTATAACTGAGTATTTGATTTATAAACGAAGCGGGTTTGGAAACCCGTTTTTCGACGAATGTTACATCCAAGTGTTTGAGGAAAGGTTGTGTCATTTACATGGCACAAGTTACTATTAATGAGCCTAAGCCGAATATTGAAGACCTACCAGTTATCTCGGAGTATTCCGATGTTTTCCCTAAGGAATTACCAGGCCTACCTCCAGATAGGCAAGTAGAGTTTAGAATTGATATCCTGCTAGGATCAACACCTGTTGCCAGAGCTCCATATAGGCTAGCACCTACAGAAATAAAGGAGTTGAGGACACAACTAGATGAACTCTTAGAGAAAGGCTTTATACAACCTAGTTGCTCACCTTGGGTAGCTCCTATCCTCTTCGTTAAGAAGAAAGACGGTTCAATGCGGATGTGCATTGACTACTGAGAGCTAAACAAGTTAACAATTACTAACCGTTATCCATTACCCAGGATCGATGATTTATTCAACCAACTTCAAGGGGCTAGTTACTTTTCAACGGTTGATTTAAGATATGGATATCATCAGCTGAAGGTTAGAATTGAAGATGTTCCTAAAACTGCCTTCAGGACCCGATATGGTCATTTTGAATTCTTGGTGATGCCTTTTGAGCTCACAAATGCACCTGCAGCATTCACGGATCTCATGAATAGAGTTTGCAAACCGTATTTGGATAAGTTTGTCATTGTCTTTATAGATGACATGTTTATTTATTCTCGTAATCAAGTTTGATCATGAGAAACATCTTCGGTGCATCTTAGAACTACTAAGGCAAGAAAAGCTTTATGCTAAATTCTCTAAGTGTGAGTTTTGGCTTAGAGAAGTCCAGTTTCTTGGACACATGGTAAGTGAGCATGGTATCCAAGTAGATCCCGCCAAAATTGAGGCCATAATGAATTGGGAAGTGCCCAACACCCCATCGGAGATTCGTAGTTTCCTAGGATTGGCTGGATACTATAGGAGGTTCATTGAGAACTTTTCAAGGATAGCCACTCCTTTAACTACCTTAACCCGTAAGAATGTTAAATTTAATTGGGGTCCAAAACAACAAGAATCTTTTGAGATTCTAAAACACAAGTTGAGCAATGCTCCTGTGTTATCTCTACCAGAAGGTATCGAGGATTTTGTAGTCTATTGTGATGCTTCGCACACGGGTATGTGTTGTGTGCTAATGCAAAAAGGCAAAGCGATTGCCTATGCATCACGACAGTTAAAGGTGCACGAAAGAAATTACACCACCCATGATTTGGAATTAGGTGTCGTTGTATTGCACTAAAACTGTGGAGACATTACTTGTAATGTACAAAGTGTATTATATACACATACCATAAAAGTCTCCAGCATCTGTTCAATCAGAAGGAATTGAACATGCGACAACATCGTTGGATGGAAACATTTAATGACTATGATTGTGAGATTCGCTACCATCCAAGCAAAGCAAACGTAGTTGCTGATGCCTTAAGTCACAAGGAACGAGTTAAACCTATAAGGATTAACGCCAAGAGCATTGAGCTCAGTTAACGCCTGGAAAGGATGGAATCCTTAGAATTAATGATAGAATTTGGGTTCCAATCTTTGGAGGACTTAGAGATCTAATCCTCCAAGAAGCACATAACTCAAGATACTCAGTTCACACAGGTGGTGACAAGATGTACCAAGATCTGAAGAAGAATTATTGGTGGATGGGTTTGAAGAAATACATAGCCACTTATGTAGCTAAGTGTCTGACGTGTTCGCAAGTTAAGGCCGAACATCAGAAGCCGTCAGGACTTCTACAACAACTTGAAATTCTCACTTGGAAATGGGAAATGGTAACTATGGACTTAATTACCAAGTTACCTAAGACCAAAAGTGGAAATAACACTATTAGAACCAACAAAGATTGTTTTTTAAACACAAAAAATAATAAGAAATTAAAAGGGTAAAGGGTCAAATTTGTAATTTTTAAGTTTTCAACTTTCTAATTCTCTCTGCAAATTCACTAACCAAACATCTTTTAATTTTGGATGATGTTTATTCCAATTTTTTTCTAAACAATCCACAAACCAAATAGCACCTAAAGTTACAGAATGTGTTCATTAAAATTTATGAAACATCAATTCCTAATAACATATTCAATCAAGTTTTGTGAAAATAAAATAGACATGTATTTGACACATCACCCTAGATTTATATTCATTAATAAGTGAATTTAATAAAAAAATAATCATCAACTTTTTAAATAAACTTATATTTTACTTAAAAATTTATAATTAATATTTGTAAAATTGTTAAATTTAAAGTGATGTTAATTAAATTATTATAAAAAAGTAAGAATGATTATAGTAACTTTGTTTTTTTTGAGTGATTTCTATATGTTTCAAATATTTAATGCTATTGGATGATTTGAATGGTAAATACATGTATTAACATTAATTATGAACTTTTTAAATAAATTTTTATTTTACTTAAAAACTTATATTTAATTTTTCAAATATTATTAAATTCAAAGTTATGTCCGTTAAGTTATTATAAAAAACGGAAGAAGGATGATATTAATTTTCTTTATGAGTGATTTTTATATATTTATTAATATTTAATGTGATGGGATGATTTAAATGTTAAAAGTATGTGAAAAAGAGGTATCTCGCAATACGATATAAACACATTTTAATAACAACAAATTTTCAAATCCTTTATCATTTGTAGATTTTTCATATCCTTTATCCTTTATAGTATAATCATTTTTGAATTTGAGACTAAGCTTTAAGATTTCTCTAATTTAATTACTTAGTATTTATGGTTTACATAAAAATAATCAAAATTCTAAATCAAATCTAGCTATACAATATAAATATATAATTACATTTGAATAACAATGATTTTTCAAATCCTTTATCCCGTGTAGATTTTTCAAATCCTTTATCCTCTGTAGTAAAATCAAATTAGTCATTTACTTAATTACTTCAATTAAAAATAATTTATAAAACATTTAATAATAAAATAATAATTATACATAATTAAATAGAAAAGAGAGACGAAAAAGAAAATAGATAACTTAGAATGATGACATATGTTTATACGGTTTTCTTTTATTATATAGATTTATGTAAACAATAAATACCTAAGTAGTTAAACTAGAGAAATCTTTAAGAGTTGTTAATTAAACATCGTTAGGTTAAAATACAAAGAAAAAAGTTAAGAGTTAAAGAACGTGTTCATTAAAATTTTGTAAAACATCAATTTCTAATAACACATTCAATCAAGTTTTGTGAAAATAAAATAGACATGTATTTGATAAATCACCCTAGATTTATATTCATTAACAAGTTAATTTATATAAAATTAATTACGAACTTTTTAAGTAAACTTATATTTTACTTAAAAATTATATTTAAATTTTCAAATATTATTAAATTTAAAGTTATGTTTGTAAAATTATTATAAAATGAAAAGTAAAAATATGATAGTAACTTTGTTTTTTATGAGTGATTTCTATATAATTTCAAATATTTTATGTGATTAAATGATTTGAATGGTAAAAATATGTACATAATTAATAATGAAAATTTTAATATAAATTTATATTTTACTTAAAAACTTATATTTCATTTTTCAAATATTATAAAATTCAAAGTTATTTTCATTAAATTATCATAAAAAAACCAAAGAATGATGATAATAACTTTGTTTTTTTATAAGTGATATCTATATATTTATAAATGTTTAATGTGATTGAATGATTTAAAAGGTAAAAGTATGTGAAATAAAAAAATGATGGTATTAAAAAATCCAAATTTTATTTCTTAATTTTTGTATGCATTTATATTACTATATATTTATACTTGTAATTTAAGTTAACGTAACTATGTGAAAATAACATTTAAAAGAGTAAGTACACTTTTGCTTATTTTAAAATTTTCACTTACATAAAAAAGTTAATACACAATTGAAAAAAGAGTTATAAAAATTAACTTAACCGAGTTTCTAAATGTCATATTAAAGTTCATTTTTAAAGACATATCTTGACGAGTCTATATCTTAACATATGACATATATTATATTCAATTCATGTAATATATGGTTTTATTCAACTCGTTTAATACACACGTTTTTTAAAGACATAATTTCATTTTAATATTAATTATATAACATTACATTTATTCAACCCGTGTAATACACAATAATATAACCTAGTCCTATAATATATATTATATATAATAGTCGTTACTAAACTTTAGTCTTTAGCACTACCTCGTCATACAATATTATTTAGACTATTATATAATATGTCTTTTTGGACAATAATATAATTTCAATTTAATTTTACAACATTTAAGAATAATATTGTTGCATTTGGTATAAGTGTTGTTACACAAATAATTTGTTATTTATACTTTTATCCCTCTACATTTTAGTATTAAACAATACAGTGTAATAAATGTGAGATAGAAATGTAGTGTTATTACATCTATCATTTATAATTATAATCAATCCAACACTTTGAACTTTAGGCTTCTATGGACAGTTGGAGGGGGGAGGTTCTAATACGGATAATTTTTTATGTGAAAATAAAAATTATAAGTTTAACACCAATAGAAATGCTATATATAATATGTGCATTTATTGTTATTGTAATGACATACATGTAAGTTTACAATTTTAATTAATTTATTGTATTTTCTTAAATAGCTAACTAATTAAATCTGTGACTCATATTTAATATATACTCTTTCAAGAAAATATATTTTGTGATGAAGGACAATTTTCCATACATGTAGCATAGATGTACGATAAATTTCGATATACGTAGGATAACTTTTAAAATGTGTAGGATAAAATGTTTTTGCAAAGTAATGAAAGAGAAAATGTTTTTACAAATTGGAGAAGTTATAAACTGTTTATTCTTTATTATTTTACCATTATGTCATTTTTTCTCACATTAAGTTCTTGTTTAAATGATCATTTCCTCTCTATGGATATCCTAGTCGACCTATTTTTACAAACCTTGAGTTATATTATAAATCAATTTAGTTTTGGTTAAAAGATATATTATGAGATTCATAGAATGTGCTTGTTTTTATATGATCATATGTTCAACATGAATACACACCCTTCATTTTTATATTGATATGTCTTGTATATATATAAAGACTTGTGGGCTCGTTATTGATTTCTCAACACGACGTCTTACAATGACTATTAGTTTAGCAGATGGTATTTTAAGGGTAAAAAATTAAATTTATAATGAGCTTTATAAACTAATATTTTGTATGTATTTTGTCATTAAAGAATTAAAATATTAAAAACAACGTTTGTTTTAGCTAAAGGGTAGAAATTCTATGATGGGGCAGTTTAATTTTTTATTCTTATATTGTAATATGATAGCAATAATTGGGTTAAGATTTTGTAGAAACTGATAATATAATTTAATTTTCTATGAAAAAACCAAACATATAAACTTTTTGTAATATGTTAAGTTTATTCTAAACGCAACAGTTTTTTTATCGTTTTTTCAAGGCAGATTTGATGTGCAACGATTTTAATTTATGTTTTATATTTCATTTATTTTAATACTCATTCTACCCCTATCTCAGTTAGCATTTTACTCTCAAATAATAATTTCCATTTAAAAAAGAACTTATAATTTTGTTCAACCATTTGAAATGAATTACTATACTTGTGTATATACTAAAATTAAAGTTCGGTTTTTATATGTGTTGTTCCGTGAGCGTATTTATTTCTACTTATTTAAATGTATTATTAGTTTCATATCATTACCCAAATAAATTTGATTTTCAACTTTTGATATTATTAAACGTTGTATTTAATAAATAAGAGTTTATTTTTTACCAAACAAGGTTATGTAATATTGGTGTAAATTTTTTTATTATATATAATGTTTTATGTATTGTGATTTTTAAGAATACTTTTCGTTTAGGTTATTTTGATTGTCAGGTTTTTAATATAGTTGTTTGTTTTACATAAGTACTAACACTATTGTATTTATTAATAAAAATATTACTAATTTTTTTTTAAATTGTGATAAAGTTAACTTAAATAATAGAAAAAACCTTAAACTAACACGTTTAAGGCATATTACGACTATATTTTTTGGTTCAATCTTTTGTTTGCTATATCGAGTGCATCAAAAGCAACTAGATTTTCACCTGCCGTAAAGCGTAAGTCTCATGCTAGTTTTTAAATATATAAAACAAACTTTCTTAGACGTTTGAGCCCTTTTACGTGTGCTCTAATCGTCTTAAGTTTAGAATAATTAAAATTAAAATAACGTAAGAAATATAAAATTTTTCGTATGTTTTTCCCATGTTTATTATAAATCTTTTTATTCCCAATAGTGTATAAATACAATAGACATGACAAAATAGACAAGTGAGATGATGATTTATAGATTTGCCAAGACATGCTTTTAGCTTTTTTTTGGTCCCCATGCACTCTTCTTATAAATCCCTCATCAACCCCCCACTTGCCATACTAGATTCTAAAAATCTTTCTCATTTTACATTCATCAATCAATTTGAATTTGCCATATGGACACCAGCAATCTCAGCTGCGAACTGCAGGAGTTGCATGTTCTCGTCCTCGATGACAGCAACATTGATCGAAAACTCATCCAGAAGCTTCTCGAGATCTCTTCCTTCAAAGGTACCCTCAGATTTCGACGTTTTCAATTTCATTTTTCGTTGAATTAACGATAGATTTTAAGAAAATTTGCAGTTACTGTTATGGATAGTGGAAGCAAAGCTTTACAATATTTAGGTTTAGATGAAGAGAATAATACCACATCTCCATTTGATGTAAATTTCAGTTTTCTCCAATTTTGAAATGCTTTGAGCTTCTATACAATAGTTTTGATTCGCTTCGAATGCTAGGATTTGAAGGTAAATCTGATTATCTCGGATTACTCCATGCCAGGAATGACCGGATTTGAACTGCTTAAGAAAATCAAGGTTTGTGAAACTATGTATGCATGTTTTCATTCGATTCTCTCGTCTGCATTGTTTGATGCAAATGAAAATTAACTTTTTCGTTTCGTTGATTAACAGAATTCCTCAACCTTTAGAGATATACCCGTCGTGATAATGTCGTCTGAAAATAATCTAACGCGTATCAACCGGTACGAATAGTACAATTACAGTCTATCTGTCTAATGTATATGAACTAAGTTTGTATATTTCAAATAGGTGTTTAGATGAAGGAGCTAAGGAGTATTTACTAAAACCTGTGAAGCTCTCAGATGTTAACCGCTAAAAAGAGTCTATTAACAAATCTGGATCCCGACATACGGGCCAACATGAACAGGATCAGTCAGTAGATTCTCATGGCCCAACCCCCCTGAACAAGCCTAAACAAAACGGACTACTTAATTTGTAACTACCAATAGATTTGTGTTCTGGAAATATATAAAATAAAATTGGGGGCCATAGTGCAACAAACTTTACAATGTTGAATAAACTAGAACAATATATAGCGTAACTTTCGATAGCGGACCTATTTTTAAACATTTTAGGCCTCTAACTATATAAAAAAATTGGTTCATAGCTGTCGGGTAAAATAAAAAAATATCAAACTAAAACTTATAATCATTAAAAACATGTCAAACGTCATTACAAACCTATTTAAAATTTTGCCCTACGGGTTTTTATTTTTTTAAATCCATCCAAAACATCATCTAGAGATACTTTCCTAAGAGTATCCACATCAACGAATTTGGAAGATGATTCAACCTCTTTCCTCTCGAGAAATCCGTCATAACTTCCTTACCATAGTTCCTAACTTCCTATCATATATAAAACCATTTAAAACAACACCAAACACTTAAAGTCTTAAATAATCATCAACCATACTTCATAATTTTCAATTTAATTTTTCAAGCCATAGTTATAATTGTTGATTACTTGTAACTAAACATTCAAACAAACAAAACTTTAACTAAACCAACAAAATCACCATACTAAAGTCAAGGGAACAAAAAAAACATCAAACTACATAAAATTTCAAACCCTTTTAACATCTCTGTTTCTCCTAAAACACCACATAAAACAACAAAAAGAGTATAAATAAACGAAGCATACTCGTGTGTTTTCAATGTCTGGTGATTGCAAGTGGTTTTGTGGCCGGAATCAAGCATTTCCGGCGAAAAAAGGGATTGCATCACTGCTGATGTTTGCGTTGGGGATCAGAGAGAGCGGGAGCCATGAATTGGAAAGGGCGGTTGGGTTTGGTTATTTTATTTACTTCAAATTTGATTGGGTTGGATTTGGGCTTGGGTTAATTACAATGGATTCTTTATTGGGCTAAAGTGTTAAGTGAAACTAATTGGGTTAAATTGTTAAGTGAAAGTGGTTAAAGAATAATTCTATCATAAGGTTATATTTAAAACTTTTTTATAAAATCATAAGATTTTTTTTTTAAGGGGTTGAAAATTTTCAAGAAGAGTGGTCGGGATTTTCACCGAAATTTAACACTAATTTTTTCTTTCAAAGGGTATGCCTGCCACCCAAACCAAAAAGGGAATCCACCCATAGTAACTGTAAGTTTCGCAACTAATATATGCAAATGAAAAAATATTTTTATATGTTTGGATTTTGTTTTTCTTTTATAATTAAATGATTCGTTATTTACCAAGCAATACTTAAGTCAGTGATATTATCAAAAGAAAATTTGCGTCAACCAATACCATGAATCCATCATCCGTGGTAATAATTAATGAGTCATGCAAGAGTTAGCAAATTCTACTTAGATCAACTAGATAGAGTGAACCATGACACAAACTGCCCAAACTTAAAAACAACATAACGAACTATCGGGCTCGAATTCCATCAATTTGGCTTCTGTTTTTGTCACCGAAGACTATCGGTTTTTTAGTCTTTTAATTTTTTCATTTAGTGTAAAACGTGAAAAAACATTAATTGTCTTGATTCACACATCTATTTTAGTTCTTAATTACCCTATGCAATGATTTGAATATTCAATATATATCAATTTTCCTTCAAGTGTTGCGTGTCAATACCGAATTGAGCCATGTTCACTCTACCACTTTTAGTGAACTCAATGGTTTCAAGTTGCATGTTATGAAGGAACCTCTTTGTTCGTAGGGTTCTATAACGAGTGGCGGAGCCACATGTAGGGTGGGTGGGTAGACGGGCGCCTCTTTAAAAAATTAGTGTATTTTGTTGGCAAAAACCTCAATTGCCTCACTTGAGGTTCACTTAAACGCTCTTACCGAAATCCGCTTAAGGTTCAGTTAAACTCTCTTACCGCAATCACCCCACTTAAGGTTCAGTTAAGCTTCTTGACCGCCCTCCAGATAATAATCTGCCACTATCCATCACTTTGATTGAATCTGACCAATTCAACCTTGTTCAACATTGTCTTTTATCACACTAAATTTAAATCATAGCCAAGACTTGTTCTTCTAATAGAATAACTTGTGTGATTTAGCTGGGTAGCCAGTTAGTTGCTACTTCATCCTAATATGAAGTAAGCATACCATGTCAAACTAATCAACTTAAACCCTCTTTATCCCACTGATGTTGTATTCTAGGAAACCATGTCTCGAGACATATATCTTTACATTTTTTTATAAGGACGTTGTCCACGTCCTTTGAGCTTTGTTCACATGACACATAAGTATCTTATCGTAACACATGTATTTATAGTTTTATACACGCCAAAATGTCATACAACAACCCAATGAATATCAAGCTTCACCCTCACTTGATCTTACATCCCTTAAATGTTATATGCAACCCTCTTGAAACTCCACATTCTCTACTACGGTATTTTCATAAATGAAGCTCAATTTTTTAACAGCTTAAATTACATGAAATCCGCTTTCGACGGGATTCAAATCGTTGAATTCAAGGGGAGCAACACCTTAACTGCAATAACTTTTACTTTTGAACCCAACCCCCTACCCGAAGCTCATTTTATATCAAATAGTATTTAATACAAGTTTACGCTTTACCAATAAATACCCTCCATTTTACTTTGGTGCAATAAATAAAAAAAGTTTGAACTTTATAATAACTTGAAATTATAACAAACTTAATCCAAAAAACGGTTACCAAGGTGTGATTGCAAGTGACTAGAGTATATCATCAAAATGTCAAGAGTATATCATAAAAAATGTTACAAGTAAAGCTTTCCAAATATAACAAAAACATTAAACAATACTAGCTTGGTACCATAATCATCTACTTTTCAACTTTAGTGTTCAAATGGGTTTACCTATAAGTATACAATGTACACATAATTAACAATGTAGGGTTAGCGTGTACAGGTTCGGCCCTGAGAATTTGTATACCCTATTCGAGCTTGAAAAAACGTGCCCTTGGGCCTTAACAAAATTCGGTATTAGACTCACTAAAGGTATAAACCTAATACCAATGGGCTAATAACTAACCTAAAACATAAGGATTTTTTTGTAAGTGGCCCTATGTTGGTGTTTGTATGTGTATACCGTATTAATTTTTTTACATATACATATCGGGTTTTTTTAAATAACGTGCCCTTTGGAAATATCGGGCCATGGCCAGTGGTCCTCCCCGCCCACCCCGGGGCCGCCCATGAGCGTAGAGTTGAAAGTATGACCCTTCTTCGTAGCTTTGTGGTGAACCACCTTAACGCTATGCTTGGGAAGGAAGCTTTCCCTCGACCGCTTTAACCCGAATTTACCAATTCACAATTTTCAAACAACTTTCAGAGTCATGTATTCCACTGAAATTGGTGTTGTAATAAGACATGCTAGCTCATTAGTTTGCGAAGCTAGATTTTCATAGTGAGGCGCTTCGAGTTAACGAAGCGCTGTAGTAGGGCCGAAGGCCTTGCTAAGAACGGCTATAATGCTGAGCCAAGGATGCTCCGCCTTATCTATAGAAGCAGTCAACTGACTCTGAAAAAAATCGCTCCTTGGTTTGATAATGGCTTAATCTATAGATAGAAAGCACTATGTCGGGAAACTAGCGATGTACAATTCTTTTGGTATATGAAATCTCGATGTCTAGGTCAATTCAATATCGAACAGAAAGGTAGCAATTCTTTTGGCTCAGTCTTCATTCTCCGGGTGGCTAACCTCTAGTGACTTTGTATTAAAGCCGGCTGAAACAGAGGGCTTGCTTGTATCCCAAAATGAAAAGTAAGTCCTCATGCCTGCTAAAGAGGAAAAGTCACAGAGTCAGTCCCCCTTTTGATCATACTACTTGGGTGCAAGTTTACTTCCTATTAAATAATCAAATTTTGAGATATACCAACTGGCTAGGGATTAAACTCCGCAAACATCAAAAATGGCCATTTAGGCATTTCCCATAGCTTGTTGTGAAGTAACACAACCCATTTGTTAACAAGTATTTACAATGCAAATTTACATCAAGTTTATCCCGCTATAACACTAAGGAATTAATTCTAATTGTTGTAGCACTTGAGCCTACCCATCATGTTAACTTTAAATCCTTTTTTTAATGCATTAACAGTAATGGGAATAATTAAATCAGTTACATAATACACTTAGTAGCATACCTTTCCTTAATATCAATTATTAAAAATTCAAGTCTCCTTTGTTTACATAATTTCCAATACAACTTATATGAAATTATAATATAACATAGGTAAATTGATTAATCATTATAGCCATCACCACTTTAGTGTGATGGTATAGGCTTTGTGTTTCTTGGGGAAATGCCATAGTTCTATCTCTGGTATGAGGTAAAGTTGGTGTAATTTATGAGAACTGATTATGTAACCTTTTCTGTTAAAAAAAACATATGTTAATTCACATTTTGGACTCAGAAAATCCCCTTGCAACTTCCAAAAAAAAAGTTATTAAAGACTTCGTGTTAAAATCATCATGACCTCAGTATGAATTTATCGAAGCTTCATGAAAATCTACAAACAAAGAGGTGCAACCCCAGGGGAGGACATGATGAAATAAGGTTGAGGGGAGAAGTTGTAAAATTAAAGACTTGACATCAAGATTTTAATTATTTAACTTGTTTAATTGTTCATCAAGTCTAAAATAGTTTTAAACCAGAAAACTAGAACACAATGCAATAAAAAGTAAAGTAAATTTCAATCGTATCGACCAACTCCAAAACGAAATAAGCATTAGAATATTATAATTTGTTTTGATAAAAATATATACCATCTAGATGAATTAAAGTTGATCCGAAAAACTTATTATTCAAGTTTTAGAAACCAAATTGACTTGAGAGATTAATAAATGTATCTGATAAAATCACTATTATACAAACTATTTGTAGGGTATGAGAAGAGTTGGATGAAGCAAACCTTTCCTTTATCCTAGAAGATAGAGAGGTTGCTCTCGCTAAAAACCTAACTCCAAATACCTTTACTTGATATTGACTTGAGATTGCGAAATTAATCGACTCAAATTCATAAAGAAACAATTCTAATCGGTGGCGGGCCTGGTGGATTTTTATTTTTTTGGGTGGTGTTTCCGATTTCAATTTCAACTTGAGTGGTACGCTGAAAGTGTTGTCATTTACCTAATCATCAACTACTAACTTAACCGGAACTAGTGACTAATCTAACTAGTTGTATCCTGCAACCATATACATGACTTCGAGGGTTCTATACGCTATACATGTCCTCAATCGGCGACCATTACATTTTTTCCTTTGTTTTCTTTGCCTTCACTTCTGTTGGTCTAGCCCTTACTTCCATGTGGCCCAATACCGTCGAACATATGTTCAAAACATAAAAGAAACTCCGGGAACTAGGGCTGTAAACGAACACAAACAAGACCTTGTTGGTGTTCGTTTGTTAAAAAATATATGTGTTCGCGAACCATTCACGAACACTGATCGAACGAGATTTTATGTTCGTGTTCATTTGTTAAGGAAATGAACTTGTTCGTGTTCGTTTGTTAATTTTAGGCAATGAACAAAAATGAACAAAAATGAACGTTGACGAACCCAAATGAGCACAAACTAATGTTTATGAACACAAATGAAAACAAACGAACACAAACAATCGTTCATGAACAGGATATGTAATACGCTGACACTTACTAGATATTTAATTTGTCAGAATTTTAAAGTATTTAAATAAATATAAAACTAAAAACACTAATGAACTATCGAACACAAGCGAACACGTTACCGAACGTTCACAAACATAAACGAACGAACGCGGCCTCTGTTCATATTTGTTCATTTAACTAAACGAACGAAATTTCTTGTTCGTGTTCGTTTGTTGATTAAACGAACGCACACAAACGAGCTTCCCGTCGAATGGTTCACGAACTGTTCGCCGAATCCGAACGCTGTTCTCTAGTTATTGTTTTACTTCTTGCAGTTACCCAATGAAGATCAAGACTTGGCTCAATTTGCTCTTCAAAGTTTAACTGAAAATTTTGGTTATGAAAAAGAACTGAACAAGAACGGGTTGCAGCTGGAAAAAATAGTTGATATCAAACAACTTAATAAACACCTGTTGACTTCTAATGGTACTACCGATGATTTGGTTCCTACAAGTAACAAAGCCTTGCTTGATCTCATGAGTACTTATTTATAAGAGCTTAATCACACACACGTACACACAAACATATTAAGGGCCTTCAGATACTTTTTAGAAAATTTATAATGTTATCATGCAAAAAACAAGATTTTTTTTGTATAATATATAAGCCAGGGACTCACATAAAGTTTCATAAATTATCTTTAAGGAAAAAAAAAATAGATGTGAGGGTTATGTGTTTAATGTTCTAAACTTAAAAATGTAATCATGGAACTTATATGATAAATTACTAAGAGTTGCACACCTATGGATAATTTTTTTATGGTTAATCCAACCCGACCCATTTCAACCTTTATAAAAATATTCATTTTGACCCCAACCAACTTGAGATCCGTTACTCAACCAACGGGACCATCTCTAATTGTCTTCTAATTGCTTTTATTTCCATGTACTTGAACTAAACTATATATCTATGTTGATGTTTATATAACTGCAAGTGCAAAATGGTGTCTATTAGCAGAGAAGAGGCCGAAAAGAGGAAGGAAAAAGACATGAATGAGATTAATAAATCCATGAGAGAATACATTTCAAAAGAAAGGGAACCTACAACAAAGATCATCGAAGATATGTTAGATGAGATTGTGGTGTACGGAAAAAAACATAGTGGTGGAAACATTGATTACTATGAAGCTTTTAAGCTCCAAAAAATCATGACGACTTTAAAGCTAATGTGAACCGTTTAGAACAGGCTTGATGTAATTGTTGAAATGGTGAGGCGTAACGATTTACCTGATGACTTTGAAGTGTGGGATGAGTTGGTAGATTTAGGGACTCGATTTAGAAGAGTTTATGAGCCCCTGGATATTGCAAACTATTATCGACACTCCAAAGGTGAGGATACAGGATCCAGGTATATGGAAGGAAGACCAAAGAGGTATAAGTTTACACAGAGATGGTAGAACATGCAAATGTGACGGCATTTGAGTTAGTTTCTGAGAGTAATTTTGTTGCAGAGGTCGAGGAACTTATGAAACTGAAGAAGACGTCTTAAGAGGTTAGTGAGGGTTTCAAGATCATAATAAAGTTGGGAAGTGGAAATCTGATGAGAAAATAGCATATGAAGATGTATTTTGGGGAGAATCTGTTTTGTCCAAGTTGCAGGAAAAACTAGCATAAGCCAACAAGATTTGATGGCATCGTCATCAAAGCTAAACGGATTTGTGGGCATTCTTGTTTCAAACTGTGTGTTTTATTTGTAATAGGTTTAAATGATTGTGTATGATTTGGTTAAACAATGAATTTTCTGTAGTTAGCCCTCTTGGTTCTATAATAGTTGCTTAAGAGTTTTATAACTGAATTTGTTGGATGTATCTTTTTCAGTTTCATAAAATCTGTGAGTTTAAAGAAAAAGATCCTAGGAATGATCATAGATGTAAGCTAACACTATTGTTTGACTACCATTATCTTTATAATGTGATGGGTTATCACATAAAAAAATGAAATATGAACACAAGTAAAACTGATCTAATTAATAAAGTAAACCTCACCCATTTCTTTAGTCACATAATTAGTGAGGGTTAAGTCAATAATTATCAAATATAGTGTTGGGTGTTTCATTGGCGAGGGAGAGAGATTTCAAATGAAAACAAAAATTTTATAAGAATAAAAAGAATAACTTTTAAACCAATAGAAATTATCTATTTACTTCATTAAATGTGTGTATTTAATATTATGAAAAATGGTAGGTAAATCTATAATTGTCACTAATTAGCTAATTAATTAAACTTGTAACTCATTTTTTTAATATACATTTTCAAGATAAAATTATTTATGGTGAAAGACAATTTTCGACATGTGTACGATAAATTTTGAAATGTGTAGGGTAAATTTAGATGTGTATAAGATAAATTTCTATCAGCATAATAAATTTTGAAATGTGTAGGGTAATGTTTTTGTTTTATTAATGAGAGATAACATAATTAATGAGAGGAGTTATAAACTATTTAATGTTTTACCATTATACCATTTCTTCTTTTTCTTCTCACATAAAATTTCTTCTTAAATGAAACCTTCTCTATATATATATAAAGTCAACCGTTAGAAAAGAAGTGTATGTATAAAAAAAATGTAGAAGGCATTTTCCTAAATCCCCTTTCCACTTGCACATCAAAATTAATTCTTATAACAATAATTAATTCTTTATGTAGTAGCTAATTGTTTATAATACCCAATTTATTATATATATATAAATAAAGTGTATTGTATAATATCTTTTAACGTATGACGCGTACACGATTAATATATAACATGTAGATGAGTGATATAACATGCGGGTTTTGATAAATATAACATGTGGATTTTGTATTTTTTTGGCTTTCGAGTTTGAAGTCCGAGTTTGTGAAGTCCGGGTTTGATAAATACAACATACGGATTTCTAATTGCGTACGCATCATGCGTTAAAGCCAATTGTACGTTAAGTGAGCCCTATAAACATATATATATATATATATATATATATATATATATATATTATATATATATATATATGTTAGGATCATTTTAATATCTTCATAGTGAACTATGTGAACTCATCTTAGCCATTGATTTCCTTTTTATCTGTCAAGGGTAGGATCGTATTTTTTTATATATCTTCATTTAGATCTTTTCTTTTTAATCATTTATTCAGTTACAAAATCCCTGCATTTTAGGGATTTAACAATCTTTCTAATTATTTCGTAGATCACCAGTTGATTATACGTATTTTCAGTTTTATCAGATCGAATTCGTTTGCAAATACATTGTTTTCGAAGATTTTGAACAAGGATTATTTTTTCAACTTTGCCTGGATCAAAGTTCGTATTTTTTAATTCATTCAAATATGGCGGATCCAATTGTTACAATTCACTACACATGTATATAGTGCGTAGTATATGCATTATTATATATCAGGATGCAGTTTCGTTGTAAACTAACAGTTGACCCGCAGCGGAAATAGAAGTCGGGGCATAATTGGGTTATCATCAAAGCTCATGACATTTACTAAAATTAAGTTTTATATTTATTAATTTGAAATTTAAGAACAAATATCCAAACACAAAGAAACATACAAGCACAAGAAAACATTGTTCTAAACAAGATATACTTTATTCATCTTCTAAGGCCAATCCTATGTGTTCCTCTCCCCAGCCTGTCCACCTGTATCATGTGTAAAACAAGAGTTTGGGTCAACAAAAGTTGGCGAGTGAATCTAAA
Organism: Scalesia atractyloides; assembly: GCA_947069175.1. Lineage (NCBI taxonomy): Eukaryota > Viridiplantae > Streptophyta > Magnoliopsida > Asterales > Asteraceae > Scalesia > Scalesia atractyloides. The sequence continues at coordinate 10,041,017 of CAMTDV010000029.1, forward strand.
TTTAACAATTAAACAGTTTATTATATTGGTTGTTTCAATAAAAAAATATGCATGGACCATATATGAACTTATGTATATGTAATTAAATCACAAACCACATAATAACAACAATGAACATATGAACATGATAAATGATGAACTTGAGATCAAGGCTCAATCAAACAGAGCTGATCTAATGAGGCACCTGATGCTCAACTCGTACCCCACGAGAAACTGATGGGCCTTAAATGAATGTTTGCACTGAAATAATAAGATGTAAACACGGATAACTACAACAAACAAATATACACTAATGATCACATAATGGTAGTAGCATATGTAATTGTATAAATAAATAAGTAACGACACATGATACACCCCAAAATGTGAATAAAAAAGGGAATTTGTAAGGATTCACTCACAATGGGTGCGTTTCCTTGATTGAAGACTAACGTGCACGGGTTTGGGATTTAACCGACGAAGGGAAACTAACCTAAAATAATAACGCGATAATTCGATAAATAAATAAATTCTATTAAATATTAATATTTTTATTTAATGATTTTTATTAGATTTTTAGGTTATTTTTGTGGTAATTAATACAAATTTTAAAGTTTAAAACCTTATTTTTAGGTATTTTTTAACAAATTTTTAAAGAAATAAAAAGGATTTTAAATTAAAAAAATTACCCTTTTTCTCAGGGTTGACTGGTCAATGGCCGGTTCAACTGGTTTAATTATTGGCATCGTGTGAGGTTCGAACTCGTGACCTCCCGTTTGCGTGCATGCAGCTCTACCAACTGAGCTACATGTCTAACCTGAAAGTTATCTGATTTTAATTATTCTTATATATTACCTACAATATTTCAGAAATTATTTATATTAAAAAGAATTTAAAATCCTTTGAACCGGCTTGTATAAACCGCCTCGAACCCGCGACCCGCATTGTTTTGCACCCAGCCCAACCAACTAGGCTGGGTGTCTAACCCGTTTAATATAGATATTATAATATACTTAACAACTTACTGAGAGTTAGTGTATTTGTTTAAAAAGAAAACCGGTTTTTATTTCAACAAAACTGATATGATCAAGATTCGAACTCGGAACGTATAAATTATATTTGCACATAGTCCACCACTGGACTGTGTGTCTAACCCAGTTTTTATTATATTTAAACACTTCTTGCAATTCATCTTCTTCATTTTAGTTAAAACCCAGAACTGGTTTTCGATCGATTCATGTTAAAATCAATGTTTGTTGTTACTCGATTAACGATTTACACATGGTAATTCGAATTACAGAAATGAACAAAGAATTTACCGACAAAACGTTGATCCCGGTTTTCCGGCGAATTTTTTCCGGCGAGTTGCAGTTGTTTCCGGCAACAGAAGGTTCGATCAGAGAATTTAGAGTAGAACTTCGGAAGAAATGAGCGAGGTATTAAGGTGTGAAGCACTGATATTTATAGTGGATAATCAATCATAGAAATTTTCGGTTTCAAAACCCAAATTATGGGTTTTAAATTCTCGAATGATTTATGTCCGTTTTCTTGATGAATGAAACGGATTTCTGTTGTGATTCGCATCTCCAATATCAGTTACATTCGACCAACCTCAATTCAAAACGTAAGTTTAAACCCCTTAATTAGATTTTTTGGCGGTTTCGGTATTTTGATTTTGCAGATTATAAGTTTGTTTGAGTATAAGGTTTATTTGTTTTGAGTTTTAAAACATATAGTGTATGTATCCCAGTGGTGCTTTGTGTGTGTGAAATTTCTTGGAGTCCTGGGTTCGATTCCCGATTTCTCCCTTTTATTTTTATTTTTATTTTTATTATCTTAAGGTTTTAATTAATTTGATTATTTTAAATATGTAATATTTATTAATTACGAATAACATAAATTAAATAGCACTAATGAATACGTAACGAACTTTTTAAATTAGTAATAGATTCTCAAATAGGGGCGGGTTTTTGGAACCCGTTTTACACAAATGTTACAGTTTCCCCCAGAAATTTCGTCCCGAAATTTAAGTAGTAGCTGTAACTGGAAAAAGATGTGGGTATTTTTCGCGCATTGAGTCTTCGCGTTCTCAAGTAAACTCAGGTACTCGTTTTAACTCCCAACTCACCCGGACTATTGGAATACGACTTCGTCTTAAACGCTTTTCACCGAAGTCCATGATTTCTACAGATCTGTCAACAAAATGCATTGATTCATCGATTTGAATATCTTCTAAAGGAATATGGAGGTTTTCATCAGCGAGACACTTTTTCAAGTTTGATACATGGAATGTGGGATGAATTCTGTTGAGTTCTTCTGGTAGGTCGAGCTTGTATGCTACAGGCCAACTCTTTTGAGTATTTTGAATGGTCCCACATAGCGTGGTGCTAACTTGACTTTTTGACCAAAACGAACCACTCCCTTCCACGATGATACTTTCAAAAGTACTTGATCACCAACACAAAACTCCAGTGGCTTCCGTCGTTTATCAGCGTAACTCTTTTGACGACTTTGAGCTGTTAGAAGGTTATTGCGAATCTGAAGGATTTTGTCAGTCGTTTCTTGAATCAATTCAGGTCCAGTGATTTGTGCTTCACCGATTTCGTGCCAACATACAGGTGATCGGCACTTACGACCATTTAAGGCTTCAAAAGGAGCCATGCCAATGCTTGAATGATAACTATGGTTGTACGAAAATTCAACCAACGGTAGATGAGTATCCCAATTACCCTTGAAGTCCATGACACATGCTCGCAACATGTCTTCAAGGTTTGTATGGTGCGCTCAGATTGGCCATTAGTTTGAGGGTGAAAGCCAGTGCTGAGATCTAATCGTGTACCCAAAGCTGATTGTACGGCTTGCCATGTTCGTGAAGTAAAACGGTCGTCTCGATCTGAAATGATACTTAAGGGCACTCCATGACGGCTTACAATTTCATCAATATAAATACGAGCTAACTTCTCGTTCTTTTAGTCCTCACGGATTGGAATGAAATGAGCCGATTTAGTGAGACGATCAATGATAACCCAAATGGTGTCATACCCACTGGAGGTGCGAGGTAACCCAGTAATGAAATCTATAGTTATATTTTCCCACTTCCAAACAGGTTTTTCGGGTTGGACAAGAAGTCCCGAAGGTCTTTGATGTTCAGCTTTTACCTTAGAACATGCAAGGCACTTGGAGACAAAGATAGCGATATCTTTCTTCATGCCAGGCCACCAATACGAGTGTCATAAGTCTTGGTACATCTTATCAGCACCTGGATGTATGGAGTATCGTGTTTTGTGAGCCTCACTCATAAGAAAAGTACGAAGATTGTCACGATCGAGTATCCAAATACGGTTTAAATAGTAAAGAATACCATCGGCCTTGGTTTCTATTTTGAGTTCAGCTCCACAAGACAGTTCATCTCGCACATCATTTTCCGTGACAGAAATATGTTGAGCTGCTCGAATTCGGTTTTGAAGATTGGTCACAAGACATAACAGACGGATAGAGTTTGCATACTCTCTTCAACTGAGGGCGTCAGCACAACATTAGCCTTGCCAGGATGATATCGAATTTCACAATCATAATCATTTAGAAGTTCGACTCATCGTCGTTGCCTCATGTTCAGCTCTTTTTGATTGAAGATATGTTGAAGGCTCTTGTGGTCAGTGTAAATTTCACACTTGGTACCATAGAGATAGTGTCTCCATATCTTTAGAGCGAACACGACTGTTCCAAGTTCTAGGTCGTGAGTGGTATAGTTCTTTTCATGCACTTTGAGTTGCCTTGAGGCATAGGCTATCACCTTTCCTCTTTGCATTAGAACGCAACCTAAACCTTGCCCTGACGCATCACAATAAACCACGAAGTCTTCGCAACCATCATGAAGTGTAAGGATGGGTGCATCACAAAGCTTTTTCTTCAATGATTGAAAGCCTCTTCTTGCTTGGGCCCCCAATTAAAGGGTTTACCCTTGTGAGTCAAGGCTGTGAGTGGAACGGCGATATGAAAGAAATTTGCGATGAAACGTCGATAATAACCAGCTACACCAAGAAATGACCTAAGTTCGGTAGGAGTGCGTGGCGCTTGCCATTCTTGCACCGCTTTGATCTTTGCAGGGTCGACATGAATCCCTTTGTCGTTAACGACATGACCAAGAAATTGTAGCTCTTTTAATCAAAACTCGCACTTCGAGAACTTAGCATAAAGCCTTTCGGTCCTCAAAAGTGTTAGGATGAGTCGAAGATGTCGCTCATGATCGGATTTGGTCTTAGAGTAGATAATAATATCATCAATGAAGACTATGACAAAACGATCGAGGTAGGGTTTACACACCCTGTTCATCAAATCCATGAAAACTGCAGGAGCATTGGTCAAACCAAAGGGCATAACCATGAATTCATAGTGGCGATAACGAGTTCGAAAAGCAGTCTTTGAAATGTCTTCTTCGCGTACTCTAAGTTGATGATAACCAGAACGAAGATCGATTTTTGAAAAAACAGGTGGCACCTTGAAGTTGATCTAGAAGATCATCGATACAAGGTAATGGATAGCGATTCTTGATGGTTAGCTTGTTGAGCTCCCTATAGTCGATACACATACGGAAAGTTCCATCTTTCTTCTTTACGAAAAGAACTGGCGCACCCCAAGGTGATGAACTAGACGTATAAATCCTTTGTCAGTCAACTCTTGCAGCTGACTAGCTAACTCTTGCATCTCAGATGGGGCCAACCGATATGGAGATTTTGCGAATGGTGTAGCACCAGGTAAAAGATCGATTCGGAATTTGACTTCTCGCACAGGAGGAAGTCCTGAAACGTCGTCGGGAAATACTTTAGGAAATTCTTTAACGATTGGAATGTCTTCGAGCTTCCTTTCCTTGCCTTCCTTCTTGACGATGTGAGCTAAAAACGCGATATAGTTTTTGCGAAGGTATCTTCGAGCCTGGAGGCATGACATCAGTTTGAGCCCTTTGGAAGGAATTTCACCAAAAATACGTAAAGTTTGACCATCAGCGAGAGGAATTCGAATAAACTTCTCATAGCAAACAACTTCAGCGTGATGCTGACTAAGCCAGTCCATACCGATGATGACGTCGAAACTACCCAATTTCATAGGGATAAGATCAATTGAGAAATCATGATCATTAAGGGTGAGAATGCAATCTCGAATAATTGAGTCTAACGTAATAGGTTCACCATCAGCAACTTCTACCGTGAATGATTCAGCTAGACTACCGCGGGGTAAATCAAGAATAGATTTGAACTCTAAGGACACAAAACTCTTATCCGCACCAGTATCAAATAGTATGGATGCATATCTACCGTTAATGAGAAACGTACCGTTAACCACATTGTTATCATCCCTAGCTTGATTGGCATTGATGTTGAAAGCTCGTCCTCTTGCGGATGGATTAGCTTGGTTGGCTTGATTCACTAGATTAGCTTGAGCTTGGGCATTTATGATGTTCACCAGACGTGGACAAGTGTTTCGAATATGGGTTGGATCACCACAGTTGAAACATGCTCTAACTGGTTGCATCATCGGGTAATTGGGTTGGTAGTAGGGTTGAGCCATGGGCTGAGCACGTGGTAAGATTAAAGGTTGTTGGTGTTAGGCTTGGCCTACCACTTGATTGTTGGTTTGAGCTTGTGGTTGATTGCGGTTTGGTTTTTGAAGAATGCGACAAGTTTGAATTGTGTGACCTGCACGACCACAACTTGTGCAATATTGACATGGGTTCTCAGGAGAGTGGTGATATTGGCATCAGTAGCATTTTGGATGGGGACCAGTGTATGGTTTCTTGAATGGAGCAGTAGGAGGAGCGACTTGTGTGATTGGGACGGCAGTGATAGAGGAATTGGGTTGGGTAACGGCGAAATTCTTCCCATTTCGTTTCCTTTTACCAGCAAACTTAGAAGACGAACCTGTTTGAGTCGGGGTTGAGGTTTCAGCAATGTCTTGTCTTTCTTCTTCTCATCTTTAAAATCGCCATTTTGGATGCGATTTTCTGTGAGCTCAGTGGCTAGCTCCATTGCAGCTTCGAGGGTTGCAGGTGTAGTACTTAACACAGAATCTTGAATTTTCGAGGGAAGGCCTCGAATATAATGCTCAATTAGACGATAGAGCGGAGTGAACAAGTTCGGGACCATCTGATTCAATTCGAGTAATCTCTTATTGTATGTGGTGTGGTCTCCCTCCTTTTGTTTCAAAGAGTAGGACTCATCCTCCAATTTCTTGATTTCGCTTGTTGGACAGAAGCGTCTTGTCATGATTTCCCTCAACTCTTCCCAAGTCAAGGCCATAGTGGATTCAGCACCTTGCTTGCCCTTCTCTGTGTTCTACCATGTAAGTGCTACCTCGTACAAACGACCGGTAGCATATCGCACCTTGCGATCAACGGGACAATCACAATTGAGAAATGTGCTTTCCATCTCCTCAAACCAACGGAGGATAACGGTGACACCTTCAGTCCCCTCGTATTTTGGAGGGTTGCAGGATTTGAAATGCTTGTAGGTGCATTTGTGGTGTTAGAGGGAGGGTTGGCGACATTTTGACCTTCTTTATTGGTGGGGTTGATAGGATTGGCGGCAAGAGCTTGTTGAACTTGTACGACGTTGTCAGGAAGTACGGCCGCCATCTATTGAGCGATTTGATTGGCCATGCGCTCGCTAGATCTTCCTGACCTTCTACCACCTCGAGAGTGTCTAGCAGACATCTACAGGAAATACGTAGTGAGATTATGAATTGAACGTTTTTAGGTGTCATGTGTCGTAAAAAGTGAAAACAATATTCAAAATAAATGAAAACAATAAATTGACTACATCCATAGGATGTCTTGGGCTTGCTCATGTTTGGGCCTCCAAATGTCTCCCATACTTCGGCCTAGGTAGTCATGTGGGCCCCCATGACTACTAGGCTTTATAGGGTTCACATTGGTGTTGGCCTGTGTCACACCCCGACCCGCAGCGGAATAAGAGTTGGGGCATAATTGGGTTATCACCAAAGCTCATGATGTTTACTAATATGTTTCATATTTATTAAATTCAAAATTACAACTTCAATATTCCAACCAAGTTCATACAATTACAAGGAAAAGTAACTAAGCAAACAAGCGAAAGCCTAAACTGATTTATTCTTCTAGGCCGTCCTATATGTTTCTTGCTGCAACTGGATCACCTGTATCATGTGTAAAAATGAGGGTTTTTGGGTCAACAAAAGTTGGCGAGTGAACCTTGTTAGAAAACATTTATTATTGATTTCTTGTTGTATTTAATATGGAAAAATTTTGCAATAATCATATGTGAGCAAACGTAAATAAACATACAATAACAAACAATAACAAACCACTTTTCATAAGTATATGACATGAATGATAATGTATATGTTGGCAACGTCACGTTCCGCTCATAGGTAATGGGGAACGGACGGCCTATGATGATGCATGTGCGATCAAGGCTCAATCAAACGGAGCCGATCGTATGTTGGCAACGCCTCGTTCACGCTCATAGGTAATGGGGAACGGTTCCGCTCATAGGTAATGGGGAACAGACGGCCTATGATGATGTATGTACTGAAAATGATAAATTTAATCTAAACATTAACCACACAAACAGTTGATACATATTGAATACACATTTGATCATGGATATGATGGATGCACAAATGTTTAAATGTAATAAATAATAAGACACATGATACACCCCAAAAAGTGATTAAAACGGGGAATTTGTAGAGATTCACTCACATTGGGTGCGTTCGTTTGATGATGTTGAATGCGCACGAGTTTAGAGGGTTGATCGACGAGGAATAACTAACCTAAATAATAACGAAAAGGTACGGTAAATAAGTGGATTTTATTAACAATTTTAATAGGGTTTTTAGATTTATTTTTGTGAGTTTAAGGTTATTTTCTAACTTTAAAAACATTATTTTTAAGTATTTTTAATTGATTTTTAAATTAAATAAATAAATAAAAATATAAAAAAATGTTAACTTTTTGGGTTGACCGTTGACCATTGACTTTGACTGTTGACCGGTTCGGACTTATGTTTGTTTGCGCTGAGTGAGGTTCGAACTTGTGACCTCCCGTACACGTGCACACAGCTCTACCAACTGAGCTACGTGTCTAACCCGAAATATTTCTGTTTTTATTATATTTATATACTATTTAATTTATTCAGAATTCATTTATTTTAAAAAGAATTTTAATTATGTCGAACCGGTGCACATAACAGGTCTCGAACCCGGGACCCGTTATTTAACATTGCACACAGTCCACCGCTGGACTGTGTGTCTAACCTGGTTAAAATACTGGTTTTTATTAAACTTAACATCTTACAGAGACGTTTGTTTTGTTTGCGCACACAGTCCACCGCTGGACTGTGTGTCTAACCCGGTTTAATATCTTGTTTTAATTAAACTTATACCTAATGATCGACTTCACCTTCTTCGTTCAAAAACACAGACAACGATTTATTCTACTGTTCTTGTTTAATTCGATTGACGGACATATAAATGATTAAAATGAAATGGATAGAGAAAGTTTTGGAATGAATGTACCGGAAAGATGATTTTTCTCAGAACTCCAGCAAAGTCGTCGGCTCTGTTTTATGAACTCCGTCTGAGCGGACCAATTAACAGTTTTGATTAACCAATTGTGAAATTAAATGACTAAACAAGAATTATCAGAGAGTTTAGATGTTCATACCGATTCACAGCGTGATTTCAGAATTTCCAGAAATTTTCCGGCGAGTGCTGAATATCCGACAACGTCGTCTATGACCGATTCTGATTGAAGGATTTGAGTTAGTAAAAGTCTAACAATGGATAGAAGATGAAAGAATTGAGAAATTTACTGATTCGATGAATGTCACGGTTTTTCGGCGAAAGTCCGGCAATTTCAGAAAACGTTTCCGACGAACAGAAATTAGAGCGAAAGTGAAATTGGAGGTTCTGTGAGTGTTTTTGAGTTGTGAGATGATGATATTGTTAGTGAAAATCAGGAAGTAATTGATTTCGGTTTTCAACCCCAAAAATCATATGAATCGAAGGAATTGAAGGCTGAATTGATTAGAACGTGGGCAGCAATTGCTTTATCGGTTATAATCAGTAACTCACGATCACTCAAACGTCTGGAAAGTTGAAAGCCGATTATCGGTTTCAGTTTTTGGCGCAAACAGATAATTTCTCGGGTAGAAGTTAAGTTTTATTTGTTTCCCTGATTACACAAAAACAGCAAGTGGCGGAGTGGTTAAATGTTTGATGGTTGTGTCTTCCGGCTGACCCGGGTTCGAAACCCGGCAGCCCCTTTTTTTATTTAATTTATTTTTGCTTTTTAATAATTATAGTTTTTAAATTCTAAAATGTTTATTAATTATGTATTGTTTAAAATTAAAATTAACCATAAATACACCACAAAATTTTATAACTTGATATTCGATTAACAACGAAGCGGGTTTGGAAACCCGTTTTTCGACGGATGTTACAGTATCCCCTACTTTTAGAAATTTCGTCTCGAAATTTAAGTAGTGGTATGGTTGACTTGAAAAGAGGGTGGTTTTGACAATTATATACTTAGAAGGGGGTAAGAGTTTAAATTTTATTTGAGGCGGTAACGTTCCTAGTAAGGGTTGAATACCCTGCTACAGGAATCGCTTTTTGATGCCTAAGATAAAGAATATTGATAAACAGAGTTGATTGACTAGGTATGATCTCATGCACAAGAGTTCCGAGAGAATCGATACGTTTGGGAAGATAAGGTTATATCCTAAAACAAAAATTCTACCACTAATACCTACATGGAACCTCTCATAACTGCTTGACAATGCCTCTGATCCTTTGGCAAGAATACTTATATATAGGAAGTACCAGCGGCGTATCCACCATATTCTTGTCAAATTTTCATTGGCTTTATCAGTAAATTATAATTAGTTCTATGTGACTCTAAACACAACAACCAAAACTTGAGTCTTAATTCTGAAAGTATACATGTTTGAATGATGACAGTACCTCTCTCGTTTGTTATGATGAAGAGGTTAGTCTATGTAGAAGTGAGACACAGCCCAACTTCTTTGAATGATGAGATTGAAATACGTTGAGATGTATGATGATATGAATGCTAAATCAGTGAGTATAAAACAAACTTCAACCATGACATTACTAAATCCTACATGAAACTTCTCATAACCGCCTGACAATGCCTCTGATCCTTTGGCAAGAATACTTATATATAGGAAGTACCAGCGGCGTATCCACCATATTCTTGTCAAATTTTCATTGGTTTTATCAGTAAGTTATGATTAGTTCTATGTGACTCTAAAACATAAACAAACACAACAACCAAAGCTTGAGTCTAAATTCTGAAAGTATACGTGTTTGAATGATGACAGTACCTCTCTCGTTTGTTATGATGAAGAGGTTAGTCTATGTAGAAGTGAGACACAACCCAACTTCTTTAAATGATGAGACGGAGATACGTCGTGAGGTATGATGATATGAATGTTAAATCAATGAGTATAAAACAAAACTGAAATAGTAATTCACATTAAGATTCTTGGATAAAATTTCCAATTTACAATTGAGATACGTGAATATTGAGATAACATAAAGAAAACATAAAAACTAAGCGGTTGGAGTTGGATTCTTGATTTTTGGTGAAGAAAACTAGTTGGGTGGTTCGTTTGGGCCGTCATTATCTTCAACAGGATTGGCGTTGATGTTGAAAACTCTTCCTCTTGCTGGTGGCCTAGTGGTTAGGTTTTCTTGATTTGCTTGGTTAACTGGGTTTGCTTGAGCTTGGGCGTTTATGATGTTAACCAATTGAGGGCACGTGTTTCTAAAGTGGGTAGGGTCGCCACAATTGAAACAAGCTCGAACATATGGGAACATGGGGTATTGGGGTCGTTGATATGTTTGGATCATGTTTTGAGTAGGGGGTGAGGTTTGGTTTTGAGTGGTGCGGCAAACCTTGCTCAAATGACCATAACATCCACAATTCGCACATAGTCGACAAGGTAAGGTAGATGGATGGTGATAAAAACAGGTGTTGCATTGAGGGTGAGGTCCAAAGTAAGGTTTCTTATTTGGGTAAGTTGAGTGGGGTGCTACTTGAGTGATCGGGATAGCTTGAAGGGGTACGGCTTGTGAAGTTGGTTGATTGTGTTGGGTGACAGCGAAAATTTGCCCATCTCGTTTTCTCTTAGAAATGGGTTGTGAAGAGGATTCGGTTCGGGTGGAGTTTGAGGTTTCGGTTGATGTTTTATCCTTCTTCTTCTCCTCCGTGAAGTCTTTATTACGCATGCGGTTTTCGGTGAGCTCTCTAGCTAACTCTATTGCTGCTTCCAAAGTTGCAGGTGTGGTACTTATTACGGAGTCTTGAATTTTTGAAGGAAGACCTCGAATGTAGTGCTCGATCAAACGGTAGAGGGGAGTGAACAAGTTGGGGACCATTTGATTTAACTCAAGGAATCTCTTGTTGTACGTAGTGTGGTCGCCTTCCTTTTGTTTCAAAGAATAGAACTCATCCTCCAATTTCTTGATTTCGCTTCTTGGGCAAAACCGTCTTGTTATGATTTCCTTCAACTCTTCCCAAGTCAAAGTCATAGCATCTTCAACACGTCGTTTGGCCTTCTCTGTATTCCACCATGTAAGTGCTATTCCAAGTAAACGACTGGTAGCATATCGCACTTTGCGATCATCGGGGCAATCGCAATTTAGAAAAGTGTTTTCCATTTCCTCGAACCAATGGAGGAGAGCGGTGACACCTTCAGTCCCTTCGTATTTTGGAGGGTCGCAGGATTTGAAATGCTTGAAGGTGCATTTAGTGGTAATTGGGGAGGGTTGACAACATTTTGATCTTCTTGATTGACGGAATTAGCGGTAAGGGCTTGTTGAACTTGAACTACAATGTTGGGTATTACGGCAGCCATTTGTTGAGCGATTTGGGCAGCCATGCGCTCGCGGGCTTTTCCTGATCTCATCTTCCTACGAGCGAGATTAGAAGACATCTACAAGGAATACATATCAAGAGTATGAGTTGGACGTTTTAGGGGTCATGTGTCGTATTTAGGAATGAACATTCATAAAATAAATATAGAATAATAAATCTACTACATCCATAGGATGTCTTGGGCTTTGCTCGTAATTGGGCCTTGCATGCCGCCATACTTCACCTTCGTAATCATGTGGGCCCCCATGATTACCGGGTTTTTCATATGGTTCGCATGTGTTAGCCTGATTACGTACACTAAAACCCGGAGAAAATCGAGAAATATGTATGTAACGTATGACATTCGGAATGTATCCAGGTGTGGACACGGTGACAACTCAAAGTGGGGTTAGTTCGAACGACGTTTGGTGTGGCATGCTTTGGCCTAATAGGTCCTTTGTACTCTCATCGTTAGTCCCCAGGTAGGCAAACTGGTCCGTTATATTGGATTTATACGAATGCCAACCTAGACAGGACGTTCCGACTACCGGTACTTGTACCCTTACAGTTACTACATGCCCGTCGCAGAACTCACTTTGATGAGATTTGAAAAATGAAAAATGCGACAAAATCTTGAATAACGGAAGTATGAAGGTGATTTGAATATGTGAACATTGAAATATGTATGATGAATGTGTATGTAATTATGTATGTTTGACTGTATGTATAATTCATTATGTATCTCAAAATATAATATTGGAAGTGTTTGCATGCATTTGTGTATGTATAAATACGAAACAAATATACATCATGAGTTTGCATGTAACCACATAAACAATTAAAATCTAATCAACTATAGTATAGGCTCTGAGGGTCTAATAACCTATCCTATATCCCTATAGTCAAAAGCTCTGATACCAATCTGTCACACCCCGACCCGCAGCGGAATAAGAGTCGGGGCATAATTGGGTTATCACCAAAGCTCATGATGTTTACTAATATGTTTCATATTTATTAAATTCAAAATTACAACTTCAATATTCCAAACAAGTTCATACAATTACAAGGAAAAGTAACTAAACAAACAATCCAAAGCCTAAACTGATTTATTATTCTAGGCCGTCCTATATGTTTCTTGCTGCAACTGGATCACCTGTATCATGTGTAAAAATGGGGGTTTTTGGGTCAACAAAAGTTGGCGAGTGAACCTTGTTAGAAAACATTTATTATTGATTTCTTGTTGTATTTAATATGGAAAAATTGTTCAATAATCATATGTGAGCAAACGTAAATAAACATACAATAACAAACAATAACAAACCTCCTTGCATAAGTATATGACATGAATGATAATGTATATGTTGGCAACGTCACGTTCCCCTCATAGGTAATGGGGAACGGACGGCCTATGATGATGCATGTGCGATCAAGGCTCAATCAAACGGAGCCGATCGTATGTTGGCAACGCCTCGTTCACGCTCATAGGTAATGGGGAACGGTTCCGCTCATAGGTAATGGGGAACAGACGGCCTATGATGATGTATGTACTGAAAATGATAAATTTAATCTAAACATTAACCACACAAACAGTTGATACATATTGAATACACATTTGATCATGGATATGATGGATGCACAAATGTTTAAATGTAATAAATAATAAGACACATGATACACCCCAAAAAGTGATTAAAACGGGGAATTTGTAGAGATTCACTCACATTGGGTGCGTTCGTTTGATGATGTTGAATGCGCACGAGTTTAGAGGGTTGATCGACGAGGAATAACTAACCTAAATAGTAACGAAAAGGTACGGTAAATAAGTGGATTTTATTAACAATTTTAATAGGGTTTTTAGATTTATTTTTGTGAGTTTAAGGTTATTTTCTAACTTTAAAAACATTATTTTTAAGTATTTTTAATTGATTTTTAAATTAAATAAATAAATAAAAATATAAAAAAATGTTGACTTTTTGGGTTGACCGTTGACCGTTGACCATTGACTTTGACTGTTGACCGGTTCGGACTTATGTTTGTTTGCGCTGAGTGAGGTTCGAACTTGTGACCTCCCGTACACGTGCACGCAGCTCTACCAACTGAGCTACGTGTCTAACCCGAAATATTTCTGTTTTTATTATATTTATATACTATTTAATTTATTCAGAATTCATTTATTTTAAAAAGAATTTTAATTATGTCGAACCGGTGCACATAACAGGTCTCGAACCCGGGACCCGTTGTTTAACATTGCACACAGTCCACCGCTGAACTGTGTGTCTAACCTGGTTAAAATACTGGTTTTTATTAAACTTAACATCTTACAGCGAATTAATACCATTCGGTTTAAAAAACCATTTTTATTTCCGAGGATAGGGTCGTGTCAGGGATCGAACTCGAGACGTTCGTTTGTTTGCGCACACAGTCCACCGCTGGACTGTGTGTCTAACCCGGTTTAATATCTTGTTTTAATTAAACTTATACCTAATGATCGACTTCACCTTCTTCGTTCAAAAACACCGACAACGATTTATTCTACTGTTCTTCTTTAATTCGATTGACGGACATATAAATGATTAAAATGAAATGGATAGAGAAAGTATTGGGAATGAATGTACCGAAAGATGATTTTTCTCAGAACTCCGGCAAAGTCGTCGGCTCTGTTTTATGAACTCCGTCTGAGCGGACCAATTAACAGTTTTGATTAACCAATTGTGAAATTAAATGACTAAACAAGAATTATCAGAGAGTTTAGATGTTCATACCGATTCACAGCGTGATTTCAGAATTTCCAGAAATTTTCCGGCGAGTGCTGAATATCCGACACCGTCGTCTGGGACCGATTCTGATGGAAGGATTTGAGTTAGTAAAAGTCTAACAATGGATAGAAGATGAAAGAATTGAGAAATTTACTGATTCGATGAATGTCACGGTTTTTCGGCGAAAGTCCGGCGATTTCAGAAAACGTTTCTGACGAACAGAAATTAGAGCGAAAGTGAAATTGGAGGTTCTGTGAGTGTTTTTGAGTTGTGAGATGATGATATTGTTAGTGAAAATCAGGAAGTAATTGATTTCGGTTTTCAACCCCAAAAATCATATGAATCGAAGGAATTGAAGGCTGAATTGATTAGAACGTGGGCAGCAATTGCTTTATCGGTTATAATCAGTAACTCACGATCACTCAAACGTCTGGAAAGTTGAAAGCCGATTATCGGTTTCAGTTTTTGGCGCAAACAGATAATTTCTCGGGTAGAAGTTAAGTTTTATTTGTTTCCCTGATTACACAAAAACAGCAAGTGGCGGAGTGGTTAAATGTTTGATGGTTGTGTCTTCCGGCTGACCAGGGTTCGAAACCCGGCAGCCCCTTTTTTTATTTAATATATTTTTGCTTTTTAATAATTATAGTTTTTAAATTCTAAAATGTTTATTAATTATGTATTGTTTAAAATTAAAATTAACCATAAATTCGCCACAAAATTTTATAACTTGATATCGATTAACAACGAAGCGGGTTTGGAAACCCGTTTTTCGACGGATGTTACAGCCTGTTAATGCTTGCATCACCCGAATGAAAATCATAATCACACTACGTTTGGTGTGGCATGCTTTGGCCTAATAGGTCCTTCGTACTCTCATCGTTGGTCCCCAGGTAGGCAAACTGGTCCATTATATTGGATTTATACGAATGTCAGTCCTAGATAGGACGTTCCGACTACCGGTACTCGTACCCTTCCAGTTACTACATGCCCATCGTAGAAATCACTTTGATGAGATTGAAAACATGAAAACATTACAAAATCTTTGAGAAAGAAATAATGAAAATTGTGAAATGGTGATGTGTGTGCTTGCGTAGGCATGATATGTTAATAATATATAGACCATAATGAACATCACACATTAACATGTAATAGTGAAAGTGCTTGCATGCATTTGTGTGTAAAATAAACATGAAACAAATAAACATCATGAGTTTTGCATGTAACACATAATTAATTAAAATCTAAACAACTATAGTATAAGCTCTAAGGGTCTAATAACCTATCCTATACCCCTATAGTCAAACGCTCTGATACCAATCTGTCACACACCCTGACCAGCAGTGGAAATAGAAGTCGGGGTATAATTGGGTTATCATCAAAGCTCATGACATTTACTAAAATTAAGTTTTATATTTATTAGTTTGAAATTTAAGAACAAATATCCAAACACAAAGAAACATACAAGCACAAGAAAACATTGTTCTAAACAAGATATATTTTATTCATCTTCTAAGGCCAATCCTATGTGTTCCTCTCCTCAGCCTGTCCACCTGTATCATGTGTAAAACAAGGGTTTGGGTTAACAAAAGTTGGCGAGTGAATCTAAATTTAACAATTAAACAGTTTGTTATATTGGTTGTTTCAATAAAAAAATATGCATGGACCATATATGAACTTATGTATATGTAATTAAATCACAAACCACATAATAACAACAATGAACATGATGAATGATGAACTTGAGATCAAGGCTCAATCAAACAAAGCCGATCTAATGAGGCACCTGATGCTCAACTCGTATCCCACGAGGAACTGATGGGCCTTAAATGAATGTTTGCACTGAAATAATAAGATGTAAACACGCATAACTACAACAAACAAATATACACATTAGATCACATAATGGTGGTAGCACATGTATTTCTATAAATAAATAAATAACGACACATGATACACCCCAAAATGTGAATAAAAAGGGGAATTTGTAAGGATTCACTCACATTGGGTGCGTTTCCTTGATTGAAGACTAATGTGCACGGGTTTGGGATTTAACCGATGAAGGGAAACTAACCTAAAATAATAACGCGATAATTCGATAAATAAATAAATTCTATTAAATATTAATATTCTTAGTTAATGATTTTTATTAGATTTTTAGGTTATTTTTGTGGTAATTAATACAAATTTTAAAGTTTAAAACCTTAATTTTAGGTATTTTTTAACAAATTTTTAAAGAAATAAAAAGGATTTTAAATTAAAAAAATTACCCTTTTTCTCAGGGTTGACTGGTCAACAGCCGGTTCAACTGGTTTAATTATTGGCATCGTGTGAGATTCGAACTCGTGACCTCCCGTTTGCGTGCACGCAGCTCTACCAACTTAGCTACATGTCTAACCTGAAAGTTATCTGATTTTAATTATTCTTATATACTAACTACAATATTTCAGAAATTATTTATATTAAAAAGAATTTAAAATCCTTTAAACCGGCGTGTATAAACCGCCTCGAACCCGCGACCGGCATTGTTTTGCACCCAGCCCAACCAACTAGGCTGGGTGTCTAACCCGTTTAATATAGATATTATAATATACTTAACAACTTACTGAGAGTTAGTGTATTTGTTTAAAAAGAAAACCGGTTTTTATTTCAACAAAACTGATATGATCAAGATTCGAACTCGGAACGTATACATTATATTTGTACACAGTCCACCACTGGACTGTGTGTCTAACCCGGTTTTTATTATATTTAAACACTTCTTGCAATTCATCTTCTTCATTTTAGTTAAAACCCAGAACTGATTTTCGATCGATTCATGTTAAAATCAATGTTTGTTGTTACTCGATTAACGATTTACACATGGTAATACGAATTACAGAAATGAACAAAGAATTTACCGACAAAACGTTGATCCCGGTTTTCTGGCGAAATTTTTCCGGCGAGTTGCAGTTGTTTCCGGCAACAGAAGGTTCGATCAGAGAATTTAGAGTAGAACTTCGGAAGAAATGAGCGAGGTATTAAGGTGTGAAGCACTGATATTTATGGTGGATAATCAATCATAGAAATTTTCGGTTTCAAAACCCAAATTATGGGTTTTAAATTCTCGAATGATTTACGTCCGTTTTCTTGATGAATGAAACGGATTTCTGTTATGATTCGCATCTCCAACATCAGTTACATTCGACCAACCTCAATTCAAAACGTAAGTTTAAACCCCTTAATTAGATTTTTTGGCGGTTTCGGTATTTTGATTTTGCAGATTATAAGTTTGTTTGAGTATAAGGTTTATTTGTTTTGAGTTTTAAAACATATAGTGTGTGTATCTCAGTGGTGCTTTGTGTGTGTGAAATTTCTTGGTGGCCTGGGTTCGATTCCCGGCTTCTCCCTTTTATTTTTATTTTTATTATCTTAAGGTTTTAATTAATTTGATTATTTTAATTATGTAATATTTATTAATTACGAATAACATAAATTAAGTAACACTAATAAATACGTAACGAACTTTTTAAATTAATAATAGATTCTCAAATGGGGCTGGTTTTTGGAACCCGTTTTACACAAATGTTACAATTATACCCTACTAGAAACCATTGGAATAATCACTTTTACAATATAGTGTCCTTCATTCTTCTTTAAAAGATAAAACACAATCTACGATTATAAACTATATGACCTTTCCCCGGTACAAATCACACACTTTGACTCGATCATCCACCGCTTACACCCCATGATAATGATAATTCTGTGCAACCTGCAATCACCACATACAACAGCATCATTGATATTTGGTGACATTATACACAACCTAACCATACGTAATTAAATGACCACGCCACATTCTTTCTACTTATGCTAATTATCATGGTTATCTTTCTAGGTACAATCCTGCATCCGAACGTCAAATCTTTATAAGAACAACAATAGTATACCTGCACTTTCATTTCATCTCAAGGCATAACATTAGTGACATTAATACTCAAACATATTGAAGCCATTTATACATATATACAAACATATCTCCATATCCAAGCTCTTACGTATAACTTTCATTCTCATATACTCATACTAACAATTCATTGTCACAATCTACCTTATGTATAATTCTCATACTTATAAACCTATGCGCATGCTTATTTCTATACATGCTTACCTATGGATTCCACTAGCATGTAAGTAAGCCATACACATACATGCTTACATACTTATTCATCCCCGACAAACATTATCACAGCTCAATAAGTTCACATAACTCCCTATTAGTTATTTTCACTTTTCGGGGTTCATTAAGGGTTATGGAACAAGTTTTAGGAGGTACAGAACTCGCGGTGCGAATAACTAACAAAAAAGTATGTCAGGTTTGTGAGGAGCGTCGGCGACGCATCCCATATAGTTACGTCGGGACCTCATTTGCGTAGACAGTTGATTAGAGCGTCGGGGAAGGGGGCAGCATCGGCGACGCCTAGGGAGGCCGTCGGCGACACCCCTTCTGTGTTACCGACGCTGTTTTTTCCTTTATTAAGCTTCCGTTTCCGGTTCCCGTTCCAACCCGAACTGACCCATAACGTCCCATATCATCCCATAACATTCTGTAAGCTTCCCGTATCCTCCCGTAACATCCCAAATCATTTTAACACTTAACCCCATGTCCTCATAATCAAATCTATACTTCTATCATACTTTCTTGATTTTGACCCGTTTAATTATACTAAGTTATTTCCGACATAGCTAACTACTTATGGCTCGCTACCACAATACTTTCCTTAGTACTAAGATAACTTAAACATTCTTATATGGTTCCTATACCATAACATCCAAAACCCACACCCGACACATACTTTCTACATTTTGACCCATTCACTTATACCATGAATTCTGAACATATATAACTTCCTATGACTTACCACAACAGTATGTACCTTAATTCTTACCCATAATTTCTTACACGATTCCCTGTATTCAACATAACAAAGTTCATTTATAAAAGAAGAAGTGATTCCGGAAATAAGCGTCCGTATTTGCATCTGTTACCTTGCCTCATTTTAACCCGTTAGCCTTCCATGCTTCCATCCACTTTGACATGATTCCTACAGTTTCATGTCATAGCATTCACATTCTTCTTAGTATACATGATTGTACATGTTAGCGGTCATATCAAATGTATATCTCAGATTTGACTTTCATTAGTCAATTCAAACAAGCATAAGGCATATTCTCACAATCATATCTTTTCAACTCATATAATTCATCACATCATCACATATAACACATAGTGATCTAATACGTACCATATGACTTTCTATAACATTACAATTGTAACGAAAAGTCTAACCTAGCTACTAATGCATGGTTGACTTTCAGAAAATCAATGATTTATCATACGAATATTCGACTTAACTTTATACATCCGTGTCATCATAGTAGACCATACAATGACACTATATACATTTCATACTCATGATACAATACACATTCAACCATATTGTCACCTAGTTATATGCACACACCAAACATATTCATTTCCGTCCATACTAGTAATTCTCATAAGTCTACGACTAACATCCTGACCCATACTTAGCAACCCAACATCATTCCAATTTCATCCCTTCTAATGATCTCTTATGCTTCACATTTAGCATACTTTTACTTATCGGTTTTGATTAAGCAATTATGCGAACATGTAGTAAACATCATACGGCTCCAACATTGTGTGCAAGTTCCTAAAGCATATTTCAACACAATTCGTACCATTAACTACACCATCTCATGAAATCCTTCTATAGTGCATTTTTCTAGTTTAATTATCTTCAATCATGGCATTATCGGATTCTACATATATCCATTCATAGTTTAGCATATATTTTATCAAAACATATTCCTAATGTTGTTTTACTATCAAGTATATCATTATCACTTTCTATACATGTTCAACTATTGTTTGCATACAATTCTCATCTAATAATCTCACTTATACATTTCATCAAACACTTAGTGTGCATACTACTATATAAGCATAATGTACAACCTATTCATGCTTGATTACCTATTTCTTTCTTTCATTCATCAAATACAACTAAACATCCATTTGTTTCATATCAAAATCATCTTATCTAAAGAAACAATTCATTACATACAACATACTACACCAGATGTTTACAAGAATTGGACATGAGTGATACACCTATGTCATCATCTTCATCATCACCAAGTGGGTTTTATATCAAAACATCGAATTACTTGAAGTTGTTCATAATATAAGTTCTATTTGGTGATTCTAACACATATACATGATCAATTTTATTCAATTTCATGGATAGAACATAAACCCACTTCATACAAGATTATTAAATCTCAAACTACAACTTACCACAAGTTTGTTAAGTTGAGATGATGAAAGATGTTCTTCCATGCAATGTTTTTCATTCGATTTTTGGCTTTGATTTGGTTTAATTTGCACCCTTGTTCTTGAGAGGATTTCTCCTCTTTCTCCATCTCCATACACGACACACACACATTACACACACCAGAATTCTGCATTTTACATTTAATCCAAACTTCATCCTAAATCTCCAAATTCAGCCTCTCATGTTTGTTACTTGTTCATAATCATCCCACATTCATTCTTTATTTGTTTTGACTAAACTATTTAACTAGGTTAAATAGCCTAGTCATTTTATTTTATGTTTTATCATATGGAAACATATGACCAATGTAAACATTCGAGTTTTGGGGCGTTACAAGTCTACCCCTCTTAAAGAAGGTTTCGTCCGTGTAAGTCCCGTTAACGGATCAAACAGGTATCACTAACCTAATCAATAGCAGAAATTATGATTAGAAAGAAGAACAACTTGAATAACTTCAATAATTGTAACTTGCATACACCAAAGATGTCAGATACAAGTTTTTGCTACCAACTCTCTAACCCCTACTAAATGACCTAGCCCCTCTATTTATAAACATCATAAAACCCATAAGTACAACCCTAGGCCCATTAGGCACTAGGAAGCCCACACTAACCCCAAAAGCCCAAATACACCATAAATGAATAAACCTTTAAAGCTCCAAGCCCAACATTCTCCCCCTAGGTTTCTTCATTTGTCCTTCGGTGCAGCATCCACACCCAAACGTCCAGCAATAATACCAGCAACTGCAGCCGTCCAATCTTTAGCACAAACCTCGTATAGCTATGCAGTACGTATTTGATGAGAAGCCAGAACTTGTAAATCTTCATCATGAAAGCAAACCCGATCCACCACATCTTTTACCCTAAACGCCTTCTCTTTTGTCATAATAGCGACACTTCCGACTTTCGGATCGTACAACCAAAAGTTGAAGTTCTTCAGAATTCCTTTTGGAAAGGTAGGAGCAACGGGGATAACTAACTCTTTGTCTGTTGGCGGCCACATCACAAATTTGAACCTTTTGCCCGTGTGCGCATCGCGAACTCCCTTAGCTGCTCTCAAGTACGGTTCAGCAGTCTTCATACTCTTAAATCCGCTCCTAACCTCACGTTCAAGCTTCTTAAAGAATTTCCAACCTGGTCCACGCTCTCTAGTGTCGTCATCAGTGTATGGAGCTCTTAAAAGATCAGTCAGTGCAACTTTAGTCCATGTCTCGAACTGCGACTCTTTCGAATAATATTCCCTGGTTCCATCCTGGCGCACAATGATCCACATGTTTTTAACATGATCATACATCAAACTCAGCACCTTTGACTTGTTTCCCACCTTACTATAATTACTGGATCCCAACTCCATCACATATCTCTCAGATTGATTGGTTGGATCTTACAGCTGAAAATTCTCGTCCAGATGATTCTTCTTCCTCTGATCTGCAGCACATTTCTGACTGGCAGTGAACTTTCTGCGTGGATCGCTTAAATAATCATCAAGACCGGCTTGACGTTCGGCTGCCAACTGCTTAGCTGCCAACCTCTGTTCTTCAGTTTCTTCTGCCATACGCTGTTGTGCTGCACGATGTCTAGTTTCAACATTCATCGGATCATTGGTAGGATCACTAAACTCCCTGCCAAACTTGTTCCCCAGTTTGCCCCTTAAATCAAACACAATAGTCATAAGCATCGTTACATCCCCCTGCAACTGATTGATAGTTTGATCTCGAACATCTAAACGATTCTGCAGAGAGGCAATATGAGCATCCTTTAACATAACCTCCTGTTCCAGCACAACGACCTGTTTCTTCAAATCAAATACATCCACCTCTATATCATCATCATCACTGTCCAATTCCCCAAACTTGAATGCCCTCTTCTCAGATCTACGCACATAATCATCAACAACATCATCAGAATAACCGACTCCACTACCACCCACTTCCGAACCAACGACACCTGATGAACTACCTCCAAATTCCATCATTTGCAATGTTGTGTCAGCAGGAATTGATACAACTGTGGACTGTGTAATGATAGGAGCGGTTTGCTGAGCAGAAATAATAGGCATGCCAACCATCGATGTATGAACAACAGATTCAGCAACAGTAACCTCAGCAACAGTGATCTCAGCAGCAGTAGATGTAATCAAATTAGAAGCAGCAACAGTAACAACAACAGGAACTTCAGGTGTACTAGATGAAATGCTCGGCCCAGTTCTTCACCTCTTGATCAACGGTACCTCATCTTCTTCGTCTTCGTCATCTTCTTCAGTCTGAGCAGTTGGTGCAACAATAGACGGAATGTCAAGTGGGGGATCAACCTGTTTCTCTTAGATATCCTTCAATTGAGCAATCAAGGCTGCTAGGTTTTCAGACGACAACTCGGGTAGAACAGGAGTCAAAGTGGCATTGAACGCATCAAGATCATCCAGAAAGGCTTGGCCAACATCATCCTCAACAGCGGTGACTAAATCCTCTACTTCTATCTCCTTTTCTTTTGCCGGTATATCGTGTTCTTCAGCCACTATCGCGTTTACTGGAGGAGGAGGAGGTGGTGGAGCATGCAAACCAACAACTTCAGAAAACTTTCCAAACTTCTTCGAGGAAAGCGACCTACAAGTACCGTCTTCGAAGTAGAGCGATTCTTCTTCATTGTTACAAAAATAGTAGGCCCCATTGGCTTCATATTCAGTAGATTAGCTTCTGTAGCATTCTTCACCAAATCTGGATAACGGGCATCAAGTATCAGCTGGATAAAATGTGGGTATAACAGAAACATCCGTTTCTTGGACTGCTCTAAGATTTTCTTCATGTTATCAAAGATATAACTAGAATAGTTATACTTCCAGTCCATGACTAATGAAACTATCGCAGATGTCTGGGCCTGATTTGGCTGATCCAGTCCGCCCTTGTTTTCTGACACACACTACATGAACATGTGTATGAGTAACCTCCAGTATGCCGGAAACATCTTCTTCAACAGTGGCGGATAAGAACCCTCATATCCCATCTCCATAAGTACAGGCAGCACCTTCTCTTTAACGTAAGTAGTTGGATCACTGAAAGTATCTGTCAGCTGTAGTACCGCTCTCACACAAGCCTCATTTACCACAATCTCCTTCCCTTGAATCTGCAAACGTATAAAAGGTCTACCATCTTCACCCCTTGGCTGAATACGTGCTCTTTTCCAAAATGAGTGGACTAGATCTCTGTATATCACGGGTTTAGCACGAAGGGCGTAGGCAATTCTGCAAGTGTTGAGCCCCACTATCATCGCCTGGAATTCCTGAAAGTACTCAGCTGGCGGGTCTGAGAGATACCCGGCCTGGTTGTGAAACTGTTCCTCAACCAGCGTCACCACGTCAAAAGCTTCTTCCACCATATTTGTTAAAAATCAACAAGGTTAAAACCAACTAACAGAAGTTAACAGAGTTTAGCTATATGGAAATTAAAACTAACTGAATAGGTCAAACAGAAGTCAAGGTTCAAATTAATACTAGTTCAAATTAATTAAGGTGTTCAACAGTTGAAAAGGTCCAAAATTTCACATCCGGATTATTGACAGTTCAAAATGAATCCGGAATAAACACTTTCATCAATCCGGATTGAAGGAGGTCAAATAGTATGGTCAAAGATACAATCCGGATTATGTATCTCGGATAGATATGCATCCCGGATGAAGATCCAATCTGAAATGATATCCGAGTTCATCATTTCAGATGAATACCAATCCAGAATATAATCTGAAATGCTTAGAATTTGAATATCAATCCGGAATGTAATCCGAAATGCATTAAATATTCATTAATTTCATCCCGAATACACATGTACCTAATTCGGAATAAGCTGTCTAAAATGCTTAATTCGAGAGAGAGAGAATCAGAGAAGACAATTGTAATTCGGATTTCGGATAATCCGAAATGAAATTAGAGATGCCAATATATATTTCTGAAATGGGCTTGGGCCTGGGATGTTGAATCCAGATTGGGCTTGTGACAGGCCCAATCCGGAACAGTAACACAGTGGGCCTTTCCGGAAAAGCCCAATCCGGAACAGTAACCCTTTTGGCCCAAGTGAGCCCAATTCGCAACAGTGACATAATCTTTAGTTTTCAGACTTTAAACCAATTTCATTAGGCTGGCCCAAATCCCAAAGCATACTGGGCCAGTCCAATATCTCTTGACATAAAAACATCCCACCAAAATTTATCAAGTAAACTAACCAAGCATCCAACCATCTTTTAACATTTCACAATGAGAACTTATTAAAACAGACATAAACAGTTAACACAACCTTGCTAAGGGATCAAATCGTTTCAAACGCTAACTAAGGAACATTTTTCAGTATGAGCAGGTTCAGTTGGTCTAAGCGATTGTCAATATATTTGTCCACTTAAATCTAAAACTCAACCCTTGTAGTTCAGGCATCATGATACGCTTAAGGTAATTTTATTCTAAGATACTCGTGTGTCCCATACGATGACGTACCCCCGCGAACAAGGTAAGCACAACAGTTCATCGTAGAAAGTGAGTATACCGTGGTCATCCTTTATTGTACAATATCAGACTATTGGTGAACAGGTCAGTACTTCCGTACAGCGGAGAGACCAATAGTGACTGATGAGGGTTAGGCAAATACCTTATGAGGTACGTAAGAACATAGAAAGAAACTTTTGTTCTCTTAGGTCTTGGCCTTTCCATTTGGCTCTTTTATAAAGATATCCTGACTGTGCCTAGGTCTGCATATAATCTGGATGCAACAGAAGGGCAGTCAAGATATCCCCGGATGACTCAACAGCATAAAGACCCGAAACCTCAGATGTTGGCTATCTATCAACGCAAGATTCAAGACCATAAGATCATACGCCTACAGTAAGTGACCCACTGAGAACAAAGTTCGTTATGTTTATATCATTTGACTTTCCCCATCCGGTTGAGTTTTAGACCTACCGACACATCACTTTCGATCCAAATCTTTTCCGCTTCTATACCTTACATATGTTAGTCAAACATTTTATCACGAATATTCATTTCATTTCCCTATCCTTGCAAAACCTTATTTTTAAGATTTCTCCCCCTAAATTTGTGCATAGATATATGAACAAATTTATGAAGCAACGAAAAGAAAAGAAAAAACAGTAAACAAACATGAAGATAGCAGATGCCTAGGTAGAAAACGAAATCATTTTGAGAAGATCCAACGGGTTTCGTGAACAAATCCACCACATTTGCATCAGTGTGGATTTGCTCAAGCTTTACGAGACCCTTTTCATAGCAATCAAAGATAAAATGAACTTTAATATTGATGTGCTTGGTTTTAGAGTGGAAAACATGGTTTTTGACTATTTGGATTGCGGCATCATTATCACAATAAATTGTTGTGTTTAGATAAGTCAAACCATAATCCGCAAGCTGATTTTGCATCCACAAAACCTGGGAGCAGCAAGCAGAAGCTGCAACATATTCTGCCTCAGCAGTGGAAAGCGAAACCATCTGTTGCTTCTTGCATTGCCACGAAATTAAGCGATCTCCCAGAAATTGGCAACCAGCCGAAGTTGAGCGCATGTCCCTATCTGTACCTCCAAGATTACTGTCAGAGAAAGCAAACAGTTCAAATTCAGAATTTTTAGGATACCAGAGGCCCAGTGATGGAGACCCTTTGAGGTACCTAAAAATTCGTTTAACAGCATGTAAATGAGAAATTGCCTGATAACGAGCACACTGGCAGATGGCAAACATGATGTCTGGCCGACTAGCAGTGAGATACATGAGTGATCTAATCATTGACCGATACATGGTAGGATTAACAGGCGTCCCTTCAGCATCTTCATTTAGCAGAGGCCGTTCTGCAATAGGGGACGCCATAGGCTTGGAATCTGTAAGCTTGAATTTGGCAAGAACGTCGTGTACGTATTTTCCTTGATGAAAGAGTATACCCTGTGGGCTCTGACGAACTTGAATTCCTAAAAACATGGTCATCTCCCCCAATGAGCACATCTCAAATTTCTTCTTCATGATTTCTTCGAATTCACGGCACAAACCATCATTGGTGGAACCAAAAATAATATCATCAACGTAGATTTGGACGAGGATAATGTCCGTATCACCGCATTTGTAAAACAGAGTTTGGTCAATGGTTCCCCGTGTGTAGTCATGAGCAAGCAGATGCTCTGTAAGAGTAGCGTGCCATGAGCAAGGCGCTTGATGCAACCCGTACAAAGCCTTGTCTAGTTTGTAGGCATAATCTGGCTTGTCAGGATCAGTAAAGCCCAGTGGTTGTGCCACGTATATTTCCTCTTTCACCTTGCCGTATAGAAACGCAGTCTTAACATCCATTTGATAGACAGTAAATTCCATGTAAGATGTGTATGCCAAGAAGATACGTATAGCTCCAAACACACGACAGGTGCATAGACCTCATCATAATCTAAACCTTCAATCTGTCGAAACCCCTGAACCACCAGTCTAGCTTTATTCCAAACGATAACTCCAGTGTCATCCTACTTGTTGCGAAAAACCAGCGAGTTCCAAGAGCACGCTTTCCCTGAGGGAGCTTCACTAATTGCCAAACACCAAGTTTTTCAAATTGATTTAGTTCCTCGTGCATGGCATCAATCCAGCTGGTTCCTGCAAGGCAACATCAATACTTTTAGGTTCAATGTGGGAAATAAAGCAAGAATAGAGACATGTATTGATATCCCCAGATTGGCTGCGTGTGTGAACAGCAGCGTTGACAGGGCCAATGATATTCTTAACGGGGTGATCACGCTGTAAACGTTGCGGTGACACTAGCTGAAGCAACTCCAGATGTCCCCCCCTCAACAGAGGCACCAGTAGAAGTATGTGGTGAGGAATCCACCGCACAATCGAGGGGAGTTGGCTCGGGTAACAAAGATAACCCAAAACATTAGGGGTAAGGCCTTCATTTGTCGTAGGAGGCTCTGGATCAGAAACCACATTGTCAGGATGATTCGGCTGAGCAGGCGAAGAGATAGGTGGGTTTTGAGAATGCAAAACTGTGTAGGAAGACGAGACAGTGTCATTGAATCCAGGAGGATCCACACTTAGCTGCTTTAAAGTCTCATTTAGCACGGCAGCGTCAGCATCATCTTCAGAGGTAATGGACACCGTTGGAAGGAGAGAATTCGAACTATTTCCTATAGGCACATTAGAAGACACATCAAAATGATTAAATAAAGTGGAGTAGTCATACAACCAGTCGGGACCAATACGTTTGTCCTTGGGATTTTCCTCCAGCCAACCTACATTGTAGGTTTCAACCACCATCTTCTTGATCTTGTTATAAACGCGATATGTTGTATTTTTAGAATAACCAACGAAAATGCAAGGATCCTCGCGTGCTTCAAACTTTCCTTTAGCGTCCATGAGCAGGAGTACACAAGGACATCCAAATTTGCGGAAATGCTTGACCGAAGGTTTGCGACCTTCAACCACTTTGTCGGGAGTCTTCATGTGGCGTTTGTTGATCAGGGCATGATTCTGAATATAGCAGCAGTGTTAATTGCTTCAGTGCAGAAGATGAGAGGTAGCTCGGATTCAACCAGCATAGTGTGTGCAGCCTCAATAAGTGTGCGATTTTTGCGTTCTGCAACCCATTTTGTTGTGGGGTTCTAGCAGCACTGAACTGTCGGTCAATCCCCTTGGAGGAGCAGAAAGAGTTTAAGGTAAGATTCTTAAACTCCATCCCATTATCACACCATATAGCCTTCACCGTAGAATCTGTCTGGTTTTCCATAAGCGTGACAAATTGTTTGACTAGCTCAGCGGTTTCACTTTTATGTGTGAGAAAGAAAACCCATGTGAATCGAGAGTAGTCATCAATAATAACCAGACAGTAAGCCTTCCCTCCAATGATGCGGATGTCTGTTGGACCGAAAAGATCCATATGGAGTAGTTCTAAGACCTGAGAAGTGGAGGGTATGGCTTTGGTTTTGTGTGGCTGACGATGTTGTTTCCCACGCGCACATGATTCACATTTTTCGATCTGCATGAAGTCACAAACTGGTAGATCTCTGACTAAACCACCTTTTGCAAGACGATTTAAATTCTTCATGTTGATGTGACCCAGTCTGCAATGCCATAGCATGGCGTCATGTTCGGCTGTCGAAGAGAAAAGGCAAGTGAGCTTGTCAGAAGGAGCCTGGTTCATATCGATTACGTACGCATTTCCTTTTCATGCAGCTTTCAGAAGAATCCAATCATCTGGAATGATTAAACCTGGTTTTAGCACATAACATCCTCTCTTTGTAAAGAGAATATCCAAATGATTGTCGCAGAGTTGAGACACACTCAACAGACTGTGCTTCAATTCTGGTACATAATTGACATTCTTAAAGCTCAAGGCTCCATTGCGTTGCCACTCATTGTAATTTTCCCTGTTACTCCACCTGCGAAGGAAACAAACCCGCCATCGAAAAACTGAATGTCATTCAACTGTGAGATGTCTCCTGTCATGTGCCTGGAACAGCCGCTATCAATATACCATAATCGAACAAGAGCGCGCCAGAGCTGTTCCTGCACAGTTCAACAAGTTTTAGTTAGAAACGGGAACCCAAGCCATGGAAGATCTGGGTTTCCCATTTGCATCAGCATAAGTAACCTCACGAAAGATCAAATTAGTTGAGGATGAGGTTGATGATGCTTTTGATTTATTAGACCAGGGGTTAGCAGACTGATTCTTGGCCACTAATTTAGGCCTCCAGGTTAGCGAATCAGACCACTGCACATTCCTAGGAGTGCTAGAGGGATTCTCGGAAACTGAAGGTCTCAAGGGTTGAACAGTTTGTTTCTTGGCCAAGTTCCAGTCTTGATTAGAAGACTTAGCCACAAATCGAGCCGTAGTTTGGTGATTAGGCATGGCCTTCTGATGTCTGGAGTACAAAAGTTTAAAAGAGGTAAAGGTCTTTTGACAATTTCGAGCAATGTGCCCGGGAGATCCACAATTGAAACAGGTCTGCCTCTTCTGGAAGAAAACAGTCCGTTCAGCTTGGGAAATTCTGGGCAACTTGTCTGTCAGTTTCTTGCTGGTGTTTACTGACGACTGATGCACGGTCTTGGTCTTGACGGTGTCCTGCGCACAACCATCAGTACACTTGTTATTTTTGCGATTTGAATTGAAAGATTTGGACATGGAGATTTTGGCAACATTTTAACTGATATCTGTTCAGCTGGTTTCTTAACAGATTCAGTGTGTGACTGCTGAGTTAATTCCTCAGTTTGATTAGAAGACTCTGCAGTTGCCGTTCAGCTGTTGCAGACACTTGTTTAGTTTTCTTCTTTTTAGATCGGCGTGTTCTCCTCTTTTTAGTCTTACTCTCCAAATCACACTTCATGACAGCTTCTGTAGAGGACACGAGTGGCTCTCCAGGGACATCCAGTTCTAAAATTTCAGCAGATGAATGTGGAACCTCGCAATTTTGAGAAGTTTGAGGTTTCGATTCAAGATCAGGTTTAAAATTTTCGTTTGAATCAATTGGAACAGTGTGTTCATCTTCTGTCATTTCAGAATCAGTCCCTTGTGTTGAGTCACCCAAGTCTTCTAGAATTATATCACCATCAACATTGACAGAAACAGTTGGTTGGTCGTCCTTCACAGTGTCAACCCTAGGAGAGGCATCAACAGATGCAGCCTCTGAAGATGACCATCTGGTATCCTCAGTTGAAGATGAACATTCGGTATCCTCAGCTGAAGCTGATGAAGCTGAATCATCTGTTGATGCAGACCCTGTAGCTAAATTCATTTTCGCATCACACAAGTTATCACAGTTATTGGCATTGTTCAAAACATCAGAATTTGATGAAAAATCGGAATTAAAACTGTCTAAATTCTCAACACAACCAAAACATTTGAGCATGTAAATTGTTCAGCAAGAAATTGATTTAAAATGTCAAAAGCAGGTTTGTAAAATGCATAATCATCAGCTGGATTGTCTGAATGTGTATTCAGACATTCCTCTTCATCACCCTGTGTGATATCCTCAACTAAAATTTCTTCTACACAGGAGTTAGACATATTAGTATCGTTCACAAAGTTAGTTTGAGCAACAGAAGATTCTTTTTCATTAGGTTTTGTGGAGGATGTGGATGTTTCTGCCTCAGACACTTCTTTCTCCAATCCAATTGTACTTTCAGATGGATGATTACCAGTCTCACGAGGAAGTGATGTAGAAGCCACAAAAACATCATCCCTCTTGAGTTCAGTGGGTTTGGAGAACTTAGGGTAATAGGGCGTCCATGGTTTGGATAGGTAATCTGACGGTTTACCATACATCATTTTTTTAGCATTTTCTATTTCTTCCTTAGATTCAGGCATTTTAGTATAGTTATGATTATATGGTGGAGGCGCCCTATTGTACCCAAGGCCTTTAGTAAAGTTCTTTTGATAATTAAGCTGGAGGTCACATATATCCTTGACTAGTTTACTGGAAGTTTCAAATTTCTTAATATTTATTTCATTTTCTTGAAGCTTCCCTGTCAAGGAGTTCAGCTTGGCAAAGGCTGCTTGAAGTTCTACGTCCTTTTCAGCTAGTTTTAGCTTGTAGTCGTAGACCCAACATTGTTGTTGGTTCAAGTCTAGCTTTAGCTGAGCCACATCCTGTTTCTGAGCCTCGACCTTCTCCATAAGAAGCTTGTTCTTATGTTTAAGGGCGATGTTCTGTGACGCAACTTGTTGATATTCAGCCACTAGAGTTGAATTGTGGGCACGCATTTGTGATAATTTAAAACGACAACTATCAGAACAAAGTATTCGATTTATCATTTCTGAAAGATCGAGAGTCTCAGTTGTCTACGCCATCATGTAGTGGTTGCTGTTCTTGGATAGATTCAAGGTTTCCATTTGAGCTGCAGCATCTGCCTAGTTGAAACCCTCATGCTGTTGGGCCACCAGTGCTGTAGACTTCCCGCCTGAGCTACTTGATGGACTCGTATTTGACTTGGAAGGAGAGACGGGAACCAGCTGTCTGTCACTGCTCTGTATATCAGGGACCCTGGATGATACATACACTGACGGTGGCTTCTTGCATTCCCTAGCGAAGTGTCCTGGTTCGTGACATCGGTAGCATCTAAGTTTGTCCTTTGTGAGACCAGTCTTCAGGTTTGACAAGGGTTGCCTTCCATACTTTTTCTGAAACTTGTTGACCCGAAAAGCAGCCATTGCTAAATTCCAGGAGACATCGATCTCGTCCAGGTCCTCCTCCATGATTTGATCAACTTCGGTTGGAAGAATTGATGGAGGGGTCAGATCGCCTGCCAGGAAGGCGTTTAAGCTTTTGATCATTGATGGAGCAATAGCCAGTTTCTCTTCGTTTTCCTTAGTGAGAAACGTAGAGTTGGGCGCGGGTTGAGCAGATCCAGGGACTGGTGCAGCAGTTTGAGGAATGGCGCCTTGTTGCACTGTTTGAGGAGTTGCAGGACTAAAAACCACATTAGGATACTGAGCATGGTACTGTGTGTGAACTTGAGCAGCTGAAACCGTTGTAGGATTTGGAGATTGAAAACCATACACATACTGAGTGTTCTGAGGCGTGGCAATAGGATTGTACACCACATTTGATCCACCCGGTGCTTGTGCATTTCCTTGCAGAGGACTATAGACGAGATTCTGTGAGATCAAAGCCGCGTTTTGCCCTGTCATCCCTGCGGCCATCAAACTGCTTTGATGGTTGATCTCCCTCTGCTTGTTGTCAATTTCACATGATTTGATAGTAGCTATCATCTCAGTGAGAGTGACATCATTTAAGTTCTTTGTCTTTTTTATCATGCCCACGTCTGCATCCCAACTTTTGGGCAGTGAATTCAATAAATGTCGGTTCATGGCGCTGTTGGTGAGGGGGATCTCAGCTGAAATCATCTGGGAAACCAGCTTGATATAGCGATGTATCTGGTTTTCGATGGTTTCCCCATATATGTGATTGAATAAGCTGAATTGCTGATTCAGCTGATTCACCCTACTTGCTTTCATGCCGGCTTTTCCTTCGTAGAGATTTTGCAACTCACTCCAAACCTCCTTTGCATTTTTACAATTTCTGGCCGCGATAGAAATATCAAGTCCTAGAGCTATGGTTAGAGTTGTGGAAGCCTTCTCATCTTCCTCTATGATCTTGATGTCCTCTGGAGTCCATAGGTGCATGGGCTTGGGAATTTTCGTTTCAGGATCTTGCTCTGTGATGTACACAATGGTTCTTGGACCATTCATGATGCATCTCCACACGCCGGGTTCTTTTGCCTTGCAGTACTGTTCGAAGCGAAACTTCCACTCGTAGTATTCATCTCCGTAGAATAAACCTGGCACTTTGGTGGAAGTGCCAATCACCTTATCCAACTCTTGGTGGAGGGCTAATTTTACGATTGTAGTGCAGCTAGTGTGGCATTTGTCAGATCTTGTGCGGTCATGAATCCAGCCATTGAACTTTAATTAATTAAAAATTTACCAAATTGATTTAAAGCTTAATTAATTTTAAATGATTCTGATGAACAATCTGAATCCGGAAAGGTTAAATCTGTGGTCAAAGATGGTCAACCCGGAAAGATTTTCTGAAATGGCAATCCAGAAGTCAAAGTTGGTCAACCCGGATAGATTTTATGAAATAATAAGCAATCCGGACTAAAGAATCCAAAATGAACAATCTGGATTGCTGAGTCCAATTTGAAGATCCGAAATAGAGAACCCAAGTAGAAATCCGAAATAAGAAGACCGAAATGCAGATCCGAAATCCAAATCCGAAATGGAGAATCCGAGATGAAGATCCGGAATAATCAACTCTGAATTTAAATCTGGAATCAAGAATCCGGAACGAAGAATCCGAAATGCCTGTCTTATCTTCTAAAGATCCGAAACAGTGATCCAATCCGTAACAGTGGCCCCGCCTTTTCTGCAACCGAATTCCGGAATTCAAGGAACTCAAATACCGCAACAGTAACTCGGATCACAATCCGGAACAAGCAACAGTCTGGGATTAATCCGAAATGGACGATCTCCTTCGTGTTCTTCGGAATCCGGAACAGTAGTAAATCCGAATTATGAGAACCTTCTTCGTGTTCTTCAGAATATGGAACAGTGCCAGATCCGAAATCTTCACAGATTCTTCGAGTTCTTCGGAACAGTAGCCTCCGACGATGAACAATGATCTGGAACACCAAAACCCGATCCAACTAGCAGCAACACACTTCAAAAACTTCTTCAATCAGCAATACTCGGAGCCTGTATTAGAACAGCATGCTCTGGTACCAATTGTAAGTCCCGTTAACGGATCAAACAGGTATCACTAACTTAATCAATAGTGGAAATTTTGATTAGGAAGAAGAACAACTTGAATAACTTCAATAATTGTAACTTGCATACACCAAAGATGTCAGATACAAGTTTTTGCTATCAACTCTCTAACCCCTACTAATTGACCTAGCCCCTCTATTTATAAACATCATAAAACCCATAAGTACAACCCTAGGCCCATTAGACACTAGGAAGCCCACACTAACCCCAAAAGCCCAAATACACCATAAATGAATAAACCTTTAAAGCTCCAAGCCCAACAGCCCCTGAAACCTCTTTCCTCCTTGCTAGACCAAATCTACTCTTGCATTTTCATTATATTTATTCAAGATGCTCAGTTCAACATGAAAACATTTTTGACCAATTAAGAAGTAGCTTTCACGCACATCTATAAGTATATGTCTTGTTCTTGCCTTCTTAATTAAAATAAGACCTTCATACATTTATCAATCATGGTGGATCGGTTAATTTCCATCTCACACATGTGTCATACATAATATTCCATTCTAGCGTTAGTCACATGAGTACCTATCGTGGGTTTACCTCGGTGTTCTATTATTAGCATTCCTTCGGGGTACTTTCGTTGGCACATAATAATTTGGACCATCTACATACTCCTTTTACCAACATTCATTTAAGTTGAACATTATCACTAGGTAACTAGTATTTCATTCTCGTTTATCTTTAGCAAACCACTACATTCCATCACTAACGTTGCTCCTAATTTCTTTCATACCCACATGGGAAGTGAGCATTTGATAGTACACATTACTGTAAACATTCAACTATTTATTAATACTACAACATAAATCCCATTTTCATACTTCCTTTTCCGTACTCAACACGAGGATTTAGCATCATGCTACATTTTCTACCGTTACTTGTACTATGCACGCCTTTCGGTTTAACATCGAATCATTTCATTCATGTCACTTTGTTCTCCACCCTCTTCACGCACTATTTATTCTATATAAGTAATTATGTCGTGCAAATTCATCGTACGGGCGTTTAACCAATACCCGGAATTTTCACTCAAGGCATTTTGATATTTCCTTTATATGACATGAATTTCTTCTTATGTTGACTGTTAAAAGTCAAACATTCCATACCATACCATATTTATCCTATTATTCATTTCCTTACTTTCTCTGTCGTATTCAATCTATCAATTCCTACTTATCATTCACGAGTTAAACATTTTACTAACCTTTCTTTTATTGCATAAATCATCGATCCGCGATTCGGATTGGCCCACTTCTTCATGAGTCCAAGCCATAATTGAATTGACCTCGTCCATCCATGTGATGAGCTTTCGCTCATGCACACCCTTTTTCCAACTCTACCAGCTTTACTCACAAAGAGTTCTACCATTCTTATCTATAAAATGAAGGATTAGCACATTTCATTGACATTCCTTCAGGCATGGCGTTTATCAAATCGTCTTGTTTGCATACTAGCCATTTTCTAAATTCTTTTAAAACATTAGTTCGTTTGACCATCCATAACGGGTCAATACATGACCATTCTTTAACATATTAATTTCCTTTATTCGACTCGTTCATAACGGGTCAATACATAACCATTCTTTAACATACCAATTCCACTTGGTTCTTCATTGTATTCAGTGTTAATTCACCTATGTTCTTTCGCAAATCTCTTACTAATGGGTATCCTACATTACGCATTGCATTCCTTACGTAATACTTTCAAAATTTGTAAATAATTATTTACCAACTTCTGCAGTTTGACTTTTCTAGGTCAAACTACCATTTATTATTTATTGATTACATATTTTGGGGTGTGTGTGTTGTACTTACCTCCAAACAAAACATGCTTACAAAAACATCATCCCATTGTTTTAGCATTTCTTGCACGACCTTACTTTCCATCCATCCTTAAGCCATGCATCTGGGCCGTAGCTTGTTGCTCGCCCCAACTCTCATGAGTTGATTTCTAATATTCTTTCTTTCGATAAAATTTATGTTTGTGTGCCAATTCCGATCATTCACTTGTTATACTATCGTCATTTACTTTATGCTTACTCATATGACCCAATTGACTCCATTATGGTTGAACTGCCAACAGATTCTTATGTAGGTTAATTTCATTCTTTCTATGTTTTAAATCTGTCTCACGGATTCAGACATTTCTTTCATACTTTTCATTCTTTCTATGTTTTGAATCCGTCTTACGTATTCAAATGTATCGTTCTTTTATGTTTTGATTCCGTCTCGCGGATTCAAAACTTTAATTCCTACTTGGTTGATCCGTTCTTACTTACGAACTCATACCTTTTCATCCTTATCATTCATTCTTACTTGTTTAATCCGTACTCACTTACGGGTTCAAACATTTTCATTCTTACCATTCATGCTTTTCTTTCATGCCTTTCATTCTTACAAGTTTGACCCGTACATCAACTACGGATTCAAACTTGTTCATTCATGCTTTTCTTTCTCATAGAGTACTCTCAAATTCCTGATAGTCTTACAACTCCTTTCGCCTACACGTCCACCTACTACCCAATTCTACAGACATACCTGCGATGATTATCATGGTCTCACGAATGTCATATGCTTCTTGCGTACTGGCAAGGTGTGCAATCCACATGCTAGTTCCATGCCTTCATGTAGTCATCACCTTATGTCCGAAGAAGTGGGTTTCAGTTCGTGCAACATCTTTAAAACCTTACCTGCCTTTCGTTTAATATTTACCCTCCCCAAGGAGATTCTTCCTTTTACCTTTAAAACCGGTACCCATATATATATTAATATTGTGTACCTGGGTCCATCCATTTAATTCATGATTTGGTATTCAACCCAGACGGCATCCTCGAATCATCCTCATCAAACACATAAGCTTACCTTGCATATACAATACCATTAGCTTCTTTATATGAATACATAAGTACACGCTTTCATTCAGTTTCTATCTTTGGATCTTGATCAAGTCTTGGATTGTACGGGTTCCTTGTCACAAGAGAACACGGGTTTGAGTTCAAGTACTTACCTTTTCATACTTAATTCTCTCAAACCAGGGCTCTGATACCAACTTGTAACACCCTAACATGTTTTAACGAAAAATACGCAACGAAAATGTGAACTAAAAAAATCTTTCGTTATAACATTTTAACCTAATAGAAACCATTGGAATAATCCCTTTTTCAATATAGTGTCCTTCATTCTTCTTTAAAAGATAAAACACAATCTAAGATTATAAACTTTATGACCTTGCCCCCGTACAAACCACATACTTTGACTCGATCATCCATCGCTTACACTCCATAGTAATGATAATTCCGTGCAACCTGCATGTCACACCCCGACCCGCAGCGGAATAAGAGTCGGGGCATAATTGGGTTATCACCAAAGCTCATGACATTTACTAATATGTTTCATATTTAATAAAGTCAAAGTTACATTTTCAAATATCCAAACATGTTCATTCAATACAAAGGAAATAAACCAAACATAACAATCCCAACTCTAAATCGTTTTATTCTTCTAGTCCAAGTCCTATGTGTTCCTAGCTGCTGCTGGTTCACCTGTATCATGTGTAAAATGGGGGTTTTTGGGTCAACATAAGTTGGCGAGTGAACCTTATTAGATAAACATTTATTAATGAATTTATGGTTAGTTTACCAATGAAAAATTGTGCATAATCATAGATGAGCAAATGTAAACAATCAAGCAATGGCAAATAGCAGTCACAACTATAACATACAATAACATATGGCAGCATACATGAACATACCAACATCATACTGTAAATAACATAAATGAAACTGTGCGATCAAGGCTCAATCAAACGGAGCCGATCGTATTGCATGTACTGAAAATGAAAATGTCTGTGCGATCAAGGCTCAATCAAACGAAGCCGATCGTATGTGGGCACGCCAGGTTCAACCTCATAATGAAATGGGGAACATGCTCAACGCTCATTATGTAATGGGGAGCGGCAGCCTATGAAATTGCATGTACTGAAAATAATAAACTTGCATCCAACAATAACAACACAACAGGAAACAAACTGTATACACTAGTTCATGATATGATGTATGCACAATGGTTTAAGTATATAATATATATATCAAGACACATGATACACCCCAAAACGTGATTAAAACGGGGAATTTATAAAGATTCACTCACATTGGGTGCGTTGGATTGGAGATGGTGAGATGCGTACGAATTAGATGAGCGGACAACGAGAAATACTAACCTAAATAATAACGGAAAAAATATATTAAACAATTGGATTTTATTAAGGATTTTAATGAAATTTTTAGATATATTTTTGTGAGTTCAAGGCCATTTTCTATCTTTAAAAATGTTATTTTTAAGTATTTTTAATTGATTTTTAAATTAAATTAAATAAATAAAAATATAAAAAAAATTGTTTATTTAGCGTTGACCGTTGACCATTGACCGTTGACCGGTTCGGTCAGCGAATTAATCTGCGCCGGGTGAGGCTCGAACCCGAGACCTCCTGTTCGCGTGCACGCAGCTCTACCAACTGAGCTACGTGTTTAACCCGATATAATCTTGTTTTTATTTATACTTATACACTTATTCAGTTCACCCGGAATTCTCTTTAATTTCAAAAACATTTTAATTCAACGGACCGGTGTAAGTGACGGGTTTCGAACGCGCGACGTATGGTTCATGTTGCACACAGTCCACCGCTGGACTGTGTGTCTAACCCGGTTATTATCTCGGTTTTTATTATACTTAACAACTAACTGAGTTAACCCAGTTTAGTTTTTGATCAAAAAGGCATTTTATTACACAAGGTGTGCGTGGAGCAGGGATCGAACTCGGGACGTGTATGGTTTTTGTTTGCACACAGTCCACCGCTGGACTGTGTGTCTAACCCGTTTATAATTCCGATTTTAATTAATCTTATGTCATCACTGAACTCGTCTTCTTCATTACAAATGCAGACATCAATCAAAACAACCGATACGCGATTAATTTAGTTAATGAACATGATGTCCAGTTTGAATGCATTGAACCGAAAAGTTTGGGGAAAGAAGATACCGAACAGATCGTCTTCTTCAGAGAATCCGGCGAAACTTGTCGGCTCTGTTTTTGGAACCTTCGGCTGTGAGAATCAATTAACAGGTTTAAGGGATTAGGTGTGAAATTGAACTAATGAGTATTGATTATCAACACGTTGGAATGAGCATACCGGTAATCAACGAGTTTCCGACAATTCCAGAAGTTTTCCGGCGAAAACAGAAAGTCCAGCAATGTCGTCTGTGGTTGATTATGAGCGATGGGTTAATGTTAGTAAGGTTCTAACAATTGATTGAAACCGTAAAGTAGAAGTATTTTAACCGGTTTGAGTTGAATACGGTTTTCCGGCGACTTTTGCAGAAAATTCCGGCGAGCTGTTTTAGGCGTTCTGATGGTCTGAAAATGCAACGAAAATGAAATGGGGTATTGGTATGATATCTCTGAGTCGCGAGAGTGGTCTGAAGTTTGTGTAATTCTGGACTTGATGATTTTTTTCGGTTTTAAAAACCGACAATGATGAGTCTTTAAGTTTAATCAATTTCCGATTTGATTAAAAACCGTCGGTGCATCGGTTATAAACTGAATGTGTGAATAAACAACGAATTGACGATTGGTTTGCCGATTACCGTTTCTCAAATAGCGCAACCGGTTTTAACTGGGTTTGTGTATAAATTTCGTTTGTGTTTCTAGAGTTAGCAGAAAACACAATGTGGCGGAGTGGTCTTGGGAGTGAGTGTTAAGTTGCTGAAGTGGTGTCTTGGCTGACCCGGGTTCGAGTCCCGGCAGCATTATAATTTTTTTTATTTTTTTTATTTTAACTTTTCATCAAATATAATTTTTATAGTTTAGTTTATTTATTAATTATGTATTGTTTTAAATCAAAATAATCATAAATATTCGACATAACTTTTATAACTTGATATTCGATTACAAAACAGAGCGGGTTTTGAAAACCCGATTTTTACAAATGTTACACTGCAATCACCACATACAACCGCATCATTAATATTTGGTGACATTATACACAATCTAATCATACGTAATTAAATGACCATGCCAAATTCTTTCTACTTATACTAATTATCATGGTTATCTTTCTAGGTACAATCCTGCATCCCAACGTCAAATCTTTATAAGAACAACAATAGTATATCGGCACTTTCATTTCATCTCAAGGCATAACATTATTGACATTAATACTCAAACGTATTGAAGCCATTTATACATATATACAAAGATATCTCCATAGCCAAGCTCTTACGTACAACTTTCATTCTCATATACTCATACTAACAATTCATCGTAACAGTCTACCTTACGTATAAGTCTCATACTTACAAACCTATGCGCATGCTTATTTCTATACATGCTTACCTATGGATTCCACCACTAGCATGTAAGTAAGCCATACACATACATGCTTACATACTTTGTCACACCCCGGATTTCTTATCCAAATCCATACACCAGTGGGCCCGGGTGGAGAGTATCGTGACGTCAGTTGATAACATCATTGTCAATTAAACACGGCATAGCGGAAGTCTTTGAGTAAAATTACTATTACAAACCAAATGTTCAAAATATAAAATAATATACAGGCTCGTAATAGAAGATCCACAGGCGAATCATAAAATGTACAAAGAAAGAATACAAAACAGACTTTAGGGCAGATCTAAGGATTTGCAAGATCCTCTTATTTCACTACCGAGCAGCTTCCGGCCTATTTCGTATTGTACCTGCAATCTTAGTCTTTTGAAAATACGTCAGCTTTCGCTGGTAAATACACTCAATTGACTCATTTTGAAAACATTTTAGAAATTAGATTTAAGTGCATAGGGCACAAATCTTTTAAAACTTGGGAAAGTTACTGTGTAACCTTGTTAACATATTCACATGTTTGTCCATACATGCAGGGCCCAGTACAGAGACCGAGACATGATTAAATACACACCACTTAGAACTCACAGAGGAGTTATCCCCAACGTCTTGGGTAATTTGCATTTGAGCGTCTGTCAGGTGTATGCCTACACCCCGCGCTAAGGTCGTGACTATTATCTAATGTAATGAGCCGAGGATATCCAGGACACGGTAATTTAACCCTTGATGTTAAAGTTATCAAACAAAACTGATTAAAACGGAATATGCGGATTTTCTAGACACAATCCGGCATTGGATTGATCCCATTTCCAACCAAGCGGTAATAATTTACCGTATCCCAAGCCCGTATAGGGAAAATAAGTCAAGAGTATTTACCTGAGTTAGCCTTGTTTAAAATGCAAGATTATATCTCAGCCGTATTCAAAATGAGCTAAGTGCAGATAGCATTTACCGGAAGGCTCTAGTCTGGATTATGGCATAAGCTAACCAATTAAATACTAACGGTCTTATTTAAGTCATAGACTTAGACCGAGTAGTGTACAGGATCAAAACGTATAACGCTTGATTAAACGATGATCGGATAGAATGTAGTTTGAACCCGACAAGTGCTTTGACTTGTATAAAATGGGTAAACAATTAACATTCTGGATTTTGAGTTTAAAATGATAAGGTTAAACCCGTTTTGGTTAAATTCCGTAAACTTGTTAGGTATATTAACCGTACGCTTATAAGCGATAATGGGTAACCGGATAAGTCATGGACAAGTTTTATATGCCATTAAACTTTAATGAAGTTCTAATATCAGTAGGACATCAACTCATATGCTCGTTAAGGTTTTAAAATGAAATTATGCCTCATAAGGGCATTTTGGTAATTTCATATCGTATAAAAGGAACATGAATATATTTAAATGTTATAATTATAAGTATTCTGGAAAAATAATTTATTTGTGATATAATATCAGTAGGATATTAATTATATGTGTAATTTTATATTTTATGACCAAACTATGCACCGAAAGGGCATTTTGGTCATTTTACACATAGTTTATACATTATTTGGGATTCTGAGTTTGTATCATATACCTACTGTAAAGATATTTAAAATAAGTTATAAAATCAGTAGGTAACAAGTCTTGGTTGATAGTTATGGTTTAAAACCATACTATACGCCGAAACGACGCTTATGTCGTAAAATGACGATTTATGCGATGTTTAACGAAAACTGATGATAAGGTCAGATTAAAAAGTCTTAGATATGTTATTTAATATAACATATCAGTAGGTAAAAGATTTACCTTGAAAAGATTTGATTAAAACCAATTTATGAGCCACAAGAGCTTTATCGTCATTTATCGACATAATACAAGGACCTGTTTGTAAACTCAGTTTATAACTTGGTTTAACATCCCAAATAATCCTACTTATAACATTACATCAGTAGGAAACTTATTTTCAAGTTCATTATCCTTTAAAACCTTATTTTATGCAAAAAGGGCATTTTAGTCAAAATTGCATAATTACGGAACTTGTGCATAACTTAGATTCTGATAATGATCATGTAATATAACCTCAGGGGGTTATGCTACATTATATTATGATCATAATGCAACTTTAGATCATTATCTAACTAATCTAAATTGGGTCAAAATCGATAGTCAAAGCAGAAGTGAAACTTCACGACTTTCGGTTGAACCGACCTTAGAACTGAAATTGACGAGCCGAACATGTTCTTACATGTTCTAATAATTATTACCAAAATGTTTAAGTGTCAAAACAGGTTTCATAACATATATAAGATCAATTTATGATTTTTTCGAAAAATGGCCTCTTTGACTTTTTAATATCATAACTTTGACCCGTCAATTGGTCTAGCAAACGTGATCTTCAGGAGGTGCCCTTTATAGGGACTCACACCTACCTTATTATGATCACTTAGTCATGTCCATTTCGAACAATGGCCGGACCATAATGGTCTTAGCCGAAAGTCAAAGCGTTTTCCGTAAAACGCTTGACTTTTCGCTATAAAAGCCTATAAACGAAAATGCAATAGCAAGGAACACTTACAAGAGGTTCCTAGAATGCAATAGAACTAAGTTGGATGCTCCTTTCAGTTAGGAACTTCCAGAGGAGGGAGATAGAGTTGAAAATGAGAGAGATGCAAGTTCAAAAGTTGAACCATTGCACCTATTTATAGTTGGAGAGCTTGAAGGGGGTGATTCCAGGTGCTAAGGGGTGTAAGAGAGATCTTACAAGTGTCCCATAACGTGGCATAGCTGTTTGGGAAGCCATGATTTCGAGTAAATGGTTTTTGGCACTTTGTGTGGTGGCCAAGGCAATTTTTCTGCAAATACAATCCTCTGGCAGGCCGCGAGAGGCACAAGCCCTGCCTCTCGCGCCCCGCGAGCGCCCTTAAGCCAGTTTTAAGGTTTAACACTTTTAGCCCCTAAACTTATAAAACCTCTTTAAACCTCCTAAAACACCTTTTTAGCACTTTTAGCCCTCCGTAGCCAATATTTGGCGTACCCGGGATTATGCCCGGACATTGTCGGCTCTTGGTTCGTTAAAAGGTCACTCAGAGGTATAAATTAACATGTTGACACTTTTAATCCCTCCAATGTCCAACTTTCATATAATCACGGATTTAATCCCTCTCGTCCAACAAATGGAACATACGAGAGTTAGGACTTCGTAAAAGATCACTCACAGGCTCGTTATAAGCATGTTGACTCCGATGTCACTCAAAGGCTAGGCATGTTGACACAACTATCACTCAGGGGCCAAGTTTTAAGCATTTTGACACTAACGGTCACTCAGAGGCTATGTTTTAAGCATGTTGACACTAATGGTCACTGAGAGGCTATGTTTTATGCATGTTGACATCAGAAGATCACTCAAAGACTTAGTTTGAGCATGTTGACGCTTTTAGTCCTTATTAGTCTTTAATAGACTAAAAATGAAATACAACAC
This sequence comes from Scalesia atractyloides, assembly GCA_947069175.1. Taxonomy (NCBI): domain Eukaryota; kingdom Viridiplantae; phylum Streptophyta; class Magnoliopsida; order Asterales; family Asteraceae; genus Scalesia; species Scalesia atractyloides. Next base: position 10,085,217 of record CAMTDV010000029.1, read on the forward strand.
GTGTCACTATACTATTGGACACGATTTTACAGGGTGTTACATCCTCACCCCCTTAAAAGAAATCTCGACCTCGAGATTTTATTCAAAAAGATGGGGGTACTTTTGTCGCATAGTGGACTCAACCTCCCATGTATATTCGGGATCTCTAAAGGCGTCCCATTTAACCTTTACTATAGGTATCAATTTTCTTTGGAGCTTCTTAACCTGTCGATCCTCAATCGAAATTAGTTTCTCAACGAACCTCAGGTTTTCATCTATTTGCACATCTTTATGTGACATTGCTAGCGACTCATCGGCTGGACATTTCTTAAGATTACTGATGTGGAACACATCATGAATTCCACTAAGCTCCTCTGGCAATCTCAGCTTATAAGCTACAATGCCGATACATTCGACTATCTTGAATGGTCCGATATATCTGGGCTTAACTTTCCCTTTCTCCCAAAGCACATCACACCCTTCCAGGGTGACACTTTTAACATGACTTTGTCCCCTACTTGGAACTTAAGAGGTTTACGCCTCTTGTCAGCATAGCTTTTCTGCCTATCTTTGGCAGCTTTGAGACGATCACGAATTTGTACAATCTTTTCCGTGGTCTCCAGGACAATCTCTGGTCCTGATAGTTGGTCTTCCCCAACTTCTGCCCAACACACGGACGTTCTACATTTTCTCCCATACAAGGCCTCAAAAGGAGCAGCCTTGATGCTTGTATGATAACTATTATTGTAGGAGAATTCTATTAGGGGTAAGTGGTCATCCCAACTTCCACCTAAATCAATCACACATGCCCTAAGCATGTCTTCCAATGACTGGATAGTACGCTCACTTTGACCATCAGTCTGCGGATGGTAAGGCGTACTAAAGTTTAATCGTGTGCCTAAAGATTGTTGGAAACTTTTCCAAAAATGAGAGGTATATTTAGTATCTCTATCAGATACAATAGATATTGGCACACCATGTAAGGATACAATCTTGTCCACATACAACTTAGCCAATTTGTCTAAATTATACGTTTCCTTAATTGGCAAGAAATGTGCTGACTTAGTCAGCCTATCCACAAAGACCCAAATAGTGTCATTTCCACTTTTGGTCTTATGTAACTTGGTAATCAAGTCCATAGTTACCATTTCCCATTTCCATATGGGAATTTCTAATTGCTGTAGAAGTCCTGACGGCTTCTGATGTTAGGCCTTAACTTGCGAACACGTCAGACACTTAGCTACATAAGTGGCTATGGATTTCTTCAAACCCATCCACCAATAATTCCTTTTTAGATCCTGATACATTTTGTCACTTCCAGGCTGAACTGGGTATCTCGTATTATGCGCTTCTTGGAGGATTAGATTTCTAAGTCTCCCAAAGACTAGAACCCAGATTCTTCCATTAAATCTAAGGATTCCATCCTTTCCAGGCGTTAACTGATTAACAGTTCCGCCTAATCCTTCCTTAGGAACATTAGCCTCTAATAGAGCTTGCTTTTGCGCATCTAATAGCTTCTCATTCAAGCTATTTTTGAGCTCAATGCTCTTCGCATTAATCCTAATGGACTTAATTCTTTCCTTGCGACTTAAGGCGTCAGTAATGACATTTGCCTTGCCGGGATGGTAGCGAATTTCACAATCATAGTCGTTAAGTGTTTCCATCCAATGGCGTTGTCGCATGTTCAATTCTTTCTAATTGAACAGATGCTGGAGACTTTTATGGTCAGTGTAAATGATACATTTTGTGCCATACAAGTAATGTCTTCATAGGTTTAGTGCAAATATAACGGCACCCAATTCCAAATCATGGGTGGTGTAATTCTTTTCGTGCACCTTTAGTTGTCTTGATGCATAGGCAATCACATTACCTTTTTGCATTAGCACACAGCCCATGCCAGTGTGCGAAGCATCACAATAGACTACAAAATCCTCAATACCCTCAGGAAGAGATAACACAGGAGCATTGCTCAACTTGTGTTTTAGAATCTCAAAGGATTCTTGTTGTTTTGGACCCCAATTATACTTAACATTTTTACAGATCAGGATAGTTAAAGGAGTGGCTATCCTTGAAAAGTTCTCAATGAACCTTCTATAGTAACAAGCCAATCCTAAGAAGCTACGTATTTCTGACGGGATTTTGGGTACTTCCCAATTCATTATGGCGTCTATTTTGGCGGGATCCACCTGGATACCACGCTCACTTATGACATGTCCAAGAAATTGGACTTCTCTAAGCCAAAACTCACACCTAGATAACTTTGCATAAAGCTTCTCTTGCCCTAGCAGTTCTAGGATGCACCGAAGATGTTTCTCGTGATTAACTTGATTACCAGAGTAAATAAGTATGTCTTCTATAAAGACAATGACAAACTTATCTAAATACGGTTTGCAGACTCTATTCATGAGATCCATGAATATTGCAGGTGCATTTGTGAGCCCAAATGGCATCACTAGAAATTCAAACTGACCATATCGGGTCCTGAAGGCAGTCTTAGGAACATCGTCACTCCAAACCTTCAGCTGATGATATCCAGATCTTAGATCAATCTTGGAGAAGTAACTAGCCCCTTGAAGTTGATCAAATAAATCATTGATCCTGGGCCAAGGATAACGATTTTGATTGTTATCTTGTTTAGCTCTCGGTAGTCAATGCACATCCGCATTGAACCGTCCTTTTTCTTAACGAACAGAATTGGAGCTCCCCGGGGCGAGGAACTTGGCTGAATAAAGCCTTTCTCTAATAGTTCATCTAACTGAGTCCCCAACTCCTTCATTTCCATTGCTGCTAATCGGTATGGAGCTCTAGCTATGGGTGTTGATCCAGGTAGGATGTCAATCCTAAATTCTACTTGCATGTCTGGAGGTAGGCCGGTAATTCCTCGGGGAAAACATTGGAATACTCCGAGATAATTGGTAGGTCTTCCATGTTTGGCTTTGATTCGTTGATAGTGACTTGTGCCATGTAAATGACACAACCTTTCCTCAAACACTTGGATGCCTTAAATAACGACACCTTGTCTAGCAATCCGTAGTGTGAGTCTCCAAGGATGGTGATCATTTCACCAGATGGGGTTTTAATTTCGATGAGTTTCTTATTGCAGGCCAAACAGGCTTGGTTACGAGATAACCAATCCATGCCTAAAACTACATCGAACCCTGTCAATCTCATTGGCAAAAGAGTAATGGGGATAGAATGATTCTTAATGGATATAGAGCATCCATCAAGAACGGAAGATGCTATCTCTAATGTTCCATCAGCGAGTTCTACCTCATATGTTATATCTAGAGTTCTTATGGGCAAGTTTAATAGTTTGCTAAACTTATGATCAACAAAAGATTTATCTACACCTAAATCGAAAAGAACTCTTGCATAAATATCGTTAATGAGGAATGTACCTGTTATGTCATTGTTGTCATTAACAGCCTCTCTTGCAGCTATCTGAAAGGCACGAGCATTCCCCTTCTTGGCCTCTCCATGCTTCGCATTATTATTCTTAAGATTCTTAGGGCAGTTAGTCTTAATACGCCCTTTTTCATTGCAGATGTAGCAGACAGCATCCTTAAGATCCTTGCATTCTAGGGTCCTATGCCCCTTTCTCTTACAGATACCACAGGGTTTGGCTTGTGGACCATAATTACACTGTCCCCAGTGCCTGCGGTTGCAAGTCTTGCATGTTGGCGTCACAGCCGACTTGTCTTGGTTCCCTTTAAACCCGAATCTCCCTTTATTTTTCTTATTAAACCTTTGGGAGTTGTCATCTTCTCTCTTTCCTTTTCCGTCAGTTTCAGACTTAACTGACTTTTGCGTCACTAGATCAAGGACGAGGGACAGGAATAGGTCAATAGCGAACCTATAGGTACTAGGCTGAGCAGCCTTTACCATACCCTTAATTTCAGGAGCTAACCCATTGATAAAATGCGCAATGTGTTTGGTTTCAGGGGTGATCAGATAGGAAACTAACCTAGATAGAGAATTGAAATCGGAAACATACTTCCGACAATCTAGGTTCTTCATTAAAAGAGACAAAAAGTCTGTCTCTAATTTCTCCACCTCATGAGGTGGGTAGTAAGTTTCCTTGACTAATTCGACAAACTAAGACCATCCTAAGTTGTACAGGTGGACTTTTCTCGTAGATTGGATCATAGCTTTCCACCAGAATAGGGCATCGCCCTTAAAGGACTGTGATACATACTTGACCACATCCTTATCAACACAGCTGCTAATATCTACGATTGTCTCCATCTCATCCAGCCACTTTAGGGCTTCCACAACTCCTTTCTCCCCATTAAAATCTCGGGGTTTGTAGGAGACGAAATATTTATAGGTACATCTGTCTTTAACAGAACGGGACCTATCAACAAAATCCATTTTCTTTGGTTCACTCTTCCTATTCGAAGAGTGAACTGAACTCTCCTTATGAGTTGAGGATGGGGTAATTAATAATGGTCTAAAGCGAGTAGCACTTGACTCTTTAAGCTTTTCTATGGCCTTTTCCATGGCCTTTTAATAGCTGCATAAATGCGAGCTTGAAAATTATCATTATCAATATCTCTGTTTTCGGCATTGTTAGAGTCAACATCCCGGTTGCTACTTTGCGCCTCATCCGAGTTAGCCATCTTTTGAGCTTTTGGTTCTGTACACCAATAAAACTTCACTTAGCCATGGTATATCAACCATATTGGCTTCAAACATTGGATATAACAATCCATTGCCTATTCTAGTGTGAATAACATCACAACTCTTAGGCTTAACATATCTATATTTGGCCTAGGTCTTAATAAGACCATCAAAGGTAAATTACAATTTGGACATAGTCCATATATGATATTGGACAGTGGATCGCATTGTCACAACTGTCATTTCCATAATTGACTATTATATTTAGCTCATAAGCTTTTCTTGAAGGACATAAAATATGGCACATAGGCCTGTCGCTAATGGACATGAAATGTGGCACATAGGCCTGCATCTCTGAGGGATGTCTAATCATAGCCCCAAGGGCAATACATCACTGATGGATGTTTAATCATAACCCCAAGGGCAATTCATCACTAATGGATGTTTAATCATAGCCCCAAGGGCAATACATCACTAATGGATGTTTAATCATAGCCCCAAGGGAAATACATCACTAATGGATGTTTAATCATAGCCCCAAGGGCAATACATCACCAATGGCTGTTTAATCATAGCCCCAAAGGTAATACATCACTAATGGATGTTTAATCATAGCCCCAAGGGCAATACATCACTAATGGATGTTTTAATCATCGCACTGATGATATCAGCCGGGATCAAATTTGATCACGTAGGCTATATAAGGTTAGGACATAGTCCATTACCTTGAAAGCTAGTGTGGTTCCTCAAGTCACACTACTAGGAGTATGAACATTCCTGAATGTTAACATAAGAGTACCTTAATGGTTGATTAATAGTCTCGGTCGCACTGACCTTAAAGACTTGGAGGCTTGAACTTAAGTCCACCACCTGTGGATAGAAGGATAACTTTCCTTAACTATTATGATAGAAGGCTATTCATCCTTAACTATCATTTATAATTTTGGGCCAAATATGTGGTCTATGCCACTTGGCTAATCAAAACCATTAAGATCTTTTTGGAATTATATCGCAGATCATAAATTTCAAGTAAAATCGAGACGCTCGTTTGAAGAGGATGAATACATATATATAATTCCAAAAATACTTCATTAAATTTCAAATAGAAATTACAACACTAGAAACAACAAATAAATTGTCCATGCAAAGTCTAAAGAAATAAAAATGTCCACGCAGGGACTAAGGAAATAACAATGTCCTCGCAGGGACAAACATATATTAGAAGAGACTTCACTCGTCCTTCTTTCCCTTAACCAGTTTGGAGAGTTTCTTGAAGAACTTGTTTGTCTTCTTCTCTGTTTTCTCCGCTTGTTGTTGCATTTCTTTCATTCGTTCTAAGGCTTCATTAATGGCCTCAAGTGGTGGCGGAGGTTGTGGTTGTGGCATAACTGGATACTGGTACCCATAAGTTGGATATCCAATAGGTGGATAAGCAAGTGGGAAAGTGTCACACCCCGACCCACAGCGGAATAAAAGTCAGGGCATAATTGGGTTATCACCAAAGCTCATGATGTTTACTACGATGTTTCATATTTATTAAATTCAAATTACAAATTCAAATATCCAATAACAAAATTCATACAAATACAAAACTAAATGTTTATTCCAACGCAATTACTTGTTCATTCTTCTAGGCCATCCTAAGTGTTTGTTTCCTCAACTGGATCACCTGTATCATGTGTAAAATAGGGGAGATTTGGGTCAACAAAAATTGGCGAGTGAACCTTGATAAAACATTTTAAATAATTGCTTGTTTTATTTCATAACGAAAATTCGTGCATAAATCACATGTGAGCAAATATATATGTAAACAATCATAAACCACATTGAATGAATATATGACATGAATGATGATGTATTTGAGATCAAGGCTCAATCAAACGGAGCCGATCTAGTGAGGCAGCTGATACTCAACCCGTATCCCACGAAGAACTGATGGGCCTAATGAAATGAGTGCACTGAAATGATAAATTTAATCCACATAATAATCACACAACAACCATTACACATTTGGTCACAAGATGATATAAGCACAAATGTTTAAATAAAATAAAGGAATTGTACGACACATGATACACCCCAAAACGTGATTAAAACGGGGAATTTGTAGAGATTCACTCACCTTGGGTGCGTATTCTTGAGTGGTAAAGAGAGCTATCCGATGAAGGAGTACTAACCTAGAAATAGCAACGTGGTAATTCGGTAAATAAATAAATTATTATTTAGGTTAAAATCCTTTGTTTAGGTTTTTAGGTTATTTTTGTGGCTTGTGTTGATATTCTAGACCCTTGAAAATATATATTCTTAAACCTTTTATTTGATTTTTTTCTTTTAATAAAAACCTTAGAATTAAAATATTAATATAAAATAAATAAAAAAATAAAATAATAAAAAAAAAATCTTGTCAGTCTGACAAGCCTATCAGACCGGTTCGATGGGAGCATGTACGCGTGTATGCAGAGTCGAACCCGGGACCTCACGTTCACGTTCACGTTCACGCAGCTCTTCCAACTGAGCTACATGTCTAACCCGTCATATTCTGGATTTTAATTATATTTATACACACTTTAAATTATTTATAATTTAATTAAATTTACCAAAAAGGGTTTCAGTAATCCGACCGGTGCGTGCCACAGTGCTCGAACCCGTGACCTTGGCGATGTGATGCACCCAGCCCAACCAACTGGGCTGGGTGTCTAACCCAATGAAACTTGATTTTATATTAACTTTATATACATACTGCTAAATGTTATAATTCATCAAAAATAAAAACTGTTATATAACAGTTATACGGTCATGAACCAAACTCGAACCGGGGACGTGAGTGTCGTATTCGCACACAGTCCACCACTGGAATGTGTGTCTAACCCGGTTAAAACTTAGGATTTAATTTCATAAAAACACTTAAGCCACTTCGTCTTCTCCATTTTAAATCGATTCCATAATACGTTCTTGGTTTCAAAACTCGATTAACTTGCTTGCTGTACTTTTGAAGTTACCGTAATGAAATGAAATAATATACGAACTGAATTCGAAAGTAGGGAACAGTTACCGGTCGGCAGCGAGTTTTCCGGCAACAGGCTGCGGTTTCCGGTGAAACAGGTTTGAGCAGAGTAAACTTATGATTAGAGGGGAAAGAATTGAGCGAGTTGGATAGTGGGATTGGGTCAGTATTTATAGATTGAACAAGGGGGGGATCGATTTCAGTTTTAGAAACCGAATTGGGTGATTGTAATTTAGAATGGATTGAATCAAATTCGGAAATGATTAACGCGGATTGACAGCTGGTGCTTACCAGATTTCAGAAACAGGGACGAAATCGGCGGTTTATTTTTGCTGATTTGAATTTGCAGGAAACCTTCGTTTTCGTATATTTATATAAGATGATTTCAAAATCTTACCAAATGGTGCGTGTGTCCCGGTGGTGTTTGTGTTGTGCGGTTACTCGGGTGACCCGGGTTCGATTCCCGGTTTACCCCTTTTTTTTTGGTGTTTTTAATTTATTTATTTAATTTGCTAAATCTATATTTAATCATATGATATTATTAATTATAAATTGATTAATTTTTAATTATATCATTAGATTAATTATGTATGTATAAATTACCATTTTAAACAAAATAAAAAAAAATTTGAAATAATACACTTGATTAATGGAGATGGTGCGGGTTTTTGAGACCCGTTTTGCACAGATGTTACAGAAAGGAGACGAGTAAAGTGCGTTGTGAATGACCGCTTGCATGTAAGGGTCATGTGACCATGCTTGATAGTCTACTAGTGTTGATGGGTTAAATGGATCATATCCAGACGTGTCTGGATATGTGGGGATTCGGTTACTATAACCCGATGGTGGTGGTTGAATTGCAGGTGTTGGTGTTGGTTCCACCACATGTGAGGTGTTAGAGGGTCCACCCATTTGTGGGTCCTCGTGAATAGTTGGGTAAGGTTTGGGCAAAGGTGGTAGCGAACCCGACCGTTGGCCCGCACGTACCGACATACGTGCTCCTCTTTTCCTCCTTGGCCGTTCTGGTGGCGATTGGGGTTGTTCCACCGGTTCCATGTGCACATCTTCTTGCATGGGAGGTGGTTGGGAGTGATGGGAAGGAGTATTGGCGAAGGTAAATTGGTTCCAATATTGGTCCCACTCATTAGGACCTTGGTAAGGCGATCCGGCATAGGAGTTCGAATCGCTTGAGATTTCAATGGGATGAGTATGCGATCCCGACAGCGGCATCTTTTGGTCGGAGTCTCGTCCATCGGGTTTGGTTGGTCCAACTGATTTTGATCGGCTGGAGGTGTATTTAAATATTGGTTTGGATTAAACTCATCATGGTAAGAATGATGAGAGTGATGGGAGTGGTGAGAGTGGTGCGAATGATATGAGTGGTAAGAACTTTGAGTGTGGGTAGGCGAATGTTGGGCAAATGGCCATGAATCTCCCGAGTCCTCATAGGGGTTCGGGTGATGTGGATGTGAAGGGATGTGTCCTGATGGTCCTCCCCTAATGGGTCCTTTTCCTCGTCCTCGTACACGTGGTGGCATTTTCCTGATAAAATCAATTCAAAAACAATACTAATAACTTAATAATGAAATGAGTAATCCTAGGTCAATGCCTAGACTCGGAAGTCTAAGGAATGTGCTCGTGTAAGTTTGAGATTAAACACAAGAAGGATAGTGTTTAATTCTCTCAAACATTGGCTCTAATACCAACCTGTCACACCCCGGATTTCCTACCCAAATCCATACACCAGTGGGCCCGAGTGGGGAGTATCGTGATGTCAGTTGATAACATCATTGTCAATTAAACACGGCACAGCGGAAGTCTTGCAGTAAAATTACTATTACAAACCAAATGTTCAAATATAAAATAATATACAGGCTCGTAATAGAAGATCCACAGGCGGATCATAAAATGTACAAAGAAAGAATACAAAACAGACTTTAGGGCAGATCTAAGGATTTGCAAGATCCTCTTATTTCAGTACCGAGCAGCTTCCGGCCTATTTCGTATTTTACCTGCAAGCGTAGTCTTTTGAAAATACGTCAGCTTTCGCTGGTAAATACACCCGACTGACTCATTTTTAAAACATTTTAGAAATTAAATTTAAGTGCAAAGGACCCAAATCTTTTATAACTTGGGAAAGTTACTTTGTAACTTTGTTAACAAATTCACATGTTTGTCCATACATACAGGGCCCAGTACAGAGACCGAGACATGATTAAATACACACCACTTAGAACTCACAGAGGAGTTATCCCCAACGTCTTGGGTAATTTGCATTTGAGCGTCTTTCTGATGTATAACTACACCCCGCGCTAAGGTCGTGGCCATTATCTAATGTAACGAGCCGAGAATATCCAGGACATGGTAATTTAATCCCTGATGTTTAAGTTATCAAACAAAACTAATTAAAACGTAATATGCGGATTTACTAGCCACGATCCGGCGTTCGATTGATCCCATTTCCGACCAAACGGTAATAATTTACCATATCCTAAGCCTGTATAGGGAAAATAAGTCAAGAGTATTTACTTGAGTTAGCCTTTTTAAAATGCAAGATTATATCTCAGTCGTATTCAAAATGAGCTAAGTGCAGATAGCATTTACCGGAAGGCTCTAGTCTGAATTATGGCATAAGCTAACCAATTAAATACTAACGGTCTTATTTAAGTCTTAGACTTAGACCGAGTAGTGTACAGGATCAAAACGTATAACGCTTGATTAAACGATGATCGGATAAAATGTAGTTTAAACCCGACAAGTGCTTTGACTTATATAAAATGGGTAAACAATTAACATTCTGGATTTTGAGTTTAAAATGATAAGGTTAAACCTGTTTTGGTTAAATTCCGTAAACTAGTTATGTATAATTAGCGTACGCTTATAAGCGATAATGGGTAACCGGATAAGTCATGGACAAGTTCTATATGCCGTTATACTTTAATGAAGTTCTAATATCAATAGGATATCAACTCATATGCCCGTTAAGGTTTTAAAATGAAATTATGCCTCATAAGGCATTTTGGTAATTTCATATCGTATAAAAGGAACTTGAATATATTTAAATGTTATAATTATCAGTATTCTGGACAAATAATTTATTTATGATATAATATCAGTAGGATATTAACTATATGTGTAATTTTATATTTTATGACCAAAAAATGCACCGAAGGGGCATTTTGGTCATTTTACACATAGTTTATATATTATTTGTGATTCTGATTTTGTATCATGTACCTACTATAAAAATATTTAAAATAAGTTTTAAAATCAGTAGGTAACAAGTCTTGGTTGATAGTTATGGTTTAAAACAATACTATGCGCCGAAACGACGCTTATGTCGTAAAATGACGATTTATGCGATGTTTAACGAAAACTGATGTTAAGGTCAGATTAAAATGTCTTTGATATGTTACTTAATATAACTATCAATAGGTAAAATATTACCTTGAAAAGATTTGATTAAAACCAATTTATGAGCCACAAGGGCTTTATCGTCATTTATCGACATAATACAAGGACCTGTTTGTAAACTCAGTTTATAACCTGGTTTAACATCCCAAATAATCCTACTTATAATATTACATAAGTAGAAAACTTATTTTCAATTTCATTATCCTTTAAACCTTATTTTATGCAAAAAGGACATTTTAGTCAAAATGGCATAATTACGGAACTTGTGCACAAACTTAGATTCTGATTATGATCATGTTATATAACCTCAAGGGGTTATGCTACATTATATTATGATCATAATGCAACTTTAGATCAGTATCTAACTAATCTAAATCGGGTTAGAATCAAAAGTCAAAGCAGAAGTCAAACTTCGCGACTTTCGATTGCGAACCGACCCTAGAACCGAAATTGACGAGCTGAACATGTTCTTACATGTTCTAATAATTATTACCAACTTGTTTAAGTATCAAAACAGGTTTCATAACATATATAAGATCAATTTATGATTTTTCCGAAAAATGGCCTGTTTGACTTTTTAATATCATAACTTTGACCCGTCAATTGGTCTAGCAAACGTGATCTTCAGGAGGTGCCCTTTATAGGGACTAACACCTACCTTATTACGATCACTTATCCATGTTCATTTTGAACAATGGTTGGACTATAATGATCTTAACTGAAAGTCAAAGCGTTTTCCGTAAAACGCTTGACTTTTGGCTATAAAAACCTATAAACAAAAATGCACAAGGAAGGAACACTTACAAGAGGTTCCTAGAATGCAAGAGAACTATGTTGGATGCTCCTTTCACTTAGGAACTTCCATAGGAGGAAGATAGAGTTGAAAATGAGAAAGGTGCAAGTTCAAAAGTTGAACCTTTGCACCTATTTATAGTTGGAGAGCTTGAAGGAGGTGATGCCAGGTGCTAAGGGGTGTAAGAGGGATCTTACAAGTGTCCCATAACGTGGCATAGCTGTTTGGGAAGCCATGGTTTCGAGTAAATGGTTTTTGGCACTTTGTGTGGTGGCCAAGGCAATTTTTCTATAGATACAGTCCTCTGGCGGGCCGCGAGAGGCACAAGCCTTGCCTCTCGCGGCCCGCGAGCGCCCTTAAGCCAGTTTTAAAGTTTGACACTTTTAGCCCCTAAACTTATAAAACCTCTTTAAACCTCCTAAAACACCTTTTTAGCACTTTTAGCCCTCCATAGCCAATATTTGGCGTCCCGGGATTATGCCCGGACATTGTCGAGCTCTTGGTTAGTTAAAAAATCACTCAGAGGTATAAATTAACATGTTGACACTTTTAATCCCTCCAATGTCCAACTTTCATATAATCACGGATTTAATCCCTCTCATCCAACAAATGGAACATACGAGAGTTTAGACTTCGTAAAAGATCACTCACAGGCTCGTTATAAGCATGTTGACTCCGATGTCACTCAGAGGTTGGGCATGTTGACATAACGGTCACTCAGAGGCCAAGTTTTAAGCATGTTGACACTAAGGGTCACTCAGAGGCTATGTTTTAAGCATGTTGACCCTATTAGTCACTCAGAGACTATGTTTTATGCATGTTGACATCAGAAGATCACTCAGAGACTTAGTTTGAGCATGTTGACGCTTTTAATCCTTGTTAGTCTTTAATAGACTAAAAGTAAAATACAACACGTGTCACTATACTATTGGACATGATTTTACAGGGTGTTACATACTTATTCATCCCCGACAAACATTATCACAGCTCATTAAGTTCACATAACTCCCTATTAGTTATTTTCACTTAAGGGTTATGGAACAGGTTTTAGGAGGTACAGAACTCGCGGTGCGAATAACTAACAAAAACAGCATGTCAGGTTTGTGAGGAGCGTCGACGACGCCCTACTATAGCGTCAGCGACACCTCCCAGACAGTTACCTTGGGACCTCATTTGCGTAGACAGTTGATAGAGCATCAGGGGAAGGGGCAGCATCAGCGACGCCTAGGGAGACCGTCTGCGACACCCCTTCTGTGTTGCCGACGTTGTTTTTTCCTTTATTAAGCTTACATAACCGTTTCTCGTTCCCGTTCCAAACCGAACTGACTCGTAACATCCCGTATCATCCCATAACATTCTGTAAGCTTCCCGTATCCTCCCATAACATCCCGAATCATTTTAACACTTAACCCCATGTCCTCATAATCAAATCTATACTGCTATCATACTTTCTTGATTTTGACCCGCTTAACTATACTAAGTTATTTCCGACATAGCTAAATACTTATGGCTCGCTACCATAATACTTTCCTTATTACTAAGATTACTTAAACATTCTTATATGGTTCCCATACCATAACATCCAAAACATACCCGACACATACTTTCTACATTTTGACCCGTTCACTTCCACCGTGAATTCCAAACATATATGACTTCCTATGACTTACCACAACAATATGTACCTTAATTCTTACCCATAATTTCTTACACGATTCCCTGTATTCAACATAACAAACTTCATTTATAAAAGAAGAAGTGATTCCGGAAATCACTTACCTTAGCGTCCGTATTTGCATCCTTTACCTTGCCTCCTTTTGACCTGTTAACCTTCCATGCTTCCATCCGCTTTGACATGATTCCTACACTTTCATGTCATAGCATTCACATTCTTATTAGTATACATGATTGTACATGTTAACGGTCATATCAAATGTATATCTCACATTTGACTTTCATTAGTCAATTCAAACAAGCATAAGGCATATTCCCACAATCATATCTTTTCAACTCATATAATTCATCACGCCATCACATATAACACATAGTGATCTAATACGTACCATATGACTTTCTATAACATTACAATTGTGACGAAAAGTCTAACCTAGCTACTTATGCATAGTTGACTTTCAGAAAGTCAATGATTTATCATACGAACATTCGACTTAACTTTATACATCCGTGTCATCATAGTAGACTATACAGTGACACTATATACATTTCATACTCATGATACAATACACATTCAACCATATTGTCACCTAGTTATATGCACACACCAAACATATTCATTTCCGTCCATACTAGTAATTCTCATAAGTCTACGACTAACATCATGACCCATACTTAGCAACCCAACATCATTCCAATTTCATCCCTTCTAATGATCTCTTATGCTTCACATTTAGCATACTTTTACTTATCTGTTTTGATTAAGCAATTATGCGAACATGTAGTAAACATCATACCGCTCCAACATTGTGTACAAGTTCCTAAAGCATATTTCTACACAATTCGTACCATTAACTACACCATCTCATGAAATCCTTCTATAATGCATTTTTCTAGTTTAATTATCTTCAATCATGGCATTATCGCATTCTACATATATTCATTCATAGTTTAGCATATATTTTATCAAAACACATTCCTAATGTTGTTTTACTATCAAGTATATCACTATCACTTTCTATACATGTTCAACTATTGTTTGCATACAATTCTCATCTAATAATCTCACTTATACATTTCATCAAACACTTGGTGTGCATACTACTATATAAGCACAATGTACAACCCATTCATGCTTGATTACCTATTTCTTTCTTTCATTCATCAAATACAACTAAACATCCATTTGTTTCATATCAAAATCATCTTATCTAAAAAAAATTCATTACATACAACATACTACACCAAATTTTTACAAGAATTGGACATGGATGATACACCTATGTCATCATCTTCATCATCACCAAGTGGGTTTTATGTCAAAACATCAAATTACTTGAAATTGTTCATAACACAAGTTCTATTTGGTGATTCTAACACATATACATGATCAATTTCATTCAATTTCGTGGATAGAACCTAAACCCACTTCATACAAGATTATTAAATCTCAAACTACAACTTACCACATGTTTGTTAAGTTGAGATGATGAGAGATCTTCATCCATGTAATGTTTTTCATTCGATTTTTGGCTTTAATTTGGTTGAATTTGCACTCTTGTACTTGAGAGGATTTCTCCTCTTTCTCTCCATACATGACACACACACATTACACACACTAGAATTCTGCATTTTACATTTAATCAAACTTCATCCTAAATCTCCAAATTCAGCCCCTCATGTTTGTTACTTGTTCATAATCGTCCCACATTCATTCTTTATTTGTTTTTACTAAACTATTTAACTAGGTTAAATAGCCTAGTCATTTTATTTTATGTTTTATCATATGGAAACATATGACGAATGTAAACATTCGAGTTTTAGGGCGTTACATTTGTATAAAAAATTGGTTTTGCTTGGTTTTTCATTCGTTCTCACGGTTCCCGCAATATTTATTGTTATCAAGATAACCCTTCCCCATATATATATAATCGTTTTATAAATAAGAGATATTAGATCTAAATAACCACAACATTCACGAATTGGTCGATAGCACTCACAACTTTCAATGTGTACCACATCACTCCCAACTTTCAACTTGTTTTCTTACGGCACTCCCAAACTAATGGAACACTAACCCAAATAGTTTTTGCTGATGTGGCACTTATGTGGTGATGTGGCATTTTTAATGACGTGGCAACTGATGTGGCGCTGGTTTGGTGTTGTGGCAGCTAATGTCAACAAACTGGGTTAGTGTTGGGTTAGTTTGGGAGTGTTGCAGGAAAATAAGTTGAAAGTTGAGAGTGATATGGTACAAATCAAAAGTTGGAAGTGTTATCGGCCAATTGATAAAAGTTGATGTTATTTAAATCCAATATCTATAAATATATAGAAATGTTGAAAAAAAAAAGTTACTTTGGTTTGAGAATTTAAGAAATAACCAAGGGCAATTGTAGTAAATTCTTATCCAAATTACAATTAGATTTGATTTCTCAAATTTAATTGGCACATAACTTAATAACAAATTTATACATAATTAAATAACTTATTTGTCTTACCTTAAAATGAGTCAAGTCTTAAGCGACATAAGTCAAACTCCGATTCTACAATCTTCTTCTTCTTCTTTTTCTTTTCCTTCACATGATAAGATTTAGCCTCTGAACTATAAATTAGTTGCAGAAATGGAGAAACTTTCTGCCCAATATAATGCAGATGTTGGAGTTTATATAATGCAGATGTAGGAAGTGTTCCATTTTAAATATGTGACAAAATTAGCATCATAGCAGTGGATGGTGGCTGAAAAAGTTCTCTGTGTTATGCACTATACACTTGGACCATGGGATTGGTGGACATCTTTGGTATTGAAACCGGTTGATATATCGCAAGTATCCTTGGTTTTTAAATTTTAGTTTGTTAACAAATTTGCTAATGCTACCACCTTAATTAACAGGATGTTGCCGCCGGGGGCCAATTTCTTCTCGTGATTACATGATCCATAATAACATTTGGCGATTCTTGATCATTTTACTTATAATTTCAGTAACAAAATAGTCTACTATCAGAAATTATAATATTGATTTTTAAAGGAATAATGGATTTTAATAATCCCAAATATTAGCCGTTAGCCGCCAACGGTCCCAACTTAAAAAATAATCAGCGGTGGTCCTACCTTTTCACATATTGTAAACTAATGGACCTTTACTAATAGAATCTTAATTTCTTTTTGTCTCATTATCCTTTTCTGTTTATTAAAGGTCTATTGGTTTACAATATATAAAAGGTGGGACAACCACTGGTTATTTTTTAAGTTGAGACTATTGTCAGCCAATGGCTAATAGTTAGGATTATAAAAATCTATTATTCCATTTTTAAATAAGCTAACAGGTTAGGTTGAGCGTAACTTGAACCAAAAGTTTTTCTAACTAAGATTTATTATTGCAGGATAATCACAAAAGAAGCCAGCCATGGCAACCTTTAACAAAGTCGATATTATGTCGAGTTAGAGAATTGGCATCTGCATATCCATATCCGTGAAAGAGCAAGTCAAAAATTTCCAAATCGAAACTTGCACATCAAAATTTGTATTCTTGTTGCTTAAAAAAAACTTGTGGATATAGAATATCCATTAGAGGTGACTTTAATTTGAACATGTTGCTGAAGTTCTAAATAAATAAATAAAGATATATGATGCCTACAATTAACCATTTGGATCTGAAAGTGCACCTGAAATAAATGTGTGATACGCATGCATGTTTCTGAAACCGACAACCTAGAACCGGGTTCTGTGTTGTGTTCTGAAAGTGATTATGTTTCAATATAAAAGTCTGTATTTGATGACCCAACCACACTGAACTTTGGGTTCCTTGACCAATTACTTAAAAGTCAACGTGTCAAATGTTGATGGACACTTCTTTCACTACAGTGAACGTACTTTGTTTGTGTAAATCATGTTTATTGGTTCAAACTCTTTACTAATCATTTAATTTCACTACATTGAATCAAACGGGTCGCTTTGTTTTACAAAGATGGCCATCCAATGGATGGAAAAGGCGTAGGGGACGAAATATTCTTGATCGAGTTTAACATATGCTAGTGAATTAGCAGGAAATGAATTTGCTTGTGATGGAGATTTGAGTTTGTTCACTGTTTAGACATCAAATAGGTTTATTGATTTTGGTTGTAATTTTATTTAACAAGTTTTACATTAATAATGGAAACACTGACCTGAAAAAGAAGTGTTGACTTACATCAACCCTCTTTGCCTCATTTGTTGGGTATTAGACAAAAGTGTTGATTCACATTAATCATGTTAAATTTGGGGATGGAAGTTTCCTTGCTACTTGGAGGTTTGCAGTTTTATTCTTTATTTTAGATAGAGCTATAAGTCATTTAGAAGACTCTTTTTTAGCATTTATTCATTTTTATTTATATCTTAATCGTTTTATATAATAATCATTAATATTAATAATTAATTTAAATAACTTTCTCAAACCCGAAAAGCTTTCTTGGGTGATAACCTACTTATTTATATATATATATATATATATATATATATATATATATATATATATTCTTAAAAGGGCCCTTAAAACTTATAGCTTGGATTTCTAATATATATTTTCTTTAACATATATATATGTTTAAAGATCAAAACCCTAAAATATCACAAATGGCCGTTTACCATGGCTTGTTGTCAAGTAATACAGCCCGTTTGATATCATATTTTACAATGCAAACTTAACATCAAGTTTGTCCCACTCTAACCCTAAGAAAATTATTATAATTGTTGAAACACTTGAGCCAACCCATCATGTTAGCTTTTAAATCTTGTTTAGTATATGCAATAACTTAGAATAGTTGAACCAATTGCAGTAAGGTGGAATAATTAAATTAGTTGCACAATACACTTAGTAGCGTACTCATCCCTAAAGTTAAAATCATTTATATTTCAGATCTCCTTTGTTTGTATAATTTCTAAAACAAGTTAAATGATAACATACTTAGCATTCACCGTGCAATTTCCTGACCATTGATTTTGTGGAAGCTTCATGGAACCTGAGGTGAGGACACAATGCCATAAAGTTAGATAAGCTTTAATGGTATCGACTAAACTCCAAAACACGTTAGAATATTAGAATTTGATTCTCTAGTGAATAAAAACATATACCATCTAAATCACATAAAGTTGATTGAAATTTATTTAATCAAGTTCTAAATCAGTTTCCCTACTCAATTATTAAGAAAAACAACCTTAACCAGTGCGAACCTAGTTGAAAATATATTTTGTTGGATGTGATTTCAGTTTCAATTTGAGTAAGGTATTGAGTATGTTTGGGAAAAATAACTGATGACTTGACAGCTAGAAATTGTAGCTTTTTAGATATTATCTGCACAAGTTTAACTAAATGTTTCCTCACTGTTAATTATAAATTTCTTTGCTCCTCTTAACTTTAGGGTCCAATTTCTTCTTACTTCTTGTTGGACACCACTCCACTTATTTTCCTCTCTCCTGATACCATTCTTCTTTTGTAATAGAAATAATATTATGTTTTTATATGTTCATATTTTTAAGGGATATTAGATTTAAATAACCTCAACTTTAATCAGTTGGCCGATAATACTCTCAACTTTCGATTCGTACACCAGCACTCTCAACTTTCAACTTATTAGCCAATAATACTCCCTAACTAACTGAACCCTTACCCAGTTATTTTTGTTGATGTGGCATATGATGTCGCCCCTTTTGCTAACGTGGCATATGACGTGGCAGCTGATGGGGCATTTTTTGATGGCGTGGCAGCTGATGCGGCAATTTTGATGATAGTGAGCTGATATGGCATTTTTGATGACGTGGCAACTGACATCAGCTAACTGGTTCAGGGTTCATTTTGTTAGGGAGTGTTATCGGCCAATAAATTGAAAGTTGGAAGTGCTAATATACAAATCGAAAGTTAAGAGTGTTACAAGTCAACTGATGAAAGTTAAACTTATTTAAATCCAATATCCTGAATTTAAATGGGATGCTATGTATTGTTTAATATAAGGTGATACCTTATTCATGTTTTATTCAAATTTTATTTTTCTTATATCAATATTACATCCGTGTATTAATAAATAAATATTTATCTTATTTAATATTTATTCAATTTGTATCTCTATTTACCATACATTCACGTCATAAAATATTTACCATTTCTTTTCATTCTCAATCGTCAAAAATTAATTTAAAATAAATAAAGATGTCAGTTAACACGTCGCAACACACATGCGTAGTACAACACTTTTATGACTATTTTTGTTCGGTTTATCGGTCCGCCGTAACATATAGCTCCTAGATACTCGTCAACTACTAATTTATAAGCAGCTAGTAACCCAACGGTTGCGTCCTACCACCATATATCTTAATTCAAGGTTCAAAACATGTCCTCTATCGACGGCCATTGTCATCTATTCGAAGTTCATACAACTGAAATATCCAAAATCAACGAAAACATGTCCAAAAGGTATAAAATCAAATGATGGTTGACTGATTTGGGGTGTTATTTTTGTTTGCCGACGTGTAGAGGTGGGTTCAGATGGTCGACTGATTGGTGGTGGTTAACAGGTGGTGAATAGCTGGTGGCGGTGGTCGGCAGGTGGGGATGGATTTGGGGGTTATGGTTTCAGACGAAGATGTAATGGTGAGGGTCGTTGACGATGGTCGGTGGTCGATGCGGGGTGGAGTGGCAGTGGTGGTGGTGCTTATTGGCGGTATTGCGTTGGTGGGGATGGTGGTTGTTGGTGGTGGCTGGTGATTAAGAGGAGAGAAAAGAGAGATGAGAGAGTGTATTACCAAAATTAAAATATTGTATGCATATATTATAAATTAAAATATCTTTATAGGTAAATTATCAAAATTTCCTTACTTTCATGTGGCAAATTACCAAAATACCCTTCTATTTAACAGACATTTCCAATGGAGTTAGAGGCATGGAGCAAAATGGAAAAAAACATAATAAACTATTGGAGCAAAATGACTATTTTTAAAGGATTGAGACAAAACCGTTAAAATGACTAAACCACAGGGAGCAAAACATAAGTTTACTCTAAATTTTATATGATCTATAGTTATTCCTGCTTAGTTCTATAATATTTGTCGAACACCACAAATATATTATGGTGAACTACTAGACTATCATAACAAGATTGCAATGAAGGATCCAAGAATATTAGCGTGACAAGAGTGCTATGAGGATCCATGTCACACCCGACCCGCAGCGGAAATAAAAGTCGAGGCATAATTGGGTTAGCACCAAAGCTCATGACATTTACTAAAAGGTTTCATATTTATTAAATTGGAATTTAAAACTTCAAATATCCAAAACAAAGAAACATACAAGCATAAATAACCGTTGTTCTAAACAAAATATATTTTATTAATCTTCTAAGGTCATTCCTATGTGTTCTCTCCTCAGCCTGTCCACCTGTATCATGCGTAAAACAAAGGTTTTGGTCAACAAAAGTTGGCAATTGAATCTTACTAAAACATTTGAAACAGTTTTGTTATTTAAATAAAAGTTGTGCATGAATCATAAGTGAGCATATGCATATATATAAATAATCACAAACCACATAATATCCACAATGAACACATGACATGATGAATGATGAACTTGAGATCAAGGCTCAATCAAACGGAGCCGATCTAATGAGGCACCTGATGCTCAACTCGTATCCCACGAGGAACTGATAGGCCTAATGAATGATTGCACTGAAATGATAAAATGTAACCACACATAACCACTCAAACAATATACACATTTGATCACATAATGATGTTAGCACAAGTATTTAAATAAGTAAAACATGTACGACACATGATACACCCCAAAACATGAATAAAAAGGGGAATTTGTAAGGATTCACTCACAGTGGGTGCGTTTCCTTGCTTGGTGAAAGATGCGCACGAATTGAGGATTTGATCGACGAACGAAAATAACCTAAAATAATAACGTGATAAATTGATAAATATAAACAAATTAATATTTTAATTTAATACTTTTGTTAGATTTTTAGGTTATTTTTTGTGGTTTTATTGAGATTTTAAGACCTTCGGAGTTGTATTTTTAATTGATTTTTAACTAAAATATAATATATAGTTAAAATTAATAATTAAAATAAAATAAAAATAATGTTACAAAAATATTGTCGGGTCTGACAGGGACCTGACCGGTTCAATTGAGATATTAGGCAGCGTGTGGTGAGGCTCAAACTCGTGACCTCTCGGTTGCGTGCACGCAGCTCTTCCAACTGAGCTACGTGTCTAACCCGTTAGTATTCTGATTTTTATTATACTTATAAACTCTTTAAGTTAATCCGGATTTAATTTAATTAAAAAAATTAAAATCAAACAACCGGCGTGTTGGACACCACTCGAACCCGGTGTCTTTGTGTTGTTGAGCACCCAGCCCAACCAGTTGGGCTGGGTGTCTAACCCGCTTATATTAGAATTTTGACTATATTTATAAACTGTATGAACTTCATCTTCTTCCTTTAAACATAATCCAGATCTGAACCCGCCATATATAAATAACAAATCTGATTCTCTGATTATGAAATAAAATATGAAGGTAGGAGGGGATTTAAAGATTCATACCACTGGAGAAGTAGAGATCCCGGTTTTTCCGATGATGAATTCCGGTGATGGCAGATGAACTTTCCGACGAGCAGAAAG
Organism: Scalesia atractyloides; assembly: GCA_947069175.1. NCBI lineage: Eukaryota > Viridiplantae > Streptophyta > Magnoliopsida > Asterales > Asteraceae > Scalesia > Scalesia atractyloides. Next base: position 10,107,354 of record CAMTDV010000029.1, read on the forward strand.
TTGAGCAGATAAAATACAGGTTAATTGTGAAGGAAGTGAGCGAGTTCCTATGAGTGAAAGGATCGATATTTATAGTTGATCTTTCAATCATGTGGGTTTCGGTTACAACTATGATTGTGGATTGATGATTTTCAATCTATAACCAAATGTGGATTGATTTGCGTTTTGATTGCTGAGATCGTAACTGGTACAACAGTTTCGCAATGGAGAATTATGCTTGATTGATTTTGGCGGTTACTGATTTCTGAGAAAAAGGAGTTGCAGGTTTAACGGGTTTTCAAAAATAAAACTTAATTGTTTTCATTTCTTAGCACAAGTGTGCGTGCAGTGGTGTTTGGTGTGTGTATTTACACGGGATACCCGGGTTCGAACCCGGTTTCCCCTTTTAATTTCTTGTGTTATTATTTTATAGATTATTTTTAATTTACTTATTTATTATTATCATTTATTAATTATAAATTTTTAATTTTACAACATTTATTAATTGAAACACTAATAACATACGCAAAGATCACTTGAACAATACTTGATTAATAAACGGTGCGGATTTTTTTTTTTAAACCCGTTTTACACAAATGTTACAATCCAAGAGCATATAAAGAAAATTCTTAAGACCATGACTATTGAACGCATAAATGTACGTGGAACTACTTCGAGACTACAACTGAGACTACACCATATCGTGCATCAAGTGAACAAGTTGCATGCCTATGTGATTACAAGGGCATAAGGGAATACCAAATCCTAAAACTGAGATGTGTTAATCTTTAAACCTTAAAACTGATAATACAAAACTAGTTTATTAATGTTGATCAAATGGAGGGTGTGTATATACTTATTCATGAGATGTGTGGGGGTTGGTCCAATTGGCAAAGCCATTGGAGTTAGGTGTTAATGTGGTGTTGCTCCCCTTGAGATCAAGGGTTTGAGCCTCACATAACGTGAATTTAGTGTAATCTAACCGGTTCAAAAAAAAAAAAAAAAACCTTATGCATGTAATCTTGACTGTGATACCGATGGATACAAAACCATGGGGGTTCAATGAAATTTGTGATGGTAAAAAACTCTTTTCATTCATAACTTTTGTTCATCTATCAATTTATCATGATTGTGCTTATTGTTTATCATCACATCCACATCTCCTACAGTCTAATGTTTATATGAAATTGGTTGAGAAAAACAGGTCAATGTCAAATCCAACAGTCAACTTCCTACTAATGGGAAATTGCTACCTGTGAAGTACACACACTCTGATGAAGAACAAATAAAGATTTGGAGAATATAAAGATTATCTCTTTGTATTCTTGTATGATATTCACATATTGTAAATATTTTTTTTATCCAAATTCATAGAGCTATGTTCACGTGTTCTTAAGTTTTTTAAGCATCAAACAATTTTCTTGATTAATTGAAAACCAAACTTTCACCACTAATTAATCGATTTCTCAAATCGATCGATCATGGTATTAGTTGAATTTCTTATCCAATAATACGTACTCGTATGATACAATAACCCATCGGGGTTATACGACGTGTTGATTTCACAATTTATTCTATAACAAGTTGATACAATAACCTATGAGGGTTATACGACGTGTTGATTTCACAATTTATTCTATAACAAGCAAAATTGCAAAAAGCCATCACTTTCTTACCGGTATTATCTTATTCTATGTATGCCTATTCGCTACAAACACTCAGATTATGTATAATGTCACAAAATAAACGGATACTCATTCAAGTTAAGTAAACTAGTGGAATACCTCCGCACTTCGCAGCGGGTATTCAGTCGGTATCAATTAGATTTGGTTTGTCACGGTACCAGTATAGTACAAGCACTCGGTATACGGAAAGGAAAACCCCTAAAATAAAATCATGCTATGTCCAAGAAGATATCAATGCCATAAAAATTGATACCGGTACCAAATAAAGATACTGATATTATCGTATGGTAAGGTACCGTACCGACACTTCATAACTTGGATTTAACGAAATTTTTATTGTAACACCGATGAAATCATTAAATACATGATTAAGGGTTATACTTCTTTTGCGACATAACTAAAATCTGTATGAAGGGCTAAAATATATATTAATTACACTACAATTTAATTTTTAATGAATATTGATTTAGTAATACATAGTTTAATTATTCATGAACAAATCACTCTAAAAATTAGTAAGATTTTGTTTTCATTTTTTTACACAGGCGAACATTCATCTTCATCTTTTGTTTTCATTTCTACACCAAGTTTAGCATGAAGCATTAACATTTCAAGGTCGCCGGTGGTAGTGGTGTCATACCGGTTACAGCCAGGGGATGAGTTCGTGAGCTATATATCAGTAGAGGACAAAATTGGCAATAACTAATTTAAACAATGGGTAATTTGGTCATTTTTATATAACGCACTGTAACTAAGAAGTTGGTCTTTTATATATATATATATATATATATATATTCCAATTTAATATAGTTATCAATATTTCATCCATCAAGGACTATGTCCAGCACTTAGTTGATTAATTGCGCATATACCATACAATATTATTATCAGAACAAGTTGTTATTCACCAGATTGACCAATATAAGCAATTTGGCCCACTTAAAATTAATTTATCAAATCATTTTCATAATTATGGATTATATAAAAATATCATTATAATAAATAATAAGATTAGAAAAGCTTTGTTTACCAACTTTTTTTTACTAACCTTTAACTTTCCAAGCACAAATTGCTTCCATGAAAAGTCTTAGGTCAACTTTATAAATTTTCTTTAATTCACCATTACAAGGAAATTTTTCATGAGATTAACACTAAAACAATGGTGAATCTAAAAAATTATTATAAGGAAAACTTTAAAAAAATCTAGAGAGGCAGCAAAATTGAATAAACGTTAAATTTTCAAACAAATTACACTATTGTCGAAGCGTCAAAAAGATACGGAGACTACCCCTATTCTAAGGTATATCCGCCACTGCACCAAAGCATGTCTAGTTCAACATGTTACTACCTAGATATTAAGTTCATTTATCATTTATCTGAAGCTTTTGACCCGCTTCTTCTAAATTTTAACGGCCATGTATTTTTTATCTGAAAATCATCACGCGTCTAAAGTTTCAGACATTTCAATACATTTTTAAACAAATTAAAACCATAAGATTATGTTCTTTTAACCGCAAAGTTAGATCACTGGCGGACAACCATAGTATCATCGTGCCACTAGCGGAACCACTCGATCATATCCATCTCAAGTAAATCTAGGAAAACCCCGTGGTGGGAATCGAACCCAAGACTGTCACACCCCGACCCCAGCGGAAAAGGTGATCGGGGCATGATTGGGTTTTCATCAAAGCTCATGACATTTATTAAAATGTTTCATATTTATTATTACAATTTACAAGGAATCCTACAATCAAATCAAACAAATACAACATGTTCTATTCATCCTTCTAAACTTCATTATTTTTCTTCTAAGGCAATTTCCTATGTTTTCCTTGCTTCATCCTGTTCACCTGTATCATGTGTAAAAATGGTTTTTGGATCAACAAAAGTTGGCGAGTGAACCTCGTTAGAAAACATTTATTATTTATTTCTTATTGTGTTTAATATGGAAAAATTGTGCAATATTCATATATGAACAAACATAAATAAACATACAATAACAAACAAATAGCATACAATAACAAACCAATAGCATACAATATCAAACAACAACAAACAATAACATACCATAACAACCCAACTTGCATGAATATATAACATGAATGAAACTGTATATGTTGGCAACGTCACGTTCACGCTCATAATGTAATGGGGGAACGGACGGCCTATGATAAATGTCTGTGCGATCAAGACTCAATCAAATGGAGTCGATCGTATGTTGGCAACGCCTGGTTCACGCTCATAATGTAATGGGGAACAGCTCAACGCTCATAATGTAATGGGGAGCGGCGGCCTATGATAATGTATGTGCGATCAAGGCTCAATCAAACGGAGCCGATCGTATGTTGGCAACGCCTGGTTCACGCTCATAATGTAATGGGGAACAGCTCAACGCTCATAATGTAATGGGGAGCGGCGGCCTATGAAAATGTATGTACTGAAATGATAAATTTAATCTAAACAATAACCACACAAACAGTTGATACATGTTGAATACACATTTGTTCATGGATATGATGGATGCACAATAGTTTAAATATAATAAATAATAAGACACATGATACACCCCAAAAACGTGATTAAAACGGGGAATTTGTAGGGATTCACTCACCTTGGGTGCGTTCGGTGAATGATGTTGAATGCGCACGAGTTTAGAGGATTGATCGACGAGGAATAACTAACCTAATTAATAACGAAAATGTACTGTAAATAAGCGGATTTTATTAATCAATTTTAGTAGGATTATTGGATATATTTTTGTGAGTTTAAGGCTATTTTCTAATTTTAAAAACGTTATTTTTAAGTATTTTTAATTGATTTTTAAATAAAATAAATAAATAAAAATAATAAAAAAATGTTGACTTTTTGACCGTTGACCATGACTGTTGACCATTACTGTTGAACGTTGACCGGTTCGGTCGTTTGTATGTGTGCGCTGGGTGAGACTCGAACCCGTGACCTCCCGTACGCGTGCACGCAGCTCTACCAACTGAGCTACGTGTCTAACCCGAAATATTTCTGTTTTTAGTTATATTTATATACTATTTAACTTAATCCGAAAATCATTTATTTTTAAAAAGGATTTTAATTGCTTTGAACCGGTGCCGTCAATCAGTCTCGAACCCGGGACGTATGAGTTAGTGTTGCACACAGTCCACCGCTGGACTGTGTGTCTAACCTGGTTAATAATCCGGTTTTTATTATACTTAACATGATTCTGTGAGTTATCCCGGTTCGGTTAAAAAGATCATTTTTATTACCGAGAATGTGCGTGTGTCAAGGATCGAACTCGGGACGTGTATGTATTTGTTTGCACACAGTCCACCACTGGACGGTGTGTCTAACCCGTTCATAATACTGATTTTAATTAATCTTATAACATAAACAAACTTCGTCTTCTTCGCTCAAGAACACAGATGATGATAATTCAACTGTTTCATGTCCAATTCGATTGACAAACATTCAAATGATTAAAATGAAATGGCAGGGAAGATTTTGGAAGTAAACATACCGGAGAAATGATCTTTCTCAGAGTTCCGGCGAAGTCGTCGGCTCTGTTTTTATGGACTTTGCCTGAGCGGACCAATTAACAATTTTGATTAGCTAGATGTGGAATTGAAGTACCGAACAAGAGTTATCAGAATGTTTAAAGGTTTATACCGTTTCACAGCGAGTTCTATAAATTCTCAGAAATTTTCCGGCGAGTGATGATTATCCGATATCGTCGCCTGGAACTGATTCTGATTGAAGGGTTTGAGTTAGCAAAAGCTTAACAACTGATAGAAGATAGAAGAATTGAGAAACTTACTGTTTTAATGGAAGGCACGGTTTTCCGGCGAAAGTCCGGCGAGTTCAAAAAGCTTTTCCGACGAACTGAAAATAGAGCGAAAGTGAAATTGAAGGTTATGCGGATGATTTTGAGTCGAGAGAGGAAGCAATTGTTGGAGTAATTCAGTAATTGAATATCTTCGGTTATAAAAACCGAACATCACCAGAATTCAAGTTAATTCAAGACTGAATTGATTAGGATCGTCGGTGCATCGGTTATAATCTAGAATCCACGATCACTCAAACGTTTTGGACGGTTGGAAGCCGATTACGGTTTCAGTTTGGCGCAACAGGTTGATTCATGGTTGTTCATAAGTTTTAATTGTTCCCTAAAACTTAAAAAAACATCAAGTGGCGGAGTGGTGGAATGTGTGTGTGTTAAGTCGCTAAGCTTAATCCGGCTGACCCGGGTTCGAATCCCGGCCACAGCATTTAATTTTTATTTCATTAAATTTAATAAATTTTCAAATATAAATTTTATATTCTAATATACTTATTAATTATGTATCGTTTAAAATTAGTTTGAGCATTAAATATGCAACGAAATTTTTAACTGAATGTTCGGTTAATAAACGAAGCGGGTTTGGTTAACCCGGTTTTTTACGGATGTTACAAAGACTTAATGATCCTAAACCTTATCGCACCCCGAAGATGTCACTAGGCTATAATGTCATTGGCCCATAAGATCATGTGTATTGGGTTAACATAAAAAATACAAAAGTTAATGTTATATCATTGCCACGTAGACGAATTCTTTACAAGAATATAGTTGTTTAACTAAAAGGTTCTTTTTTTTATCTGATGTGTTGATTGGGGTTAACCCAACTATGCATAGTCTATGAGCATTCACATTGGAGTCTTTATTCTATATAATATAGATAAAATATTAGATGAAGCAACAAAATCATTACCACATTGGAATCTCTATAGTAGAGACGAATATAAATAAAGTAAAGTACATCTTTATATTTAGAGGTTTATATTTGACTCTCTATATTTTTGTTGTGAATTAAGAAAGAAAAATAAATAAATGTCTGTTAATAAAAATTAGATATGTTTAAAAATTAATAAAATCTAGAGAAAAATGTGTTTTTATACGATAATGATGGAAAATCCAACATAAATGTTATATAGCAAAATATCCTCAAATTGGTCATTCTCAGATTTTGGTCGGAAAAACTCGAAGATGACAATTTTAATTCTCTTTTTTATATTCAATAATCAATACCATTTTTTATTCATATAATCTTTTCATATCCAATGCTAGTTTGTTTATTCAATCTATCCAAAAAGTTCTAACTGAAATATTCAATAATCTGAATTCATGCATTGATCAAATTTTCATATTAACTAACCGATGTGGTTTTCCTTTTATAAACCGGTTTCTAATCCGATTTGATTTCAGCCTATCTCGCTTTGACTTTTTTTGATTCTATCCAAAGCAGTTAAATCTGATCCAGTTTAACCCAAGATCCAGTATTAGCACCTCTAACTCAAAGCTTTAATTTTAGTCTATATGCATTAGGGGCGTTTAAATGAGAACGTTAAATATTGTGAGAACTTGGTAAAAAAACAATTCAATTTCAATTTTTTTTACACTTATCATTATTATTCGAGTACAATGTTAGAAAATTAATTTACACGTTTAAATTTACGTGAATTCGTAAATGAATAAAATTTACAAAAGTGTAAGTTTGCTATTTACACATGTGTAAATTTGTTCTATTAACACGTGTGTAAAAAATCTCATAAGAGTGATTTTAAGAGGAGAAATGAATTATTTGATGTTGTAAAATTTTTTTGATGTTGTATTTTAATTACAATGAGGTTTGTATTAAAAAAAAATTATTTTGATTGGGTTTTTCATTCGCTCTCACTGTTCTCGCAATAATATTTAGCGTTCTCAATATTTAGCAATCAATACAAAGCAAAAATTGAAATGTTCGTGGATCTTCCATGGAAACTTTTCGATAGATCACCTTACAATCTCCCATTGACTTAGTCGTCGTGTAACTAGTGAGTGATCATAAATATAATTGAAACTTCATGGAAGGTATAGTATGCATACAACTGTATCAATCATTCAAATATCAAATGGCCCACAGTCTAAACAAACATACACCATCCACACATTCCTTGAAAAGCCTTGGTCGTTTTTTATTCCTTATTTTCTATATAACTGGAAGAGCAGGGACACATTCAACTTACAACTCACAAAAAAACTTTGTGTGATTTAGAAAAACATGGAGGTAGGGGAAGAATCAGTGAAACTAATCCCGACTAATGAGCATATCAAAGAAGCTTGGATTCTTTCCATGAAAGCTCATAATCACAAACAAGATTATGTTACTTGTACTTTCAAGAAAGGATCAAAGGATGTTTTGATCATCGCATTTAAAGGGTCAATGGAGGCCAACAGTTTCTACCAAGCTGATCATTTTGGAGAAACTGATGTTGATCTCAATTTGTTTCCGTCTCTCCAGCGTCTGGCCGAGGGTCAACCTGCCAAAGTCAACGGATCATTTCTTGAAAAATCTAAGGGTATTTTGAACAATCCCAAGTTTACATCAGAGGTACACTTGACTTTCAATTTCTCAGATTTATTTATTTTCAGTTTATAGAAGTTTTTGAACACCTCAAACTCAAATTACTATGGATTAATTACCATGTGGAAGCAGCTGTTAAAAAAGGAAAAAATGTCTCATTTACCGGACACTCGTCTGCCGGTGCAATAGCAAGTCTTGTCACACTTTGGATGCTTGATCAATACACAAGGATACTAAAAAGCAAAATTCAAATCGGTTGTGTAACTTTCGGGTCTCCGCTAGTAGGTGAGGGACCCTCACCCACGCGGTCCGGAGGGAGAAATGGGCGGGTCATTTTACCCATTTTGTTATGGAGCATGACATTGTTCCTCGAATGATGCTAGCTCCAAAAACATCTGTTGAAAACCATCTACCCACTATCTTCAAAATCTTCAAACAAAAAGTCAACACCCTAACTACTAAAAAACCTAACAAACTAACCAATATTTTAAGCAAACCAAGAACTGAACCAACCATTGATTATGATCAATTGGTCGATGATAAAGATCGTAAAGACGTTGAAGGTTTTTTCGAAAATGTGTTGATTAATGCATCAACTGTTGCAAGTCATGATGCATTTGATCTTATGGAACCTACAAACTCTCTAATGGAGAAGTTAACTACTGACTTTGTAAAAGTCAGTCCTTACAGGCCTTTCGGTGTTTATATTTTCTGCACTCGAGGCAAGGGTCAATCTACTACACCTAGACAACAACTGGTTGTAGAGAACCCGAATGCTGCGCTACAATTGTTGTTCTATTTGTTGCAGTTACCCAATGAAGACCAAATTGTAGCTCAATTTGCTCATGAAAGCTTAGCCGAAAATTTTGGTTACGAAGAAGAACTGAACAATAACGGATTGCAGTTGGAAAACCGAGTTAATCTAAAAGACCTTAATGATCAACTATTGACATCTAACGGTACTAATGGTGATTCAATACTTCGCACAAGTAACAAAGCGCTCTTTGAACTGGTGAGTATTTTTTTGGGAAATCATTGAAAATGAAAATCACAAACTTTTGAAGATTAAGAATAAATCATATATAAAAAAATAAAAAGGGACCTTTGATTAATTTTAGGAAGTTAAAGTATCTAATCATGGAAAAACAAAAGATGTTTTTTTGTAAAACATAAAGGATTATGTGACTGTTTAAAGTTTTATAAGTTAAAAGAGGTTTAATCATATAAAAATCAATGTCATTTTAGCAAGAATTGCATATCAATATAGGAAAAAAAAATGTTTCGAGTCAATCAAACCTGACCCATTGCAATTAGTACAAACATGTATCCATTTTGACCAAACCAACTAACTATATATTAATGATGTCAGAATGAAAGTACGAAATGGTGTTTGTTAGCAGTGGAAGAGGCCGAAAAGAGGAAGGAAAAAAACATGGATCAGATTAAGAAATCCATGAAAAAATACAGCTCAAACGTAAAAGAACCATCAACAAAGATCATTGAAGATTTGTTAGGTGAGGTCATGGACTACAAAAACAAACTTAGTGATGGAAGCATTGATTACTATGAAGCTTTCAAGCTCCAAAACGAGCATGAGGACTTTAAAGCTAACGTGAACCGTTTAGAGCAAGCTAAGATATGAGATGTGATTGTTGAAATGGTAAGGCGTAAGGATTTACCTGATGAGTTTGAAGTGTGGGGATGAGTTGGTGCAATTAGGGACTCAATTTAGAAGAGTTTATGAGCCGTTGGATATTGCAAATTATGTTCGGCACTCCAAAGGTGAGGATACTGGAGCCAAGTATATGACAGTCAGACCAAAGAGGTACAAGTTTACACAAAGATGGCATCAACATGCAAATGTGACCGGGTTTGAGTTGGTTTCTGAGAGTAATTTTGTCGCAGAGGTTGAGGAACTTATGAATGAGGTCATAAAACCGAAGAACAAGACAATTGGGCAGGTTGAGAATGATTTAGAGAGCTTAAAGAAGAAGGTTGAGAAGTGGAAATGTGATAAGAAAATAGCCAAAGAATATGTTTTTTGGGGAGAATCTGTTTTAACCAAACTGGAGAAAAAACTCGCGGAAGCTAAGCACGCTTGATGGGTTCAGACCCCAGAGGCATGGTCATCGAGGCTAATCGGATTTGTGTGTGGTTAAGATGGTAAGTTTGTATGAAGTCGCGATAATAAGATTTTCAGAATGCGATAGAGTGGGGTTGGATTTGCTGGGCATACTTGTTGGAAACTATGTGTTCTTATTTGTAGTATGTTTAAATTAAATGATTGTGTGATGTTGTTTAACTTTAACCCTTTGATTATGTAATAGTCGTCTTTAGAGTTTCAGATCGGAGTCGCTAGATGTAACGTTTCAGTTTAATACAATCTTATGTTTAAAGAAAAAGATCCTTGGAATGATCAAGATTTAATACACAAATAAGTAAATAACACATTTATACATAAGTAAATAAATTAATATTTCCGCCTTTAAGTATTCCTACCAGTGATCAAACCAAAAACATAAACACTCATTAGTAAGTAAATAAATAACTTAATATTCTCACGTTAAGAATACCTACAAGTGATCAAACCATAATAAACACTCATTAAACCAGTAAAGAATAATGATGGGTCAACTCAAAAGGTTTATAGAATTGCCTACATGACACCTTGAGATGCAATTAAAATGATATATTTTTAAAGGGTAAATTACACTTTTCGTATACTTTAACACGTATTTAGCAAATTTTAGATTTTGTTCTTAAACTAACATAATATCTGGATTTGAATCTGTTTAGTGTTTACACTTCTTTTAGATTCTTTTTAAATAGAAAATAAAATAGTATAATATGTGAACATAATAAAACACTTGTCAATAAAACATTCCATATGTGCTACAACAACCACTTGTTAATAAAACATTTCCGTATATGCTATAACACAAAATATGTAACCAATGAAAAGATTACTTGCCTAAACTTTGCAAGTGTACATGTGAAGAGATATCCATTTGGAAATAGTCCAGTGATGTTGATAAGTTAGATAATGGTTAGGATAGTAAGAGATCAGAGGTTCAATTCTCATGTTGTGTAAGTTTAGACGTTAAAAACAAAACATGTGAAGAGATGAATGGTCAAATGGCAAGATCAACACTTAATTAAATTCACCCAACAAACGAAAAGAAGTGGTTTTTAGATATATCATCCAAAAAACCTATCGATCTATTGACATCAAACCAACATATTATAAATCAGTTTCTATAAAATAGAAGGAAACAATGAAATTTTGCGATACAATGCATGACTTGTTAAGTTTTTTTTTTTAAATCCCAATTGTTGACTATGAGAAGCGTATTCCTTGTAGTGATGTAATAACCATGTGCTAGCGAAATATAGTTTGAACCCAACATATTGACACTAAAGAGGAATAAGATAAAGGTTTCTTTTCAAATCCCAATTGTTGATTATAAGGAAGCGTATTCCTTGTAGTTGATGTAATAACCATGTGCTAGCGAAATATAGTTTGAACTTTGAACCCAACACATTGACACTGAAGAGGAAGAAGATATGTACTCTTGTATATTTGCGAGACACAAGACTTATGTCAAGAGGGTTTGCTAACCGCTCGGATATAGTATTTGTTATATTTTCAGATATAAAATTCGAAATTTTCTATAAAAAAAAACATGTTTTGGACCCTCTAGCTCTAGCTGTATACGTGTTATATTTTTTCCGTTGACTAAGTTGTTTCATCAAATTTTCTTATTATGGGTTTTGATGAGTTATGTGCTAGTAGTTTCCTGTCTTTAAGTACCGCTTAAATATTACCTTGAAGTATGTTATTAGTGAAAGAATGTTATAAAAGAGATTTTGTTGGAAACAATTACTCGAATTTCAGTTACACTGACTAGTTGTTTAAGTGTTTATATACATGTACCATAATCTGTCGATGTAAAAACACACTTTGGAGGTTTTTTTTTTTACTTTATGACACTTCCTCTTTACTATTCCGATTTGTTTCAACTTTATGTCAATTCTAACATTTTTTTTGTTACATGAAGATTAATTAATACTTATCATATGTACTGGGGACGCTCTAAGGAGGGTCAACGTGGACGCTCGGTCAGGGCACGTTTTCTTCAAGGGGCACAAAAATTTTAAAATTCATGATTATATATAAATGCGAATAATCGTTTGGTAAAACTTGGACGATTTTCTTTTGTATCTAACGTGTTCAAATTGAAAAAAATATAAAAATATGATAAGTTGATTCTTGATTTGCAGTGACATATATGATAGGCTGATTCTCAGTTAGCTATTAGCCCATTACTATGCGTCATACACTCATTCTAATACTATGATTTTGCTAATTTCTATGTTTATTAGTATAACTTTAAATGATTAAGTGGCCTGTTTTGTAACAAGTTGATACGAACAAAGGTGAAATTGTTCGCATCTTTTCCTTTAAATTTCTTGGGTCTTTCTTTATTTTGTTTTATTTTATATTCTATATAAAATAGACGTGAATCAAGAGCAAGACACATTCAACTTAAACTTACAAAACTGTGTTTTCAGTGTTATATATATATATATAGAGAGAGAGAGAGAGAGAGAGAGATGGAGGTGGAGAGAGAATCAGTTAAACTACTCTTGAATGATGAGCTTATCAAAGCAGCTTGCAATCTTTCCATGAAAGCTCATAACCACAATCAAGATTATCTTACCAACACCAAGAAACATAATGCTCCTTCATCGTCGTCGACGCAGGTTTCAATCTTTGCATTTAAAGGATCACTTGAGGTCGATGATTTCTACCATGATGATCATTTTGGTGAGACCAACGTTGATTGTACTTTGTTTCCGTCTCTTCGGCGTATCGGAGAGACTCAACTTGCCAAAGTCAATGGATCAATTCTTAAAATATTTCAAGATATTTTGAACAATTCTGGGTTCATATCAGAGGTATAGTTGACTTTCAATTTCTCAGTTTTTTTTGGATCTACAGTGAATAAGTTGTGTATTATGTATTTTACTCCAAAAACTTAGAAGGAAACTATGAATTTCCAGGTGGAAAAAGCTGTAAAAGAAGATAAAAAGAACTTATTCACGGGTCATTCATCAGGTGCTGCAAAAGCAAGTCTTGCGACACTGTGGATGCTTGACGAATAAACAAGGAAACGAAAAATCAGACATCCAATTGGTTGTGTAACTTTCGGGTCTCCCCTAATAGGTGATCAGACCGTTAGTCATGCGGTCAGGCGAGAGAAATGGGCGGGTCATTTTACCCATTTTGTCATGGAGCATGACATTGTTCCCCGTATGATGCTAGCTCCAAAAACATCCATTCAAGAACACCTACCTGATATCTTACAATTCTTTCAACAAAAAGTCAAACCCATCACCACTCAAAAATCCCACAAATTTCCCAAGTTTTTCTACAAAAAAACTCCTGTAAGAACCATTGATCATGATTAGTTGGTAGATGACAACCAAGCTGTAACTTTTTTTGAAAATGTGTTGATTAATGCATCAACAGTTGCAAGCCATGATGCATTTGATCTTATGGAACCTACAAATTCTCTAAGGGATAAGTTATCGGCTGACTTTGTAAAAGTCAGCCCTTACAGACCTTTCGGTACTTATGTTTTTTGCACTCGAGGCGATGATCTGGGCTCATCTTCACTGAGACAACAGCTGGTTGTAGAAAACCCAAATGCAGTCCTCCAGTTATTGTTTTATTTCTTGCAGTTACCCAATGAAGATCAAGATTTAGCTAAATTTTCTCATGAAAGTTTAAATGCTAATTTTCGTTATGAAGAACTCAACAATAACGGTTGCAGTTGGTTAAAATGGTTGATCTAAAACACCTTAACGATCACCTGTTAACATCAACTAGTGATACAGTCCGAACTAGTAACAAAGCTCTATTTGAACTGGTGAGTACCGACTTTCAGTCCATTTACCAATAAACGATTCAGTTTTTGCTATGTTTTACCTCAAATGAGTTAAAACGAAAAACTTAGTCAGAAAAACTGGTCCTATAGGTCAGATTTCACCCAAAGTCTTTATAATACATAAACCTATAAATAATTTTATTAAAATTAAATACAACTTTTGCAATAAATAAAGCGGGTCAAGAAATTACTAGTCCAACATCTTCTTAATTTTACTTGCACTAAACTATATATTCATGTCATTACAGACTGCAAGTGCAAAATGGTGTTTACTAGCAGTGGAAGAGGCAGAAAAGAGGAAGTTGAAAAATATGGATCAAATTAAAAAATCCATGAGAAAGTACAAAGCAAATGAAAGCGAATCTACAACAAAGATAAAGATCATTGAAGAGATGTTAGACGAAATGCACAAGTACAAAGAAAAACCTCGTCATGGAACTACTGATTACTATGAAGCTTTTAAACTTCAAGACGAGTATGTCGACTTTGAAGCTAACATGAGCCGTTTAGAGCAAGCCAAAATATGGGATGTGATAGTTGAAATGGTGGTGCGTAAGGACTTGCCTGATGAATTTGAGGTGTCAGATGAGGTGGGGAAACCAGCGACAGAATTTAGAAGACTTTACGAGCCGTTGGATATTGCAAATTATTATTGGCACTCCAAAGGTGATGATAATAAAGGATCGAGTTATATGGAAGTCAGGCCAAAGAGGTATAAGTTTACACAGAGATGGTATGAACACGCAAATGCAATGCAGTTTGAGTTGCTTTCTGAGAGTAATTTTGTTGCTGAGGTAGAGGAACTTATGAAACCGAAGAAGAAAACGGTTTAAGAGGCCAGGAAGGATTTCGAGAGCATAACGGATAAAGTTCAGATGTGGAAATCTGATGAGAAAATAGCATATGAAGATGTGTTTTGGGGAGAATCTGTTTTGTCCAAGTTGCAAGAAAAACTCGCAGAAGCTTAACTAGATTTGATCGATGGTCATCAAGGCTTATCATACTTGTGAGGATTAACTCTGTGTTGGGCATTCTTGTCACAATCTGTGTTCTTATTTGTGTTGTGTATGATTCTGTAACAGTTATCTAAATAGTTTTTTTGTATTATTGTACTGTATTCAGTTTAAAAAAATCTGACACTTGATATATACATTTATATATATAATACACTATTGTCTTGAGTGAAAATATCAATATCATTATCATGTGATTGATTATCACAAACTAAAATGGGATATGGACACAAGTCAAACTGATCTAATACATAAGGTCAAGCAACACCCATTTCTTTAATCTGGTAATTAAATAGGGTTAAGTCAGTAGTTATAATAAAACTACAAAAGTCATTATCCTAAATGTCCTTTCCTATTACACATCAAGATTGTGATATTCTTATAACAATTACAATTAGGCTTTGATAACTCAAATCTAGTAGACAAATAAATAGATACTTTAATAGTCTTACCTTAAGAATTGCAGCCTCGCAGGTTGCTGATGGCATTCACTGTCATTCTTCATGGAGTATAGGAAGCATCCTGTCCCATGGCCAAAAAGCTTCAATGGAGCTAAATTTGAGTTAAAAGAATTAAGAAACACGACCAAAGCGTTAATATCCAAATATCAAAATTCGATAAATAATTACGAAAACACCTGCCCTAATTGTTACCATAGAAAGGCAACTAGACAATAGTCTGTAAGCTAGCATATAACAGAAATAGAGGAAAATTTTTTGGAAGTGAAGTGCAACTTACAGAAGTGTTTAAGCGTTAATATCCAAATATCAAAATTCGATAAATAATTACGAAAACACCTGCCCTAATTGTTACCATAAAAAGGCAACTAGACAATAGTCTGTAAGCTAGCATATAACAGAAATAGAGGAAAATTTTTTGGAAGTGAAGTGCAACTTACAGAAGTGTTTCTTTGGCGCAAAGCTCCTCAATTAAAAAACACCATGCACGTTGATGAATTGTAAATCAGATTAAACTGTATCATAGATTCACTTAAGATTATAAAACAGATATTAATCCCCTTAAGTGACACATCCCTCAAAGGGCATTTACAATAATAATTCCGTATGCAAATGTGTTCATTGATAGATAGATAGATAGATATATAACATGAAAAATACTCAAGTGAACAACCCATAAGCATAAACACTCATTAAACTAGTACACAGTAATGTAATGATGGATCAATATAGAATCGCCTACAAGACAGCATGAAAGGCAGTTGAAATGATGTATTTAGTTTATATATGCCCTTAATGTATTAATATACCAACAGTCAACTCGCATAATCACATTTCCCAAACACTGTGTCTATCGCCATAACCTAGGACTAATATCAGTTTCTAACATGTAAAGCAAAACAAGACACAAGAACGCCCCACATACTTATCCAACCTAATGCCCGGGGATCATGCTGTACGAACGAGCCAATTTAGAAGTTGTATTCCCCTGATCAAACTGTTCATACTGCTTCCTGCACCCTGGACACCGACCGTTATCTTCAATAATCCTTTTATAACAGAAAAGACAAGAGTCCGTAACCACACGGGCAAGGAAGAAAACTCGAGTCTGTTAAATCCAAATCTTCACAGCATATTGGACACACTGTTGGAGTAAACCCAACTCAATTCCTCCATTGCTTCTTTCCAAATTCATGGGAAAACTGTTTTGTTTCAGCAAATTTGGCAGACCCTGAGGACGAAAACAATCATCTGGTCTCCACGCCTGATGATTCACCAAAGCACAAAAATCTACTTGATCATCTTTAACCGTCTCCACAGGCTCCCACTGTGGAGAATGCTCATGCATTTCAGGCTCCAGATTACAGTTATGATCGTTATTTATTTCATCGGCTGCCAAAGCATCAGCAATAGCCTCCCAATCATCCAAACAACCATCGTCACCGTCACCTTCCTCCGTCATACTTCCTGAATAACATCCGCCACTGTCACCGCTACTACTACTACCGGTAAGAATACTGACCGATATGTTACTATTGGAACTGCTAGTATGACCAACAAGACTGTTGGATGGAGACTCCCAATCACAGTAACAATTCATCAAACTATCATTCTCTTCACCACTAGAATTAACAACCGATTGGTTTTCGCCCTTATTCAACCCATGCATGTCCGAATCACTAATTTTCGGATGAACAACACCTTTATTTTCCTCCTTAAACCCCTGTTTCTTCACTGATAAAACAACACGCTTACATAAACACATGCAAGTAATAATAAATCAAATAAAAAAACCATGAAATACGAAAAAAAATCTCATAAAATTTGAAAAAAAAAATCACCTTGTGAAAGCCACTGTTCGCGACGGATATCAAGCTTGCATTGCTTCAATTTAGCAGTCCTATTCACCTTCAATAACAATAAATAAATAAATAAATAAGAAAAAACAACACGTTTCTCTCGTAACAATCAATCTACAAAGCAATACGACGAAAAAACACAAAATTAAATAGGATAATATAAGTGACAAATGTACCCGCTTATTCTTCACAGATTCCTTCATATTTGAACCGACGGTCGAGATCGAAGCGTTGGCGGTTGAATGGTAAACCATGGCTGTTGAATTCTCGAAAGAAAAAGATGGAAAATCAGAATGAAATAAACCTGAAATCAAGGAACGAATGAATTGTAAAGAAGAATGAAGAGATTGATAGAGAGATTTGAAATGAATTATGAGAGTGGTCTTGATGGATAACGGAATTTGGTGTCTGCGTCTTTCGACCTTTTGCAAACACATGAAGATGAAACACAGGAGTTTGCCCTCCAAGTTGGATGTTTACGGTTGTTGGCTTTGTTGTTGGGTTTATTTACTGTTTGTGCCATTGGTTTATTTCTAGTTAATAACTACTTTGCACTTTATCTTCTTTTCTTTAACATTTCAATTTTTTTTAAATTACTTTTATAACTTTACACTACAACCTACGAAACATTATACGCTTTTTATCTATGCCAACCTATATTAATGTCACTAACGTCATGTATGCAACATAGTTAAAAATGTGTCACATCACGAGTTGACACCAAACGCTTATGTCATTAGTGTATTGCATGTAACGAAGTTACAAACGTCACGTTGCCAATGCAACGCGCGGCACGGGTGAAAATCTAGTTTATGTTATATGACGAAGCTAACATTCCTTGACATACGTACGACTCGTATAGGTATATACTGGTTGTATAAATGTATTTGTCATATATCATACATTCTCTTGAAAAAACACAACTCGTATTAGGTTATAAGTCATATAAGACATTCCTTGACATCATATGGCCCATATATGCCTATACGGGTCGTATACATGGTACCGTGTTAAAATAAGTTTTAAGGTGTGTGAATAGTTTGACCCTTTTTGTTAATACAAATCGCATTGCAACTATAAATGAGACTCAAGCATAAATATCATTAGTGTTAGCCCGACCTAATTTCATCAAGTTTTCACAAATAGAGAATCATTTTACCGAACCCTAAAGTCAAGAAATTTCAGTAAGAACGATCAGAGTTACATGAAGCGTGGCATCAAAACTAATAAACACACCGACTAGGGTGTATTAGTTAAAGAAGTAAATGACATTCCGACATGTTCTTCACCTACCTCCTTTCAAAGGCGTCCCACATGTAAAGGAAGGTGTCCCCCCCCCCCCCTCCCCCTCTCTCTTTCTGAAGAAGAAAAAAAAAGCTAGTGTTGTGTTTAGGAAAAAATCTCGATCATCAACTTAAAAGTTTAGTTAAGCCCTTCGATTGTGCCCCGTGAAAAAAAATCATGCTAAAGTTGATATAGTTAAGTTTGATAATATGTGAACGTGGGTTGGATATTACAAAACATAATTTTTGCATGATAAAAAAATAAACATAAGTTAATTGATCAATCAACAAGACTTGGTTCTAAAATTTTGATCGGTATGCATAATGGGTGGGCCAACTGTGGGGAATGGTCATGCATTTCGGGCTCCAAATTAGGGTTTGATCACTTTTTATCTCACTTGTTGCCAATTGCCAAAGCATCAACAACAGCCTCCCAACCATCCAAACAACCTTTGTCACTCTCATCTTCATCTCTTATACTTCCTGAATAACAACCACCAATGTCACCACTATAATTAACAACCAATATCCCCTTGAATTCGTTGTTTTATAGTTGGATTACGATCGTGGCCTTTGGTGTTGGGTTTATTTATCGATCGTGCCATTGGATTAGATGACGCAAGTTACTTGTGATGTTGATATATTGTCCAACTCAAATGTTGTTTAGTCCCCGTGAGCCACAAGTCATTAGTCATTACCATTTTGTGCTTTTCATTTAATAAAAAAGATAGCAACTTACAAAAATAGATGCTTCCTCCTCTCCATTAATTCTGAGTTTGAATCTGTTTCACACCAATAACAAAAGTAGTAGAAAATCAAGTTAATTTTTTTTCACATTTGGATAAGCCATGGAAAACTTGTTTAATGATGTTGTCTTGAGCCTATTAGGGTAGAGTGGGCGTCATGCAAATTGGATTCGAGGAATCTTACCCTCGTTGGGTACATCGTCCCCACCCAAACGAGTAGTCTTGGCCGGTAGGGAATGAGAGTAGATGAAGTCTTGTATTCTTGATCAATATGACTTTTGTTGTGGTCAATATGACCGTTGTGGTCTTGAAAACAAAAAAAAATACTTTGAAAAACAATATCAACACTCAACCGTTCCACCATAATCATTCATCAATTAAAATATCTACCATTCACAAACCTTTAATCCTCTCAGTTTTATCACTTTCCTAATAGCATGACTAATTTCTCATATGATGGCATCGGCTTATTCATACCACCCAATGATTCAATAGTGATATCTTCTCAAAAGATAGTAGCATAGAACTTTTCAAGGATCTCATCAAGCTAGCCGAAGAGGAAGACACAACATCTACTAAAAGAATCATGGCACGTGATCGCGAAAAATGTCAGCAAGTTCATATGGAAGACTATTTTGTGGAGGACCCAAAATACAATGAGGTTATTTCTAGTCAACAGTTTGCATATGTCGAAACGCTTTGGACGATTGTGCCTTTCGTTAGTTGATGGATTCAGATACGCATTTCCGACTTCGATTCTCGTGGCACATCTTGCAACTCAAGATCTACCATACCTACTCGAGTTGGATGAGGAGTAGTTTATTTGTCATTCATATTTGAATTATGAATTTCAGGTCAATGTTGATGAACAAAATTTTCTAAATACGTAAAAGAAAAAAAGGACACATAGCCAATTGCGCACCACCTCAGCATCCAATGCACGTAACCAGTTGGACATAAAAATGTATAATATAATGTCAATAATAGTTAGACCAGGCCCGTCAGTCCAACATTTATATTTGTAAGAAAAAAAATATAACATAAGACAATGTTGACCCACTTTTAAATATTTGATCTTTTAAGTTTATGTAGAAATTGTTGGGAATAATTCGAAATTGCTTGGATAAATTTGAAGTTGTGTAATCACTATCAGATCAAACAATTGGAGTGGCTACCAATCTTTGATCGGATAAAATCAGAAAAATTCTAGATTTTTTTATGGAAATTTTTGATTGTGAGATTTTGGGGATTTTTCTCGAATCAAAATTCGTCCAGTGTTTTATCTAAAAATTTTTGGGAGCGTATTTTCAGTTTTTCACAACTGCTTGCAGTTTCAATTTTGAACAAAAACACCTTTAGTCCCTTAAGTTTCCAAAAGTGCATTTTTAGCCCGAAATTCAATTTCTAATGCATTTTTTATAAAGGACTTTTGTCCAAAATAAAAAATTTTCAAGCTGACCTGGCAGCTCGACCCCAGCCAGGGTCTCTGCCCCTTGGACCCCGCCAGGCCCTGCTCCCAGGGGCGCTGCCCCCTTGGATCCCCCGTTAGTCCCGATGACATTCAAATAAGCGTGCATTCTTATTTGAACGTCACACACAATCTCAAATTACACTAAAATATCCAACAGAAATGATGTTTCATCTAACTTATTGTTAACAAAATATGGACCCTCTACGTTTATGTCCATATAATAATGCTGACCCAATTTCAAGCCCGTTATGTTTATGTACATATGATCATTCTGACACAATTTCAAAAAATCTGAACCCGCTGGTAATTACCTATGAACACGCTACGTGTCTACAATCTTGAGTAAAGGTGTTCAAAATAGATTAATCATTCTTTTTTTTAATACCGGTTATTGATTTGGTCAAAACCGGTCAGTGGCGGATCTAGAAAATCCGCATAGGGGTAACATTTCAATGAAAAGGGGTAACGAAATTGGAAAAACGTTAAATTTTTTCAAAATTTACACTATTGTCGGAGCGTCAAGGGGCAACGTAGGCTACCCCTTCTATCACTCTAGGTCCGCCCTGAAACCGGTTACGTCAATAGCCGGTTCAAATAATAACCAGTTCGGAGGATCGAAAACCATAACCTATGTAACCGGTTAGGTTATTTTAGGACCAGCTAACATACAATCAGATATTAATAACTTGGGGTTTTTTTATAAAAAATTAATATGTTTTATTGTAAAAGAAAGTTTTATGAGGGTAATGGTAAAAAACAGTTAAAAAATAGAATAACCGGTTAAGCCATTCTTTTAGTTTAAAAAAAACTTGTTAATAATTGGCTCTTGTTCTAAATCTTCAAACCGGTTCTTAACCTACATTTTTTTCTAGCCTAGACCGGCTTCTAATGTTCCGATTATGGTTTTAATTAATAACCGATTACAGTTATAGTAACTAGTTTTCTTTTACCCTGTTAATCTTGAGAATTAAGTTTCTTGCAACTATTAAGACATAGGTAACTAGTAGAGATGGGCATAATCGGGTTTTATTATTACCCGGAACCGGTTCCAACCCGGAACCGGTTCTGCTTGGATGTCATTGGAACCGGGTATGGTGTGGAACCGGGTCCGGTTCCTACCCGGGTTCACACCCAAGAATATGGAACCGTGTAGAACCGGGTACGGGTATTATGGAACCGGGTATGGTGTGGAACCGGGTATGGTGCGGAACCGGTTCCTGATAGTGTTCAGAACCGGTTCCTGACAGTAAAAAGCTGACTTTTACTGTTCAGAACCGGTTCTGAACAGTAAAAACCTGACTTTTACTGTTCAGAACCGGTTCCTGACAGTAAAAACCTGACTTTTACTGTTCAGAACCGGTTCCTGATAAAATGTTACCGGTGGAACCGGTTCCTGATTAAAAAATCGTTTTTTTTTTGTATATAGACCCCTTCCTACTTACCGGTTCCTGATAAATGTTATCGTTGGTGTTTTAATAAAGTTTGTGTAATGTTTCTTTCTATTGTGTTTGATTTTTATTATTAGTTACATTGATAAATAAAAATAGTAACAATAATCGGTTAAAATTAAAAAACAAATTAATCGGTTACAATATATAAAAAAAATTAACCGGTTACAAAAAAAATAAAAAATTACTCAGAACCGGTTCTAGTAAGATTTTATTTCTTTGATCGTTTACTAGCGGCAGGTGCAACACTTTCCGACGAGTTTCTCTTATGTGCGGGTACCTCGGTACAATTGTCGTCCGAATCGTTAGTCTCCACTTCTTCGTCCTCCTCTTCGTCAACAATTTTTATGCTCCCAACTCAACTTCATCTTCTAGACTAGTTTTATGTTGAACACTTTTAACGGCTATAACCGGTTCCAACGCTAACATTTTCACGGTTATAACCGGTTCCAACGGTAATATTATAACGGTCAGGAACCGGTTCCTCGTAGGAACCGGGTACGGGTAGGAACCGGGTACGGTTAGGAACCGGTTACTACCCGATTCAAATGGTAAAATTGTGGAACCGGGTTGGAACCAACGGGTATTTTGAACCCGGAACCGGTTCTACTTAATGTCGGGTAGGAACCGAACCGGTTCCAGTTCGGTTCTACCGGTTCGGGTTCGGAACCGGTTTTTATGCCCATCTCTAGTAACTAGTCTAGTAGCTTGAAACGGGCCATGGCCTAGTTTACGTTTTTGTGGGCCGCCAATTTGTCAACGAATGTGGCTTGGATTTGGGCTTGATTTTCGTGAACACCATTTGACATTTGATCAAAATTTTGTTGGAAAAAAGTTAGATTATTATTATTTTGTTACTAATTAGAATTACTATCCGCCGTAATGCAGCGGGGATTTGTTAATTCTATATTTTATTAAATGAAAGGAAAATATTTCTTACATGACCGTGAGTCTTTATGTAAAACATTGGAAAAGAATAACTAAGGGGCTGTTCGGCAACTTCTGAATCGTTAAGTGTTGAACCAGTAAGAGGTCTGAATCAGTAAGTGTTGAACCAATAAAATATCTGAACTATTGTAGAGACAACATTCTTACAATTGGACAATAGTTACAATACTAAGACCCCCTTGAAGGCAACAAATGTTGGGTCTACAATTGTACACTCGAAAACAATTGAAAGTCCCCAATACCAAGACAAAGGGGTATCTGGTTCAAATCAAGATACAACCACCTCTGGTGGAAATTCAGATGATCCTATTCGTTTAGGTGATGAGTTAATAAATAAGGAATTGACGGTTATAGTATCCAATTCAGAATCTTCAGTAGCTGGGTTAAAAGACATGATGAAGATATTGGTACAAAACTCTACTCCTCCTCCAATAAATGCAGAACTTGCAGAAAAAGTTTGGTTCCATGCCCAAGCCTATCTTCAATTACAAAATCAGTCTGCATATGCCACCCACAATATCCACATGGAAGTGATCAGAAATATTGTTGAAGCAAGATTTAATGATACACAAGCAGAAGTTCAAGCCATAAAAGATCATCTTCTTCAAGCTACAGGCATTACTCCAACTCCCAGGTATCCAATAGATGATTCCAAAAAGGGAGAGAGTGATAGCCTCAGGAAGCTTCTACCAGCAAACCCAACTAAAAAAGCCAAGGTTTCTCAAACCATTGCTCAACCATCCCAAACCACCGCTACACCTACTCAAACCATTGTCCCATCTCAAACCACTGCTCCACCTACTCATACCACTGTCCTATCTTAAACCACTGTACCCCTAACATCTGTTGGCATTTCAAAATTATAAACATATGTTACAACAACACCACCACTCACCACTTCACTACCACCTATCCTTCAAACCAGAAAAAAATGATAGCTTCACCTATCAAATCATCCATCCAACCATCTTCCACTAAAACCAAACATCATCAACTCCAGCATCATCACCACCACCATCATCTCTTCCATCTACGAACCTTCCAAGTCAAGCATGTGCTAATGAATATCTTGAACTCAAGAAAAGGGAAAGAATGGTTTTGGAAAGAAGCTAAGGGAAGGATGATAAGCAAATCCTACAGATCTTGACAGAAGAATACAAAAAGGTAGAAGCTTTAAGAGGCTATGCCACTATGATTTGCAGGAATCTATCGCATGATCCCATAACTAATGCAGATCTTAAAAAGCCGCTCAAAAAAGATTACGTTAATCACATCATGGAAAAGAAGCCATGTGACTCTTATAAGGAACATTTCATAGGGTGGCCAACTGAATCCTTCCTAGTTGAAATAGTGAGGATTGAAAAGTTGAAGGTATTCCTAGACATCAATCCTTCACCACCCAAATTGGAAAGATGGAAAAAAGCCAAATGAAAAGAGAGCTCTGAAGATAAGGAGAATGAAGGAAGAACTGGCTGCTACAAAAATGCGCATCATGAAGACAATAGCAAAATGGAATGAGTCAACAACCCTTGAAAGCTACAAACAGTTAGAGATTAAAAGGGAAAAGGATTCCTAATTACCAAGAAAGCCAGAGTATGAGCAACCAGACTTTCCCATCAGAACTTTGATTGAACCCTCTGAGTTTCCATCCGCAAGAAACATATCAAGAGCTGCAAGGGAAGTTCTAATGAGAAAATTAGAGAAGAAGAAGGAGATCATGAAAGATGTTCTAGTTAACACAATCATGGGAATACCAATATCTCCAAACTCATCAAAAATAACTCTTGTTCCAGCAAATCCTCCTAACCTTAAAATTTAAAATGGAAGTAAAACAAAGACACCCATAAATTAACCTTACTCAAGACTAGTGGGGAGGTGGAAAAGATTTCATGAAAAATGCTTCTAGGCTAAAAATTGAAGATCTACAAAACTTGATTAATCTACCACTGGAGAAGGACTTAGAAGACACTGTTTCTCTAGACTTTGAATTACAATTCAAATGTTAAATAAGAGAACAGTTGATGAGAAAAAAAAGTTGGTCAAATAAACCTCTGTTTTGGCATCATCTGTTCTAGGGGGGAGATTGTTGGACCTATAAAAGAACATATGATATCCAAAACCCAAAACATGACTCAAGGATCAAAAAATAAACAGTTGATGAAGCAATTCTCTCCCCAAAGATAGTGAATCTTGAACCTAAATCAGAACTTTTGTTAGAGACAAAGCAAACATCTGATCAAGTCTTGGAACAATTATTCAAAAAGAAACAAAGTCTGTTAAAGCCAGTGGTCAGATGAAGAAGACCAAACATCTGTCTGGAAACAAATGTTTGGATCAAAGCAATAGAGGATAGTCCAAACAGATGTTTCCGAATGTAATAGTAGTAATCATGTAACAATGTTTAGACTAGTTAGAACAAATGTTAGATTTGCAAACATATGTAATCTAGTCTGTTTGGAATGTTAGATGTTACTATCAGGGTGCTGTCAACGTATCACGAATGAAGCTTTAGCACTTGGTATAAATAGATCTCACCTGTTGAGATCTATTTTATCACTTCACGCATTCTCTTTTGTACGAATAGTTTTAGTGACTGATCAGGCTGAGTGGGAGATTGTAGAATCATTACTGTAAACTTTTGAATCAATGAAAAACAATTATTGATAATATCTCTCTACTTTTGAATTATTTTGTTTTCTATCAGTATTTGTTTACATGTATTAAACTCAGATCCTAACAGTACTAATATTAATTATTTATCTATCATTTAATTTATAATTCAACGTATTTAACACTAAAAAAGTATATTATATCATAATAATACATTAATACTAATATTAATATTGAATAATACGTATAACCATGAATCACAAAAAAACAAGAGTAAATTGTCAAATGGTCCCTAAAGTTTGTTACTTTTGTAACTTTAGTCCAAAACTCAAACCTTTTGAATTTGGGTCATGTGGTTTCAATTTTGTTGTCATTTTTATCCAAAAGCAAAATTTGGTAATATTTTTCAGTTAACATTCAACGTTTTTTGTCTTTTCCCTCTATTTTACTGAAATGCAAAATAGCCAATTTTTTTATTTGTAATAATAAAACGTTAAAGACCATTTTGCCCTTCATTAAAAGGGAAAAAAGAAGATAAAAAACTCGATGTTAACTGAAAATTTTAACTAGATTTTGATTTTTGATGAAAATGACAACAAAATTGAAAACATTGGGACCTAGATTCAAAAAAATTGAGTTTTAGACTAAAGTGACAAAAGTAAACAAAATTCAGGGACCATTTTAGCAGTTTACTCAAAAAACAATTATAGAAGTTTCAATTAGAATTTCGTTCAACAAGATTACGACAGATTCCAAAATTTTCTGACTTCTATCGTTAATTCAAAAAAAATTATGTATGATTCTATTTTTTATCGAATAACTTGTGTAGGATGATGATAAGTTAAAGGATATTACAACTAAAAGCAACATATACTTTATATTTATTTAATAATCTAATATGCTTACTCATCACGCTCAATGTAAAGCAATTTACATCTTGTCTAAATCAGTTATATATTATCATGAAATCTAAGCAAGACATAAATTTATAAAAATTGGATTTAGGATAATATATAATAATTACCTTACATTGTGTACGTACCGTAATTGCTACAAAGACTCAGATCCTATAACTTTAAAACTTTGTATTTATTAAAAGTTCTTATAAAATAAATTTTGTAATTGATTTCTTATAAAAAATATAAATGATTTACAAATATCTGATTAATACTATTTTTTATACATTCTATAACAATTTAATTAACTTTTAACTATATAAAAAATCAAAGCGTATATTGATGAATGGTAGGTTACAAGTACAATGGGAAATGTAAACAAATTTAAAAAAATAACGTGTTGTTAGGATCTTGATGATGGTTGATAAGTTAACTTAGGAAATCAATTTATTCATAATTAAAACGCCCGATTGACATGTTTTGTCAATAAGGTAGATCGTTGATAGTAGCACTCATACAGTTACTTTTGTTGTAGCTATTGAATGTTTTTGAAACTGAAAGAACAAATGTGATATCTTAATTTATTCTTTTGAAATAGAAAGAACAATAACTACTCTTTACTGTATTTACCATATAATTCTCTTTATGGTCAATGATATATAATTAATTTCTTGGTTGTGTTGCGGGATATGAGCAGCTTAGTTAATAGACTTCGTGTTAGATCTGATTCACGGCCAGTCTATAGTTTGGGTGAATTTGATGATAGACTTCCTATTCGGTAAATCCTAAACGTCAGAAAAAATATTGAGAAAATTTTCAAAGATAGATGCGCTACCTTCCATCTATATAAACTCAAATAACATCTTAGATTCGACACAAAATCATATTTATTACAGCTAAAATTGTTTCATTTGGTTAAACATTTGCCAAATGAAACAATTCAGATGTGGTACTAACCTTTGACCAAAGTTTTGGTCTGAACGAGTAACTATGGCTTTGAGAAAATACAAAACGAACCGGACTAGTTAAGTGGGTGGGCACCGATTTTCAAGATTTTACAGTTTGACGGATTGGTTTTGAAGTTTAGGCGATTTTTTTAAAGCATAAGTTTCTATTAGTTTTTTAAAAATGGTTCAGGATTTTGATGAATATAACATATATATACCTTATATCCCTGGAATTAAAAAAAATGATAAATGTTAAACAACGGTTTGGTTTATATGGTTGGTTCCAAGTTCCAAACCATAAACGGTTGTAGCCAAACCATGAACTGAACCGTGCATATACTAAACTGGCTAAACCTATACAATCTCCATATTACAAGGTGTTTGGATTTAAGCATAATTGAATTGGCTTATTCTTGGTTGCTAGATTGACATTTTGCGTTTACTTTTTCATTATACGATAACGAATTACAAAAGGTTTGCTTTATTATATTTGTTAGTACCCTTGATTGGACTATTATTATTATTATACATCTATAGATTGTAATTAGATTGTTTTTTTTTCTTATATGTGTTTGATTGGTAACTAGCTATTTCTTCCTTATATGTACTTTTTGGCAGGTTCTACACCCGAAGAACCCCTTTTGCACCAGCATTGCATTTCAATTATTGGTATTTTGAGACTAATGCCCTAAGATGCATTCTTTATAGTTATATGAGTAACCTGATTTAGTTATATATTACATCTTAGAAGGTGTTTGGGTGTGAGATTGTGTGATATTGAATAATCATTATCATATACTTAATTCTAATCTTTGGATGTGTTTAATTCTAATCTTTGGATGTGTTTATGCTACATGAAGTTGTAAGTCACTTTTAGTGGTGTTGAGTGTCTGTCATATGAAGCTAGCGGTGAGCAAATTAACCACCATAACTGATAACCGAATCGATTTTAACTGATAATCAATATATCGGATGGTTATGATTATGAAGCTTTGAATAACCGACCAGTCGGTTAAATTTATAGTTATGAAGCTTTGGTTAACTGATATAACCGAAAGCAAACCGGAACTTGCAATGTTAAGTCTATAATTCGATATAATGGATTTATGTTTACAATAACTACGTAGAGGTTTCTTACTAAGATAAAAGTATGTTAGTAACAAAGAGATGTAGATGCCCTTATTTTGATGAAAAACTGAAGGGTTATGATCGTATGAATCTTCTATATAACAATGAGTACATAATTACTTTACTAAAAGGGATCCCACATCGGTAGTTTAACTAGAAAGTGTAATCTTGGTTGTCTTATAAAAAAAGGCCCAATCTAAGTCTAACATGGTGGGTTTCTTTCTTATTTTGTAAGCCCATTAGCGTATAACTTTCTTTTTACCTTTATCCCAAAAGTTAGTTTTAAGTAAAGTTTTTGGTTGATAACCGAAATTAACTGAAACCGAACCATAACCAACTTCAAAACCGATTAACAATAACCAAAAGTTTGGTTATATGGTTATGGTCAAGAAAATCCATAATCGAAGTTAGCGGTTATGATTATGATTAATGATAAAAATCGAAGCAAACTGACCCATACAACCCCTACATGAAGTTGAAGATAAAGCAAGAGTATATAAATAATTTTAGAAAATCACTTACTTGTTAATGCATACAGATGCTCTAGGAGCACCAAGCACCTAGGCAATGACGGTTCGGTGGTGGTACAGATTTGACACCTGCTTATATATTTGAGGAAGATGTCAAGCACATCCATAAGCTAAAAACTAGATTATATTTCTTTTCGTACAAAATATTTTGCTAGAATTGACAGTGAAGTTGATTCTACCATGTTCTTGATGTTTGTAATATCTTTTACGGATTTAATTGTAATTAATTTATTTAGTTGAAACATTTATTGTTCTATGGGGCATAACCATGTTTGTATACATTTTGGTTTGGTCATAATCAACCTGCAATGTTGATCAAAATCATGACAAGGGGTCCCTAGAGTAGGTTGCATTACGCTGTATCGCGTTGTAAATTAACGTCGCAGCCGCATTATGATGTTTCTCTATTAGTAACTTATACGAGGGGTGACACTTTCATCACTACTTAAATGTAAATAATGTCCCAAAGTGCAAAAGGAGGTAAAAAAGCATCATTGTAGATTTTTTATTTAGTTTCATATTTTTTTAAACACAAGTTACTTTTAAATATTTTATTATTTGCTTACTTTTTAAATTATACAATAAAATCTTTTTTAAATTATATAATAAAATCGAGTATCTTATTCCTTTTCATTTGAGTGTAGTATTGCGCGCTGTGTGTAACAATGGTTAAGAATATATAACATTGTATAATTATATAGTCACGTACTATTTATATATATGCATATTGCATAATTATAAACACGTGTACGATAATAACCCCTTTTTGTAGAGTTTGCACAGAAAACCCACTTCTTACAAAAACCACATATAAATATTTGTATATGCGGCGTGTTCATTTCTAAACCAATATCATGTTGAGAATGGTGTAAGCACATGTCCATATCGTTTCAATGAAATGGGCAACATTCAAGAAAAAAATAGTTTATTTCTCTTCTCACTCTTTCTTTGATTTTATCTCTTCTCTCCTATTTTTATTAAGTGTAAAAATGAACACATCTGCATATAAGAGGGGTGTGTGCAAGGGGTGATTCCGTTAGGATTTGATCCCCAATTAAACATAACCCAAATGTTCTGTTATTGAACAACCTTAACTGATTTGTTTTCGGTTAATCGGTTTTTACTTTGTATGTGGATTGGTTTTTTTCCGTATGTGGATCAGTTAACCAAACCTGCTTATGGATTGGTTGATCATGAAGTCAAAACCTTTGTTTATTACTCACCACTAGTTTAAGAGTAAATTGCACAAAACGTCCTTTATGTTTCTTCAAACTTGCAGGTTTCAGCCTTAATGTTTAAAACTTGCTAAAAACAGCCTTTACGTTTATTTTTGTTGCATGTTCAATCATTTACCACTAACCAAGTTAATTATCTCAGTTAAATTCCCTCACATGCCTAACATGTGAGGGTATATTTGTCATTTTAGTCACAGGAAACTGGCCACTCAAAAGATTATCTTGCAGCTCAACCTGTGACAACCTAGGAATAGGAAAGCTTGCTGTTCAGTGGAGCGCTAGCCCGCTCTTCAGTGGTCGCTGTCGCTTGATTCTCCTATTCAACAATAACACTTGGAATAGGAAAGCTCCCGAAGTCTCAATCGAAAACTGGCGCCGTGAAGTGACTATAGCAGCGATCGATGGCTTGTCATTCGCGCGTTGAGCACGACTAGTTGAACTTGAAAGAGATTCTTGCTCCCGGAACTCCTTCGAAGCGTAGAGGGGCGGAATACGAGAGAGTAGCTCGACTGAAAGGCGCGACTTGCCAGGCTTGAACTGGCTGCAAATCTTTCGATTTACTTTTCCGTAGGAGTCGCTTTGGTCACGCAGTTCGGTTCGGGTTCTTTATCCCCTATCCTACATCTGCGAGTCATTAGACTAGATTCTTTTTTTATCCACGACACTACTTTTGATTTATAGTAAATGATTCCCTCGGCGAACCCTCTGGAGGGGGGCGGAATTCTCAATTCCAAAATCTTGAATGGTTCCCCAGAGCCTCTGATAGTTGCGGACTGTGAACCGTTCCCCAGAAAAGATTTGTTGCCGTATCTCGAGCCAATTCCGCACCAAATTAGCCCAGTGGTACCCTTGGGCTAATAGGTACTTCTCTATTTCCCTCTCGACCAAGATTGATAGTCTATAATTTGCGTCATAACCTGCGGACTAAGCGGCCGGATATTTAGTTGATTCCGCAGATCCAAGCGGGTTCGGAGAGCTCTTCGGCGGACCTCGTCTGCCCATAAGGGTTCCGGGTCGATAACCGCCGGAATCTGCGCAAACAAAAAGTTCCCCAATGTAATCAAAGTTTCAAGCTGATTCCCAGATGAAGATGAACAAGATTTGACATTTCCGATACACCGGAGGGTAAATCTCCGGTGAGGTTATTATTATACAGGTCAAGAATTTGAAGATTTTTGAGGGAAATAAGTTGTGGCGGGAAAGTGTTTGAAAATTGTAGAATTTGGGTTAAGAAGAAATAGAATTAAAATGACAAATATACCCTCACATGTTAGGCATGTGAGGGAATTTAACTGACATAATTAACTTGGTTAGTGGTAAAGGATTGAACATGCAACAAAAATAAACGTAAAGGCTGTTTTTAGCAAGTTTTAAACATTAAGACTGAAACCTGCAAGTTTGAAGAAACATAAAGGACGTTTTGTGCAATTTACTCCTAGTTTAATGAATGAACATCAAAGAGAAACAAACAGGAAAACAAGAAGATTTCAGGAAAACAAGAAATAGAAATCTGAAGTTTATTTTGTATGGACATATAAAGTCTGAATGAAGTTAATTTAGGAGTATAAACACATCTGACTATCTGAGCAATGCAAAATGGGTATATGATGCATTTAGCTAATCTGATTAAATAGCAACCAGCATATTGTACTTGTTGGAAATTATGATAAATAATTTAGTAATTAAAGCAAATGAATGAGAGATCATAAGCTTTAATTGTGTGTTGGAATTTTAAAGTGTGGGAAGTTGTGTTTGTCCCACATTGGTGGAGAGATAAATCTTGTGTTGATTTATATCTATAATTCTCTACACGAATGTATTCCTATGTGACAAGTCACACCCAGTGGCAGCCAGGAGGGTGCAAAGCACCCAACACGCGCACGGGACCGGGACGAGGGCGATGGGCGCAATCTGGCGCTTTGATGCGCACTTTGCACGCCTTTACTATTTTTTAGATGTGACTTGAGCCAGTGGTCTTGTGACTGTTTACATTCCTACTGGTCAGAGAATTAAGTTCTCAGAATTCAATTGAGACTTAATTTTTATTGAATACCGTGACCCGTGGGATTCCAAAACAGATTATACAAAGCCTGGTGCTTTGTTTAGGAAACATACCAGACTGAAAAATCATATGGTTCATACAACATACACCTCCAACGAATTTCCTAACTTTGATTCACTGCACACTCTTGTTTCAGGTACTTTTTCGGGTGCTAGGCTAATCCCGACAGTACAATCTGCTTAGGCTGTTGTACCCTGAGAAACAAACGGGTTCACCTGGGTGATGTTTTAAGGGAAGCGTGATCTTCATGTGCCTCAATCACTTCGTTTTCATTTCTTTGTTTCTTTTTAATGTTTTCTCAATTTAGTTTTCTTATGTATTTCCATTCTGTTCGTTTCAATTTTGTATATATCATTTACTCAGGATTTCATTAATAAAATTATTATTTTTGTTTGTGTCGTAAACGGTGTCCGTACAATACTTCATGTGTTTTACTCATTGACCACATTTAGTTTGTTAAATTGAACAGGTTACAGGTGGACAAGCCCATAGAAGTTGTGTCGGTATCATCTACCTAAAAGTTATATAATTTCATATACGTACCTAAAAGTTTGTAAAAATATATCAAATGAAATGACAAAAAATATTGTATAAAATACCATTGAAACAAGATGATTTGTCGCCTAGTAAAAGCTTTCATGTTATAAATATATAGACCATGTGTACAACATAAACAATGGTCACCTTAGTTCGGTTAAATCAGTTTTGTGAATGCGTATAACCAAAAACCATCCGTATATCAGTTGGCAACCAAGTATAAAACCAAACCATCAATTAAATAGGTTTTGGTTTTGTTTCCGGTTATAACTCGGTTAATTAGTTTTCATGCTCACCTCAATCATATACATATATATATTGTGTACATGCACAGATGCATTTAGACAAAAGAATATCAATTATTATTTTCTAAAAACTACATCTTAAACTTAATGAAATCTATATGCATTCTAGTTTATATTATATAATTTTATGATTTTTAACATATTATTGGTTATGAAAAACTCACAACTATATATAGGTCATGCAGATTTTCTTGTATATTTAAACAAGATCTTACTTAATACACTGTTTATGGTTGGTTATATGGAGTTTAAATGTGATAGCATTTGAAAATTTTATTTAGAGAAAACAACACTTGTATTTACATACATAATATTGTACCTTTCGTAATTAATATACGACTCATCCTTTGTGTTTATAGTTTGTCATGTATGTTGTTCTTTTGATGGATGAACGTTGGATTCATCCGTTAAATCTAGTCATGTGCAATGTATCTGAGGGATAAATTTGATTATATACTTTTCAGAAACTGTTTATGTAACTTACTAAAATGTTTTTAGTATCGATTAATATGTATTAAACCCACCCCGACGTGGAATCTCCCTATCTCCCTTCGCCCCTCCCTCCCTTTAACCGAACTACAAAGTAGAAACCTCCACCAAAATCTAGCAACCCCCAACGAATGCTAGACACCTTTAGTGTTGTTAGATTATGCATTATCAAAGTGATAATTGCAACTTAAAAAATCAAATAACTATATGGTTACTTATAGTAATTTTTTTATTTATCGTAATAGTTAGTTAATAGCAAATTCTTAGATAATTCTCAACATTCATTTTTTAGATTAGATAATTCTCAACATCCAATTATTTAGAGAGAAAGAATTAAAAGGTTCTAAACACTTAAAAACTTATTATTTAACACTTGATGCATTACATCTCAAGTCTATAATAAGTTAACGTTGTGGACCATGTCCATTATTATATGATCTCAATAATAAGTAAACTTTTTATTTACTGTTTTTAAAGTGAATGGTGATTTTTCTCTTATATTTATAGCTCCTTGGTACAAGTTATCGACCAAAATCCAATTATAAATCTAGCCATTACACACAACACTATTGAGGAGAGTAGGTGGATTAGCATCTTAATATTAAAAAAAAAAAAAAAGAAGAAGAAAACATAGAGACGACTCTCTACTAAAACAAATATGGATCCTTTCAGCTTTGACATATGTATAATATATAACCAATCATAGACTTGTACAAAACTACAAACTTTGAGCTCACATCTAGACATAGTGAGATCCAGATTAAAGATTAGGCACGGAACTAATGAGAAGCAGATCCAATAGCTAGTTGATTCTTGTATGGATCAGCTCGAACGCGAAATCTCTTATTAGCATAATTTACGTGTTTGTTTATATTCTTAATTTTAATAATTGTCAGTTAATTTGTAATTTCAAAATATGACAAACCTGTCAAATTTAGAAACTCTATATAAAATGGCACCTATTGTATTCGTTTTATCATTCAGTTTTAATCCAATGTTCTTTGAGAAAATATTCTATGTTTATTTTGTGCTTCCACTCTAAATCAGAAACATCAGGACCGGACAAGGAAGTCATTACCCTAGCAAGAACAATCAACCAGTAGCAGGCCCGAACATACCTTCAAGACAAGACAGTACAGGATGGCTACGAGCAGCCATCGAGTATACCAACACCATTAACTAAATATTATCAACGCACAATCCTACCGTAAGCAACCAACATTAATCAACTTCGCCACTCACAATAACCACCTATATATACACCCCTCAACAACCAGATAAGATTAATAAACCCGCTCGTTAAATTAATACTCCATACCACAAACGGTCAAACATACAACATGCTCTCTCGCTAGTGCCCGGTCATGAATCCACAATACTACATTGAGGCCAACAACGGCTCTTTCATTAGAGATCTCAAGCTCGAATATCGGCCTCAATTAACAAACTTAGTAGCCAGTCATGATTATCAATCGCAGGGGAGGACCCCCCTTGTCCTTGTCCGTGTGTGGGCGGGCGCACCACTTGAAAAAATAGTGTTAAATTCCGGGTAAAATCTCGACCGCACCCCTTGGAAATTTTCGACCGCCCTTTAGAAAAAAATCTTATGAATTTATAAAAAAAATTATGTAAACACTAATTTTTATTAAAATACAACCTAAATTCCTAATTTATATAATTATTCTATAACCACTCTCACTTAACCCAACCAATTTCACTTAACCTTTAGCCAAACAAAGAATCCATAACTCAAGCGCAACCCAATCAAACTTGAACTAAAGTAAAATTCCTCAACCCACCGCCCTTTACCATTCTCTCTCGGCTCCCGCTCTCTTTGATCCCCCAGACACAAACAACAGCATCATCAATGCAATCGGTAGCCCTTTTTTGCCGGAGAAACGTGAATTCCGGCCACCATTCCACTTGCAATCACCGGAATCTGAAACCAAACGGGTATGCTTCGATTATTTATGTTGTTTTTTTTGTTTTTTGTTTTTTATGAGAAATAGAGTTGTTAAAAAGTTTTGAAATTTTAATTGTTTTGATGTTTTTTGAAACTTTAGTATAGTGATTTTGTTGTTTTAGTAAAAGTTTAGTTTGTTTAAATGTTAGTTACAAGGAATCAAGAATTAAAACTAGGACTTGAAATTGAATTGAAAATTATCAAGTATGGTTGATGATTGTTTAAGACTTTAAGTGTTCAGTATTGTTTTAAATGGTGGTGGTGTTTTATAGTTGATAGGAAGGTAGGAACACTGATGAGTAAGAGTTATGGAGTGATTTCTCAAGAAGAAAAGGGGATGAACCTTTTTTTAGAAAAGGTTTTTTTGTTGCTTTATTTAATGATTATGAGAAATAGAAGTACGGAGGGTTTGAACTTTGATGGTTTTTGTTGTTACTTGACTTACTTATAATGGTTTTTTGGACTATGGGGTGTAGGGGTGTTTCAAAAAACTCGTGGCTCGCAGCTCGCTGAAAAAAGTTCGAAAAAAGCTCGGTTGGAATTGGCTCGGTTGTAAACGAGCCGACCTTAAGCTTGGCCTGGCTCGGTCGTGAGCTCGTGATCTGGCTCTATAAGGTTTACATCCTTCATTTTTTTGTCCTACATCGCTCAAAAGACAAAAGTTAAGAGAGTATCTCCTCTATAAGAGAAGGTGAAAGACAATGTACAAAGTGAGCTAACTATTTATACTTGCATATTTAACTATTTGGTTAAATTAAATTGCAATTATGGCCCTTAATCTATGAAAAGATTAATTTTTGAGGGCTTTTAAGTAGTAAATTTTGCAGTTCTTTGTTAGTTGAGCTAGATCGAGCAGAGCTAGCTCGAATATTAAGCGAGCTCGGCCTCAAATCTTAGCTCGATTTGAAATTCGAGCTCGAGCAGAGCTAACTCGAATTGAGCTCGAGTTGGGTCGAGCTCGACTCGTTTACAGCCCTAATCGGGTGTGGAGGAGGGTAGTCATCAAAGGATGATCCGCCACGTAGGCGTCCACGTAAGCAGTCCTAAAGGGGATGGAATTAGGGTGTGGGGATGTGCCTCAATATATATTGTGTGTGTAAGAAGCAGAACGTCTTCTCCGTATTGCCTTCGACGTCTGCGGCGGGACGACCCGTAGGGCGGTGTTCCGGCCCGTCGCCGCTCCTTGACGCCCCGGGGACGAGCCCCACACCGAAGAGCCTTATGTTGTTTACTTGTTATACTTGAAACTTTGTTTGTTAATGTGATAGGAAGTTAGGAACTAAGGTTTGATTGTTTGAAAATTGAAATTAACCACCCGACCTGATATAAAACTTTTTTTATATTTACTTGTTTTACATGATCCGACCCGCTATAACTGATTTTTTTTTTGTATATAGCTAGGGACCTTTTTAGACCCTCAGGAAAAAAAATTGTGCATCCTCGTCTATCAATCGAAATAATATGTGATTAAAACCAAAAATACAACCACAAGCTATTCTAAATTAATGTCTTTTTTTAACGGTGAATTTGGATAATGACGGACCACTGAAGTATTATTGTACCACCAACGGAACCACCCGATCATATCCATCTCCACTAGGATAATGTCTATACACCAATTCACAAGAAAACCCAATAAATCTGAGAAAACCCCCCTGAGAATCGAACACATAACCTAATAATCATAAATCATTATTCTACCACTAGACTACAACACTATGGTCATAAACCTAATGTCTTAGTTTCAATATATATATATATATATATATATTTAGATTAATTGTGTAGGAGCTTAAATAGATGTTAATATATAGTTTAGATTAATGATGTAGGAGCTTAAATAGATACTAATTAAGGTGTCCCTACCTTAAATATTGCTGACCGCTTTGATTTCATCAACATTGGCTTACTACTCTGCCGACACACCACTTCTAGGAAAATACAAATTTGATTGGATGGAGACTGATTTGTGCCGATTCGACTGTGAAAAGTGAGGTTAAAGGGATGGCTTTCTGGACCGCATATGATATTAAATAAATATTTTAACCAGTACGATTATGATATGAGTTATTAAATAAAAAATTTTAACCAGTAACATTATGATGAGTTGATACAGGTCATACGCCCATTTATCTTGTGGAAAACCAAAGAAATTGGCTAAACGGGCTGCATGCGGCAAGGTGTGCGGGGAAGGTATTTGCCGCGAACACTGTTTTTGCCGTAAGGGGAAGTGAGTGGGGGTAAATTGTTACTGTATGCGAGGAAGAGGAGGGAGAGGGAGTAACGGTGGGCCTCACTCTCTTTCAACCAATCATGCATTTTTCTTTTTATTTAAAAAATGGTTTGGGTGAAACCACCACTTGTGTTTTTTGAACAAGAGTGATGTATGAGAGGGGAATTGACTTGACAAATCATGATTGGGTGGGTGAAAATTTTCCCCTATCTCATGAGGATGCACCCCCTTCACCCTAAGGAGTAATAAGGTAGCCAGCGAATATGAGATACAACTTTATAGAGTCTAATCAGGTAGCCAATAAGTATGAGATACAACTTTACTACGTATGATATTAAGATTACTCATAAGCTTCTCAAACCCGATCCATTATAATTGTTAGTGAAATCCATGTTTTGTAATGTCAAAATTGTCGTTGTAAGCGGTGGTTGTTTAGATTAAGTACAAAATCAATGTGAAATCAATTCAAAGTGGGATAATTAATATAAATTTACAATAATCAATTTTTATGTATATCCAAACTTGCACCTTATACCTTTCAGTTAAAAAAACGCTATAATCAACCTTAAACTTTAGTTTTTGTTGCCATAATCAATCTTAAACATTGTTGGTTTCAAAGGTTGATTTTGACAACAAAAAATTAAAGTAAAAGTTTGTTATAGCGCTTTTCAAACTTAAAGGTATAAGGTACAAGTTTGTATATACATAAAGGTTGATTTGTGTAAATTTGTCTATTAAATGTTTTTCACCTATGTTATTATGGACCGGTAAGGGATAAGAGTATACTTCCAAACTCTAAAAATGTCATGTTAGTCGTGTCCCCGAAACTGTAACATCATAAGTATGGTGTGCTAAAATATTGCCCGCTTTGTCCCTAATGGCTGCCATCCAGGAACTCACGATTTTATTTTCACCCGAAGAATTGCTCCCCTGAAAAAATGTATTTTGATACAAAAGGTTTCCACTCCTTATAAGTAAGGTTTGTTCTCCTTCTCAACCTATGTGAGACTTGCAAGAACACTCCCCAAAACTCCGCAATTAATATATGTATGTGTACCAATAGGATGGGAGATTAAAAGAAATTAGCCGTTCAAAAAAGTACGTGTGTGTGTCTCAGAAGGGTGGGGTTGGTGTTTCTAATCGGAGGGTAGTCCCCTTTTTAACCCCCCAAATTTCTGGCTTCAAAGGGGATGGCCAGCGACACCGAGCCCCTCTCGGAGACCAAATCATACACCCTAATATAGAATCATTTAATATATCTAACTGTAAGTAAAAAGGTAAAAAAATCATTTAAGAATTTCTCTATAGTGTTAAATAATTACATATAGCAGGGGAATAAATCGAATTTGTGAAGTGGTTATATAAATGTCTTATGTATCACAACTAAAACAATACGTGTATAC
Source organism: Scalesia atractyloides (assembly GCA_947069175.1). Taxonomy (NCBI): domain Eukaryota; kingdom Viridiplantae; phylum Streptophyta; class Magnoliopsida; order Asterales; family Asteraceae; genus Scalesia; species Scalesia atractyloides. The sequence continues at coordinate 10,146,907 of CAMTDV010000029.1, forward strand.
AACTCTTACAACCATGTATTAAACGACAATATATGTGTGGATATATGTGTCCAAGTATATGTATATGTCTATGTCTATGTCGAGAACCCACAGTATAAGAGATTTATAATTGTATGTGCACCCATCCTCTCCATGTGCAATCTCATTGAATATGGAAGAGTGTGCCACAGATTGAAAAAGATAAGTTTTATGTGTGTTTTATGCTTACAATGACATGTTATTCAAAGTAGTGAGACAACACAAATGATATTAGCTTTAAAAAATTGAAGTTGGGTAGTCAAGGATATTTTATAATTTCATATAATATTACAAAATAATGTCATACGACAAAAAAAATGTTTTTACAATAATTTAAAATTCAGTCTCTAACTAAATGACCAACACACTTGGGATTATTTTCAAAGCAAGTTGGAATACATGATATTTGAAATATTCTTATATTATTTTGATGAAGTTTCAATCATTTACATAAGGAACTTGTAGTATTTTATCATCTTCCATAATACGTACACTTGCATATATAAACAAACCAAAAACATTTATTGGAGTTGGGTTAATTAATTGGCACCTATATCCAAGTGGTCCATAAAGCTTAACCCTCCCAACTCCCCAAGTGAATGGCAACCTGGAGTCACATGAGATGCAAATTAATGGTGATAAAAGCATGTGATACATAAAATATATATTTTCCAAATTTAGTTTTAGTTAGTGGTTTTAAATGTTTTCCAAATATATCTTATATCAAGAATCATGAATATTGAATAATAAATTCTTATAATTTATTCATGTTCATCAGGTTCATTTTATAGATATTGTAAAATATAATATGAAACTTCATTTAGTCGATCAAACAATCATTGTAATCATCAAATCTAGCGTAATGCAAAAAGTTAGTCTGTATATTAAGGAAACATTTTGTATGTTTTAAAATTTCTATATAAGTAATATGTCTATTACTAACGTGTCATGTAAATTGTATACATGTTAGCTACTAACACACAAGATATTCACTTTGAATGTTGATGGTTTTGATGCCTTGTTCTAAATCAATTGAAATATGTTATTTATGTTTACAAAATGTGCATCCATGATGTTAAGTAGGGATGAGAAAACTACAAATTATGGTTAAGAAATTTGACACACAGAATGAATAACTAAAAAATTATCCAGACATAGACCACATATGCGATACTTATATAAATTTTCATGCGGCCAAACACGTGTATAGTACTAGGTGAGACTTATTTTATTACTAAAATGTTTACCCACATCAAACAGAATATTAGAAAATATAAAGAAAATAATATTTTGAATTAGTTGAGTTGTTAGAAACATAAAATTACACAAAAATTAAACTTGTTATAATTGTATTGGAGTATTTAAATCTTTTAAGTCGTTTTTTAGGATAAGTTTGAGATCTAGTTTCAAGTATTTGGGATGCTAACGGATAACTCTAAACCACCTAAGATCATAAACATGGATCCCATGTACCCGTAGGGAAACTATGAGCCTGACGAGCGCAAAAACATGTGTGAGATACAATTTAACATTTTATCCAAACTCGTCTCAAACACGACTTATTATTATTCTTAACCACATTGACACTAACTAAAGGTCAAGGCTATTCATAATTCCAATAATTTTCCCCTTCTTTGGTTTAAAATGGAAACTTTTAAATAATTACATTATCAAATAAAGAAGTGAAACACACAATAATTGTATCTTATGTTAGTTTTGGTTTGCTTTAAAACCAACTTTACCTTGAAACATTTTAGCAACTATACAACCATTTCAAACCCAAAATTGATTTCAACTCAATGTTAAAAGAAAGAGAGTCGTTGTGCGATTATGAAAAAGTGACTAACGCAGTATGATGACCACGGGCCATGGAGATGCCTTATGGTGACTTATAGTGTATGCATGGGTTTGAGATGTGTATGGAGAGAATTTTGAATATGAAAAAAGAAGAGAGAAGAGGATCACACAACTTAACATGAGGGAGGTGACATGTTTGTGCGTCGGTTAATGAGTGTATATATGAGGTCTCTTTAATTTGATAGGTGTGTGAGGGTGACGTTTGTTATGTAATAATAATAGCAATAATATAAATAACATGTATTCTTTAACATTTAATGCTACTCTTTTAATTTTAATAAATAGAGTGATTTATGATTGAGATGTTATATGTGTTAATGCATAAAGATATTTTATTATCTTGCTATTATATACTTACAAACTTAAATAATTAATAAATTTCTTATCCATACATTCTTTAATATAATTATTAATTTTTAATGAAAGTAACTAATCGACATATAATAAGAAAAAAAAAAAAAGACAAACTAAAATGTTTTTTGAAATGTAAAATATTATTCACAAAAGCCACCCTCAAAACAGAGAGCAGCCACAACAGCACAACAACATCAAAAAGAAAAACTGAAAAGACAACTATAGTTAAATAAAAGGATATCATTTATAACTTTCACAAAAATAATAAACGTTACAAGAAAAAAAATAGGTAACTTTATAAAGGCTAACGGTTTTATCTTCTATACATAGTTGGTTATTTATTGATAAAAAAGAAAGAGTCTAATTGGTAAACATCATATTTTTATTGCATTTATTTGGGGTATTTATAGTTTCACCGAATTGCATGTTGAATGATATTCACACTTTTGACCATGCAATATTTGTTGCAAGGCAATTTAAGTCACGTGTGGGTAATTTTTTTACACCAAAACACAAGTCACAAACCTAGGCGTGTTTGGGTTCATTTTGAACACATTTAGCTATGTGGCTTATGTTTAAGTCGACACGATGAGTTGATGAATTAACCTATCTAACTTTATACTCTTTAAATATGTTTTATGTTCTAACTCTAATTCATATATTATTTAAAGCAAAACTAAAAGACAAAATAACATCAATTATTTTGTATATCTGTGTATTATTGATTACAAATTTGTATTTTTACAGCATTAATATGTAAAAAAATTAAACAAATAAAATTTTAGGTTAAACATGACATGTTTGTATCCGTTTGCGAAAACTTGTGTAATATTCATACTCACGTGTTTGATACAATTTCATAGTTCATGTCAAAATTTTAGGTACGTTTCAAGTTTTACTTGGCAACCTATCAACGAGATACATATTATTCTAGTTTAATATAACACTCACTTTCATATAAGTGTTTATAATATTTTGGGGTGATTTAAATTTAAATGCTTTTCAAAATTTATTGATAAAAAGAAGCATACTTAATGCTTCAGAGTATTATAATATAGAAAGTTATAATTTTATTATTATTACAATATTAAAATGTAAATTCTACCGTTGGTGACCTAAGTCGGCATATATTAAGTCTAAACAAAAGCAAAAGCAGATCTCACATTATCATATTTCTTAATAGCTCAAATAAAGATATATGTTATGTTTATAAGTCGTTTCAATCAGTTTGTAAATGAATCGAGCCATTTTCAATATTTTTGAGAATCGCTTGTTTTTCAATTTAAGTTGAGGTTCAACAAACTTAAGCCTTAGAAAAGCTCAATTCGTAAGCAAGCTAGAACTCGAGCTATATACAATAAGCTTGGTCAATCCCCGCATACCTAAAATATATACAAATATGACAAGAATAACTAAAATATATCATGTCATATGAATCATTATATATATATATATGAAAATAATTACATGTTTATAAATAAATAAAATAAATAATTAATAATAAATGCAGGCAAGCTTGAAAGTTTTCTTATGAGTTGAGCTGGAGCTTTGCCCATTACTTTATAGCCTAGTAGCATTCTGATGGTGGGATAAGTCTTTGGGACTAATAGGTCTTGGTTTCGATTCTCACGAAGGGGTTTTTTCCTATATTTATTGGGTTTACTCTTGAATTGGTATATAGGCATTATGTCTAGTGGAGATGGATATGATCGGGTGGTTTCGCTGGTGGCACGATAATACTCCAGTGGCTCGTCAGTGATCCAAAGTTGCCGTTCAAAAAAAAAGTTGAGCTAGAGCTTTGTATAGAGAGCTTGAATTGGGTAGAGTCAAACTCAAGATCGGATTGGCTCATGCAGAACCCTAGTTTTAACTAACATAACTAATAGTGTTTGGTTAAGTTTTTTATAGACAAATCATGAAACTTAAAAGAGTTTAAAAAATTATCTTAACGCATCCTCTACGATAAGTTCTTTTAAAGTTTGCGTCTAGATCCTTGCATCTATTGTCACAAGTAAGTTGACAACCACCAAATTTTATATTTGAATGCATTATATGGATGTTGAATGAGAGGGGTCATCAAAGCAAGTTCCGTCATTAATGCGAAGACATAATGTAATATGAACCACATCTAGTGTATAGTAGCATTCGATGATGACACCCTATAGTCACAAATACATCTAATGATGGCAATGTTATCATATGATAGTCCTCGAGTTTAATGTTACTACATGTTGGTAATAATGAAATTAAATGGTAAAAAGTAAAAACTTTGGCATTGCTTTATAATGATATTGCATACTAGATTCACATCTATAACTATGGGCATCAAACATTGCTTAATAATGATATTGCTTAACGTCTATAACCATGGGCATCAACATGGTTAGTTTGCACCTCACATAAGAGATAAGAGGTAACATCAAACATGGTTAGTTTATACCTTCAATTCCTCTATAATTTTAGACTCTCAGTGTTAGATATTGATAATTAAAATAAAGAAATAAACGTTATCATTTTTATCGTATATCTTTGAGTTTTTAATATCTCCACTCCGGCTTTAAACTAACGATTGTTCAATTCGTATCCTTTTAGTTTCAGACCATTAGTCTGCATCTTTTCTATATGTCTGAATCTGTATTTTCAACCAAGAGTTTAATCTGTATATAAAACTATATAATGTTATGATGAATTTCTAGCATAAAAACAGAATTTAGCCTATTGTACTCAATTTTTATCGATAAATATTAGAGAAAAATTCACTCTTCTATGGTCTGATTATGATCTCTGTTGTTAAGGCGCGCCTAGGCCCAATTTTCAAGCCCAGCGCAATCTTCTCACTTCGCTTCAAAAGCCCTACTTTCAGGCTCTCAGACGCATTTTCAGGCCAAGTTCTAACGAAATTCTATAAAAAATCATTTGAACAGGTTTAAACAAGTTTGAAAATATAAAAGCCCTAAACAAGGATGAAAGAACCTAAAACAACTTAAACTAACCCTAAAGAAGCCTATAACATGTCTTAAACCCCTAAAAACTATATTTTTTATACCAAACGACTCGCCTAGAAAACTCTTCGCCTTTTAAACGCCTTACACTAAGACCAAAGGCTCACCCTTTACACCTTGCGCTTTGGCAACTATGATTATGATTTCTTCTTCGTCTTTCATTCATGAGACATATTATGGTCTCCAGTTTTTGCTATTTCAATCCAGATAGCCGACATCATCCATAACTTTTGTTAACTTTTTTTTATTTGTAATTTACCCTAAACTTTTAAGATATCAAGGTAATTTAGTCAATGTTAGTCATCATCTAGACGGAAATAACAAAACAGAAAACTACCATGTCTTTTAAGAGAAAAATAAAAGGTGAAAATTAAGACCAACCTTCAAGATGAAAACTGAAATTCACTCTAAATATTAAATAAAAATATACTAAAAAATTAAGGCGAAAAAGAAATTGATAATCAAAATAATAATAAAATACAAAAAATAAATAAATAAATTTTTAGACAAATCAGTAAAGTGCAAACGACGTCGCAGGCTCCCTCCAATTTGATCTTCAATCTTCATGCTCTGTCTGGAACAAACATATATATCTCCTCTCAAACCGCCACCCCATACATGCCACCCAAACCACCACAATGCCACCACCCAAACCCACCCCCACCCACCACTCTTCACCACAAACCTTCAAACACCATGTGCTCACCTGCCTCCACAAACTCTCCGACCGCGACACCCACTCCGCCGCAGCCACCGAGCTGGAAACCATCGCCAAACACCTCACAACCGAATCCATCCCTTCATTCCTCTCATCAATCACCTCCACCAACTCTTCAGACAAGTCTCCCGTACGTAAACAATGCATCCATTTAATCTCCACTTTATCCGAAGCACACGGCGACATATTATCACCTTTCTTGCATAAACTCATCACCGCTATCATCCGCCGGTTGCGGGACCCCGAAACCGTGGTCCGCACCGCATGCGTTGCAGCCTCGGGATCCGTCGCCTGCCACGTCACCAAACCGCCGTTCGTGTCGGTTGTTAAACCGTTCATGGACGCGTTGGTGACGGAGCAGGATGTAAATGCTCAGACCGGTGCCGCTTTGTGCATGGCTGCGGTAATTAACCATGCGCGGGAACCGGATACCGAGTACTTAACTAGGTTGTTGCCGAGGATTGAGAGGTTGTTGAAGAGTGACAGTTTTAAAGGGAAGCCCGCTTTGTTGAGTGTTGTGGGGAGTTTGATTCGTGTTGGTGCAGGTTCGAGTGCCATCAGTGTGATGAATCTTGTGAAGATTACGACGGATTTTGTGGCAAAAAGTGAGGATTGGTGTGTGGAGGAAAGCGGCAGCCGAGGTGTTGGAGAAGTTGGCTGTTGTGGACAAGGATTTGTTGCACGAGTCTAAGGCGTCGTGTTTGAAAATATTCGAGGCGAAAAAATTCGATAAGGTATAATTCAAAAAGTGCTGGCGGCCAGTTTGTTGCCGTTTTTATGTATTAGTTTGCTATCAGTTTTCTTGAATATGTATACTCATAATTATTAATTTTGTAGGTAAAAAGTGTAAGGGAGACGATGAACCGGATGATCGAAGCGTGGAATGCTATTCCGGATGTGTCTCCACTACCCGAGTCACATTCTTCTAAAGGTATGAACGAATACTTCTTACATATGTGATTTTAAAGCTACAATGCATAATTAAAATTAGAAAGTTAAAACTGATCAATAGATGATTTGGCAAGTTTAGATTCATAAATCCCCAATTTTTTTTTTACTTTGTAATGTGTATGATTTATGATGTTTGATTATGTGATATGGCAGAAGAATCTGAACATATACAAAATCCACCAAAAACGCCTCATATAATGAATAAGCGAACAACCACGAGAAGAAATTCGCTTGAGAATAGCAGCAGGAAAACCGTTCCAGCCATGTTTAGTAAGCTGGATCGCAAGAAGCTCATTAATCAGAAACTCGACACTGCTAAGGTTCATATGAAACATGAAACAAAACGGGCCCTTTTTAGTGAAATTTCGGATGAAAAGATGCATGAATCTCGATATAATTCGAGTTCCAAAGTTGTGGGGAGCAATGGCAGATTGAATGCCAACTCTGTTGAACAAGAATCCGAGGACTTATCTTTGATCCGCAATCAGCTTGTTCAAATTGAGACCCAACAGTCCAATTTATATGATCTCCTCGAGGTAAATCGAAAGTCATTTGTTGGAATAATTTTGGTATAGCTTAAATTACAACTTTAGAAGACAAACTTAATTGTTACATTTCTTTTTACTGTACGCTAAACTACAGAAATTTATCGGGAGCTCGCTGAACGGGATGCGGTCACTGGAGTCTCGTGTACGCGGTGTAGAGTCAACACTCGACGAAATTTCATTTGACTTAGCAAAGTCAACAGGACAGGTGTCGAATCCGGAACCCACCTTGTGTTGCAAGTTGCCAGGTGCAGATCTTATTAGCTCTAAACTCTGGAAGAAATCAGAAATCCAACAATACCCATCTGTCAAGAACAAGGATCTTGAATCATTTAACTTTCAAACCACTGGATTCCATCTCCGTGCCGGGCTAATTAAGAACCCATTGGCCGAGGTGCGCCACATATGATCACTCTGTGTTAGTTTTTACTTTTGTGCATACGCGCTAGGATGTTGTAGACCGTCGGTGGTGACTGGTAAGATTAGTCCGGGTCAAAATAAGTAGTTTTTAGTCAGGTTACGAGTTGGGTTGGGTTGGGTTGATATAGAAGTACTAGTTTTAACTAATATGATTGTAAAAATATCCTAATATGTGTTGTTTGGTTTGTAGTTGATAATGTACCCTTAAGTAAGGATAGTCCTTTATTGGCATGCCATTTACAGCTAGCTTTTTCATGTCACGTGACCGGACTTTGTCCGTGATCTCACGTGTAGGTTATGTTGTGTGAGTGTGAATGGTGGAAATGCTTTATCATGTAGTAGTTGAAAGGCCAAAAATACTTGTAGCTGGCATGACAAATCATTAATGCTATTACTAACCCTTTTGATTTAATTGGTTGGTTTACAACTACATAAAGATGAACATTTAGAAAAAAATGTTATATACATTTACATTTGTGCTATACACCGCTTGGCAACACACTATCGTCTTTGTGTACCTTCATCGCTAGTCAGGGCCATTCCTAAGAATCCTTGAAACGTTTTTGGCTTGGGGCGAGCAAGAAAAATGGACGTTTATAATATAAATTCGATAATCATCTATAAAAAGAACTATAATACAATAAATAATTTTTATAAATTTGTAATAGGTTTTCGTTGTTGAGTTTTATTATATAATGTTAAACAATACGAGTAGTTGGGACTCTTTATATATCGGGTTTAAAATCCAACTAGTTGGCCTTATATTATTTGGGACTAAATATATATAAGGGGAAGATTCATATCAAAAGAAATTTAATGTGAAAAAAAAAGAGCATAATGGTAAAACATTAAATAGTTTATAAACTCCTTTCATTAATTATGTTATCTCTCATTAATAAAGAAAAAACATTTTATCCTACACATTTCAAAAATTATCCTACATATGTCTTATATTTACTGGAATTTACCCTACACACATGTAAATTTACCATACACATTTCAAAATTTATCCTACACATACTAAAATTTATCCTACACATGTCAAAAATTATCCTACACCATAAATAATTTTATCTTGAAAAGTATATGAAAAAAAAATAAGTTACAAGTTTAATTAATTAGCTAATTAATGACAATTATAGATTTATTTATATGCCATTTTTCATAACATTAAATACACACATTCAATGAAGTAAATGGAGAATTTCTATTTGTTTAAAAGTTATTCTTTTTATTCTTACAAAATTTTTCTTTTATTTAAACTCCCATATTCATATATATATATATAATTTCTTAAATACATATATATAATATAATTTTTTTGAAGTAAATTCAGGCCATCGGGGAGACCATGCCTTGGGACGTCGCCCACTGCGATGCCGCTAGTTGTCATAGAAAAACAAATATCGTCAGTTAACCCATGTTAATTTTATTCTTTCTGAAACGACAAGTTATCTAATTTTGGTAAGAAAGGGTTTTAACTCGAACCTAGTTGATACTTTTTCAAACGACATGCTTTGTTCTAGATGACCTGACTTGATTTTGTCTGCTTTTCCCAAGTATCTGTATCTTACAACCAGTGGCAGGTCTAGCCTAAAAATTCAGGAGTATCTCAAAATTTTTTTTTGAATCAATGGGTATCCGTTGTATAAAACCTAAAAAAAGTTATAAAAAATTACACTACATAGACGAAGTTGAGGGGTATTTTTACACTATAGAAACAAAGTTGAGGGGTAGCATGGCTACCTCTGGTTATACACTATCTCCGCCCTGCTTACAACCGTATTGCCAAAGTATCTATATCTTATAGGTAAATGATTGAACAGAGCGTATCATAATTAGTTGAAAGTAAAAGCAATTTGGTGGAATTGTTGTTGATAACTCTTGTTTCACATTAGGTGAGTGAGTAGTTGACGGTCCCATTTTCAACAAATCCAAATGGTCGAAAATGTGCAATTTCAACAAGATGATTTGGGTAACATCCAACATAAATACATACGTCCACGAGTAATGATGTGATAGTAGATGCAATCATGCAAACCTAACCCAAACCCATACCCTTTGGCCCAAAATCAAACCACACCACATGCAACCCTTTGGCCCAAAATCAACACCACACACAAAATCAACACACAATACCACATGCCTTCAAAAGCCAACATAGACATCTTTAACACATTTAGAAGCAAAGCAAGAGTGTTCCGGACTGTAGGCTGCTACAATCGGGTGCATGGTTGGGATGTAAACGAACCATAGCTCGAGATCACCTAAACCCACGCTCAGTTTGTTTAACTTAAGGAAGCGTAAGCTTGAGCTTGCTCGTTTGTGGCTATATTTCAGAAGCTTAAGTGGATTTATTGGTGGTTTTTTCAAACTGAGCTTGTCTCATTTATTAATTATTTATTTTATTTGTCTATATCTAGATATATTTATTTTTAAATTTAAATTTATGAATTTTTTTTGAAATATCACATAGAATATATTATTTAATGATATTTACCCGGGTCTTCCACACCTTCTAGACGCATCGTCTAGACCTAGACGGGGCGTCTAGGGTTCCTTTCTCCGACCACATTCCTGCCCTCGTACAATGTCAAATCAGTCACATCAGACGGGGCGTCTAGGCCTAGACGGACCTCGAAGACGACCTTGCCAAGACGGGTCGTCTAGGCCTAGACGGGGGCGTCTTGGATGTTGATTTTGACTTTGTGGTCTGCATGCATGTGAGTAAAGCAGTAAAGTGATACGCCCCGTCTAGGCCTAGACGGGGCATATATTTCTTTGTTAAATAGAGCCATGCAGAGCACCTGAGGTTTCAGTGCTGGATTGCACTTTGTCGGAATTCTCTGCGTCTTCTTATTTGGCTTATATTACTCCATCTGATATCATTCAAAGGTGGTGAAATGCCATCATACTGGGACGACAACTATTTCTTTGGACCGTATTCTGGTGAGCCATGGGTGCCCGAAGCCAATCCGGTAACAACTATTAGGTTGAACTAGTTGTTGTTTTAATTATTTACTAATGATATACGTTGTTAGGGGAGACCGCCGTTCTCAATTCTAACGAGCAAGAGGAGGTTGTGTCAAGTGTACAAGGGAATCAAAACAGATGTTTCTAGATTTGAACGACCTTCCTCCCATTGATGAAATATCCCATGTGGATGACTCGTACCACGTTGATGCACCATGTTATCCTACGCAACATGGGTTACCGATTATGGATTCGGGTGTGAATATTCGTACGTGCAACAACACTGTCCGGATGGATATGGAGGAGACTGGTTACAAAAGTTACAATGCAACACAGTCTTTGTATGGTCAACAAGACTATCCTGATGGTGGAAGTTATGGTGGTGAGGCACCCCCGTGCGCAGGCAATCCGTCTCACAAAGATGGTATCAAAACTTATTTATTTATGTTGGTCAGTTGAGTAAACATAAAATCTAACATAACGCTATCGATCTTACAGGTTTTCAGCTCTCTAGATGAGCTAAAAAACTGGGCACAGGAAACGGTAAAGGCGGATGGTTTCGTATGTGACCCGAAATCAAAGAAAATTGGTGGAAGGATAAGGAGGGGATGGCTTGAATGTGACCATGGTAGTGAGCACCATACTACAGCAACGGTTAGAAAAGCTGGAAGCAAGAAAACCGGTTGCCCGTTTTACCTGGTGGTTGTGCGAGACCATTCGTATGAAACATGGGGGAAAAGGGGAAAGACTAAACATAACCACGAACTCTGTGAGGACCTGGCAGCCCACGCGTTTGTGCGAAGGTTTACTACTAATAAATACAGATTAATCGGGTAGCTGACAGCTCAAAACATGGAGCCGCGCAGAATTTTTCAAACGGTAAGGAAGGAGTTTCCGGACAGTTTCCATGTTCAGAAATACGTACAAAATCGCAGTTCAAAGATTAGGGCCGAACAAAGATACGGACTGACTCCCATGCAGTCGCTAGAAAACATCCTTATTACAAACAAATTTATTTACGAGACACGAGAGGAACCCGAAACAGAGGTCGTTACAGAGATCTTCTTTGTTCATCCCTACTCAAGTGAAATGTGGCGTGCGTTCCCACACATTTTGCTGATCGATTCCACGTACAAGACGGACTTATACAACATGCCATTTGTCCAGATAGTTGGTATGACGCCCACCAACTATTCGTTTTGTATCGCGCATGCCGTTATCTGCAAAGAACGTAGTGATAACTTTGTATGGGTGCTTGAGAGGATCATGTCAATGTTGGATGAATGTATGGAGCCACGTGTGATTGTAACGGATAGATACCTGGCCCTAATTAACGCATGTGCTAAAGTTTTTCCAAAGCCTCTCGATATCTTTGTACGTTTCACATACAACCGAATATTTGTAAGCACTAGAAGAGCGCATTCACAGAAGAAGATTGGCAAAAAATTTTGTCATCCTGGGGAGATTGTGTGAGGCTCCATCAATACCCATATACGAGTACAACTTTCACAACCTGCAAAAGCGACTTGTGGAGTGCAAACGTTCAAGTACGTTTTTGTAATAAAATGTGACCTACCTATGTACATTAACTAATGATTGATACTTTTTAGGGGTGTTTACGTACGTGTATGATAACTGGTTGAAAGACTACAAGAAAATGTCCGTCTTTACGTACAACTTCGGGCAGCGTACCACAAACAGAGTTAAGAGTCAACACGCGAATGTAAAATGATATGTCCAAGATAAGAGCTCACTGGACCGTATAGTAGGTTGTGTCAAGGATATAGTTGAAACACATACAGTGAATAAGGAGGAGCTTTCGAGAAAGCATCGAAAAATAATGAACCACCACAAAAACCCGTTATTTGACCACCTACGTGGAAAAGTTTCCCATACAGCGCTTGACTTGTTGAGTGGAGAGCTACTTAGGAAACTAGACGTGTTGCAGCGCTTTCATTCATCTTGTGGATATCAGATGTGGTACAGTTGTGAGGTGTCGTGTGCTTGTAGGCTGGAAAAGTATGTACGTGCAGGTAATACTTGCTAAAGTGAAGCGATGTGTGTTATATATGTTGTTATTCATGTGACTTTAAACAGTGCATTGTTTTAACCGTGAGAGCGTCCGATTCAACTCGAAGACGTAGACATCTTCTGGCAGAAGCTTAACTTTCAGCCATGTAAATTGATATCGGATGACGTTGACGTGGTAGAAGAGCTGAACATTATTCGGCAACAGTTAGAGTCACACCCCCTGCTCAGAAAAAGAGCTTGCTAGGAAAGATTAAAGCTGGTGTTGACTCCAACCAAATCCACCAAGAAACCACCGGTTGTCCAACAAAATACTCGTGGACGACCAACAACAAAGCAAGCACAACTTCGGTTTGACGATGCCCCCCGCCATAGCTCGTACGTTCCGTCCTAGGGTTCCCAACAAAGTACATACGATGCCCCCCGCCTCAGCTCGTACGTTCTGTCGCGGGCCACTCAACAGTCGGTCATAAAGTCTCAAAAACCCAGAGCGGGGCGAAGCCGTTCAACGGCTTCTAAACAAAGAGAGATTCGAGACGGTAACGGTTTTCCGTTGATAGTGGGCGACAACTATGTGTCAACAATCAAACGGTTTTAAGTCTCTCATTCCGACATTGTTTCACCCGTACATCTCATGCATAAAATGTGTGAGGCCAGACGGTCATTGTGGGTTTCGGTCTGTGGCTATGGGATTGGGTATGGGAGAACGTGACTGGAGCCACATTCGAAATGATCTTCTACAGGAGATGGATTAGAACACATCGATCTGGGTGCCAGTATTTGAAGCATGGGAGGAAGGATATTTTTACACGCATCATCAGAGCCTAATCTGGGATTCAGTGGAGCGTTGTCCCCCAACTCATCGGATGGACTTCCCCCATGCAAGGCTTCTATCGCACAAACGTACGGTATCGTGGTTCACATGTTAAGCATCGATGGTTGTTCCAGCATCTTCCTGATAATGAATCCTCTGACAGATCGAGAACCACGAACGATAACGCTTGCATATGTTAACAATAACCACTTCATACATATTAAGTTGGAAGGCCAGTTTCTAATGCCGACAGTAAACGAGCTATGGTTGATCTATCGAAGCGCCGCTGCAGAACAATGGCTATACATGTACACGCCTCGTTTAGAATGGTATACCTCGATAACGAATCCCCACCAAATTCAAACCCGAGTATTAATTACATCGACAGTGAATCGAAAGAATGAATTTCCGTATTCTTCATTCGAATTTTGTATAATTAATACGAATTTTTGTGTACTTAATACGATTTTTTTTGTATTTTTATACGAAATTTGGTATAATTAATACGATTTTTTGTATAATTTATATGAATTTTATTATAACTAGTAAAAAGTTTTTTTTATAGTGAATATGTTTTTTTGTATAATTTTTATAATCAATAAGATTTTCTATGTAAAAGGATAAGAAAAAAATAGGAATATACGATTCGTCTAGACCTAAACGTGACGTATGTTTTTTGCCAAAAGACCATTCTACCCCTGAATTGCACTCCGTCTAGGCCAAATTCAGTGGCAAAAGTATAATAATGTAGAACTCGACGGCCAGTGCCTAGACGCCGCGTACCATTAAAGCGGCAACTTTCAAACAATCAATCTTTTGAATTTTAAAGGGAAGTGGTGAAGTACCATTTTACCCCTGAATTAGGCGCTGGGCATCGGTGGAATTACACGGGGTAAAGGACTCATGGTTAATTCTACCAATTGGATCTAAATGGTATTCACCTTGGACTAGCTCACGTCTAGACCTATACGCCACGTCTATGCTCAATTACCATTTTACCCCTGAATTGACACCGTCTAGGTCTAGTTTAGGGGTAAAATGGTAATGAACCACCTGAGTCCTTTACAGCTCAGGATGGTTAATTACCATTTTACCCCCAAATTAGGCCTAGACGGGTGTCAATTCAGGGGTAAAATGATCCACATCCGTATGGTCCGCAATGGGCTCCGCCAACGCCGGCGGATCCGCTACACGACCACCCTATCTTGAGTTCCCGCCCGACACCGAGGCCGCCCGTTTTTGCGGGAAGCTACGCCAGATGCACGTCGGATCGCACCGGCAGTCGACTAGGATACGATCGAGGTGATTGGTGAGACGCCGAGACTGCGTTTTTCGTTCCCGAGATTCACCGTGGCACCGTTTGTTTTACTTGGCTGGCGCGCCGAGTTATAGGGAGCTGCTCATCGAGTTCCTGTCTACATTCACATTTCACCCTCCACGGGTCGACCAGCCGCCTCCCCAGCCACAGGGTCCTCCCCCTCCGCCTGAGGTTTCATTTAGGCTTGCCAGTGTGTGGCGTTTAATGACGCTTGCTAAGTTTGCCGTTCATAGCGGTATATACCTGCGGGAGAAGATTGCTACGGATGTTTATTCGGAGGGGCTAGTGGTGGTGGATGGACCCACTCTTTTGGGATTTTGGGAGGTGTCGCAGGGCATGACACTTGGGAGCATGTCAAGGCGAAGGGGAGGATTTCACACGTTGCCGACCCGTTGTACAGGTACTTACGTTTATTACAGTAATTATTTGATGATTATTGTTATGGATTAATTTCCATATTTTGCTAACAGTATGTGTAGGTATGTACATCGGATGCTCGCTACGTCTATTACCGTTCGCGGACATAGCCGTGAGTGGTGTATGAGCACCGATTTATTTTTCTACTATTGCCTACTGTACAGGAGGCCGTGCGCACTTGCGCACGGTCTCGCCAAGTACTTCGCCTCCACCCATCACCGACAGGAGCACGGCTTTTTGTACGGCGGGGCGTACGTCACCGTGATTGCTCGGTCGTTGGGTCATCTGCCGGAGACAAACCCACACTTGCAGCCGGCCATACCGTCGACGCGGATGACTTTTCAGACCTTATGGGGGATGAAGCTGGTCAAGAGGTTCGGCGTGCTCGGCAAGCGGTTTAAAACCCGCGCAGGTGAGCCATGGATTCGGAGCCGCTGCCAGATCACTTTGATCCAGTCTATCTGCCGGCAGATGAGGCAGCGGTCGTTCAGGAGTCCTCCGGTGGATTTAGACGGACACCACCGCCACCGCCACCACACCTCCCGGGGCGCCCTAGTTTCCGCAACACGTTATTCCAGGTCTTGCCCCGAGAGGTGCAGCATACACGCGCTTACGAGCCGACGTCGACAGGCTTATGGATCTCATGGGTTGGGTGGTTCGGGAGTTACAGGATAGACGAGAGAGAGACGGGTTACCTCCCATACCGCTCCCACCACCTTGAGCACCACATCATCATCAGCAGCCAGATCCCGACTCGTATTCATAGACGTTTTGTTTTTATTATTCAGCTGTACAAGATATATATTGTTATGGATGTACAAAGTTATGTTATATATGTTATATTTAACTTTGTTTTCAGTTATTCGATTACTTCATGGTTGTTTGTGTTAAATCGACATTGAAATGTAATACGGAAACAACATAATTTTCAAAATGTTAAGTAATAGTTTACACCATATAGTATATGCATTCTTCTTAAAATGTTGAAAACATATTAAATTTAAATAGTACATTTAAAAAAATAAAATGTTAAAACAATTAAAGATTTAAACGATCGAAAACGCTAACTTATTTTTATACAAAAAACAAAACTTTTTAAAAATCTCAAATTACACCACAAAAAAAAAACATCAACCTCCAACAACAACCAATTTACCCACCAAAAACCCCTTTTCAAGCTCCAACAACAACAACCAATTTATCCCATCAAAACACCTCGTTTTTTCAACTAAAAAAACCATGGTCCTAGACGGGTCATCTAGATCTAGACGACCCGTCTACACACATAAATTTCTACGCCCTGCCCTTCACCTGCTGATCCCTGAAAATATCAGACGCGTGCCTAGACGCGTCTAGGGCACCAAAGGTGTCCAAATAGACAGCAGGGGTGTCCAAATAGATTGAGCCTATTTACCCTAGTTTTACATATAACATTAATTATTATGTAAATACTCTAATATTATATGAAAGTTATTTTAAGCTCCTACTTAAGTTCGATGTGTGTAACTTGAGCTCAAGCTCATTTTAGTTAGCGAGTCCATCTCGAGAATCTTACGAGTTGTTAGTGGAGGTGGGCAAAAATACGGGTTTGTTAACCGGAAGCGGTTAATAGCCGGTAAACCAATAACCGGTTGTTGTTAATTATAACACCGGTTAGTAACTGGTTTTTAACCGATGCACCTGTTAACCGGGGAAAAGCCAAAAAAAATGAAAATAACCGGTTATTAACCGAATAGATTCAAGTGAATAACCAAACCAATTAAAGCAAAAAAGTTGAATTAAACCGCCTAACCCGGTTAGGAAAATTAACTGATTTGTGCACCGCTAATTGTCGGCTCCTACACACCCTTAGTTTGTATTTAAGGAATGGTTCGTCTAAAAATAAATCAAAAAATATTCAAGAATCCAAAATACAGCAGAACAGAAGATCATACTCTACTTAGTACTCGCTGGCCCAAATAATAAAAGCCCAAACATACAGCTAATAGCAAAATAAGCCGTCATTTGCACCAAGGCCCGGAATGTTTTAAACATTTGGAGCCAATGTGCCAAACATGTTTTCTTATCCTTCTTGAATATGCAATTTAGATAAGACACAATTTTGTTTCCTATTAATTATTATTTGAAACTTAATTCAGGTTGTCATATATTATCGGTGATTACATAACATCACAACAAGATGGATGTTTGAAAAGTTAAATAATTTTACAGTGAAAACGGGTTTTTTTTAAACCCAATGAGAATTAAACTATACTTTAAGGTCTTCCTTTAAAGCAATCTAATACTAATAAGAATTTCATCTAATCTCATGTGACATTCTTTAATTTAAATTTTTTATATAATGTCATGTGACATTCTTTCATTTAATTTACTTATAGATGAAATTAATACTATATTAATTTATTAGATAACATTGTTAATTATTAATATATTTGATAATATATGAATATAAATAATTGTTATACATTATTCAATTTATCTTTGTGTTAATTTTTAAACCTTATTTATATGGATTTTGTCTTTGTTTACTTTTTTTTCATTAAAATATTTAAATTATAAACTAATAAATAATTAAATGAGTATTTAAATTAAATTGATAAATAATTAAATGAGTATTTAAATTAAATTTTATATAAACCTCTAACATATATTTTAATTGATTATCAATAATAATTAAGTAATTTCTAATTATGGATATTTTATATACCATCTTCAGTTTACATTTGATCAATGGGATAAACTAACTAGACATATTTGATTTGCTTTAGTTATTAATAATAACAAATATATAATTTGATGTAATAATTACTAAGATCCCCTATGCGATTTGGCGGGAATTCAATTTCGATTGATATTGGTTTGGTTCATTACGGTAATGACACTCTGTATAACAACCGAAATAAAAAACCAACGAATAAAGTCGTTAAACTTTATAGTACAAAAATTTTGTGTTCATTTAAAAAATTAAGCTATAATATTTTTGTCACAAAAACACAAAAGAAAAGAAAACATTATACTAAATTAAAAACTGCTAATGAAATCTATGCTCAAACTGATGTTTAACATATAGAAGTACTAGCATATTATTCATGTTAGTGTTTCATTTCAAATTATTTATAATTCAAGTTGTTTAAATTGTAAGTTTTAACTTATGTATTTAATGATAATTGGCAATAATTTTCCGTTATATATTGGCCTCTTAATATGTGTAAATTTACTTCAAAACTATTATATTTTTCTTTAAATTTCAAAGAAAAAACTCTGACATTTTCTTGATTATGCGTGGTTTAATTTAAGCAACTTTTATATGATATTTGTCATCTTTAACTTACGTAAAATGTTTTATTTATTCAACGCATGTAATACATAGATCTATAACCTAGTTTACTAATATTCTATCAATTTACTATTTTCACATAAGGAATTTAACTATACTTTAAGGCCTTCTTTTAAAGCAATTTACTAATATTTTATGCGCTTACTATTTTCACCTTTATACAATAAAAAAATATGAAGTGACAAAAAAATTCTTTCAAGTTTATGAGGTGAGACGGGGCACTAGCGGGTAACCTATTCCCGGGTTTGAACCAGTGCTAGAATACCGTCGTCACCGTCATGGGTTACACAGGCGGGTTCGGCTAGTCACGAGAGGAATCCGCATTGAATTTGTGTTGTTCGATGTGTGTTTACTTCCAATGCTCATATGAGCGTTTAACATAAAAAGTTTTATTTTATTTTTTTATTTATTTACCTTATAAATAACCACCTCTAGTCTTATACCATTCTTACTCAATCTTCTATCATTTTCACTCTAATCAATCTCATTTCTCAATGGCTCATTTCTCATACAATGGGTATTTATTAACCACCCGACAATTTTGAAGACGAGTTTTCAACCAATAGTAGCTTACTTTTTTTCATAGAGAAGCTTGAGGAAGCCGAAGCGGGAGACACGCCAACGTCGACCGACGTCCAAAAAGAAATTCGTCAAACGTGATCGTGTACAAGGTAACGAAAAATCTTATGAATGATTATTTTGTTGATGAACCAAAGTATGACCACAAAACATTTCGTTACCGATTTCTCATGTCTAAACAATTGTTCTTAAAAATTGTTGATGATGTGAAAGCACAGAATCCTTGGTTTCAAGAGGGATATGATGGGTGGTTCAGAAAGAGTTTTACGACAATACAAAACCACCATTAAACAACCATGAGCGGTAATACTCCCGACGAGAACGTTAAGTACTTACAAATGTCCGAAAGGACTTCTCGAGAGTGCTTACAATTTTTTTTAACACGACAAATCAATTGTACGACGATGAGTTCTCGCGTAGGCCTAGCCGACAAGCACCGACATTGCAAATTTGTACAAAACCACGAGGAAAAACACCACATTCTAGGGATGTTAGGTAGCATTGATTGTATGCATCTTGTTTGGAGGAATGTGTCCCATTTAGTTAAGAGGCCAATATCTGAGAGGTGGTCACGAATACCCAATGATCATGGTCGAAGCGGTCGCATCACAAGATTAATGATTTTGGCAAGTGTATTGTGCTCCACCCGGTTCACTAAACGACATTAGAAATGATCTTGTTGTCCATCTTGCAACTCTAGATCTAACGTACCTCGAGCAGGAAGACGATGAGTAGTTTGTTTTTTTATTTTTATTTAGTTTTCTATTTTTTTTAATTGTGTTCTATTTACTTTGAATTATGTATTTTTATTTTTATCTCAATGAAGTTTAATTTTTACCTAACATTTGACTTTATTAAAATTAAAAAAAAATAGTTTATGGCAAGGGTAAAACGCCGCCAATGTTTAATGACTAATGCGTACTTTTAAAGAAAATTGATATAGCGAGTTTTGATTGGTTGGGACAAGAATATTACCCTTGATTAAAAAGAATAAAATGTAGTACACTATAAATACAAAACATTTTTTCTCTTTAATTTTGTCATAATTTTTCTAATAAAAAAAAATAACGCGTTACATGATTATCTCTAATATAATAAATAAAAGAGTAAAGTACAGTTTCAGTCCCTTGAGTTACACCCAATCGCAGGTTTAGTGCTCATTGGAAAAAAAATCAACACTATAATTCTTGACGTTGTCAAATTGATTCAATCAAGCCTCTGTTAACATTTTCGGTTAGTCAAAAGTTAGTTGACCAGTCTATGTATATCTTTTTAACTTGATTTTGAAGAATATTATTTTCTTTTCACCTGATCAACAAGTAAATTACCATTAACCCATCTGCCCATCTCCCTTTTTAATCAACTGACTCTTCCATCACTCTGAAACAAAAACTCATGAGATCTGTAAGGCTATTCGGTATAGGTGACGAGCCACCCTTGAGGACGACCCGTCATGTCAGTATCCACGTCAGAGTCCTTGGAGGACGCCCCTCCAAGAATGGTACAGAGGAATGGGTGATGACCTGACTCCACCTAGTTTTTTTTAATATCATAGCCGTCCACCACACCACCACCATCAGCTCCACCTCCGGCCACCACTCTCACCATCGTCTTCATCTCCGGTAACCGTCATAATCATCAAACACCATCATTGCCTCACCTAATCTCATCGTAATTCTCTAGTCCACCGAATCTGACGCCACAACCATTTGAAAAACCCATACCGTCAAGTCATTTGCAATGGTTGCCGGAAAAATAAAAAAAGTGGTCAGATCTGTACAGTCACTCTCATGTTTTTCTTGAAACCCTAACGTCGTTGTCGGTTCACCGTCAACCTTCATCTCCGTTGCTACCTCGAACTATCATCGTTTCATCTGCCACTCTCGTTGATTCTCGTAGAGTTTTCGCCGGAAACCGTTGCCGGCGTCTCTATTGTGAACCACAACCACCAAAAAGATTTGCTTGGTGTGGTGGCTGTGGGGGTGGTAGCGAGTGGTGATGTTCACGGTGGAGGTGGGTGGTGATTCTAACGGTGGTGGTTGCAGTTGGTGAAGGCCGCAGTGGAGGTGGAGGTGGAGGTTAATATTAACCCTGTCTCCAACGTCTCCTAGAGGACCTCTAAGACGACGCCGATCCACCCAGGGCAGTATTGGGGGGCGTCGCTGGGCCAGACCTGGACGACCCCCACACCGAGTGGCCTAACCAACACTCTCTCCTGCACCAACTAATTCCTTTTTCCAACTCACACAAAAATCAAAACTTTCCGGTATTTCACTTTTAACTCTACACCAATGCATGCTTTCTCCTAAATTTATCAATTCTGCCCACCAATGTCAGTAAAGTTGATGTGGGCATCTTGATTCTTGTGTTCGTCTCTCTGTTTGCCAACGTTGTTCTCTCTAACAAAGCGTCACTTTCTCATTTTTTATCATATTTTATAAGTTCTAAAGTAACCCGAGGTTATTATTATTAATTTGATTCAATTAAGCCCCTATTAACATTTTCTAGTGTGGCCGTGATGTAGGTTAGTTTGGACCGTTTTTGTTTAAGTTTTGAGTGTGTGATTTGTTCCTATTTTGTTTTTGCACCGCTGCCTGACATCAACAACAGCGGCTGATTAACTGCAACAACAGGCCATAGCCAACACCAAAAAGATGTTTCTGATCAGAACATCTTTATTCGAGTAACCTCAGAAGTCGTATCCTATTTGTTGTGATACCCTAACAACGGTAATTACTTCAAATGTTGATGATGATAATGATGATTTTGAGGAAGAGGGATGATGATGAATTTGCTTTTAGTCCCAAGAGGGTATTATAGTCATTTAACTAGTTCAGTAACGGTGAAGTAACGACAGTTTATACCAGGGGCTTGATTGAATCAAATTGACGTCAGAGACTGGAGTATTGATTTTTTTCAAATAAGGACTGAACCTGCGATTGTATGTAAACCCCAAATATTAAAACTGTACTTTAATATATAAAATAAGGAATGTTAACTATACTTCGGGTTGCTATGAGCCAATGTCGGGATTATGACTGGCTGTTGCAGGCTTTTTTGAGCCCAACATACGTCAAGACTCTTGTTTCTAGCTTGTTCGTGCACCTCTAGTTGTGCAAGGTAAATTTAATAGTTAAGTAGCATTTTTATATATTCCCTACATTATTGCTATACATTAATACTATATAATTATAATTTCATGGGTTGTAATAAAAAGGTTAAATCAACTTTTGCCTTCTTGTGGGAGAAAAAAGTTTGGAGACAAATCGACAAGTTTCATGTGGGGTTTTCTTTAATTAAAGGATTAGGGGTCATAGTATTGATTAATAATTGCAACTTGCAGTAATCAATTCTAATATTACTTATACTACCTGTGCAAATGTAATTATATATTTTTAATAATCAGCTAACATACTCCTAAATATTGCTATAGCTGCAAATCTATATCTATATTATATAATAAAAAAAATATTTATGGGACACTTATCATCATATTAGGTCAAGTCTTATGGATAATTATTATTTTCTTTAATCTCTTTTAATTAACTATAGATAACCTCCTACTAAATATTATTTAGTTAAATATCTTATGGATAATTATGATTTAGTTTAATCTCTTCTAATTAATTATAGATAACCCTCCTACTAAATAATTGTTTTTGTTTAATCTCTTCTACTCAATTTTAGATAATTATTATTTAGTTTAAATTTAATATATACTTCTCATTTATTATATTAATATTATACTTCATTCCAACAATAAAAAGAGTGATACAATTAAGAAACTAACAGGGACGGTACCATTTATAAGCAAGACCGCTCCAATTCCAACAATGCTGACCCGTTGGACCCTGATTAGGAAGTAGATAGCTTCAAAAGTTAGGGAGCCAAAATATTATTTATATTTTATCATTTCAAATGACTGCTTATTTACTTCTTGAATAACATGTTTGACACTGTCAATAATCATCTCCGCAATCACCATATTACTCAAATAATTAATTCTTTTTTGACACACAATTACTTTTTATTTGTAATATACAAATTTACTCTAATTCTTTTCGATTATGTAATTCTCTCTAATAAACTTTAAACTTTTACCATAGGATATATAATGCTAGATATAAAGTCGAATAACATTCTGAATGGCATCAATAACTTAAGACATAATATAATTATATGTATAATATGACTTTTTTAATAAAATAATACCAAACAAATTACTAATATTGTAACACCCCAAAATTATTAACTTATATGATTATAAATTGCGCATTTGTGTGTATGTATGTGTATATATATATAATATTTCCCCGAATAAAATTATATAGCATAATAACTAGTAATACGAAACCTGGTTAGTAACATGTTAATGTCTAATAAACATTGTATTGTGGCTATTATAACAACATAAAAACATAAGGTGCTAAAATGGTTAATTTGATATCTAAAATATTAAAAAGGAAAACTAAAAAAAATTAATAATAAAAATACACATGTGTTTGTGCTGAGTTCGACCAGCAAGAAGGAAAAGAAGGGGAAACCCTTCTTCAAACCAAAATATCAAATTGAAGGTGAAATTGAGCCCCAAATTCCTGCATGAGTATAAAATATTGATCACCTCTACTAGGGGATTATAAGGTATGTTGAAATTCGATATTTGATGATGTTATGAAGAATCATGGAGTTCTAGAAATTTCAATTCGTGCATATATTGTTGAAATCAAAGTGAAATAAGGAGTAGTATACAAAGTGGCGGATCTAGAAAATATTCGTAGGGGTAACATTTTATAAAAAAAGGGATAACGTTTTATAAAAAATGTCAAATTTTTCTAAAATTTACACTACCACCGGAGCGCCAAGGGGTAGCTGAGGCTACCCCTTCGTATAGGGTAGGTCCGCCCCTGAGTATACATGCTTTAGAACAAACCTTAATGAAAAATTGTAAGTTGAACACTATAATTTGAGTGTTTGAGCAATGTAGCCATGGGTATGTAAGTGGGTATTAGTAAATGGGTTGAATACATGAAATGTGATATTGAAATTGATGTATTTGATGTTAGTATACTGAACTTTGGATGTTGTTGAACATAATAGACACATTGATTTCACATGAAGTAAAAAACATGACAAATTCATGAAATAGAAACCAAATAGATTTAGTGAAAAGATCCATACCTATAAGGTGTTTGATATAATGCCTAAATAAAGATAAATTGTTGAATGGTATGAGGGAATCCTGATATGGATCTTATAAATGAGACTTTGTCAATTTCATGTCATATGTTATACTATGAGTTCTAAATGTTAAATTGGATAGAACTTTATAGGCAATTTGGTGAAGCGTCAAGTGGCCAAGCTGAGGTAGACACGCGATTGAAAGGGAAACTCTAAGGTACATGGTTTTACACTTCGTATGATTTCATTAATAAACTTGATTGATTGTATGATAATAAATGAAGTAATACTTGTAAAATTTGGGTCATTCACAAATGATGGACTTCGCACAAATAAACCAAATGAATAAATAGTGCATAGCAATAAGTCGGGTTAGTTCACAAGTGATGGAATTCACTTGAACAACCAAAATTTTGTGAACGCGTAAGCCGGGTAACGGGAACGCAGATCGTAAACCGTAAATTTATGATATGGTTGAAAAATAGGTTTCTTGTTTAGTTAAAATAGCCAAACGGGATAAAAAATATAGCAAAAACGTAAGCCAAGTGATGGATGCGTAAACGTGAGTTAGCAAACTTAGATGAGGGTTAAATTTCGGTAAGGAACTGATCCTCATTCATAAGAATGAAGGAAATATGATCGAATTGATTAACGGGTCAAAATAACTACTTGAATTAATTTTACGTCGATAGCATAAAGTGTAAGAGTTCACTTCTTTGTATGACGGGTTTAAATCTAAAAGTGAGAAATCAATTTACGATCAAGAAGAAACAAATTGAAGTTAAACATATAAGTATGCAAAAAGATTTGGAAGTTTTCGTGTTAAAACAATACAGGGAAAAATAAAGTTTCAGCAGCAACATACCGTTACCTACGGTTGACTACCTACCGTAGGCTACGGTTGGGCTTATTTGTTTGGTTTTCTAGTTATGCACCGTAAGCTACGGTCCGGGTTTCTCTTAAAATATTTTTGTTATTGTTTTGAGTTATTAGATGACCGAATCATATATTATGCGTATATAAATGATGTTTATGATAACACTGACACATATAGGTCATCAATATGATGGAACGGATGCAGATCAAGCTACTTGAAGGACAAACACAAATGAAAATTTTAGCTTCTGCGTGTTATCTTAATCTTTTGTAAAGCAAATATTGTTAACGTTTTAGTAATGTTTCTAAGTACTTGTGAAGTTTTGGTAAATTTTAAATTCTAGTATGACCTTATGTGTTCGATTTATAAAATATTATAAATTGAGAACTTTTATTTAGTACTTTATGTATAATAAGTTGGGTATTACAAATATAAAAATCATCGATTTTACTAACAATAACAAAGTCTTAATTTTTTCAACAATAATTCAAAAAATATATAATTAAAAACATATGGCATTATTAAAATAGTTAAGCGATTTATCATCATACAATCTTCCAACTATTCAATCATAATTTTTAAATACTACATTAACTAAATAAATAGAAAAGTAATATTAAATCTTATCCTACTTTAAATGTCAAATAGAATACTTCTATTTTTCTAATAAAATATTATCCTTTAATTTAAGTTGTTAATTTAAGTATTTTTAAATAATCAAATTATTTATCATCAAAATCAAACTTTGTATTAATATATTATTTATTTTTAATATTAAAAAATATTATATCGAATTTATTACATATTTTTAAACAAATTGTGTATAACTTTCAATATTACTTTATAAATAAAATTAAATTTATTACGGGCTTTTTAAATATAATTTATATTTTATCACTCAAATGACTGCTTATTTGCTTCTTATATAACATGTTTGACCATTGTATTTTCTTTTCAATAATCATCTTCGCAATCATCATATCTATCGCGTACCGAGTATATCCGTTAGTTTTTTTAAATATATTTTTTTTATTTGGTACATAAAATCATATTTATTCAACACGTGTAATACACGGAGTTTTTAAAGATATTTTTTTATTATTTGGTAAACAATATTACCTTTATTCAACCCGTGAAATACACATGGTTTTAAAAATATAACTTTTTTATTATTTGGTATATAAAATTATATTTATTCAGCCCGTACAATACATATGGTTCTTATAGATATAACTTTTTATTATTTAATATATAAAATAACATTTATACAACCCGTGCAATAAATAAGGTATTTTAAATATATTATTTTATTATTTAGTATATAAAATTCATTTATTCAACCCGTATAATAAACAGGGTTATAATCTAATACAATTATATACTAGTGCTAATTATTATAAAAAGTTTGTGAAAAGATATCGTAGTTTTATATATATTTGTCAGGGATCTTCTAGTTATACTAACTAAATAATATCATTATCAATTATCAACAATATTAAAAACAACCTAAAGATTACTGTAGCGTCTTTCATGTCATCGTACTGTAAGTTTTTTTTTCAGTTCTACTCTAGATTGATATAATCACTTATAAATATTAAATACTATTTTTCTTGTTGGTCATTATCTATTTGTCGATAAAATTATGATCTGATTTATTTAGAAGTCTTGAACAGAGTTTTAAACATGTGTCAAACAAGTTTGTTGCTGAAGACAAAATTAAAATTTAAAGCTTTTTTAAATTTTCTTTTATATAAAACGTTAGCTTCGACCAATATCAATCCCGAATTAGTAGTATTGGAACTGATACCAATATTCGTTTCTATAATTTTCGATCAATCTAAAACTAGTATGAATATCCTTTTAGGCATATCACGATTTTATTTTTGGATTTTTCTCTTTTAGTTGTTGTAGCGAATGCCTGATAAGATAACGGACTGAACCAACAAGCGCCGCAACGTGCGGGTGGAATATCACTAGTTTTATATAATTTTTTTATTTCATAATATACGACAATTGTAAGACCCTGCCTTTTTATATTAAAATTTCTATAAACAAATTCACATTTAAACGAGTAATGCGAATATACATCACTTCAGATTTTTGAGTTTATTAAAACTTTATCAACAATACATTTTGACAAGTCATTACTAATCAGTTCCATATCCATGAAAACCAAATGCGAAAGCTTGGTCTTTGATCGTGTTTTGGTTCTTCGCTAAGCTTAATCGTCATCCAAAAGCGTTTGCGATAATCCTAAAATGGAAATTTGCAAATTATTATTTTTATAGCGAATTTCCGAAAGCAAAACATAATCGACTTGCTTAAAAAAATCAAATCAGAATAATTGATTTCTGAGATGGCGTCGGCGACGACCAATAGCCGCGTCGACGACGCCATACAGATAGTTGCGTCGGGTCAAGACTGCCGTAGGCAGTAGGTTAACACGTCGGAACAAAAGTGTTGCGTCGGCGACGGCCAGGAGTGGCGTCGGCGACGGTGCCTTCTGTAGCAGTTTTGCTGCAGATTTGATAAATGGCCCGTTCGACCTGTTTCAAGTCCCGATCATTTAAAACACGACTCGAGACTTATGGTAACATGTCGTAAAACATTATTTCCTGTTTTATTCAACGGTTGCTAGTCGTAGGCTACAGATAACCACCGTAGCTTAAAATGGCCGTCGTAAGAACTTTTCCGTTTTTGCCGTTTTTGTTACGAAAACTTTCGTAACTTATTACATTTTTTCCGTTTCCTATGAAACTAGTTTCTAAATGTCCGTAAGATGTTTTCTTACATAATTAACCCGGAATCCAAATTCCGGATTCTTAATTCTTATGAGTTATGCATTTATTTCCGTTTATGCTCATATTTTCCGATTTTACCCTTTAACCGCATTTAAACCAGCTAATTGTTTACGCATCCATTTCTGTATGCATTATAACACCATATTTTCCACCACAACATCATTTGTGGTGGATTTATTATCGTAAACTTCTTTTTATCAATTTTCTGCCATTTGATTCGACAATTTACGAAAAAGACCCAGTATGAGCATTAAGCCAAAACGGCTTATACCATTTGCTATTACACTACCGCAAGGGTGAACTTTCTTATAAAACTCATTTTAAACTACCCTCAAGTTCGTTTACTTGTTTTATTACTCGAGGGCATTTTGGTCAACTTAAACCTCTCTTTTACGACGAAGGACTTTCAATCGCATAATTTGACCAAAAGAGCACTTTTTAATCGTAATCTTATTTAAAATCATTAGGTTTCTATGAACCCGATGTCTACCATTTAGATTAGGAGATTTACCTTGCTTTGGGTAATCCAATATCTTTCATGACTCGTTTAACTCTCATTGGATCTTAAATTCCTAAATGAGAATTTGACCCATTAGACATACCTGGCTCGAGTCATGGCATTGACCCATTTAAATACCTTGCACTATTAATTACTAACAAATAGCAACGCGAACCAAGCGTTATTTCCCTGTCATCACAAAACTCGAAGCGTTCATTAGATATTAATGTCAAATGGTGATGACTACACCATTTGACCCATTTGGTCTAAGTGACCATTTTATCGTTATAAGATGATATTTATTTACCATCTGACCATTTAATCCATTTCAGTTATGCCTTAGCTTCTATTTCTTAATTCGTTTAACCCATTACAGTTTACGCCATAGAATACCCTTATTTTGGAGTTTAATATTTATTCATCAAACTCGTGACTGAATTTCCATCCCCCCCCCCTTCTTATTCCTTATGGTTTACACCATAAGGTAACTTTTCAAAATTCCTTGTTTATTTGTCAACACATGACAATATTACTATTCTCCCCCTTTTTACCATCAAATATGATTAATACCATATTTGCTTATTCCGACCCATATCAATACACGTCGGAACCTTGTATTTCGAATTTCGTTCCGAATACCAAATCACTTATTCATATTCAAATACACAATACATTTATTATTTTAAGGATGAAGCTTTACTTACCTTGAAATCCAATTATGCTCTTTCCGCGTACTTGATCCGTTTGATCCGCTTCTTCCCAAGCCTCCACCTAGCTTGTCAAGCGTCAAACTATCATTTATCATTCGCAAGATGGTTAGGTTAGTCATCATTTAACACGACTATTCCACCTGATGGATTTTACGTCAAATTTATCATTCGATCTTATTACGGGTCAGTTTGACTTTTAAAAGTAAACTGCCTATTTACACATACAAACTCACTGTCACACCCCGACCCGCAGCGGAATAAAAGTCGAGGCATGATTGGGTTATCACCAAAGCTCATGATATTTACTAACAAGTTTCATATTTATTAAATTCAAATTAAAATACAAATATCCAACAAAATTTTATACAAACACGAATAATAATCTAAATGCTTGTTCCAACGAAATAACTTGATTATTCTTCTAGGCCATCCTAGGTGTTTCTTTCCTCAACTTGATCACCTGTATCATGCGTAAAACAGAGGAAATTTTGGGTCAAGAAAAGTTGGCATGTGAACCTTGATAAAACATTTAAGTGTATCAATTTTATCGTTGTTTTAAATAAGATTGTGCATAATCACATGTGAACAAATGTATAATGTAACAAATCACAAACCACATTGAATGAATATATGACATGAATGATGATGTATCTGAGATCAAGGCTCAATCGAACGGAGCCGATCTAATGAGGCACCTGATGCTCAACCCGTATCCCACGAGGAACTGATGGGCCTAATGAAATGAGTGCACTGAAATGATAAAATGTATCCACATATAAACCACACTACAAGCAATACACATTTGATCACAAAATGATATAAGCACAAGTGTTAAATAAAATAAAGAAATGATACGACACATGATACACCCCAAAACGTGATTAAAACGGGGAATTTGTAGAGATTCACTCACCTTGGGTGCGTATTCTTGAATGGTAAAGAGAGCGCACGAGTTGGGAATTTAATCAACGAGATAGTACTAACCTAGAAATAATAACGTGATAACTCGGTAAATAAATAAGATATTATATAGGTTATAATCTTTTGTTTAAGTTTTTAGATTATTTTTGTAGGTTTTAATGATATATTAAAACCTTTGGAAAAATATATATTTATGTTTTTAATTGATTTAAATTAATAAATAAAGTAATCACTAAAACAAAAATAAGAATAAAATAAGATAGAACAAAATAATAAAAATAAAAAAAAAATTCTGGCCAGACTGACAAGACTGTCAGTGGCCGGTTCGATCAACTTTTAGGCATGCGTGTGGTGAGGCTCGAACTCGTGACCTCTCGGTTGCGTGCACGCAACTCTTCCAACTGAGCTACGTGTCTAACCCGAAAGAATCACGATTTTAGTTATTCTTATACACTTTTTAAGTTTATTTAAATCCATTTAAATTTAAAAAGGTTTAACTGTATTGAACCGGACGTGTGTCCTGCGTCTCGAACCCGTGACCTCGACTGAAGCCTGCACCCAACCCAACCAACTGGGCTGGGTGTCTAACCCGTTAGTATCTGAAATTTATTTATATTTATGCGCTGCTTAAGTGTATTCAGAAATGATAAGTTAAAAAGGGTTTTAATTTAAGTCGAGCCGATGTGTGCGTGGGGTCGAACCAGTGATCCCGGGTCTTGTTTGCACCCGGCCCAACCAGTTGGCTGGGTGCTTAACCCGTTTGTAAGCCGGGACATAATAGATATAAAATGCATACATCAGTACTTCGTCTTCTTCATTTCAATTTTGAACCAACCTGTACCCGCCCTAAATTCAATCCGGTTCTCCTTCTGATTAACAATTGTATGCAACGAAATAGAAAGGAACACAGGTGATACACAAAGAAAAGGAAAACAAAATTGTACCGAATAAACCGAACTGTAGGTTCGCGAGCTCCGGCGGTTAGTTTCTGATGGTCCGGAGGTCCTCCGGTGAAACAAAGTAATCTTGCATCAAATAGTGCACAATTTCCTTAAGTTTAATGAAATCAAGCATACACATACACTTAATTTCATCTTTGGATCATAATACAACAACCTTATTACAAGTATTCTACTTGTCTCAAATTATAACTTTCATCAATCAAGGTTTTGAGACATACTTCATGATCCCCTCGTTTAGGTGATCGTTTATATGCGTTCATGCATTGATTTGAAGTTAGAATTGACCTTCAATTTTTTGATTCTTGATTGAACTAGGGTTTCCCCTTGTTCTTCTCTTGATTACCGACATATACACACACTAAGTGTGTATTATGTGTAAATTTTGTGTTTTAATAAAACAAGTTTCTTTTCTTGGCAGCTTTGGTCCCTTAAGTTTAGTTTTGATTATAAATGAGACTATAACTCATTGTCTTGTTATTTATATACATGTTATTAACTAGGTTAATTTATTCCTAGTTATTTTGTTTACGGGTTAACTTTTACCACCAACGGTCTTTTACCCGTTTTTTAATATTAACGTGTTTTGATTACCAAATCCGTTGTTAGGGTGTTACAAATCTACCCTCCTTAATGAGGTTTCGTCCCCGAAACCTTTCTTATGCGGTTCCTTGGGTTCAACCCAATGGACTTGGTTTCTTTTCACCCGAGAGTTGATCATATTTTAATTATTCTAAAAATCTTACCTGGGAGATATGGCAGTGCCTTTTAGGATCCAAGGTGCATGCACCCTTCATGTGTAAGGCCCCATGTGCCGTTACTTTCATCTTGTATTCTTTTTTCTTTACTGGATCGAGTCGCCATTTCCCCACTCGGTGATATGTATATGTCAACATACTTATTCCACGCAAATCTTATACTGATAAGCACATTCAACAAGTTTTAGTTTTAATTTTGATCTTGATCGATCTTGTCGGTTAGACTTATTAGTCACTCGTTACCCTATGCCTCATAATTTAGGTATACTCATATCGCCTTCGCAAGGCTTTTACAAACTTTCGAGACCTTAGTCTCATAGCCCGTGTTACAAGATAGTCATATATCGTTTTATATATATATATATATATATATATATATATATATATAGATCGTGATTGTATCACATCATGTTAAATTTTTTTATTTTTCGAATTCATCGTCTTACACCTAATAGCGTCAAGATCTGTTTCCTTTACTATTAATTATCTTCCAATTCATCTCACACAATTTATGTTTATTAACACGTTGTTTCTAACTAAAAACCGAATTTTAGTTTAACGTTTTTCCTTTCAACTTATGTCAATTATTCGCATCGAGAATTCGCAATCTAGTCTTTCTTCTTTTTACTGTTTTTATTTCACGTGGGGAATCATAATTCCTCACTTCATTTAAGGGACCCGTAGGCCCTTTTTACTCAGCTTCATAATCCGTTTCTTTAATCTTTCTCCCTCTTCTTTTCTTTTACTTAGCCTCCTAAGGTGAGGTCTGTTAATGCATCATTCCTCTTGATTCGTGATCCCAATGTCATTTTGACCCTCTAGATCATTACACTATTCATAAGCCTAAGGTCGCGGTGATCTTTTAGATCATCCTTTTTACCCGTGTCGTCCTCTAAATATATGTTTGATGTCAATGCACCTCTTTTGTATTTGAAAGGAAAATCATTTACATTGTCCCTTCTTTATCCATCAAATCATGGCTCCTTCTAACCATGAAGGCTAATTTATTTTAATTCAATTATGGCCCTCGGACCATGTTTGATCCGGTTCGTTAACATTTTCGTTTTCTATGTCTCCGCGAGTCTTTTTACGAATCACATTCGCTTGTCGGATCCATTAGTCGTTTCATAATCAGTTGCGTCTAAGCCTAGCGCAAGATCAAATGGCGTTGACCACTCGTCACCACCGAGTCTCAACTACCATCTTTAGTGGCAACCACATCATTTTTGTGTATGTTGCCCCAAACATTTATTCAAATCAGACACTGTCTGTTGGTAGCTATGCATGCCTGTGCGATCGTAGTCCATGACTAGATTATTTTTTTCGTTCGTACAATTTTCCAACTCTATGACTTCATATGTCGTTTATGCGTCGGTTTGTTTCACCTTTACCGTTATCCGGTTTAAGCCTTTACAACCCGTTACTCGAGTTCTTTATCTTAATGTTTTTAACGCCCCCATTATTCACTTTGCGTTTTCATTTATATTCGTTCACAACCCATTTTATGGGTTCATTTCTATTTCACGCTCCCATTATTCGGTTTGCGTCTCCAGTATATTTAATCACGTCCCATTACCCGGGCTCATTTTTTTACTTTAACGCTCCCGTTACTCGGTTTGCGTTTACTTTTAATTTCAACCACTTCTTTTGACTTGTTTGGCTTGCTCGTGTGATCCATCACTTATGAGCGATCAAATCTAATTCTTTATTTAATCCGTTTGATTTGTTCTTGTGAGACTCATCACTTATGAACTGTCAGACTTTATTCATTATCTGACCCGTTTGACTTGTTCGTGTGAAATACGTCACTTTTGAACAATCATACTTTATTCTTTATCTGACCTGTTTGACTTGTTCGTGTGAAATCCATCACTTCTGAATAGTCAAACTTTATTTTTTATCTAATCCGTTTGACATGTTCGTGTGAAATCCATCACTTCTGAATAGTCAAACTTTATGCTTTATCTAATATGTTTGACTTGTTTGTGTGAAATCCATCACTTCTGAACAGTTAAACTTTATTCTTTATCTGACCTGTTTGACTTGTTCGTGTGAAATCCATCACTTCTGAACAGTCAAACTTTATTCTTTATCAAATCATCCTTGATGGCCTCACGGACCATGAATGATGATTATCATCATCATTTCTTTCTTTTCTCTTTTTATCTTTTCTACGATTATAGTCATCGACTTTGATCGTTTTCCGTGTGGGCACTACCTCCGTTTCTATGACCTCGCGGGTCATTTATACTTTGGTTTTACGTGTCCTTTTGTCAACCATGGCTCTTTCGTCCATAATGACTTATTCCACGAATTTTTCTTGGGTCATTTATTTCTATGTGCGTTGTATATCGTTTTTATGGTTCTCACGAAAACCAATTATACAAGTACACTTGTAAGTTTCTTGATCCCAATGGTCTTTTAACTTTTCCCATTCACCTCGATTTTACTACATTGAATGTATATGTGTTTATTATAACAAGTTCATGGTATCATGTGTTTATCATTTACTTGGCTAGAGTTAGCGATGAACACATGGTACACATGACCTTATTATAACTAACACATTACTTCCCATGTAAGTAAATCCTCGGTTCATGTCCATATTTCTGACTTATTTGGTAAAACTTTATTTAATTGTTATTTAACAATTATTAGTTTTTACCCTTCTCATCTCAAAATATATAATGTTTTCCCTTTTTATAAAACTTTTATATAACCACATTTATCTATGTGATCTTTACTTTTTCAATAAAATCTTATTGAAAATTTCTACTTGGATGGTCACCCCATCCAAGATTTTATACCTGAACTCTTTTATACTTTTATTATTCATGATTTATGAATAATAAGTATTACCCGCCCAATTTCTCTTGGGAACATTATCATGGATGGGCATCCGTTCCGGTTTTCCCATGCTTTAATCCCGTATACAATCTTTGTTCATCACGTATATGTTGTATACTACTAGTTATACAATAATTTAAAGTGTGCATCTGTGTGATATTTTCTTCATTGGCTTTTATTGTCGTTCCATCTTTAATTAATATCATCATTTAGTTTAGGTCTTTAACGAGTATGCTCTACTTGTCATACTTCAGACCATTCTGTCATCGCGTCGGGAGATCATTAGACTCCCGCCATCTTCAGATGCGAGCATCCTTTAACCAAAACATTTACATTGATTAGTAAAATTGAAAATTAATAAGCGCCCTTACCATAGTACAAGGCTATCTACAATACTTGTTAACTCAAGTAATTCACTAGCTATATCGGTCTTTTATCATTTTATTTAGGGTAACGTGCGTTCACACGATAACCCTATGTGTTAGTTACAACACTTTAACTATGTTAAACCGCTAAATTTATAATAACTTACCGGATCATGTGACCAAGCCTCGAACCGAACACATTTGATCATTAACCTTGAGCTCTGATTACCAACTTGTAAGACCCTCCCTTATTATATTGAAATTTCTATAAAAACAATTCACAATTAAACGAGTAATGCGAATATACATCACCTTAGATTTTTGAGTTTATTAAAACTTTATCAACAATAACATTTTGACAAGTCATTACTGATTAGTTTCATATCCTTGAAAACCAAATGCGGAAGCTTGGTCTTTGATCGTGTTCGGTTCTTCGCTAAGCTTAATCGTCATCCAAAAGTGTTTGCGGTAATCCTAAAATGGAAATTTGCAAATTATTAGTTTTATAGCGAATTTCCGAAAGAACATAATTGACTTGCTTAAAAAAATCAAATCAAAATAATTGATTTCTGAGATGGCGTCGGCGACGACCTATAGCCGCGTCGGCGACGCCATACACATAGTTGTGTCGGCTCAAGACTGCCATAGGAAGTAGATTAACACGTCGGAACAAAGGTGTTGCGTTGGCGACGGTGCCTTCTGCAGCAGTTTTGCTGCTGATTTGTTAAATGGTCCGTTCGACCCGTTTCAAGTCCCGATCATTTAAAACACGACTCGGGACTTATGGTAACATGTCCGTAAAACATTATTTCCTGTTTTATTCAACGCTTGCTAGCCGTAGGCTACAGATGACCACCGTAGCTTAAAATGGCCGTCGTAAGAACTTTTCCGTTTTTGCCGTTTTTGTTACGAAAACTTTCGTAACTTTTTAAATTTTTGCCCGTTTCCTATGAAACTAGTTTCTAAATGTCCGTAAGATGTTTTCTTACATAATTAACCCGGAATCCAAATTCCAGATTCTTAATTCTTATGAATTATGCATTTATTTCCGTTTATGCTCACATTTTCCGATTTTACCCTTTAACCGCATTTAAACCAGCTAAGTGTTTACGCATCCATTTCTGTATGCATTATAACACCATATTTTCCACCACAACATCATTTGTGGTGGATTTATTATCGTAAACTTATTTTTATCAATTTTCTGCCATTTGGTTCGACAATTTACAAAAAAGACCCAATATGAGGCATTAAGCCAAAACGGCTTATGCCATTTGCTATTACACTATCGCAAGGGTGAACTTTCTTATAAAACTCATTTTTAAACCACCCTCAAGGTCGTTTACTTGTTTTATTACTCGAGGGCATTTTGGTCAACTTAAACCTCTCTTTTACGACGAAGGACTTTCAATCGCATAATTTGACCAAAAGAGCACTTTTAAATCGTAATCTTATTTAAAATCATTAGGTTTCTATGAACCTGATGTCTACCATTTAGATTAGGAGATTTACCTTGCTTTGGGTAATCCAATATTCTTTCATGACTCGTTTAACTCTCATTGGATCTTAAATTCCTAAATGAGAATTTGACCCATTAGACATACCTGGCTCGAGTCATGGCATTGACCCATTTAAATACCTTGCACTATTAATTACTAACAAATAGCAACGCGAACCAAGCGTTATTTCCCTGTCATCACAAAACTCGACAAGAGTTCATTAGATATTAATGTCAAATGGTGATGACTACACCATTTGACCCATTTGGTCTAAGTGACCATTTTATCGTTATAAGATGATATTTATTTACCATCTGACCATTTAATCCATTTCAGTTATGCCTTAGCTTCTATTTCTTAATTCGTTTAACCCATTACAGTTTACGCCATAGAATACCCTTATTTTGGAGTTTAATATTTATTCATCAAACTCGTGACTGAATTTCCATCCCCCCCCTTCTTATTCCTTATGGTTTACACCATAAGGTAACTTTTCAAAATTCCTTGTTTATTTGTCAACACATGACAATATTACTATTCTCCCCCTTTTTACCATCAAATATGATTAATACCATATTTGCTTATTCCGACCCATATCAATACACGTCGGAACCTTGTATTTCGAAATCTCGTTCCGAATACCAAATCACTTATTCATATTCAAATACACAATACATTTATTATTTTAAGGATGTAAGCTTTACTTACCTTAAAATCCAATTATGCTCTTTCCGCGTACTTGATCCGTTTGATCCGCTTCTTCCCAAGCCTCCACCTAGCTTGTCAAGCGTCAAACTATCATTTATCATTCGCAAGACGGTTAGGTTAGTCATCATTTAACACGACTATTCCACCTGATGGATTTACGTCAAATTTATCATTCGATCTTATTACGGGTCAGTTTGACTTTTAAAAGTCAACTGCCTATTTACACACACAAACTCACGAATAAGTTTAACAGCTTATTTAGGCATTTCGTTAATTACTCGGTAAGTGTTATTCTTAGGCCACCATTATAGCTACGTTTCCCAAACCAAGTTCATGTCGTTTCTTTCACTTAAACAAATTCAAGCGATTGTTAACATCAAGTTAACTTAGCTTTTGATTAACAAATGCAAATTTATCCATTAGCTAGGTTTTCATATTTATGTAGCAACCTATTTCATCATATTATAGTCATTCATCCGAATACCTAATATAATCAAATTTTACGCACTAATTGGTAAACAATATGATCTCAAACACCTATTAACATTAACATAGTATTAATTTCATCATGTTATGCAAAAAAAACCCATTACAAGTTATGTACGAACACTTATTCGAACCTCTAATTTGTTCAAATATCTTACACATACATACAAGTATGATGATCATGAACACTTATGTATCATCTATGTCCTCATATAATCAAAACTCACTTCAACATCTACTTGTAATAACCTACAAGTAATCTTGCATCAAATAGTGCACAATTTCCTTAAGTTTAACGAAATCATGCATACACATACACTTAATTTCATCTTTGGATCATAATACAACAACCTTATTACAAGTATTCTACTTGTCTCAAATTATACCTTTCATCAATCAAGGTTTTGAGACATACCTCATGAGCCCCTTGTTTAGGTGATCGTTTATATGCGTTCATGCATTGATTTAAGTTAGAATTTACTTTCAATTTGTTGATTCTTGATTGAACTACGGTTTCCCCTTGTTCTTCTCCTGATCATCGACATATACACACACTATGTATTATAGCTTTGGTCCCTCAAGTTTAGTTTTGATTATAAATAAGACTGCAACTTATTGTCTTGTTATTGTCACACCCCGACCCGCAGCGGAAAAGGTGATCGGGGCATGATTGGGTTATCATCAAAGCTCATGACATTTATTATGCGTTTCATATTCATTAAATACAATTTAATGGAAATTTACAATAAATATTACAACATGTTCTAACTATCAATCTAAGCTTCTTTGTTCTCTTCTAAGGCATTTCCTATGTTTTCCTTGCTTCAACCTGTTCACATGTATTATGTGTAAAAGGTTTTTTTTTTGGATCAACATAAAGTTGGCGAGTGAATCCTATGGAAAACATTTGAAGAAGTTTATTTAGTTGATTATGAAATGAGTGCACAACCACACATGAGTAAAAATAGATGTAAACTTATTCAACAATCATTAGATATTAAATAAAGCAAACATTGAACAATAATGGAACGTTTAGAGGCACGCGTTGCTCTACTCGTCTCTCACGAGGAACTGATGGGCCTAATGAATGAATTGCATAAACATGATAATATGAAAGACATAACTACAAACAATATAAACTCAATGATATACACATGAACAATAATGAATTAGTTTCGAGGCACGCGTTGTTCAACTCGTCTCCCACGAGGAACTGATGGGCTTAATGAATGAATTTCATATAATTTGACAAAATGAAATAAGTAATCACAACAATATAAACAATCTAAGTTTAGATCACGATATGGTATGGCACAAGTATAAATAAACGAGTTAATTATTTTTATGACACATGACACATCCCAAAACGTGTAATTTAAAAGGGGGAGTTGTAAGATTCACTCACAGTGGGTGCGTTCGGTTGATGATGTTGAATGCACGCGAAGTGGTTTTAACCACGA
The DNA here is from genome assembly GCA_947069175.1 of Scalesia atractyloides. Taxonomy (NCBI): domain Eukaryota; kingdom Viridiplantae; phylum Streptophyta; class Magnoliopsida; order Asterales; family Asteraceae; genus Scalesia; species Scalesia atractyloides. The sequence continues at coordinate 10,186,306 of CAMTDV010000029.1, forward strand.
GTGAAATTAACCTAGATAAATAGCGTTATGGTTCGGTAAGTAAACGGATTTTATTAATCCATTTTAGTAGGATTGTTGGGTGTATTTTTGTGAGTTTAAGGCTATTTTCTAACCTTAAAAATGTTATTTTTAAGTATTTTTAATTGATTTTTAATTAAAATAAATAAATAAAAATAATAAAAAAGGTTGACTTTTTTTTGACCGTTGACTTTGACTTTGACTGTAACAGTGACAGTTGACCGGTTCGTATGTATTATTGTGTGCGCTGGGTGAGGCTCGAAACCGAGACCTCCCGTACGCGTGCACGCAGCTCTACCAACTGAGCTACGTGTCTAACCCGAAATATTTCTGTTTTTAATTACATTTATATATTAATTAGGTTAAACAGAAAATCCTTTATTTTTTAAAAACGATTTTAAATCAAAGAATCGGTGCGCCCCACAGGTCTCGAACCCGGGACCTGTGGCTTATACTAACACACAGTCCACCGTTGGACTGTGTGTCCAACTTGTTAACTTAACTGATTTTTATTATACTTAAACACAAACTAATTATTTTTATTTCTGACTTATTTAAAAAGGTAAATAATTGTCCGGGTCGATGCAGAAGACCGGACTCGAACTCGTGCGCTTTGATTAAACATACACACAGTCCACCACTGGACTGTGTGTCTAACTTGGTTATTATTCCGGTTATTAATATACTTAACATATACATAAAATGAATCCGGTTCAGTTAACAAAAAAAGGCATTTTTATTAAGGCAGCGTGTGTGGAACAAGATTCGAACTCGAGACGTTAGTGTGTTTATTGTGCACACATTCCACCGCTGGACTGTGTGTCTAACCCGAGTTATTTCTTGATTTAAATTATGCTTATATGTTCCGTAACTTCGTCTTCTTCGTTGAGTTATAACCAAAATGACGACTGACTGGTTCGAAGTTTTTATTCAGGTTTCTTTAGCGTTTTATGATTAATTACAGATGAGATTAAATAAAAAGAATGAAGAAATTAGGCGTGAGGTATACCGACTGGCTTCCTCTGTTTTTCCGGCGTAACTCCGGCGACAGCAATCACTTCCGGCGACGAGTGTCTTGCAGCAGAGAGTCTTCAGAAAGCTTACAAAGTATGTGGGTGACTTCGGTATAAGTTCAGAGGGTTTAGTAAGGCTTAGAAGTTAAGGACTCGGTTTTCCGGCGATGAGCAGAGGAATTCCGGCGAGTGAGTTTTCGCCGAGAAAGGGTGCGGTTTTGAGCGAAAATGTTTGCAGAGGTTCGAGGGGTATTTATAAGGCAAATCGTCGATGAATTTGGTCCGATTTTCGACTTGATTCGTCGGTTAGAAAAACTCCGGCGGTTATAATTTGTGTCGCGAACTCAGACGTCGGTTATAACCGATGTGTAGTTAAAGTTTACGTTATAACGGAAAGAATCGTTAAGTTTCGCGAGATTGCCGGGATTTCCGACGACTGCAACTTTGGGCGCCGGTTTTGAATTCGGAAAGACACGTTATCAATTAAATGATCCTAACATTTAACAAAGAACATCAGTGGCGCAGTGGTTTGAGTGTTGAGTGTTAAGTCTGTTGTTGAACCGTGACTGACCCGGGTTCGAAACCCGGCAGGAACAAAACATTTTTATTTTCATATTTTTAACAGTTTTTCAAAAACTAATTATATAATCCCATATAATAATTGATTATGTATCGTTTAAAATTATTTTAGGCATTTAATTCGCAACGAAATTTTTAACTGACTGTTCGGTTAATATACGGAGCGGGTTTGGTAAAATCCGTTTTTTACGGATGTTACAGTATCCCCTGCTTTTTAGAAATTTCGTCCCGAAATTTAAATAGTGATATATTTGACTAAAAGACTGATGGTGTTTAGTTTTGACAGTTACATACTTAGAAAAAGTAAGAGTTTTTAATTTTTTTTGTTTGAGGCGGTAGCGTCCCTTGTAAGGGTTAAGTACCCTATTACAGGAATCGCTTTTTGTTGCCTACTGTAAAAGTATTGATAAGCAGAATTGTTTCGCTAACTATGATATCATGCATAAGAGTTTGGATATGTTTGGAAGGGTATGGTTATATCCTAAGGCAAAACTTCTAATACTATAACCTATATGGAACATAAATAAAACACAACAGCTAATATTTGAACATAAATAAACACAACAGCTAATATTTGAATCCACGTTCTGATAGCATATATGTTTGGATGGTGACAGTTCCTCTCTCGTTTGTTATGATGGAGAGGTTAGTTTATGTAGAAATGGAACACAATCAAATCTCTTTAAATAGCAAGATGATATAAATGTAACACAGAATTCAACCAAGGCAATACTAAATCCTATATGGAACTTCTCATAACCGCCTGATAATGCCTCTGATCCTTTGGCAAGAATACTTATATATAGGAAGTACCAGCGGCGTATCCACCATATTCTTGCCAAATTTTCATTGGTTTTATCCACAAGTTATGATTAGTTACCAAGGAACTTACTAAATCCTACATAGAACTTCTCATAACCATCTAACAATGCCTCTGATCCTTTGACAAGAATACTTATATATAGGAAGTACCAGCGGCGTATCCACCATATTCTTGTCAAATTTTCATTGGTTTTATCAGTGAATTATGATTAGTCCTATATAACTCTACAACCAATACAACAAACATAAAATACTGAAATGAAAAATGTCTGTGCGATCAAGGCTCAATCAAACGGAGCCGATCGTATTGCATGTACTGAAAATGAAATTGTATGTGCGCTCAAGGCTCAATCAAACGGAGCCGAGCATATTGCATGTACTGAAAATGAATAACTTAATCTAAACAACAATCACACAAACAGCCTATGCATGGAACCTCTCATAACCGCCTGATAATGCCTCCGATCATTTGACAAGAATACTTATATATAGGAAGTACCAGCGGCGTATCCACCATATTCTTGTCAAATTCTCATTGACTTTATCCGCAAGTTATGATTAGTTATATGCGACTCTACAACAAACACAACAACCACAAGATACTGATAATGTAAATCTCTGGTGCAATCAAGGCTCAATCAAACGGAGCCGATCGTATTGCATGTACTGAAAATGAAAATGTCTGTGCGCTCAAGGCTCAATCAAACGGAGCCGAGCGTATTGCATGTACTGAAAATGAATAACTTAATCTAAACAACAATCACACAAACAGCCTATGCATGGAACCTCTCATAACCGCCTGATAATGCCTCTGATCTTTTGACAAGAATACTTATATATATAGGAAGTACCAGCGGCGTATCCACCATATTCTTGTCAAATTCTCATTGACTTTATCCGCAAGTTATGATTAGTTCTATGCGACTCTACAACAAACACCACATCCACAAGATACTGATAATGAAAATGTCTGTGCGATCAAGGCTCAATCAAACGGAGCCGGTCGTATTGCATGTACTGAAAATGTAAAATGAACTGTGCGATCAAGGCTCAATCAAACGGAGCCGATCGTATTGCATGTAATGAAAATGTAAAATGAACTGTGCGATCAAGGCTCAATCAAACAGAGCCGATCGTATGCGGGCACACCAGGTTCAACCTCATAATAAAATGGGGAACAGGCTCAACACTCATAAATGGGGAGCGGCGGCCTCGGCAATTGCATGTACTGAAAATAATAAACAATAATTACTCTAACAGTCTACACATGGAACCTCTCATAACCGCCAGATAATGCTTCTGATCCTTTGACAAGAATACTTATATATAGGAAGTACCAGCGGCGTATCCACCGTATTCTCGTCAGAGTTTCATTGGCTTTATCCTTAAGTTATGTTTGGTTCTATGTGATAAAGAAAAACATAAAACTAAACGATAGGAGTTGAATCTGGATCTTCGGTGAAAAGGACTAGTTGAGTATCTTCGCTTGGGCCGTCATTATCTTCGACCGGATTGGCATTGATGTTGAAGACTCTTCCTCTTGCTGGTGGCCTAGCGGTTGGGTTTTCTTGGTTTACTTGGTTAACTGGGTTTGATTGGGCTTGAGTGTTGATGACGTTAACCAATTGAGGGCATGTGTTTCTAAAGTGGGTAGGGTCGCCACAATTGAAACAAGCTCGAACATATGGGAACACGAGGTAATGGGGTTGTTGATAGGTTTGGGCCATGCTTTGAGTAGGGGAAAAGGTTTGGTTTCGAAAGGTGCGACAAACCTTGCTCAAATGACCATAGCGTCCACAAGTTGCACATAGTCGACAAGGTAAGGTAAGGGGATGGTGATAAAAACAGTTGTTGCATTGAGGGTGAGGTCCAAGATATGGTTTCTTATTTGGGTAGGTTGAGTTGGGTGCCACTTGGGTGATTGGGATAGCTCGGATGGGTATGGCGTGTGAAATTGGTTGATTCCGTTGGATAGCAGCGAAAAGTTGCCCGTCTCTTTTTCTCTTAGAAGTGGGTTGAGAAGGGGATTCGGTTTGGGTGGAGTCGGAGATTTCAGTCGATTCTTTATCCTTCTTCTTCTCCTCCTTGAAGTCTTTGTTTCGGATTCGATTCTCGGTGAGCTCTGTTGCTAACTCCATTGCCGCTTCCAAGGTTGCAGGCGTGGTACTTATTACAGGGTCTTGAATCTTTGACGGAAGACCACGAATGTAGTGCTCGATCAAACGGTAAAGGGGAGTGAACATGTTGGGAACCATTTGATGTAACTCGAGGAATCTTTTGTTGTATGTGGTGTGGTCTCCTTCCTTTTGCTTCAACGAATAAAATTCATCTTCTAATTTCTTGATTTCGCTCCTTGGGCAAAATCGTCTGGTCATGATTTCCTTCAATTCGTTCCAAGTTAAGGTCATAGCATCTTCCACACCTCGTTGGGCCTTCTCTGTATTCCACCAAGTGAGTGCTATTCCATATAAACGACCAGTAGCATAACGCACTTTGCGATCATCGGGGAAATCGCAATTTAGAAAGGTGTTCTCCATTTCTTCAGACCAATGGAGGAGAGCGGTGACGCCTTCAGTCCCTTTGTATTTCGGAGGGTCGCATGATTTGAAATGCTTGTAGGTGCATTTAGTGGTATTTGGGGAAGAGTTGATGATGTTTTGGTTTTCTTGATTGACAGGATTAGCGGTAAGTGCTTGTTGAACTTGGATTACAATGTTGGGTATTACGGCAGCCATTTGTTGAGCGATTAGGGCAGCCATGCGTTCGCGGGCTTTTCCTGCTCTTGTCTTCCTACGGGCGTGGTTAGAAGACATCTACAAGGAATACATGTCAAGAGTATGAGTTGGATGCTTTTGGGATCATGGGTCGCATTAGGAATGAACATTCATAAAATTAATTATAGAAAAATAAATCTACTACATCCATAGGATGTCTTGGGCTTTGCTCGCCATTAGGCCCTACATGCCGCCATACTTTACCTTTGTAATCATGTGGGCCCCCATGAATACCGGTTTTTCATACGGTTCGCATGGGTTTGCCTGGTTGCGTACACTAAAACCCGGAGAAAATCGAGAAATATGTATACAACGTGTGATATTCGGAATGTGTCCAGGTGTAGACACGGTGACACCTCAAATGGGGTTAGTTCGAACGACGTTTGGTGTGGCATGCTTTGGCCTAATAGGTCCTTCGTACTCTCATTGTTAGTCACCAGGTAGGCAAACTGGTCCGTTATATTGGATTTATACGAATGCCAACCTAGACAGGACGTTCCGACTACCGGTACTTGTACCCTTCCAGTTACTACATGCCCGTCGCAGAACTTACTTTGATGAGATTTGAAAATTGCAACAAAATCTTTGAATAATGAGAGTATGAAAATAAATTGAATACATGAACATCGATATATGTATAATGAATATGTATATAAGCATGTATGTTTGACTGTAAATGTAAACAAATATGAAACAAATAAATATCACAAGTTTGTATGTAACCACCTAATCAATTAAAATTTAGGCAGACTATAGTATAGGCTCTAAGGGTCTAATAACCTATCCTATATCCCTATAGTCATGGCTCTGATACCAATCTGTCACACCCCGACCCGCAGCGGAAAAGGTGATCGGGGCATGATTGGGTTATCATCAAAGCTCATGACATTTATTATGCGTTTCATATTCATTAAATACAATTTAATGGAAATTTACAATAAATATTACAACATGTTCTAACTATCAATCTAAGCTTCTTTGTTCTCTTCTAAGGCATTTCCTATGTTTTCCTTGCTTCAACCTGTTCACCTGTATCATGTGTAAAAGGTTTTTTTTTGGATCAACATAAAGTTGGCGAGTGAATCCTATGGAAAACATTTGAAGAAGTTTATTTAGTTGATTATGAAATGAGTGCACAACCACACATGAGTAAAAATAGATGTAAACTTATTCAACAATCATTAGATATTAAATAAAGCAAACATGAACAATAATGGAACGTTTAGAGGCACGCGTTGCTCTACTCGTCTCTCACGAGGAACTGATGGGCCTAATGAATGAATTGCATAAACATGATAATATGAAAGACATAACTACAAACAATATAAACTCAATGATATACACATGAACAATAATGAATTGGTTTTGAGGCACGCGTTGTTCAACTCGTCTCCCACGAGGAACTGATGGGCTTAATGAATGAATTTCATATAATTTGACAAATGAAATAAGTAATCACAACAATATAAACAATCTAAGTTTAGATCACGATATGGTATGGCACAAGTTTAAATAAACGAGTTAATTATTTTTATGACACATAACACACCCCAAAACGTGTAATTTAAAAGGGGGAGTTGTCAGATTCACTCACAGTGGGTGCGTTCGGTTGATGATGTTGAATGCACGCGAAGTGGTTTTAACCACGAGTGAAATTAACCTAGATAAATAGCATTATGGTTCGGTAAGTAAACGGATTTTATTAATCCATTTTAGTAGGATTGTTGGGTGTATTTTTGTGAGTTTAAGGCTATTTTCTAACCTTAAAAATGTTATTTTTAAGTATTTTTAATTGATTTTTAATTAAAATAAATAAATAAAATAATAAAAAAGGTTGACTTTTTTTTGACCGTTGACTTTGACTTTGACTGTAACAGTGACAGTTGACCGGTTCGTATGTATTATTGTGTGCGCTGGGTGAGGCTCGAAACCGAGACCTCCCGTACGCGTGCACGCAGCTCTACCAACTGAGCTACGTGTCTAACCCGAAATATTTCTGTTTTTAATTACATTTATATATTAATTAGGTTAAACAGAAAATCCTTTATTTTTTAAAAACGATTTTAAATCAAAGAATCGGTGCGCCCCACAGGTCTCGAACCCGGGACCTGTGGCTTATACTAACACACAGTCCACCGTTGGACTGTGTGTCCAACTTGTTAACTTAACTGATTTTTATTATACTTAAACACAAACTAATTATTTTTATTTCTGACTTATTTAAAAAGGTAAATAATTGTCCGGGTCGATGCAGAAGACCGGACTCGAACTCGTGCGCTTTGATTAAACATACACACAGTCCACCACTGGACTGTGTGTCTAACTTGGTTATTATTCCAGTTATTAATATACTTAACATATACATAAAATGAATCCGGTTCAGTTAACAAAAAAAGGCATTTTTATTAAGGCAGCGTGTGTGGAACAAGATTCGAACTCGAGACGTTAGTGTGTTTATTGTGCACACATTCCACCGCTGGACTGTGTGTCTAACCCGAGTTATTTCTTGATTTAAATTATGCTTATATGTTCCGTAACTTCGTCTTCTTCGTTGAGTTATAACCATAAATGACGACTGACTGGTTCGAAGTTTTTATTCAGGTTTCTTTAGCGTTTTATGATTAATTACAGATGAGATTAAATAAAAAGAATGAAGAAATTAGGCGTGAGGTATACCGACTGGCTTCCTCTGTTTTTCCGGCGTAACTCCGGCGACAGCAATCACTTCCGGCGACGAGTGTCTTGCAGCAGAGAGTCTTCAGAAAGCTTACAAAGTATGTGGGTGACTTCGGTATAAGTTCAGAGGGTTTAGTAAGGCTTAGAAGTTAAGGACTCGGTTTTCCGGCGATGAGCAGAGGAATTCCGGCGAGTGAGTTTTCGCCGAGAAAGGGTGCGGTTTTGAGCGAAAATGTTTGCAGAGGTTCGAGGGGGTATTTATAAGGCAAATCGTCGATGAATTTGGTCCGATTTTCGACTTGATTCGTCGGTTAGAAAAACTCCGGCGGTTATAATTTGTGTCGCGAACTCAGACGTCGGTTATAACCGATGTGTAGTTAAAGTTTACGTTATAACGGAAAGAATCGTTAAGTTTCGCGAGATTGCCGGGATTTCCGACGACTGCAACTTTGGGCGCCGGTTTTGAATTCGGAAAGACACGTTATCAATTAAATGATCCTAACATTTAACAAAGAACATCAGTGGCGCAGTGGTTTGAGTGTTGAGTGTTAAGTCTGTTGTTGAACCGTGACTGACCCGGGTTCGAAACCCGGCAGGAACAAAACATTTTTATTTTCATATTTTTAACAGTTTTTCAAAAACTAATTATATAATCCCATATAATAATTGATTATGTATCGTTTAAAATTATTTTAGGCATTTAATTCGCAACGAAATTTTAACTGACTGTTCGGTTAATATACGGAGCGGGTTTGGTAAAATCGGTTTTTGACGGATGTTACAGTTATTTATATGTTATTAACTAGGTTAATTTGTTCCTAGTTAATTTGTTTACGGGTTAACTTTTACCACCAACGGTCTTTTATCTGTTCTTTAATATTAATGTGTTTTGATTACCAAACCCGTTTTTAAAGTGTTACAACAATATTGTGTAATTTACACTTTTAAAAAAACTTAATGAATTCAAGTTATTACCAAATGAGATGCGTTACTAATTGTTGATTAAGAATGTGTTTTGGTTGTTATAGGTTTCTCTAGTCTCAACCTTCGCCTCAATCTCAGGTGTTATCCACCTTATCATCCCACGTGTGAAAAATGGTGGAGACATGGTGCATCACGCGTAGAAAAATGGCCACATCATCTCACGTGTGGTAGCGTGAATGGTGCACCAAATAGTCTAAACAAGTTTGAGTAAAATGAATAACATATCATCTGAATCTACATAATTATACGAATTCTTACAGTTTTCATTTTCTATATTATATCTTTTATTAAATAAACATATAAAAGGTAATAGTTACAATAACTTTAATAGGTTAACTAGCAATATTTCCTTGATAGATGCGGGAGAATTTGACGGGGATTAGTTGGTTTCATGATGTTATTGGTATGATATTAGCACTTGGTTTAAAATTATGTATTTTCAACAAAGTTCATACAGGAATGTCGAGAAAAATATATTAAACAAAGTCGCATATTCATCCTTAAAAATAAAAGAATAATGAATGCAAGTTATTAGAGGAAAAATCAAATTAAACAAAAACAAAAAGGGTTAGAATCGTTTCTCATTTAAGGTATAATGGGTGAAACTGGAACATAATAAAATTAAAACCTAACTACACCATTAGTCCTTTTGGTTTATTGAAAGTAACAAAGTCAGGTATTAATAGTTTAAAATCACATTATTAGGTTTTAACTTTTCAATTGTAACAACATGAGGTATTAACACTAACTTACATACCCTTTACGATTACAAAAACCATTTTCGTAATTAACTTTATTTTAGTCCAAAGAACCAATGTGTAAGTATATACTCATACAGAAACCAACTTTTGCACCACTTAATTATTTAAAATTAAATATGTACACTTTAAATTAATATCCGCCACAAATCATCTAAATTTGGAATTAACTTTGATGACCCACAAAACCATATTGTAAACAACCCAGAAAACCATATCGTAATTTTCATTTAAATTAATTTAAACATAAGTTTGAAAAGTCAAACGAAAATAAATATAATTATACATTATATTTCTTTTAACTTAACAAAAATTGGAACATTTATATTCTATTATTATTTATATTAATATCTTTTACTCTTATTTATATAAATATTTTTGTACTTTATATTAATGTCTTGTATATCTGACTTAAATTTTGATTATGTAAAAGTTTTATACAGTTCATAAGTTTTCAATTTTGTGTATTAATGTGTCCTCCACTAATAAACATACATATGTTTGAAAATATTGGGTTATTACAGTGGATGACTCGATAAAATTCATGCTAATGCAAAGTTTTTATTATAATTTTGAAACAAAATCAAATACAATTAAGACAAATCGTAAATTTTCTTGTTGGTTTTATCCTGTTAACATATCTTATCTTTTAATATATTCACTATTATTTTAAAAGGGTATTTTAGTAATTATACTCTAGCTTAACAGAAAAAAGTTAACAAAAGTTAGTGTTAATACCCCTCGTTGTTACAAAATGAAAAGTTAGAATTTCGGAATGTGATTTTAAACTATTAATACCTGATCTTGTTATTTTCAATAAACTAAAGGGATTAACGGTGTAATTAACTCTAAAATTAAATATAATATCTTAAAAACTTATGTTACTATTCATTAGGGTTCTAAATTTATATATTTTGTGCGCAATGCGCTGGCTCGCTATTGGTTTGGTTCGTAACAGTATCACTATGGTACCAACTTTCGGTTTAAAGTCAATGACATGCACAAATAAATGTGTTTTACATTGAAAACCAAGAAAAAATAATACCGTTACCGTTCCGATAATAACAATACCGGTACCAATGTCGATGTTGATAGAGAATCTTAAAAAAAGAATAATGGTATTGGATTCGATACTAACAAACAATAGCAGAACCGATGCTGGTATCGGTTGGTTCACCACTAAACTATGTTAGATAAAACTCTTTTTTTTAATAAAATTTATACAAACACATCGATAAAAAAGATATTAACACAAGCGCGTATTTAGCTAGAAAAAAATGAACGCGAGTTATAGGAAAAAGATCAAATTAAATAAGAATTAAATTGATTAAAAACATATATAATTTTATGTATTGTAATAATTTTGTTTACTATTCATCGCAATTCAAATTCAAATATATATATATATATATATATATATATATATATATATATATATATATATAAATATATATATAAAATATTATAATAGGTTAAAAAGTGTGCTTAACAATAAACCATTTTTGTTATCTTATGCTTGTTTTTTTGTTTTGCGAATGAAATATATTATCATAACATGTAGAACCATTGAACACTAACTTCTGACACAATTTAAAAACGAAACAATGATTATCGGATTTGTTATATCTAATCGCTTAATAATGTATAGATTGACATGTTTAATTTATAGTTTGTGTTCAATTGTTCTGTTTAATTAAACAAGTCGTATATGGGTTGACTTGTTTACTTAAACAGGTTGTGTCCATTTAACATGTTAACCCTTTCAATTAAATGTATCAACCGGGCAAACGTTTGGTTATCAGGTCGACTTGTTAACCCGTTTAACACATATGGTACGATCCACAAACTCGACTAACATATTTACAACTTGATTATTCCATGTTAACATGTTTGACACATTTAGATTAATGAGTTAAACATGTCGTACATGTGTAAAGGAAAGATATAAAAATAAACTTTTCTTTTTATTCTATGAGATAATTTACTATTAAATACATTATTACTTTATAGTGGGTATGCATTTATTTAACCTACATAAAATATACATTTATGACCACACATATAAATGTCGAACAAGTTTTAGGAAGCACTTTTTATGCATTTATTTCTAAAAAATTATCTACAAACAATAACAGTTGGTAGATAGAGAAATATTAAATCATATACGTATGCATGCTTATATAAGTGATTTAATGAAAAATTATCCGTAAACAATAACAGTTGGTAGACAGAAGAAAATAAATCATATACGTATGCATGCTCATATAAGCGATTTAATGAAAAATTATCTATAAACAATAACAGTTGGTAGACAGAAGAAAATAAATCATATACGATGCATGCTCATATAAGTGATTTAATGAAAAATTATCTATAAACAATAACAGTTGGTAGATGGAAAAAAAAATAATATACGTATGCGTGCTCATATAAGTGATTTAATAGATTGCTACAATATAGCATCAAAATAAGTGATTTAATGAAAAATCATCTATAAACAATAACAGTTGGTTGGTAGAGAAAATAATAATAATAATAATAATAATAATATAATAATAATAATAATAATAATAATAATAATAATAATAATAATAATAATATACGTATGCATGCTCATATAAGTGAAATAATAGATTGCTACAATAAAGCATCAAAATAGAAAATGAAAAATTAAATTGGCACGGATAATAATTAATGTCACTGTTACTATCAATATTCTTTGATCATTTATTACAACTTGTTATTCATTTAACTTTTTTTAACCACAAATATACTTTTATTTTACTTTATATCAATCGTTCTAAAATAGTCTCCATTGTTCAGGTTTGAATGTCACACCCCGGATTTTCAACCAGAAATCCATACACCGGTGGGTCCGGGTTGAGAGTATCGTAACGTCAGTTAATAACATCATCATCAATTAAACACGGCACAACGGAAGTCTTGGAGTAAAATTACTATTACAAACCGAATTTTCGAAAATACAAAATAATATACAAGCTTGTAATAGAAGATCCACAGGCGGATCATAAATTGTACATGGAAAGAATATAAAACAGACTTTGGCAGATTTAGGATTTGCAAGATCCTCTATCACTACCGAGCACTTCCGGCTTATTTTCGTATTATACCTGCAGATTAGTCTTTTGAAAATACGTCAGCTTTCGTAGGTAAAAACACCCAACTGACTCATTTTGAAAACATTTCAAAAATGTTTTACGTGCGTATCAGCACAAAAATCTTTTTATAACTTGGGTTAATTGACCGTCCAACCTTGTTAACAGATTTACATGTTTGTCATACATACGGGGCCCGGTACAGAGACTGAGACACAATTAACGTACACACACTTTGGACTCACGAAGGAGTCAATTCCTCCCAACCTTGTGAGAATGCATAATTGAGCGTCTATCGGGTGTATGCCTACACCCCCGCTAAGGTCGTGGCCATTTCTATTGTAATGAGCCGATGGTATCCAGGACACGGTAGTTAACCCCCGATGTTTAAATTATCAAAAAAACGAATTAAAACAGAATATGCGGATTTATTATCTCCGAACCGGCGTTTGATTGAATCCCATTTCTGACCAAGCGGTAATAATTTACCGTAACCCAAGGTAGTATAGGGGAAATAAGTCAAGAGTATTTACCTGAGCTAGTCTTCTTTTAATTTTTAATAACTCAGCCGTACATAAAAGGACTAAGTGTAGATAGCATTTACCGGCAAGTCTCTAGTCTGGATTATGGCATAAACTAACCAATTAAATTCTAATGGTCTTTATTTAAGTCATAGACTTAGACCGACTAGCGTACTTGATCAAACGTATGATGCTAGATTAAACGATGATTGGGTATAATGTAGTTTAATCCCAAAAAGTACCTTGACTTGTTTAATATGGGTAAACTATTAACATTCTGGATTTTGAGACTTAAATGACAAGGTTAGACCCGTTTCGGTTAACTTCCGTAAAATAGTTACATATACGAAACCGTGCGCATATTAGCCATATCGGGTAACCGGATAAGTCATGGACAAGTTCTATATGCCATTATGTTTTAAATAAGTTAAGAGTAAGATATCAAAGTGTATGCCCGTTATGGTTTTAAAACGAAACTATGCCTCATAAGGGCGTTTTGGTAATTTCATACCATATAAAAGGAACTTGGATATAATTTAATGTTATAATTATAAGTACTCTGGAAAAATACTTTATTTATGATATAATATCAGTAGGATACCAATTATATGTGTATTTTACCTTTTATGACCAAACTATGCACCGAATTAGCATTTTGGTCATTTTACACATAGTTTATAAATTATTTGGATTCTGAGTTTATAACATGTACCTACTGTAAATATATTTAAAATAAGTTTTAAAATCAGTAGGTATCAGGTCTTGATCAATAATATGGTTTAAAACCATATTATGTGCCTAAATGGCGCTTTTGTCGTAAAATGGCGTCTTTATACGATTTTTACGAAAACTGTTGTTAAGGTCAGATTAAAATGTTTTAGATATTTTATTTAATATAACATATCATTAGGTAAAAGATTTACCTTGAAAAGATTGATTAAAAATCATTTTGTGAGCCACAAGGGCTAAAACCGTTATTTATCGACATAGTTTAAGGACCTACTTGAAAACTCAGTTTATAACTTGTTTTAACATACCAAATAATCCTACTTATAATATTACACCAGTAGGAAACTCATTTAAGTGTATTATCATTTAAAACCTTGTTTTGTTCAAAAAGGGCATTTTGGTAAAAAATGGCATAATTATGGAATTTGCGCATAAACTTGAATTCTGATTATGATCATGTAATATAACCTCAGAGAGTTATGCTACATTATATTACAATCATAATGCAACTTTAGATCAGTAAGTAACTAATCTAAATCGGTCGGAATCGAAAGTCAAAGCAGAAGTCAAACTTCGTGACTTTTGGTTGCGAACCGACCCTAGAACTGAAATTGACGAGCCGAACATGTTCTTACATGTTCTAATAATTATTACCAACTTATTTAAGTCTCAAAACAGGTTTCATAACATATATAAGATCAATTTATAATTTTTTCAAAAAATTGCCTGTTTGACTTTTTAATATCATAACTTTGACCCGTCAATTGGTCTAACAAACGTGATCTTCAGGAGGTGTCCTTTATAGGGACTAACACCTATCTTACGATCACTTAGCCATGTCCATTTTGAACAATGGCTGGACCATAATGGTCCTAACGGAAAGTCAAAGCGTTTTTCGTAAAACGCTTGACTTTTGGCTATAAAAGCCTATAAACAAAAATGCAAGAGCAAGGAACACTTACAAGAGGTTCCTACAATGCAAGAGAACTAAGTTGGATGCTCCTTTCAGCTAGGAACTTCCAGATGAGGGAGAAGAGCTATGATTTAGAAAGGTGCAAGTTGGAATGAAGCACTTGAACACCTATTTATAGTTGGAGAGCTCAAATGAGGTGAAGCCAGGTGTTTCGGGGTGTAAGAGGAAGCTTACAAGTGTCCCAAGCTTTGCTTGGCTGCCAAACAGAACTTTCTGCAACAGACCTGTTCTCGCGCCCCGCGAGAGACCCAGGCCTGGTCTCTCGCGGCCCGCGACCGCCCCATGGCCACTTTCAAAGTTTGGCACTTTTAATCCCTTAACTTATTAAAGCTTGTAAAAACCTTTTTAAACACTTTTTTGGCACTTTTAGCCCTCCGTAGCCAATACTTGGCATACCCGGGATTATGCCCGGATATTGTCGAGCTCGCGGTTCGTTAAAAGGTCACTAAGAGGTATAAATTAACATGTTGACACTTTTAATCCATCCATCATCCAACTTTCACATATTTACAAAATTGAACCCTCTCGTCCAACAAATGGCACGTATGAGAGTTAGGACTTCGCAAAAGATCACTCAGAGGCTTATTATAAGCATGTTGATTCCGATGTCACTCAGAGGCTGGGCATGTTGACATATCAGTCACTCAGAGGCCAATATTTCAAGCATGTTGACGTATCAGTCACTCAGAGGCTAATGATTTAAGCATGTTGACATATCAGTCACTCAGAGGCTGTTATTTATGTATGTTGACATTGGACCGTCACTCAGAGGCTCGGTTTGAGCATGTTGACGCCTTTAGTCCTTATTGGTCTTTAACAGACTATATTTAAAATACAACACGTGTCACTATACTATTGGACATGATTTTACATAGTGTTACATTGAACCTAAAACCTTCTTTCAAATAGACATACTAAATAGGCTAGCCTCACGTTAATGTCCATATTTTGTAAAACCTATTTATAATGTTATTTATTAATAAAAACAGCAGTCCTATTTTTTTTCAGTTCAAAGATATAGTAGAAGACTTTTAAGTAGTTAAGATTTAAAAGGTTAAAAACCTCAAACATAACTTCAAAACATGTTTAGCTTAAGTTGAAACCAAAACATATTTTAAAACCTCAATAGTTAACATATATAAACGAGCCTATTCACATATGAATGTTAGTTTATGTTGAGACAACATTAGCTATAGTGGTGATTCGCTCGTCAAACCCTACCTTGATTTATGATATTTACTGTGTATGATGAAAATGACGACGACACTTGAATGAATGAATAAAGTTAACACTTTCATAGTTATTTAGATCCATTTTTTAATATTTTAAACAAACAATAACAAACATAAATAGACACCGATTAAAAAATTTAAAATGTAAACACTTAACAGTATATTTAAAATCAAAGTCTAAATACCATCTTTATCACATGATTCAATAATATCCAATATTTTTAAAGTAAACAATGTGATCCAGTTTAAATTATAAACAAATGGGCTATAAAATCAGAAAATCAAATCTGCATGGACTGATGAGTTAATGAGGCTAAACGAACTGTAATAAAATACAAATAAAAGGATGAGTAAATTGCACAAAACGTCCTTTATGTTTCCTCAAACTTGCAGGTTCCAGCCTTAATGTTTAAAAGTTGCTAAAAACAACCTTTAAGTTTATTTTTGTTGCAGGTTCAATCCTTTACAGCTAACCACGTTATTTTCTTCAGTTAAGTTTCCTCACATGATCAACCAAAATGACGAATATACCCTCACATGTTATGCATGTGAGGAAACTTAACTGAAGAAAATAACGTGGTTAGCTGTAAAGGATTGAACCCGCAACAAAAATAAACTTAAAGGTTGTTTTTAGCAACTTTTAAACATTAAGGCTGGAACCTGCAAGTTTGAGGAAACATAAAGGATGTTTTGTGCAATTTACTCTAAAAGGATATATATATATATATATATATATATATAGATGAACCTCAATAACAGGCATAAACGAACATAAAACGTTTACCTACGAGATATAGGTTAATGTCCGTTTATTTTATAAAATGTAAAAAAAAAATTGTTGTTCATCTATTGAATAAAGAAACTTCATGTAACATAGCACACAAACTAAATGTTAGATTCGTTTACTTAAAATCGAAGACTTTGTGATAAATCATGTTTTACTTAAATAACTTTTCTCTTGATTTGCTATACTAGCTTATAAACCCGTGTATTACACGGTTGAATATTGAGAAATATCAAAATTTATATTGTATATTATTTTAAGTTAGAAGTGTTACAAATCCGTGCAATACATCATGTAGGTTATTAACTTGTATATAACATTTATCACATGGTTATTAAATATAATAATAGTATAATTTTATACATTCATAAATTATAAATTATATCACACGAGTTGAGATGATACAAACTATAACCTTATAAAACTTTGTAATACATATAACAATATTATAATATTATCACATGGTTGAATATAGTTCTTTGTTGATTGGTATATCAATTGCTTTATAAATTATAATATTATTTAAAATTCCGTGTGATAAATTCAATCATGTTTTTGTTTATAAGATTTGTTCGGAGATAGTAGTTTATAATATTATAATGAAATTTTTATAATATTATTGTTATTTATATAACCTCTTTGTAATAATATTTATTTTATATTATTATAAGATTTTATTAAATAACCTTTTTGTTTCCTCATATTTTTATTTGATAAACAACGTCTTCACACGTCTACCCTGACGTACGTACATATAAACAGCTATGAATCTCCAAAATTTGGAGTTTTAAAGTTGATCAAATGCGAACATCAACTTTCATGGTTTTTTTGTTTTTTTAAAAAACTTGCGTGTTCTTTAATTAACCAACATTTTAATTGTTATATTTTTATTTCCTCATCATATTATATCTATAATTTTATTTTCTTAGTTCGTTTTAATCAATATATAAAAAACGATAAATTAATTTCTACATCTCTCTCATTTTGTGTCTTCAGCGAGACATATTTTGAATAGTAAACTACAACTTCCGTCCCCGTGTTTTTTTGAGCAGTCAACTTGAGTCCGCATTTTAAATTTTTGCTTCCTTAGTCCCCCAAGTCTATTTTCTAACACGTTGACTCAATTTGATTCCATAAAAAACAAATAGATGCAAATTTCAGTTTACTCTATTTTGAATTTCGAAACGCTTTTCATCATTTATTAAGATTTGTCTTACTGAAGTAACAAGGTTTTGAGTTATTGAAAAAAAAATTAAAAGAAAAATAAATCTTTAGAAATTATTATAAGATCCGTAGCAAAATAACAAGCATATTGGTAACAAGGTGTTGGAGGCGCACATAACACCTTATCTCTACTTATCCTTCACTCAAATGCATTCAACCAACAATGGCCATCATGCAAACCTACTAATTTATTTATTATTATATATAAATATAAATAAATTAACACGGAAATGATTTCTTCAAGCCACTTTTCATTGATTTTTCTTGATCGAAACTGTTATCAATGAATTTAAAAAAGAAATGTGATACACGTGTTGGTTTGAAGATATATTTTTCTGACAAAGCTTGGTAGACGTGGAGGGGTTTTTATATAACAATATTATATTGCTTCTGCCATTGAAAAAATGAATTATGTAATTAACTGGTAAGGAAAAAAATGAAATATGTAATTAATTAGTTAGATTACTTCCGCTATGTAGCGAAGTTTCAGCTGATATCTATTTTGGTTTAGTATAGCAATCGAAAGAAATATGTTCAGTAAATCAACTTGAATTTATATCGATTTGTACATTTTTAATATAAACAGGTAAACCTCAATTACAAAGTCTTTTAAAAGTAAAAGGACTGTGAGTGTCAATACTAAAAATTGAAGGATAAAAGTATAAAAAAATAAAAAAAAACACAAAAGACAAAAGATAAATCTAAATAAAAAATAAAAACATTAATCACAATCTTTCCTAATTGTATTATAGTTAACTGGTACTCTCATCTCACGCGTTGCGGCAATAACTTGATTGCATTGATTCGTTTTATTACAGTATCAATACAGTATTGACACTCTATATAACGACAAAAAGAGATACCACAACATATGTAACTTTGTATAAGAAAAACGAAATATAATGATATTGATAACATGTGTAGCTTAAAGTGTAGATGGTGTAGATAACTTTACTAAGTTTCAGAGGCTGTAGTTAAAATTTAAAATAAAATAAAATATATTTTTGTTAAAATTAAGGGATCGTATAATAATTTATTGAAATTAAGAGGGTGTAAATGAAATTAGAAAGTAAAAGACAAAAGTTTTACTACTCTCAACATATAAGAAACAAATGTTATACTTTATGCTTACAAATTGTAAATCATTATTAATAAAAGTTAATAATTGTATGTTAGTTAATTAATTAATTTATTTATTAAAATTATTTTATTATTTCACACTGGAATATTAAATCTATTCTCATATATGCCTGATTTTGTCATCTTTTACGCATCAAATTAGGGTAAATGCACGGTACCTATCACTGCGGGAGGGTTCTCCCTCCCCAAGCTAGCTAGCCCCATAGCTGTCTGGCGGTTACTACCCAGCAGGATTATTCGGGCCAAGCTGGACTCGAATCCGTGTCCTCCCGTTTAGAATGGGTGAGCTGGCCACTGGGCTGACACCCCGTGGTTGTTTAACACATCAAATTACCTAACAAGTATTTTTTTAACAATCCTAGATATGTTAATTTTCTGTTCTTTCTTTGGTCATATTATTATGTTCACTTTCATATCATCGTACTTCTTTCAAATTATTAAAAATCATTTGGCAACGAGGGTTACTTAGTGGGCTCCCTCATCTCCACTTATTGTTTTAGACTGAATGTTGGGCTCAAGCCCATAACAACTTTTTTGTTATTTTTTTACGAAAGAAAACCCAGTCAAAGGAACTTACCTTCCCGCCCATGACCAAGACACCAAGTCATTGTTTCGGCAGAGCAACGTGCGATGTGACCACTCATCTACAGTAAATGCTCTGAAGGGCACCAGTAATGTTTACGACCCAAGTTTGTAAAAGATGAGATGTTTGCTTGTGGAGAAAAGCATACATTAATTAGATAGATCTTAAGAGATCATGTCGAGGTACCAACCTTTTGAAAATACCCGGACATTCTTGTTGTACGGAAAAGATCCAACGGTTAAAGAGTTCCTTTTGTATCACAAGGAGGTAAGTTATCAAAAGATATCCCACTTGAGATTGAGAAAAAGCTCTCGAAACATATTGAGTTCTCACATTCGATTCCGAGATCTTAACCACAACATTCCGACTAATTTATTCCTCTCATTTACTACAAACTTTCATCAAAGCACGTGACTTATTCTCACGCCGGAGCTGTGTCACGGATCTCTTCCAGGCCCTTCGTGATGAGTATAACGGTGTTCTTTTTTGTAGGCCAGTTTTGGTAAGCAGCAGACGTGAACGGATCCCGAACGACAGACATGTAATCCGATCATCTGGGATTTGACATCATTCAATAAGTGTTTTTAAATTAAGAAAAATCATTTACTAGTAATTAAGTTTTCTAATTACTTAATTTTCTATGAAAATTAAGAAAAACTCCTTTTAACTTCAATAATATCTTACCATGTTAGTAATATATGTTATATTCCATGTTGCAATTGCTGAAATTGAGTTTAATTTTTATATAGATTTTGATATGGAGATTTAGAAACTCACATAGATTAAAACCAAGTGACATGAATTTGTATTTCTTAAAAAAATAATCTAACTCAAAATCTTTAGTTAGTTTGAGCTACACTAAAAGTCCGGAAAGATTGAAACTAATCTACACTATTTTCCTCCAACGTCTCATCTTAATTAAGTGTCATAGTGCCTAATTTTGAATTTTGAATTTTGAATTGTGGTATTTTTGTGTTTCGATTAGGGGTTTTATGATTCAATAGTTGTGTTTGTGACCCATTTTCACACCTCATCTCAATATTAACGATCCATGTGTCAGGCGGTGATGGATTTGGGCAAAGAAGTAGCCCCAATGGTTGGGGTGAGAACGATAATGACAAGAAAAAAAGGATGGGATATGGTTGGCGAAGAGGACGATTTTTTTAACGAATTTTCTAAAAGGGTTACTGTCAAAATTCATCATATCAAGATACACTCGTATCTGAACCGGGAAAACCCTCACCTTGGGCCGAAACCCATGAACACTCGCCCGAAGGCACGACAGTGCGATAAGGTAAACCCGCTCAATTTAAGGATCGAACTAGTGATCGCCGCCTACTCGTCTAAGCTTCCATCATCATTAGGTGCCGCCGAAACTAAATGGTAGAGGCAGGATCCGAACGTGGGTCACTTGAAAAATCAGGTTTCTCCCTAACCACTCCATCACAGCTCATTGGTGACGAAGAGGATGGTTTAAAGTTATTTATACAGCTAAGTTTACTTTGTTTTATTTTTAAAGGTAAATTGTCTTTGTACAAAGTTTTAATAGAACTTTTAGCGTTAGATAGTTTTGATAACTAAAGTATTATAACCAAGAGAATAGTTAAAACTAAAAATGTAACTTTCAAAAGCATGAATTTTAAAACCATAAACTAAGACGGTGTTTGTTTTTCTAAAAAAAAAAACTGTACAGGCTTTTCTGTCTGCGCCGCGCAGACCAGGTGCAGATATTGTCATGTACAGATAATTTGTTTTTTCAAAAACGTTTTATTAAAAACGTCTGTACGAGCTTTTCTTGGTGCAAACTTGGTCCAGCCACTTTTAAAATCTTTTAAGGTCTACAAAAGGTTAAACACCACCACCCATCACTGTCCATCACCACAACCACCGTCCACCACCCACCAACATTTGAATAGATAAAGGGGTAACCACATGTGAACACATGTGAATACA
This sequence comes from Scalesia atractyloides, assembly GCA_947069175.1. NCBI lineage: Eukaryota > Viridiplantae > Streptophyta > Magnoliopsida > Asterales > Asteraceae > Scalesia > Scalesia atractyloides. Next base: position 10,208,185 of record CAMTDV010000029.1, read on the forward strand.
ATTTGAAACTTTTCATGTGGTCGGCTGAGGGTTTTGAACACATGTAAATAAATAAAGGGGTAAACTTTTCATTTAGTATCATTTTGAAACTTAATGGTCAAGATACTTACTGACTGATTTAGAGATATCATGTCAGTGAATCAAACACATCAGTGAACCAAACACAATTTATACTAAATGATTCAAATATAGTTCCTTAATGGAATTCTTAAGAGGCTGTTAAACAGTCCATAAACTTAACTCAAAGACAATCTCTAAACTTAACACAAAGACAATACGAGTAACTGGACCATTTAACAATTTATTATGATTTTTCAATGCTAGTTACTGATTTGTGTCTATAAAAGTTTTATACAACATCAAATTCTATATGGTTACAATTATAAGTTTGATGAACAATGGCAGGCTGCTGCATGATATCTTGCTATTGGTCAGTTTTTTAGCAGGTTTTTGCTACTTTTAACCTTCAACATTTAGTAATTGTACTTACAATCCTTTAACTTTCTTCCGATCGAGGCAGTTGGTTCGGACAACATTCCGATCGAGGTGTGGAATTTTTAGGAGATAAAGGAGCTCAATGACTAACTACTTTGTTCAACATTTTATTCAAATATGAAAAAATGCCTAACCGATGGAGGAGTAGTGTCTCTCTAAAAGAACAAGGGAGACATCCAGTGTTGTGGAAATTATAGAGGGGTTAAGTTGCTAAGCCATACTTTGAAATTATGGGATAAGCTTATTGAGGTTAGAATTAGAAAAGAAACTGAGGTTACAGTAAACCAATTTGGTTTCATGCTAGGTCTGTCAACTACGGAAGCTATACATATCTTAAGGAGATTGATGGAAAAGTATAGAGAAAGGAGGCGGACCTACATATGGTGTTCATTGACCTTGAAAAGGCATATGATAATGTGCCGCGTCAACTGATTTCGGATAGCTTGGAGGGTAGAGGGGTTCCTGGGAAGTATATAGACATTATCAAGGATATGTATGGTAGGACTAAAACTAGTGTTCATGCATTGGTAAGGGAAACACATACCTTCCCTGTGGAAATTAGACTGCACCAAGGGTCTGCATTGAGTCCATTTCTTTTTGCGGTTGTCATGGATGAGTTATCCAAGTTAATTCAGGAAACAGGTCCGTGGTGCATGTTTTTTGCCGATGATATTGTGTTAGCTGCGAAGACTAAACATGGCTTGAATAAGAGGTTAGAGGAGTGACGAGAAGTGTCACACCCCAACCGATGGCGGAAACATCGGGATGAGACGAAAACGAGATTGCTCATTGCTCACAACATTAATAAGTGACAATAATTAATTAAACCATATTTCATTTCATAAAAATTGTCAAATACATCAATGTAACAAAACAAAGAAACAACGTAACATTTGCAAAGTCATAACAAAATTGATACATTGACATTAAACATAATGTCTAATTTGTGTGTATCTAGTCCTTGATATATTGTTTTCATAGCATCATCTCCTTCAACCTGTAACATGTTTTAAAATAATGTCAATGCGAAAGCAAAGGCGAGTACACAAGTTTAAGCATAGCATACGTATATGAATAAAGTTTTAACAATCCTCATGGCAACTAAATCTATACAAGAGCAATATCAAGGCATGCAATACTAATAATCAAACCCTTAACGCAATCACGATGTTTTAACATGACCTCACGAATAACACGATGGAGGTGGATGCGTGAATTCCTATAGCGCTAAGCATGGCAAACAAAGGCTAAAAATAGTGAATGACTAAAGCATAGCATAACGAATATCCAAGACAAGCATCAAGTATAAGATTCAAGTTTTCATGTATATGGGATCGTTTGTGTGTTTCATAAAGTTTAAGTGTTCGTGATTTTGTATATGGAAACATGTTACACCCGGAAAGTGTTAAAAACAAAAGTGGGTCGAGTGTACTCACGGTTTTTGCTAAGTCTTTTCTACACTTGACAATTCGTGAAGACGTTGGTTAGAGGATGACGCCGAATTATCCTACAAGAGGAAACAAGGCGTATGAGTATATAGTTTCAACTGGAGATTAGGAGTATTCGAGCATGATTAAAAATAAGTTTGATAAAGTATTATGATACGAAAGTATTCACTAAGATGTAACACTCGTTCTTGACACTATAGTAACTCATACGAGTTGGATGTGATTTCATAAGCTCGGGACCTATTAGAATCTTGACAAGGAATTACATACTTTAGTGTTAAACTTAATAACTTGATGGTTGATTATAAGGTCATTATCAAGGTTTCGGTTTTAGGATTATAATATAGTTCCATATAGTTATATAATCATGTAGGAGGTGGGAGGATGAACCATCCACTTTGGAACCTCTTAGTATCATGTAAGTCAAGTAGGAGGTGGGGGATAAACCATCCACTTTGAACCTCGGATTGTGTTCACCACTACACAAGTTACCATTGGTAACAAGGAGGGTACAAGAACTATATACTATACAAGAATGTAAAGACAAGAATGATAAGGTGTCATCTAGATACCAAGTAGCCAAGTATTCAACAACCCGACGAGCACACGAGGACAATCGTCAACGGCTTTGTGGGGTTGAGACACTTTAGGTCTAGCAAACTAGTTTGGGATCTTGATGAAAATAATCAAGTGATGTGTGGTCTCAAGTTAGGATAGCCCAAGCTTCCTTGTGGACACACATGAACAAGCATAATAGCTTGCATCACTTGTGAGCTTAATGCTCTTCAAAAACAGAAAGTTTAGGGTGCTAAAACAGCCCTTAGTTCATGTTAACTACCTTGGTTAGGCTTTAGTAATCATAAGCTTGATTGTAAGCACAGGAACACAAGTTTGTTGAAGTTAAAACACAAGTTTGATAAAAGTTTAGACGAAACAGAAAGTTTGTGGACATTTTGGAGCATTTCCAGGTCTGGATTCTCCATGAAGAACCCTAGGAATTCAACCCAAAGTTTATCCAAGCAAGTAGGAAAAAGAATGGAGTGATTTCGTTAAGAAATGAGTGAGTTACACTCACTTTAGTGAAGATGAATAATTCTGCTCGAACTTGTAATTTTGCAGCTGATTTGAAGGTTTTGAGAGAGATTTGAGGGAGATTAAAGTGTAAAAGTGCTTGGATTAGAGGTGGGTTTTATAGGGGAAGGATTAGGGTTAGTTAGTTGAAGTTTAGGTGGGTAATTAATGGTTAAAAAATGATTTAAACTCACAAATATATCAAAAACCCGCCCAAAAAAGGGCTGTTTGCCCGCTGGTCGCGCCCAGCTTTGACCGGGAACAGTGGTTAAATGATTTGTTATCCGAGTTCTTTCACATGTTGGGCGTTTGGCGGAGTGGTTGAGGTGTTGCTTGTTGAACCGGGATCCCGAGTTCGAGTCTCGCGGATCCCGGTTTGTTTTTTATTATTTTTTAATTAAAAACTCAATAATTTAGTTTCATAATTGGCAGGAATGGCCCCTGTAGTTCAAGAATTCAGTAATTACATATTAGACCTTGGACTTTATTTAAGGAAAAAAGATATATAAGTATTTATTAACATTTAATCCTAAATGTTAATATATTTATAAAATAGCATTTTAATTTTTGTAAAAAGTAAATTACTTAATTTTATTAACTAATTTAATTAATTAATTAATTAATTTGAATTAATTAACTTAATAAATGAATAGGAAATTGTATTTTTATTTTTGCAACGAATTAAGTTTAACGATTAAAAGTTTCACGTTTGAGTCTCGTTTACGCAATACAAACCAAGTTTGCGAGTTGTCACACGTTTACGAATAAGAGTATCATGGGTACGTTTCTATGTTTAAAGTATGAACAAGTATAAGTGTAACAAGATTATGATTAACACAACATGAATAAAATACGAGTTTCTCATTACGATCCAAGTCTCGGTCTACAACGTTTACAACAAAAGACGAATACAAGATACAACGATTACAGAAAATAGAAGTACAGTACAAGGTTTCAAATATAGAAAGTATAGAAACGCGGGGCGTTACAGTCTCCCCCCCTTTAGAAAATTTCGTCCCGAAATTTAGGAAGGTGTAACGAAGAGATACGGATACTTAGTCTTCATATCACTTTCAAGTTCCCAAGTGAATTCGGCGCCACGTTTACCTTCCCATCGAACCTTGACAATAGGAATACGACTGCGCCTCAGTTGCTTGGTTCCTCGGTCCATGATTTCGACCGGTTTCTCCACGAAGTGCAAAGTATCATTGATTTGAAGATCTTCGAGTCGAACTTGGAGTCCTTCTTCAGCTAGACACTTTTTCAAATTTGAAACATGAAACACAAGATGCACGTTGCTGAGCGCTTGAGGTAGATCCAGTCGATAGGTTACCTTGCCAATCCTTTCGAGAATCTTGAAAGGACCCACATAGCGAGGAGCGAGTTTGCCTTTCTTACCAAAACGAACAACACCTTTCCAAGGTGCAACCTTGAGAAGTACGCGGTCACCTATATTGAATTCCAAAGGTTTGCATCTTCTATCAGCATAGCTCTTTTGTCGGCTTCGAGCTTTGAGCAAGTTGTCACGAATCTGTAGGATCTTGTCCGTCGTCTCTTGTATAAGTTTGGGACCGGTGAGTTGTACGCCTCCGATCTCGTGCCAACAAATAGGCGAACGACACTTGCGACCATACAGTGCTTCAAATGGAGCCACTTAAATACTTGTGTGATAGCTGTTGTTGTACGAGAATTCTACCAAGGGTAAGTGCAAATCCCAGTTGCCGCCAAAATCGATTACGCATGACGAAGCATATCCTCTAGAGTTTGAATACTATGCTCGGTCTGACCGTCAGATTGAGGATGAAAAGCGGTGCTAAGATTCAAACGATTGCCAAGGGCGGATTGGAAAGTTTGCCAAAGGTGAGAAGTGAAACGAGCATCGCGATCAGAAATAATATCAAGAGGAGTACCGTGACGACTAATGATTTCACTCGTGTAGATACGAGCCAATTTCTCGACTTTGTAATATTCACGAATGGCGAGGAAGTGTGCAGATTTGGTCAAACGATCGATGATAACCCAAATGCTATCGTGACCAGACGAGGTACGAGGCAATTTCGTGATGAAATCCATGGCTATGTTCTCCCATTTCCAGACAGGAATTTCTGGTTGTTCGAGCAAACCGGAGGGACGTTGATGTTCTGCCTTGACTTTGGAACACGTAAGGTATTTGGAGACGTAGAGAGCGATATCACGTTTCATTCCAGGCCACCAATAGGATGTGCGCAAGTCATGGTACATCTTATCAGCTCCAGGATGAACGGAGTATCGGGATTTGTGAGCTTCGTCCATCAAAGTAATCCGAAGATTGAGACGATCGGGAATCCAAATGCGACTATGGTAGTAAAGAATACCATCAGGCTTAGCTTCGAGTGGGTTTTCGATTCCACAATTCAACTCATTATCGAGGTTACCCTTGTTAATGACGGCAAATTGTGCTTGTCGAATCAACTTGTTGAGTTTTCCCACAATTTGGTAGCAACGAGCACTCTTGACATGAGTCTTACGACTAAGTGCATCGGCCACGACATTCGCCTTACCAGGGTGGTAGCGGATATCACAGTCCCTAGTCGTTTAACAATTCTACCCAACGGACGTTGACGCATGTTGAGTTCCTTTTAATCAAAGATGTGTTGGAGGCTCTTATGGTCGGTAAAGACCGTACACTTTGTACCATAAAGGTAGTGTCGCCAAATCTTTAATGCAAAAACAACTGCACCAAGTTCAAGGTCGTGAGTAGTATAGTTTTTTCATGAATTTTGAGTTGTCTCGACTCGTAAGTGATTACTTTGTCCCGTTGCATGAGAACGCAACCAAGACCCTGGTTATAGGCATCGCAATACACGACGAAATCGTCGTTCCCATCAGGGAGAGTGAGGATAGGAGCATTACAAAGCATGTCCTTGAGCGTTTGGAAAGATTTCTCTTGTTCGGGACCCCAAACAAAAGGTTTATCTTTTTGAGTCAATGAAGTCAAAGGAACGGCAATCTTCGAGAAGTTCGAGATGAAACGGCGATAATACCCAGCTAGGCCAAGAAACGAACGAATTTCAGAGGGCGACTTAGGTGCAATCCAATTCTTCACAGCTTCTATCTTTGCAGGGTCAACATGAATACCAAGTTCATTGACGGTGTGACCTAAGAATTGAACCTCTTTTAGCCAAAATTCACACTTGGAGAATTTGGCATAAAGATGTTCGGTTTGCAAAAGCTGAAGAATAAGACGCAAATGTCGTCCATGTTCTTCTTTCGTCTTGGAGTAGATTAGGATATCGTCGATGAATACAATGACGAAATGATCGAGAAAAGGCTTACACACACGGTTCATGAGATCCATAAACACTGCAGGAGCGTGGGTCAAACCAAAAGGCATGACCACGAACTCGTAGTGTCCATAATGTGTGCGAAATGCGGTTTTGGGTACATCTTCCTCGGAAACCCGAAGTTGATGATAGCCAGAACGGAGGTCAACCTTTGAATTGATCGAAGAGATCGTCAATACGAGGAAGTGGGTATCGGTTTTTTACTGTAAGTTTATTGAGCTCACGATAATCAATGCACATCCGAAATGACTCATCTTTCTTCTTGACGAACAACACAGGAGCGCCCCAAGGGGAAGTACTAGGGCATATAAAGCCTTTATCAAGAAGCTCTTGAAGTTGGCTTGAGAGCTCTTGCATCTTCGATGGTGCTAAACGATAGGGAGCTTTCGCAACAGGAGTTGCGCCAGGGATCAGATCAATACGAAAATCGACATCTCGAGGAGGCGGAGGACCGGGGAGATCCTCAGGGAAAACAGAAGGAAACTCACAAACGACAGGAACATCACTTATGCTGGGACCTTTGTCTTTCTTTTCCACAACGTGGGCGAGAAAGGCAAAGTACTCCTTATGCAAGTACTTGTTCGCTTTGATGCACGACATAAGCTTAAGACCTTTAGAAGGTTTCTCGCCATAGACGTGTAGAGAATCACCTTGAGGAAGAGGAAGACGAATGAACTTCTCAGAACAAACAACTTCGGCACGTACTCTCTTAAGCCAATCCATGCCTACTATGATGTCAAAACTACCCATTTGCATAGGTATGAGGTTGATGGAAAACTTATGATCGTTTAGGATTAGAGAGCAACCAGAAAGAACGGAGTCAACAGAGATGGTCTTACCATTAGCGACTTTGACAACAAAAGGATTAGGCATTTTAGTTCGTTCGCACTTAAGCAAGGGTTCGAATTCAACAGATACAAAACTTCTATCCGCGCCAGTATCAAACAGACAAGTAGCATAGATATGGTTCACAAGGAACGTACCAGTGATGACATCATTCGAACTTTGGGCTTGAGCTGAGGTGAGAACGAAAGCTCGTCCTTTCGCAGGTTCAGTTTGTTGTTGCTGCTGGTTGTTGGTGCGTTTCGGGCAAACGTTGGCGAAATGGTTAGGATCGCCACAATTGTAGCAGGTTCGACCAGGTGTAGCTTGGGTTTGGCGGTTTGGGTTAGGATTGAGTAAAAGGGCTTGGGTTTGCTGGTTCTGGGTAGGCGACAGTAGTTGGAGAGGTGTCCCAACCTATTACAGTTGGCACATTTTCGGCATGAGGTGCCAACAGGGTGATGATAGTTGCAAGTGGTACACTTGGGGTGAGAGCTAAGTAACCTTGTCCAGGTTGGTTGGTGTTTTGGGTAGTGGCGACGGCGTTTATTGGTGCAGGGGTAGGCGGAGTGACGACCGCATTGTTTTGAGAAGAAGCCTTCCGCTTCTTGTCTTGTTGTGGGGCTTTTTGGCTAGAGGGGTAGGTGATTCGGTGGTGTTGGCAATGGCTTGGTGCGCATGCTTCATAGGGACCTTGTCGTAGGCCCCCTGAAGGATGCAGTTATGGTTGAGTTGGGTTATGGCATAGGCTTCCTCGAGGGTTTTCGGGTTGGCTGCGGCTACATGGTTCATGATCACCAGTGAGAGGCAACGGATGAGCTTGGCGATTGACTTGGGAACAGTATCGACTTGCCCAGGGCAAATGATACTTAACTATTTGAAGCTTGCGATCAATCCTTCAGCGTCGTACCCCTTTTGTGTGAGATTCCAGAACTCGTTTTCAAGTTTCTGGGTCTCGTGGGGAGGACAGAATTGCTCCTTCATGAGCTCCTTAAGCTCTTCCCAAGGCATCGCGTGGGCCGCTTCGTTGCCACGCGTGTTTCGCTCGGTGGTCCACCACTCGAGGGCTCTCTTGCGAAAGACCCCAGTGGCATTAAGGGTTCGGAGTTCCTCAGGGCAACCGCCCTGAAGGAAGATAAGCTCCATTGAATCAAACCAATTGATCATGGCGGTAACACCGTCCATGCCTGTGAATTCCACTATTTTACAAGCCATGAAATGCTTGGATTGGTAAGATGGTTTGGGGGTATCGGCTTTGGAATCAGCGGATGATTTAGGTGTGGCTTCGGCGTGTATGGTGTGGAGTTGGCTAACAATGTCGGGTATGATCTTAGCCATTTGCCCGGCCATTTGCTCCGAAACGAGCCCAATCAGTTCTTGCTTCGATATTGAGTCCTCGTTGTTGGATTCCTTCTGGGAATCCATCTTCTTGGACTTCTTGAAGCAGTTCAACGAGTTACGGAAAGGAGGCATCTAGAGGTTGTAAACAAGAAAAAGCATGAGACTTGATCGTAATAAGAGAAAAAAGGTTTTGCATGCATGAGTAAGAATAAAGTTCACACAAGTTTCACATAAGAAGCATGTGTTCATCAAGTATGGTTCACATAGTTTGCATGAGTTCAACAAGTATAACACGTATACTCACGTATGAATACAAATAAAGAGTATAAATTTAGTTTGTTCACGAGGATTAGTATTGTTTTTATTGTGATAAACGTGCGAGTGTGTAATGGTTTGAAATGAACGAGGTAACAAGTATTAAAACACATAAAATTTGAGTCACATAAAAAGAATAGGCTCATAAAACATGGGAATGATTCGGGTAAGAGAATCGTTGACAATTCCGAAGTGAATCGAAGATCTTTTCGAATTAGAGAAACATGCTTTGGCCTATAGGTAAAATGCTCTCATCGAGAAGCGACTAACGACATTTTACCCTTCCAGTTACTACACGTCTCTAACCGATCGGAAAATCGAGACTTTGGCGAGAGCGAAAATCAAGGAATGGGACTTAATCGACAAGGTGCGGGTTTCACCCCTAACTTGACGATTTCGTACCCTAAGTGTGGTTGGTACTTACCAAATGAAGAACAAATTCCGATTCGTTGGTAAGGGTCCACTAGAGTTTTGAGTTGGAAATTTTCCATCAAGGTTTGGATTTCACTCCTAACTTGATGGCATAATTGCGTGCAAAAAGAATAAGTATAGCGGATTGAGAGTCGTTCACCAAATTGCGGTTTTCACACCTATTTTAGTGAAGTCGTCTCGTTTATATTACGTGTGTCTTCAAGCGTCCAAACGTGTATTGTGTAAAAGTGTCTTAGGAAGACACCATGTATATGTATTAAGACCAAAAGGAAACAGAAAAGCAAAGTAGGAAGCATAAAGTTTCAAGCATAATCAAGAATGGTCACAACGGGTACTTAGAACTATAGACTAGGTCGAACATGGCAATTCTACATAATTCCCTATAGTTATGGCTCTGATACCAATCTGTCACACCCAACCGATTGCGGAAACATCGGGATGAGACGAAAACGAGATTGCTCATTGCTCACAACATTAATAAGTGACAATAATTAATTAAACCATATTTCATTTCATAAGAATTGTCAAATACATCAATGTAACAAAACAAAGAAACAACATAACATTTGCAAAGTCATAACAAAATTGATACATCGACATTAAACCTAACGGCTAATTTGTGTGATCTAGTCCTTGCTATATTGTTTTCATAGCATCATCTCCTTCAACCTGTAACATGTTTTAAAATAATGTCAATGCAAAAGCAAAGGCGAGTACACAAATTTAAGCATAGCATACATATATGAATAAAGTTTTAACAATCCTCATGGCAACTAAATCTATACAAGAGCAATATCAAGGCATGCAATACTAATAATCAAACCCTTAACGCAATCACGATGTTTTAACATGACCTCACGAATAACACGATGGAGGTGGATGCGTGAATTCCTATAGCGCTAAGCATGTCAAACAAAGGCAAAAAATAGTTAATGACTAAAGCATAGCATAACGAATATCCAAGACAAGCATCAAGTACAAGATTCAAGTTTTCATGTATATGGGATCGTTTGTGTGTTTCATAAAGTTTAAGTGTTCGTGATTTTGTATATGGAAACATGTTACACCCGGAAAAGTGTTATAAACAAAAGTGGGTCGAGTGTACTCACGGTTTTGCTAAGTCTTTTCTACACTTGACAATTCGTGAAGACGTTGGTTCGAGGATGACGCCTCATTATCCTACAAGAGGAAACAAGGCGTATGAGTATAGAGTTTTAACGGGAGATTAGGAGTATTCGAGCATGATTAAAAATAAGTTTGATAAAGTATTATGATACGAAAGTATTTACTAAGATGTAACACTCGTTCTTGACACTGTAGTAACTCTTACGAGTTGGATGTGATTTCATAGGCTCGGGACCTATTAGAATCGTGACAAGGAATTACATACTTTAGTGTTAAACTTAATAACTTGATAGTTGATTATTAGGTCATTATCAAGGTTTCGGTTTTAGGATTATAATATAGTTCCATATAGTTATATAATCATGTAGGAGGTGGGAGGATGAACCATCTACTTTGGAACCTCTTAGTATCATGTAAGTCAAGTAGGAAGTGGGAGGATAAACCATCCACTTTGAACCTCGGATTGTGTTCACCACTACACAAGTTACCATTGGTAACAAGGAGGGTACAAGAACTATATACTATATAAGAATGTAAAGACAAGAATGATAAGGTGTCATCTAGATACCAAGTAGCCAAGTATTCAACAACCCGACGAGCACACGAGGACAATCGTCAACGGCTTCGTGGGGTTGAGACACTTTAGGTCTAGCAAACTAGTTTGAGATCTTGATGAAAATAATCAAGTGATGTGTGGTCTCAAGTTAGGATAGCTCAAGCTTCCTTGTGGACACACATGAACAAGCATAATAGCTTGCATCACTTGTGAGCTTAATGCTCTTCAAAAACAAAAAGTTGAGGGTGTTAAAACAGCCCTTAGTTCATGTTAACAAGCTTGGTTAGGCTTTACTAATCATAAGCTTGATTGTAAGCACAAGAGCACAAGTTTGTTGAAGTTAAAACACAAGTTTGATAAAAGTTTAGACAAAACAGAAAGTTTGTGGACATTTTGGGGCATTTCCAGGTCTGGATTCTCCATGAAGAACCCTAGGAATTCAACCCAAAGTTTATCCAAGCAAGTAGGAAAAAGAATGGAGTGATTTCGTTAAGAAATGAGTGAGTTACACTCACTTTAGTGAAGATGAGTAATTCTGCTCGAACTTGTAATTTGCAGCTGATTTGGAAGATTTTGAGAGAGATTTGAGGGAGATTAAAGTGTAAAAGTGCTTGGATTAGAGGTGGGTTTTATAGGGGAAGGATTAGGGTTAGTTAGTTGAAGTTTAGGTGGGTAATTAATGGTTTAAAAATGATTTAAACTCACAAATATGTCAAAAACCCGCCCAAAAAGGGCTGTTTGCCCGCTGGTCGCGCCCAGCTTTGACCGGAAACAGTGGTTAAATGATTTCTTATCCGGGTTCTTTCACATGTTAGGCGTTTGACGGAGTGGTTGAGGTGTTGCTTGTTGAACTGGGGATCTCGAGTTCCCGGATTCCGGTTTGTTTTTTTTTTAATTAAAAACTCAATAATTTAGTTTCATGATTGGCAGGAAAGGCCCCTGTAGTTCAAGAATTCAGTAATTACATATTAGACCTTGGACTTTATTTAAGGAAAAAGATATATAAGTATTTATTAACATTTAATCCTAAATGTTAATATATTTATAAAATAAACATTTTAATTTTTGTAAAAAGTAAATTAATTAATTTTATTAACTAATTTAATTAATTAATTTAATTAATTAATTAATTAATTTGAATTAATTAACTTAATAACTGAATAGGTAATTGTATTTTTTTGCAATGAATTAAGTTTAACGATTAAAAGTTTCACGTTTGAGTCTCGTTTAAGCAATACAAACCAAGTTTGCGAGTTATCACACGTTTACGAATAAGAGTATCATGGGTACGTTTATATGTTTAAAGTATGAACAAGTATAAGTGTAACAAGATTATGATTAACACAACATGAATAAATACGAGTTTCTCATTACGATCCAAGTCTCGGTTTACAACGTTTACAACAAAAGACGAATACAAGATACAACGATTACAGAAAATAGAAGTACGGTACAAGGTTTCCAAATATAGAAAGTATAGAAACGCGGGGCGTTACAAGAAGCTTTAGAGGGCAAGTGCTTAAGGATAATTCGCTCTAAACAAGTATTTATATTGTAACATCAGTGGTGTAGGTGATGGTGATGACACTCAGATCACCATTGAGGGCCAAGTAGTTCCACATGCAACGAAGTTCAAGTATCTATGATCGTTTGTACAAGAGGATGGGAAGATAGATAGTGATGTGGCCCACCGCGTACAGATTGGCTGGTGTAAATGGAAAGCTGCCACATGGATGTTGTGCGATAAGAGGTTTCCAACTATATTAAAAGGGAAATTTTATAGGGTTGCAAGTAGACCTGCTATACTATATGGGACAAAGTGTTGGGCCATCAAGAAGACACAAACACGTAAGATGGAAGTTGCAGAGATGAGTATGCTAAGGTGGATGTGTGGGCACACGAGGATAGACCGAATAAGAAATGAGTTATAGGGAGAGGTTAGGAGTGACAAATATATCAAATAAGATAAAGGAAGGGAGATTGAGATTGTTTGAGCATGTGAAGATGAGGCAAACAACGTCACCGGTTAGAGTAGTGGAAATCCTCACTGATGAGGGGATAAGAGTAGAGGCAAACCCAAATTAACTTGGGACGAACGAATTAGACACGATTTACTAGAGTTGCACCTCTCTGAGGACACAGTCTAGGATAGGAGTTCATGGAGGCATGGGATTATGGTTAAAATTTTTTAGGGGAGGATACTCTAGAGCTTTAGTTGGGTCTTAGAGGTTTAGATTTTCCTAAACACTAGGGTGACTATGCATGTGATTGTCTTGATGCAGGTATTGTGTGTGTGTGTATATATATATGTGTGGGCTTTCTTGATGTTTTATATGTTTATGTTTTACTATGCTATTATCTCATCATTGCTTGTTTAATTTGGTTGCGTTTTTTCTTATGGTCTTGCAGTTTAGTTTGTTGTCTGTTGTTTGTTCTCGAGATGGGGGTCTCTCTGGAAACAGCCTCTCTATCCCTAGGGATAGAGGTAAGGTTTGCTTACATCCCACCCTCCCCAGACCCTACTAGTAGTTTTGCTATTTGTGGGATTTACTGGGTACGTGTGATTGATTGATTGAATCCTTCAACTTCCTAAAATCTATATAATCGTTTTTTACGTACTTATATTTATGTATATGTTGGTATAAATTCAGGTTGATTACGATTTTTTTTGTCTTTTAGTAAGTTTTTGTATTGTGGTCTTTACCCACATTCAGTATTGGCAGTTATAACCCTTCAACTTTTTATAACTTTATAATTATTTTTTGCGTGTTTATATTTATGTACGAGCCGATATAAATTCAAGTTGATTATGTTTTTTTGAAAATGGGTATACTTAGATATAATATGTTTTTTTGCTTTTTTTGTATGTTTTCAGTTAATCTACGTTTTGGCATAACTTTAGTTTTAAAACAAGTCGTGTCAAATATAATATGTTTTCATTAGACTTTATTAATTCGGCTTACTTTACGTTTCGGTCCCACCGCAACGCCGGTACCATTTCTAACTAAAAAGAACATATTTTTTACTTATTTTTTATGTATGTATCGGTATAAGATCAGGTTGGTGTTCGACGTAAATTTCTTTCGCAAAAAAGTCGAGCCATGTATAATACGTTTCCGTGCTTATTTTTATGTACATATTCAGTTTATCTACGTTTTGACGTAACTTTTGTTTAGAGACAGTTCAAGTATTTACTGCACAAATTCAAATTATTTTACATTTCCATCACATTGCGCCGAAAGATTTACTAGTTAATTCGAACAGTAAGTATATTAGTAAAAAAAGGTGACTAGTTAAACAGTGATATATATATTTAAAACAATTATTTGTTCTAAAATTATGTAGCGACCATTGACTGGTGATTTGGATATGAGATTTGAAGATATCTGTGGCCCCACAACAATTTTACGATACTGACTGTGACATAAATAAAAAATCGAATTCAATATATTAAAAATAGATAGTTAATTTTTTTTTTATCATCGAACATTGTTTTAAATAATTATTTTTAATAGCTTTTTATCATCGAACATTGTTTTAAACTAGATTTCGCTCTGTCAATTTACTTGTACATACTACTCATAACACAATCTAAAAACATTAAATCGAGTCAACAAATTAAAATAAAACATTATCATATTTTCGCTTAAAAAAACAAAAACGGTAGAAAAACAATAATTTTAACATGGGGACAAAATTGTAATTTTTCAGGACCAATGAGCCTGTGCCAGGCTGCCGCCTAACACGAATAAAAATTACACCGAGTCAACAAATTAAAACAAACCACTAACACAGTTTTGTAAAAAAACTAAAACGATGGCCTGACTGTAACTTTACACTGGGGCAATATCGTAATTTGACCGAGAAAACAAACAAAAACGATGAAAAAAATGTAAATTTAATTTGAGGCAAAATCGTAATTTGGCTGGGAGAAAAAGAAACTAAACAAATGGCAAAACTGCAAACATGGCAAAATCGTAATTTTGAATCGAGGGTATAATTGTAGTTTTCAACTGGGGCAAAAGCATAATTTTATTTTAAAATAAGGTAGAAACGTAATTTTAAACTGTTAGCAAAATCATAATTTTAAAGTAGAGATAAAATTATAATTTAATTAGACCAATTAAAGAGTGCGAGACATCTCCCTGCCACTATTTACCAACCATGTCAACCAATAGACGAAAACAACTGTTACTGGTCATAAGCTCTATAGATATTAAAAATAAAAATTAAAATGAAAATAAAATTATTTTCAATAGCAATATATATTTAAATATATTTACCATGTTATTCAACTTTTCTTTTTATCGAGTTAAACCTTTTTAGCTCTAAGAGGACAAAAGCGGTCATTATAACAAGTTGGTCTAATGGTTAGTCATTTAGTTTCTCTCCTTGAGGTCATAAGTTCAACTTCTACTAGCATCACTTTAAAGGACATTGTTGATGTCAATGAAGTTTAGAACTAGGTCTCTTTGAAGGTCACCAGTTCGAAACCGAGCTGAACCGGATTTTACCTCAGAGGGTCTTTGGACCGACGGGTTTTCACCGGAACTGGTGGCTTGGGTATGCATCTAACTCTGACCATTATAGAGGAGAAGATGAATTTGCTCAATTAAGGACATTCTAGGATTTCTATCCAATGATTTAGTTGGCCGTTCAAAAAAAAAAACAATCAAAATCCTAAGAAATAAAAACAAATGTCACATTTTTTTTTATAAATTTAATAAGCTTTGATAGCAATTTCTGATATCAGTTGGGGGTTAAGAAATTCTGACATGCCACAAATTAAAGAATGGCATGCACAGCTGACACCACATCAGCACACCTCGAGTTTAGTATTTAAGTTAATTAAAGATTGGATAAAAATAGAATAATATCATAAAAATATTTTATCTTTTTAAACGACGAATTTATTGTATTAGGCTATCGCACTCCTGTAAAACCTCGTACTCCACTTCGGTCAAACTATTTTGTCTTATTACCATCGTGTGTAGTTCCTACTTTGAAGAATGTATTAAAATCAAGTTTGTATTGAGTAGGTCATTTTTGTAAAACTGATGTGAGTTTTTTTTAACATCAAATTTGGATCACTTGGGCTACTGGGGTATCATTGTGTTACTAGTTGAATCACTCGATTATATCCATCTTCATACGCATAATGGTTATACACCAATTTAGGAGGAAACCAAAAAATATGGAAAACCCTCTTTGTGAAATCGAACGAGTATTTATTAGTCCCAAAAACTTATCTTATCGTAAAGATGTCACTAAGCAATAAAATCATGAAAAAAAACTGATAGTGATTTGATTTTCAAGATTTGTGCACTTATTTTAAGAAAGCATATTTGCGCAAAAAATAAATGATGAATAAGGACAGAACAACAAGATTTGTTACAAGTTGTTATAAAATACCTTTAAGTACAGTGGTCGCTAATAAATAGGGGATTATAAAACATAATAAGCAAGAAGATTAATTAATTGATTAAGTTATCTTTGTATAGTTGTTGAAAAGTTTGATCTTAATGATTATTGTAACTTATCTCTTTATCTCTTCATAGTTGTTGGACATAATCAACATTTCACATTATACCTACAAAAATCTAATATTTGATTTTTATTATTTTTTTAATGTTAAATTTGAATCATTAACGGAACATTAGAGTATTAGCATGTTACAAACAGAGCCACCCGATCATATCCATCTTCACTAGACAATAATGCTAATACACCAATTTAGTAGGAAATCAATAAATTTAGAAAAAATTCTTTTCTGGAAATCGAGCCTAGAACCTAATGGTCCCTAAATCTTATCTCACTGCAAGATTTCAGTATGCTATAATGACATCAGTTTAATAACTTAAAAAAATAATTGTAGAACAGTTTTATTTTAAAAGTGTTAACAGTTGGTGATTTTATTTAAGAAAAAAACATAACTATGGTAGAATTTAAATAAAAGAAAATTACATAACTAGTTATTTTCGTGAGGGTGTTATGGCATAAAATCACGCCACTCACTCCACTCTGGGTATCTACTTTCATTATGAGATGTGGAGGGACTAGGATTAGGGACATTGCTTGATACATTGTAGATATGGCTTTCACCAGTCTACACTAAAAAAAGTGAAGTGTGAAAGGGGCGTGGCCAGGCTGGCGTTGAGTCAAAAGACGAGATCCCACAACTCTTGGCTAGCCAAACGGTTATCAACACCCAACCAACCATTGCCAGACAAGTCATCTCAGGCCAGCGCTCCATGCCAAGCACTATTGTCACGCCAAGCGAGCAACGCCCACCAAAATACCAACCCGGGATGGTGTACCCGACGATAAAGAGCCAAAACGCCCCTTGACCACGCCCACACCCACCAGTCTAATGTTCGTGTATTCAATCACATTAATGCATACATAAATTCGTGTGAATTTAAATTTCATGTATCTAATTTATATGTAATGTTCAATTTAGTTTGAATGCCTTTTTTAGTTTATATCCTCCATCATATATGTACAGAGGATGTTCTGCATTTCCCTACAACGTATTCCCCCGTGATATGCACTCTGTTTGTTATCATAATAGGAAGTTATGGAACGTAATCTTCATAGCTTTGATAAATTGTTTTACCTTTATCTTTTAATATAATATTGTATAAAATCAAGCAAGAGCAGATTACATCCTTTGCTATTTTTTTCTTTCCCCCCATTCGTGTTTGGTTGAAAATAATAGCCCAACGCTTTTTCAAAACCCCAAAGGCCCATTCAATATTTTTTTCTTGCTGACTCTTGCTCTTTCTTTTTAACAAATTTTTTTTATCGTATCGTGTGGATGTAAAAACGCTTTAATCGTGCCCCACTCTAGATAAATACCATCTGCAAGATAGTACCCATATTAGTTCTCTTGATTATTCACATAAAGTTTGCCCCAGGTGTAACTCCATCTACGCTATCATTGAAAAGTGGCAATTGGCTTAGAGAACATTGATGTCATTGTTGGATCCAACGACACTAAAGAACGTATACCAAATCTAAAGATCATATGATGTCGCGGCTTCAAGCAGAATACTTGGGCCTAAATGGTCACACTGATGATGTGACCTAGCCAAGCAGTTGGACAATTTGCTCATGACCAACGCGTTTAATCTATGCTACCAACATCTCAATAAAGTCGTGTACTTCTTCATGTATCTCATATATGTGTGTATATTGAATGTCGGTCTCCTCATGTATCTCCCATAGAGTCGAATCACACCTTTAAATAATAATATTAATAAGAATACTACTACCAACAACAGCAAGAATAACTTAGCAAATATATTCAAGATTATCTCACAATATTTTTCCGACATCTTCAAGTATTCATCCCATGAGTCAGAGGTAGTGTCGTGCGCAAGTTGACAAGCGGACATACACTTTTGTAAGGCTTCTAATGTTGCTTATTTCTTGAAAAAAATCATACGCCAGAGTACGGCGGGGGTGTAAAACCGTGTCGTATAGCATGAATGCCACACCACCGCCAACAACAATCAATACTGAAGTTACAGTATGTTCATGCAAAGAAATAATACTACAACATAAAACATAGAAAATAATAATTAAGTCAATTTAGGACTACACGCATTGTAACGAACCTGTCAAACAAGAAAAAATAGACGACGTAAAAACGTTAAAACACACACGCACGTTGAGTCGTGTTAACTCACAAAATCTAGTACAAAGCGTAATACGAAACGTAAAAACGTTGCCACACACGCATCCGCCGTTTTAGCTCACAAAATTTAAAACGAAAAATCGGCGAAATATGAAAACTATGGGAAGCAAAGTTTAAAAATGTTGTGAGTTAAATTGCAAAAGTAGAAAACTTTTGGGTTAAAAGTAAAAGGTCAAATAGATTTGAGTTAAAAGTGTAATATCGTTTTTTTTTAAAACTTGCAAAAGCATTTAAATCCAACACCTATATGCCTAAATACATTACTAATTTATAGTTTGTTAACATGTAGAGTGTGTATGATTTTAATGTATATGGTGGTTTAATTATGTTTTTAAATAAAATTATTTTTAAAAGCTGCATTTAACGGTTGGGGGATTCCCCAGGCACTCCTGACGACTACTTCCACATCCCCAACGCCCGCAAGTGCCTTCGAGCCCTTAGTCTCGATTGTGCCCCTCTGTGATGGTGTGCGAGCCAGCGCCATACCGAGGTGGCACTATTGGTGCCCCCAACGAAGCCCACAATTGAAACGAAATAGAAGTATGTTTGTGTTCTGGAGTTTTATTTAAGGAAGGAATGAAAGGAAAATTAAATATGATGTGTTTCCGAGTTTCACTTAAGGAAAGAAAATAGGCTAATTTTTTTCTTTTTCTTTTCTCTTCTTTCCCGTAACCTTTTCATTTCTTTTCTTTTATCTTCTTAAGTGAACTCGAGGATAGAGGTTTCTCAAAAATTATCTCTGCCCTTTCTATATATAATCACCGTTTTTACATTTATTTTTCCTAACTAAATATTAATATTGTTTAAAAAACTATGAAATGATATAAATACGAGTTATTATAAAAATAATAAAGCTCGATATTAAATAATACGTGGTTTATTAAATTAGTATGTAACACGTTAAATTATAACATATTAATATATTATTAATATGTTATAATTTAACGTGTTACATACTAATTTAATAAACCACGTATTATTTAATATCGAGCTTTATATTTTTATAATAACTCGTATTTATATCATTTCATAGTTTTTTAAACAATTATGTTCTAAGAAAAATATATGTAACATTTTAATTTATTTTAATAAACATTTCAAACGTATGGAGCCAAAACATTTTCGCGCGCGACCATTTAACACAAATGAAGAAGGCGCGAAGAAAGAATACTGAAACACCGCATAAGGTTGTCGCAATCTTCTTTCGTCGTCGCCGGTTCTTCATCCGAAAACGCCCCATTAACTCTAAATCCCTCAAAATTGGACATTGGAGATACACTTACTCCATCTAAACCACTCTAAAAAATTTAATTCGAAAGCTATTCCAATCTTAATCTTAAACATACACAAAATTTAGATAATAAATCCGTACATTGACTACTACTACCACCACCACCCTTGTCTATGAAATACAAACTCCAACACCACACACCACATGGATCCCACCTGTCACATATCTTTTTTATATATACCACCTATACATACAGACACATCTTTATCCATCACCAACACTTGTACGCCCCTCACCATTTTCATACTGGACAACAAACCAGATATTATTTCATTCACCTTAACACATTTCAATTTCAACGTAATCACTAGGTATCAATCCTCATCCCTTTCATATCATTTCATCAATTTACAATTTTAATTCACCGATCGCGAATCGGTTGATGAATTTGCAGGAAAATTAATCATGTCTCAACCGCAATACGAATCGCAATCCGATGCGGGTGAGATTATGCTGTTCGGTGTGAGAGTGAAGGTTGATCTGATGAGGAAGAGTGTGAGTTTGAACAATCTATCACAATATCAATCACCTAATAACAATAATCTCACCGTCGCCGCCGCTGCAAACACCGGCTACGCCTCCGCAGACGACGCCGTTCGCCGCCAATCCAACCGTAACCGTGACCGCAAACGAGGTTAGATCACAATGGATTGTTGTGGTGGTTGCGTGTTAAAAAAGTTACATAATCATGATAAATTTTATGTTTATTTTTTAATTTTTTATTTTATTAGGTTGAAGTAATTAATAATACTATGTTCACATTGATGGTTTACAGGAATTCCATGGACCGAAGAGGAACACAAGCTGTTTCTGCAAGGGTTACAGAAAGTAGGTAAAGGGGATTGGAGGGGAATTTCTAGAAATTTCGTCAAGACTCGCACGCCTACGCAAGTTGCAAGCCATGCTCAGAAGTACTTCCTCCGTCGGAGCAACCTCAATCGCCGTCGTCGTAGATCAAGCCTGTTTGATATCACTACCGATTCGGTGAGTCTTAAAATATATAAATCATTAATTATGTTAAGGGATTAATTTTGTAGACAAATTTTTTTCTAGTTAAATAATAGAATTAAAGAGTGCTTGACGTTATTTTTTATTAACGGAAGACATAAAATTTTGTTAATAAAAAAAATAGTCATGTCAGTTGGCCTTTCCTATGATTTTTTTTATCGGCTAACTGCTTACCACGTGTAAACCCACTATTTCGGAGTTATGTCCAAAGGCCGACTACTCGACCATCGCTAGAAAGCATAGCACACCCCTGATGCGCAGAAACCCCGTGGAATAGGTAAAACTGCGTCCCCCTTTGGACTCGAACCTGGGTAAAACCCCAGCCAAGCCTTCACCGAGATAGAAACAACCACTATGCTATAGTGGAAGACACTGGCCTTTCCTATGATGTTTGGGGTTCGAGTCTCAAGACAGATAGTGGATTTTTGATGTAAAAGTTAAATTCAAATCATTCAACCACTCTTTTAGGCCTATTGTCTTAGGCTTTTAATGATTAATTTGTGTAGTTTGTCATGATCATAAGTTCCTCAAAATTCAAATAATAAGGTATCTAACACTTTTCTACATGATGATCAGGTTGCTATAGCTATGCAAACAGAAGAACAAGGTAATGAAAACAATAAGGTTCAAGTTATTGCTCAACCATACATGCCACCACCACCGATACAGCTCAAGAATCCGGTCAATGGCGGGTCAAGGCAGATTGTTCACCCTGTCACAGCCGTTCCAGCTGCTAACCCAACAACAAGGATGGATCTGAATCTGTCTCTAACATACAACCCCAACCGATCGTCTTCGTATCAAGCGGTGTCCGGATTCAACAATGGAGATAGCATGATTAGTGTTAATTAATTATAAAAATGGTAAAGAGTAGAAAGAATAAGAAGAGTAAAGTAGTTATGTGACTTAAAGTTAATCGTCTTGTTAATTATGTTTTTTAAAGTTAACTATGGTGTTGTATGTCTACCCTTATATCTATATCGTTAATGTTTGTTTTGTAATTGGAGGAAACAAAGGGAAATTGAATACAACACTAGTTCCATTTTGTTTGTTTTGGGTGGTGGGGTTGATCTAATGGATGATGGTTAATAGAGCATGAGGTGAAATATCTTGTAGTGGAGATCACATGTGGGTGAGTCAATTGATGTAGGCTTTTTATCACAATATATGAGAATAACAATCATTCAGTTTTTTAATCTATAATATATAACAAAACTAGATATTTTCCTTATGGTCGCGCTTTACGGTGACGACGCCGACTTAGTTGCTTATAGCTAGAGGCACGTTATGTGATGTATTAACTATGTAAAACATGTGTTTTGACATATCTGATCTAACTCAATGTAACATATATACGTATTGCGGTTACAGCGTACGATGATGACATTAACGTGTGGTGTACACATGTGACATTACGCGTTTTTTACTTTGTTACACACGTTATGTTTGTGACATTAACGTCATTAGACTTAGATTAAAAAAATAGAGTATCTCTTGATCGTTGTAGTATAAAGTTGTAAAAGTAACTTAGACAACGATTTAAAGTCGTAAAAGTAATTTAGGAATTAATGTGGTTAGGCATAGACAAAAAAAAATATAAAAAAGTGTCCATGTTGCGGTGTAAAGTCGTAAAAGTAAATTAAACAAAATGAGGTGTCAAGTTATTAAGTAGAAAACTTTGGAAGGTCAAAGTTGTCGATTATCAAAAGTTAGAAGTGATTGTGTAACTTACTTAAAGAATAAGAGAGGTGTCTCGATTTAGAAAGCGTGGTGGCGTTTTTTTTAAAGAATAGGTCAATAGAGGGGTATAGGAGTCAATTTAGAAAATACATGCGTGTGTTTTCGTTGGTGGAAAAGACCACCGGCCTATGTCTTTAAGATATGGTAAATTGTTGAAACTAGTGGGTTACACCCGCCCTTTACGGCAGGGAAACCCAATTTTTAATGAAAATAGTAAAAAATAACATTAATAGTAGGAATTCGTTAGATATTGGTTCGGTTCATTAAGATACCGGCACTTACTAAAATAGAAACAAATAAAAAGTCATGATACGACAAAAAAAATATCGAGATGTTTTTACATCGATCAGAACATTAAAAACGAATACTAATTCCGGTATTGACGTTGTTCAGACAGTATTAGACCATCGTTTTGTTACATGTACAACACCATGTTCGATTGAAACTTAAAAAAAAAAGAAAAAGAAAAAATACACAAGAAAAAAGAAAGGATGGAAAAAATTTATATAAGAACAAAAATCACTGTAACTAATAAATTTATAAATTATATATAATAATTTAATTTGATTAATTTCTTTTGAAATTAAAGAAAATATGAAAAACATCATTTATTATAAAAACTAAAAGTAAAAGTTTTACAAAATATGAAAGATCAATAAAAAGAACTTAAAACAATTTTTTTTCCTCACAATAAAACTTAACCGCACTCTCTACACACGCACTTTAGTTTAATTGAAAATCTTTAATGGTTAGTAAATAGTAAACAAAGAAACACCTTTATTCTTTGACAACTAAACACACAAAATAAGAAACGATTGCGATTTGTAAAGTTGAAAAGACATAATCCACTTAAATGTGATCAATTGGTTAAAATGAGGTTTTTTTTACATGTTCTACCAATACCATTAGGGCTGCAAACGAATCGAACGAACACGAACGATACCTTGTTTGTGTTCTTTTGTTAAAAAACATTTGTTCGCGAAGCGTTCACGAACATTTATCGAACGAGATTTTATGTTTGTGTTCGTTTGTTAAGGAAATAAACTTGTTCGTGAGTTTGTATTTGTTTGTTAATTTTAGACAACGAACAAAAACGAACGTCGACGAACACAAATGAGCACAGACTAATATTCATGAACACAAATGGAAACAAACGAACACAAACAATGGTTCATGAACAGAATATATAATACACTGACACTTATTAAATATTTAATTTGTCGGAATTTTGAAGTATTTAAATAAATATAAAAACTTAAAACACTAATAAACTATCGACCACAAACGAACATGTTACCAAACGTTCACGAACATAAACTAACGAACATGACCCTTGTTCATGTTTGTTCATTTAACTAAACGAACGAAATTTCTTTTTCGTGTTCGTTTGTTTAATAAAGGAACGAACACAAACGAACTTTCCGTCGAACGGTTAACGAACTGTTTGCCAAATGTTTGGTTTGTTGGCAGCCTCAAATACGATGCTAACGAGTAAGAACAAGTAAAATGTAAAAGTTATGTTAAAGGGAAATAACATATGCATAGGGAAATTAGGGTACAGGTGGATGTGGATGTGGGGATGATCATGATTGTGTGGTGGTATAAAACATGGTGGGGTAAGGTAATGAGGATAATGTTATCTAGCCATCCATTGAGGATTACTTTTTGACACCCAATGTGGGTACCAATGCTACTATTCTAAGCTTTTATTGCCTAGAGACACAGAAGTAGTTACATCTACTTCATGCAAGCAAAGCTTGAACATGATTTAATATTCTATCTCTTGATGTATGTTTTTAATTGGCTTAAGGAAAAATGAGTTCGATTTAAAAACTCTAATATTTAAAACTTAAAGTGTACAATAGTGTTTTTAATAATCTACAACTTGTTTATTAAGTTTAAAGGAATTAAATTAGAAAGCAAAAGGTGAAATTTGACTAAAATCCCTAACCTTTCGAGAAGTGAACAAATATGTAACTTACAAGAAATCATTGGTATACATAAGTTACTCCAAAAACTATGTTATTTTACATAAAGTAAAACTTAATTTGAAAGTTAAAGGGCATTTGATTCGAGCAATTTTAATAAGAAATTGGAACCCTTTAGAGAAGTTTTGGAATTTGAAGGAAATAAAATCCATTAAAGAAGTTAGAATTTGTGATACATTTAATTGAAATCATGAAGAATTTGACGACGAAGGTGGCGGTGAAGGCAACTACGAAGAGGACTAAGGAGTTAACGATTCTAATTCTTTCGTACATAGTGTCCTTTCACAATAACGTCGAGAGAGTTTATTGTGGTTAGATTACAGTTCTATTTGTTCCTCAACCGAACATCTCAAAATTCATATTACAATTTTAAAAAGCTCTACGAAGTAAACTAGTCATTAATAATGTTTCAATTCCATTCCATTAAAGTCCTCTGAACCAAAAGCTCACAAAAGCTATATCCTTTAAAGTACTTCCATTTGAGCTTTAGCACATAGTAACAACACATTTGTATATAAGATAATAGGGTGATAAAAATTTGAGTCTTTTGTTAATTCAAATTCAACTCGTGATGTATTCTGAACCCTATATACGAGCAACTTTATATTATACCGGAGAAGTTGACATGTTACACGCGTTATCGTGGCACCTCAATGTATATGCCCATCTCATATACATGCCATTATTAGAATGGCGGACCCAGAAAATATTTTCAAAGGGTGTGAACGAGGGGTTTAACCAAAATTTCAAGGGATGTGATCGAGATTTTGCCCTATAAAATACACTAATTTTTTTTCAATGTATACATCTGCCCACCCAGTTATTGATTCAACCTAGAATATGTAAACAAGTAATACTCAAATTATTAATTTATAGATTTAAAATTTAAACAGGACTTGTTCGCAAATATACATCAAATCAAACAAGTTGTTTACTTGAAAGCATAAAAATGTTGATTTATTTGAGTCTTGAGATGTACACTACACTTGAGGTGTGATCTTCTGCTTGATTCATGGGATTATGTTTAACCTTAGATTACTCGAACTACTCTCCTCGTACTTGTAAGACCAAACAAATGCTTTCTATCTAATCTACCACTACTTCTCTCTCTTCAAGTCTCGTACAACACTAACTTATTTATGTCTAGAACTCGAGATTTGCATAACTCAAACAAAATATACTCGAATAAAAAAAACGCTAATGTGAAATCAGTCAACTTTGATGTTATAGCAATTCAAATCTAGAGGCTTTGTGTGGTTAAAGAATAGGTCATCCTTTAGTACTTTACAATGGGAGGATTGTTGTAAATATCCGTTATATATGTTGTAATTTGTTTGTCTTTTGTTCAATTGGGTCGGAAACGCCTTTGTCTGTTTGGCTTCTTGCCCGTTTGGTCGGTTGCTTGTTTTAATTAAGTTTACTTTTCAAAATAAATAAATAAATAAATAAATAATAACTCAACTTACTAAATTATATATACAATTTCATATAAACTACGTAATAGGCTTACAACTCTAATCAAGTTGGATGCGTGAATTAAGCCCATGTTTGAACTTGTTTATTAAGTGCACTCTAATTTATGCTTGAACTCATTTAAGCTCGCTTGTATTTAATCTTTTAGCGAGTAGATCTCGAGTAGCTCTCAGACAGCTTGGTTCTTTTGCATCCGTATGCAAAACATATCCAATGATATAGTCGTGAAGGATGGTTTTATTAGTACGGTTCGGATATCAGTTTTATCGTTTTGTGTTTTTTAGCCTAACCGATAATCAAACCAATCCAAATTAAAAATGTGTCTACCGGATCAAATTAAATCAATTAAACTGGTTTGTTCAGTTCAGGTATTTGATAAATTGAGTATTGTTAGGTTTATTTTCAGTTCAGTTATTCAAAAAAAAAACAAGATTTGTAGAACCAAAGTTAATAAGCAATTCGAATACGGTTAGAAACCAAACTTAATAATCGAAGAAAAAATTCAGTTCGTTTTTTTCGGTGAGAACTTATAAATATAGTTCGGTTATTGGTTTTTCGGTTACATATAATTATGGATTGTTAGAACCACTGACCGATGCTTCGAAACTGTAATTGTTTCAACATCATGAGTTAAACTTTTAGCGTGATATGAATTTAATATAGGAATTTTGTAAGAATAAATCGTATAGACTTGAAAATCTATTCCAAAATTAGTTAAAGTACAATAATGATGTGTTATATCTTTGTATCACTTTTATTATAGGATTATATTGCACGAGATAGTATGATTTATTATATAAACTTAAAGTACAATAAAAGAAAATATCAATAAAGTATCTTTAAGTCCAAAATAATTATATAACCCCATATAAAATTTACAAGGGCCAAAGTTCTAACTAGCCATTTATAACATCTATGAATATCAATCAAATTACCATTTTTATCAAATTTATAGAAAAAATCTAAAAAGATACTTTTATCGTACTTTTATATGAAAATCGTCTAGACTTGTAATCTAATTTTGTCTCGTTTAAGAATTTTTTTCTTTTAACGGGTAAATTTTAAACCTTCATATCATCTTTCTTTTTTCTTTTTTTTATTACAAATATAAAAATATATATGAATTTAAAATATACACAACAATAAATTATATGATACTTAAATAAATAAAAATATCAAAAATCATAATTAGAATTTAAAACCATAAATTCTAGATAATTAAAAGTAAACAAACTACATAATTAAATGGACATAAACTAGAAAATAAAACTTAAACAAACTACTTAATTAAATGTAAACAAACTACATAATTAAATGGACACAAACTAGAAAATAAACTTAAACAAACTACTTAATTAAACGTAAACAAACTAGACAATTAAAAATACTAATCATCAACATCTGAAGAACCGTCGGAGTTGTCATCCGGATACATAGGGTCTCGCATACGGGGATGATATCCCAGTAATCGCCCAGGCTCGATGTAAGTAAATAATCCGTTGTATCTAATTTGGTATTCACGACGGCTCTGGAATCCTTTCAGCCTCTTTTAAGTCATGACCGTTGGCACTCGTAATGTTGTAGAGTTGATGAAATTGGCAAACTTCCCTGAACATAATATGAAACTTCACCAAAGCTTGGTGCGAAGAGTGATCGGTTTTGCCTACACGTTGGCGGAATTGTTGAAATAAGTCTAATCTAAATTCGATGCCTCCTCGTCTACTTCCGTCACGTGCAACAAAGCTGACCAAAGCTAATTTCATCTCGTTCCACAATCTCTTACCATTTTAGATATATGGTTGAGTTTTTTTTAAATGTTAATATGTGTATCATATATAGTGGATTGAAATTAAAAAAATAAATAAGTTCATGCATATGATCGTTGAATGGTCAAAACCAATCAACTCTCAACCATGTTCAAGCGGCAAACACCCTACTAGCCGGCTCCTACCCGCACTACCGGCGGCAGTGTATTGAGTTGTAGGTGAGGGTACCCGCCCGGTTTAACCCTTACGCCCCGGGTCCCTTATAGACGTTGATAGTTCCTAACCCATTACTTAACCCCTCTTTATTACTCATTTTACCACCTTTGTTAGCATGTTCAAGGCTTCTTGCTTTTTCCAAATCAAGTATATTGAAAAAAAAGTTTCGGTAGATGAAGGATGACTGCTTTATTGCAGCCTGAAAGATAATCATTATCGAGTCATTCCCTCAAACCTCTATATAAAAGTTTGTACATTTTCAACCAAACTAAACAAAAGATGTTAAATCAACAATAATATATTGCAAGCATATGTTATATTACCAGGTTATCGAATGAAAATATTACGTTTAAGCAAATTTCAATGACCACATTAAAATGAAAGAAAATGAAATACTTGTATATGTTGTTTATATCAATTTTTGTATTATACAACCTTTATGAAGTGTATCTTACTACATATAGAAGCACATGTCTAGAAAGAATATTGGCAAAGTCATCCTTTTTACTTTACTTTCCTAGTGCTAGTGGATTCCCTTTTTTCCTTAACAATTAAGTAGTTCAAAAGAATCCATTTGTAATCCACTTCAAGCCATACATGAAACTTTTTAGCAAAGGACATGCGAACACAAAATGGGATTCTTTTATTAAATTCAAAGGATATAAAGTTTTATGTGATTTTCTTTTCTCATATTCAAGAAAGATAAAACCATAATAGGGTTTATAAGGATATCATTAAATACATTTACTTTCTTAGTTCTGAGCAAGTGGTGGGGATCAAAAAGGTGTCACGAATCTTTTCGTATGCAATCACCGTGTACGGATTGTGCACACTTGCATCATCGCAAGTCGTTTGAGAGACACTTTTACTATCCAACTATCTGGATGCTGGAAAAGAAATTAACAAATGCCATTGTTGGGGATCTAACATAAAAGGAATGGTTCTGATGGTTCGAAATGGGCTTTTCGCTGTATACTTTAGATGTTAAAAAAAGGCATGACTAAATCAAAATCGAACTTACACACTTACAATTTTAATCATAATCATAATCAAATTCACATCCAAACACACTTACAATTTCTTTGTATTATATATCCAATCTTTGTGCCTAAAACTTGAATGTTCTTGAATTAATCCAAAGTTAATTTAGTGTAACCAGAACATTTATAGGGTCAAATCACAAGTCAAAGCTAATAACTCATGATTAAAATTGTAAACTAGCAGTTACATGTACTCGCAAATAAAGTACCGGGTAGACAAACCTTTTTTTGAACGGCAAATGCTACTGCTACTCTACTTTACACATAAGTACTTTAAAATACCCATTTTCCTAGGTTTGAACTTGATACATTTCCTCTAAGAGGCATGTACATCTGTCAAGTTAGCTAGCCCCAGATTCCCACCTGGTAGACAAACCTAACAAACTTGAATTATTCATCCACTTGTTATTCAATTATTCTATCTTGAAGCTGAATAAATTCAGCTAAGACAACTAGCTAGTAAGATGATGATGATGATGGTTGCAACATAAAATGAGGTGGTGGTGGCAATAAAAACTCATGAAGATTTTTCATCTCATTACTTGCATCCTTCATGTTTTTGGCATGCACTTTGTTGATGAAATCCCATGCTTCGCGATCAACATTTTCCTCATCATCTTTAATCATGCGCGTATTAGACCTATTTGTGTGAGCTGGATGCACGAGGTAGGAAACAGTTGGCTCGTGTGATCTAAGGCTTCTTGGGTACCGAGCGGCCAAAGATGGTGTAGGGTTATGTGTGGCTCGAGCCAGTGATGGTGGTGGTGCGTGGGTTCTAAACCCAATCTTGGCTATGGATATGTAAGACACTTTCACTATGTTTGTCATCAGTTTCATTGATTTCT
Organism: Scalesia atractyloides; assembly: GCA_947069175.1. Classification (NCBI taxonomy): domain Eukaryota; kingdom Viridiplantae; phylum Streptophyta; class Magnoliopsida; order Asterales; family Asteraceae; genus Scalesia; species Scalesia atractyloides. The sequence goes on from CAMTDV010000029.1 coordinate 10,238,179, forward strand.
CACAAACGGATTGGTTGCTTCGACTTTTGTTGCTCATGGTAACGTCGTAGTCTTGATAGCAAAAAGACCAAGATACGATACGCGATGTATGTTTGTGTGGATGAGTGTCGTGTGGTGCTTAGCGATCGAGCAAGGATCACTCTTTTTATGGAGGTTTCACTAGGCAATAAAAAAATGCATGTCGTGTAACATGAGTCGAATCCTCTTTACAAAAGCTATGTAGATAAGAAGAAATTTTTTCTACTTTCTGAAAATTATATGTATTACCATTGTTCTTGTTCTATATTGAAACATATCTCCGGATTCCCGCAAAAACGTTATTCTACACGTAATAAAAGTGATTCGTGAGTGGATAACTATTCTAAAAATTTATGTTTTTTTATTTAACATTCAAGTTCTAATTGTTTTTTTTTGTTATCCTTTTTAACTTTTACAATATTTTTAAGATTTCAAGTTTGTGTTAGTCTAAAGCCATGTGAGTTGAATGTTCTTATGGATGTCATATATATACAATTTTTTTTATTATTTCACTTGCATTTAACAAAATATATGGCATTAAACTCAATATATAGTTAATTACACCATAATTCGTATACAGATGAAGGGGGATTGAGTTTATTAATTTATTATTTACGAGTATGTTTAGTTTGTTAAAAGAGTATTTTAGTTATTTCACACAAACTTAATGAAATAGAATACAAATGGTTGTATGGTATCCCCCTGTCCCATTTGTTCATGAATATGGTCACAAGTGCGTTTCCAAATCATTGCATCCCGTTGATTATTTTTTTTTCTAAATATAAGTAAATATAATAAAACTTTTAAATTAAAAATAAACAAACATTAGTAAAAAATGTTACTGATATTCATCATCAGACACTTCGATCAAAGTCATAGTCCATGCGTATTCTTCGTTTGACGTCCATCTACATACAGTTCTACTCAGTGTGAAAGTTGTAGCTTGTTCCATTTATAGGATGAGAGGTGTAGAAGAAGAATGTTGTATAAAAATTAGATTAATATATAGAATTTATACAGTAAATATAATTAATTTTAAAATTTATATTTTAATAGCACATGCCCCCGCGGTCTTTTTCAACCCACAATCATTTTTTACCACTTTTCTCGTGGATGCCACCATGTCCAACCCATACCTCCAACCCTAGCGTGGTGTGCCACACCCATTTTGCCCACGTGAAGTGCCGCATGCCCATGCCTCTCTGCTACTACGGATGGTCTTTACAAAATGAAAAAGAAAACATACAATGTTACAAAAAAAAAATTAGGCTAAGCCAAACCACATGGACTTTTCGTGTTAGAATAAAAAGTTAATAGTTACACGTATGGTCCTTATAGTTGAGGGTGTTAGTTAGGCCCTAAAACTCAACACTCGGTTTGAACTGAAATATTCTATTTAAATATTGAATTTGTGATTTTCGATTGGATTCGATTCATGAATGAATGAAGTGTACGTGGTAATGTAAGATGTTTGTGAAGTGTGAAGGATGGATAAGGCCTTAGGGACTGGAGGTGAATTTGGGTTTTGTTTTGACAAAGCCCAGGACCACTTATATATTTTGGTAACCCAACACATGATAAACTCTCAGTCACTTATTTAGTGTTACACTAACACATCTCCTCTAAAAAACATTTCTAGATAGAAAAAAGTGGATCTTGACCAATTCCAATCTTCACTACATCTATTTCACACATTCACAAATTCTTGATTTGTTTCCTCCAAACCCGAAAATGTCGAAAAGAACATTCCGGATGTTCGTCGAGGAAGAGCTAGGCGAATTCCCGCATTTCGTAGTAGGAGCCATACTAGAATGGTTCCTAATAGCTTCTCTTTTCATCGATGGCTTCATCGCGTTTCTCTCGCACCAATTCGCCATGATCTTTCAACTGGACCCGCCGTGTGTCCTTTGCACCCGAATCGACCAATCCCTCGCGTCCACTGACCCGAGCTCCTACTACAACAACTCAATATGTGAGTCTCACAAAAAGGACATATCTTCTTTGGCTTATTGTCATGTCCATAGAAAACTGTCTGATATCCGAAACATGTGTGACGGTTGTCTGATCTCGTTTCAAACCGATAAAGGATCGGATTGTCTTGACACCAAAAACCCGGTTGAGCAATACGGATCAAATGTTAATAAAGATGGTGATCCGGAAATGAAACTGAAACAAGTGAAAACAGGAAAAGAGACCGCCAATGCTAGCACGCGAGTTGCTGAGATGAGTAAGTGTTCGTGTTGTGGCGAATCGTTTAAGAAGCGAACGTCCTCTAAAGTCTTTGTTAGGACTCCATCAAATCTTCGGGCTTCATTGACCGCACCCGCTTTCTCTCCTAGAGTACCGTTGACACCGATGGGCTGGAGAAATGATGATGCAAAGAATGTGGAGTTGTCTCAAATGAGATATACAGAACTTAAGTTTGTATCTGATAATGAACCAGATGTGCCTGAGGATGACTATGGATTGAACACAGATTCCAAAAGTGAGTTCTTTTCACTCTTGTTAATTTAAAGTTTAGCATGTTCATGTTATGGTTGAAATGAGTCGGGCCAAACGGATCAGATTATGTGGGCCGATAAATTTTTTTCAAACCTCTCTTTCGGGTTGGGTTTGCTGTTCAGTATCATTTCAGCCCAAGCAAAGCATGTTTACTCCCCCCCCCCCCCCCCCCCCACACACACCACCACACACAATCTAGTATCTTTGTTAGGCGCCAGCATTTCTACACGATACACGATAACACGAACCTACATATAGTTAACAAGTTCATTCTAAACAGTTCGACATGTTAAGTCTTGTTAATTTCGTGTCTTAACAGGTTAAATACCTGTTAAGACCCGTTAGTGGGCACGTTATAATTTTAATTAAAAATTATGTGGGGTTCCTAATTTTAAATAAAAAATACATGGAAGTAAAGTTTATATATTTAATAACAGGTCGTGTTGTTCTTAACAGTCATGCTTGTGTCTTAAGAGGTCGTATGATACACTGGTAATTTATCGTGTCTTAACAGGTTCAATTTCCCGTAACCTGATTATTATCAGGTCCGTGTTCGTGTTTGAAAAATCTAACACATAAGATCGTGTCGTGTTCGTGTTTAACCATTTCGGGTTTGTCTTATCATGTTCGTGTCTTAACTGGTCGGTTGTACACAATATGCCAGCCTAATCTTTGTACCAATATACTAATGCAATCTTTATATAACAATATGATCAATGTAGCAGTTAAAGATGATACTGAATCACAGCAGCATCATTGCTGCAATATCTGAAAACTAACCGAGAATCGTTAAAAACCCCGACATACGGGAAAGGAAATAAAATTCTTCGGTTGCACCACTTGCAGAATCAGCAGTTGCAAACAGTCCAAGATTCGGCAACAAGCTTGCAAAAAAGTTTCCGCTAGATAGACCCGATTTAGTAACCGACTTAAGTGATGACACGCCAGTAGAAGGCGACTCAACTCTTCAAGTTTTAAAACGACAGGTTCGTTCAGATAAACGGATGCTGATGGTGTTATATCAAGAACTTAATGCGGAAAGAAGTGCATCGGCTGTTGCCGCTAATAATTCAATGGCGATGATCACACGATTGCAAGCTGAGAAAGCTTCGATTGAGATGGAAGCTTTGCAGTATCAGAGAATGATGGAAGAACAAGCGGAGTACGATGATGAAGCGATTCAAATACTAAAAGATATGCTTATTCAGAAGGAGAAAGATATTAAGGTTATGGAAGCCGAACTCGATGCGTATAGAGAAAAATATGGTGATATTAAGAAAAAAGAAAGAGATGAATTTGTGAGTAATAGTGATTACCAGGCTACCGAAAGCGAGAAAAAACGATCAAATTTTGAAACCGAAAGGTATCAGCTTTCGGGTATGTTGAATAACTTGGAAAACCTTATACAATCATCATCAGATGATGGTGATCATGAAGATAAAGATAGAGGTAGTTCTATACTGTTATAATCTCTCTTTTTCATATTAGTTGTTTTTAACGTGTGGCCCGTTAACTTTTTAACGGGTCACAAGGTGATAGTTTGTTACAATTGAACTGCTACTAATTTTGATTGTATGTGGATTTACAGGAGAAGAAAAGAGGGCAAGTCTAGAAAGAGAAATGTCGATGATTAAGGAGAAAATGAGTGTGATTGAAGCGGACAGAGATAGTGGATACCTGAAAACCACAATGTCATTTCAAAAGGGTGATGAAAGAGCCGACCTTCTAACTGAGATTGCTGAAAATCTTCGAAAGCTTAGGACATAAAGCTAATCATGCTTCAAGTGAAGGTGGCCATTTTGACCTGTTTGCTTATAATGGGTCGATTCGTGTTGTGTTTTTTAATCTCTAGCAGGTCAAATGGGTAAGAAAAAACAAAGTCAAATAGGTCGCAGTTGTTCAAAGTGTGTATTTTATGCATAACACCCCCAGAATCATGTTATTCAAGCAGCAACATTATGCTTGTTAGCGGAATAATATAGCTTAGGTTATTGTATTTAACAAACCAGTATTTCTAAGCAAAACTAAGAAAGATGTGTTTCCTGTCAATCCAACACGAAGGACTTGTATCATGCGGGCACATTGAGCTTCAAGCAAAAGAGATAAAGAAACAAAATGTGTTATTACCAGAGCTTAGAGTCGGTTGACTGGATCTTAGTAGGTTCTGAATAAATTATCCCAATGGTTTCTGCAAAAGCATCTAAGAAAACCCAAATTTTTTTAATAAATCATAACCCCTATATGTTTCCCAAAATGTTCACAACTTTGTTTTGCTTTTTCATAACTTGATTTTAAAAAGCGCAAGACGCTCCGAGGCTGCTTAGGTCCTGAAAACCGAGGCGTGAGCTTCAGGTAGTTTAGACACCGGATATTTACTACATTTAAAATCCTTAGAATACCTAATTGATGATCAATTTCATACAATACAATTATAACAATATAATCCGATGGTTGCTTGTTTCGAAATCCACAAAAGCTGCGCATAGAATGAAAATTGTTAAAAAATACATGAAAACTGGGGCCAAAATGTTCAACAAATAACTCAAATAGAACAAGGGACAAACAATCACTCATGTTGTCTTTGATTCTCAAGAATAGGGGGCTCTCTCTCTCTCTCTCTCTAGCGGGAAGCGAACTAACAAAGATGCATGCAAAGCATATAATCGAACACAACAACATAAATAGGATGCATGCAAAGGTCATATAATCGAACACAAATTTACAGGAAGTAATCCGGAGTTCTCCGTGCAACATCGGGCTCAACCTGACGAGGGGCTGGGTCAAATTGTAAGAAATTCTGGTCCATATTCTCTCCAACCTCAAGTATCGCAGCCATATTCCCACATCTATAGCAGTAGTTTGGTGCACTAAATATGGTTACGACGTTGTTCTCCTGCAAAACGAAATGTAATGTCAGAAAGAGGATACATGGCCGATGAAGTACATGGAATGAACTAGTGATATGATAGCTGATGTTACAAACCTGAGACCAATTGTAACCTTCCATGACAAGCTGGTGAGCCCGAGAAATAAGCGAGAGCCCATTTGTATGGTTAAATTGGACGGCTATATCCTGCCCAAAAGTGTAACCGGCTCCACGAGGTGAGATTCCCCAACCACACCGGTCATCGGGATCAGACCACAAGAGGTCACACATTGGCCCCTCATGAGGAACCTGAATTCCAACAATACAAAATAAGAAACATTATGACAGAATCAATTGTTTTATGTATGGCTCACAATTTTACATATTAAAGTTCCAACCTCTTGTATGCGATCTAAAGCGTGTATGTTATCTAGTGTATCCAAAGATGGAGACAAGCCACCATGGAGACAGAATATCTGCAATCAGAAAAATGTTATGAAATAGACAATATTATTATCACAAGGAGACTTCAAGCTAAAAATGGAAATCAAGGTAGATATATGAACCTGACTCTCGATAAGGGCAGTGAGAGGTAGATAATCAAAAAGGTCAGTAAAATGTTTCCATACATTTGCATTTCCATACTTCCTCAAGCATTCATCGTAAAATCCATACCTGGGAGCATATAGTAAGGTTAGGTAAAGGCCACGTTTTATCACGTATATAAGAGACAACTAGACTGATCTTTATCCCACAACGGTTTTGCCAAAGACGAATTCATCAGGGAATCTTGCAGCTAGCAGCTTGAACGTTCAAACTCGCTCACTTATGAGGCCAGTGACCTGTTTGTTTTTAGTGTTTACTTGCATTGTTTGGACTTTGGAGACGCATGTAACGGTGGATATAGTAGTGTTTACTTGCTTATAATTTATAAGATGTAACCTAGAATAAACTTAACCGTGTGGAGTCTGATGCAACTTACACCCGTAGGCCTTGAATCTTATCACCTATGCTATCTATTGCAATACACAAATGCTTGACATTTTACCAAAAAACAAAATACAAGCTAATACCGATCTTGACGGCTGAATATGGCACAAAATAATCTATCTACTTACAATAAATTAAAAGGTAAAGAACTGAAGTCTCACACTTGAGTTATCTGCCTGCTCTCATGGTTTCCTCTGAGAATAGTAATCCTATCTCTATAACGAACTTTCAATGCCACAAGAAGCGTAACAGTCTCCACCGAGTAGTAGCCTCGATCTGCATGAATTACATAGCAAATAAGCATATTTAACCACACATCAACATTCAACACCGAATCAAATTGCATAAGCCACAATGACTGATCAAAGTTGACCTACAACAATATCTGTGTGAGAAGATTCAACAACACACTCAACAACTAAGCAGATTTAACCACACATCAGCATTCAACATCATATTAAATTGCAGAAGCCACAAATAACAGACCAAACTTAAACAACTCAACACTATCTACACAATGCAGATTCAACATTATAACCACACATCATCATTCAACACCAAATCAAACTGCACAAGCCACAATACCTAATCAAACTTAACCTAATCAACACAATCTACACAACCAAATCAACATCTACAGCATTCAATTTCAAAATGTACAACACTAACCAGATTCAACATTTCAACCACAAATCATCATCCAACACCAAATCAAATCACATAAACCACAATACCTAATCAAACTTAACCTAATCAACATCTAATTTCAAAACACACCATACTAACCAACATAATCTCCCATAAACAAGTAATTCGTGTCCGGAGCACTTCCTCCGATCCGAAACAGCTCAAGCAAATCATGAAACTGTCCATGAATATCACCGCAAACAGTCACCGGACATTTCACGGGCTGCACATTCCACTCCTCCACCAAAATCGTCCTCGCCTGATCACACAACGTCCGCACCTCCGCCTCCGGCAGCGGTTTACATCCATCAAGTGCTCGATCTGACGGTCCAGATCCGATTGCGACGGCATTTTGACTTAAATTGTTTGTTCGGATTTGAAGATCTGGAAGAATGATTCGCATTTAGGTTGAACGGAGCTCCGCCGGAGTCGCCGGAGAATTTGCTTAGGGTTCCGTCATGGCTGCCGGCGGTTAAAGATATTTTAGGTTTGTTGGGAGATGGAGGGGCGGCTTTTGAATAGTTTTAATATTATGGGGGTAGTTAAACTACTTGTTTTAGGTGCTTTTTTGCATGTGGTCCTTGTATTTCTATAACTTTTTCACTTTTTGCATAAGTTTTTTTTTTCTTTTTGATAACGACGACTTTCTTGTATTAAGCTACCGCACTCATCAAATTGGAGAGCCCTGTTGCCCCACTCTGGCCAGACTATGTTGTCTTAACCAGACCTACGCTAGCTTCAGAGTTTGGCTTAGACGTTCCCTCAGAAACCATATTGGCATACTACCCGCTGCCATTTGACAGTTGTTATGCCACTTAAGTTTTAATTATTATTATTATAATGTTTAAGGAGTTATTATGAGACATAATTGGGAAACTTTTGGGTGTGCGGTTTATAAAATAATTACTCACACTAATTGTTGTCTTTATAGGGTTTTTCTTATTTTTTTTACTTGAATAATTTTTCCTGGCAACGAGTTTTTAATTATATATTACTTTGTAGACATTTTCTAACATAATTATTTTGGTGTTTATTTGTCTCGTTTTTTCGTCACCTGTTTCTTTTTTCAATCTCTAATAAATATTCTCAAATACTAGATATATTTTGTTGAGTTGTGTATTGTTAAATGATCTTCTGTCAATGTTACCTATAACGTTTGTGATGACGTTGATCAAGATACATCGAGTTCAAAATCCATACTAATAAAATTTTTTTTTTTAATTTTTTTAGACATGAATATATATCAAAGCTATAAAGAAACATATTAGTTAGTCTGAATAATCACTATTAAAAAAATCGATTTGGACTTTTGTGGGTTCCATAAAGAATTGTTAAACATTATGTTATTTTGTTGAAAATATATGATAATAAAATATATATTAAGTCACTATTTGAAATGTGACATTTTGATTATACTCTCTTTATATATTCGTTTAGAAATACATCTTGTTTGTTTTGTTTATCATTTGGTGGAGCACTTGTCTTTGCATGCGAATTATTGGGGTCTGACATCTATACATAATACATATTGTTGATGTAGTATAAGCTGGTTATGAGTGGTTTTCGGGTATTGTCGTATTGGGTTGTTTGGGTTTCTAGCTGGGGAAAAATTATACGATAACCGACCCATTTAATATTTGGCTTTGGGTTAGTTCGGGTCAAGTTGTTCGGTTTTCAGCTTTAGATGTAAAATGAAAAGAAAAGTTTGTTTAGAAAATATTATCAAAATTCATCATGCGAAAAAAATATCATCAAAATTCAAACATCATTTGACAATATAATTATATAATATGATAACGTTTAAAAGTCTCAAAACTTAATGTTCCAAATAGCAAAAACTGCAAAGCAAAACGTATCTATAAAAAAGGATAAATGTTTGATTTTTTTTTCGAGTTTCATATTTCGGGTCAGTTTTTGCAAGGAAAAAGTGACTTGTAACCAGTTCAGGTTAATCGGGTTCGGTTTTTCAAATATTATATAATTCAGATTCGGGTCGGGTTTCAATAATAGAGGACCCTAGTGCTCTACTAACAAGCTTCTAAAATGACTATAATTGATTTAATTTCTTTTATGTAATCATCTAAAATTCTTTTATATAATTATGGAAGTAGCTGACGTTTTTGTGTAATTTTGTACGGATATTCAAGTGAAATCTGAATTTTTGTTTATGAAATATACATGAAAAGATATGTCTTCTGTTGTACTGTTAGAAATGTTGTGTTACATGACGGATTGCGTCTTTCAATAAATAATCATTTTTTATGAAACTTTTAAGATCTTTCATGTTGCGACTCTTATTAAGTCAATTCATTATATATTACAAAATTCCACTAAACATACCACATAAATAATCATTTTTTTAAGAAACTTTTAAGATCTTTCATTTTGTGACTCCAATTAAGTCAATTCATTATATATTACAAAATTCCACTAAACATACCGCATATTAATACGTGGGTCTGTTAATTATTGAATATAAATTTTCATAAAACTTCTAATAATTCTTACAAAAATAGCTACTTTCAATATGTGGGTCTATGTTAATTATTGAATATAAGTTTATCATAAAACTTCTAATAATTCTTGAAAAGTAGCTACTTTCAATAATTGCCCGAGCATAAATAATAAAAAAAAGTAGGAATTTATATTTGATCTAATCTAGAATAAAAAATAGGGCATAAAAGAGGGTCACCAAACTGGTGTATATACTCACCAAAGTGGTGCGCATTCAACTCTCATACAGTGAAAAAATGATGGATTTTAGAAGCAGATTTTAAATGCGTATCTGTTTGCCGTTCATGAAAAAAAAATATCCTAAGATTAAGTTGGAAATTGGAATGAGCATGATGACGCACCAAGGACTTGGAATCCAAGTAAATAGTAAAGCATGTGAAATATATGAACTTTTTAAACAATAATGAGACTTGTTTCTAAATTTAGCTAGTCCAAGTACACTTGAGGTGTCAATAACATACATGTAACCTGAAATGCAAATCTCTACAGGTGGTATAGTACAAATACAAAGACCATAGTTATCAATATAGTCTCATTCTGATACAATTTTTCTATATATATAACACAAGTATGCAATCACACATTGCAACCGCTATGGTTTGCTGATTTCTATTTGGCTAAAAATGTAGCACGTGGTGGACGGTCTGGTATGGGGTTCATGTCATTCGCCCAAAGTTATTGCCTAACTGCATATGAAGCCATTCAGGTTGGGACGCATGTCCAAACGGTCGTGGGGTCTGTGAGCCAAATAAGAGCCCGGCTGCATCAAGGGGTTGTGGCCCAAGCTGCAAGGACAACATTTCTTATACATTCAGGAAATCCATGCCTTCAATAAATATTAAGAGGGTGTTTAGATGTGTGCCTTTAGTGAGTGTTGTGACATGAGGTTTGAGTATCTGACAAATAGTGCTCATATGCGTTTTCTGAATATTTAGGTTCAAGTTATTCAAAATTGTAGACGTGGGCCAGGATTAGGCGTAAGAAACCTGATTATTACGATGAGGAAAACTTTAACTAACCATTCTCAACTTTAGTTTACTAATTATTGATTTTGCGTTCTCAAAACTCAAGTCATAGTAATCACTTTAGAGAATTCACAATGGTTCTCCTATATAATTGTGAGTAGGTTACTTATAAAGAATGGTTCTAGGTGGCTGTGAGTGGGGGAGAAAGAAAATGTTACTGTTCATCTATAAATATGCAGGAGCACTATTCATCCCTATTAATCTTTTAATACTTTTCTGAAAGTAGTTATGAGTGGAGGAGAGAAAAGATAAGGACAAAGGTATAAAAATATTATTTAATTGAAAAGGAGAGAGAAGAGTAGTGATTTTTAGTGTAGTTATAGGAACGGGGATTAGGAATTCAATGTGAATACAAAATTCACATTTAAACACTCCTTAGGATGGATTATGGATTCAGTTTTAAGTGTAGTTGGACAATTTGGATCTCAATTAGCATAAAAAGACTATAATCACATTTTTTTCTTATGATTAGTTTTCATTTTGACGAGCAAGTTTTCATTTTGGCACGATGATTGGCGTCTGATTAGTTAGCAGGGTATTGGAGGGCCCCATAAGTTTTCCCTAAAAGTTTCTCAAGTTACCAAGAAAAATCGACAAACAAAACTTACATCTTTTGTAGGAACCCCTTCTATAGGCAAGGCCATCCTTGTATTTACGCTTCAAGCTTCATAGACAAGAACTATAACATAAAAAATATACGGTACGGTGTCAAATTCATCGGTAATCAGCATAAGATCTTCCAAGTAACTTAACAACAAGAATTACCTCAACTTGATGTTGCAATGATTGGATGTAATTAATTATTTCATCAAGAACAAGTGCTTTTCCTATAACCTATTATAAACAATACTAAAATCAATCATATTTATAACAAATCTCACAAAAACACTAATCACACTAATTTACACACACCTTGTTGCATCCCGGTACCAAATCTTGCAGGATTTTCATTCTTTCACTGATCTTTTCTCTCCTAGCCTGAACAACAAAGTTTGAATCATCAAGAAACCATTAAACTCATGGGCATATCGAAATCAACTACGACAACAACACCATACACAGTACAATCCCACCCATAGCCAAGCTATTGGTAAGGACCAGAAAGGGTAGGATGCAGGCAAACCTTATCTCTAAATCCATATTCAAACATAAAAGTCATCGAAAATCAATTACGATCAAGATTAAATTTTAAAGCGAAAAAACATTACCCTCTCAGCGAGACTGTGTCTATCAGTGGCTTCACCTCTTCTTGCTCTAACATGAATATAATCTTTAGGCGGTTCAGCAGCTTTCTGAGCTTGACCAACAGGAGCTTACTACCGACCAGAACTCATTTCTTGATCCATTTTCGAACCACCACCCGATTCGTCTTTCAAACCCGACACCTTCATTCTTTCCATTCAACTTATTCTGCAAATCCCATAAACACTTCTCAAACCCATCTTCACAACAACACAATCAATCCCAAATTTCAAACAAGATTTGAAATCACAACATCAAAACTCAACAACACACAAAGGGTTTAAAAAGAATTCAACAAATCAAACTATTAAACCTTCAATTTCATATCACAACATAAATTATAACTTAACAAAATTGGGGATTTTATAAAATTACCAAATCAATCGCACTACTTGTGGACACAATCTTCGACCTTCATCTTCAAAATTGGGATCCCTCCGCTTCCGGCCACCACCGCCGCTATACTCCGTCACCGTCGATTCATCATCTGGGTTATTATTATTGTTATTATTCGGGTCCCAACTGGGCAATTAGGGTTCCCACTTTGAGCCTAAATCCTCAATTCTACTGCCATTAAAGGGCCAGATCCAGTTAAACTGTAAGATGAAGGATTGGCTGCTGAGAATGAGCTCTCATTGATGATGGGTGGATCCATAAAGATCGAATTGGACACACACAATGTGTGTGTGAAGTTAGGTTGAAGATTTTTGATGTGGGTTTTGAGTGAGGTGATCTGGGTTGGTGCCAAAATTCGGCTTTTTTGTTGGGTGAACTGATGGGTTATTTAATAATTGGATCTTGCATATTATATGTAGAGAGAGAGAGAGAGAGAGGTGTAATTAATTATGGAATATACACAGAGGGAATGTGTAATAGAGGGAGAGGATGAAGTGTGCTGCACTTACGGCGCATTTTAAACAAGCTTAATTAAATGCCTAACAAAGCTCTCAACTTTGATTTATTTAGTTTTTTTATTATTAATTTTAGATGTTTATTAAGGGAGGTTAACGTACAATATTTACTAACGTACAAGTTTAGAATACAAAATTACGTATGTTATAAAACTCAAAACTCTAATTGCATAATAATCACGCATGTTGAAAAAACATAATCACGTATGGTTATGATTTTTCAACATGCGTGATCATGGTTTTTCAACTGCGTGAATAGGGTTTTTAGTTTTATAACGTGCATAATTTTATATTGTACGCTCGTACGTTAAGAAATATTATATTTTACACTTTCACTAGTTTCTTATTAGGAAGAAGACAAAATTACACAAATTGTCCTTTAGTTATCTATCAACTTTCATCCTCTTCTTTAAAATGCACACTCGATGTCCTTTACGACTAAATTAAGCACACTCCATGTCCTTTATCTAAACATATGTCCAAACCCTACGTTAACCTCTGCCATGTGCCCCTCATGTGAGGGGCAAAAACGACATTTTAAACCATTTCTCTTTAGTGGCGGATCCAGAAACTTTTTTCAGTGGGTTCGTTTTGGTAGATTCTCACTAACTTTTTTCAAATCATACAAGGTTCTCACTATTTTTTCCATTTTTGTTCTAATCCAAGTGGGCTCATGTTAACCCACAAAACAGGGCTGGATCCGCCACTGTTTCTCTTCCCAGACTTCATTTATACCAGACTTTAAACCCACTCCATCTTCTAAACCTAACATATCAAATTAGGGTTCTTCACAAACATATCAAATTAATGTTCCTCAAATCTATTCAAAGATGTTGTATTGCAGATGCGGAAGACAAGCGGTCATGAAAACTTCTTGGACAGACAAAAATCCAGGTAGGAGTTTTTACGGGTGTCCTGCACATTGTGGGTTTATTGCTTGGAGTGAAAGTGAGGTTTGCCCAAGATCAAAGGTGATTATCCCTGGATTGTTGAGGTCAAAGAATGAGGTTGAAATGCAGAACCAATATTTAGCCCGAAAGCTATAAAAAAGTTAAGATGAAGCAAAAAATCTAAGGAAAAAGCTTGTCAACAGCTGGATTTTCTTCTTTATTGTTGTAATTGTTTTTATACTTTTCTATTTCCAGTAAATTAGTGATTTTAGGGTATGAAATGCCGTGCTAATGCTTTTGTAATGTAAGGGTTGTTATATACTATGTGTAATGCACTTTGTTTTGTCTAATTTAAAGGTTTTAATTTTAGGGCTACAAATATTGAAATAATTGGTTGCATTGTAATGCATAATTGGCTGCAAATATTGAGCCATTCTGTTGCACTTTGGCTACAATATTACACGCGATTGTAATGCACTATCAGATGCAATATTGGCTCCACTTTGGCTACAAATTGGGTGCACTTTGGTTGCGATATAACAAGCAAATCTAATGCAATATTGGCTGCAATATTGTTGCACTTTGGTTGCAATATAGGCCGCAAATTGGCTGCACTTTGGTTGCGATAAAACAAGCAAATCTAATGCAATATTGTTGCACTTTAGCTGCAATATAGGACGCAAATTGGCTGCAATATAGGCTTTAAATTGGTTGCACTTTGATTACGATAAAACAAGCAAATCTAATGCAATATTGCTGCAATATTGCGCACTTTGGCTTCAATATAAGCTGCAAATTGGCAGCACTTTGGTTGCGATAAAACAAGCAAATCTAATGCAATATTGGCTACAATATTGTTGCACTTTGACTGCAAATTGGCAGCACTTTGGTTGCGATATAACAAACAACTCTAATGCAATATTGCTGCACTTTGCCTGCAATATTACTGCACTTTGGCTGCAATATTGGCTCCAATATGACAAGCGACTTTGGCTGCCTAACTGAACCAAACAACCTAACCTGCTACATTCATATATAGAATTGTAATGTTTAAATAGCCCATACATTGATTGAAGATAAAATCCATCCATACATATAAAAAGTTTTTAAACCAAAAGACATACTAAAAGACTACAGTAACATCCAAAACATGGTTTAAACCAACCAAAAGACAGTTTTAAGCCATACGAAGTACAGTAACATCCTAAAACTGTTCTTGTCCCTTGCAGGTCTTGCTATTATGCCTTAATTTGCCACACTTTGAACAAGTCTTTATAGTCCCCCTCTTTGAAAGTCTTCCACCTTTGGTTGCCTCTTCCAACTCAATTGTTGATTTCTTTCTAGCCTTTTTGGGCCTACCAATAGGCTTGTGATACTTGGTCCTGTCAGAATGCTTGGGATATTAGATCTTAGGCCACATTGTCCTGCCATTGATTTGATAAATCTTGAACCTATACACCTGCTTCAATCTCTTCATTGTGTAAACTGGATGAACATATGTCTCTGGCAGTTCTATTCCCCTACCACCATACATATTCTTGTTCCATATTGTAGCAACTACATGTTTACATGGCAACCCTATGATCTCCATTTTCTACAAGTACAAGATCTCCTTTTCAAATCCACCACAACACCAAAACTAGTTGGGCCCTTAACCTGATAATGGTCTTCTCCATTCCACATGACTGAACACCTACTTGCTTGATGTTTTATCTCTTCAAACTTTTTGTTACCATATGGTGTTAACAGTCCATCACAACCATCTTGAACTTTAAGTACATTCACAATTCTTCTCATCAAATACTCCCTGATGAACTCCAAAAGTGTGATAACAGGCTTGTCTCTTGCATCCAGTATCTTTGAATTAAAAACTTCACACGTGTTGTTTAATAATACATCTAAAGTGTCCTACCTGATAAATTTTCATTTAAAAATTAATTAATTAATGCTTATCGTTTAAGTGGGATGCAAAAAATCAATAGTATATCGCTTACCAAAGAAGTGTGATTTTGACCAATGTTTAGGATGGATGCTAGACAACCATATTTGTGCTTGAACATTGAGTGTTTTGAGTTCTTGCATGTTTTCTTCAAAGTACTCAACAGTTGATGATGTGGCCAATTTCCAAATCGTATCTTTGTATGCTTTTCCCTTAAATGTTATCTTCATATTCTCATGAATATGTCTTAGGCAGTACCTGTGTTCTACACATGGGAACACCTTCTGCATTGATGGGATATTGCCCTATTTTGAAACAATCAACATAAGTAATGGCAATCAACACATAAAAGCTAAATTTCACAAACAACAAAGTAATAATAGGAGTTACCTTTTGCCTGTCACTAATGAAGGTAAAGTATGAGTTATGATCCAAGTCTACATCATCACCAAGGCATTGGAGGAACCAGGTCCAAGAATCTAAATTCTCAGCCTCAACTATTGCATAGGATAGTGGATATATCCCATTGTTAGGGTCCACACCCACAACACTCAGAACCTGAAGGATAGGGACCCTTTATAAAAGCACCATCAAGACCCAATAATGGCCTACCAATAGCCTTAAACCCTTGCTTTAGTGAGCCCAACTATACATAAATTCTTCTGAACTTTCTAGTATTAGATCTTGGATCTGTGCATGGTTCTACCTCAATTTTAACTATAGTCCCTGATTTGTCTTCCTAAGTTCAGCATAATAATCCCTAAGAACACTATATTGTGCTTCATAATCACCATGTAGCTATGCAAGCGCTTTTTTTTTGCTCTAAAAGCTTTCACTTTAGAGACCTCTACCTGATACTTTCTATGAAACTGATCATGAAGTGCCTTTACAGGAATAGTTGGATTTTCCTCAATCTGCTCCATTAATTGTTTATAGAGATAAGTTGAAGTACAATGATAAACAAATCTGCTTTCAAGACACTTATGTTCAGTGACTAAGGTCTTCACCATCCAAGTCTCAAAATTTTTTCTTTGGATACCAAAATAATCCAAGGGCATTCCTTCTTTTGAGGGTCTGACTTATTCGCCCTCCGACCTACATTTTTGTCTTTAATGTTGTCTTTGCTACTACTAGCACCTTTAGAAGATGATTATACATTGTGTTCTTTTTCAAGATGACTTGTCACCTTGTTTTTTAATAGATTTCCTATTAGACTTGTCACCTTGTTTTCTAACAGTTTTCCCCTTAGACTTGGCACCACCAATATCAATTTGACTGTTTACCCAACTTCATCAACATGAAAGTTAGGTAATTGGCCCTTGCAAAAAACCCTAACTCTTGACAGATCATCCTTCACAATCCTAAGCTCCCTTCTTTTTTCCACTGCATGTTGTTTGATCAATTCCTTTACTTCCATTTGCTTCCAAACATCTGACCTAAGTGGAAGTTGTTATTGTTTTCAGACTCGCTCCTTAAAAACCTAAGCATATTCTTCCTGACACTTGACTCGTCTAAATCAGATTCACTACCACTATCTAATCTATTATTATCCAACACATCTTCATCATGGTTTTCAACAACTACATTGTTATTGTCCTCAACTCCATGATCAATGTTGAGCCTAAAATCCCTCATGTCTACCTCTACAACATCCTTCCCTGTATCATCACCTACAAAGTCACTATTACTTTCATCTTCATCATTCGTTTCATCTGAACTATGAACTTCATCATATATAAAAGTTGACTCAACAAAGTTTTCATTGTCATTGTTGATCATGTTTGTTTTATACCTAAGAAAGGATCAAATTCATTCATTAAATCTGAAAAGAAATTTGTACCTTCTTGTGCTTCCCTCTCTTCTACAGTAATACTTCCCTCGAAATCCTTTTGTGACTCACCACAGTATTCATCAACTTCTTCTTGTTGAATGTTTGTACGAGTACACAACCTCGAAATCCTTTTGTGACTTTCCATTTTCGTCCAACTCTCTGAATGGTTGAACTAGGGTTTTGTGGAGTATTAACTGTGAAATTGGTAATCAGTTTGAAGTTTAGAAAAAGGTCGTAGGTTTAATTATCTCTTATATATGAAGCATGTAAAGAGTTTTTGTGTAAAATGGTCTTTTTGCCCCTCACATGAGTGGCACATGACAGAAATTAACGGAGTTGATAAACGGTGTTAAGGTAAAGGACATGGAGTGTGCATTTTAAAGACAAAGGACAGATGATGAAAGTTGATAGATAACTAAAGGACAATTTGTGTAATTTTGTCTCGGAAGAAAGTCTATATTTTTTATTAATGGTAAATTTAGATCACTTCTGTCACATGTGATAATTATACGAGTTTTGATTTTTTTTTGTTTCTTTTATCTTATTTTTTATTTAAAAACATAACGTTACATAATTCCTAAATCTTAATTATTAACTATTTAATATCTTTTCAATTCAATACATGTAATACAAGGGTTTTAACCTAGTTTTCGTGCTAAGTTATTAAGTTATATATTGGATTATCTATACTTGTTAGAATGCATATAAAGATGATAAAAATTTTAATCATAGTTTTAAAAGTTTAAATTACAACTTTTAAAATATATGGTATAATCTTATAAAACATATATTGTTGACCTTTAAACAGTTTATCTTACAATTTTTAAAGGACAATAACTTTTCCAAACATTAATATTTTTTTTATAAGACAATCATTTTTATTCTCTTTAATTTGAGTATGATATTTCTATAGTTTTTTAATACAAAAAAATAACTTATTACGTAATTATCAGTATTAGTATTCTACGTCGCGTCGTGCGGGAATGACTTTAATGAACTTAAGAAATGAGTTATTCTAATTAGCTCTAATTAGCTTTTAAATAAGGGTTGAGTTATCCTACATGGTTGTAAGACCCTATCTTAAAATATTTAAATTTCTATTTATATTTCCGCATTTAAACGAGTAAAGGCGAATACACGTCACTACAAATTTTCGAGTTTATTAAAACTTCATCAACACTAAACATTTTGACATGTCGTTACTGATTAGTTCCTTAACATTAAAACCAAATGCGGAAGCTTGATCTTTGATCGTCTTCGGTTCTTCATTGAGTTTGATCGTCATCCGGATGTGCTTGCGATTACCCTAAACTGGAAATTTGCAATTATTAGTATTATAGCGAATTTCTGAAAGCATAACATAATCGAAATTGTTGCGTCGGCAACGGACGGTTGTACCATCGGCGACGGTACCTTCTGCAGCAGTTTTGCTGCAGATTTGTTTAATTGTCCCTTCGACCCGTTTCAAGTCCCGAACATCTAAAACACGACTCGAGACTTACGGTGACATGTTCATAAAACATTATTTCCTATTTCATTCAACAGTTGCCCAATGTAGGCTACGGCTAGCCACCGTAGCTTAAGGTGGGTTGCCGCAAGATTTTCCGTTTTTGCCGTTTTTGTTACGAAAACTTCCGTAACTTGTTACTTTTTCGTCCGTTTCTTATGAAGTTGGTTTCTAAATGTCCATAAAATGTTTTCTTACATCATTAACCCAAATTACAAATCCCAAATTCTTAATTCTTATGAATTAGGCATCCATTCATAGTTTATGCATATATTCATTTTGACCCGTTAAGAGATTTAAGCACTTAAGCTTAAATCTCACTTCCTCTTACCTTACTTCTCTTTTCCTTACGAAGATATCTATTTATTTTCCACCACAACTATACTTGTGATGGATTAGTTATACAAAATGATATATTTTCAAATTCTACCATTCGGTTTGACAATTTACGAAAAAGACCTGTTATGAGGCATTAAGCCAAAACGGCTTATACCATTTACTATTACACTACCTCAAGGGTGTACTTTCTTATTAAATTCATTTTTAAACTACCCTCAAAGGTCGTTTGGTTGATTTATCATTCAAGGGCGTTTTGGTCAAATTTTAGTCCTTTTTACGACGAAGGACATTTAAATGCATTTTTTTACCAAACAAGCATCTTTAACTCATATTCTATTAAATTTTCACTATGTTCCTAAGAACATAATGTCTAAAATTTAAATCACTAGATATACTCTCTTTAGGTAATCCAATATTCATTCATAACTCGTTTAACTCTCTTCGGACCTTAAATTCCTCAATAGAATTTAACCCATTACACGTACCTGACTCGAGTCATAGCTTTGACCCTTTAAATACCTACTAATTAATAGCGACACGAACCTTACACTATTTCCCTGTGAACACAAAACCCGATAAGCATTCATTAGATATTATTGTCAAATGGTGATTACCACACAAAACTCGCAAGGTTCGTTGTACGACCTATTAGTGTCAAGGTTGCAATACCGTTGCGCGTTGCGCGCAAGGTTTATTAGGCAACCTGTTGGTTCCAAGAATGGCGCCCGTTGAGGGTATGGTTGCTCTCGCAGGCGAAGAGTTTTTGGGACCATACCCCTCAAGAGATGGTATTTATTTACCACCTCACCATTTAATCCATTTCAATTTACGCCTTATGCTTTTTTAATTCGTTCAACCCATTACGGTTTACGCCATAGAATGCCCTTATTTTAGAGTTTAATATTTATTCGTCAAACTCATGACCGAATTACCATCTTACCCCTTCTTATTCCTTATGGTTTACACCATAAGGTAACTTTTCATAATTCCTTGTTTATTTGTCATTACATGACTATATTACTATTTTACCCCTTTTTTACCATCAATTATGGTTTAATACCATATTCACTTGTTCCGACCGGTACCAATTCACGTCAAAACTTGTATTTCAAAATCTCGTTCCGAATACCAATCACTTATTCTTAGTCAAATACATAAGTAAATTTACTATTTTAAGGATGTAAACGTTACTTACCTTGGATACGATTAAGCATTTTTCTCGCGTACTTAATCCGTTTGACCCGCTTTCTCCCAAGCTTCCACCTAGTTTGTCAAGCGTCAAACTATCATTCATCATTCGCAAGATGGTTAGATAGTCATCTTCTATTACGACTATCCCATTTTACGCATTTTATATCAAAATTACCATTTGATCTTATTATAGATCAGTTTGACTTTTAAAAGTCCACTATCTATTAACATATGTAAATGCGTAAATAGGTTCAACAAACTCATTTAGACATTTATCGATTACCCGGTGTGCGATATGTTTAAGCTACATTCTTATCTAAATTCCCAACCAAGTTCATGCCATTTCTTTCACTTGAACAAGTTCGAGCAATTGTTAACATCAAGTTAACTTAACTTTCGATTATCAATGCTAATTTATCCATTCATTGTACTAGAACTAAGGGTTTTCATCTTTATGTAACAACCCATTTCATCATATTATTAGACATTCATGCGAATACCTAATATAATCAAATTCTACGCACTAACTAGTAGACAACTTAATCTCAAACACCTATTAACATTGACATAGCATTAGTTTCATTATATCATACAAAACCCATTTCAAGTCATGTATGATTACTTACTCGAATCTCTAATTTGCTCAAGTATCTTACACACACATACAAGTATGATGATCCTAAACACTCCTACATTATAAATTTCATCATATAATAAAAAACCCACTTTATGTCATACATGAACACTTATTCAAATCACAAAATTGTTCAAGTATTTCACATCTATTTGAGAGTATGATGATTATACACATAATTTCATTATCAATTCCACCATACTAACAAAGTATTGAACTCAAGGTTATCACCTTCAAGTTCATTCACATATTTTTCATTACTAAAACATAATTTACAACATACCTCATGATCTCCAAGCCTAGATGATCACAATTGTATGTTCATGCATAAGATTTAACCATAATTCACCCTTCAATTTTGATGATTCTTGATCAACAAGGGTTTGCCCTTGTTGCACTCTCTAATGATCGATATACACACACACTAAGTGTGTGTATTATGTGTAAACTTCATGTTTTAATAAAATAATTTCTCTTTGTGGCAGCTTTGGTCCCTCAAGTTTAGTTTTGATTATAAATGAGACTACAACTCGTTGTCTTGTTATTTATATACATGTTATTAACTAGGTTAATTTGTTCCTAGTTAGTTTGTTTACGGGTTCACTTTTACCACTGACAGTCTTTTACTCGCTCTTTAATTTTAACGTGGTTTGATTACCAAACCCGTTTTTGGGGTGTTACAAGTCTAACCCCCTTAAAGAGGTTTCGTCCCCGAAACCTTTCTTACGTAGTTCCTTAGGTTCAACCCAATGGACTTGGTTTCATTTTCACCTAAGCGTTGCTCATATTTTAATTATTCAGAAATCTTACTAGAAGATGTGACAATGTCCTTTGGACTCCCAAATGGTGTCCGACTCCTTTCTGGCTCTTTTTCTTGATTGATATTTTGTATTTAAGGCATTTAATCTTTCGTTAAAGGTTGTTATATGCCTTGCCGCGTGCGCCTTTCTTGTGTAGGGCATTCTTGGCCATCAAATCCGATTAGCATTCCTCTTCATCATAATTCACTAGAGAGGTCACCATTTTGCTACTCATTGTATGAGTCAGTCATCATATTTTATTTCATGCTAATCATATAATGATAAGCATATTAAACAAGTTTAAAATTTAATTTAATCTTGACCATTCTTACCAGTTAGACTTATCAGTCATCGGTTACCTTATACCTTATAGTTTGGTTACGCTCATATTGCCTTCGCAAGGCTTTTTACAAACCTTCGAGACCCTAGTCCCATAGCTCGTGTAGCAAGATAATCATATACCATGTTATTTTGTTATTGGCCATGATTGCATCACGTCATGTTTAAGTTTATATTAATCTTTTCGTTTTCGAAGATTTTCTTTTCGAATTTATCATCTTGCACCTATTTGTGTCAAGACCTATTTCTTTTGATATTAATCATTTTCCAATTTCTCTCATTCTATTTATATTTGTTGAAACATTATTTCTAACTAATACTGAATTTTAATTTAATGTTTTCTCTTTAAGTCATGTCAATTAATCGTATCAAGTAATTGGTAACCAAATATTTCTTCTTTACTGTTCTTATTTTGTGCAGGGAAACGTAACCGGTTCCTCGCTTGGTCTAAATAATCCTTAAGCCCCTTTCACTTAGCTTTGTAGGCTATTTTTTTAGGCTTTCACCCTCTTCTTTTCTTTTACTTAGCCTCCAAAGGTGAGGTCTTTAATGCATCATTCCTCTTGATTCGTGATCCCAAGGTCATTTTGACCCCGTAGACCATTACACTATTTATAACCCGAAGGTCGTGGTGATCCTTTAGATCATCCCTTTACCCGTGTCGTTCTTTAAATATATTTGGTGTCAATTCACCTCTTTTATATTTGAAAGGAAAATCATTTACATTGTCCTTTCTTTATCCGCCAAATCATGGCTCTTTTTTTTTACCATGAAGGCTAATTTATTTTATTTCTATTATGGCCCTCAGACCATGTTTGATTCGGTTTGTTAACATTTTTGTTTTCTGTGATTCTGGGAGTCATTTATGAATCACATTCACTTGTCGGATCTATTAGTCGTTTCATCTCTATTGGGTGATGATCATTTGCGTCTAAACATGGCACAGGGTCAGATGGCATTGACCCTCGTCACCAACATCACAACTACCATCTTTAGTGGCAACCACAACATTTTGTGTAAGTTGCCCCAAACACTTATTCAGATCAGACACTGTCTGTAGGTAGCCGTGCTCGCCCGCACGATCGTAGTCCATGACTAGATCGTTTTTCGTTTGGACAATTCTTCCACCCTATGACTTCATATGTCATTTATGCATCAGTTTGTCTCACGTTTACCGCTATCGGTTTAAGTCTATATTTCTTTACAACCCATTACCTAGGTTCTATATCTTGATGTTTTAATGCTCCTGTTATTCGTTTTGCGTTTTCGTTTAAATTCATTCACGACCCTTTACACGGTTCATTAATATTTCGCGCTCCCATTATTCGGTTTGCGTCTACATTTATATTAACTCGTCCCGTCACCTGGGCTCATTATTTTTTTGCTTTAACGCTCCCGTTACCCGGTTTGCGTTTACATTAAAAATTCAATCAATATACTCCATTTGGTTCGTTTGATTTGTTCGTATGAAAATAATCACTTACGAGCGATCAAATCTAATTCTTTATTTAACCAGTTTGACTTATTCCTGTGAGATTCATCACTTATGAACTGTCAAACTTTATTCATTAATATCTTGAAACCCGTTTGACTTGTTCATGTGAAATCCATCACCTATGAACAATCAAACTTTATTTTTATTTGACCCGTTTGACTTGTTCATGTGAAATCCATCACTTATGAACAGCCAACCTTATTTTTCATTTGACCCGTTTGACTTGTTCGCGTGAAATCCATCACTTATGAACAGTGAAACCTTATTTTTCATTTAACCTGTTTGACTTGTTCGCGTGAAATCCATCACTTATGAACAGTCAAACCTTATTTTTCATTTAACCCGTTTGACTTGTTCGCGTGAAATCCATCACTTATGAACAGTCAAACCTTTTTATTATTATTATTTTTAATTTATCCAGAAGGATTTCTTTTTAACTCATTCCATTAGCATCGTCTTTACTACATTGGATGCATATGTGCTCATTATAATAAGTTCATGGTATCCTGTGTTTACTACTTACTTGCCAGAGTAAGCGATCAACATATGGTATGCGTGACCTTATTATAACTATCACACTACTTCCCATGTAAGTGAATCCTCGGTTCATTTCCATATTTCTGATTTTATTTGGCAAAACCTTGTTTAATTGTTATTTAACAATTATTAGTTTTTACCTTTTTATCTCAAAACATATAGAATGTTTTCCTTTTTATAAAACTTTTATGTAACCACATTTATCCATATGATCATTACTTTTTTCTCAATAAATCTTATTGAAAATTTTTACTTGGATGGTCACCCCATCCAAGATTTTAAATCTGAACCTTAATATTTATTATTATTATATCTTATTATTATTATTTATTATTATTATTCACAATTGTGAATGATGCGTATTTCCCGCCCAATTTCTCTTGGGAACATAATTATGGATGGGTATCCGGTCCAGTTTTCCCATGCTTTAATCTCGTATACAACTGTGGTTTATTACGTATTTGTTGCATACTATTGGTTATATAATAATTTAAAGTGTGCACCTGGGCGATATTTTCCTTCATAGGCTTTCATTGCCGTCCACCTTTATTTGGTATCATCATTTAGTTTAGGTCCTTAATGAGTATGCTCTACTTGTCATACTTCGGACCATTCTGTTATCATGTCGGTAGATCATTAGACGCCCGCCATCTTAATGCGAGCGTCCTTTCAACCAAAATGTTTACATTGATTAGTAACATTGGAAATTAATAAGCGCCCTTACTATAGTACAAGGCTATCTACAATACTTGTTAACACAAGTAATTCACTAGCTATACCGGTCTTTTAGCATTTTATTTGGGGTAACGTACGTTCACACGATAACCCTATGTGTTATTTACAAAACTTTAACTGTGCTAGACCGTTAAATATATGATAACTTACCGGATCGTGCGACCAAGCCTGAACCGAACACATTTGATCATTAACCTTGAGCTCTGATACCAACTTGTAAGACCCTATCTTAAAATATTTAAATTTCTATTTATTTTTTCGCATTTAAACGAGTAAATGCAAATACACATCACTACAATTTTCGAGTTTATTAAAACTTTATAAACACTAAACATTTTGACATGTCGTTACTGATTAGTTCCGTAACATTGAAAGCAAATGCGGAAGCTTGATCTTTGATCGTGTTAGGTTCTTCATTGAGTTTGATCGTCATTCGGATGTGCTTGTGATTACCCTAAACTGGAAATTTGCAATTATTAGTATTATAGCAAATTTCGGAAAGCATAACATAATCGACTTGATAAAAAAATCAATTCAGAAAATATAATTTTTGAGGTGGCGTCGAGGACGGCATATAGCCGCGTCGGCGACGCCATGCAGATTGTTGCGCCGAGTTAAGACTGCCGTAGGCATAGTTTAACGCGTCGAACAAAAGTGTTGCGTCGACAACTACCGGTTGTACCATCAGCGACGGTACCTTCTACAACAGTTTTGCTACAATTTGTTTAATGGTCCCTTCGACCCGTTTCAAGTTCCGAACATTTAAAACATGACTCGAGACTTACGGTGACATGTCCGTAAAAAACTATTTCCTATTTTCATTCAACTGTTGCCCATGTAGGCTACGGCTGGCCACCGTAGCTTAAGGTGGGCTGCCGCACGATTTTCCGTTTTTGTTATGAAAACTTCCGTAACTTGTTACATTTTCGTCCGTTTCTTATGAAACTGGTTTCTAAATATCCTTAAAATGTTTTCTTACATCATTAACCCAATTCCAAATCTGAATTCTTAATTCTTATGAATTACGCATCTATTCCTGGTTTATACGTATATTCATTTTGACCCGTTAAGAGATTTAAGCACTTAAGCTTAAATCTCACTTCCTCTTACCTTACTTCTCTTTTCCTTACTAAGATAGCTATTTATTTTCTACCACAACTATACTTGTGATGATTAGTTATACAAATTGATATATTTTCAAATTCTACCATTCGGTTTGACAATTTACGAAAAAGACCTGTTATGAGGCATTAAGCCAAAACGGCTTATACCATTTACTATTACACTACCGCAAGGGTGTACTTTCTTATTAATTCATTTTTAAACTACCCTCAAAGGTCGTTTGGTTGATTTATCATTCAAGGGCATTTTGGTCAAATTTTAGTCCTTTTTACGACGAAGGACATTTAAATGCACTTTTTGACCAAACAAGAATCTTTAACTCATATTCTATTAAATTTTCACTATGTTCCTAAGAACATAATGTCTAAAATTTAAATTACTAGATATTCCTCTCTTTAGGTAATCCAATATTCATTCATAACTCGTTTAACTCTCTTCGACCTTAAATTCCTCAATGAGAATTTGACCATTACACGTACCTGACTCGAGTCATAGCTTTGACCCGTTTAAATACCTACTAATAATAGCGACGCGAACCTTACACTATTTCCATGTGAACACAAAACTCGACAAGCGTTCATTAGATATTCTTGTCAAATGGTGATGACCACACCATTTGACCCATTTGGTCTAAATGACCATTTTATCATTATGAGATTGAAGAAACACCGTCTGAACGGAGAGGTATCCTCATCACGAGAGCTAATCTGCAAAACTAGCAATGCCGTTAGCCTCGTCACGAGAGAAAGGGGAGGGTGACCACACTCTGGCGTGAGAAAATTATTTGGTGATTGCAAGGTAATAAGCAAGTAAGTAGCAATAGTGAGTAAGCTCGTATGTTTCTGAATGTATGGTGGATAACCTTTTGGTATAATCTTTATTTTATAGCCGAAGATAGGTGTGTTTGAGAGATGGGCTGGTGGGCCTTGTGCCCAGCCCAGACGACCAGGGATATCCGTTTGTCCCTCTGAATTGATCATTAATGATCTCTGGCAGGAGGTGTGCTTTATCGGATGTTGAATGGAGCCACGTGTCATGGTAGTTGTCTCTGGTGTCAGACCTGTCATCAGCTGAAAGTGGAGAATGTGTGACAGTCACTGGCGTGAGTTTGGTTGGTGCGCAGTCTGTCCTCTGCATTACTGTTCATGCGATGCAGTCTGACACAACTTGTCGAGCGACCATTGGGTCACAGCTCTGCCGCTTTGTATCCTCGTATGTAGTCAACGCCTCTTTGTGCTTTTCCCTTCTGCGAGGTTTTCAGTGCTTTTCTGGGCATGCAGAGTTGTAGGGATTAAGCCCTTTTGTTCTCAAGACTATGAGTTGCTCTCATGTTTGTCTTATCCTTGTGCAAGGTTTTGGGACTTCGTAGCTAGAGGGTTGTTCGATCTGCGCAGGTCAACGGGCCTGTGCTTCTAGGTCTAACTTGTTGTTGCGCCAAGTACGCAAGGTTTTTGTGTTACCTGCTAGTGCCGGCCTGACTTGCCATTGCACAGTATGCACAAGGTTCATTGTGTGACATGGATTCCTGGTCTAACTTGCCGTTGCGCAGAGTGCACAAGGTTCGTTGTGTGACCTGCATTTCTAGGTCTAACTTGCCAGCTGCGCAGTGTGCGCAAGGTTCGTTGTGTGACCTGCATTTCTAGGTCTAACTTGCGTTGTGCAGTATGCGCAAGGTTCATTGTGCGACCTATTAGTGTCAAGGTTGCAATACTGTTGCGCGTTGCGCGCAAGGTTGATTAGGCAACCTGTTGGTTCCAAGAATGGCGCACCGTTACGCATTGCGTGCAAGGTTATTCTTGTAGTATGTTGTTGTTGAGGGCATGGTTCCTTTCGTACGCGCAGAGTTTTTGGGACCATACCCCTCCAAGTCCCCCAGTCCAGTGCAGCTCCTATGCGCATGTTGGAAAGTAGGTGGAGTGCTGGACTAGAAAATTCATGTGTGCGCGCATATTTTAGCAACGAGAATTCAATAAGGGATGGAGAAAACCTCTGTGTGAAGGAAACTCTGTTCATGATGAGGTCTTTGAAATTTGAATCTCCGTCATGCTGATGTTGCAGGCGGGTTGGTGAGAAAAAAAGGGTGCGCTGGAGGTGACGTTTGGCAGCTTTGGCATGCTGTCAATAGTGCAGCCTCTCTTTCATTAATGAATTGGCAGAGAAAGTGTCTGCACGCGTGCTTGATAACTTTCAGTTGCCACTTTCCTGACACGCGTCCTGCTCGGGTTGGTTGTTAATTCGTCGTGTGCTTCACAGTTTCCCATCGCATTAAATGCGATGTGTATAAATAGGGAACCGTCTAGGGTTTCCATTCACGCCTTCAAACTTTTCCTTTCAAATTCTTGAATTCTTCTCCGAGTTCTTGTGTTCTTGCTTTCTTGTTATCTATTGGCTAGGGTAGGGGTCCTGAGACCGCTTCCACAGCGAAGGCTTCGACCTCATTGCCGGTGATCAAGTGGAGCCAGACCCAGTTTCTAACGCTTGGTCTTCGGCTACCGGTTCCCCGTGAACTGGGATGCCCGGTTTCCATCGGAGGGTGAGACTGCTGCCGACGCTCCAGCCGGTTATATCACTATATTCTTTGATTTTTTTGCTGACGGTAAATTTCGGGTACCGGCCACCAAATTTTTTCTTCAAATTTTGGATTTTTACTGATTCCACATCTCCCAACTGAACCCAATGGGGATGTTGAGAATCAAACATTTTGAGTTTTTTTGCGGTCAATGGGTGTTACCCAAGCGTTGATCGGTTTAGGATTTTTTTTATCAACTCCATTGTTCCATGGGGTTTTATTCTTTCCAGCATCGCATTTAGGCGAAGAAAATTTTGCTCTATCCCCCCAAGTCTTTCCATGATGGAAAGAAAAATCTTTTTACATAAAGGCCGGTGTCTTACCCCTCCGGATGCACTTCGGGGGGTGGAGGATATCGCCGTAGAGACCGTCCCTATACCGTGGTGGAGTCCTGGTACAAGGACTTGAAGGAGATCCCGGCGGTCCAACTGCCTGAGAGGGCGTTGGTGGCGGCGTGTATGAGTTTAGTCTAGAAACCCAACCGCCGAGAGAGGCCCGTGGAGGGAGAAAAAAAGTAAGTACCTTTGTCTTCTTTTGCATTATTTCTTGATTACTCCTTGTGCGCAGACTAATTGTATGCGCTTTCTTTGCAGGGGTGGCATTGTATGTGGTGGCATTCCAAAGGAGCAGGGGCGTATTGAGAACATTGCCCTTGGCCTGGAGGAGCCCACCTGGTACGCGCATTTCCTTGGGAATTTTGAACTCCCAAGGAATGAAGATTTCGTGGCCCCCGCGCCTGCTGGTAAGTCTTCATATTTTCAAGTGTTTACATGTTTGCAGATCACTTATTGTGTTCGCCATTGTGCAGGCGCTTTAAAGAACTTGGGCATTGGCCCAGATCCAAAAATAAAAGGCGCGTGGGGCCCAGCGCGATGGCTGAGAAGATGGTGACTCAACCCAGGGCAGACCCGCCCAAAGGTATGTGTACTGTGCCAGATCATTGGAAAGACTATGTAGTAGTCTCTGACTCTTTGGGGGTCTTGTGCTTAGGTGTGAGGAAACCCAAGCCGGAGCCACGAGAGTCGGCGGACATTCCGGTTGCGGATCCAAACGATCTGATCGACGTGGAGTCGAGTCGGGAGCCCCCAAGAGAAAGAGGGCTCCCAAAAGTGATATCTCCGTGCAACCCTCCAAAAAGGCTGCGTGGAGGGTAATAGGGAAGCGCGGGAGTCTGGACGCGCTCCGCCAAACTTTCCCTAGGTAAACACCTTTTGACTTGTTTGTTACACCATTTTCCTTCCGGTTGTATTTGTCTAACTGTTTGTCTTCTTGCAGGTGAAGTGAGGCAGTTTTTGTTGCTCCCACCACTCCGGCCGCGCCTATTGATACTCTAATGCCCCCACATGTGGTTGAAAAAGCGCAGACGTTAAGCGCACAGGGTGGGGAGCCAACTGCTGGGGCGGAGGTGCAGGTGGAGGCTGAGGTCGTAGAGCCTGAGGTAGTGGTGGAGGAAGTTGTTGGTGAAGGTGTTGAGGCTGAGGGGGTTGAGATGGAACCGATGGTTATGGTTACCGATGGAGGTGGTTGAAGAAGATGCCCACAGGGGACTCATGGAGCAGAGCCGGTACCCGGGGTAAAGCCAGAGGATATGGTAGAAGCCCTTCCGCCGAAGGGTCCCCAATCCGCCGGACGAAACCCTGGGTGATTACTATTACAGGTCATATCATGAAGGTCGCGCTGAAGAAAATCCACACCCCTGTGTGGAAGCTGAAGAAATGAGATGACTTTTCTCACTGGCTGGCGTGCCGTGAGTGGTTTAAGGGTGCGCCCCCCAGCGAGGTGCGCACACGTGCGGAGCAGACCCATGATCAAACATACCGTGCTACCTCTAGGCAGCAGCTAGCTCCGCCTCCAACACGCACAAGATTATCAGGGAGTGGCGGAGCATGCACAAAGAACAGGCTAAATTTGAGGCAGCCCAAGCGATGTCATGGGTTGCGCAAAAATCTGAGCTGGAGGCTGAAAGGGCAAGGTTTACTAAGCCCAGCGGACCGAAGAATGGTTCGTGTTGGGGTGGAAGAAAAATTCGGAAGGCTCCGTGCCACCCTTGCGGAGGAGCGCAAGCGATGGAGGGAGGCCTGCGAAAGAGATAACAACGAGAAAAAATCTTTGAGAGATGAGATCGTGAGCCTGGCACCGAGGCTGCACGCTTGAAGGAGGAGAAGAAGGCAGCAATGCTGAGGCCGTGGAGGCTAGGGCGCACCGCGAGTGTAGTGAGCAAAAGGAGGTAAGAAATTTTCCCTTTATTATTTATGTTATATGATCAATAGGTTGTCATATTAACCTTGTTGTGCGTAACTAGGTTGGGCTTGCGCTGCTCTGAGGGCGTGAAGAAGGATTTTCAGGTGGCCTTGGTGGAAAAGGCCTAATTACAACGCAGGCACCTAGAGGATAAGGAGAGGCTACAATTGGCGGATGCCAAAGTGGGCGTGGGCGAGAAAAAACTTGAAGATTCTGAAGCCGCCCACGCCATCTCCTAGTCTCTAGTGGACTCGCTGGCCAACAACATGATGTGGATGCAATAGCATGGAGTTGTCAATGTAAGTACTCCATTTGTGTTTTGATTTGTCTTGATTCTAATCCTGCTTTCCTTGTATTGCAGATCGCAAACTCCATCCTTAATTCTGCGGAGTTGGACGGCACAGTGGCCAAGCTGATGATCACTACGCGCCATGACGGGTATGCGTAGGGCTATGCTGAGTGTGCACACCGTGTCATTCATGCGCTGGACGTACAATGGGACAACAGCCGCGCTTTCACTCGTGGAGTCGATACTGAAGCTGCCTTCTCCCAAGCTAAGCGGGAGTATGACCGTCTTCAACTCCCGGCTATGGATTTGGTGAGCGAGGCGCTCCAACATGATGACTACGTCGATCACTTAAAAGATATATTTCCGGATGAAGCCGAGGCCGCAGGGAGTGAAGATAAGGCTAGGATGCTGATTGTAATATCTTTAATGTAGCCTCTTGAATATAACTGCGCGTTGCGCACTGATGTATATATCTTTTATCTTGTAATTGAATGGCTGTTTTTCTTTCAAGTTACAATATTTGTGTGAAGAGAACGACTTTGTGTAGGTATAGCGAATAAAACTGGTAATGAACTCATCTATGAACATCCCTCCCATGCGCATGCAGTAGGTAGTGAATTTTGTTCATGGGTAATTGTGTACCATGGTGTTTTCGCATAGACCCAAAGTAGTTTCGCGCATTTGTAACAAAACATCTAGATAAAGAAATATATGTAACCATTGTCTTTATTAACAATAAGGCATAAGTAGCCATGTACAGAGTAGACAATAAGATAATAGGTTGTTAGTGTGCTGAGCAGATATTTGATTAAGCCTGGACATTTGAACATTTGATCACATGTAGCATCGCCTTAATGTGGTGTGCAACTTTTCTGATGGCTGCGCTTGTCACTGGGCCACCCTAGATCATATGATCAAAAGCTTGTTTCATCTTTTTATTACTCGGGTCCTCTCTACCGCGAGTAATTTGGCGCACTTCCTTGACCACATTTTGAAGTAAGTGGGTGAGCTTCCCACTTTTCAGCGCCTTCTCGATCTTCATGCACAAGGAGATGCAGTTATCAGTTGTGTCCGTGTATCTTTGTGATAATCGCAGAAAAGGTTAGGTCTTGACCTTTTTTGTTCTTCATCGGCAGCGGCTGCTTGAACTGGTGATCCTCCGTGTCTGAGCACCTCCGCCGGCGTTTTAGTCAATGGTGTCCATTGACGATCGCGATTATCTTGCTTGATTGCTCTCTAGGTAGCAATCTTATTTATGGTCGCGCGTGCGTCGACCGGTGAGTAGGGAGGGCTTTGGCTGAACTCTCTCCAACTCTTTTTATTCTTCCCAAAACTATTGCTCATGTCTTGGGGTATGGTAATGGGGTAGAGGAGGTTTGCTGGAGTTTAGGTTGCGCTCCGTCTGCGCGTATACCTTTGCTGCCGCCATCAGTTTCTCCCAGCTTTTTGGGAGGCCGGTAGTTCCCGACAAGACTTTGATTATCTCGACGCAGCGTACAATGTATTTGAACTGTGCACGAATAAATCTTCGTGCACATGTCCAATGACCTCTTTATTTAGCGGGTGATGAAGTCCTCAAGATTTTCATCATCACGCTACCAGATGTTCATGACGTCAGAGGAATCTCTGATGTACCGCCGTTGCTGGCTGAAATACGTCAGGAACTTGTCTTTCAGGTCGTTCCATGACGCAAGCTTACCGTGGGTAAGTTGTCAAACCATAGGCGCGCAGCCCTGTGAGAGTTTGAACAAACAAGTGACACCACATGGGCAGCGTCCAGCCTCCGATTAGTCCTGCGCCGGTGAACAACGCAGGTGATCATCTGGGTTTTTCAACCCATTGTACTTTCCCATGTTGGAGAGAAGTTTTGCGTGCTCTAATGGTGCGAGTGCTATCTCCTTTATGAATTTTGAGTGTTCGACTGCTTCAGCGGGCCTGTAGATAGTGTTATAATTGTACTCCGCCTCCTGGTTGTAAACAGCCTGTGACGCAGACTTGTAAGCAACATGATCTTTGGGTAGCCGGTGAAAGACACTGGCGCTACCACCCTCGCCATATGTTCGATCCTCCTCACGCTGGGTGTCCCGCCCCTCTAGAGGATGCGGGCCCAGCCTTGAGTGGATGTGCGCTCGCCTATGAGTGTGAGACTCATGTTTAGGCAGCGATTGGGAATACCCTGTCTCTCGTGTACGGAGTGTGATGGGATACTCACTCCAGCCAGTGAGTCATAGCTGAGTACTCGTGGTGCAGGCGAAGCATGCACGTGAGTTGTTGGTGGCTGCACCGCTTAGCAGATGTGTTGGTTTGTGCAAGAGTTGCGCATAGACGGCATTCAGAGCCGTTTGAGACTTGATGTACCAAGACATCGGAGTCTCACCCGGGGGTAAGACCGATGTGATTGGTACGAAGGGGTCTCCATTTGAACTCCGGGTTACCGGGATGCTCGCACGACCTGAGTCGTGATGAACACCAGCATTTCCGGAAGAACCTTCTTCCACTTGTCCGTCTGGTCGAGAGGCATGAACTGGGTTCTTGCCTTCCGCCCGAGGACCTCGTGGTGTGTTTGATGGGAAATCAGCCATTTGTATGTGAGGGTTGAGAAAAAACGAAATGAGGAACGATTTGAGAGTAAAAAAGCGGATGGCGCCAATGAAGAAACACCGGTTGAGCCGAGAGGTATTCGGAGATTATTTAGTTACAACCTAATATTTATGCATGAAAAGTTGTCTCTCGTTTGCTCTTCTGGGTGATCTCACTTCAAGCTAATCTCCAAAACTAACAATGCCGTTAGCCTCATCACGAGAGAAAGGGGGAGGGTGACCACACTCCGGCATGAGAACAAGTATTTGGTGATTGCGAAGGTAATAAGCAAGTAAGTAGCAAATAGTGAGTAAGCTCGTATGTTTCTGAATGTATGTGTGGATAACCTTGTGGTATAATCTTTATTTTATAGCGAATATAGGTGTGTTTGGGAGATGGGCTGATGGGACTTGGCCCGGCCCAGACGACCAGGGATATCCGTTCGTTCCTCTGCATTGATCAGTAATGATCTATGGCAGGAGGTGGCTTTGTCGGATGTTGAATGGAGCCACGTGTCATGGCAGTTGTCCCTGGTGTTAGACTTGTCATCAGCCGAAAATGGAGAATGTGTGACAGTCACTGGCATGAGTTTGGTTGGTGCACAGTCTGTCCTCTGCATTAATGTTCATGCGACGCAGTTGACACAACCTGCCGAGCGACCATTGGGTCACAGCTCTGCCACTTTGTACCCTCGTATGTAGTTAACCCCTCTTTGCGCTTTTCCCTTCTGCGAGGCTTTCAATGCTTTCTGCCCAGTGCAGAGTTGTAGGGATTAAGTCCTTTTGTTCTCAAGACTATGAGTTGCTCTCATGTTTGTCTTGTCCTTGTGAAGGTTTTGGGACTTCGTAGCTAGAGGGTTGTTCGATCCGCGCAGGGTTAAGGGGCCTGCGCTTCTAGGTCTAACTTACCGTTGGCCAAGTACGCAAGGTTCGTTGTGTGACCTGCTAGTGTCGGCCTAACTTTGTAGGTCCCTAGTCCGTATGGATCTTAACAGAGTCGTCGATCCAATCAGAGTGCGGAATCCCCTAGATCAGATTTCACAGAAACAAGAACACAAACACGAACAATTTCCTTCAAACAGTCTTCTATTGATTATCTAACATAAAGGTTTTTATGATCAATTCAAGACTCTCTAGAAATCTCCTCAGCCACTCTCTGTAGATTTCTCACACTCCTTTTCACACAGTGAAAACTCATTTTTGATTTTTTATTATTTTTTTTATGTTTTTGATTTTTGAAAAGCAGTAAATTTATTTACAGAACTATTTTTTATGGAAAAACGGTTATTCAGGATTCCTCATCCGTTGAGTTCGACTTAAATGTTCAAAGCGAGCCCTGCCAAATGCTTTTGTGTAAAGATCTGCCAGGTTATCTAGTGTGTCGACTTGATGTAGTTCAATTAATTTCTTTTCAGCACAATCCCGTATAAAAAGATGACGAATGTCAATATGTTTTGTGCGACTGTGTTTTACGGGATTGTTGGTGATTGAAATAGTGGCATTATTGTCTATCATAATAGGAGTACGAGTGAAATTCAAACCGTAATCACGCATTTGCTGTTGGATCCAGAGAGCCTGAGAGCAAAAGCTACCCGCAACAATATATTCAGCTTCACACGTTGAGGTAGACACGCAAGACTGCTTCTTGCATTGCCATGACACGAGCCTCCCTCCTAAGAACTGACAACCACCTGTGGTAGACTTCCTTGTAGATTTGCATCCTCCAAAGTCCGAATCAGTGAAAGCAACAAACTTCAAATCACTAGCAGCTGGATACCATAACTAAGTTTAGGTTTCCCCTTCAAGTAACGAAGAATCTGCTTCACCGCTTTCATGTGGGACTCCTTTGGATTCGCTTGATATCTGGCACAAAGATACACTGCGAACATGATGTCGGGTCATGAAGCAGTCAAGTACATCAGAGAACCAATCATTACCCTGTATTGAGTTGGATCAACATCCTCCGCACTCTCATGATCTGGACCAAGATTGTGATTCTCACATATAGGTGTATTGAAAGTAGGCAATCCTCCATTTTGAAACGAGACAAAATGTCATACACATACTTCTCTGATGTATAAACATCCCACACTTCTTCCGTTCAACTTGTAAACCCCAAAAGTAGGATAATTCACCATCGCACTCATCTCGAAATCTTGCTCTTCATTACTCTTCGAAATCATGACACATGTTCTCGTCAGATGACCCAAAAATGATGTCATCTACGTATACCTTACCAGCAGAAAGTCTTCCTTCTTCATTTGGATGAAAAGTGTACTGTCAATCTGACCTCTTTCGAAACCATGTTTTAACAAATGTGCTGACAGTGTCTCATACAACGCCCTAGGTGCCTGATGCAACCCATACAATGCCTTATCAAGTCGATAGACTCGATCTGGATAGTCTGGATCAGTAAACCCATCTGGTTGTGAGACATACACCACTTCTTGGACTTTCCCGTAAAGAAATGCACTCTTCACGTCAAGTTGGTAAACTCTGAAGCCCTTGAATGAAGCAAAAGCTAGAAACAAACGAATTGCTTCCAACCTTGCTACTGGTGCAAACAATTCATTGTAATCAATCCCTTCTTACTGATTGAACCTTTCACCACCAACCAGCCTTATTCCTTATCCGATCCCTCTGTTGTCTTTCTTGCACTTGAACACCCACTTGGTGCCTATTTCTTTCTCTCCTACAGGCAAGTCAACCAGCTCCCAAACTTTCAACTTCTTGAACTGAGCTAGTTCCTCTTGCATAGCTTCAACCCAACAATTGCCTTTTAGAGCCATATGAACATTCTTCGGATCCTATTGGGCAATAAAGCAGCTATACAAACACTCATGAACAACCAAGTCTTCTGAATCGAAGTAAACAAACATGAACCTTCGAGCACACCTCTTCTTGTCTCAACACCTGCAGCAGCATCACTAATGATGTTTTTCAACTAGATGATCTCTGTTTACACGTGTGGTAGCAATGGTGTCAACAACCAGATTATCTCCCAGATTAGATCCAACCTCCCCCTGAATGTTACATTAGCAAACGGATTAGTGAAGACCTCCCCATGAATAGGTTCAGACTCACTATCACTGGAGTCCTCTGGAGCTGCACTGGAAGAAGTTTCTAGAGCATCTGTCATCGATATACTCGATCCTCTGGAGCTGCACTGGAAGAAGTTTCAGACTCACTATCACTGGAGTCCTCTGAATTTTTGCTTATCTTTGTTTCGCACAATGGTGCAGGGTAATCCAAATAGTTCAAAGCCTTTTAAGTTTGGTTTTCGGTTAAACAATATTTTATGACATGTTTTGTTAAACCATTTAACCATCAAAACTTTGTTCTGGACATAACAAGCTGTGTTCACAGCTTCTCCCAGAAAAGAACTGGAAGCTTTGAATCAGATAGCATGGTCCTTGCGGCATTCAATCAACGTCATGTTTTTCCTCTCAGCGACTCCATTTGTTGAGTTGTATAAGGAGCAGAATATTGATGTTCAATTCCTTTGCGAAGACAATAGAGATCCAGAATCCGATTCTTGAACTTCCGTGCCATTATCACTCCTTATCCTCTTGATCCATGCATCATGGACATTTTCCAATTTTGTAAAAAGATCTATTAGATCTCCGTGTCTCATCTTTTGTACCTAAAAAGAAAACCCATGAATATCGTGAGTAATCATCTGTGACAACTAAACAATAGTACTTTCCACTAATGCTCCTTACGTTCACCGGACCGAATAGATCCATATGAAGTAATTCATAAGGGGCATCTATGGAATTTACTGTTTTAGATTTGTGAGGTTTCTTATGTTGTTTTCCCTTTTGACATGGAAGACATTTATCTTCCACGTGAAACCTCTGCACTGGCACCCCTTCCACTGAACCATTTTAATAATATAATTCATTTTTCGGTAGTGGATGTGGGCCATGCGTCTGTGCCACAGCAATAACTCAGCCTCAGATGCTTTTGATAGTAAACACGCCACCACAGTGGAGGAATCCTTAGCACCCATGTCCATGACATAAGTGTCGTTTCTCCTTGGCGCTCTCATCACTATCCAATCACCCGGTATCACCAAACCAGGTTTCAACACCAAAGCTTCAGACTTTGTAAAGTGGACCGAGTGACCCTTGTCGCAGACTAGAGACACGCTCATCAGATTGTGCTTCAGCTGCTCAACATAGTTACTTTGTCCAGTGTGATCTTCCCGTTAGTCACTTTTCCTCGACCGGTAATGTGCCCTCCTTTAGCTCCTGCAAAATTCACATAACCACCATCTATATTCTCAAACTCAGTCAACAGCCTCGCATCCCCTGTCATGTGCCTGGAGCAGCCACTATCAACATACCACAAGTTGATAATCCTCCTTAGCACCTCCTGCACCACCCAACAAAATTAGTTAGATTGGAGGACCCAAGCCTTAATGGTCTTGGGTCTTCCAAATTCATCAACCACGGGAACATCCATCCAATATCCATCACTCCTAAAGGAGTCTTGGATCTTAGACCTGTTGATGGAAATGGTTTTTGATTTCCATTAGGTCTGTGGTCCTGAGGTTTCCTAACCATGTTTGGACTTTGCGACCTTTGGAAATTATGATTTTGGTTCCATGAATTTTGATTATGATAATTTCTAAAGCCATCGTTATAAAATTTCGACTACCAACATTCTAGTATCGATTTTGATATTGACCTTGACTTTTGAAATTATTTGATCGACCATTAAAGTTATTCATTCGTGGTAAACTACTTTAGGTCTTTCATATCTGTCTGATGTAGATTCAGGCTGAAATCTTGTTGATTTCTTTGAAAAGGAGGAACTTGATGAGTTCCTTTTTCAGCGTTGCTTGGTAGGAGATATCCTTGGTGAGTTAACCTTCTTATCACCATCACCACTTTTTGCTGGTGATTTTTCTCTCAGTTTCTCACTTACCTGTGCTTCACTCTTTTTGTTAGGACAAGCAGCAAGCTACATGTCCCTTTTCGTGACATTTGAAGCACGACTTTCTAGCCGAAGACTTCTTAATTGAAGCCTCTTGCTTAGATTCATCAGTCGATGATGATGTTGATGATGATGATGCCTTTGAAAGATCTTGTTTAGTTTGCTTAACTTCTGATTTTTCTTTGTTTTTGTTCTTAGCAAACTGCATATTAGACTCTTTTGTAATAACAATGACCTCTTCTCTCATATCACTCCCTTTAACAAAATCAACCGTTTTAAACAAAAAATTGTTTTTGATTCTTAGGGTGTGTATTCTTTGTTTTCAAAACAGTGTCTCTGTTATTATCCTTCTTGGCATTCTCAGTCACATCAACATCCTCTGATGTGGAACTACCAGGTGTAGTTGATAAAAAGTCTGTAAGCTCTTCTTTATCTGGCAAGAAAGAATAGTCGTGACCAAGAGGTGGTGGAACTTCACTTAAACCTTCGAAGCCCACACATGTCTTGTCATTACTTTTCTTCAGGCCATTCATCATGTGTTTCATAACAAAAGATGATTCTCTGAATTGATTTAATTTCTTTTAAAGCTCAAAAATTTGAAGTTGTACTTCAGATAACTCTTTGCACTTTTCAGAAACCTCTTTTGTTTTCTCACTCATCGTATCATGAGCTATGTCAATAACTTGAAGTTTTTCATTAGATTTATTGGTGCATATTTGTGTCAACTTCACTTTGTAGTTCACGACACTTCAAACAAACAGAATTACCAGAGTTAGAACATACCTCGCCTGTTGATTTGCTTAGATCAGCCATGAAAGCATCAAAATCAGCAGCCATCTTCTTCTCTGTAGATTCTGTTCTCCATCAGCTTTCTCAGCTACCTTCCTTACTCTTCCTCAACATCAGCTTTCACTTCTTTATCAACAACTGGAGCTATCTCAGCCATAAACGCCTGTGAGGCATTGTTATCACTCTCCAGATGAACACTCCAATCATAAGAACCCTCTCTGGCAGTAGAAATCAGGGCCTTTGATCCAGTGTTGGTTGAGGCATTCATCTTGCTTGAACCATGACAAGGAGAATCTTGAAAGAATGAGTTAGAACGAGATTCAGTTTTTGGTCGTTGACATTCTTTAGCAAAATGCCCACACTCTTTCCAACGAACTTCCTTCCCCTTCTATTCATGTACCTCTTTACTCTTCTAGAGATCATGGCTATCTGCCATTGCAAATCCATCTCCTCTAGGTCATCAGGTCGATCTGATCATAATCTTCATCAAACGTAGCTGGATCAGATATTCTTCCTTGAATGTAGTCCTCGTAGGAAGCAACGAAAGAAGCAAGCAATGCTAGATGATCTTCAGCACTTTTGACACTCAAAGGCATAGACTTAGTATTGTTGTTACTATTACTTGATTGTTGTCTCTTAGCCCCTGACGAGCCTCCTTAAGCAGCAACAAAACATACTTCACCCTCAGCCTTGGTCACAATCAGCTCATTCTCACATGAAAGAAACGTAGTTGCAGTATCACTTGAAGCATTGTTGGAAGATGAAGGTGTAAGCCCTTTATATATCCCCAGATCTTGAACCTGATCATAACCCATTTCCTTCTTCTTCATATTGAGCTCGTAAGCTCTTAATTTTCCAACAACCTCTTCCAAGTCTTCCCTTTCATAATCAGCTTCACCCTTTGTCATCAAAGTATAAATATCCCACTTTGCAGGTAAAGCATCCAACAACTTATCATTTATCTCCACATCCGTGTATCCCTCTATGTCATAATTATCCATTTCTGACATCAGATGATAATATCTTGTGATAATATCCTCAAGGGACTTACTCCTCATGCCTTTAAATACAACAAATTGTTTCTTTAGCAGATCCACCTTGTTCTTCTTCACATCAGTATTGCCCTCATACCTCTTCTCTAGGGCATCCCACATCTTCTTCGACGTAGTATAACACGTGAAAGTATGTTTGATGCCATCAGGTAATGACATCTTTATAGCAGCTAAGGCTTTCTTCTCAGAGTCATACATCCTTTTCTCAGCTTCTAACATGTTCACATAATCAGTAACCCGTTGTCTGCCCTCAAAGTCATGAGTGGGGTTAGCATACCCATCTTGAATACAGATCCACATCCGTGTGTCCTGGTATTCAATAAATGTCTGAAACATATCCTTCCATGTAAGATAATTCTCTTCTTTTAGCATTTTTGAAGGTTTGTTTGTGGTGCCATCCTCGTGCTCCATTCTAAACAGCTCATTTAGGTTAGACATATTCGACATTTTTACCGAACCAGCTCGTTAAAAACGTTAAAACGTGTCCGAAATGAGTGATTACCAAATTATACTGTTAGACTCGTATCGACGATACGATTCTAATGATGTATATTATCTGATTATGATTTTTGAGATTTCTGTGCCTTTTTCTTTAAATCACACGAGTCTAACTGTGGAACCGGTTTGTCAAGATTGTTTGTGGATCAAATTCTATGTTCGAAAACGTTTAACCCCGGTTACGTCAGCTGGTTAACTTTCCACCTTTTTGTGTATAACTCGGAACAGTGTTAAATCCAGAACAGTAATTCTGATTGACAATCTGAGATGAAAATCCAGAACGGTAATCCGAATTACTAATCCGAAATGGTGATTCGGAATAGTGATCCGAGATGAAATCCGGAATGCACTATTCTGATCCGAAATGGAATCCGGAATAGAGTTTTCTGATCCGAGATGGAATCCGAAATACACTTCTGATCTGAAATTCAATCCGAAATGGAATCCGAGATGGGCTTTTCTAATCCGAAATGCAAGTTTTCCAGATCCAAATTGCAAGTCTGATGATCCGAAATGCAGATTCTGATCCGAAATTCAAGTCTTCAATCCGAAATACTTTTTTTCTGATCCAGAATGCAAGTCTT
Organism: Scalesia atractyloides; assembly: GCA_947069175.1. Taxonomy (NCBI): domain Eukaryota; kingdom Viridiplantae; phylum Streptophyta; class Magnoliopsida; order Asterales; family Asteraceae; genus Scalesia; species Scalesia atractyloides. The sequence goes on from CAMTDV010000029.1 coordinate 10,279,835, forward strand.
TAATCCGAAATGCCTGCTGTTAATCCGAAATCACTCCGAAACCCTAAAACAGCCGCCGAAACCCTAATTCAGTCGTCACAAACTCCAAAACAGCCTCCAAAACATCCAAAAACCCAAATTTTTCTGTTGTTACGATTCTGAACCGAGCAAAATGAAGAGCCGAATGCTCTGATACCAATTGTAGGTCCCATATTCCAATGGATCTTCATAGAATCGTCTATCTAATCTAGAGTGTGGAATCCCCTAGATTAGATTTCACAGAACAAGAACACGAACACGAACAATTTCCTTCAAATAGTCTTCTATTGATTATCTAACACAAAGGTTTACAAGCAATTCAAGACTCTCTCTTTCTACTCTCTCTGAACAACTAAATCAGCAAAACAATCAACAGAACCAGCAATACCAGCAACCTAAACCCAAATGCATACCTTCCTTCATATAGAGATAGGTTATGCAACTGGGCATAGGGTTTCCCTACATGGACTGCTAATGGGTCTAAAGCCCAAATCGCCTACCATGTGGTATTTAGTGTCTAGTTCAGCCCAATTACTTCTAATTCACTATTACAAAACTAAATCCGCTAACCGTTTATCATTTTACTAATTACAATATATCCAAAGACCAAATCTAATCTAGAGTGCGAAATCCCCTAGATTTGATTTCACAGAAACAAGAACACGAACACGAACAATTTCTTTCAAACAGTCTTCTATTGATTATCTAACACAAAGGTTTACAATCAATTCAAGGCTCTCTCTCTCTCTACTCTCTCTGAACAACTAAATCAGCAACACAATCAACAAAACCAACAATACCAGCAACCTAAACTCTAATGCAAACCTCCCTTTATATAGAGGTAGGTTATGCAACTGGACTAGGGTTTCCCTACATGGACTGCTAATGGGTCTAAAGATCAAAGGTTTTTAATCTTTTGATCTGTTGGTTCTATTCATGACAACAGCTTAGATTTGGTCTTTGGGTATCTAGTAATTAGTAAAATGATAAACGGTTAGCGGGTTTAGTTTTTTAATAATGAATTAGAAGTAATTGGGCTGAACTAGACATTAAATAGCACATGGTAGGCGATTTGGGCTTTAGACCCATTAGCAGTCCATGTAGGGAAACCCTAGCCCAGTTGCATAACCTATCTCCATATAAAGGCAGGTTTGCATCAGGGTTTAGGTTGCTGGTATTGCTGGTTCTGTTGATTGTGTTGCTGATTTAGTTGTTTAGAGAGAGTAGAGAAAGAGTCTTTAATTGATTGTAAACCTTTGTGTTAGATAATCAATATAAGACTGTTTGAAGGAAATTGTTCGTGCTCGTGTTCTTGTTTCTGTGAAATCTGATCTAGGGATTCCGCACTCTAGATTAGATAGACGATTCTGTGAAGATCCATTGGAATAGGGAACCTACAATTGGTATCAGAGCATTCGGCTCTTGATTTTGCTCGGTTCAGAATCGTATTAGCAGAAAAAGTTTGGTTTTTTGGACATTTTGGAGGCTGTTTTGAAGTTTGTGACGGCTGAAATAGGGTTTCGGCGGCTGTTTTAGGGTTTTCTACAGTGATTTCGGATTAACAGCAGGAATTTTGGATTGAAGGAAGGCATCTCGGATCCAAAGTGAAGCATTTCAGATTGCAGACTTGAATTTCGGATCCGAAATCTGCATTTTGGATCATCAGACTTGCAATTCGGATCTGAAAAACTTTCATTTCGGATCAGAAAAGTGCAATTCGATCAGAAAGCTCATCTTGGATTCCATTTCGGATTGAATTTTGGATCTGAAGTCTATTCCGGATTCCAGCTCGGATCAGAACTATTCCGGATTCCAGCTTGGATCAGAATAGTCTATTCCGGATTTCCATTTTGGATCAGAACAGAGCATTCCGGATTCATCTCGGATCATTATTCCGAATCATCATCTCGATTAGCAATTCAGATTTTTGTTCAGGATTCTCATCTCGGATTTACTATCTGAGTTACTGTTCCGGTTTTGACACTGTTCTGAGTTATATACAAAAGGTGGAAAGTTAACCAGCAGACGTAACCGGAGTTAAATGTTTTCGGACATAGAAATTGATCCATAAACAATCTTGATAAACCGGTTGCACGATTAAGCTCGTGTGATTTTTAGGAAGAAAAAAAAGGCACGAAAATTCTAAAAATCATAATCGGACAATATACATCATTAGAATCGTATCTTCGAGACGAGTCTAACAGTATAATTTGGTAACCACTCATTTCAGCACCACAAACAAACCTTCAAAAATGCTAAAAGTAGAGAATTATCTTACATGGAAGGACATGTTTCAGACATTTATTGAATACCAGGACACACGGATATGGATCTGTATTCAAGATGGGTATGCTAACTCCACTCATGACTTTGAGGGCAGACAACGGATTACTGATTATGTGAACATGTCAGAAGATGAGAAAAGGATGTATGACTCTGAGAAGAAATCCTTAGCTGCTATAAAGATGTCATTACCTGATGGCATCAAACATACTTTCAAGTGTTATACTACGTCGAAGAAGATGTGGAATGCCCTAGAGAAGAGGTATGAGGGCAATACTGATGTGAAGAAGAACAAGGTGGATCTGCTGAAGAAACAATTTGCTGTATTTAAAGGCATGAGGAGTGAGTCCCTTGAGGATATTATCACAAGATATTATCATCTGATGTCAGAAATGGATAATTATGACATAGAGGGATACACGGATGTGGAGATGAATGATAAGTTGTTGGATGCTTTACCTGCAAAGTGGGATATTTATACTTTGATGATAAAGGGTGAAGCTGATTATGAAAGGAAAGACTTGGAAGAGGTTGTTGGAAAATTAAGAGCTTATGAGCTCAGTATGAAGAAGAAGGAAACGGGTTATGATCAGGTTCAAGATCCGGGGATATATAAAGGGCTTACACCTTCATCTTCCAACAATGCTTCAAGTGATACTGCAACTGCGTTTCTTTCATGTGATAATGAGCAGATTGTGACCAATGCTGAGGTGAAGTATTTTTTGTTGCTGCTTAAGGAGGCTCGTCAGGGGCTAAGAGATAACAATCAAGTAATAGTAACAACAATACTAAGTCTATGCCTTTGAGTGTCAAAAGTGCTGAAGATCACCTGGCATTGCTTGCTTCTTTTGTTGCTTCCTACGAGAACTACATTCAAGGAAAAATATCTGATCCTGCTACTGATGAAGATTATGATCAGATTGACCCTGATGACCTAGAGGACATGGATTTACAATGGCAGATGGCCATGATCTCTAGAAGAGTAAAGAGGTTCATGAACAGAATGGGCAGGAAGTTCGTTGGAAAGAGTGTGGGCTTTGACAAGTCAAAAGTGAAGTGTTACAATTGTCATAACTATGGACATTTTGCTAGAGAATGTCAAAGACCAAAAACTGAATCTCGTTCTAATTCATCCTTTCAAATTCTCCTGGTCATGGTTCAAGCAACAGGAATGCGTCAACTAACACTGGATCAAAGGCCCTGATCTCTACTGCTAGAGAGGGTTCTTATGATTGGAGTGTTCATCTGGAGAGTGATAAAAATGCCTTACAGGCGTTCATGGCTGTGATAGCTCCATTGTTGATGAAGAAGTGAAAGCTGATGCTGAGGGAGAGCAACAGAAGGTAGCTGAGAAAGCTGATGGAGAACAGAATGCTACAGAGAAGAAGATGGCTGCTGATTTTGATGCTTTCATGGCTGATCTAAGCAAATCAACAGGGAGGTATGTTCTAACTCTGGTAGTTCTGTTTGTTTGAAGTGTCGTGAACTGCAAAGTGAAGTTGACACATTACAAAGCGAAACCAAAGTCTAGCTAATGAGCTCTCAAACCTAAAAGAATCAAACTTTTTCGTAAAACAAAATGAGTCACTATACTTGAAGAAAATTAAAGGTTATGAAGAAGAAATCAATATTCTAACCTGTAAGCTTAATGAAAAACTTCAAGTTATTGACTTAGCTCATGATACGATGAGTGAGAAAACAAAAGAGGTTCCTGAAAAGTGCAAAGAGTTGTCTGAAGCACAACTTAAAATTTGTGAGCTTGAAAAGAAATTAAATCAATTCAGAGATTCATCTTTTGTTATGAAACACATGATGAATGGCCTGAAGAAGAGTAATGACAAGACATGTGTGGGCTTCAAAGGTTTAAATGGAGTTCCACCACCTCTTGGTCACCACTATTCTTTCTTTCCAGATGAAGAAGAGCTTACAGACTTTGTGTCAACTACACCTGTAGTTCCACATCAGAGGATGTTGATGTGACTGAGAATGCCAAGAAGGATAATAACAGAGACACTGTTTTGAAAACAAAGAATACACACCCTAAGAATAAAAAACAATTTTTTGTTAAAAAGGTTGATTTTGTTAAAGGGAGTGATATGAGAGAAGAGATCACTGTTATTACAAAAGAGTCTAATGTGCAGTTTGCTAAGAACAAAAACAAAGAAACATAAGAAGTTGAGCAAACTAAACAAGATCCTTCAAAGGCTTCATCATCATCATCATCGACTGATGAATCTAAGCAAGAGGCTTCAATTAAGAAGTCTTCGGCTAGAAATTCGTGCTTCAAATGTCATGAAAAGGGACATGTAGCTAGCTGCTGTCCTAACAAAAAGAGTGAAGCACATGTAAGTAGAAACAGAGAGAAAAATCACCAGCAAAAAAGTGGTGATGGTGAGAAGAAGGTTAACTCACCAAGGATATCTCCTACCAAGCAACAGAGTGTATCTGTGGGTGTAGATAAGGCTGAAAAAGGAACTCACCAAGTTCCTCGTTTTCAAAGAAATCAACAAAGATTTCAGCCTGAATCTACATCAGGCAGATATGAAAGACCTAGAAGTAGTTCACCACGAATGAATAACTTTAATGGTCGATCAAATAATTTCAGAAGTCAAGGTCAATATCAAAATCGATACTAGAATGTTGGTAGTCAAATTTTTATAACGATGGCTTCAGAAATTATCATCATCGAAATTCATGAACCAAAATCATAATTTCCGAAGGTCGCAAAGTCCAAACATGGTTAGGAAACCTCAGGACCATAGACCTAGTGGAAATCAAAAGCCATTTCCATCAACAGGTCTAAGATCCAAGACTCCTGTTAGTGAGTGATGGATATTGGATGGATGTTCCCAGTGGTTGATGAATCTGGAAGACCCAAGACCATTAAGGCTTGGGTCCCCCAATCTAACTAATTTTGTTGGGTGGTGCAAGGAGCTGCTAAGGAGGATATCAACATTGTGGTATGTTGATAGTGGTTGCTCCAGGCACATGACGGGGGATGCGAGGCTGTTGAATGAGTTTGAGAATATAGATGGTGGTTATGTGAATTTTGCAAGTGCTAAAGGAGGGCAACATTACCGGTCGAGGAAAAGTGACTAACGGGAAGATCACACTGGACAAAGTGAACTATGTTGAGCAGCTGAAGCACAATCTGATGAGCGTGTCTCAAGTCTGCGACAAGGGTCACTCGGTCCACTTTACAAAGTCTGAAGCTTTGGTGTTGAAACCTGGTTTGGTGATACCGGATGATTGGATAGTGATGAGAGCCCAAGGAGAAACGACACTTATGTCATGGACATGGGTGCTAAGGTTTCTTCCAATGTGGTGGCGTGTTTACTATCAAAAGCATCTGAGGCTGAGTCATTGCTGTGGCACAAACGCATGGCCCACATCCACTACCGAAAAATGAATTATATTATTAAAAACGGTTCAGTGGAAGGGGTGCCAGTGCAGAGGTTTCACGTGGAAGATAAATATCTTCCATGTCAAAAGGGAAAACAACATAAGAAACCTCACAAATCTAAAACAATAAGTTCCATAGATGCCCCTTATGAATTACTTCATATGGATCTATCCGGTCGGTGAACGTAAGGAGCATAGGTGGAAAGTACTATTGTTTAGTTGTCACAGATGATTACTCACGATATTCATGGGTTTTCTTTTTAGGTACAAAAGATGAGACAACGGAGATGCTGATAGATCTTTTTACAAAATTGGAAAATGACCATGATGCACGGATCAAGAGGATAAGGAGTGATAATGGCATGGAGTTCAAGAATCGGATTCTGATCTCTATTGTCTTCGCAAAGGAATTGAACATCAATATTCTACTCCTTATACACCTCAACAGAATGGAGTCGTTGAGAGAAAAACAGGACGTTGATTGAAGCCGCAAGGACCATGCTATCTGATTCAAAGCTTCCAGATCTTTAATGGGGAAAGCTATGAACACATCTTGTTATGTCCTGAATCAAAGTTTTAACGGGAAAACGGTTAAACAAAACATGTCACAAACTATTGTTTAACCGAAAACCAAACTTAAAATGTTTTGAACCATTTGGATTACCTTGCTCCATTGTGCGAAACAAAGAAGGAAAAATTCGGTGAAGTAGCTGATGAGGGTTACTTTCTAGGCTACATGCCTGGAACACCGAATAAAAGGGTTTTTAATCTAAAAATTGGTAAAATTGAGGTGGTCTTTAACATGGAAATCACTAGTTATTCACCTCAACAATCAACGAGTGGTCTTCCTATAATATATGATTATGACAGTGTTTTTAAATCATTTAATATTCCTAATTTTTCTAATGCAGATGAGTCTCAGGAGATCCATAATGTGATAAGTGAAGATGGAGAATGTGACTTCATGCCTAGATCGAGTATATCGATGACAGATGCTCCAGAAACTTCTTCCAGTGCAGCTCCAGAGGACTCCAGTGATAGTGAGTCTGAACCTATTCAGGGGGAGGACTTCACTAATCCGTTTGCTAATGCTAACTTTCAGGGGGAGGTTGGATCTAATCTGGGAGATAATCTGGTTGTTGACACCATTGCTACTACACGTGTAAATAGAGATCATCCAGTTGAAAACATCATTAGTGATGCTGCTGCAGGTGTTCAGACAAGAAGAGGTGTGCTCGAAGGTTCCTGTTTGTTTACTTCGATTCAGAAGACTGGGTTGATTCATAAGTGTTTGTATAGCTGTTTTATTGCCTAAGGGAGCCGAAGAATGTTCATATGGCTCTAAAAGACAATTGTTGGGTTGAACTATGCAAGAGGAACTAGCTCAGTTCAAGAAGTTGAAAGTTTGGGAGCTGGTTGACTTGCCTGTAGGAGAGAAAGAAATAGGCACCAAGTGGGTGTTCAAGTGCAAGAAAGACAACCGAGGTATCGCGATAAGGAATAAGGCTTGGTTGGTGGTGAAAGGGTTCAATCAGTAAGAAGGGATTGATTACAATGAAGTGTTTGCACCAGTAGCAAGGTTGGAAGCAATTCGTTTGTTTCTAGCTTTTGCTTCATTCAAGGGCTTCAGAGTTTACCAACTTGACGTGAAGAGTGCATTTCTTTACGGGAAAGTCCAGAAGTGGTGTATGTCTCAGAACCAGACGGGTTTACTGATCCAGACTATCCAGATCGAGTCTATCGACTTGATAAGGCATTGTATGGGTTACATCAGGCACCTAGGGCGCGGTATAGACACTGTCAGCACATTTGTTAAAACATGGTTTCGAAAGAGGTCAGATTGACAGTACACTTTTCATCAAAGGGAAGAAGGAAGACTTTCTGCTGGTACAGGTATACGTAGATGACATAATTTTTGGGTCATATGACGAGAACATGTGTCATGATTTCAAAGAGGTAATGAAGAGCAAGTTTGAGATGAGTGCGATGGGTGAAGTATCCTACTTTTTGGGTTTACAAGTTGAACAGAAGAAGGGTGGGATGTTTATACATCAGACGAAGTATTTGTATGACATTTTGTCTCATTTCAAAATGGGGATTACGCTACTTTCAATACACCTATCTGTGAGAATCACAATCTTGGTCCAGATCATGAGAGTGTGGAGCATGTTGATCCAACTCAATACAGGGCAATGATTGGTTATTGATGTACTTGACTGCTTCAAGACCCGACATCATGTTCGCAGTGTATCTTTATGCCAGATATCAAGCGAATCCAAAGGAGTCCCACATGAAAGTGGTGAAGCAGATTCTTCGTTACTTGAAGGGGAAACCTAAACTTGGGTTATGGTATCCAGCTGCTAGTGATTTGAAGTTTGTTGCTTTCACTGATTCAGACTTTGGGGGATGCAAATCTACAAGGAAGTCTACCACAGGTGGTTGTCAGTTCTTAGGAGGGAGGCTCGTGTCATGGCAATGCAAGAAGCAGTCTTGCGTGTCTACCTCAACGTGTGAAGCTGAATATATTGCTACGGGTAGCTGTTGCTCTCAGGTTCTCTGGATCCAACAGCAGATGCGCGATTACGTTTGAATTTCACTCGTACTCCTATTATAATAGACAATAATGCCACTATTTCAATCACCAACAATCCCGTAAAACACAGTCGCACAAAACATATTGACATTCCCATCATCATTTTATATGGGATTTGCTGAAAAGAAATTAATTAAACTACTTTCAAGTCGACACACTAGATAAACTGGCAGATCTTTACACAAAAGCATTTAACAGGCCTTGCTTTAAACATTTAGTCGAACTCAACAGGATAGGAATCCTGAATAACCGTTTTCCATAAAAATAGTTCTGTAAATAAATTTACTGCTTTTCAAAAATAAAAAACATAAAAAAAATAATAGAAAATCAAAAATGGGTATTCACTGTGTGAAAAGGTGTATGAGAAATTACAGAGAGTGGCTGAGAGATTTCTAGAGAGTATTGTTAAAACCTTTATGTTAGATAATCAATAGAAACTGTTTGAAGGAAATTGTTCGTGTTCTTGTTTCTGTGAAATCTGATCTAGGGGATTCCGCACTCTAGATTGGATAGACGATTCTGTTAAGATCCATACGGACTAAGGGACCTACAATTGGTATCAGAGCATTCGGCTCTTGATTTTGCTCGGTTCAGAATCATAACAGAAAAAATTGGGTTTTTAGACGTTTTGGAGGCTGTTTTGGAGTTGTGACGGCTAAATTAGGGTTTCGGTGGCTGTTTTAGGGTTTCTGCAGTGATTTCGGATTAACAGCAGGCATTTCGGATTGAAGACTTTCATTCCTGGATAAAAAACAAAGTATTTCGGATTGAAGACTTAAATTTCGGATCAGAATCTGCATTTCGGATCATCAGACTTGCATTCGGATCTGGAAAACTTGCATTTCGGATTAGAAAAGCCCATCTCGGATTCCATTTCGGATTGAATTTCGGATCAGAAGTGTATTTCGGATTCCATCTCAGATAGAACTATTCCAGATTCCATCTCAGATCTGAAAAGTCTATTCCGGATTCCATTTCGGATCAGAACAGTGCATTCCAGATTTCATCTCGGATCACTATTCCGAATCACCATTTCGGATTAGTAATTCGGATTACTGTTCCGGATTTTCATCTCGGATTGTCAATCAGAATTACTGTTCCGGATTTGACACTGTTCTGAGTTATACACAAAAGGTGGAAAGTTAACCAGCTGACGTAATCGAAGTTAAACGTTTTCGGACATAGAATTTGATCCACAAACAATCTTGACAAACCGGTTGCACGGTTAGGCTCGTGTGATTTTTAGGGCAAAAAAAGGCACGAAATTTCTTAAAATCACTATCGTACAATATACATCATTAGAATCTATCGTCAAGATGAGTTTAATGGTACAATTTGGTAAACACACTTTTCGGACAAATTTTTGAACGTTTTTAACGGTACGGTTGCGGTAAAACACGAAGAAGGGCCAGAAGAGAGGTTAGATTTGGGTTTTGACACAGGTATACCAAAATCCATTTAAACTGATACTCTGTGTGGTGAAGATGGTCAGAATGAACAATAGCAGTGACTATATTACTATTTTACCCCTTTTACCATCAATTATGGTTTAATACCATATTCACTTGTTCCGCCCGTATCAATTCGCGTCGGAATTGTATTTCAAAATCTCGTTCCGAATACCAATCACTTATTCTTAGTCAAATACCATAAGTAAATTTACTATTTTAAGGATGTAAACGTTACTTACCTTGGATCCGATTAAGCATTTTTCTCGCGTACTTGATCCGTTTGACCCGCTTTCTCCCAAGCTTCCACCTAGCTTGTCAAGCGTCAAACTATCATTCATCATTCGCAAGATGGTTAGATTAGTCATCTTCTATTACGACTATCGCATTTTACGCATTTTATATCAAAATTACCATTTGATCTTATTATAGATCAGTTTCACTTTTAAAAGTCAACTATCTATTAACATATGTAAATGCGTAAATAGGTTCAACAAACTCATTTAGGCATTTAACGGTTACCCGGCATGCGATATGTTTAAGCTACCTTCTTATCTAAATTCCCAACCAAGTTCATTCCATTTCTTTCACTTGAACAAGTTCAGCAATTGTTAACATCAAGTTAACTTAACTTTCGATTGTCAATGCTAATATATCCATTCATTGTACTAGAACTAAGGGTTTTCATCTTTATGTAACAACCCATTTCATCATATTATTAGACATTCATGTGAATACCTAATATAATCAAATTCTACGCACTAACTAGTAGACACATAATCTCAAACACCTATTAACATTGACATAGCATCAGTTTCATTATATCATACAAAACCCAGTTCAAGTCATGTATGATTACTTACTCGAATCTCTAATTTTTTTTCAAGTATCTTACACATACATACAAGTATGATGATCATAAACACTCATACATTATCAATTTCATCATCTAATAAAAAACCCACTTTATGTCATACATGAACACTTATTCAAATCACAAAATTGTTCAAGTATTTCACATTTATTTGAGAGTATGATGATTATACACATAATTTCATTATCAATTCCACCATACTAACAAAGTATTGAACTCAAGGTTATCACCTTCAAGTTCATTCACATATTTTTCATTACTAAAACATAATTTACAACATACCTCATGATCTCCAAGCCTAGATGATCACAATTGTATGTTCCGCATAAGATTTAACCATAATTCACCCTTCAATTTTGATGATTCTTGATCAACAAGGGTTTGCCCTTGTTGCACTCTCTAATGATCGATATACGCACACACTAAGTGTGTGTATTATGTGTAAACTTTATGTTTTAATAAAATAAGTTTCCCTTTGTGGCAGCTTTGGTCCCTCAAGTTTAGTTTTGATTATAAATGAGACTACAACTCATTGTCTTGTTATTTATATACATGTTATTAACTAGGTTAATTTGTTCCTAGTTAGTTTGTTTACGGGTTCACTTTTACCATTGACGGTACCGCTCTTTAATTTTAACATGGTTTGATTACCAAACCCGTTTTCGGGTGTTACAACGGTCTTCTAAATCTTTGAAGGGTACAAGAAACAATGAATCGTAAAATATATCATAATATCGAGCAAATAATAACACAATGTCGAGAAATATAACACAATATCGTGGAAAAGGCACAATGAATCGCAAAAAAGACACAATGATGAAAATAAAAAACACAAGGATCTGAAGTAAAAATTTTAAAATCTACAATCTAAAAATTCAAAGGCGAAAACTTAAAATCTAAGATCATAGAATTCAATGAGACAGTTCCAATGCCGCTAGAATGAGTTCAATTAGAGTCTGTTTGATACTATTCCTATGACTTCCTAGTTTTAGGTGACTATACATTTGAACCCTTACCTTTAAAACAAATTATAAAGCAAATTTACTTGGATACGTGGATGCCAATAAATCCTTTTCATTAATTTGTATAATGTTCCATTATATATATGTGTGTTTTGATAGCATGCGAGCTTTAAATTTTGTAACGTGTCTATTTGAAAATGAACATGCAAAACGTATAATAACCTCTTAACGTGCATAATGTATGAAGTGGATTGTTGAAAATTACATATGTTCATTTTTTAAATACGTATGTTACAAAATTCAAATCCCACATGCCATCATACATGAAAATTATGCATGGGTTGGGTTAACCTTATTTACGCACGTTATTTTCATACTTTGTACCTTCGCACGTTAAAACTCATTTGTATTTAAAACTTTCAATATATATGTATATATATATATATACATATATATATATATATATATATATATATATATATATATATATATGGTTAGTCTAAAATGAAAACTTCTATGAGTTGCGAGAACTTAAAGAACTTGGCCAAAACGAAGGCTTTTTCCAAAAAAAAAAACCAAAAATCCTTTAAAAAAACATTTTTTCCAAAAAAATAGTTTTTGTAGATTTACACCACTATATAAAACACTTATGATGGGTGTAAACATTTTACAGTGTTGTAAAAAGACTAAAAACACCGCTCAGAATTTTTTTTCTTTCTTACAACTGTGTTTGTAACATTTTCATCTACGTGCAAACATAAAATTGTGGCAAAACTCGCATGGAAAGTCCGAGTAATCTAAGTTCTCACAGCTCGGAGGGGTTTTCTCTTGATCCGAAGACTATATATATATATATATTGTAACGCTTTGCATTTCTTTACTTTTCTTATTTAGAAGGTGTATTCGTATTTCTATTTTTAGGAAACTTGTAATCTTATCGTATTCGTATTTCTGTTCAATCTTGTAATCAAAGACTTTGATCATAATGGAATTCACTTTTATACTTATACATGTTACATACTTGTGTTATACGCTACAATCTTGAATACATGTTTAGACGCAAAAACCGACACTTGAAATACTTGAAATTATCAATTATACATGCATTATACTCATACATTACTTTCATGCACTTAGAATACCTAAACACATGCTTAATTATGAGTTTCTAGCAAAAATAATTGAATTACCAAACTCTAGGGGTCAAAGTGCAAATTCTTGAAAGTTTGGTAAATTCTGCAGGTGGTGCACGACCATGCAACTGAGGCGCATGGCCATGCGCACTACGATCTGCATGACTATGCACCTGATGTGCACCACCCTTCGATCCGCGATCCGCACAACCGTGCATTTGATCCACACGACCGTGCAAAATGACCAGACCTGACAGAATCTTTTAAAGCATGCGAATTTTGCATTTAACTCACCTTTCAACCATCCAAACGGCCAACTAACCCATTTAAAGCATAAACCCTAATACCACACTATAAATACAAGTCTTCCACACTCCCCAACCTTTTACACTCTCTCACTTCACTCTCAAGATCCCATAAATCCTCCAAGCTTTCAAGTGTTGGCATATTATACCTTTGCTCAAAACAATGAGTTTTGAGCACTTTCTTCTACTTTTCTTCATATTTTCTTGTACCAATCTACTTGGATGACCTTCAAGGATGTTATCCAAGATTCACCAAGGTGTAATCATGTGGTACATCATTTGCATAAGGCTCCAAAGTCATATTTACATTCTGATTTATAAAAACTTTTACAAACTCATATCCTTTAATTTTTCATCTTGTGGAATCTTGTTGTCCTCAATCAAACTCATGGTTGTAGGGCTTGTGCCAAACTTGTCCTCAATCAAACCCTCTAAACTTTATGTTTTGATAAGGTTCCAAGCAACCTTCAAGTGTGTGACCATCCAAGACTACCATTGCTCTTATGGTGGGTCTTGCATGTGTCTAAATGTGTGAACTATGGAAGCTCGGGATTTCCAACCTTGTTCTACTACATCACTTGATGTTTTCATGTAATCTACCACTAAAACTCGTTCAACTTTCATTAGAGTGACAAAGTGAGGACGCGTCCCCAAACGCTTACCATGTTCGAGATGCACGCACCTAGCTTGCTCACTTGGTTGTTCATAGTTTTAGTTGGCTAGTAGTTAGTTGTATCTTATCTTATTCATGACCAACCAAGTCATCAACTATGTTGGTGACTTTGTGCTTTAGTGAATCATACAATGAGATTTTCGAATCTCCATGCTTGACATACATGACTTACATGATATTACATGACGGACATATCATAACATATACTATAAACGTATAAATATATATATATATATATGATATATTTAACCGAATTTTTGATGTTAACCGGATTATGGTTATATGTCATGAACAAAGGTTACCATATCTTTGTTCTAAATTTCCTCGTTGATGATTCTATAGGTGAGTTAGACCCATGAAATCAGATGAAACTTAGTGTCGAAACGGGTGTTTAGACAAGATATTTATTTTCGCATACATATACTTTATTTATTTAAGTTCCGAATCCAAAATCTCCACAAACTCCAAATACTCACACACCTTCATTTCCCCCATGTAGGGTAGCTTCGGTGCTCCATCTCCACAACTTAACAACCTCGCGTTTAACTCCGAAAGCTTGCAAAACCGTGATTATACTCGATCTCATTTTCCGTTTTATACACTTTGGGTGCAATATGTACATTTACACAAAACACGAATCATGTTTAAACTTTTTATAATCACACTCTATCCATTAAAACATGATACTTGTATTATTCTTGTTATCGCACATTATCTATACTTGTGCCTATATTCTCGTTAACTTTGCTAGCCTACCTTAACAATTATAGCGCTTTAGGATTAACGCATCACCTTCTTGTGGTGTTGTTAATTAAACTATTTTACAACCTTGTCGCTTCAGCAACAATGGGATGCACGATTGCGGTACACTTTGGTTTGACATATGTCACACCCCGACCCGCAGCGGAAAAGGTGATCGGAGCATGATTGGGTTATCATCAAAGCTCATGACATTTATTTTAACGTTTCATATTCATTAATACACTTTAATGGAAAATTACAATCAATATTACAACATGTCCTAAATATCAATCTAGGCTTCATTGTTTTCTTCTAAGGCATTTCCTATGTTTTCCTTGCTTCATCCTGTTCACCTGTATCATGTGTAAAAAGGGTTTTTGGATCAACAAAAAGTTGGCGAGTGAATCCTATGGAAAACATTTGAACAAGTTTATTTAATTGATTATAAAATAAGTGCACAACCACACATGAGTAAAAATAGATGTAAACTTATTCACCAATCAATTTAATAATGAACAATACACACATGAACAATAATGGATCGTTTAGAGGCACGCGTTGCTCAACTCGTCTCTCACGAGGAACTGATGGGCCTAATGAATGAATTGCATAAACTTGACAATATAAAATACATAACTACAAACAATATAAACTCAATAATACACACATGAACAATAATGGATTTGTTTTGAGGCACGCGTTGCTCAACTCGTCTCCCACGAGGAACTGATGGGCTTAATGAATGACTTTCATATAAGTTGACAAAATGAAATACATAACCACAACAATATAAACAATCTAAGTTTAGATCACAATATGGTATGGCACAAGTTTAAATAAACGAGTTAATTATTTTGTGACACATGACACACCCCAAAACGTGTAATTAAAAAAGGGGGAGTTGTAAGATTCACTCACCTTGGGTGCGTTTGGTTGATAATGTTGAATGCACGTGAAGTTGGTTTTAACCACGAGTGAAACTAACCTAGATAAATAGCATTATGGTTCGGTAAGTAAACGGATTTTATTAATCCATTTTAGTAGGATTGTTGGGTGTATTTTTGTGAGTTTAAGGCTATTTTCTAACCTTAAAAATGTTATTTTTAAGTATTTTTAATTGATTTTTAATTAAAATAAATAAATAAAAATAATAAAAAAGTTGACTTTTTTGACCGTTGACCATTGACCATTGACTGTTGACTTTGACCGGTTCGTATGCGTGTATGTGTGCGCTGAGTGAGGCTCGAACCCGAGACCTCCCGTACGCGTGCACGCAGCTCTACCAACTGAGCTACGTGTCTAACCCGAAATATTTCTGTTTTTAATTATATTTATATATTAATTAGCTTAATCCGAAAATCAACTTATTTCTAAAAAGATTTTAATCAGTGACTCGGTGCGCTCCACAGGTCTCGAACCCGGGACCTGTGGTTTATGTTAACACACAGTCCACCGCTGGACTGTGTGTCCAACTTGTTAAATAAACTGATTTTTATTATATTTAAATACAAACTAAGTATTTTCATTTCTGACTTAAACAAAAAGTTTGATAATTGTCCGGACCGGTGCGGTAGTCCGGACTCGAACTCGTTACCTGTGTTATAACTGAAGTAACCGTCCAATCTCGCGAGATCTCCGGGATTTCCGACGAATGCATTTGGGCGCGCCGATTTTGAATTCGAGAATCATGATATGAATTAATTGATTCTAATAATTAACAAGAAATACAAGTGGCGCAGTGGTTTAAGGGTTGAGTGTTAAGTCTATTGTTGACCCGGCTGACTGACCCGGGTTCGAAACCCGGCAGAACCATTTTATTTTTATTTCATTATTTTTAACAGTTTTTCAAAAACAAATTATATATTCCAATATAATAATTAATTATGTATCGTTTAAAATTAATTTGGTCATTAAATACACCACGAAATTTTAAACTGATTGTTCGGTTAATAAACGGAGCGGGTTTGGTAAAATTCGTTTTTGACGGATGTTACAGTATCCCCTGCTTTTTAGAAATTTCGTCCCGAAATTTAAGTAGTGATATATTTGACTAAAAGAATGATGGTGTTTAGTTTGACAGTTACATACTTAGAAGAAAAGTAAGAGTTTAAATTTTTGTTTGAGGCGGTAACATCCCTTGTAAGGGTTAAGTACCCTATTACAGGAATCGCTTTTTGTTGCCTACTGTAAAAGTATTGATAAGCAGAGTTGATTCGCTAAATATGATATCATGCATAAGAGTTTGGATATGTTTGGAAGGATATGGTTATATCCTAAGGCAAAACTTCTAATACTACAACCTACATGGAACTTCTCATAACCATCTAACAATACTTCTGATCCTTTGACAAGAATACTTATATATAGGAAGTACCAGCGGCGTATCCACCATATTCTTGTCAAATTTTCATTGGTTTTATCAGTAAGTTATGATTGGTCCTATGATGTAACTCTAGAACATAAATAACACAACAACCAATATTTGAATCCACATTCTGATAGCATATAGGTTTGAATGGTGACAGTTCCTCTCTCGTTTGTTATGATGGAGAGGTTAGTTTATGTAGAAATAGAACACAGTCCAATTTCTTTAAATGGCGAGATGATATGAATGTAACACAAATTTCAACCAAGGCAATACTAAATCCTACATGGAACTTCTCATAACCGCCTGATAATGCCTCTGATCCTTTGGCAAGAATACTTATATATAGGAAGTACCAGCGGCGTATCCACCATATTCTTGTCAAATTTTCGTTGGTTTTATCCGCAAGTTATGATTAGTTACCAAGAAACAATTAAATCCTACATAGAACTTCTCATAACCGTCTGACAATGCCTCTGATCCTTTGACAAGAATACTTATATATAGGAAGTACCAGCGGCGTATCCACCATATTCTCGTCAAATTTTCATTGGTTTTATCAGTGAATTATGATTAGTCCTATATGACTCTACAACCAATACAACAAACACAAAATACTGAAAATGAAAAAAATGTCTGTGCGATCAAGGCTCAATCAAACGGAGCCGATCGTATTGCATGTACTGAAAATGAAAATGTCTGTGCGATCAAGGCTCAATCAAGCGGAGCCGATCGTATTGCATGTACTGAAAATAATAAATTTAATCTAAACAACAATCACACAAACAGCTTATACATGGAACCTCTCATAACCGCCTGATAATGCCTCCGATCCTTTGACAAGAATACTTATATATAGGAAGTACTAGCGGCGTATCCACCATATTCTCGTCAAATTCTCATTGACTTTATCCGCAAGTTATGATTAGTTCTATGTGACTCTACAACAAACACAACAACCACAAGATACTGATAATGAAAATGTCTGTGCGATCAAGGCTCAATCAAACGGAGCCGATCGTATTGCATGTACTGAAAATGAAATATGTCTGTGCTATCAAGGCTCAATCAAACGGAGCCGATCGTACGTGGGCACGCCGGGTTCACGCTCATAATGAAATGGGGAACATGCTCAACGCTCATAATGTAATGGGGAGCGGCGGCCTATGAAATTGCATGTACTGAAAATAATAAACAATAATTACTCAAACAGTTTACACATGGAACCTCTCATAACCGCCATACAATGCTTCTGACCCTTTGACAAGAATACTTATATATAGGAAGTACCAGCGGCGTATCCACCATATTCTTGTCAAAGTTTCATTGGCTTTATCCTTAAGTTATGATTGGTTCTATGTGATTCTAAAACATAAAGAAAAACAAAAAACTAAACGATTGGAGTTGAATCTGGATTTCGGTGAAGAGGACTAGTTGGGTATCTTCGTTTGGGCCGTCATTATCTTCGTCAGGATTGGCGTTGATGTTGAAAACTCTTCCTCTTGCTGGTGGCCTAGTGATTGGGTTTTCTTGGTTTACTTGGTTAACTGGGTTTGACTGAGCTTGAGTGTTGATGATGTTAACCAATCGAGGGCACGTGTTTCTAAAGTGGGTAGGGTCGCCACAATTGAAACAAGCTCGAACATATGGGAACATGGGGTATTGGGGTTGTTGATAGGTTTGGATCATGTTTTGAGTAGGGGGAGAGATTTGGTTTTGAAAGGTGCGGCAATCCTTGCTCAAATGACCATAGCGTCCACAAGTTGCACATAGTCGACAAGGTAAGGTAAGGGGATGGTGATAAAAAACAGTTGTTGCATCGAGGGTGAGGTCCAAGATATGGTTTCTTATTTGAGTAAGTTGAGTTGGGTGCCACTTGAGTGATGGGGATAGCTTGGATGGGTATGGCGTGTGAAATTGGTTGATTTCGGTGGATAGTAGCGAAAAGTTGCCCGTCTCTTTTTCTCTTAGAATTGGGTTGAGAAGGGGATTCGGTTTGGGTGTAGTCGGAGGTTTCAGTCGATGCTTTATCCTTCTTCTTCTCCTCCTTGAAGTCTTTGTTCCGGATTCGGTTCTCGGTGAGCTCTGTAGCTAACTCCATTGCTGCTTCCAAAGTTGCAGGCGTGGTACTTATTACAGAGTCTTGAATCTTTGACGGAAGACCTCGAATGTAGTGCTCGATAAACCGGTAGAGGGGAGTGAACAAGTTGGGAACCATCTGATGTAACTCGAGGAATCTTTTGTTGTATGTGGGGTGGCCTCCTTCCTTTTGCTTCAATGAATAAAATTCATCTTCTAATTTCTTGATTTCACTCCTTGGGCAAAATCGTCTGGTCATTTCCTTCAATTCATTCCAAGTTAAAGTCATAACATCTTCAACACCTCGTTTGGTCTTCTCTGTATTCCACCAAGTAAGTGCTATTCCATATAAACGACCGGTAGCATATTGCACTTTGCGGTCATCAGGGCAATCGCAGTTTAGAAAAGTGTTCTCCATCTCTTCAAACCAATGGAGGAGAGCGGTGACTCCTTCAGTCCCTTTGTATTTTGGAGGGTCGCATGATTTGAAATGCTTGTAGGTGCATTTAGTGGTATTTGGGGGAGGGTTGATAACGTGTTGATCTTCTTGATTGACAGGATTAGCGGTAAGTGCTTGTTGGACTTGGATAACAATGTTGGGTATTACGGCAGCCATTTGTTGAGCGATTAGGGCAGCCATGCGTTCGCGGGCTTTTCCTGCTCTCATCTTCCTACGGGCGTGGTTAGAAGACATTTACAAGGAATACATGTCAAGAGTATGAGTTGGATGCTTTTGGGATCATGGGTCGCACTTAGGAATGAACATTCATAAAGTAATTATAGAAAAATAAATCTACTACATCCATAGGATGTCTTGGGCTTTGCTCGTCATTAGGCCCTACATGCCGCCATACTTCACCTTCGTAATCATGTGGGCCCCCATGAATACCGGGTTTTTCATATGGTTCGCATGTGTTAGCCTGGTTACGTACACTAAAACCCGGAGAAAATCGAGAAATATGTATATAACGTGTGATATTCGGAATGTGTCCAGGTGTAGACACGGTGACACCTCAAAGTGGGGTTAGTTCAAACGACGTTTGGTGTGGCATGCTTTGGCCTAATAGGTCCTTCGTACTCTCATCGTTAGTCCCCAGGTAGGCAAACTGATCAGTTATATTGGATTTATACGAATGCCAACCTAGACAGGACGTTCCGACTAACGGTACTTGTACCCTTCCAGTTACTACATGCCCGTCGCAGAACTTACTTTGATGAGATTTGAAAATTGCAACAAAATCTTTGAATAATGAGAGTATGAAAATGATTTGAATATATGAACATTGAAATATGTATAATGAATGTGTATGTGAGTATGTATGTTTGACTGTAAGTATAAACAGATATGAAACAAATAAATAACATAAGTTTGTATGTAACCACCTAATCAATTAAAATTTAGGCAGACTATAGTATAGGCTCTAAGGGTCTAATAACCTATCCTATATCCCTATAGTCATGGCTCTGATACCAATCTGTCACACCCCGACCCGCAGCGGAAAAGGTGATCGGGGCATGATTGGGTTATCATCAAAGCTCATGACATTTATTTTAACGTTTCATATTCATTAATACACTTTAATGGAAAATTACAATCAATATTACAACATGTCCTAAATATCAATCTAGGCTTCATTGTTTTCTTCTAAGGCATTTCCTATGTTTTCCTTGCTTCATCCTGTTCACCTGTATCATGTGTAAAAAGGGTTTTTGGATCAACAAAAAGTTGGCGAGTGAATCCTATGGAAAACATTTGAACAAGTTTATTTAATTGATTATAAAATAAGTGCACAACCACACATGAGTAAAAATAGATGTAAACTTATTCACCAATCAATTTAATAATAAACAATACACACATGAACAATAATGGATCGTTTAGAGGCACGCGTTGCTCAACTCGTCTCTCACGAGGAACTGATGGGCCTAATGAATGAATTGCATAAACTTGACAATATAAAATACATAACTACAAACAATATAAACTCAATAATACACACATGAACAATAATGGATTTGTTTTGAGGCACGCGTTGCTCAACTCGTCTCCCACGAGGAACTGATGGGCTTAATGAATGACTTTCATATAAGTTGACAAAATGAAATACATAACCACAACAATATAAACAATCTAAGTTTAGATCACAATATGGTATGGCACAAGTTTAAATAAACGAGTTAATTATTTTGTGACACATGACACACCCCAAAACATGTAATTAAAAAAGGGGGAGTTGTAAGATTCACTCACCTTGGGTGCGTTTGGTTGATAATGTTGAATGCACGCGAAGTTGGTTTTAACCACGAGTGAAACTAACCTAGATAAATAGCATTATGGTTCGGTAAGTAAACGGATTTTATTAATCCATTTTAGTAGGATTGTTTGGTGTATTTTTGTGAGTTTAAGGCTATTTTCTAACCTTAAAAATGTTATTTTTAAATATTTTTAATTGATTTTTAATTAAAATAAATAAATAAAAATAATAAAAAAGTTGACTTTTTTGACCGTTGACCGTTGACCATTGACCATTGACTGTTGACTTTGACCGGTTCGTATGCGTGTATGTGTGCGCTGAGTGAGGCTCGAACCCGAGACCTCCCGTACGCGTGCACGCAGCTCTACCAACTGAGCTACGTGTCTAACCCGAAATATTTCTGTTTTTAATTATATTTATATATTAATTAGCTTAATCCGAAAATCAACTTATTTCTAAAAAGATTTTAATCAGTGACTCGGTGCGCTCCACAGGTCTCGAACCCGGGACCTGTGGTTTATGTTAACACACAGTCCACCGCTGGACTGTGTGTCCAACTTGTTAAATAAACTGATTTTTATTATACTTAAATACAAACTAAGTATTTTCATTTCTGACTTAAATAAAAAGTTTGATAATTGTCCGGACCGGTGCGGTAGTCCGGACTCGAACTCGTGACCTGTGTTTTAAATGCGCACACAGTCCACCGCTGGAGACTGTGTGTCTATCTTGGTTATTATTCCGGTTTTTATTAAACTTAACATCTTGCGCCTTGACTCCGGTTCGGTTAAAAAAAGGACATTTTTATTAAGGCAAGCATGTGTGGGACAAGATTCGAACTCGAGACGTAAGCGTGTTTAATGTGCACACAGTCCACCACTGGACTGTGTGTCTAACCCGAGTTATTTCTTGATTTAAATTAAACTTATATGTTACCGAAACTTCGTCTACTTCGTCAGTCTTAACCAGAAACGATGACTGACTGGTTCGAAGTTTTAATCATGTTCGTTAGTGTCTGGTGGTTAATTACATGTGAGATATATAAAAAGAATGAAAGATTTAAGCGTAAGGTATACCGACTGGACTTCTCTGTTTCTCCGGCAGAACTCCGGTGACAGCAAAAGATTCCGGCGTCGTGTGTCTTGCGGCAGAGAGTCTTCAGCAAGCTTGAAAAGGATGTGGGTGACTTCGGTATAAGCTCAGGGGGTTCAGTAAGGCTCAGAAGTGAAAGGCTCGGTTTTCCGGCGAGGTGCAGAACTTTTCCGGCGAGTGGAATTACGTCGGGTAAAGGTGCGGTTTTGAGCGAAAAAGCTTGCAGAGGTTTGAGGGGGTATTTATAAGGCAGGTCATCGATGAATTTGGTCCGATTTCCGACTTGATTCGTCGGTTAGAAATTCTCCGGCGGTTATAGCTGGTGTCGCGGACTCAGGCGTCGGTTATAACCGATGCAGTGTTTAAGGTTTACGTTATAACTGAAGTAACCGTCCAATCTCGCGAGATCGCCGGGATTTCCGACGACTGCATTTGGGCGCGCCGATTTTGAATTCGAGAATCATGATATGAATTAATTGATTCTAATAATTAACAAGAAATACAAGTGGCGCAGTGGTTTAAGGGTTGAGTGTTAAGTCTGTTGTTGACCCGGCTGACTGACCCGGGTTCGAAACCCGGCAGAACCATTTTATTTTTATTTCATTATTTTTAACAGTTTTTCAAAAACAAATTATATATTCCAATATAATAATTAATTATGTATCGTTTAAAATTAATTTGGGCATTAAATACGCCACGAAATTTTAAACTGATTGTTCGGTTAATAAACGGAGCGGGTTTGGTAAAATCTGTTTTTGACGGATGTTACAACATATAGTTGACACTTGTTATATGAAATTTGCCATGTTGGATATGAGACAACTTTTAAATCATGATTAAGCTATGTATCAAACTTGTATACTCGCCAACTTTTGTTGATCATTATTTTAATACATGTTGTAGGAAACTTGTTGATGACGAATAAGAATGTTACTTAGTGTGGTTTTAGATACACACCTAAATTTAAACTTATGTACTTGTATCGTATTGTTTCATGTTTGCACTTGTTGTATTTCTCCTTTCAAACAATGTATTTCCCATTTAGTATTAATAAAATTTTAATTATTAAATTATTGTCACAAATAGTTGTTATGAAGTCTCTTGCAATCTCATATTCGTCCCGCCATGATGTTTTCGCCATCGGTTAGGGTGTGACATATATACACACACACACATAGGGCATTTATAGAGGAAAGATCTATATGAATTTAAAAACTCAAGAAACACAATCCATGGACACAATTTTGCCACGTGTTACAACTTTTTTCAGAATTTTGACGTGTAACAGCTTTTGTCAGGAGAGAGAAAGTTAGTATGTTACACATTTTTCATCGTTTACATAGTTGTAACATCACATGTTACATTTTTTTTTGGTATTCAACAACAAATTTGCATGTTTTACGAAATGTAACAATTACGAACTTAAATTTCATGATTTTTTAATGTGCAATACATATAAAAAAAATGTTGCACGTTTTTATAGGAAAAAATTAATGTAACAAACAACCCTGTTACATGTTAGTGGGGATTAGACAGAAAAGTGAAAAAGCAAAAATCTGTTATACGTACTTTTGTCAGTCTGTAACATGTTTCTGACAAGTTACTTTTTGTAACATGCAACCTCGACCACATGATTTTTGGATGGATGTAGGAGATTGAGTTTGTTGAGTTTTTTGAACACATAAGGATTTTCTTACTGTCACTTTCCAATATCTAGATTATATTATATGCATGAGTGAGGGACATTTTAAGATACCAAAAAAATAAGAACTTTTTCCCTCATAATGTATAAATACACCTCTAAAATGAGGCTAAATTGGTCTTTTAAACAATAATTATATTTTAGCACCTCATCTTATTACACTTAAATCCCTAAATTTTTACATAATCATGGGTAATTAGTTACACTTTTCTCCCTCCACAACAAAATTATGATTCTTTTACGTATTCTTGTCATATTTTATATGTAACATTTGTCAAAAACGGGTTTCTAAAACCCACTCCGTTTTGTAATCGAATATCAAGTTTTAAATGTCACGTTGTGTATTTATGGTTATTTTGATTTTTAATAATACATAATTAATAAACAAACTAAACTATAAAAATTATTTTTGATAAAAAGTGAAAACAAAATAAATAAAAATAAAATGTTGCTGCCGGGACTCGAACCCGGGTCAGCCGGAATCTAAATCCAAAGACTTAACACACACCCACATCACCACTCCGCCACTTGTTTGTTTTCTGTCGACTTAGGGAAACAAATAACTCTTATACACAAACCTAGTTAAACCGGTTGCGCCACTGAGAAACCGAAATCAGCAATTCAACCGTCTAATCGTTTGATTAATCGCACATTCAGGTTTATAACCGATGCACCGACGATTTTAATCAATTCAGATTTGAATGAACTTCAATTTTGATCATCATCGGTTTTTATAACCGAAAATAATCAAAGTCCAAATTACTTCAATCAAGACCCCTCTCGCGACTCAGAAACATCATACCAACTCTCCATTTCATTTTCGTCACACATTCGGTCCATCAGAACGCTTAAATCAACTCGCAGGAAATTTCTGCAAGTTCGCCGGAAAACCGTATTCATCATCAAAACGGTAATTCTTTCAATACCGTCGTAGTCTAACAATTGTTAAGCTATTTCTAACTTAAACCTTTCAATTGAAATCGAATTCAGACACCGTTATCAGATAATTCCAGTTCGCCGGAAAATTTCTGGAAATCGTTATCTTCGTCTGTGAAACGGTAAGGACCTTCAAACACACTTTTAACGTTTGTTTATCACTTCAATTCCACGATTGGCTAATCAAAACGGTTAATTGTTTTGTTCTGTGATAAATCATTCCTACGGTATGTTACTTCCAACACCGTCTTTGCCATTTCATTTTAGCCTTAAGAATGATTGTTAATCGTAAAAACAAGAAAACGGATTAGTAACACCGTCGGCTGTAATTTGAGTGAAGAAGACGAAGATAGTTAAGTTATAAGTATAATTAAAATTGGTATTTTAAACGGGTTAGACACACAGTCCAGCGGTGGAGTGTGTGCAAATGATACGCGCATGTCACGAGTTCGATCCCTGATAGACGCACCCTCTATGTAATAAAAAGCCTTTTTGATTAAGGCTAAACCGGGTTAACTCTGTTAGTTGTTAAGTATAATAAAAACCGAAATATTAACCAGGTTAGACACACAGTCCAGCGGTGGACTGTGTGCAACACTAACTCGCACGTCACGCGTTCGAGTCTGGTTAACAGCACCGGTTCGATGATTTAAAATCTTTTTAAAAACAAATGAATTTTGAATAAATCGAATTAGTATATAAATATAATTAAAAACAAGATTATTTCGGGTTAGACACGTAGCTCAGTTGGTAGAGCTGCGTGCACGCGTACGGGAGGTCTCGGGTTCGAGTCTCACCCAGCGCATACTTGCACACTGACCGAACCGGTCAACAGGTCAACAAGTCAATGGTCAACGGTCAACGAAAAAATAAACAATTTTTTTTATATTTTTATTTATTTAATTTAATTTAAAAATCAATTAAAAATACTTAAAAATAATATTTTTAAAGATAGAAAATAGCCTTAAACTCACAAAAATATATCTAAAAATTCCATTGAAATCCTTAATAAAATCCACTCATTTATTATATTTTTTTCCGTTATTATTTAGGTTAGTAATTCTCGTTGTTCAACTCTCCCGACTCGTGCGCATCTCATCATCTCCATTCAAACGCACCCAATGTGAGTGAATCTTTACAAATTCCCCGTTTTAATCACGTTTTGGGGTGTATCATGTGTCTTGCTATATATTATATTTAAATCATTGTGCGTACATCATATCATGAACATGTGTATTCAGTTTGTTTCAACTGTTGTGTGGTTATCGTTGGATGCAATTTATTATTTTCAGTACATGCAATTTCATAGGCCGTCGCTCCCCATTACATTATGAGCGTTGAGCATGTTCCCCATTACATTATGAGCGTGAACCTGGCGTGCCCACATTACGATCGGCTCCGTTTGATTGAGCCTTGATCGCACAGACATTTATCATTTTCAGTACATGCAATACGATCGGCTCCGTTTGATTGAGCCTTGATCGCACAGTTTCATTCATGTTATTTATCGTATGATGTTGGTATGTTAGTGTATGCTATCATGTGTTATTGTATGTTATATATGTGATTGCAATTGCTACTACTTGATTATTTACATTTGCTCAATTATGATTATGCACAATTTTTCATTGATAAACTAACAAGTAAATCAATAATAAATGTTTATCTAACAAGGTTCACTCGCCAACTTATGTTGACCAAAAAACCCCCATTTTTACACATGATACAGGTGAACCAGCTGCAGCCAGAAACACATAGGATTGGACTAGAAGAATAAAATGATTTAGAGTTTGGGATTGTTATGTTTGGTTTATTTTCTTTGTATTGTATGGGCATGTTTGGATATTTGGAAAAACTTTGACTTTAATAAATATGAAACATATTAGTAAATATCATGAGCTTTGGTGATAACCCAATTATGCCCCGACTCTTATTCCGCTGCGGGTCGGGGTGTGACAATATAAACTATAATATTTTAAAAAATCCAAAAGTACTGTGACGACCTACTCATTTTTGTCGACGTTTCAATAGTTCTCTTAGTCATTATAGACGTGTGGATTAAAAGGTACAAGTAGATGATGCTTTAGTGTACAAGTGGTTAAAGCGCAACATACGTAGTCATTATCTCAGAATGTTTAATAGCTATAGAATGTCAAATGATTAAACCCTCATCTTTAACAAAATTATAGATAATTAGTTATTAGTTACACGTTATCCTCTTATAAAAAACTACCCCCCCCCCGGCCACGAGTTTTAAACGGTCATAACTTTTTGGTACGTTAATGTGTGTGCGCGCGTGTGTGTGTATATATATATATATAAGTTACACCATATAAAGTTATAAACGAGTATTTTATTCTATTTAATTTGAGTATAATATTGCTATAGTTTTATGAATTAAAAAAATTGATATGATACGTGAGTAAAAGTGTTTAAAGGTTAGTAATAACTGAATCGTTAATCGAAATCGAACCGAAATCAACAAAAAATATCAATTAACTAAAAACTGATTAACTGAAACTCGAATTAACCGAAACTGGTTATCGATTTTTTTGCACGCTCATTTAACCAAAAATAACTGAATGGAACCATTCATCTTTTCATATATATCTAGCTTTTATACATTCAGTTCATATATTTCAATATTTATACACCCATTTTATATCTTCATTTCATGTACCTATACTCCAATTCATGTATTATACCTAAATTTCATGTATTTCTAACTAAAATTTTCGCTCAAGTTTAGTTTTGGCTATTAACAGAAATTAAATGAATTAAACCAAAAACCTTCAATCTAATTGAATAAACCAAATTGATTAACTGAAAAGGTATTGCTTACTAAAATAGACTAATTGATGACCTCGATTTGGTTGAGGGTAATAATCTAATCAACCGAACAATGCACATCATGACAATGTCTGTGTTTTCCCGCCGCATCGCCGTGCACATATCGGTTATTAACGAAAACCGGTTATTGGTGAGGAATAACTAAATCCTTAACCTAAACCAAACCGAAAACAGACAAACCCGAACTGAAATCAACCAAAAACTGAGTTAACTGAAAACCGAGTTAACAGAAAGCGGTTATCAGTATTTTTGTACTTTCGTTTAACCAAATTAGCTGAACTGAACCGAATCATTCATATTTTCATATATTTATAACTTTTATAGCTCTAGTTCATATATTGCATATGTTATATCTCCATTTCATATGTTTATACTTTCATTTCATTTATTTATATCTTAATTTCATATATTTCTAAGCAAAAGTTTTAGCCTAATTTTTGTTTTTGCTATTAACTGAAATTAAATGAACCAAATAAAAAACCATCAACCTAACCGAATAAACCGAAGTGACTAACCGAAATCCGATTGGTTAATAAAATAGACTAACCGATAACTTTGGTTTCGGCTTCGGTTGAGGATAATAACCGAAACTGACCAAACCATGCACGACACAATGAAATGATTACCCGATTACTTCGCTTTTTATGTATATCTATTACAATAATGCTACAATAAATATTATATGAATAAGAAATATACGAAACGAGTATCACAATGCAATGTGTCGTTCCTGCTGTATCGTGCGTGCATTCTGCTAGTGTGTTTGTGTGTGTGTATATATAGGGAGGGATCATGAGAAAACTATATATATTGAGAAAACTAAAAAAAAAAAGCCTAAAAACATGCCAATTTTTTTTATAAAAATTCGCTACTTATTATGTAAAAAAAATTTCAAAAAAAAAAAACTTGTCTGCACATGTGCATTATATGCTTAAAGTTAGCATTTGAGTTTAGTTTTAGGGTTAGGTTTTTTGAGGTTGCGGGGTTTAGGTTTTTTTTTGGTGTTTATGTTTACAGTTTAGTTTTAGTTTTTTTTAGGGGTGAGGGTAGATTTAGGTTTTTTTTTTTTTTTTTTTTTTTTTTGGGGGGGGGGGGGGAGGGGCGTTTAGGTTTTTGGGGGGTTGGTGGGGGTGGGTTAGGTGGTTTAGGCTTTTCCGTATTATTGCACATGTGCGGTACAAATTTTTTTTTTTGAAATTTTTTTATATATTAGTTATAACGATTTTTAATAAAAAGAATCAAAAAAAATTGATATGTTTTTTTAAGATTTTTTTAGTTAGTTTTTTGGTTTTCTCATTTAAAGTATTTTCTCATTTGAGAAGAAATTTAATGTGAGATGAAAAAAAGAAATGACATAATAGTTAAACATTAAATAGTTTATAACTCCTCTCATTAATAAAACAAAAACATTATATTCTACACATTTCAAAATTTATCCTACATATATCTTATACATATCGAATTTACTTACACACATGTAAAATACCCTACACATTTCAAAATTTATCCTACACATACTAAAATTTATCATGTCGAAAATTGTCTTTCACCATAAATTATTTTATCTTGAAAAATATATTTAAAAAATGAGTTACAAATTTAATTAATTAGCTAATTAATGACAATTATAGATTTACATGTATGCCATTTTACATAATATTAAATACACACATTAAATGAAGTAAATGGAGAATTTCTATTAGTTTAAAAGTTATTCTTTTTATTCTTACAAAAAAAATTTCTCATTTGAACTCTCCACTATATATATATATATATATATATATATAAGTAGAGGTTTATGTGAGAAAATTTAAAAGTGTGAGAAAGATAAGAAAGATTATGGAGGTGACATGTGTCCCTTTTTATTTTGGTAGTTTAAGGGTATAAGTGTAATTTAACTAATAAAATCTAATTATGGAATGAATATATGCAACCAATTTTTGGCAGTTATTATAGGGATTTTCGAATTTGAAATAACACCATAACTCATAAAAACACCACAGCATGTATATTGAAGGCATACATCTTATAAAGAACAGAAATATAACTTATAAGAACACCCTAACATTGAATAACAAAAATAACACCCTAATATAACACCAGTTCAACACTTTAATCAGAATCAAAACAGAAATAACACCCTAAATATATAAAAACATAAATAACACCTAACTCTTTGAAGGCAACAGAAACCTACTGAAGACACCAGAAACCACAGCAATGCAAGGACCTTTGTCCTCACATTAAATATAACAGGAATAACACCATAACTTATACAAACACCACACATGTATATTGAAGGAATACATCTTACGAAGAACAAAAATATAACAGAAATAAACCCTACAATTAAAACACCATTGTATGAACATAGAAAAACACATGGACTAAAACATCCAAGCGAGACGTAATTTTTTTCTCTACATAAGTATATCAATATGGTACTCATATTAAAGATAAAAAAAACACCGTTATTATGGTGTAATTTAAAAAAAAAAGTTACGTATAAAAAGTTATTGATGTTTAAAAAAGAAGGGGGGGATTTTGCATGTGTATTAATGTTAGTTTCTTAATTTAAAAATTTTTAAATTTACCTTATACCCTTAATCTAGAAAATTAGTTAGTTTAATAGTCAACATTATTACAGAATTGTCACTATGATCTCAACCATTAAATTAAATATCTAATGGTTTATATTCTTTCTTATCATTCTCACACTTTTAAATTTTTTCACAATAACCTTACCTAATATATATATATATATTATTATATATAATATATGTAGCATTTTTTTTCCTAAAAAAATTAGGAAATATAACATTAATGTACTTGAATATTTTTATAAAAAAGGTAAAAAGAGCCTACTTTTTTTATAAAAATATCAATATTTGTATTTTAGGGGAAGGTTCATTGGAGAACCTTAAAAAATCATTTTTTTAAAATGTTTTTTTCATTTTAGTTTTTGATTTTTTATTAAAAATGCTTATACAAGTATTTATAAGAAAACGCATCAAAAAATTAAAAAAAAAATAATTTTTAACATGTTAAATTAAATTTATTATATATATATATATTAATATATATATAATATATATATATATATGAACCAACTTTAGGATATTTATATTTTAGTTTAATTTAACATGGCGAAGTGTATCGTCTTATAAGTGTTTGCCGAAAATGGTTAATTATATAACGAACTTTCATCAACTTTAATATTTAACTCATTAAAGTAATAAAAAGTTCATTATCATAACTAGACAAAACAAAAGTTTAACCTCAAATGAGTTATTTTATAAATTTTATTTCCTTTTTCTATATTTTGTCTAGAACAATATAGTCAAAATGTAAATGTATCAAGTATTTATACAAGGGTACATGATAAATTATATTTATTTCCTATGTCCGTTTTGGATTGACTATTTCTTTCTCGATATCAAACTAGATATTTTTTTTTTGTTTTCAATGAGTAAATTTAAATTCAAATTATATCAATAGTAATCAATAGTTTTTATATATGATGCAATAACCACTTTAAATAAAAATGATATTAATTTTACAAAAACTAATAATTGTAGTTTTGGTAATACATATTTTACCAAAAGAAAATCAAAGTTATAGAACTAATAAAGAACATGGAGTGTATTATCTTGTCGTTAGCATATGTAAGCATTTGATTATCAGTTAAACATACTTAAAAAAAATAAAGTGCAAGACAAGTAGAAGGAAAAATGAAGGAAAAAGGTACACAATTTGGTACAAGTAATGAAAAAGGGTCCCTAAAATGTCCAATTGGTTCGTAACCCAAACGAAAGATGATAAGATAAGGACCATTATTTGCCTAACTTTCCAATATCACCCTCATTACTTAAGTTGAACAAATGAGGTCATTATAAAACCTAAATTCAATCATGCCCAAAATAGTAAATTCCCAATCTAGTGTCTCTCATGGCATCTTATTCATTGATGTTTGTTCTAATGAATGTGGGGAACAATTAAAAAAATGACCCATTCCTAATTATTCCATCTAAACTCACACTTTTTTAGTTAATCAACTCATTTGGTATGCAATCTTTTTGATCAAGTCATATGTATTAAAAGTTGGTGTCCATTAGATCAATTTCAAAATATGGGCCGAGCTGAGTTCGGAAACCGTTAACTTATCTAACTTTTTATTTTTATTTTAAAGTATCTAATGTCGTTATTTTCTTATATATTGACGTTATACATTATCATCAATAAAATAGTTAGAAGGTAATGATAAAAATAAAAATAAAAAACAATTAATAGTAAAAAAAGAAAAAAAAACTATACCATACAGCAGATTAGTCCTTGAGTTTAATGAAATATGTAATCGCCTTTAATTCTTTGTGTGAGTTGACTAGACTTCCAAATGAAGAGACTTGCAAGATAGGATTTCATTAACTTCCAATGAGAGAAAACTAAAACTTATTTGATGCAACATCCATACTAATTGACACTTGTAAAACCATGATTAGTGTACTTGCCTCAAGTATTATCCTTATATCAAGTACATATAGGTACGGACACACATGCTAGACAGTAGACAATGTTACTTTTTTTTAATATATTATACAATATCTAATATTTTTTATGTGCTATATGTATTGACACTCGTGTGACATTCATTAACTAAAGCTACCCACAGACAAAATATTATCGTTTCAGGTGAAGGAATTGCAATTCATTGGTCCGGATGTGATTCATGTTCCAGATGATTAATGATTCATAGAGATGGTTCAGTTACAGAGACACGGAGAACAACATGATACAAATGGACCAATGAGTTGTAATTCCATCATCTGGACTAACTAATCAACGGAAATAATAAATACATAGCACAATTTAGGTAATTGTACAAATCAATAGAAATAATAAATACATAACACAATTTAAATAATTGTACAAAGAAATAGAAAGATAAGGATAATTGTAGTGTAGATATCAACAATAATTATAAGTTTATGTTGGTACAATATCCGTAAAACAATCATTGTTTACTTGACACGTTCCAAAAAACGTGGACATGGTTATAGTGAACGTAGCGACTTTGATTTCACTATCAATGTTAGCATCACCATCACATAACATTCGCATAACATCACACATGGAATAACACCATTTTTTTGTAGTGACAAAAAACCATTGTGAGTGGAGTGCATTATGGCTTTTATTTGATGTTTTTTGGTGTCAAGAATTTATTGGCTTTCATAAAAGAAAGTTAAAAATGCCTTATCAAAAACTTCCTAAATAGAAACCCACAAGGACGTTTAGTCCCAACTGGCTTTATTTGGGGTGGTTCATGTGAGGGATAAAGAAAATTTAACCTCGTCCACATGTTTTTTTATAAATTCTTTTTAGCTAACATCTTTTAACCTAAATTCTCAATCTTACAAGTCCTCTCTCTCCATGTGTCATAAGTCCAAATATAAGTGAAAAATGACTTTTCGCTTAATTAGGAAGCTCGGTTACGTGAGTCATAAATATACATATTTATTTATTTATGAGGATGTAAATCACATGTCACAGAATAATTGAAGTTTGATCCTCAGACTTCTATAACAAATTCTCATCTTCTTACTACTAACAATTGACTATATTGAGCTACATTAATGGTGACTACTAACAATTGACTATAACTGATATTGATTGATTATATTCTCCCATACATGTCTTAAGTCATTTGGGGTTATAATGAGTGTTAATGGATGATAATGAATCTTAATGGCCCAACTATGTCAAATGTTTTACTATCACTGACTATGTTTAGCCACTTAGGTATGATTGACAAACATTCACCAAGATTAACTATCATCGACCAAGACTGACTAAAGATGATATAAATCCTTAATGGGCCTAGCGAATCATAATGACCCAGTTATATCAATTAGGGGTGTTCAGGATTCGATTCGGATTAGAAAAATTCGAAATTCGACTTGATTCGAATTCGATTAATAAGGTTCGAATTCGAGTTGATTCATATCCGAGTCTCGAATTCGGATCGAATACAAATTTATGATTTCCAATTTGATTCGATTCGAAATTCGAATTCAATTTATATAGAATTTTTTAATATATGTATACACACAAACAAGTATATACACACACATATAACTTCTAAACTTAGCCAAAGTATGAACTACATCCATAAGTGATAAGTTTATTATTCACAACGTTACCAAACCTACTGATAAATAGCTCATACTATTTATTTCTAAATTTTTATCTAACTTAAATCGCTACCAGTAACCAACCTATCTTCTAAATTTTTGTGTTTTAAGATATTATTAGTTAATTAATTCTGCATATTGTTATATTTTATGTTGAATATAATTAGTTTGTAGTAGTTTTAAAAAATAAAAGTAAAATAATTTATTGTTTAGGGTGAATTTGAATTAAATCGAATATATGTGAATTCGAGTTTTAAATACTAATCGAATTGAATACGAATTCAGGTAAAAATAAAAATTCAAAAGTTCGTTATTCGATTAGATGAACACCCCTGATATCAATGTTTGACCAAGATTGACTATGACTCACAAAGTTTAATCACATTTCCATTTACATTTCTTAATCAGTCATAAGGTGACGAATTGTACTAGGTCTTAGCGAGCCACAATAAATCTTAATCACCCAACTAATTGGATATTTGACTATGATTAATCTAAAATTGACCAGGATAAACAATTATTAACCAAGTTATACACTTTTTTAATGTCTCTATTCCATAAATGCTCACACTATCGAGTGGGCATTTATCACAAATATATTAAATTTAAACTTTTATTGTAAAAACCGATTTCCACTTCCAATATGGAAATTATAAACCCCCACAAGTCAAACCAAAAGTCAACCCAAAAGCCCGGGAAAGTCCAAGAACATGTCATCTTTTCCATCTAGCATGGCTTCAACAAATGACTCATCACAACCATCTTCCATTGTTTCTGTAACACCATTAATTAATGAGGTGTCACCTTTAACTACCTCAACATCTCCCACTACTTCAAAGTTAAGTTTCTCATCATTACCTGCATTCTCAATTAGAAAGTCACGCCAGTTAAACGTTTGTTGTGCAGTCATTTCATTCAAGGTCGAACAAGAACTCGAAGAAGACGAAGAACATGACGCCACCACAGAAACATGGAACTGTGTAAAAGATGTTGATCATGAGTTGTTGATGAGTCTTTGCCGTGTGTGATGGCTTGAAGTTGAGTTAGAAGATCAAGCGAGTCGGTTCTGATTGCTTCTGGTGGTTCCATTTTGACATCGTTGTTGAAAGTAGGGAATAAGTTGCCGGTTGTAGGGAGTTGTTGAGTTTGATCTTGACTTGTAATGAAGAGTGTGTTGTTGTTGTCTCTACCTAGTGAGCCAATCTTAGTTTTGGTTCTTGTTAGTCCGCTAATGTTGCCGTAGTCAGCTAGCATTTGCGAGAAAGGCCGGTGAGTGACTGGATCGATTCCCATTGATGATAGCTTTTTCTTTAGTTTAGTATTCCAGTAGTTCTTCACATCATTATCTGTTCTCCCTGGAAGTTGTTGTGCTATTACAGGCCACCTAAAAAACAAATATAACATCAATAAGAGTATTTTTAACGGGAACCCTAAAAATGTTAGCCACATCACCATTTGTCTAGGTTGCCCCTCTCACAGCCAAAAACATCTCTCCTTCCCATCACACCTAATATGTTCAACTCATCCATGGGGCACCCATAAACGTCCAAGGATGCCAAATAAGCTCACGAACGTCGTGATTAAAAACAATTATTGTGGATGGACTATTGACCAGCAGTTCATATTATGAACGTCGTTTATAATGCGGTTCAAATAAAACTTGTGACTCGATTTATAATTCGGTTCATTGATTCTTTACATGGTTTCTTAAAACTTTCTTTTTGTTGGACTAATCTAATCAAGATAACATGTTTCAAATAAGAGTAATATAACTTTTGTGTGCACAATAGTATTAAGAAAACCCTAAAAGGGTTTAAGTAAAAAAAAGGAAAACCTGCTTCCAATAGCGAATGAAGCTTGATGATCAACTCCTCTTCTTGAGGCGTAAAGTTTTCGTGTCTAACCTTATCATTCCTTGTAATGTTTGTTTTCCTTAGCCTACAACTCTTCGCACATCTTCTTAAACCTTTTTCTCACACAAAAACACAAACATTAGAACCTAAAGACTGATTTTTGGGTGGATATTTATAGTTGAAATAGAAGCTAATAACCTGGTTTTCTTGAAGCCCCAACTTGCCAACTACTTGTTGGTTGTTTAGTTACAAAGGCAAGCATTTGTGCATCCTTCTCTTCATTCCATGATCCTTTTTTCATATCGATCTTATCGCAACACGCAGGCCTTACCATGATCTAATTGCGGGCTAGATCAAAAGAGAACCGGAGAATAAGACGATTGCGCACATTATGAGATGCCTATTCTCATAATAAAAATGATCAAAGACAATGAACTTAAAGAAGGTTTAATGGAAGGGTGAAGAATAAGCAAGAAATGCATGCTCTAATAAACTACAACTTCATGATAAAATGCATCTACTTTGAAAACTAGATAGTATTCACACGAAGGGAAGGGTTATTTTCTTTTAAAAAATTAATTTAAAAATGCTAGTAGCTCAACTATTTAGTCTTGAAATAGGTTTATATTTGGTGGATTATTTGGTTAAACAATGGATTAAACTAATAACATACTTAATTTATTGATTTTAGTTGTGTTTAAAAAGGAGGAAGTGAGTTTTGAATGTGATTTGATTAGTTACAAATGAGATCACAAGTTTGATAAAGACATGATTCAACTAATTAATGAGAAAACCAAAAAGCCATTTTGTGCCATCCTCTAATTATGTTCACCATTTTTGCATGATATCGGGTTATTGAAAATGTTTGATTTTGTGTTAATTTCTAGTTGATAAATGAAAGTTAATAGTGCAAACTACTAATAAAGTTATGTAAGCGATTAAGAGTTAGCGAGTTTCACTTACAGATACACCACTCGACTTGTAAGAATCTTAGATCTGGTTCTGGAAGTCGACTATATATGCAAAGTTAAGAATTTGAGTGCTAAAATCAATAAAAGCTATTTGGTTCGGTTGAACATAGTACGATAATATTGATTAGTAAACCAAGCTATATTCATGTGATACTATTGTTCTAGTTTTTCATCTATTGTGTTCCTATAACCTATTTATATGTTGTTTCTTAGTCACATGCTTCCCTTAGTACCACAAAAGAAACCAACTTATCCTATAGTATTTGATTAATTAGGAATTTTAGTGAGTCTCATGCCTCTTTTATTTTTCAAAATCATTGAGATTAATGTATTTTCCTGACTTACTATTTATACCAACTTCACTTGCATAACTTGATAAAAGATTTTTGGAAAGATATCTAAAAATATTTCATCTATTAAAAAAATACATTTATTTTATATTTGAATATCGGGGCCAAAGATCTAGATCAGCAAGGTGACACATACCTTGAGGGGTTTAACTATATGTCTTGTTTTGGAAACGAGAAAGGACACACATCACCAACACTTTTTACAACGAATAATTTTTGAAACCAACATTTCACCAATTTTTTTTTATTCATTTCAAGTTATTAATCTGATAATATGATAATATGAGATGAAGATAATTAATATATCACTTGTAGAGTCACAATTTCTATAGAAGTAAGACACTTAATAATACAATAATAAGTGAATAAGATTCAGATAGATGATCAAAATCATAATAATTCAAAATTTTCATGTGAACATTTATGAAATCAAGCTTTAACTAATGCATATTGAAGCTTTGATCTTTTCATATGCACTCAAAACACATCTGATTAAAAAAAATATGATGTCTATGGCTTTATATCCAAGTGACATCTTAGGGGTGAGATAAGACTTTGGACTAATAGGTTCTGGGTTTAATTCTCATAAAGGGGAGTTTTCTCATATTTATTGAGTTTCCTCCTGAATTGGTGTATAGGCATTATGCCTAATGGAGATGGATATGATCGGGTGGTTCCGCTTGAGGCACGATGATACTTCAGTGGTCCATCAGTTATCTAAATTTGCTGTTAAAAAAATATGATTACACTAGTGTGTAATGAGATAAATAATCATTGTGTATTTGTCATGGAAGGGAAATTGTTGAATGATTGGTTTATAATGATCATAAATGAAAACGTTCACCGTTAAAAAAATGAAAATGTTTGAAAACACAAATATGAAAACTGAATGTGAAGAGAATGAGAAGACCATGATGTTTTATTGTGTTGGGAGAGGGTGGGAGTAGGGCTGTAAGCGAATTAAACGAATACGAATGAAACTCTGTTTGTGTTCGTTTGTTAAAGAATATATGTGTTCACGAACGGTTTATGAACATTTATCGAACGAGATTTTATATTTGTATTCGTTTGTTAAGGAAATAAACTTGTTCGTGTTTTTTGTGTTTGTTTGTTAATTAACGAACGTTGATGAATACAAATGGAAACAAACAAACACAAATACGCGTTCATGAATAAATCATATAATACACTAACACTTATTAAATATTGTATTTGTTAGGATCTTGTAATATCTAAATAAAATATAAAAACAAAACACTAATGAACTATCGAACAAAACGAACACGTTATCGAACGTTTACGAACATAAATAAACGAGTGCGACCTTTGTTCATGTTTGTCCATTTAGCTAAACGAACGAAATTTCTTGTTCATGTTCGTTTGTTTAATAAATGAACGAACACAAACAAACTTCCACCGAACGATTCACGAACTGTTCGTCGAAGATTTGGTTCGTTTTCAGCCCTAGGTGGGAGGATTAAAAGTACCTGAGTACCATGATACTTTTTGTTGTCAAATAGATATGGTAAAATATGAAATGTAAGTTTTTTGTGTCTCGAAAGGCATTTGCTATTATGAAACATAAACAATTTTTTTTAAATAATACACTTACATAACTAAATCTTTGTATACTAATAAATGAAATAAATTAACACGCGTCAATGTTTTCTTATCTTATTTTCAATTTTTTTATTAAACAATAATTTAAATAAATATAATTTAGATAAATATAATAACTTTTTTTAATCAAACTTTATCCTTATCTAATTTTTTTAATTTCTTTTACCTATTAACAATAGTTTAATTAAATATAATTTAGATAAGGATAATAACTTTTTTATTAAACTTTAAATTAATAATAATATTAATTTGTATTTTCTCCTTTACTATATGAAATTGAAAAGTTTTTTTATTTTTTTTAGAACCAGACAAATATATAAATTTTTATTCTCCTTTAAATTAGATTTAGTTAAATTAATTTTAGTATTGTTATTATTTAATAGGATACACAAATAAGAAAATTATATTAAATCATAAATTTCATGGATCTCTCTTATTTATTTACGATTTATTTTATTTTCCCCTTATTAATAATTATCTAATATTTCATTGGTTCCACCACATGTAATACACATGTTTCTAACTTAAAATAATAATAAAACAAATTGAAATTTTAATAAGTAAATAGTACATCGAGTTTATCATTTAAATACATATCTTGGCGACTGTATGTATTAATCGATTACATTTTATTTATTTAACTCGTGCAAAATACGGGGTATTTTAAAGATGTAACTATATTGCTTATTATATAAAATTAAATTTATGCAACCCATGTATAACACGGAGTTATAAGCTAGTTTAGTATAAAGGATATTATATAACATACTAGTTTAGAACTTCATGTATTACACGAGTTGAATAAATGTAATTTTATATAACAAATCATAAAAAATTATATCTTTAAAAGCTTTGTGTATCACATAGGTTAAATAAATGTAATTTTATATAGTAAGTAAAAAGAGAGTTATATCTTCAAAAAGACCTCGTGTGTTGTACGGGCTGAATAAATCTAATTTTATATACGAAATAATAAAAAAATATATCTTAAAAAATCTCGTGCATTACAAGTGTTGAATAAATGTAATTTTATATATTAAATAATTAAAAAACTATATTTTTAAGAAACCACGTGCATTACACGTGTTGAATACATATGATTTGACATACTAATAATAAAAAAAGTTATATCATTAAAAATACTAAAGGATACACTCAATATGTGATGGATAAGGTGATTGCGAAGATGGTTCTTGAAAAGAAGATATGTTATTCAAGAAGTAAATCAGCAGTCATTTGAATGATAAAATGTTGGTTTCAATTCCGAAAATTTAATTTATAAATTATTTAATAAGATAGATATAAGAATTTTTTAATAATGAAAATAAAAAATGAATAATATATTAATACAAAGTTTGATTTTTGTAATAAATAATTTGTTTTATAAATTAGCAATATAAATTTGAGAATAATATTTTATTAGAAAAATAGAAGGATTCTATTTAAAATTAAAATTAGGATATGATTTAATATTTATTTATTAATTTAATTCATATAAAATAAGTAGGAAAAAAAAGCAAGAAATCAGAAAATAAATATCTCTAATGAATGACACGTGTCATACATCAATTTATTTTATGTTTCGTAAAAATAGGTGAGTTCTTATAATATTGTTTTATAGTGTCACAATTAGTATAATAATTGTCTCTCTATCTTTAGATGAAGTCACTATATTCAATATAGAGTAATCCATAA
The DNA here is from genome assembly GCA_947069175.1 of Scalesia atractyloides. NCBI lineage: Eukaryota > Viridiplantae > Streptophyta > Magnoliopsida > Asterales > Asteraceae > Scalesia > Scalesia atractyloides. Next base: position 10,320,226 of record CAMTDV010000029.1, read on the forward strand.
ATAAATTCCAAAATATAAAAACCTCATTTGTTTTCTTGTTGCCTATATCGGTCTAACACTCTGTAAAATCGTGTCCAATAATATAGCGACACGTGTCGTATTTTTATTTTAAGTCTATTAAAGACTAACATGGACTAAAAGCGTTAACATGCTCAAACTAAGTCTCTGAGTGATTTCTGATGTCAACATGCATAAACCAAGCCTCTGAGTGATCATTAGTGTCAACATGCTTAAAACATAGCTCTAAGTGACTATTGGTGTCAACATGCTAAAACTTGGCCTCTAAGTGACCGTTGTGTCAACATGCCTAGCCTCTGAGTGACATCGAAGTCAACATGCTTATAATGAGCCTCTGAGTGATCCTTTATGAAGTCCTAACTCTCATACGTTCCATTTGTTAGACGAGAAAGATTAAATCCGTAATTAATTGAAAGTGGATAATGGAAGGGTTAAAAGTGTCAACATGTTAATTTATACCTCTGAGTGACCTTTTAACGAACCGAGAGCTCGACAATGTCCGGGCATACTCCCGGGTACGCCAAATATTGGTTACGGAGGGTTAAATAAGCTAAAAAGGTGTTTTAAGAGGTTTTGTAAGCTGAGGGGCTATAAGTGTCAAACTTTGATTCTGGCCATGAGGCACTCGCGGGGACGCGAGAGGCCCGTGTCTGTAGAAAATTGTCTTGGCCTCCACATAAATTGCCAAAAATCATTTGATTCGCAACCATGGCTTTCCGAACTGCTATGCCACATTTTAGGACACTTGTAAGCTTCCTCTTACACCCTCTTAGCACCTGGCATCACCTCTTTCAAGCTCTCCAACTACAAATAGGTGCCAAGGTTCACCATTTGAACTTGCACCTTTCTCATTCGCAACTCTATCTCCCTCCTCTAGAAGTTCCTAACTGAAAGGAGAATCCAACTTAGTTCTATTGCATCCTAGGAACCACTTGCAAGTATTCCTTCCTCTTGTATTTTCGTTTATAGGCTTATATAGCCAAAAGTCAAGCGTTTTACGGAGAACGCCTTGACTTTCGGTTAAGACCATTATGGTCGATCCATTGTTCATAACGAAAATGGCTAAGTGATCGTAATAAGGTAGGTTTTAGTCCCTATAAAGGGCACCTCCTGAAGATCACGTTTGCTAGATCAATTGACAGGTCAAAGTTATTATATTAAAAAGTCAAACAGGCCATTTTTCGGAAATGTTATAATTTGATCTTATATATGTTATGAAACCCGTTTTGACACTTAAACAAGTTGGTAATAATTATTAGAACATGTAAGAACATGTTTGGCTCGTCAATTTCAGTCCTAGATTCGGTTCGCAACCGAAAGTCGCGAAGTTTGACTTCTGCTTTGACTTTCGATTCTGACCCGATTTAGATTAGTTAACTACTGATCTAAATTTGCATTACGATCTAATATAATGTAGCATAACCCTCTGAGGTTATATTACATTATCATAATCAGAATCTGAGTTTATGCGCAAGTTCCGTAATTATGTTATTTTTTACTAAAATGTCCTTTTTGCATAAATCAAGGTTTTAATGATAGTAAACTTGAAACTAAGTTTCCAATGGTATAATATTATAAATAGGATTATTTGGGATGTCAAAGCAGATTATAAACTGAGTTTATGAACAAGTCCTTGTATTATGTCGATAAATGTTGATAAGGCCCTTGTGGCTTATAAAATGGTTTTAATCACATATTTTCAAAGTAAATCTTTTACCTACTGATATGTTATATTAAATAACATATCTAAGACTTGTTAATTTGATCATAACATCAGTTTTCATTAAACATCGCATAAATCGTCATTTTACGACATAAACGCTATTTCAACGCATAACAAGGTCTTAAACCATATTTATCAACCAAGACTTGTTACCTACTGATTTCAAAATTATTTTAAACATTTTTACGGTAGGTATATAATATGAACTCAGAATCCCAAATAATTTATAAAACTATGTGTAAAATGACCAAAATGCCATTTTGGTGCATAGTTTGGTCATAAAATACAAATTACACATATAATTAATATCCTACTGATATTATATCATAAATTAATTATTTTTCCAAAATACTTATGATTTTAACAATAATATATTGAGTAAATTGCACAAAACGTCCTTTAAGTTTCACCAATCTTGCTGGTTCCAGCCTTAATGTTTAAAAGTTACCAAAAACATCCTTTACGTTTATTTTTGTTACGGGTTTCATCCTTTGTCACTAACCTAGTTATTAATCCTTGTTAAATGGCCTCACATACATAGCATGTGAGGGTAAAACCGTCTTTTCTGCTAGTGAGGTTATAAAACCCAACATCATCTCTACCTAACATCATCTCCCCAGTGAGGTTATAAAACCCCACATATAGAAACCTCTACCTAACATCATCTCCCCAGACGCCACTAAGCTCCTCCCCCACCATCTCCACTTTCGCCACCACCCTGGTCGACCGCCGCCGCCCCTTGCTCGACCGCCCCCACCGCCTGCTCCTTCTACTCGACCGCCTCAGCCACCCCCTGCTCCACGCGACTCCTCCCCCACCATCTCCACTTCCGGCACCGCCTTGCTCGACCGCCGCCGCCCTGCTCCTCCTACTCGACCGCCTAAGCCGCCCCCTGCTCCACGCCACTCTGTTCAACACTCGTTCTTCTGTATGTATATGTAATGTTGTTTGTAAGTGATTCTTTAGAAGTTGTTTGGTTAGAAGTGGGTTTTGTTCTTGCAGAGAAGAACATGGGTCTGGGATTTTATTTGGGTTTTATAACCTCACTAGCAGAAAAGACGGAGGTGGAGGTGATGTGTTGGGGATTTTGTTCTTGCAGGAGGTGATGTGTTGGGGATTTTGGGGGTTTTGTCGAAGGTGGAGGTGGTGGCAGAGGAGGTGGTGGCAGAGGAGGTGGTGTCGGTGGAGGAGGTGGTGGCAGAGGAGGTGGTGTCGGAGGTGGAGGTGGTGGCAGAGGAGGTGGTGTCGGTGGAGGAGGTGGTGCCAGAGGAGGTGGTGTCGGTGGAGGAGGTGATGTGTTGGGGATTTTGGGGGTTTTGTCGAAGGTGGAAGTGGTGGCAGAGGAGGTGGTGTCGGAGGTGGAGGTGGTGGCAGAGGAGGTGGTGTCGGCGGAGGAGGTGGTGGCAGAGGAGGTGGTGGAGGAGGACAAAGAAGATGGAGAGGAGAGCGATGATCTTGAAGGTTAGTCTGTAATTTTTTGTGGAGATCTTGGAGTCGCCATTAATGGAGGTCTGGATGGGTTTGATCTGAATGAAGAAGAAGAAAGGGGAGTGGTGGATGGTGTGATGGTTACCTGGATTTTATAACCTCACTTGCAGAAAAGACGGTTTTACCCTCACATGCTATGCATGTGAGGCCATTTAACAAGGATTAATAACTAGGTTAGTGACAAAGGATGAAACCCGTAACAAAAATAAACGTAAAGGATGTTTTTGGCAACTTTTAAACATTAAGGCTGGAACTAGCAAGATTGGTGAAACTTAAAGGACGTTTTGTGCAATTTACTCTAATATATTCAAGTTCCTTTTATACGGTATATAATTACCGAAATGCCCTTATGAGGCATAATTTCATTTTAAAACCTTAACGGGCATATAAGTTGATATCCTACTGATATAACAACTTATTTAAAATGTAATGGCATATAGAACTTGTCCATGACTTATCCGGTTACCCGATATCGCTAATATGCGTATGGTTAAGCATATGTAACTAGTTTATGAAAATTAACTGAAACGGGTCTAACCTTGTCATTTAAATCTCAAAATCCAGAATGTTTATAGTTTACCCATATTATACAAGTCAAAGTACTTGTCGGGTTTAAACTACATTCTATCCGATCATCGTTTAATCAAGCAATATACGTTTTGATCATGTACACTACTCGGTCTAAGTCTATGACTTAAACAAGACCGTTAGTATTTAATTGGTTAGCTTATGCCATAATCCAGACTAGAGACTTGCCGGTAAATTCTATCTGCACTTAGTACTTTTTGTGTACGGCTGAGTTAGTAAATCTTGCGTTTAAATAAAGACTAGCTCAGGTAAATACTCTTGACTTATTTCCCCTATACGGGCTTGGGTTACGGTAAATTATTACCGCTTGGTCGGAAATGGGATCAATCGAATGCCGGATTATGGCTAGTAAATCCGCATATTCCGTTTTAATCAGTTTTGTTTGATAACTTAAACATCGGTAACTACCGTCTCCTGGATATCCTTGGCTCATTACATTAGATAATGGCCACGACCTTAGCGCGGGGTGTAGGCATACACCTGACAGACGCTCAAATGCAACTACCCACACTTGTTGGGGATAACTCTTCCGTGAGTTCATAAGTGGTGTGTACGTTAATCATGTCTCGGTTTTTGTACTTGGCCCTGTATGTATGGACAAACATGTAAATCTGTTAACAAGGTTGCAAGGTCAACTTTCCCAAGTTATAAAAGATTTTGTACTAATACGCACTTCTAACATTTTATTTAAATGATTTCAAAATGAGTCAGTTGGGTGTATTTACCAGCGAAAGCTGACGTATTTTCAAAAGACTAAGTTTGCAGGTACAATACGAAAATAGGCTGAAAGTGCTCGGTAGTGATAAGAGGATCTTGCAAATCCTAGATCTGCCCAAAGTCTGTTTTATATTCTTTCTTTTGTACAATTTATGATCTGCCTGTGGATCTTCTATTACGAACCGTCTGTATATTATTTTGGTACTTTGAACATTTGGTTTATAATAGTAATTTAAATCCAAGACTTCCATTGTGTTGTGTTTAATTGTTTATGATGATATCAACTTACGTCACGGTATTCCCACCGGTATATGGATTTGGTTGGAAATCCTGGGTGTGACAATCGGATTTACGCTCAGGGGTTTGGGACGATACGTGATGGAGGTGGTGACCCGTTCACAATTCATCAAAATTTTGGGTGTGGGGTGGCGTGGCGCCGGCTGGCGTGGCCATCCATGTGGAATATATTTTTTCAGCTATTTAAAAAGTAGATAAAATAAGAAACTAACTAAAATAAAAAATACAAATAAAATTAAAAAAAAGTACATAAATTTAAAAACCAACTACATTAAAATAAAAAAAGTTAAAAACTTCATCATTCTTCCATGTTATATTTTTTACAAAAGCTTCTTTTATCTTCAACGTTGATGTCAATTTCGCGCCGGATAGGTGATCGACGTTTATGGTGATAAACTTCATATCCGCAAGCTTTTCTTTGTGAGATGCCTTTTTTTCGCGAGCCTCGAACTTTTGGTTCGGTTTTGTGGTTAGCGGTTTTGTGACGGGCTAGGGTTCGGGCTCCCTTGGAAAGCAAAGGGGTTGTTCGGGTCGAGATTTTGGTTAAATGGATGCATTGTAGAGGATTAAAAGTGGCTTGAATTTATGAAAAGTATAGAGATAGAAGAATGTGAAAAGTAGAGAAGTGGTAAAAATTAAAAAAAAGGTGAGTATTTATAGGTATTTAAAACGATTTTTTTAAGATATAGCAGTTGGGTAACGGCTACCCCAAACGGTCACCTTTGCCTAGCCAATCCTAGCCAGCCACGTCCTATCCCAACCGCCTCACGCCAGGCTTCATAGCCACGCCAGCAGGGCAACGCCGCTACCCACGCTGGCCCGGTGTGGCTAAAAAAGCATTGCTTGGCTAGCCACACTCTCAACCCAAACCCACGCCTCGCCGTCTTAATTTTGATAAAGGTTTTAGAAATCTTTTACTACTTATTTCCATTCATAACTAAACAGATTATGAAACCATACAAAATAAGAATAATGGATTTTAATAATAATCCAAACTATTAGATGTTGGCTGACAACGGTTCATACTTAAAAAATAACTAGTGATGGTCTCACATTTTCACATATTGTAAACTAATGGACTTTTACTAAAGAACCTTAATTTCTTTTTGTCCCCTTATCCTTTTCGATTTAGTAAAGGTTCATTGGTTTACAATATATGAAAATATGTGACCACCACTGGTTATTTTTTAAGTTGGGACCGTTGCGACCAACGGCTAATAGTTTGGGTTATTAAAATCAATTATTCCTAGAAAATATATTATATATTATTAGAAATAATAGCCATAAGAGGTAATCAATTTGTAACTCATAACTATGGTTAGAATAACATAATGATATCTATCTACATGATTATCAACATAATGATTGTAACCAATACATTCATATATTCGATATTTAACCTTTTTGTTCGCTTTTAAGGTGTAACCTTAGGAGGTCTTACATTAAAAGTTCAATACCTTAGATTCTAAATCTCTAATATCGCAACAAAGGTCACATCCGAGTAAAGACCTCTCATGAGACATTGCACACATTTCAAATCACAAGTGTTGTGTTGGTATTAGATCAAGTTTTTGTGGATTTGAGTTTTTTTTCCTTTTTTCCCTTAGATATATAAAAAATGTTAATAATAAACCTTTCAAATTCTATTTTTGTTAATTTTCAAAAAACTATAATTACTAAATCAAGCCCGTGCGAAAAGTTCAAAGTTGTACCTAATCGTCTACTAGTGAAAGTAGAGGTGTGTGTTGATCAAAACATGGTACCAATGTCAAAAACTATCAATCGAGGCCCAGGACTTATAAAGAGTGAATCAGTCTTGGTTCTTCAAATCGGGTCAGATGTTTGGGCCAGGACCAAATGTATTACAGGCGCCAATAACTATCTGATGGGCCTCGGGTTGCATATAACATCGATTATCAATTCATGGGAAACACTAAATAGATTACACCACAGTTATTAAAGGCGTTAGGCGCACAGGCCTCGTCTGAGGCCTAGGCACAAGAAAAGCAAGGGTCTGAGAAAATAAAAACACATAACGGAAAAATAAAAATAAAAACATTTTATATACTAGAAAATTAACGCTATTTTTCAAATAAAATAAACAAAAGTTATTATATAACATTTAATATTATTAATTTAATACCAAAAGTTCTAAAATATTAGCATAAAAAATACTTTTCATTAGAAATCAAACTGGAATTTTTGTCCGAAAACTCTACTTTGGAACCATCACGTGTGATTGCATCGACCTAAGGCGCAATTGTCTCATCTCACCTAGGCATGTAAACAATTTTTATAAAAAGTTTTGCTTAAACAATTGTCTTTATAGGCTTTTAAACGATTTTTATTTAAAGTTCAACTTAACAATTAGTTAGAGCCTTTTTTTTAAAAAGGTCTCTCCAAAAATTAGCGTATGCCACTTTCAGTAGCGAGCACACGGTATTCTTTAGTAAAAGGCGAAAGAATAGTTCGCTTTGCGCTCACTACATGGCTGCGTGCCTTTTATTTGCCTCATCTGTTTGCTTTAAATAATGTGTTTCACCTCTTTGTTTTCTCTAAGCTATCGATGTGGGACGAACTGCAATAACCAAATACGATGTATTTGAAAAACAAATTTCTTAATGTGCTCAGTGTGTAATCTAAAACTCTTTACAACTGAAACAACATTTTCCCTGTTCGTTCGAGCCCAAAAAGAAGCTCAAAAGCTTGTCCAGATCAACGTTTTCGTATGAGGACCCGTTAGACTTATGTGAGTGCCATACAAGCTACAGACCCAACGGTTGAAGTTGGAATTTGAGTACTGAACTTGGAACACATGTGAGTGACATACAAGCTACAGATGTTCTGATTACCTTAAGAATTATTAGGCTAATATATTAGGCTTACTTCAGTCTGTCCAGAGTTTGTTACAGTTTTATCAAGCTGATATATTCTATCTATCTATCTATCTATATTGTTATTATCTGACAGCTTTTAACTATTTTTTTTGTAGATTTAAAGAGAGAATGTTGGATTTCATAGCTTTCAAGCCATCCTATTCAAAGAAAGTTAACTGTTTTTTTATACAAACTTCTGGAGAAACATCTGGCTAATATCAAGCAACAAAAAGTCCAGGAAGATCTCTTGTGAGACATTGCCGCACGTCTAATCCCATGTGTTGGTATTGGATCAACCTTTTGTCCTTCGCTTTGTGTTCACTGCATGGCTGCGTGCCTTTCAAATTTCTCACCTGCTTGCATTATATTGTGGGTTTAACATCTTTTTTTCTCCATACAGCCAATGTGGTACAGACTCCAAATACCAAATATCTATTATATTCGTTTTCCTTTTTGTGCTCAGTGATTTAATATAAAACTTTGACAACTTTGAGTGCCATACGAGGTACAGATTATCTGATCATCACATACAAGTCAATTCCTTCTTGAGTTTTTCCTCCTCTGTATCCTTGACTCTTGGTTTTGCTTAACCGTATTAATGAATATATGTCACCGATGAATGGATGCTTGGTTCGGGATTGATGATTTGTGGTCCATTTGGTTGGTAGGTGAAGAAACACCAAATAACACTAGGTTATAAAGCTGATGCGTCTCATATAGGGGAGTTCAATCTATCTACCTTTACTCGACTGATGACTAACTCTTCAAAGGTATCCTGCAAAACGAACAAAACCGGTGACTAGCTACAAGGAGGAGAAGATGAGGGTTCTCTTTCTAACCATCCTCCGGCGTGAGAATAAGTAATCGTTTTGAGGATAAGTGTGTGTATATAATGAGAGAGTAAAGAGTCGACCCTTAAACCTGTGGATTGAGCTTTATATTTATAGCCGGAGAATGGGAGAGGAGGCGACCTGTCAGCTAGCCAATGTTTGCCAGACGGCATACGGGTTTGGATAAGGTTTCTTGATGAGTAAGCTTCCTTTGGCAAGTTGTGTGGTTGGTGGGATTGACGTCTGACACCTGTCTCTGTAGCTCAGCAGGTTGAGGTGGTTGTCCCAATCGAAGGGGTGGAGCAGTTGCTTTTTCCGGGAAGACGTCAGACCGGCAGTTGTCTTTTCGGCAGTGTCAGTCGCGTGGCGGCCACGTGTCCTTAATAGACGGCGTTTCAGTTTTTGCCGCCAACGTGGCATCTCCCTATTGGATGGGGCTCCCCACTTGCTGGTTCGTTTCCCCATCACATTAATCTTATAAATAATTAGGTGATTCCCTTGACGAAAACTCTATCTTTCTAACTTCTATAAAACTTTTTTCTTGTGATTTCTTCCCCTTTCTTTCTTACTTTCGATTACTATTCTTCTCAATTTTTTCTATTATGTCTTCTTCTTTCTAGGAAAGGCAAAAAGTCTAAGCCCAAGGACCCTTTGAGACCTGACTAGGCAGTTATAAATTGGGAGGAAGACGAGTTTCTACAATTATGTCAATATTTCAAATTTCCAGTCAACTGCGGTGCCCAGTTTCCGACCTCCGGGAGTACTGTCTCTCAACGCTCCCCCCGGTTATATAACTCTCTATGCCGCTTTCTTCAAAAAGGGTAACTTCCGTCTTTCCATTACCAAATTCTTGGGAGAGGTACTCTCTCATATGGGTTGCATATATCACAGATTAGTGCCTTGGATTTGCCTCGCATTACCCATTTTGAGTTCACATGCCGAGCTCAACGCTTGTTCCCGTTGGTGGACATGTTTAACGTTTTTTTTATTACGCCTCTTGCACTGGTGGTTTCTACACCTACAATTCTCGGACTACCAATGTCCTTCCTTGCAGTAAGGACCCTTCAAAAAGCCTCCATGACTTGAAACAAAAACTTTTCTGCATCCGTCATGGGGTAATTCTGATAGACATGCATTATTGTTCTGATAGTGAGGGAGTTCCCAAATTACTTGGGGTTGCCTATGCTGACGAACGTGGTACAAGACCCTCATAAGGAATCCTACTCGATGTTGCAATTGGATGAGAAGGCTCTAGTGGCGGCTGGAATGAGTTTATTATGGGTGCCTAAAAACCCAAGGGTTGTACCCATGTACGCGTACAAAGAGTAAGGTGGTTCTCTTTCTCCCGTTCTTCTTTTTTTTGTGTTCTTGGGTATTTACTATTAGTTTCTACAGCGTATAGCTTGATGAACGCTTTGGAACCAAGTGTTGGTGGTGAGATGGTGACTCGTTGCTTCCTGAAGGGGAGATCCCATGGGTGGATCAGATAAAAGATTTCTTTCTGCATCCTACTCCGGAGAGCTTAAATGCTTACATCGCCACCACCACAGGTGCGCCTCTTTCTGTGTCTATAGACCCAATGTTGTCGGATCCCCTGTTCGAGAGGGAGTTATTCTTCTCTCGAGTAAGGAATCGACTTGCTCATCTGATGGTCTCATTCATCGATCTAGGAAAACCCGTGCAGGTCCTCAAGTGCAACATGCTCAAGGTGCTAGAGTGATGCTGGTGTTAAACCGTCTGTCTTTGAGCCTACCGAGGTTGCCACCGAACTGCCACAAGAAACTCCGACGTGCGGATACAGCGGGGGTGCAACCTGGTAAGCACTCTTTTGGCCTGAAGTATTTGTACTATGCCGTTGTGTCTGACACATTATCTGGGTTGGACGTAGTAGTGTTGCTGATGTTGAGGAGGATCGGGCTACTTTAACACAGATGATAGAGAAGAAAAGGAAACTGTTGTCTGATATGAAGCGTCAGTTCTGAAAGTGAGGTTGATTTATGGGTGTTTGCTAAGAAGTCAACCAACATCCTTGAAGAGTTATATGATGAAACTTCTGGGCAGAAAGGTAAGCATTGTTTTGCTGCCCTCTTATACGTATCTTGCTTCCCTTTGTTAACTTCTCTGCCTTTGGTATTTTTAATCCACATCGTCTGCGAGGGCTGCTGGATCGAGATCAAGGCGTTCGATCTCTCATGGATCTAAGCCTGTTGCTCTTGATGTCTCTTCTATCCTGCTCCCGAATCCCCACCTGCTGCTGTATACGGAGAGTCGCCTACTCGTGACCGAGCCTCTTGATAATGTCAAAGGGAAAAGGTCCCAAAGAATTGTCTATGCCTATAGAGGTTAAGAGTTCGATCAACCGCTCCCCTGGGTAGATTTTCATGAGCGAGTAGAAGGTATGGAGACCGATGTGAAATCTAGTGAGGTTACCCACCAGTAACCAAGTATACCTGACGCATGCCTACTGATCATGAAGGACAAGGTGGTTCTGGTTCTAGCTGGGTAGAGGCAGGTGAATCTCGGCAGGTCACAATCCTGTCTGTGATGACTTACCACATGTTCCACGTTGGTCTATGGTGCAAGGATCGCGCATGGATAACCTAGAGAATTGTCACGAATTCTACTCTATGGCCATGCCCCTGACTGAACGTTATTTTCAGAAGAATAGTGACAAGTTCCGTTTGCTCGACGATCATGTGCATGCTGTTGTAAACTATTTGTCGGCCACTTAAGAGATTGTGCGTGACTAGAAATCCATGGGAGAAGACATCATGGAATTTGAGAGGGTGAAAAGGGAGTTCGTTGTGGAAAGTGATGCGTTTAATTCTGAGAAAAAGGGTTTAAATTGGTGTGTGAACGATGCCGAAGATAAGCTTGCTAAGGAAAGTAAATTCCATGCTAAGCGCCAAGATGAGTGGACTGCAGCCTGTGCCAGGTTGAATCGCGAATTGAAGGTGGTGCGTGATAAGGCTGTAAAGTTGAAATATGAACGAGATGAAGCTGGTCAAGAAGTGTTACGCTCACCGCTTTATTGAAGGAGAAAGATGTTGAGGTTGCTACGGCACAGAAAGGTCGTGATGAGGCGTTGGCTCATGCTACTGCTTTGGAAAAAAGCCGTTTCAGATCAAGAGATCAGAATAAAATTTAGACGCGTTTTTTGAGGAACTAGGTGAAGATTGCAAGTGGTTGTTTAACCGGGGTGTACCGCTGGTATGTATAGTTTATGTTCTTCTTCATCTTTATGCCTCTCTATATGCTCATCCTTGTTATTGCTATGATGTAACTTGTTGACCATTTGATGAACTCTGAGGAGTTGGCCAGATATACGCTGGAGCTTGGTGATGTTGCATATAATAGCCGTCGTCAAGATGGTTTTCTAAGGGAAGTCAATTGTGGCGTAGAAGAAATCGGACAACGACTTCGATTTGTTCAAGCAAGATTGTGAAGGGACCTATAGAGAGAAACGCAAGGCGTTTGGTTTGTTGGAGTTTGGAATCTTGAAGGCTGTGGAGAAGTTGTTGCGTAAGGGGATAGCTGTTGACGTGCTTCGTAAAGCACTTGAAGGTGGTGGCTCTACTGGTGATGCAATGGTGGTGCGGGTACTAGCGGTCGTTCTTGATTTATGATTGTCAAACCGGCTTGCACGCTGTGTAATGGGCCAAGGGCCACTGTAATCGCCTTAAGAAAATTTCTCGTTTATCTGTCTTTGAATTTATTGTATTGATTATGTGGACAATATTCTGTCGATATGACCTTTGCCAAGGTCATTTCTTGATGTTTATCATATACTTTTGTTGGGCCGTTTATTTTGAATTTTGTTCATTTTTACAATTTGTGCATGTGTGAGCTATCTTGTATATGTGGCACGATTGAATGTTTGGTTGAGACATGAATATGTGCAGGGCAAACCCGGTCGTGCATTTAGTCGTGACGGACCTTGGAGGTTTGTCACCCTTATATTATCGTTGGGAACCAAAGTGTTTTCGTGTGCGCCCAAGATGGTACATGCATTTGTAATAAAAATTCAAAGAGAAATAACATGTATTGTAGGCAACACTTCTTGTATGTCATATAAATGTGTTGGGCCAAGGTCCATTCATACAACGATAATATGCGATTACATATAACATTTGCGCAGCTGCTAGGTGTTCCAGTCCTTGTGACCGTTTTGTCATCTAGTGTGCACAACTGGTATTCCACTTTACCTAAGACCTTGTCAATGATATAAGGTCCCTCCCATTTAGGGGCTAGTTTGCTGGGGCGTTCCGTGTTGGAAGCCTCATTGTCTCTAAAGACATATTCCCCAGGATTGAAGGTGCAGATGGGCACCCTGCTGTTGTAGTATTTTTCGAGCTTGGTTTTGTACTTAACCTCGTTAATGGTGGTCATTTCTCTTCTTTCTTCTAGGAGGTCTAGATCCATGCGACGCTCCTTTTCATTGTTTACCTCGTTCATGGAGAGCATTCTTGGGGACGGGAGGCCAACCTCTGCTCGTATAACTGCTTAAGAGCCATAGACCAAACTGAACGGTGTCTCGCCATGGCTTGTTTTAGGCATAGTCATGTGTGCCCATAGGATGCTTGGAAGTTCATCTACCCAGCTGTCCTTTGGGTTCCAAGCGTTGCCTTGATGCCGTCGACAATGCTTTTGTTAACACTCTCCACTTGGCCATTGCTTTGTGGATGTGCCATGATGAGAATACATGTTCAATACGTAGATCTTTGAGCCAATTTTGTAGGTCTTTAGATGCGAAATTGGTTCCATTGTCTGTGACTATGCGTAATGGCAACCGAATCTACATATGATGTGTTCCTAGATAAACTTTCTCACTACCATTGTTGTCATCAAGGCTAAGGCTTGGCCTCCACCCACTTGGTGAAGTAATCAACTACCATAATTATGAACTGTGCCCCGGGTACGTCTGGGAATGGTCCAACCATGTCTATTCCCCACTGCTGGAATGGCTACTAAGGCGTTTTTGGGGCGCATCGTTTTGGGCGCGTGATGCTGGCATGCGTCCTTCCTTAGTGTCTTGACAGCATCCAAATGCATCCCTGGCCAGTAGTAGCCAGTATTCATTGCTTTCGCTACGACCATGCGCGGGCCAGCATGTATTCCGCATATCCCTTCGTGTATCTCTCGTATGAGGTAATTTGCATCCACCGGGACCACACATCGTAGGAGTGGTCCCAGATAAGATCGCCAATATAAAATACCATCGAACATTTGGTATTGCAAGGCCTTGAGTCTGGTCTTCCTAGCTTCTGCCTTGTCCTCAAGCAACTTCCCTAATAGTAGGTACGTGATTATTGGTGACATCCAGAATGAGGTTCCCAGTGGTACCACGTTGGCCAGTCTTAGTGGAACAGATGGATTTTTCAGTACTTCAATACGCGCATCCTTAGCCAAGTGTTGGCAGCTTGTTGAGGTGAGCTTGCTCAAGGCATCAGCTGGCTTGTTCTCACTCTTGTTGATGTGAATGATTTTGAACGTATGGAATTGTTGGATCAATGATTTAACTTGTTCTAAATATAGAGCCATGATCTCCCCCTTGGAATCATAAGAACCATTGATTTGACCCGCTACCAGCAATGAGTCTACGTGTGCTTCGAGGTTTTTGACTCCCATATTTATCGCTACACGGAGACCCGCTAGGAACGCTTTGCATTCTGCCTCGTTATTAGTGTTCTTAAATTCCAGACGTATTGCATACGTGAATTCTTTCTTTTCTAGGCTCACTAGTCTCAAACCTACCCCTGCCCCGTCATCATTCGACGGGCCGTCAGTGTACAATTACCAAACCTCATCTGTAACTATTGTTTTATCTTCTGTCATTGCTCTGCACTCTTTGTCTTTCTCTTTCTCATTTGGCACTTCTGTTATGAAATCTGCCAGAACTTGCCCTTTAATTGCCAGTCTTGGTCGAAATACCACGTTGTATCTCCTAACTCAATGGCCCATTTAGCCAGCCTTTCTGAAATTTCTGGTGTAACGCCTCGCTTTTTCATACTTTCCTAATTTAGAAAGTGTTGTCGTATTTCTATTTTGGAAACTTGTATTCGTATTTCTTTTTCTTGTAATCCGAGACTTGAATCATAATGAAACTTATGCTTGATATTTACTTGTCTTATATGCATTTAAACGCAAACTTATACTTATACACGCATTCACACTCGATATTTGTATGCTTATACACGTTAAAACATGCTAAATTGGTAAAATAAATAAAGTTTAAGGACTAAAAGTGTTAAACAAAAGAATGTTCTTAAATAAATCCTCTCGCGCCCCGCGACCCATACCGTACTTAGCTCTCGCGCCCTGCCAGGTCTCTGACGGCCCGCGACCGAGAAGTCCTAACCCTCCCGTAGCCCGCGAGAGAATGCGTGATCCGGAAATGTCCGTTTAAAGCTCATCGATTGGCCAAATGTGTGCTTTTTCCATTAAATGTCCCAACTAACAACCTCCCCCATTTTACCTATAAATACCCCACTCCCCTTCACTCTCAACTCACACCTAGATCTTCTCTTCTCATCTCTAAAAGCTCTAAAGAGCTCTCTTCTTCTCTCAAAGATCAAAGCTCCCAAAAGTGAGTTCTAACTCACCTCTCTCTCTCTCTTGATCTTCCCTTTTTCATACTACTTGGAAACACCTTTTGGAATGTCTCCATAAGTCTTCCATGGAAGACTAACTTGGAACATCGCCACGTCTAAGGCCCCAAGATTATGAGTTTTCTTTGGTTTTATTAGGATTTTACCCACAAGTGTTGTATCCTTCCAAGCTTGTTCTTGAAACAAGACTTGAGTTGGTAGGGTATGATCATTTGGAAGCCTTGGCTATCCTAACTTCGATCCACCACCTCACTTGATGTTTTCATTTACTTTTTGTCTTTTACTTATATGTTCAAACGTACTCATGACCATCCTTGTCGTCCTTGTGACGACTTGTACATTGGTATACTATACGAGAGGTTTTAAAAGGAAGGTTTTCCTCCTACCTCCATGCATGACTTCTATGAAATTACATGATGTTCTTGATTTACTTATATATATATATATATATATACGTACTAACCGAACTCTTGATGGTGATCTAATGATTATCCGTCATGGTACTAGGTTACATCACCTAAGTACTTAATCTCTCGTTACGATTCTAATGGGTATCCTAACCCATGAAAACACGTCAACCCGAATGGGTATCATAGTGTCAAGAACGAGTATTAAGTCTAGGCGATTACTTTTCGTATACATACTTTCTCGCATTTGAATTTCCCAAATCCTCCGTTATCATTCGAATACTTACCAACCTAAGTCCTCCTCTTGTAGGATAACTCGGCACTCATCCCACTCGTCAACCACCTTCGTGGACTTGTCAAGTTAGAAGACTTCGCAAAACCGTGAGTACACTCGACCCACTTTTCGTTTACAACACTTTTGGGTGTAACATGTTTACTTATACCAAAACCACAACATTAAACTTTATGAAATGCACAAACAATCCTATACACATGAACACTTGATACGCTTACGTGATGCTTATATCTTGGACATTCTTTATGTGATACTTTAGTCATTAACTTGTTTAAACCTTCGTTTGACATGTATAGCGCTATAGGAAGTCACGCATCCCCCTCCATCGCATAAACTTGAGGCCATGTTAAAACAACGTGTTTGCGTTAAAGGTTTGGCTAGTAGTATTGCATGCCTTGTGTATGCTCTCGTAAAATCATAGTTGCCATGAGGATTCGTTTAAATGTTAATCGTCTACGTATGCTATGCTTAAACTTGTGTGCTCACCTTTGCTTTTGCATTGAATTGTATTTTAAAATATGTTACAGGTTAATGAAAAGGATGCTATGAAATCAAATAGCAAGGACTTAGATACACACAAGTAGACGTTTAGGCTAAATTTGTTGTATCAATTTTGTTGTATTGTGTTATTTGTATTTGGTTCGATGTTGTACTTGACAATTATTATTGAAATGAAATTTGGCTTTAATTAAATATTGTCATTATTAGCGTTGTGAGCAATGAACAATCTATTTCGTCTCACTCTGATGTTTTCGCCATCGGTTGGGGTGTAACATCTGGCTTTGTTAAGATGTGACCTATGCTATAGTTGGTGAGGACGTGAATGACGTGATTTGAGAAATATCTATATAGCCACCTGGAGGTGTGAATGAGGGCTAAGTCAAGTTTTTCCATCATTAAATATCTTGTTTCTGGATCATTGAGGGTGCGGCTTACATAGTACACAGGGGTTTGAACCCCTTTACAATCAACTAAAAATACATCTCGAACTGTTTTCTCTGAGGATGAAAGGTACATTACTAGTGGTTCATCCTTTCTTGGTGTTGTGAGGGTTGGGAGTTGTATCAAGCATTCTTTCATCTCCTTAAAAGCGACTTCTGCTTCGGAGTCCACTGGAACTTGTTCTTCGAGAAACAATTGCGCAATGTGTTTATGAAAAGAAGCGATTTCGTCGCATGATTGGCTAGGAAACGGTTTAACGCAACTAACCGTCCTACCTATGTTTACATTTCTTTGATTGTTGACGGTGAAGGCATTCGCTCGATTGCTTGTATCTTTTCCAGGTTTACTTTGAAGCCATCTTTCGTGACTATGAATCTCAAGAATTTCCCTTCCTCCATGCCAAAGGATCACTTACTTGGGTTCAACTTCATGTTGGCCTTGCGCAATGTGTCGAAAGTTTTTTCGAGGTTCTGCAATATTTGGTCTTCTTCTTTGCTCATGATCACCAGGTTATCCATGTAAACCTCTACATGCTTCCCAACATCGTCACCAAACAGATCATTCATCATGCACTGATATGAGGCCCCTTAATTGCGCAGCCCAAAGGGCATTTTGGTGTAGCAATACAAATCCATTTGCGTGTGAAATGCGGTTTTATCTTCATCTTCTATGGCCATTTGGACTTGTTGATACCCTGTGTAACAATCCAGAAAGCATTTCAAACGAAATGCGTCTAAAGAATCAATATTTTCGTCGATCTGGGGTAGGCATAACAGTCTCGTGGCCACCAATGTTTCGGTTGGGAACCCAACCACAGAGTGTGGTCCTGAACAGAGCATATTGAAATCTCCTTGAAACTCTCGCCCTAAAAGTACATCATGACGTGAGTTGGCCGGTAGCACCATAAATGTAACGTCTTTAGTTCTTTCCATCTGACAGTAGCACTAGGAATGATATTTGGCCCAGAGAAAAACAGCCTCGTTGTAGAAGCCGGTGAGAGGGTAGTCAACCGGTTCTAGGCGTGCCTTGTCCTCTAGGTCCAGTTGATTGAAGCATTGCTCATATATGATGTCCTGCCTACGTCAACAAACATGTAATCTGTTTGGTGGTGTCCAAACACTCCAGAGATAACAATAGGCCTTTTCTCTCGTGGGCCCCCTCAGACTACTGGGAAGACCACTTGTTGTTCACACCATGAGTCGTCTTGTGCACGCTTGTTATATCTCTTTTTCCCTCTACTAGGTCCGCCCTGTACCATGTGTGTTTCTAACCTGCGCAACTTCTTCTTGTTTAGGCCTTCGTCTCTTCGATTTATGTGCCATGTATCCTTTCTCACATTTTTATTAGATGTGTTAACTTTCGCTTTTGAGTGCCCTTTCTATCTTTGTGAGGGGTGTCCATAGCCGTTCTCTATTTTCTTGCTTGATTTCTTTCTTGTACCCGATTTGATTGATAGTATTGCGAACATCTTAAGTGGATTGGGTGTTTTCGTTGTAACCAGACGTCTTCCAGGTAGAGTTTCATCCTCTACTGTTGCGTCGTTCAGTAACGTGCTGGTTATGGTTGTATTGACGGCCTTCATCGTCGGTCAGCTGCTTCTCTGTTTGTGCAATGATTTTCGCCGCTACAATGAACGTTTCCCGATCTTTCGAGCCCCCCTCTCTTCCTCTTACCCTTCGAATCAAATCGTCACCCTTGACAGCGTACATGAAGTGAGCGCGCATAATTTCATCTCCCATGTTTCCAATATCTAGGCACCCTTTGTTATATCGCGTGATGAAATCCTCAATGCCCTCATTATCTTTCCTCCAGATGTTCAGTACATCTGCTGGGTCTCTGGTATATCTTCGTTGCTGACTGAAGTGTGATAAGAACTTTTCTTGGAAGTCCATCCATGACTTAATTCTTCTAGAAGGTAGGCTGTCGAACCATGCAAGAGCCACGCCTACAAATGTTTGAACGAAAAGATGACACCATGCTACTTGCGACCATCTTCCTATGACTCTTGCACTTGTGAATACTTGGATATGATCATTTGGGTTTGTGAGCCCATTGTATTCCCTACATTGTGTGGTAGCTTTCTTTTTTCAAGTGGATCCATAGCTATTTCTCTGATGAATTTTGATTTCTCGACCACGCCCTCTGATCAATGTGAAGTCGTGTTCTACTGCTAGGTTAAAACCGGTGCGCGCGAGGTTTATACGCTTCGTGATCTTTTGGAAGCCTGCTGAACACACTTGTAGAATCTCCTTCTTGGTAGGTTGGGTCATGTTCATCCAACATGACTTCAAATTCGTCTACCATCCTTCATGGACCTAACTGTTCTCGCACGGGCATACGCCCTTTGGTCGGTTGGGATGGTTGTCATTGGGATTTTCGGTGTTGTTGTGAGTATTTCGGGTGCTGCTTATGTTCAGATAGTTGTCTCTTGGGTGTTGTTGGTCACCATTATTGCGTGCCGTCGCGCGCGAAGGTGCATGTTGTAGTGACTTTGTGTCATAACTGAACTCTTGGTGTAGCGATTGTACTCTTGGTGATGCGCGTTGTACGTGCGCCTGCTGTAGTGGTGTTTGTGCTGGAAATTGGGCTTGCGCGCACATTTGGGCGCACGCCAAGTTTAAGACAGCTTGCGACTTGGCATACCAAGATGCTGGTGTTTCACATTCTGGGAGCGAAGGAAAGACCGTGTTAATGTTACTTGCTGTTGGCGCGATAGGGGGCGTCTGTTGGTTTGCTCGAGTAGCACTACCAAAGGCATTGGTGACCCCTGCCTCTGTGAATTCTCTCTCAACGTGTTTGTCCCTTTGGTGGTGTTGGACGTATGTGTTGTCCGCAACCAGTCCAAACGGAGAACATTCACCATCGACTTGGAAAGAAGAATTTGAATTAGCCATCGGAAAAATATTTTTCAAAAGAAGAGAGACGAAAATGGTTTGTTTTATGTATGATGGGCGCCAATGAAGACACACTAAATAACACTAGGTTATAAAGCTAATGCGTCTCGTGTATGGGAGTTCAATCTCTATCATTCACTCGACTACAGACTAACTCTTCAAGGGTATCCTGCAAAACGAACAACACCGGTGACTCGCTACAAGGAGGAGAAGATGGGGTTCTTCTTGTAACCACCCTCCGGCGTGAGAATAAGTAAGCGCTTTGAGGATAAGTGTGTGTATATAGTGAGAGAGTAAAGAATCGAACCCTTAAAGGATTGAGCTTTCTATTTATAGCCGGAGAATGGGAGAGGAGGCGACCTGCCAGCTAGCCACTGTTTGCCAGTTGTCCGACCAGAAGGAATATTCGTTATGTCCCCTTAGAGGATGTCAGGCCTTGAGGTGACGTGGCGCACGGTTATTTGCTCCATTTCAGCTTGCCATTATACTGGTTGTCGCCTTGTACTCCAAGGATCTTATAACCGTTTGATGGTGTCTCGCTATTGGTCCACATACTGTCCTTTTGTCTGCTGAGAGCATCTTCCTGTCGCCAGGTGTTCGTTTCTAGAAGCTTCTAGAACCTTCTGGATGCTCTCGTGTGACGAGGACGCTAGCTTGAAGTGGTGTGGTCCATTTGACATGTGTCCACATGTGATTGGGATCATACCTCTTCAGTAGGGCTGATAATTGCTTGATGATTTGTGGTATGCGCATATAATGTATATATGTGGGGCCTTTAGGGGCAAAGGTGAAAGTGCATTAATTTTAACGATATTATACTAAATTTGTGAAAATAATGTTAAAAACGGGGGACGGTTAATTATGCATCATGTGGTGACGTTGATAGCTGAAAAATAAGGGGGTACATGCACTAATCGGTCTTTGTTGAGTGCTACGTGCCTTATGTCTAAGGCTTGATGCAAAACTACTATCGAGTCGGAGGTCTTGCTGGAAGTAGTCTCTTTATTCGTTCTGAGTAGAGGCAAAGTTGTTTACATCTTACTCTTCTCAGATCTTGTCTTAGCTTTGCTATTAGTGGGATTGTACTGAGTATAATGATGATATGTTGGTAGGGCTGAATTCCATTTGATCATTGATGAATGAAGATGGATCTGCATCTTATCTGACTTCGACTAAATTTCCATCATGAACAAGATTTTTTTTTATTTCTTCACCCTCTTCATCATCACCTTTTTCGTCGCTTCAATTCTGGAACCTCCAGCTACCTACCTACAACCTTTGACATTGTCGCAGCCGTCATCGCCACCATGGCTGCCTCCACTGTCTTTGCACGCCACCGCCATACAAACATATTTAATGGGTGAACTCTTTTTGATACCTTTTCTTTTCTAAGACGATATTTATTAATGGAAACCTGTTTTAATTTGTACTTTTTTTTTCTCGAACCCAAATCAATACTTTTTATAGGGACCCGTTTTCACTCAAACCCATTAGCTGACCGGACCCACCATTCTCTTATGACAGATAATTTGGTCAATGCTAATTTGAAACATGATTTGGATATTGGGTTTAGAACAAAAAACAATGTAAACATTGATAGATTATAAACAACGTTTTGGTACGTAATGTGAAGACTAAACTACACGTTAAGTTGAATGTAGGTAAATGTGGTATTATCTTGGAAAAGTGTTACTCTATCATGGGTGTTGCTCTTTTAGCTTGGAGTAGTAAATTGTAACAAGTCTCTGTTGTTTAATTTTGAACGAGTACCACTTTAAAAGGGTCATACATATTTTGGGAACTTATATTTGTATCAAAAATAATAAAAGATTGTATTTAAATATTATATTAGAGATGCTTGTAGTCGGTTAAACTATATAACACCGTGGTCTATAATGGTTGTGGAAACCGAAAGTATGAACAAAAAAGACTTTGGAAAATGCCCTCTTAACATTTATTTTGTTTTGGGCCCCAAAATGGTTGAGTCGTCCCTGTGACTAAGGTTATTGTGTTCATATTTTATGAGGACTAGTAGAATGTCCGCGTGATGCGACGGGGGCGACACTTTGCATTGCGGCACTCGTTTCTGATAGTTTTCTTATTCGTATAATATTTATGGTAGCGGTGGGTATATATCATAAGTATTACACATGTCTAGTAATTATTAAATTTAGAATTTAAATTATCAAGAAACCATTGATGCAATAAAGTAACACACGAATAAGAAAAATAAGCCTTAGACATACATAAAAGTTATATAAAGTAGCACACGAATAAGGAAATATAAGTCTTAAATGTAAAAATTGAAAACTAAAAGCTCAAGTGTTAAGTACTTTGCATCATGATAAGATCAATTTAGTAATCATACGGCTTAAACATCTAAATGATGTCATCTATATTGTCACACCACCATTTGTCGTCATCGAGATCAACGTCCTTCGGAATTTCTTGTATCTCTTCCTGTTTGATTGTTATATCATTTGGAGGATAAGGTTCTTCTTTGTTCTCCTCTTTAACCGACACATCAGTAGTAGCTGAAGCAGTTTGGGGAACTGAAACAAATGTTAAGCATTTTAGTTACATATTTTTATCATGTTACCATTATATATAATATAGGATAAAAACGACATTCATAGTTAAACATAATATAAAAAACAATATATCATTTTTTATAAACATACGTACCTGTGTAAAGATCTGAAAGGATGAATATTGAAGCTCCAAAACCACTAAATAATAAATAAGATGAATGTTAAGTGTGATCATAAAAGAATAAATCAAAGTTATACACAACATAAAATTGAAATACCTATAAACAAGAATTCTAAAGAACAAGAAATTTCTTGAAGTGAAAAAAAATAATGAATTATAATATATTTAGAACCTATAAACTAATGAATTGAATAACATGTAGCTTTTTTCAACTAACTAATATTATCTATAAGAGTATTTTTGAACTTATAATCCCTAAAAAATGCAACTTAGTCTAGCATTCAGTAAAGGAGATGTATCATGTTTAGATTATAGAGTTTTTTCCTAAAAGTTTGTTGTGAAAAACTTATTTACTAAACTTCTAAAAAATCGTTTTTATAAAAAAAAGGTTTTATTGAAAACGAAAATGCTTCTAAAGCGTTTTTATATATTTTTTTATAAAAACTAATATTCCATTTTGTTGAATATGGTTTATATAAAGTTTTTAAATATAACCAATTAGATAAAACAAGTAAGCTTGTTTGATGTCAATTTACTACATCCTAACCCATGTAATTGTGTGCACCCAACCAAGTAAATACATATACAGAATACGAACAAAGCTCATATCAAACTTGTATGTGCAAGGTTTCGAAATTTAATCTAGTCGCCGGAACAAATTGGTGAATAATGTTAATCAAACGAAAATCGGAGTGAAAATAGTTGGAATATTATTAAATTGATAATAATGACAACAACGTAGAGAGTCTTGAGCATTTGAAATGTGATGGGACACAATGTTTTAATCACTTGTACATTAATGCATCATCCACTGGTACATTTTAATTCGCACAGCAATGCTAGAAACGTCGACAAAAATGAGTAGGTCATCACGGTACATTTAGATTTTTTAAACATTATAGTTTATAAGATATGACAAGAATACGTAAATAATTATAAGTTTGTTGTGGAATGAGATAAATGTAATTAATTAGCTATAATTTTTTAAAATAAAGGGATTTAAGTGTAATAATGTGAAGGACTAAAATATAATTAGTGTTTAAAAGATCAAGTATTCATTTTAAGAGTGTATTTATAAATAAAGAGGGAATAAATTCTTATTTTTTAGATATCTTAAAATACCACTCACTCATACATGTTCAATTTTCTCATGAAGTATACGAGAGATTAGTCACTGAGCACTTAATCATGGGTTATCATGTCAGTGTTGATGGGAGACGTTATTTTCATTCCTCATTGAACCGTAAGTGCATCTTATATTTTGTAAGTTGTCCAAATACCAATATGGAGTAGGAGTTTGAAAAGTATTGAGTGAGTTCTTGATTAATATTAAAAATTTATGATTAAAGCAGTGTCAATTTTAACCCATTTACTTATCAATGAGTTCATTTAAGTTATGTTATATATTAAATGGGTGGTCAAATCAAGAGAACTAGCTAAAAGGCGGTTTAAACAGGATAAATATCAGTAAAAAATCGAAAATACTTGTAGTTCACTTTAACCCAACTCAATTTGTTTCAATCGAAACCCGTATTGACTCTTAACCCCACTTGTGTTACCCACCGCTCATTCACTAGTACAATGCGCGCTACAACTAGCAGCCCCTTACCAATTACCATTCTCAAGTCCAAATATAAGAAACCATGGATTTTTCTGATATTGTTTGCAGGGATTGGCACTGGAAGATGCTACTACTTGACTTTCAAAGGGGACATTGATGTGAATGCTATAGTTGCTGCTTCCCTGCCTTGGCACATCCAAGTATAGCCCCTTGGAAATGCCGAACAAACGGTGGGCCCCACCTACTCCAAACGAACCCTTCGATCTGTTTATTGGCAATCTTTCATCAGCAAACCATTTTGCTGCACAGATGACTGTTAGGAAGTCATAGATGCAGCATCATCTTATTAAGTCTTCACATGTTGCTCGTTCCTTCGTAGTATCGGTAAGTAAACGACGATAATGCCCACAATGTCCAAATTACCCTTTTGACCCTCCATTTCTTGCCATATTACAGAAAAGAAGTGAATGTTGGGTTAAAGAAAGAAGCAGAATTCTTGGGGATATTGTCATTGTACCTTACAATCTTACATAGATAACTACGACCTTGTCATTTTAAAAACTGTTGCAATATGTGAATACGGGGCAAGTCTTGAATACGATAGTGGTATTTGCAGGGTCGAAAACGTCATTTTTATGAAAAGGGGTACTCATATGATCCATTTCAGGTCCATACAGCTTCAGCAAGGTTTATCATGCAAGAACTGTTTTCTAAATACTGTTAACAGATCAACCCGTGGCCCATTCTGGTTTGGTTAGACGGTATAAATAAATGTTTCAACCCATTACCCAACCCGTTTATAAACGAAACTAATGCATCAATCTTACATTTCTACGCACGAACACATACAATTAGATAAATGTTTTAAGAGGCTATACCAAAAAGCAAGAAATTAATTAGTACCTTTCTGGATGGGGCTGCAGGTTCTAAAGTACAACAAACAATTCGGCTTCTAAATACTGACGATATCAACAAATCCCACCAACCAAAATTCTCAGATATAAAGACTCTTATAACCATAACGAAACTCTTTTAAATCTAAATCAGCTGCCTCTCGTCATGCTAATTATTACACGGCCCACTCGCTTATTCCAAACCGTATTAAGAATGCAGCTTGATTAAAAAATGACTCATTTCATCTACTCGTTTTAGAAATCATCAGTATTATCGTCATCCTTTACTGGACCATCTTCAAAGCCCGAACCTGGTGCAAGCTCGTTTAGATCGAGAAACCGTCTTTTCTGCGCACCGGTTTCAAACTCGTCTTGATCCGGGCTGTCTAACTTCATTGGTGTTCCGTTTTGTTCTTGTTCAATCTTAGGGTCTTGTTCGATAACGGGTTGGTCAATCTTCATCTCTTCATTTTCATTACCATTCTCATTCTCATTATTAACATCATCATTGTCATAATTATCATTATCAGCATCATCATCATAACCATCATCGTTATTGTTGACATCGGCCTCGTCACTGCTTCCCATTGAAAACCCTGATTTGTCACTCGGTTCCGAGTGTTTATCTTCTTCACTTTCAGAAGTCTCGGGCTTTTCAGATTCGGGCTCCGAATCTGAAAATTCGAACTGTTTGTAATCTATACGGTTTCGAGCGGCCCGCCTACTACGTCTAGGACCCTTTTTGATTTCATTAACCGATCTTAACTTTGTTTCACGTCGAGTCCGGCCCGTTAATTTTTTAAATCTTCGCGGGCTTTCTTCACTATTTTCACTTGCACTTAACGATTCTTCCCCTTCATCTTCATCTTCTTCATCTTCACCATTATCACCGTCCCATCTATACTCCTCATCTCCTTCAGAACTACTCGACATTTTTTTTCTATCTTTTCGTCTTTTCAAGTATTCCTCATCATATACGGCTTCACCGACTATATCATCATCGTCATCAGCATCCTCGTTATTATAATCACCGTCCCTATCTGCCTCGTTGTCAGAAACCGCTTCAACGAACTCTCTGGCAGAATATCGTTGAGGCCTCTGCCTCCTTCGACTACTATATGTAAAATAATAACAGGTCAAAATGGACCAAGCACTTATTTCTCAAATTTTCTAAAAAAAAAGAATACAAATAGGGATGCAAACGAACGACCGAACACGAACAAGGCCTAGTTCGTGTTCATTTATTAAGAAAATAAATGTGTTCATGAACATATACTGAACGAGATTTTTAGTTCGTGTTCGTTCAATAAGAAAATGAACTTGTCTGTTTGTGTTTGTTCGTTAATTTTAGGCAACAAACAGAAATAAAAAAAACGAACGCAAACGAACGTTGATGAACAGAAATGAAAACAAACAAACACAAACATGCGTTCATGAACGAGAACAAACATGTATTAATATATTATTAGTGATAATTTTAAAGTATTGAAGTAAAATATAAAAATAAAAACCCTAATAAACTATTGAACATAAACGAACATGTTACCGAACGTTCACGAACATAAATAAACGAACACAACCTCTGTTCATGTTCGTTCTTTTAACTAAACGAACGATTTTCTTGTTCGTGTCCGTTCATTGGTTAAACGAACGAAAACAAATGAACTTCCAGCCGAACGGTTCACGAACTACTGTTCGCTGAACGTTCGGTTCGTTTGCAGCCCTAAATATAAATAACTGATGGGGTACCTGCGGTCCAGCTGTTGAGATTCATGATCATCATCACTTTCATCGTAGTTGAGTGAATCGAGAGATGGGAGGCTAAAAGAGGTATTATGGTTGTTCTGTAAAGCAATGGCCCCACCACCCGATCTACCGTTTGATGAAACATCATTTCTCAAACCTTCTCTTCTTACGGTTGGTTCTAGTGACGATTGCTTTCTTTTAGTTATCTCGATCGCCTCATTGATTGATCGGTCATAATCGTCAAAAGTGTAGGACACTTGTTTTCTACCACGAAGAGCCCGGCCAGGACCATGTGCGTCTAGAATCATACCATCTAAAAGAAACGCTTCTCGGTTTTGTTTTTTTAGCAGTTTCTCTTTCTTCTGCAACGATGAAGAACAGCACAGAAAAATTAAATAAGAACATTATAACATGTGGATTTTGTTTCAAGTGGGCAAGTTAAAAAGGTAGATTACCTTTTGGACTTTCTCGATCTCCGGAAGCATGTCGTTTTTTAGTTTCTTCCCGAGAGAAGACTCCATTCGGTTTTTGCTAGAAAATAGCTTCTCCTGATGGCCATGAACGAGCGTTTAACCATTAATATTAGAGGTGGTAAATCCAAAATAAATGGGCCTATTCAGGTTATGTTTATCTAAAATCTGTCACATGAGTCGAACGAGTCAAAAGTGTATTTCTAATGTATAAAACCTCCTAAACCATTTGCTAAAAACACCAACTAATGTTGATATAATAATTTTTGTAAACATATATAAGAAATTGCAAATAGCATGTGGATTTTGTTTTTGGAGTTTCTACTTTTACTTATATTATTTTTTATAAGGTGCAAGAAAATCAGTGACAAAACTTACAGAAACGTCTTGAAATTCGTCCAAATTAGTTGAAACTGTTTCCCACTGATAAGATGAAAACGAGTGAACATTTTTCCCCTTTCCTTTCTTCACCTCAACTTTTCTAATTTCACGGTACAACCTCTGACCAATGATAGGATCATCTTCATACCTTTTCACCAACATATAACACAAATAAGCCCACACGGATATATAAACTAACATCACTAAACGTCTCCAATACAAAAGCATTTATTGTAGCAACTACAATATTTTGCTTCTAATTGCAAATTAACCATCATTCAACTTTTGAAAACGTAAACACATAGGGAAAAAATTGTATTTGGAATTTTTGTTGAAGGATTGTTCGGGTTCTCTTTTTTAGATTTATGCGTGTATAATGATTTGTTTGCGATGAAAAGAAAAGTATGATGGTTTGTAAAGTCAATGATCCTACATGGGTAGATGATTAACAATCATTGGTATATTACCAGAAAGAAACTCCATGAGAATCACCACCCGTACGTTCTTTACGAAATGCAGAAAGAGGAACACCGTGTTTTATAGAGTCATCTATATAGCTTCTGATATCATCTTGCTGCAAGATTTAAGCCATATATATTTCACCAATAGTTATTGAAACATATGTGATAAAACATAACAAGACCGAAATTTACTGAGCTTTGAAAATGCAAAATTATTTCACATTTTCGCAAAAACGATAGCTTATTTAAAACACAAAGACATAAACTACGGTTTGAAAATTCAACCTCTTTACGAAAAATGTTACCTCAACACGAATATCGCATAAGGCTTTCAATATCACCACACGGACACCAGGATCAAGTGTCTTGTATGTCTCGATTTCGGTCCTAAAAAACAAATGTTGAAAAATTACTCGGGAGCATGAAGACCAGATACTAATGCTATCATCCTATATAGAAGTGGCAACATGTGTCGGTCGCACGGGTGCACGAGCGAGTCAAGACAGGTTGCAGTCATGATAGATACTTTTGGAATGGTCAAGACTGATTGGATCGACCTATAAATACTCATCTTATTTTCCTGTAATTTAGATGTTTTAAAAAAATAACAAAGACCCATATGAAGACAATGAAAAACCAAAATTTAAATATAAACAAATTAAAAAAATTTATGCATTTTGAATACATTTTGGATGACTTTTGATTTGACCAGCTCGATCCACTCACCTGTTCCAAAGTGTATTTCAACCCATTACAGATAAATGATAGAATTTCAGCATTTTAATTATATAATTAAAGACAAGTTATAAGATACCCATGTGATACAACTATAGGTAATTCTCCTTCTGAAACCTGCAATACAGTTCCATAGTTAAATTTGGTAATTAGCAACGCTACATAGAAACGAAATGATCAACTTCATTAATAAAAGTACCCAATGCCACCAATCTCTTAGCTTTCGGCATAGAACAGTCACCCAAGTGTTTTGCCCTAACGCCATCCGAGTAACTGGAGGTATTGCCTTAACACAACAAAAAAAAGTCAAAAGAAATAATAAAATTAAAGTGTCAAAGGGGGTGAGCAGGTTAAAAGTGACCCAAAAGTATGTAGATGCTTACAACCTCTTAAAACGCTTTTTTAAATAGTTTATATTTCTATAATTACAGCTTTCAAATTATACTTAATACGAGTTATGTTTACAATTACAACCGGGCTACATCTAGTTGAACTTAATGGCCAAACACTTCTCATATTAGTTTAAATATGAACGTTTTCCAAGTTTGTTTAAAGTGGTGCAAACGACTAATATCGTTTAGTACTAGTCTGATTTCTCCATGAGGTTATTGATGCTAGTTGTTTATTGAGGTTTCTAAGATCACTCAAATCCAAAAAAAAATACATTTGATGAATTTTTCATATTGAAAACATGTCTTTCGTTGGCAGTATGTTCTATTGTTCTATCTAAACTTCAAAACACTAAAACACCCTCCCGTGCTTGAACCTTACACAATACATGAAATCTTCAACAAGGCAAGCAGGACCACTAACTACAGATAAAACATGAAAAATCATGTGTTAAAATGCACCACAAAGAAGTAGTCATCACCTCCTACAGTACTACATGTTTCTCCAAATCTGATAAGGTTGACCCTAAATAACTCGAAAACCTTAATCATAATCATAAGCAGTCATCATGTTTTTGTTATCTATGCTCCTCTAACTCAAAAATTCCCTAATAAACCAAACCATTGAACCCATACGAAACCACATTATACCAAGAAACAAAAACCAGAAGTTATAATCCATATTTGTGTGAAAAGATCCAATCTTTTCCTTCTCCAAAAACCAAAACTAATTCTGCAAAAAGATGAAATATTTTTCTTCTCCAAACCCAAACCCAAACCCACAAATTGTTCTACCCGTAGCAACACCTTCTCCAAAGTCACCAAAACAATGCACATTCACATAATGAATTTCATACAAAAACTTTCATCCACTTTGCAATAAACAAAAAACTTCAATTCTAAAAACACCATAACCACCTTAAGCAGAGGAATATGAATTTCACCCAACGTATTATTCGGCGTTATTAACGCAGTCTCAAGCTCTTCAACCGAAAACTCAGCTTTAATATTCAACAAAGGCCTAAATACCTGCACCACAAAACACCACATGATCATTCCAACAATAACCACATTTTCAAAAAACAATCTTTTTCATCTTAAACCTCAAACCCTCACATTCAAAAAGTTCAAAACAGAAGCCAACTCCCACATAGACCTAATATTCCACCGTGGCAACTGCGAGGGTTCCGGCTCACCAACCAACGGCGTCACAACGCCGCTGTACGGATTCGGCGGAGACGGTGGCTGCTCCTCCTCTTCCTCCTCCTCCTCCACTTCCCGGCGAGCCCTCCGCCGTGGCTTGTGCCTCCGTACAACCGCCACCGTCGCTTCCGCAACCGCAGCTTCGTAGATTCGAGCGGCGGATCGAGCAGTACATGCTCGTGACGGTCGTTCTCTCCTCGCCACCGCGGTGCCGCCGTTGGTGATCTTGTTTTCTCCGGCGAGTTGGATCGGATTATTATTGTGTTCGTCGGACATGATTGGGGATCTTGAAGTAGATAGGTTGAAGAGTGTTGTTATGTACACATTAACGATCAGTTGTTTGTATCTGAAGCTGATTTGTGATATGATTTTGAGTGTGATAACATTAGGGTTTTGAAAAAGGGGAAATTGATTGAAATTGGTTGAAATTGAGGTGATTTTGGGTGTCGAATTTGTGTTTAAGAGAGAGAAAGTGGAGAGATTGAAGTAAATTAGAGTGAGAAATTGGGGAAATTTGTTTGAAATTTGAGGGTTTGATGAAGATTAGGGCAAAAGAGTTTTGTGTACGGGGAACAAATTGAACAGAGAAACGACGACGTTGTATCTGTTACGCGTAAACCTCTTTTTGAGTTTTTTCACTTTGTAATGAGTTGAGGCTTGTTTACTTTGGAATGTGGTTTTCATTTTTGGGAGAAAAGGAAATGAAAAGGAGGAAAAAGATTTATTTATGTATTTTTTTTAGTTTTTATTGAGCAACTTTGGGTTGATGATGATGGAAGGTAACAACCACTTGGCTAAAAAGAGTACTAGCATCGGTTAAATGATGATTGGATAATTGTTATTAGCTCGGTCAACTTGATTAATGTATCACATAACGAGTGTGAGACGATTTGAAATGGGAATATTGAGGTTCTGAAGATTTACAATTTGTTTCCGAGTTCACTTAAAAAGGGAAAAAAATGAATTGAAAGGAAATAAAAATATGTTTCTGTTCCTGAGTTTCATTTAAGAGAGGAAGATAAAAAAAATTGTGTTCCTAAGTTTCACTTAAGGAATGAAATTAGGCTTAGTTCTTTAGTTTTTCTTTCCTTCTGGTTTGGAAAGAAACGGAAGGAAAGACATCATTTCTTTTTCTTTTCTCTTCCTTTCATTTCTTTCATTTAGGGGTTTGGTATGTGGCAATGGAATGGACGAGATAATAGAATGGACGAGAGAATGCAATGGACCATTATCCTTCCATGTCTTTTTTGGTTACCAAGTGGGAATGAAATGAATTATTATTGTGTATTGTTTGGTAGGCAAGAAAAAACGAAGGAATAAAATCAGCAATGAGTGGTGGTGGTCAGTGGTAGTGATTGTGGGTGGTTATAGATGGTGGTGGTGGCGGGGGCAACGGCGAGTGGCGGTGACGGGGTTGGCGGCAGCGGCCGTCGGTGGTGGTTGGTGGTGGCGGTGGCAGTGGTTGGTGGTTGTGGCGTCGACGATAGTGATGGGTGGCGACGTGAGTGGCGTTGGCGACGGTGGTGGTTGGTGGTGGCGGTGGGTGGCAACGGTGACGAGTGGTGGTGGTTATCGGGGTGGCGGCAGAGGCGATGACGGGTTGTAGGGTGAAAGGCGGTGATGGTGTCGGTGGTGGTGGGTTGTGGTGTTGTTGATGAATGGTACAAGAGGGGATGGAATGAAAAAAAACATGGGGTAGATTGAATGATTTTGAGGGAATGGAATGCCTTATGGAATTGGTGATTCCATTCCCTTGGATGACCCATTCCATTACGCCTCTCATTCCTGTATACCGAACACTACCTTAGCCTTTGAGGTAACGAACATGGATGAGATACCCCTTTGATTTAGCATTGAAGCAAGAATGGTTATTGGCGAGGGTATAAAATCTTGTATAAGATTCTATATGATCACTCGGTGTGGTATTTCACTCCTCGCCACATCATCTATAATGGCGCCCTGTAGCGCCTCTCCCCCATTTCCTAGGCGCCAAGGGGGCGCCATTGATGGCCTGTTGGCACACTAACGAGCGCTAACGACTCTTTTTTTTTCTGGGGCCCTATTCATTTCACTGTTGTACAATGATTTTATATATATATATATATATATATATATATATAAACATCATATATGTGTATATATACACTTTTATTTTTTAATATTTACACAGTGTATATCCTACCATTTTCACCTAATTCATAATATTTCTACCATCTATTCTCCATAATTTTTATACATACTATCCAATTCACTTAATGTTTCTTCACAACCAAAATGCATGGGACCCCAACAATCCGTTTTGGGGTAATTTAACAAACCACAAGCAAGAAGATCGGTACCAAAGAGACCCACGAATGGATGAGATTGGGTATTACTTTATGC
Source organism: Scalesia atractyloides (assembly GCA_947069175.1). Taxonomy (NCBI): domain Eukaryota; kingdom Viridiplantae; phylum Streptophyta; class Magnoliopsida; order Asterales; family Asteraceae; genus Scalesia; species Scalesia atractyloides. Next base: position 10,352,842 of record CAMTDV010000029.1, read on the forward strand.
CACCTACCACCCCAACCTCCCCTTATCCGACAACACCATCACCGCTTCTCGGTTTTTTGGATGTTATTCCGCACTAAATCAACCACCATTTTTTCCACAAACCCAAAACCTACGACCCATATCTCAAACCGAACACATCCCCGAAACTCAACCCACTTCCTCAAGAGGTGGACGATCAAGAAGGCACCGTAAGAAAAGCTAGAATGTCGAACATGCTCCTAAAACAATCGAGAGGTGGCCGCCTATTGAAGAACTTGCATTGTCACAAGCATGGCTCGACGTGTTGGAGGATCCGATTGTTTGTAATTTTTTCCTCCATCAACTTTTTTGTAGATATACTTTATTTTTATTTTGTTGCTTCTAATTTCAGTTAAATTTTTTTTCTTCAACTTATAGCAACCAATCAATATATAATCGTCTTTTGGAGGCGTATACGTGAGAAGTTTTTCGCCACAATGGGTCGTGGTGAATATCGTACGCCCAGTTCGTTTTCGGGCAAGTGGACCGCAATGCGCACCAACCTTAACAACTCAACAACATATACAACAGTCACGTCAACAATCACACAAGAAGAAGTGGTTCAAGTGACGTGAACATCATGACCGCCGCCCACAACAAATATAGATTATATCATGAGCATCCGTTTACGATGATGCCTTCGTGGGAGCTTATTCGCAAAGCTCCAAAGTGACATCCTGTACCACCGTTTGACCCTACGACCCATAAGTCGAAATGGTCAAAATCAACAATGACGAGTTGGATGAATTGCATTTCGAGGAATCACAAGAGCTGCCACAACCAAAGGGTAGGGATAGAAGCAAGGCAGCAACACGAGAACGAGCACGAGACACATCCTCTTCAACGCCATCGAATGGCCCATCAAGGTTGGATGAGTTCGACGATAGACTCACTCTACTTCTCTCGATCAAGGAAAAGAAACATGAACTTAAATTGGAGAAAGTTATGAAGTTTCTCAAGAAAGACTTTTCCCACTTACCGAAGGTGGATCGAGTTATTTTAGAGGCTTGTAAGGCGAAAATCCAAGCAAAATATATGTAGTTTTTTATTTTTATTTTTAAGTTGGTTGTTTTTTAAGTAACTTTATAGTTTTTATTTTGAAGTAGTTTGTAATCTTTTATTTATATTATTGAAATTATGTTTTCTTTAATTTTGTTTAAAATTAAATTGGTATATAAATTAAAAAATACAAAATAAAATATAATAATTAGGTAATCATGATATGAGTTTTAAACCATTGCATGCAAGTTAAACAGATGAGCTTTAAAGCCCCCTATGTGACATGGAGACTATGTGGAGCTGATGTGGCGTAAGGGGCTTTATACCACATAACCCAACCTAAAGGAGAGTGTACACTTTTGAAGAGTTTGCGTTTCGAAAAACTCAAAAATTTACAAGATATTTTGACCGGATAGATGCTTCGGATGAGAAACATTACACGGGACCTAAAATAGGAAATGACGTATCAAAATTAATTAAAATTAAATGACTTGAGATATATTATAAGTACTTTTTCGCTCGTTTCTTCAAGCTTTAAATTTATAAACACGATATAATACTACCACTCTCTACATCACGCTAGGGCATGTGCACCCACCGTTGGCGTAGTATATGATGATAAGATACCGAGGTCGTCCAAGGACACTAGAGTTTTTAATAGCGGAATATTGCCGACGTCTAATTTAATCAAAATTTTTAGAAAAGGTTTTTAGTGAGTAAACTAAAGAAATAAACTAAACTAATGAAAGAAATAAATATACAAGATAGAATCACTTGGTTCCGACTTATTATTTATATATCCTTTGATTATTTCCGCACTTTGAGTTTTTTAAGAGATTATCGTAGTTAAAGTGGCATGTCCCTCTTTTGGAGGCAACGCTACCCTCAGCCATATTGGTCTGAGTCAGCAGGAATACAATCATGCAAGGCCGGAATATTGAAAGATAATTAAGTAAGTTATTAACGCAAAATGTGGCATGTCCCTTTTTTGGAGGCAATGCTACCCTCGACCATATTGGTCTGAGTCTGCAGGGATACAGTCCCGCAAGGCCGGTTTAAAGTTTTAATAGTAGTTTATTTATAAGTGATTCAAGTCGTTCTTACTTCCCCCTATTTGAAGCTATCTGCCTCAAAGGAAGTCTTAATAAGCTTGAATCAAGTCCTCGCAAGATCTATACACTGAACGAGGCAAGAAATTTACCTATACCATCATTTTAACCCTCCAGACAGTTAACGCGCTTTATATAGACCGTAAAGACACGAATGAGTGAATCAACAAACATGAAGAGATGATAGTATAAAGTTCACTTTCAATATAAAAAACTAGTTATTAAAGTCATTAATACATACCCAATAAAAAAGTTAACCAAAGTTTGGAATCAAAAGTAATACATAAATAACTTGTCTTCACTAAGTGATGTAAGATATTATCCAAGCATGGCCTTTGTTTGACAAAAACTCTTACGATCAATCTTGGATCCCAAGACTACTACACACACTCTAAAAATGGATGATGGTCGAATGTGGTGGATGATGGTGGAGTGGTGGCAGGTGTGAGAGAAGTGGTTTGCCAAGGGATGAGTTGGAATGGAACCAAGTATCCCTATTTATAGCTGGAAACAGAAGCATCCCCCTATTTATAACTGGAAACAGAAGCATCACACGGGGCCGTGCCCACCTTCTGTCTTCATTTAATGATCTTGTCAGTTCAGATGCTTGCACGACCCCGTGTGTCAACGGCACGGCCCCGTGACTAATGTACTTGTTGTACTATCCAAAATTTGCATATTTGGAAGTTGACCACGGCCTGTGTCCATAGGACACGGCCCCCTATCTCTTGTCTGCTTATGTTTGTCTTTTTCTTTCTGGAATTTTGAAGGGCATGACCCCATTCTTGACTTCTGATTTTTTGTTTTTGATCTTGGGGTGAAGCTCGGAGGGTTGGTGTAGTGTATCGTCTCTCCTTCTTTTGTATTTATGCTGGTTTTTGTTGTTAATTTGTTCCTTTTGTATATTTAAACTCTTTTAATCTTGAAAATCAAAAGTATACAGAGAAACACTCTTTTTCCAACATTAGTACTAAAAATGGTTGATTTTATACCTTATTTGATATAATTTATATGTTGCATTTGGCGCATATCAGTAAACATTCGAAAAAATATTGTGTTTCCCGAAATAATAGCTGACATTATGATTATCATTAAAACTTTTGGGTTTATGTTATCATATAAATAACATTTTTCATCTAACATATAGATCTCTAAGAGCTACATATCTCCTGTCTAAAATATTATAAATATATAATTTAAATTGTTGAGAAGCATGTTACTACGGGTGTTCACGGTCTAGTTTTGACAGTTTTTAGGTTGAATCATGAGTCGACCCATTAGTAAAGGTTTTTGAATATCGAAAATCAAAACCAAATCGTTGAAACTTAAAACAAAACTGAACAATTACTAACAGTTTGATTCCAAATTAATTTTATGGTTTAGCCTTTATTAAGTTATATTATTAGCATAAAATCAAATAATAATTACTTTTTCAACATCACACACAACATATGAAGTTAAGTTCATTTCCAATGCAATGCAATTCCAACCGGTCCAAATTTCTACCTTAGCATACTATATCAGTTTCCAAAAAAATATTTAAATTAAAAAACAAAGTTTGGATAATAAAAAAACACATAAAATACAAAAAACAAACAAAAATTAATAAAAAAAACTCACCCTAAATGGAAATTAAAAAAACATACAACATTTAATAAAAAACACACACGTAACATGCATTTGCTCTTGCTATGTAAGCGACGAAAGGCGCTCACTAAGTTGTGTTGAAGTGTATGATCATTGTTACGTAAATCTGTGACCCATTGCAAGCGTTTGGTAAAATCATATGTTGGTCCATGGCTTGGTGGTGGCACATCTTCATCCTTGTCATCCGACCACTCGAATACCGGATGTTCTTTGTATTCTACAATCATGTTGTGCAGTATCATGCATGCATACATTATATTGGATATAACTCTTGTGCTCCAAATTGTTGTTGGCCCTTGTATAATGTGCCATCGAGCTTGGAGAACACCAAACTCCCTATCGACATCCTTTTTTGATGACTCGTGTCTTTTTTCTTTTTGAATTTTTTTTGAATTTTTTTTGAATGATCACCCCAAGTATACTACACTTGCCATGCAAAAGAGTAGTTTTTCTATGCCCAATGCTGTAATGCATGCATAACAAGCATTTCAAGAAAGTCGTGTCGGCTTGAATGAGTCTTGAATAACCATTGGATGTCAGTGCTATATTTTGAATATAGTTCGATAACATACCTGCAAAGCAACAATCAGTGGGCATAGTTTCACAACTTTGTATGTAGTCATCGGTGTGTCACTTTTCATTTCGTATGTCAACTAATATATGGTGGTTGTGCATTTATGAATTGGAGAAATAGTCTTTCTATCGACTTCATATGTACTTTACATAAAGAATTAATAATTGGATGGCAAATCATTGACAATTCTAAGGAAAAGTCAACTACTCATCCGAAACTGACATCTAAATTTCTTGCCTAAGAACGTCGGATCCAAAGTAAAGTAGTCTTTCCATAAACGCATATCTCCATCTACACGACCCCTATTTATTTCTTTGTGCTTCCGCATTGCATGTCTTCTTGAACTTGAGCTTGCTTCGGTACCCGATATATGATAATCTAACAAGTACATGGTTCGATGTCATTGGATGTCATATTGTCGTAGCGTTGTATCACGATTTCATGAATTGATTATCAAGTTTACTAGGAATCAAATTAAGAACTTGAGGCGGAGATTGCGAGTTTTCTTAGTCACTCAAGTTCACTTGGTTTAAAAGAAAACTGGAAGTGGATATTGCGTAGTTTCTTCGTCACTCAAGGTCATTGTGTTTGGCACATAATGTGACATGGTAGTAGGAAGTGGAGGTGGAGAGTGTTTGCTTGTGTGATATATAGTGTGTAGGTTAAATTTTAACCAAATGTACTTTTTATATTTGAAAAAAATAGTCCTTATGCTTTTTTTTATTAAATTGCTTCAAACGGTCATAAGGGACCCAAACCGTCTCATTTGGATGAGTCGGGAAATCTGGACACAAGCCTTTTGGACATCCAATTCCAAGTTTCAAACGCTATGCGTCGTCCAGTTTTTTGGTCCAATATTTTGAACCAACTCCACGTCTCTAAAAGAACACACCATAGCACACCCAATTTCCAGGTATAGTCTTGCGCTAAATGATGTGTGATCATGTATACATATTTTCATATGTCCTTATTTCTTTTGATACATTTTTCATAAGATGTGTTACTTAACTGTAAAAAATCTCGGAGAGGCACAAACGCGACCACTGGAAGCAATTTTTCCTTCTCGTCGCCATCATGTCCAAACTCCACTATGGTGCCACCACCATAATCACGTCAACATGAACCACCGTTTCGGTGGTTTCTATCAATAGCAAATGCCACATACTCTTTGCTATTTAAAGTAACATTTGGTTCGTTTTGTTATGTTGTTCTCAACTGGAAAGACACTGTGATCGGCGCTAGTGATGTGATATGTTGCCACTACTTGCGATTTCCCAAGGTTTGAGAGTTTGGTTCATGGTTGTCACACACCTGACCCGTGACGGATTATCGGTCGGAGCTAGATAATTGTTCAAAGCTTATGCAACTATTAAAAGTTTAAATATTTATTCATGCTAAAATTAAAAGTGTCACACAAACATATAAAATTTCAAATAAATCCATACATCAATCAAAACTTAAAACACAAAGTAAAATCTTGTTTATTTGTCTAAGGCAATTCCTACGCGTCTTCATCCTTGTATCGCCAAACTTGATTTCCTGTATCATGTGTAAAATAATTTTTGGGTCAACTAAAAGTAGGTGAATAATCGAAGTTTAGATAAAATAATTTGTTTAAAAATGTTAGCATGCAAATCAAATGTAAATGATTCAGTTACAACCAATAACAACAACATTAAATAAATAAGTAGAAACCAACATCAATACACACAACACATGCGAGTCTCAAGCCCTAAATGGATGATGGTGGTGATACCTAGTTCAACCCATGACCGTGGAGAACCAATCAGCCAGTGGATCCACAATGTAAAACTGAGACACAAAGCGAGTAACCAGGTAACAAATATGTAACACATAATCCACATATTTACTTTCCATGTTGGTAATTAAATTAATGAAACATGAGAAATTGCGACATATAATACACCCTAAAATGGTTAGTTGTAAAAAGGGGGATCAAGATCTAGTCACAAGTCACAATTTTGTATATTGGTCCTTGAATAATGTGCACGAAAAGAAGAAAAACTCCAAAACATAAAGATTTCACCCTAAACTATAAAATAACAAAAATATGCTAAACAACCTAGCAACATAACAATATTAATAAAATTAAATCCTATAATTTAAGGACTTGTGTATTACCTAAAATATATAATAACTAGTAATTTCACCCACTGCGTTACGGCGACGTCAAAACGTAAAGTAACTCGAAATTATACCATTTAATGAAAACGAATTATATTTGACCTGTTTCATTTTCTAACAAAATTTACACTCAAACGTAAGCAAACTAAAAACGTACATAAAAAATAAGTATGAAAACATATTATATTTGACCCAAGTAATTTCCGGAAAAAAAACTACGTCGAAACTCACAACCCAACAAATTTGTCTTCAATCAATTAAATTTGTGGCCAATTATTTGAATTCTATCAATTGTTCTAAGATATGTAAATCCAATTTGTTCTTCCAAAACATTTTAAATCCAAGTCCAACTAAATCAAAAACAACAATCAATCTTCAGGAATTTTGCAGAAATGTTAGCCCAAATAAAAAGATCTATAAATCAAGGTTGGACCATTTTAATTCCTTATATCCTTTTGCAATTCCAACCCCTGGTTTTAAGTTTACCAAACCATTTCTAACACTAGAGATGGGTATAACAACCGGTTCTAAAACCCGACCGACTGGAATCAGTTCCAGTTCCTACTCGTCTTATCGAAGAACCGGGTCCGGGTTCAAAAAAAAACCCGTAGGTTCTTACCCAGTTCCACATTTTATAGATGGAATCGGTCCGTACCCGGTTCCCACCGAAACCAGTTCCTCCGTAACCAATTCAGACCCAGTGCATTAAATTCTTGATTATGTTACCAGTGGAACTGGTTCCTACCGTTGGAATCGATTCCTAACCTTTGCAAACCATGCATTTAATGATTTTGTTACTGTTGGAATCGATTCCTAGCCGTTGGAATCGATTCCTGACCGTTGGAACCGATTCTTAACGTTATAAATAGTTAACCATATTCATTTGATCATCACACAATCTTCATCTTCTTCTTGATTCTTTTTCTACTCTATAAGCTCTACTATGGCATCCAAGAATTCCAAAACAAAAAATTCTCTATCCGTCAACAACGGTCCTCAATCCGCTCCATATATTGTTGGGACACTATCACATAATCGAAATATGGCGGTATGGAGCAATTGGGATTTGGTGGAAATGAGTGACGGTTCTCAAAAGCTCAATGCAAACATTGTGGATCTTTGTTAAGCAAGGTCTGGAATTCAACATTGACGAAGCATATTAAGAAGTATTGTAAAGATTTGAAAGAAGTAACACCCGGTCAAGTTCAACTATCTAAAGATGGTTCGATATTCCGTTACGATCATATGTTAGCTCGGGATAGGATGGCTAAGTTGGTGATTCAACAAGCATTGCCGTTTGGACACTTCGACAACCCTATTTTAACTAAGGTTATTAGGGAGACGCTTCAACCACGCTACAAACATGTAAGTCGTTGTACTTTAAAACGCCATTGTTTAAATTTATAGGAAAATGCAAGAAAAGACTTAATTGTTTTCTTTTTAAATTTAAAAACTAGTGTTAACTTAACTAGTGATGTGTTGTCGGCTCCACATGGTTTACCGGAATCGTACATTTGTGTCACCGCTCATTGGGTTGATCCCGATACGTGGCAAATGATGAAGCGTACGATTACGTTTGACGAGTTTCCTTTCTCCTCATATGGAGAAAATATTTATAAAATTATAAATGCCACAATCATTAAATATTGTTTAGAGGATAAAATATTTTCAATATCATTTGATAATGCTTCAACCAACACATTGGCGGTCGATAAATTAAAATTAAAGTATATACCTATTGTTGATGGGTCATTTTATCACACACGTTGTGTTGCACATATTATTAATTTAGTTGGCAAACCGGCTCCATGATAAATATGTTTCGGATTTTATTAAAGCTTTTAGAGTTATGCTACATTATGTTCTCAAAAGTGGAAAAGAAAGATATCAAGATTAAAAAATCTTTGTAAATATGTAAATCAAAAAATTATTGGACCTAATTGGGACATAACAACTTGATGGAATTCAACATGTCATATGTTTGAAAGAGCTTTAAAACAAATGGGCACTTTAAAAGCTTTTCATACAACACTAAGTGATGACCTCCAAGTCGACCCTTTTCCAGACACGACTTGGGAAAATATTGAAACACTATGTGGTTTTTTAAAAGTTTTCAAAACCTCAACAACTAACATTTCCGGTGTTTATTATCCTACTAGTTCTATAGTTCTTTCGGAATTGTATTTGATAACAACCAATTTGTCACACCCCGACCCGCAGCGGAATAAGAGTCGGGGCATAATTGGGTTATCACCAAAGCTCATGATATTTACTAATATGTTTCATATTTATTAAAGTCAAAGTTACATTTCCAAATATCCAAACATGTCCATACAATACAAAGAAAATAAACCAAACATAACAATCCCAAACTCTAAATCATTTTATTCTTCTAGTCCAATCCTATGTGTTTCTGACTGCAGCTGGTTCACCTGTATCATGTGTAAAATTGGGGGTTTTGGGTCAACATAAGTTGGCGAGTGAACCTTGTTAGATAAACATTTATTATTGATTTACTTGTTAGTTTATCAATGAAAAATTGTGCATAATCATAAATGAGCAAATGTAAATAATCAAGCAGTGGCAAATAGCAATCACAACTATAAAATACAATAACATGTGATAGCACACATTAGCATACCAACATCATATGATAAATAACATGAATGAATCTGTGCGATCAAGGCTCAATCAAACGGAGCCGATCGTATTGCATGTACTGAAAATGAAAAATGTTTGTGCGATCAAGGCTCAATCAAACGGAGCCGATCGTATTGCATGTACTGAAAATGAAAAATGTTTGTGCGATCAAGGCTCAATCAAACGGAGCCGATCGTATGTGGGCACGCCGGGTTCACGCTAACATGCTCAACGCTCATAATGTAATGGGGAGCGGCGGCCTATGAAATTGCATGTACTGAAAATAATAAATTGCATCCAACGATAACCACACAATAATTGAAACAAACTGAATACACAAGTTCATGATATGATGTATGCACAATGATTTAAATATAATATATTGCAAGACACATGATACACCCCAAAACGTAATTAAAACGGGGAATTTGTAAGATTCACTCACATTGGGTGCGTTGGATTAGGGATGATGAGATGCGCACGAGTCGGGAGAAATGAACAACGAGAATTAATAACCTAAATAATGACGGAAAAATATAGTAAACGAGTGGATTTTATTAAGAATTTTAATGGAATTTTTAGATATACTTTTGTGAGTTTAAGGTTATTTTCTATCTTTAAAAATGTTATTTTAAGTATTTTTAATTGATTTTTAAATTAAATTAAATAAATAAAAATATAAAAAAAATTGTTTATTTTGCGTTGACCATTGACCGTTGACTTGTTGACCGGTTCGGTCAAAGTGCATGAATGCGCTGGGCGAGACTCGAACCCGAGACCTCCCGTACGCGTGCACGCAGCTCTACCAACTAAGCTACGTGTCTAACCCGAAATAATCTTGTTTTTAATTATATTTATATACTAATTCGATTTAACCAAATTTCTTTTAATTTCAAAAACATTCTAATTCAACAACCCGGTGCCAGTAACAGGTTTCGAACGCGTGACGTGCAACTCAGTGTTGCACACAGTCCACCGCTGGACTGTGTGTCTAACCTGGTTAATATCTCGGTTTTTATTATACTTAACAACTAACGGAGTTACCCCGTTCAGTTTTAAACAAAAAGGCATTTTATTACATAGGGAGTGCGTGTATCAGGGATCGAACTCGTGACATGCGTGTATATTTTGCACATAGTCCACCGCTGGACTGTGTGTCTAACCCGTTCATATTACTGATTTTAAATAAACTTATAACTTAACTAACTTCGTCTTCTTCATTCAAAATACAGTCGACTGAATCACTAATCCGTTTCTTGTTTTTACGATTAACAAACATTCTTAAGGCTAAAATGAAATGGCAGAGATGGTGTTGGAAGTAACATACCGTAGGAATGATATATCACAGAATTTCCGGCAATGCGTCGGCTCTGTTTTTGTGCACCTCAACTGAACCAAACAATTAACCATTTTGATTAGCCAATCATGGAATTGAAGTGATAAACAAACGTTAACAGTGTGATTGAAGGTCCTTACCGTTTCACAGACGAAGATAACGTTTTCCAGAAACTCTCCGGCGAACTGGAATTATCTGATAACGGTGCCTGAATTCGATCTCAAGTGGATGGTTTGAGTTAGAAACAGCTTAACAACTGTTAAACTACGATGGTATTGAAGAACTTACCGATTTGAGGACAAATACGGTTTTCCGGCGAACCTTACAGAAATTTCCGGCGAGTTGATTTAAGCGTTCTGATGGACTGAAAGTGTGATGAAAGTGAAATGGAATGTTTGCCTGATGTCTCTGAGTCGCGAGAAGGGTTTTGATTGAAGTAATCTGAACTTTGATTATTTTCGGTTATAAAAACCGATGATGATGAAAATTGATGTTCAATCAATTCTGAATTGATTAAAATCATCGTGCATCGGTTATAAACCTGAATGTGCGATTAATCAAACGATTAGTCGATTGAATTGCTGATTTCAGTTACTCAGTTGGCGCAACCGGTTTTAACTATATTAGTGTATAAGAGTTATTTTTTCCTAGAGATGACAGAAAACAACAAGTGGCAGAGTGGTGATGTGTGTGTGTGTTAAGTCTTTGGATTTCAGTTCTGGCTGACCCGGGTTCGAGTCCCGGCAACAACATTTCTTTTTTATTTATTTTGTTTTCACTTTTTATCAAACATAATTTTTATAGTTTAGTTTGTTTATTAATTATGTATCTTTAAAAACCAAAATAACCATAAATACACAACGTGACATTTATAACTTGATAATCTATTACAAAACGGAGCGGGTTTGGAAACCCGTTTTTGACAAATGTTACAGTATCCCTACTTTTAGGAATTTCGTTCTGAAATTTAAGTAGTTGAGCCAAGTAAACTCAGGTCCCCGTTTCGAATCCCAGCGTACCCTAACAATTGGAATGCGACTTCGTCGTAGACGTTTCTCCCCGAAGTCCATGATTTCCACTGGTCTTTCAATAAAATGCATAGATTCATCAATCTGAATATCTTCCAGAGGAATGTGGAGGTTTTCATCAGCGAGGCACTTCTTCAAGTTCGACACGTGGAATGTGGGATGAATCCTGTTGAGTTCTTCTGGTAGATCAAGCTTGTATGCTACAGGTCCGACTCTTTCGAGTATCTTGAAGGGTCCTACGTAGCATGGTGCTAGCTTGCCTTTTTGTCCAAAACGAACTACTCCCTTCCACGGTGATACTTTTAGAAGTACATGATCACCAATGTTAAACTCTAAAGGCTTCCGTCGTTTATCTGCATAACTCTTTTGACGACTCTGAGCCGCTAGAAGATTGTTTCGGATTTGATGGATCTTGTCTGTGGTTTCTTGGATCAATTCTGGACCAGTGATTTGAGCTTCCCCAATTTCGTGCCAACATACAGGAGATCGGCACTTACGACCATATAAGGCTTCGAAAGGTGCCATGCCGATACTTGAATGGTAGCTGTTGTTGTACGAAAATTCAACTAATGGTAGGTGGGCGTCCCAATTTCCCTTGAAGTCTATGACACATGCTCGAAGCATATCTTCAAGAGTTTGAATGGTGCGCTCAGATTGTCCATCAGTTTGAGGATGATAGGCGGTACTGAGATCTAATCGCGTACCCATAGCGGATTGTACTGCTTGCCATGTTCGTGAAGTGAAACGACCATCACGATCAGAAATAATGCTTAACGGTACCCCATGTCGGCTTACGATTTCGCTGATATAAATACGAGCAAGCTTTTCGTTCTTGAAATCTTCGCGGATAGGAATAAAGTGAGCTGATTTTGTAAGTCGTTCTATAATTACCCATATAGTGTCATACCCACCAGAAGTGCGAGGTAACCCGGTAATGAAATCCATGGTTACATTTTCCCACTTCCATACAGGTATTTCAGGTTGGACCAGAAGTCCTGAGGGTCTTCGGTGTTCAGCTTTCACCTTGGAACATGTAAGGCACTTGGAAACAAAAATAGCAATATCCTTTTTCATTCAGGCCACCAATAGGTATATCGTAGGTCTTGATACATCTTATCGGCTCCTGGGTGTATAGAGTATCGCGTTTTGTGAGCTTCCTTCATAAGAGTTTCACGAAGATTGTAGTGGTTAGGAATCCAGATACGATCTAGGTAGTACAGAATACCGTCAGATTTAGTTTCAATTTTAAGTTCAGCTCCACAGGACATCTCCTTTCGTACATCATCTTCCGTAACTGAAACATGTTGGGCTTCTCGAATTTGATCTTTAATGTCGGTTATAATCTGCGAACATAGAAGACGAATGGAGTTCGCATACCCCTTTCGACTAAGTGCATCAGCCACCACATTTGCTTTGCCAGGGTGGTATCGAATTTCACAGTCGTAATCATTTAGAAGTTCGACCCATCTCCGTTGCCTCATGTTTAACTCCTTTTGATTGAAGATATGTTGAAGACTCTTGTGGTCAGTGTATATTTCACACTTAGTAACATAGAGATAACGCCTCCATATCTTAAGAGCGAACACAACGCCTCGGAGTTCTAGGTCATGAGTAGTGTAGTTCTTCTCATGCGTCTTGAGTTGTCTCGAAGCATAAGCTATAACTTTTCCTCTTTGCATTAGAACGCAGCCTAATCCTTGCCCTGGCGCGTCGCAATAGACCACGAAATCATCACAACCTTCAAGAAGAGTAAGGATTGGTGCATCGCAAAGTTTTTGTTTAAGAGTTTGGAAGGCTTCTTCCTGCTTGGGTCCCCATATGAAAGGTTTTCCCTTGTGAGTTAAAGCCGTGAGTGGTACAGCAATGCGTGAGAAGTTTGAGATGAATCGACGATAATAACCAGCCAAACCAAGAAAAGATCTTACTTCAGTTGGTGTACGTGGAGCTTGCCATTCTTGTACCGCTTTGATCTTTGAGGGGTCGACATGTATTCCCTTGTCATTGACTACATGTCCGAGGAATTGCACCTCTTTTAACCAGAATTCGCATTTGGAAAATTTGGCGTAAAGCTTTTCATTCTCTAGAATTGTAAGGATGAGTCGAAGATGACGCTCATGATCAGATTTAGACTTTGAATAAATAAGAATGTCGTCGATGAAGACTATAACAAATCGATCAAGATAAGGTTTGCAGACTCTGTTCATTAGGTCCATGAAGACAGCTGGTGCGTTGGTTAAACCAAATGGCATGACCATGAATTCATAATGGCCATAACGAGTTCGGAAAGCAGTCTTTGGGACGTCTTCTTCATGTACTCTAAGTTGATGATAGCCAAATCGAAGGTCGATTTTTGAAAAGCAATTGGCACCTTGAAGTTGGTCAAGAAGATCATCAATGCGTGGTAAAGGATAGCGATTCTTGATTGTTAATTTGTTGAGCTCCCTGTAGTCGATGCACATACGAAAGGATCCATCTTTCTTCTTTACAAAAAGGACAGGTGCACCCCAAGGCGATGAGCTAGGACGTATGAATCCCTTGTCAGTCAACTCTTGTAATTGACTGGCTAGCTCTTTCATTTCAGAGGGGGCTAACCTATAAGGAGACTTTGCAACTGGTGTAGCACCAGGTATAAGATCAATACGGAATTCGACTTCTCTAACTGGAGGAAGTCCTGAAATGTCGTCAGGAAAAAACTCGCGGGAAATCTTTTACTACTGGAATGTCTTCAAGTTTCTTCTCCATGGTTCCCTTTTTGATGATATGAGCTAAAAACGCGACATAATTTTTGCGAAGATATTTTTGGGCTTGAAGACAAGACATTAAGCTGAGCCCCTTTGACGAGGTTTCACCAAAGATTCGAAGAGTCTGACCGTTTGAAAGAGGAATACGTATAAATTTTTCGCGACATACAACTTCTGCCTGATGTTGACTGAGCCAGTCCATACCAATTATGATATCAAAACTTCCCAGCTTCATAGGAATAAGGTTGACGGAGAAATCGTGGTCGTTTAAGGTGAGTGTACAGTTGCGTATAATAGAACTTAATGAAACTTGTTTCCCGTCAGCAACTTCTACCGTTATGGATTCCAGGAGCTTATCCCGATTTTGGTTTAAGATAGGTTCAAATTCCAAAGACACAAAACTTCTATCCGCACCAGTATCAAATAACATAGATGCATATCTACCATTTATAAGGAACGTACCGTTAACCACATTGCCGTCGGCCCTAGCCTGATTAGCGTTGATATTGAAAGCTCTTCCTCTTGCAGGTGGAGGAGCTTGGTTCGCTTGATTCACTGGGTTGGCTTGAGCCTGAGCATGAATAATGTTTACCAACCTTGGACAAGTGTTTCTGAAATGGCTTGGGTCTCCGCAATTGTAGCAAGCCCGCATAGGTTGGCCCATAGGATAATTGGGTTGGTAATATGTTTGGGCTAGGTGTTGGGTGGGTGGTAATAGTAGGGGTTGTTGGGCTTGACCCATTAATTGTTGGTGGGTTTGGGTTAAAGGTTGGTGGCGGTTCGTTCGCTGGGGCATGCGGCAGGTTTGAACCGTATGACCCGCGCGACCACAGCCGGTGCAATGCTGGCAAGGATAATCAGGAGAATGGTGATATTGGCAACGGTTACATTTTGGTAACGGGCAAGAGTAGGGTCTTTTGTATGGTGCAGATGAAGGAGCGACTTGAGTAATGGGTGCAGCAGGAATAGGGGAGTTGGTTTGTGTAACTGCGAAATTTCTGGTGTTGCGCTTCCTCTTGTTAGCAAGTTTAGAGGAAGAGATGGAATGGTTTGAAGTTTGAACCTCAACAGGGGCTTTCTTTTTCTCCTCTTTAAACTTCCCGTTGCGAATCCGATTCTCGGTCAGTTCAGTCGCTAGCTCCATAGCAGCTTCAAGTGTTACCGGTGAAATGCTGAGAACTGAATCTTGAAATTTCGAGGGGAGTCCTCGAATATAATGCTCGATCAAACGATAAGTTGGAGTAAACAAATTTGGAACCATTTGGTTCAACTCCAAGAACCTCTTGTTATAGGTGGTGTGATCCCCCTCCTTCTGTTTTAAGGAATGAAATTCGTCCTCCAACTTTTTAATTTCACTCCTAGGACAGAAACGCCTGGTCATGATTTCCCTTAACTCCTCCCAAGTTAAGGCCATTGCATCTTCAGTTCCCCTCTTCCCTTTCTCAGTATTCCACCAAGTGAGAGCTACCCCCAAATAGTCTCCTGGTGGCATATCGAACCTTGCGATCCTCAGGAAATCGCAATTGAGGAAGGTGTTTTCCATTTCCTCGAACCAGTGGAGGAGAGCAATGACACCTTGGTCCCCTCAAATTTAGGAGGATCACAAGATTTGAAATGTTTGTATGAGCACTTGCTGGTAGGAGGGTTGTCGATGTTCTGGTCATGTTGTTGGGGAGGGTTAGTAGGATTTGTAGCGAGGGCTTGTTGTACTTGGACCACAATGTCAGGCATATCGTGGCCATTTGTTTCGCGATTTGTGTAACATTTGTAAAAATCGGGTTTTCAAAACCCGCTCCGTTTTGTAATCGAATATCGAGTTATAAAAGTTACATTGATTATTTATGTTTATTTACATATAAAACGATACATAATTAATAAATAGACTAAACTATAAAAATTATATTTGATAAAAAGCTAAAATAAAATAAATAAAAAAAATTATGTTGCTGCCAGGACTCGAACCCGGGTCAGCCAAGACACACTCCAACGCTTTAACACACACTCACATCACCACTCCGCCACTTTGTGTTTTCTGTTATCACTAGGAAACAAACGAGATTTATATACAGACTAAGTTGAATCGGTTCCGCCAACTGAGAAACGGAAAACGGCAAGGCAATCGTCAAATCGTTTGATTTCTCGCGTATTCACGTTCATAACCGATGAACCGATGTCTTTAATCAATTCAGAATTGATTGAGCATCAAGTCTCATCATTATCGGCCTTCATAACCGAAAAGCAATCAAATCCTGAATACTTCAATCCAAGCTCACTCTCGCGACTCAGAAACGTCATAACCTTACTCCATTTCATTTTCGTCACATTCTCAGACCATCAGAACGCTTAAATCAGTTCGCCGGAATTTTCTGCAAATTCCGCCGGAAAACCGTATTCATCCTCAAACGGTAATTCTCTCAATATTATTGCAGTTCAACAATTATTAGACTATTTCTAACCTAAACCTCTCAATTGAAATCGAATTCAGGCGCTGTATTCAACTAATTCCAGTTCGCCGGAACTCCCCTGAAAATTTCTAATTCCGTCTGTGAAACGGTAAGGGTCTTCAAACACATCGATAACGTTTGTTTATCACTTCAATTCCACATTCGACTAATCAAAATAGTTAATTATCTTGTTCAGTTTAAGAGCATAAAAACAGGAACCGACACATCGCCGGAAATCTGAAATAAACCGTTCATCGGTATGTTCACCTCTAATTACCGTCTCTGCCTTTTCATTTAAGTTTTAATAATGTCTGTAAATCGTAAACACAAGGAACGAGATAGTAAATCAGATTGACTGTAATTAGAATGAAGAAGACGAAGCTAACTAAGTTATAAGTATATTTAAAACTAGTAAAATAAACGGGTTAGACACACAGTCCAGCGGTGGACTGTGTGCAAAATACAAACGCACGTCCCGAGTTCGATTCCTGCTAGACGCACTCCTTATATAATAAAATGCCTTTTTGTTTAAAAACTAAACCGGGATAACTCAGTTAGTTGTTAAGTATAATAAAAACCGAGATAATAACCAGGTTATACACACAGTCCAGCGGTGGACTGTGTGCAACATAAACCATACGTCGCGCGTTCGAAACCCGTCACTTGCACCGGTCCGTTGAATTAAAATGTTTTTGAAATTAAAAAGAATTTCGGTTAAAATGAATAAGTGTATAAATATAATTAAAAACAAGATTATTTCGGGTTAGACACGTAGCTCAGTTGGTAGAGCTGCGTGCACGCGTACGAGAGGTCTCGGGTTCGAGCCTCACCCAGCGCAAACCATGCTCCTGACCGAACCGGTCAACAGGTCAACGGTCAACGCAAAATAAACAATTTTTTTATATTTTTATTTATTTAATTTAATTTAAAAATCAATTAAAAATACTTAAAAATAACATTTTTAAAGATAGAAAATAGCCTTAAACTCACAAAAATATATCTAAAAATTTCGTTAAAATCCTTAATAAAATCCACTCATTTAATATATTTTTCCGTATTATTTAGGTTAGTATTTCTCGTTGTTCCCCTCATCTAATTCGTGTGCATCTCACCATCTCCAATCCAACGCACCCAATGTGAGTGAATCTTTACAAATTCCCCGTTTTAATCACGTTTTGGGGTGTATCATGTGTCTTGTTATATATATATTATACTTAAACCATTGTGCATGCATCATATCATGAACTAGTGTATTCAGTTTGTTTCTGTTGTGTAGTTATTGTTGGATGCAAGTTTATTATTTTCAGTACATGCAATTTCATAGGCCGCCGCTCCCCATTACATTATGAGCGTTGAGCATGTTCCCCATTTCATTATGAGGTTGAACCTGGCGTGCCCACATACGATCGGCTCCGTTTGATTGAGCCTTGATCGCACAGTTTCATTTATGTTATTTACAGTATGATGTTGGTATGTTCATGTATGCTGTCATATGTTATTGTATGTTATAGTGTGACTGCTATTTGCCATTGCTTGATTATTTACATTTGCTCATCTATGATTATGCACAAATTTTCATTGATAAACTAACAATTAATTTATTAATAAATGTTTATCTAATGAGGTTCACTCGCCAACTTACGTTGACCCAAAAACTCCCATTTTTACACATGATAGAGGTGAACCAGCAGCAGCTAGGAACACATAGGACTTGGACTAGAAGAATAAAACGATTTAGAGTTGGGATTGTTATGTTGGTTTATTTTCTTTGTATTGAATGAACATGTTTGGATTTTTGGAAATGTAACTTTGACTTTATTAAATATGAAACATATTAGTAAATGTCATGAGCTTTGGTGATAACCCAATTATGCCCCGACTCTTATTCCGCTGCGGGTCGGGGTGTGACAGATTGGTATCAGAGCCATGACTATAGGGATATAGGATAGGTTATTAGACCCTTAGAGCCTATACTATAGTCGATTAGAAACTTATAAGATTTTTGTGTGTTACATGCCAAATTTCATGATGTTTATATGTTTATGTTAAATGTTACATTTAATATTGTGCAAGCATGTTCATAAGTATGTATTATCATATAATGCCTATCATAAATCGTATACTCATAACATATCACATCCATGAAAGCACACACCACATCATGATTGCTTTTACAATGATTTTCGTGTTTTCAAATCTCATCAAAGTGAGTTCTCATGACGGGCATGTAGTAACTGGAAGGGTACCAGTACCGGTAGTCGGAACGTCCTGTCTAGGCTGGCATTCGTATAAATCCAAAATAAAGGACCAGTATGCCTACCTGGGGACTAACGATGAGAGTACGAAGTACCTATTAGGCCAAAGCATGCTATACCAAACGTCGTGTGAGCTAACCCCACTTTGAGTTGTCATTGTGTCTACACCTGGACACGTTCCGACCAAACATCTCATGAACATATTTTGTGGTTTGCATTCGGGGGATGCGAGTGTTAAATTGCCAATACTAATGTGAATCCTACCAAGCCAATAGCCATGGGGGCCCACATGACTATGTAGGTGAAGGTATGGGGGACATTTGAGGCCCAACATGAGCGAACCCAAGACATCCTATGGATGTAGTTGCATTATTGATATTTATGTTATTTTCATTTTCTTAAAGACACATGAGACCTAAAAAGACATCATAAACTCACAATCTTCTCATTGTATGATCCTGTAGATGTCGTCTAGACAGCAACGAAGGGGTAAAAGATCGGGAAGGTCTCAGGAACGTTTGGCCACTCAGATCGCGAAACAAATGGCCACGATATTGCCTGACATTATGGTCCAAGTACAACAAGCCCTTGCTACAAATCCTACTAACCCTCCCCAACAACAGGATCAGAACATCGACAACCCTCCTACCAGCAAGTGCTATTACAAACATTTTAAGTCTTGTGATCCTCCTAAATTTGTATGGACCGAGGGTGTCACTGCTCTCCTACATTGGTTCGAGGAGATGGAAAACACCTTCCTAAACTGCGATTGTCCTGAGGATCGCAAGGTTCGATACGCCACCGGGAGACTATTTGGAGTAGCTCTCACTTGGTGGAATACTGAGAAAGGGAAGAGGGGAACTGAAGATGCGATGGCCTTAACTTGGGAGGAGTTAAGGGAAATCATGACTAGGCGTTTCTGTCCTAGAAGTGAAATTAAGAAGTTGGAGGATGAATTTCATGCTCTAAAGCAAAAGGAGGGTGATCACACTACATATAACAAGAGGTTCTTGGAGTTGAACCAAATGGTTCCAAATTTATTCACCCCAACCTATCGTCTGATCGAGCATTATATTCGAGGACTTCCCTCGAAAATCCAAGATTCAGTTCTCAGCGTTTCACCAGTAACACTTGAAGCTGCTATGGAGTTAGCAACTGAACTGACCGAAAACCGAATTCGCAACGGGAAGTTCAAAGAAGAGAAGAAGAAAGCCCCTGTTGAGGGAAAAACTTCAAACCACCCCATTCCTTCCTCTAAGTTTGCTAACAAGAGGAAGCGCAACACCAGAAATTTTGCAGTTACCCAAACCAACTCCCCTATTCCTGCTGCACCCATTACTCAAGTCACTCCTTCACCCACACCATACAGAAGACCCTACACTGGCCCGTTACCAAAATGTAACCGTTGCCAATATCACCATTCCCCTGATCATCCTTGCCAATATTGCACCGGCTACGGTCGCGCAGGTCATACTGTTCAAACTTGCCGCATGCCTCAACGAACGAACCGCCACCAACCTTTAACCCAAACCCATCAACAGATAATGGGCCAAGCCCAACAACCCCTACTATTACCACCCACCCAACCTTTAGCCCAAACATATTTCCAGCCCAATTATCCTATGAGTCAACCAATGCGGGCTTGTTACAATTGCGGCGACCCGAGTCATTTCAGAAACACATGTCCAAGGCTGGTTAATATTATTCATGCTCAGGCCCAAGCCAACCCAGTGAACCAAGCAAACCAAGCTCCCCCACCTGCAAGAGGGAGAGCTTTCAATATCAACGCTAACCAGGCCAGAGCTGACGGCAATGTGGTCAACGGTACGTTCCTTATAAATGGTAGATATGCCTCTATGTTATTTGATACTGGTGCGGATAGAAGTTTTGTGTCTTTAGAATTTGAACCTATCTTAAACAAAAATCGGGATAAGCTCATGGAATCCATAACGGTAGAAGTTGCGGATGGGAAGCCAGTTTCATTAGACTCTATTTTACGCAACTGTACACTCACCTTAAACGACCACGATTTCTCAGTCGACCTTATTCCTATGAAGCTGGGAAGTTTTGACATCATAATCGGTATGGATTGGCTCAGTCAACATCAGGCAGAAGTTGTATGTCGTGAAAAATTTATTCGTATTCCTCTTTCAAACGGTCAGACTCTTCGAATCATTGGAGAAACCTCGTCGAAAGGGCTCAGCTTAATGTCTTGTCTCCAAGCTCAAAAATATCTTCGCAAGAATTATGTCGCGTTTTTAGCTCATATCATCAAGAAGGGAACCACAGAGAAGAAACTTGAAGACATTCCTGTGGTAAAAGACTTCCCACAAGTTTTTCCTGACGACATTTCAGGACTTCCTCCAGTTAGAGACGTCGAATTCCGTATTGATCTTATACATGGTGCTACACCAGTTGCAAAGTCTCCATATAGGTTAGCCCCCTCTGAAATGCAAGAGCTAGCCAGTCAATTGCAAGAGTTGACTGACAAGGGATTCATACGTCCTAGCTCGTCGTCTTGGGGTGCACCTGTCCTTTTTGTAAAGAAGAAAGATGGATCTTTTCGTATGTGCATCGACTACAGAGAGCTCAACAAGTTAACAATCAAGAATCGCTATCCTTTACCTCGCATTGATGATCTTCTTGACCAACTACAAGGTGCCAGCTGCTTTTCAAAAATCGATCTTCGATCTGGCTATCATCAACTTAGAGTGCATGAAGAAGACGTCCCTAAGACTGCTTTTCGAACTCGTTATGGTCACTATGAATTCATGGTTATGCCATTTGGATTAACCAACGCACCAGCTGTCTTCATGGACCTAATGAACAGAGTCTGCAAACCTTATCTCGATCGATTTGTTATAGTCTTCATCGACGATATTCTTATTTATTCAAAATCTAAACCTGATCATGAGCGTCATCTTCGACTCGTTCTTGCACTTCTAGAAAAGGAAAAGCTTTATGCCAAATTCTCCAAATGTGAATTCTGGTTAAAAGAGGTGCAATTCCTCGGGCATGTAGTCAATGACAAGGGAATACATGTCGACCCTTCAAAGATCAAAGCGGTTCAAGAATGGCAAGCTCCACGTACACCAACTGAAGTAAGATCTTTTCTTGGACTAGCTGGCTATTATCGTCGGTTCATCTCAAACTTCTCTCGCATTGCTGTACCACTCACGGCTTTAACCCATAAGGGACAACCTTTCATATGGGGACCCAAGCAAGAAGAAGCCTTTCAAACTCTTAAACAGAAACTTTGTGATGCACCAATCCTCACTCTTCCTGAAGGTTGTGATGATTTTGTAGTCTATTGCGACGCGTCAGGGCAAGGATTAGGCTGCGTTCTTATGCAAAGAGGAAAAGTCATAGCTTATGCTTCGAGACAACTCAAGACACATGAAAAGAACTACACCACTCATGACCTAGAACTGGGAGCCGTGGTGTTCGCTCTTAAGATATGGAGACATTATCTCTATGGTACCAAGTGTGAAATATACACTGACCACAAGAGTCTTCAACATATCTTCAATCAAAAAGAGCTAAACATGAGGCAACGAAGATGGGTCGAACTTCTAAATGATTACGACTGTGAAATTAGATACCACCCTGGTAAAGCAAATGTGGTTGCTGATGCACTTAGTCGAAAGGGTTATGCGAACCCATTCATCTTCTATGTTCGCAAATTATAACCGACATTAAAGATCAAATTCGAGAAGCCCAACACGTTTCAATAACGAAGAAGATGTGCGAAAGGAGATGTCCTGTGGAGCTGAGTTAAAAATCGAAACTAAATCTGACGGTATTCTGTATTACTTAGATCGTATCTGGATTCATAACCACAACAACCTTCGTGAAACTCTTATGAATGAAGCTCACAAAACGCAATATTCTATACACCCAGGAGCCGATAAGATGTATCAAGACCTACGATATACCTATTGGTGGCCTGGAATGAAGAAGGATATTGCTGTATTTGTTTCTAAGTGCCTTACATGTTCCAAGGTGAAGGCTGAACACCAAAGACCCTCAGGACTTATAGTCCAACCGGAAATACCTGTATGGAAGTGGGAAAATATAACCATGGATTTCATTACCGGGTTACCTCGCACTTCTGGTGGGTATGACACTATATGGGTGATTATAGACCGACTTACAAAATCAGCTCACTTTATTCCTATCCGCGAAGATTTCAAGAACGAAAAGCTTGCACGTATTTATATCAACGAAATCGTAAGCCGGCATGGGGTACCGTTAAAGCATTATTTCTGATCGTGATGGTCGTTTCACCTCACGAACATGGCAAGCAGTACAATCCGCTATGGGCACGCGATTAGATCTCAGTACCGCCTATCATCCTCAAACTGATGGACAGTCTGAGCGCACCATTCAAACTCTTGAAGATATGCTTAGAGCATGTGTCATAGACTTCAAGGGAAATTGGGACGCCCACCTACCATTAGTAGAATTTTCGTACAACAACAGCTATCATTTGAGCATCGGCATGGCACCTTTTGAAGCCTTATATGGACGTAAGTGCCGATCTCCTGTATGTTGCCACGAAATTGGGGAAGCACAAATTACTGGTCCAGAATTGATCCAAGAAACCACAGACAAGATCCATCACATTCGAAACAATCTTCTAGCGGCTCAAAGTCGTCAAAAGAGTTATGCAGATAAACACGAAAGCCCTTAGAATTTAACATTTGTGATCATGTGCTTTTAAAAGTATCACCGTGGAAGGGAGTAGTTCGTTTTGGTCAAAAGGGGAAGCTAGCACCTCGTTACGTAGGACCTTTCAAGATACTCGAAAGAGTAGGTCCTGTAGCATACAAGCTTGACCTACCAGAAGAACTCAACAGGATTCATCCCACATTCCACGTGTCGAACTTGAAGAAGTGCCTCGCTGATGAGAATCTCCATATTCCGCTGGAAGATATTCAGATTGACGAATCTATGCATTTTATTGAAAGACCAGTGGAGATCATGACTACGGGGAGAAACGTCTTCGACAAGTCGCATTCCAATTGTTAGGGTACGCTGGGAGTCGAAACGGGGACCTGAGTTTACTTGGGAACGTGAAGACTCAATGCGTGAAAAATACCCGCATCTTTTTCCTACTACTTCAGCTACTTAAATTTCGGGACGAAATTCCTAAAAGTAGGGGATACTGTAACATTTGTAAAAATCGGGTTTTCAAAACCCGCTCCGTTTTGTAATCGAATATCGAGTTATAAAAGTTACATTGAATATTTATGATTATTTACATATAAAACGATACATAATTAATAAATAGACTAAACTATAAAAATTATATTTGATAAAAAGCTAAAATAAAATAAATAAAAAAATTATGTTGCTGCCGGGACTCGAACCCGGGTCAGCCAAGACACACTCCAACGCTTTAACACACACTCACATCACCACTCCGCCACTTTGTGTTTTCTGTTATCACTAGGAAACAAACGAGATTTATATACAGACTAAGTTGAATCGGTTCCGCCAACTGAGAAACGGAAAACGGCAAGGCAATCGTCAAATCGTTTGATTTCTCGCGTATTCACGTTCATAACCGATGAACCGATGTCTTTAATCAATTCAGAATTGATTGAGCATCAAGTCTCATCATTATCGGCCTTCATAACCGAAAAGCAATCAAATCCTGAATACTTCAATCCAAGCTCACTCTCGCGACTCAGAAACGTCATAACCTTACTCCATTTCATTTTCGTCACATTCTCAGACCATCAGAACGCTTAAATCAGTTCGCCGGAATTTTCTGCAAATTCCGTCGGAAAACCGTATTCATCCTCAAACGGTAATTCTCTCAATATTATTGCAGTTCAACAATTATTAGACTATTTCTAACCTAAACCTCTCATTGAAATCGAATTCAGGCGCTGTATTCAACTAATTCCAGTTCGCCGGAACTCCCCTGAAAATTTCTAATTCCGTCTGTGAAACGGTAAGGGTCTTCAAACACATCGATAACGTTTGTTTATCACTTCAATTCCACATTCGACTAATCAAAATAGTTAATTATCTTGTTCAGTTGAAGAGCATAAAAACAGGAACCGACACATCGCCGGAAATCTGAAATAAACCGTTCATCGGTATGTTCACCTCTAATTACCGTCTCTGCCTTTTCATTTAAGTTTTAATAATGTCTGTAAATCGTAAACACAAGGAACGAGATAGTAGATTGACTGTAATTAGAATGAAGAAGACGAAGCTAACTAAGTTATAAGTATATTTAAAACTAGTAAAATGAACGGGTTAGACACACAGTCCAGCGGTGGACTGTGTGCAAAATACAAACGCACGTCCCGAGTTCGATTCCTGCTATACGCACTCCTTATATAATAAAATGCCTTTTTGTTTAAAAACTAAACCGGGATAACTCAGTTAGTTGTTAAGTATAATAAAAACCGAGATAATAACCAGGTTAGACACACAGTCCAGCGGTGGACTGTGTGCAACATAAACCATACGTCGCGCGTTCGAAACCCGTCACTTGCACCGGTCCGTTGAATTAAAATGTTTTTGAAATTAAAAAGAATTTCGGTTAAAATGAATAAGTGTATAAATATAATTAAAAACAAGATTATTTCGGGTTAGACACGTAGCTCAGTTGGTAGAGCTGCGTGCACGCGTACGGGAGGTCTCGGGTTCGAGCCTCACCCAGCGCAAACCATGCTCCTGACCGAACCGGTCAACAAGTCAACAGGTCAACGTCAACGGTCAACGGTCAACGCAAAATAAACAATTTTTTTATATTTTTATTTATTTAATTTAATTTAAAAATCAATTAAAAATACTTAAAAATAACATTTTTAAAGATAGAAAATAGCCTTAAACTCACAAAAATATATCTAAAAATTTCGTTAAAATCCTTAATAAAATCCACTCATTTAATATATTTTTCCGTATTATTTAGGTTAGTATTTCTCGTTGTTCCGCTCATCTAATTCGTGCGCATCTCACCATCTCCAATCCAACGCACCCAATGTGAGTGAATCTTTACAAATTCCCCGTTTTAATCACGTTTTGGGGTGTATCATGTGTCTTGTTATATATATATTATACTTAAACCATTGTGCATGCATCATATCATGAACTAGTGTATTCAGTTTGTTTCTGTTGTGTAGTTATTGTTGGATGCAAGTTTATTATTTTCAGTACATGCAATTTCATAGGCCGCCGCTCCCCATTACATTATGAGCGTTGAGCATGTTCCCCATTTCATTATGAGGTTGAACCTGGCGTGCCCACATACGATCGGCTCCGTTTGATTGAGCCTTGATCGCACAGACATTTTCATTTTCAGTACATGCAATACGATCGGCTCCGTTTGATTGAGCCTTGATCGCACAGTTTCATTTATGTTATTTACAGTATGATGTTGGTATGTTCATGTATGCTGTCATATGTTATTGTATGTTATAGTGTGACTGCTATTTGCCATTGCTTGATTATTTACATTTGCTCATCTATGATTATGCACAAATTTTCATTGATAAACTAACAATTAATTTATTAATAAATATTTATCTAATAAGGTTCACTCGCCAACTTATGTTGACCCAAAAACTCCCATTTTTACACATGATACAGGTGAACCAGCAGCAGCTAGGAACACATAGGACTTGGACTAGAAGGATAAAACGATTTAGAGTTGGGATTGTTATGTTGGTTTATTTTCTTTGTATTGAATGAACATGTTTGGATTTTTGGAAATGTAACTTTGACTTTATTAAATATGAAACATATTAGTAAATGTCATGAGCTTTGGTGATAACCCAATTATGCCCCGACTCTTATTCCGCTGCGGGTCGGGGTGTGACAATTTGTGTGGCCAAGCATTCCTGAGACCTTCCTGATCTTTTACCCCTTCGTTGTTGTCTGGACGACATCTACAGGAACATACATGACAAGATTGTGAGTTTATGGTGTCTTTTTAGGTGTCATGTGTCTTTAAGAAAATGAAAATAACATAAATATCAATAATGCAACTACATCCATAAGATGTCTTGGGTTTGCTCATGTTGGGCCTCAAATGTCCCCCATACCTTCACCTATATAGTCATGTGGGCCCCCATGGCTATTGGCTTGGTAGGATTCACATTAGTATTGGCAATTTAACACTCGCATCACCCGAATGCAAACCACAAAATATGTTCATGAGATGTTTGGTCGGAACGTGTCCAGGTGTAGACACAATGACAACTCAAAGTGGGGTTAGCTCACACGACGTTTGGTATAGCATGCTTTGGCCTAATAGGTACTTCGTACTCTCATCGTTAGTCCCCAGGTAGGCAAACTGGTCCTTTATTTTGGATTTATACGAATGCCAGCCTAGACAGGACGTTCCGACTAACGGTGTTGGTACCCTTCCAGTTACTACATGCCCGTCATGAGAACTCACTTTGATGAGATTTGAAAACACAAAAATCATTGTAAAAGCAATCATGATGTGGCGTGTGCTTTCATGGATGTGATATGTTATGAGTATATGATTCATGATAGGCATTATATGATAATACATACTTATGAACATGCTTGCATAATATTGAATGTAACATTTGACATAAAACATATAAACATCATGAAATTTGGCATGTAACACACAAAAATCTTATAAGTTTCTAATCAACTATAGTATAGGCTCTAAGGGTCTAATAACCTATCCTATATCCCTATAGTCATGGCTCTGATACCAATCTGTCACACCCCGACCCGCAGCGGAATAATAGTCGGGGCATAATTGGGTTATCACCAAAGCTCATGATATTTACTAATATGTTTCATATTTATTAAAGTCAAAGTTACATTTCCAAATATCCAAACATGTCCATACAATACAAAGAAAATAAACCAAACATAACAATCCCAAACTCTAAATCATTTTATTCTTCTAGTCCAATCCTATGTGTTTCTGACTGCAGCTGGTTCACCTGTATCATGTGTAAAAATAGGGGGTTTTAGGTCAACATAAGTTGGCGAGTGAACCTTGTTAGATAACATTAATGATTTAGTTAGTTATCAATGAAAAATTGTGCATAATCATAAATGAGCAAATGTAAATAATCAAGCAGTGGCAAATAGCAATCACAACTATAACATACAATAACATGTGATAGCACACATTAACATACCAACATCATACGATAAATAACATGAATGAATCTGTGCGATCAAGTCTCAATCAAACGGAGCCGATCGTATTGCATGTACTGAAAATGAAAAATGTTTGTGCGATCAAGGCTCAATCAAACGGAGCCGATCTTATTGCATGTACTGAAAATGAAAAATGTTTGTGCGATCAAGGCTCAATCAAACGGAGCCGATCGTATGTGGGCACGCCGGGTTCACGCTCATAATGAAATGGGGAACATGCTCAACGCTCATAATGTAATGGGGAGCGGCGGCCTATGAAATTGCATGTACTGAAAATAATAAACTGCATCCAACGATAACCACACAACAATTGAAACAAACTGAATACACAAGTTCATGATATGATGTATGCACAATGATTTAAATATAATATATAGCAAGACACATGATACACCCCAAAACGTGATTAAAACGGGAATTTGTAAGATTCACTCACATTGGGTGCGTTGGATTGGGGATGATGAGATGCGCACGAGTCGGGAGAAATGAACAACGAGAATTAATAACCTAAATAATGATGGAAAAATATAGTAAACGAGTGGATTTTATTAAGAATTTTAATGGAATTTTTAGATATACTTTTGTGACTTTAAGGCTATTTTCTATCTTTAAAAATGTTATTTTAAGTATTTTTAATTGATTTTTAAATTAAATTAAATAAATAAAAATATAAAAAAAATTGTTTATTTTGCGTTGAATGTTGACCGTTGACTTGTTGACCGGTTCGGTCAAAGTTCATGAATGCGCTGGGCGAGACTCGAACCCGAGACCTCCCGTACGCGTGCACGCAGCTTACCAACTGAGCTACGTGTCTAACCCGAAATAATCTTGTTTTTAATTATATTTATATACAAATTCGATTTAACCAAAATTCTTTTAATTTCAAAAACATTCTAATTCAACAACCTGGTGCCAGTAACAGGTTTCGAACGCGTGACGTGCAACTCAGTGTTGCACACAGTCCACGTTGGACTGTGTGTCTAACCTGGTTAATATCTCGGTTTTTATTATACTTAACAACTAACGGAGTTACCCCGGTTCAGTTTTAAACAAAAAGGCATTTTATTACATAGGGAGTGCGTGTATCAGGGATCGAACTCGTGACATGCGTGTATATTTTGCACACAGTCCACCGCTGGACTGTGTGTCTAACCCGTTCATATTACTGATTTTAAATAAACTTATAACTTAACTAACTTCGTCTTCTTCATTCAAAATACAGTCGACTGAATCACTAATCCGTTTCTTGTTTTTACGATTAACAAACATTCTTAAGGCTAAAATGAAATGGCAGAGACGGTGTTGGAAGTAACATATTGTAGGAATGATATATCACAGAATTTCCGGCAATGCGTCGGCTCTGTTTTTGTGCACCTCAACTGAACCAAACAATTAACCATTTTGATTAGCCAATCGTGGAATTGAAGTGATAAACAAATGTTAACAGTGTGATTGAAGGTCCTTACCGTTTCACAGACGAAGATAACGTTTTCCAGAAACTCTCCGGCGAACTGGAATTATCTGATAACGGTGCCTGAATTCGATCTCAAGTGGATGGTTTGAGTTAGAAACAGCTTAACTACTGTTAAACTACGATGGTATTGAAGAACTTACCGATTTGAGGACAAATACGGTTTTCCGGCGAACCTTACAGAAATTTCCGGCGAGTTGATTTAAGCGTTCTGATGGACTGAAAGTGTGACGAAAGTGAAATGGAATGTTTGCCTGATGTCTCTGAGTCGCGAGAAGGGTTTTGATTGAAGTAATCTGAACTTTGATTATTTTCGGTTATAAAAACCGATGATGATGAAAATTGATGTTCAATCAATTCCGAATTGATTAAAATCGTCGGTGCATCGGTTATAAACCTGAATGTGCGATTAATCAAACGATTAGTCGATTGAATTGCTGATTTCAGTTACTCAGTTGGCGCAACCGGTTTTAACTATATTAGTGTATAAGAGTTATTTGTTTCCTAGAGATGACAGAAAACAACAAGTGGCGGAGTGATGATGTGTGTGTGTTAAGTCTTTGGATTTCAGTTCTGGCTGACCCGGGTTCGAGTCCCGGCAGCAACATTTCTTTTTTATTTATTTTGTTTTCACTTTTTATCAAACATAATTTTTATAGTTTAGTTTGTTTATTAATTATGTATCTTTAAAAACCAAAATAACCATAAATACACAACGTGACATTTATAACTTGATAATCGATTACAAAACGAAGCGGGTTTGGAAACCCGTTTTTGACAAATGTTACACAATTCTAAAAACTTTGAAAATTCAAATGACATGTTGAGAAACATGATGAAACCAATAATTGAATTTTTTTAAAAAGATTTTTTGGATTTACCAACAGTTTTTCTATGTGCCACCGCTTTAAACGGTTAAAATCCGAGTAAGAACTGGAACTGGTTACACCAAAAACCGGTTTCATTCACACTCATTCAGAAACCGGGTTCGGTTAGGAACCGACCCGGGTATAAAAAACCCGATATGCCCATCTCTATCTGACACCACCACCAAGACAACACCAACATCACCAAACAGCCACGGCCACCGCGAAACAACCCGGCACCACCTCAGCGCCACCACCATATCCGCCGTCGATTCATTTCTTTCTCAAACCAATCGCTGGAAAACCTTCCTTACCACCCCGAACAACCGTCAGATCTACCAGCGAGTCTTCCATCCGGCCACTATATCAAAACAAATCTGGGATGATACGATGGTCGTGAAGTCAGTAGATTAGGCCACCCGAAATTTCCGGTCATCCAACCACTAACCACCACCGTGTTAAACGTTCCAAGACGTTACTGATTGAGTCACGTATCTCCACCGCATGGTTCAAGACTGCACTCACTCCAAACACCCATGATCTTTTTCTTTAATGTGGGGCGCTGGTTGGGCGTCGGAGGTTACTCCAAGATGAAGACGGTGAAGAAAAAAATCAATAAAAGAAAAAAGAAAGGAAAACGTGAGCCAATCAAACCTTGATACCAATGTTTGCATGGCTAATTTTTGGATACACCTAATGACCGACAGATAGAGAGGTTAAAAATCTTTGGAACTAGAACCGTAGTTAAGACCTACCCAAATTATTAATATGCAATATGAATATTTACTTGGTATTTATGAAATTACTAAAATAAATGTGTTAAATCATGAAAAGAAGGTTTATTTTCTTATTATTTTTGTAAACGCTAAGTCTAGATAAAAATTTATTTAATAACTTCATAAATCAGAATTTATCATTATCTTATATTTTTTATTTAAAATCATTAACTTTATAAAAAACTTAATTTGTTCCTTAAATTTAGTTAATCCTTTTCTTGCAGAATGATATTATATCCAGAGACATGAGATTTATCATAAAAATTCCATATCTTATATATTTCTTAGAAATTCATAAACAATATTTATAAATTTTGTTTTGATAATTTTATATTTTTATTAATTTTTTATATGATATAACGTGATTTGAATATCAAACAAATATATAAAATGTCCAAAATTCTCAAAAATTACACAACCTATTCTAGCATGATAATAACAGTTATGTATTTTTAATTTCATCAAAACATATATATGATCAAAAGCCCCCCAAATCTGTAATCTAAGAACCCTAAAATAACAAGAAATTAAATTAGGGTTTGTATAGTCTCTATCATAGATGTGGATATAGGTTTTTGTATAGCTCGAAAAATTAAACAAGTTAGGATCAAGAACTACCTGAATTTATTAAGAAACAAAGGAGAAATCACAAAAAGAATATCCATGTCTTAGAATCCTTTTGCCTTGAATCCATGAATTGGTAAGAGTATGTACAGGAATTGAGAGTGGGGATTTATGAGGAATGAAGGGAGTCATTTAGAATCGGTATTAGGAGTGGTGATCGAATTTGTTAAAATAGTTTTGATATATTGAAGACTTTAATGGTGATTGAATAAATTTTAGGTAAATTATGTGGTATTTCGGGATGACTGGTGATTGCAATAAGTCTCCATACTAAAACCGAAACTTTAGGGATAAAATGAAGTTAATTGGTCACGAATTGAATGAGTATGAGTTGTTTCAATCAAAAGGTTCGCGTTTTGGGGAAAGATGGAAAGTGCAGGTGGTTATCATTTGGTTTGGGAGGGTTGTTGTTTGGCTTTAGGTCCTTTATCGTTCGGGGAGATATGGGGTGTCGTTTGGAACATGGAGGGGATATCGTTTGGATTATCATTTGGGATAGGGGAGATGTCGCTTGGGAGAGATGTTGTTTGAAAATGTGGTTGTCGCTTGGAATGTGGGGAGGTGGGATAATATCGTCTGAACAAAAAGACAAGGTGGTATCGTTTAGATGGCAACACATCATTTGGAAGTGATGGGTCTCATTAGAGGGTGATGTGGTTTGGAAATGGTAGCACCGTTTATAATGAGTTAATTATATAATTAGTGTTTTTAATCCAATTTATGCAATCGAACACAAAATAATATTATGCGCTCTTTTATTTATTACGATTCGAGTCTGGTTTACAAACGGGTTGGGCTTATATGATCCATTTTTTACGAATGTTACAATGGTGGTGGTGTACGACAATTGCATTATCGGAACAAACATGATTAGATGGAGATTTCAATCAAGAAAGAAATACAGAGATTGAATGAACGCAAGAGATGGGGTTAACCTTTTTATTTATAGAGTTGACCACATATGGATTTGATTAGAGACGTTTAACACAAAAACCAATTTTAGTTAGAGAAATTGAGAATTGCGTAATATGTAATTGCGCCCGAGTCTCTTTTTAACTCTCACTATAGCTATCAAACATTATGTGTAGAGGATATTATGTGTAACGTGTGGCTACTTGATTATTCCTAGAAAGATTTAAACCATGTTTGATTAAATCGAAAGACAATAATTGGATAAAATCCATATAGGTTAACGAAAATTAAGGTGACTAGTTATTATTACATCTTTTTACTTGCTTTTTTTAACCAGATTATTTATCTTGCTTTCAAATAAACATAAAAAAAAAGTACTTACAATTTTTAAACCATGTTTGATTAAATCGAAAGACAATAATTGGATAAAATCCATATAGGTTAACGAAAATTAAGGGTGACTAGTTATTATTACATCTTTTTATTTGCTTTTTTTAAACCAGATTATTTATCTTGCTTTCAAATAAACATAAAAAAAAAGTACTTACAATTTTTAACACAAATACAATCCACGCATCCTTTTTTGGGATGCCCAAATATATAAGTTGAAATGAAATTACATATGCCATACACGCATATAACATAATACATAATACTTGGAATCTAAATCACATATGCCATACAAGCATGTAACACAATACATAATACAAGCATACAACACGATCACCTAAACTTCGTCATAATGTCCATTATTATACGTTGCTAATATATAGATGTTTTTATAATCATTATAGAATATCCATGAATCTTCTTCATTTCTACATATGTCTCTTAAAGCCAAAAGGCATTAATACATACATTTAGATTGTCGCATGATGAAACAGGCAACACATGAGTAGCGAAATCCTGTCGAAAAAGTGCAAGTGCTTCATTACCCGGTTGTAACAAACCATGATCAACACCATTTGACAAACTTGCCACATTTTGTCCCTCATGGTGTTGTTTATAAAAAGAAAGCCAAGTAAGGACTTTATAAAGCTCCTCCTCAGCTTGCCTTATTTGATACTGAAGGTCACAAATCACACCGAAGCAACCATGAACCGGGAACTGGTCACGCATGTTAGCTTCGTAGATTATAGTCTGCATGGCCTCAGTTTTGTGGTCCGGGTTGATTTGTTCGAGTATTCTTAGGATGCTCCTTACACCAAAGAGCTTGTGTGCATTTTTGAAAACCATAGGATGTTCAGGGCGAAAGTGTGGCGCGAGTGCGCACTCAGGGGTGCACCGCTTGCGCTGGTATTTGCACGCAGCGCAAGCTTGGTTGGTGGCGGCACCCTTGAGAGTCGTTTTGGCTCGCATGACTCGTAAAAAGGGTGTGAGAGGTGAATATTTTGTAGGAAGAGGAGAAGACCATGTAAAGTATATAAAGAAAAGTTAGGTTCTTGACTGTTTGGGACAACATGCATGAAAGTTTACGATGTATTAAATGAATCTATAGTTATGTACCATGTGACTGGTAGTGGAGATAAATACATAACATGTATGTATATATTATATATGTGGGTGTGTAGTATAAGTACAAGTGAAGTGAAGTGTCCTACAATCATCTTATTTGATATTTATCGGCACCTAACCTGCAGTCCTGATGTGTCAGGTGAATTTATGTCATCATAATAAATTCAATATGCTCATT
Organism: Scalesia atractyloides; assembly: GCA_947069175.1. NCBI lineage: Eukaryota > Viridiplantae > Streptophyta > Magnoliopsida > Asterales > Asteraceae > Scalesia > Scalesia atractyloides. Next base: position 10,387,294 of record CAMTDV010000029.1, read on the forward strand.
TAACTTTAACCCTTGTATGAGAATTTCAACTGACGAAAGCTTAAAATGGATACCGAGTATGCCTACATATATCCACTTTTGTTATAATTCTTTCCTGTTTACGACGCAAATTAATTAGCGAAATAAAAATTCAGTAATAAGAGAAGATCAGTGTATTTTTTACGTATTTAAATTATAAGAATGTCAATGTATTTTTTATATTTCAAATATATATACTTATAATATAAACACACATAGTGTTAGACCACAAGGTGTGGGCGTAGAAAGGGTGATGTGGGGCTTCCCCAACATCGACATACACCCCTTCCCATGGCGTGGTGGCGGCATGGTGACAAGGTCGGGGGAATTCTCATGGGCGTGGGCGTGGGCGTGGGCGTGGAGGGCATGAGGGTGTGATGTGGTTGATTGATTTTTTAAACGCCACTTTTCAAGCCCTTTCCACTCTGTGTTTTTTTACCATGCCCACTACTGACGTGGCTGGCACATGGCGTTTCATGCCCTCCCACACCGTATAGTTTTAGGATCAAACACAAATAAAATTCTCATGCGAAGTGTGTTAATAAAAACAAAAAAAAATTGACACGGTTACAAAGTTGTAATTACTCACTTGTGACTTAGTGGTAGGAGGTTTGGGTTTTTTAGTGGAGACTCAAGTTCAATTTCCACTTGTGTTATATGGGGGTGGATACAACAATGAAAGATTTGGACTAGGCCTTGTGTGAGGTTGTCGGTTCAATTCCCGAGCCCAACTGGGTTTTCTTCCCACCGTGTGTTACGCCATAGAGTTTTTTTTTGTGGTGGCACAACGACTGTCAAGTGGCAACCAGCGGTTTGGTTTCCCGAGGGAACACAAAAAAAAAAGCTAAACTTTGAAGCCAGCGTGGGCTCAATTAACACAACATAGTCTAGCCAAAGTAGGACAATACGGGACTCTCCAATTTGAAAAGTGTGGTAACCTTATACAGAGGTTCACCATTCAAAAAAAATAAAGTAATTACACTACAAACAATAAATATAGTTAAACCAGTTATAAAAATAATTACTCTACATATAAAACAACCATAAACATTATTAATATCTATTTATACATAATAATTACACTACATATAAAACAACTATTCTTGAAATAACAATTACTCTACATATAAAACAATCATGTAACAGTGATAATTACTCTAAGTATAAAATAACTATTGGTTATTCTATTTATATATTATAATATAATGCTAATTACTCTAGATGTAAAACAGTTGACAGTTACTTTACTTATACAAATCCAAAAGACCTTCGTACGTAAACCTAGTGATACAATTAATTACACTATAAAAGATATTTCCCTTCTTTCTTGAAGATTTTGAGTTGAATGATCGATCCTAGCGTCTCGTTTTGAGTTCTTTTTGTTGTTAAAACGGAAATTCTGATTGCGTTGGTAGACAATGATTGTGAGAGAAGAGAGTAGATATTTTTACAGTATTGTCACCGCGTGGAATTGGAATAAACTAGTTGCTGGCCCTCCGTGTTGAGGTGAGAAGGTGTAAAAACCATGGTACCAACGTTGTAGGAAGGGCGTGAATCATGCTAAGTAGCAACCAAATGATGGAACAGATTGAGAAAAATGTAAAATAAAACACGAATTTCTAAACCAAGTGGCTCATGTGAACGTAAAACATAGATAAAGTTGAATTTATACTGACATGTATTAGAAAGTAGAGGGTAAAAAAACTTGAGGGACCAAATGTGACCATTAAACATCGTGCTAAGTAGCAACTAAACGATGGCCAAATTAAAAAAAAACGTAAAACAAAACTAACAAAAAATAAACTTATTTAACTTTGGTGGCAAAAAAATTTAAAAAAAAACAATAAATTTATTATAAAGTAACGAGTAAACTGCAATTTTACCCCATGACGATTGGGGCGCTAACACTCTTACCCCTGTTTTAATAATTTTGTTGTCTTACCCCCCCGCCTCCGCGGCCCCCCGCGGACTAGTCCTAATTGCTTCAATCTTGGACCCTTTCACTAAACACCGTCACAATTATGTTAGTTGTGATGCGAAATGTCATTCTTACCTTTCTTTTTTTTACACCCTATACTTTGTAACAACACATCTTATTACATCCTTCCCAACAACTCCTAATCATTCCCGTCTAAATTGTTTAAGCTTTGAAAGTCAACATTGCAACTCTACCAATGGTTTATAACCCTGCACATGTTCAAGTATCTAACTCTGCACACACAATGCTTTGATGGCCAATTCAAAATGCACAATAAAAGTCATATGTGCTATACCTTCTGATCCAAAACACTCCACATGTAACCAAGATTTAATTAAATTCAACCAACACCGTTTAATTAGACAATCATCATAATAAGTTAGCCTACATAAATATTAAACAAAAGATCATCGTTAATGCTACGGTCTTGTTGGTCACTACTTAATCCACTGAATCGTAGGTGGTTACTGGAAGTTGAGGAATGGGAGTCCATACATGGTGAATCACCAGAGCTGCGATAGATAAGTTCATCCTCACCTCAACTATAAAACAACAGTAGAGTGTTGGTCTATGATTAACAAAGATTGAACATACACAATTGTATTATTCGAAGCTCTATTAATGCAGGTCAAACAGAGAGGAACTGTGCATTAATTCTATGTTTATATCAAGAGGGCCAGTACATATAAGCAACATATATCGAAAGTGACAGTCGACAAAGTACTCACATCAAACATTGAACAAATGAAACACTATGTTAGATATGTGAGCACTTTGAGTCCGCTAATCATTGAATAAATCATACCCATTTCACTAAACACTATGATCAAACCAATCAATGAACACTAAAGAATCCACTAAATCAAACATATAACCTGTTTTAATCATTAACCACTGTGGAAAGTCACGATCAAACATATCACCTGTGACATATAACCTGTAAGGATAGGTGGCTAGAGTCGACCCTGTTGAAGTGGAAACATATCTTAGATCTCTCAGATTAGGTTGCCAATCATCGTGCTTATCGGCATTCTTCTGCATTTTGGAGATCGAACAAGATTGAAAACTCTACATCACCAGAATACTTCACTGAAGAAGGAAGCCGTTAGTCGAGATGAAGTGTGAATGGTTGGTAGTAAAACAAAACTGGTTTACATTAAAAGGGGTTTGTAATTGACTGGCTAAGTAAATAATAGGTAATGACAAATACCCTTTGACCGTTAGATAGAAACCTTGAAAGTCAACGATGTTTAATGAAAGGGTCCAAGACTGAAGCAATTGGGACTAGTCAAGATAACAAAATTTTGAAAATAGGGGGTAAGAATGTCAACGGCCCCAATCGCTAGAGGGTAAAATTGTAGTTTACTCTAAAGTAATAAACCTTAAAGTTAGTATGCAAAAAAAAACACATACACACAAAAACACAAAAAAGTCACTATTCATCCAAGTGTTATGAATTTCACACCTTTAGTAGATTAGATTTTAGCGCGCATGCATATGTTTATAATAGTAATGAACAAGACGAGATTCTATTGAATTTTACATCCCAACAACACCAAGGCAGAGGGGTGGACCTACCTTATTGTAGGGTAGCCTCCGTTACCCATTGGCGCTCCGACGGTAGTGTAAATTTTTGAAAAAAATTGATATTTTTTATTTCGTTACCCCTTTTCTATAAAACATTACCCCTACGAAGATATTCTGGATCCGCCATTGTCAAGGCACGAATATCCAGGTACTAGTAGCAGTAGCACGAGAACAAGTTGAATTTCAAGCTGGCTAGGCAAATACAACAAGCTAAACATCAATATTTCAAGTCAACAACAAACCTACATATATGATAGACTATTGAATAGAAAATGAGAGGGATACTCTTAAAAAAATGATACGTTATTAGATCAGCTAAACCAACACGTGAAGATCCTTTTTGTAGGGAAATTTTAGTAGCTTGTCATCAAACTAACTAAAAATTAAATACAACAATAAAAAAATAATTTAACAACTAATAAATTGTATGAGTTAACATCTCATATATCCCAGTTTATGAAAAGTGAAGAAAAAAATCTAAATTAAAAAAGCAAGAAAATTATGTCTTTCTTCGCTGTTCTTTCGCATTCCCACCAATCCTTATGTGAGTTGGTCATTCAAATTATAACTCTTTGTTAACTTGTCATTTAGTATTATTTTCAACGCTTTGGTTGTAATGTATAAGTGGTCACTCCTAACAACATTGTGAGACTAGGAAGGGGCGATCATATCATTATTAACGAGAACATAATAATAGTGTGACAAGATTGGTGATCAAAACCAAATATTAGCAAAATGGATAGTTTAATGATATTGTTGATTACGATTCAAGAATCCCTTAATCCAAATCAAGAAACTATTAATACATTGTTGAATCGAAATAAGGAATCTCAATCTTTGATAATTTTTCATCATCCAATTGTTCTCGAACAGGCCCATTCAACGATGTAAAATATCTCAATGTGATAAAAGAGTCAATCAAAAAGGACCCCCTAATTCCAATTAGGAATTCGTTGGGCCTCTTAGGAACATGCTTTCCAATTTATCATTTGTTTATTTCCCATTTAATAACCCATAGTTAGATCTTGGTAACGAACTATTTGCAAGACTGATTTCTACCTACTTAAAAAGACGTTCTTAGATAAACAAACTCTTAGAAATTGGTGTGATTCGAACCACTACAGATTAATATATTCGTGTGTGTTGATATTTCTTATGCTTTTAGTTTGTCTTTTATCTTGCAACTACCAAGATCTTAACAAGCAGTATTTTATAAGAAAATATTTTCAAAACATAGAAAGTATATAAAAAGTGACCTATTCCTCCTCACCTCTCCGTCTTCTTACATCCCCTGATGGTTTTCTTAATTAGTTGCAAGGAGAGAAGTGTAGATCCAACTTCTTCTTTTTTTTTTTTTTTTTTTTTTTGCTAAATGATTTTGCACTTAAATTTGGGAGTGTGAATTATGGTGTTCCGGGGAGAGAAAGTGAAAACAATGTGTTTTTTAATCCATTGATCCTCTATATATAAGAAGGCTACATCTTCGATAAAACCTAAGAATTATAAAATTCATCTTCATCCAACGAATAATGCTCAGTTACTTAGAAAATACACATGTCGGTTAAACATATAAGCTATAAAAGTTTGAAAGCTGATACTAGTGATTATTTGTGATTAATAATTTTTCCTACGTGTATATCAATCACATTTGTATAATTTATAAAGAATTCTTCTTGATGAATCTTACTTAGTACCATGGTAAATTACACGAATGATCAATGCGGTAAACTTAGGTTGTGATTTGTTCATTATTTAAATAAAATACATTCATGGTCTCCCGTGTTACGCGCTTGATCTTTTCAACAAATGAGATTAAATGATCAACTATTTTTTTAAGTGACTATTATACCCTTCTTATATTTATAACTAACAAAAAACACTTCATAGCCATCCACCATATCCATTATACCCTCGTCCCTTCTTTTTTCTTAATAGCAGAATCCCACCTCAACGGTTGATTCAGTTATGTATGTACTCATGTGATGCAACAAGGTTCAAGAACAGATGTTGATTTCGCCGGTATGGCGTCATTGTTTTCGACAATGCATGATCCAGTTCAACCCATTTGAGTAGGCTGTAAACGAACAGAGCATGGCCTTGTTCGTTAAGGAATGAGCATGCTCATGAACTGTTCACGAATGCTCACCTAACGAGGTTTCTTGTTCATGTTTTGTTGATTAAGGAAATGAAACAAATGTTCATGAACACAAATGAATACCCACGAACATATATTCATATTAGAATAAAATCTGCATAATTCATCCACAGGGATTACGAAGAAACCATTAAAAAAATAAGCACTTAACATAATTATCCATACACAGTTGACATAATTATCAGAAACATGATAACACAATTTAGAAGTTTGTCAAGGTTTAACACAAACTCAAATTGAAATGGTCAAATAAGGAATGTTGATGCATAACTAGGGTTCCAAATACTAAAAACAATAAAACAAAAATACAACATATAAAAACCTTTAAATAAACAAACACAAATGAACAAACATAAATAAACACATTACCGACCATTCACGAACGTAAACGAACGAGCGCAACCTATGTTCATGTTCGTTCATTTAACTTAAACGAACAAAACTTCTCGTTCATGTTCGTTGATTTATTAAACGTACGAATATAAACGAACTTCTCGCCGAACGATGGTTCATTTACGAGATATCTCTCTTACTTAATACAGAATCAACATCTTAACTCTTCTTGCTGTGTGTAATCTAATGAACCCAAAAATAACTTTTATTGCTACCAAGCCAAGAACCAGTTATCCTCATGTCGAAAAGTAATTTAGTATCAACACTTTTTCTAGTTATCTCTAACTTCATATCAATTATCATTCCCCACTATATATAATCTTCAACAAAATACCAACCAATCTTTCTATTACTTACACCTCCTGGATGTAAATGGTATACCAAACAAAATTTGCATTATTATTACAATTATTCATTAATCAAAACATGTACAGACTTGTCATATTCCATGTGAATATTCATCCCAATGAATATATATACCCAATACATCTAGATCCATCATGATGAACATTGGGAAAAAAATTGTTTATGCTCTTTACACATCTCCTCTTAGGTAATATCAGCATAAATGCTTGATATCAACTGAGTTTGCATCGCTGGTTTATCACCGTGCAATGCTAAATAAACCTCCTTCATTTATACGTCTACCTGTAGACACACCTAATGGTGCTAAATACACACCCAGTAACAAAGGTTTTGATTAGAGCAGGCTAGAAGATCTTTTCTACATCGCCTTCTTGATAAATAAGTGTGTATATAGAGTAGGAGCGTTTGTTGCCCATTCTAAGCTGTTTACATGGACTCTTATTTGTTAAGCAAAGATATATTTCTAACCCCCTCAGTAACCAATAATCAAGTAAGACACAATCTCTATACATAAAACACACACACACACACACTTAACCAATACCTGTCTGATCTAGTTGTCAATGTGGACTAATTTATGTTGGCACTAACCAATCTTAAGCCAGACTTGGCTAACTAGTTAATGTCCCAGACTCATAATCACCGATTAAAGCAACGGCGGGCCTTGACGCCGGAGGAATATGCATAACACGAACACACTACCATAAACTAACAGAAGGAAATTTGAAACCAAAGCAAGTAATTATGTCTAGAGCTTCCTTAAACATCTATACGATATCAGTTACCAATATAACACGTTTGAATATTTAAGTCGACTTTTGCGGTACAAAATCGAGCACCAGGGCTCTTTTTACCTCATGTTGTCCACCAATTCCATTGGTTCAAGTAAAATATCACAATGGTCAGACCCAAGTACACAACCGAAGGCTGCATTAGTAGAACCAAGATCCGCCCATGACCCATTAGCAACCGGGTCACTGATCTATACAAACCCTTCTCAATAGTAAAACCCCATTTTTTCCAGTTTCTGATTTACTCGACCAAAAATGCTTTCTTGGGCAAACGTAACCAATATAAGGAGTCTGAAGAACGAGTTTACAATAATAAAACGAGTGGTGAAGACGTTGATACTTTGACTTTTGCAGACTGCACCATCAACCGTCTTAATCATATGCGTCAAAACTTCTCAGAAGGTCAACTCTTCTACAAAATTTCTTTATAATACAAGTTCCCGGAACAACATAACTTCTGAGCCAAACCACAATAAAACCGCTAATTTACAGCTTCATAGAAAAGAACCTGAGGTTGCAAATGCCCCTTTTCACACATAGAAACTACATCTTCCCATCTTCCAACCACCTATATAATTAAATATTATTAAATAAAATGTCATCATACATCGTATTTGATTGCATATGAATGTGTTACCTTCACTGTTTTGTCATCATACATCATCCATTGCTGATGAACATGGTTGTATGCAAAGCAATGATAATGTTGTCCGTAATAGCATACCTTAAATTGACAGCAAGAACAAAATAACGTAAACACAAAAGCCATATTACAAAATGGTTAAAAAAATTACAAAATGCGTACCACTGACACCAGATGGCGTGTGTTATTTGGATCAAGTCCACGATAAAGTACACTTAAATCTATTTCAGTAGATAGTGCTGCCAATGTTGCTTTTATGTCTTCAACACTTTCACAGGTGTTTTGCCAACCAAGAACTACAAAACAGAACGATTGAACGTTAACAGTTAATAGAGATGCCACTTTTGGCTTAATTACCCATAAACGGGTCGATTGGGTAAAGTCCAAACGAACTAAACAGTTCGAAAGTCATCGAACATGTATTCAAATGCATATAACATCGTAAATTTCTTTAATAGAGAAGCTTAGATTGCCATTGTAGTAGTGTAGTTTTTGTAATCATCAACACATCCTATATTCATGAAATTTAGAAAAACATGCAACAAAAGCGTTTTGTGGTTTGGCCAGGAATAGTGGCGCAAACAAGCCGAGCGGCTCGCGAGCTACTCGAGATCGGCTCGTGAAAAAGCTCGAAACGAGCCGAGACTTATCGAGCCCGAGCCAAGCTTGAGCCTAAAATAAAGCTCGTTTATTTATCAAGCCCGAGCTCGAACTTGGCATGTGAAGCTCATTAGGCTCGTCGGGCCTTATTTAGTAAACGAGCTGAGCTGAGCTTATTTAAACGTGTTTACAAGCCGAGCACGAACCTAAAGTTAAGCTTGTTTAGCAAACAAACCCTAGCCCGAGGTCCACTTATAGAGATCCCGAGCCTAAACGAGTCTACTATTTTTATTTAATATATTAATTGATATATTATAAATGAGCTGAGCCCGAGCCCGAGCCGAGCTGGAGCTTGAGAAACTACCAACGAGCTGAGCTCGAGTTCTCATAAGTTAATCGAGCTCGGCTCGTTTGCACCCCTAGCCAGGAACCTCTAAAAATTGCCTGTTTTGACCCGTTACCCAACCGACCCATGTTGCGACCACTAGTTTCTAACTACACCTGTTGTGAAAACATGAGGTGGATTAGAAAGAATGTGATGAATGTAATTAAGCTTCCCACAACCACCATCTTCAGGATCACAAGCTAATTGGTGATTCATCTCAACGAGATTCAACAACTCATCAAAAGAACCATCCGGACACATGACCTGAAGCGGTAAAATAGTAAATATTTAAAGTTATGCAAGGAATATTAAGCACAAGAATAGAAAAAAGAAACATGCCTTCATGGTTCGAAGGGCATTGGCATTGATTTGATGAAAGAAAGACGTGTATTTGAGACTCCTAGTTTCCAACTCGCAATTATAACAATTCATCCGTTCAAAAATGTCCATTCCAAAAAGAGAATGTGCTGTACAAGCTTTGTTTATACACTCCCAAGAGCCCATTGTACCGTTTTCCATATGTTCGGTATCGGAAATGCTAGTTCCAGAGGTAAATGATTGATGTAAGCAATCAAATATCACTCCCAATACTTCGGAGGCATCATTCATTTGTGCCTGCCAAATCATAGCACGTGTTTAGTAGAGATGGTAATTTCGCCTCCAATAAACTCTGAACCTAAGCAGTTAATGCGGTAAAAAACCGGATATCTGTCAAGGACCGGAATTTGAGATATCGGTTATCACGTTGGGATATTGGTAATTTTAATATCATGCTGAATTTATATTTATACATATATAGCAATTTAACACTAACAATTCAGTATACTCTCCTACCGTTAACAAATTAACCTTTTGCAACTTGCAAAACAAACAATTGTAGAAAGTAGGTACTGATTTAAGACTTAAAACACTAACAACTAACAAATAAGACTTAAAACACTAACTAGCAGCAATAAGAAGAAAGCCGAATGGTAGAACTAAGAAGAAAGGTACTGATATCAGGAAAATCGGTGATGTATCGGTCCAATATCGGTCAATATCGCTGATAATACTGGTACTGATATCTCACCAGTGGACCGATAACCGATATATCACTGATATAGGCGATATTAACTGCATAGCTCTGAACAAATCGATTTGGTCGTGTTTTATCTATAATGGGTTAAACGAAAAAAATCAAATAAAATTAGCTATAATGAAATCGAGAGTTGAGACAGCTCAAAGTCACCCAAAGACTTCAAAGGTTATTATCTTAGTAACATGATCTTAAATTCTTTATAAATTATTATTCGGGGTCAACCCAACCTGACCCGTTCAACCTGTACCGATATTACTTCTTAACCACATCTTACCCAACCCGCCAACTTTCGACCTCTCGTACTTGGTAACAACTAAAAACCTAACACAAAATTACACAAGGGCTTAACAAAAGCATATAATGTTTAACTTTGTTTGTGCATAACCACAAAAGAAACCCTAAACTATGCAAATATAAGAGATGAGCGGGGTGAATAGATATACCTCCTGAAAGAAATTACTGTCTGGATATAAATTGCTAAGAGCAATCCGAAGAGACGTAGGGGCAACAGCTTGAACTCTTGTATCAGTGGAAGCAGAGTTTAAAGCAATAAAAATATCATATAAAGCACATGTAACACATGGATCACCAACATGAAGATGGCCACGAGTAGACGTGCCTAAAAAATCCTCCCGAAACCGTCTCAAATGCCATAAAGACTGCAGTTTGAAGAAAATACTTATGAATATTATGTTTGAGACGGATAAAAACATTTGGTAAAACATGGATTTTATAAAAAATTACCTGTATAATAACATTTAAAAAACAGTTGTATTCGCCGACTTCATTCTTCAAGCCTGTGCCATATACATCACTTCCCTTTACATTGTCTAATTCGACTTCGATAGATGTAATACAAGAGTCTTCCTCTTCTGTAAGAATGTCGTCATGCATCATCGATCCAGATATTGAAGAATATTGCTTGTGCGAATGAAAAGCATCTGCAATGTTTAATCAAAATACAAATAAGAAGATCATTTTCCGAAAGCTATAAGAAAGAACATGATGCCCGAAGTCCAAGAAGAATTTGTCAAGTTGACTAAACTATGGGCTTCACCAAAGTAATTACAATATTTTCTTAAACACCAGCATTATGCATAAACTCGAATTCTTTTGGATATTCATATCTTTAGTACTCATACGGATACTTCAAGCTAACTCCAACTTAATATATAAACTAAAATCAAACAAAATGACACAAATAACATAAAACTACTACCATGTCTGTTAAGACATACGAAAAGAAATACAAACCAAGGCTTTGGCTGACAGCTTTTGATAGGTCAGCTTGGAACCTTTTTTCGTCATCATCTTCTGCTTGCAACATCAATACCCGTGTTTCATTATCACCTGAAGTAGAAGTATCTGTTGTCAAGCAAAGTGAAGTCCATCAGCTGAGATCTTAATGTCATAAATAAAATGACAGAAAAAAAAAAGAAGAAATTATAAGATTTTGCTAAAACGCCTTTCTTTGTTCACACACAAACACACACATACACACAACACATACATAATTATAATATATATATATATATATATATATATTTTACCTTGTATATGGTCGTATGTATTTTGCCTATATTCAGTAGTTTCCTTTCCAGTTGACACAGGTTGTTGTCTTCCATCAATTACTTTGGTTGTATTTTTTTGCCGCCTACTTCTTCTTCCTAACAAAGAGACATAATGATTTGTAGTTTCATCTTAATATGTGTTATGAACTATAAGCACAATCAATACCGGTCCTCTCTGAGAGTCCATCTTCCAGAGGGCTCAAAAGTCCATTGCTTTGCTTCATGGGCTCCTGAAAGATAAAAATGATAAGCCACCCCATACGCCACATAATATTTTCATCGACCCAAAAAAGTAATCATTTGGAAAACACTAACAAGGGTAACAAAGCTAGCATCATGACAAAGAAGCTCACCATGGTCATTGGTATTGGTGTCGTTCTAGAGCAATTTTTATGTTGTTCTGCAAGATGTCTTTGTTTAGCTTCATCCTCAATTCTTCTTTGATATTTCAATGTTTCTTCAAGCTTCCTTTCCTCAGCTTCAAGCTCAATCTTTCTGCGCCTTGCTTCATCTTCCTGCTGATGGAAAACACCAACTTCAGCCACACTTTCATTTGGTTGTTCGTCTATCACATTTGTAGCTGAGGAACTGAGAAAAACAGACATCACCACGATGACAATAAAGTAAAATCTTATAGTGAACATAAAAGCATAGTAAATAAGCCACATACGTCATTTCTAAATTCTCATTGGGTAAAACATGTAATTCACCACTGCTTGCAGCCTGCATATGTAAGCATGTAACAATGCATACTCAATCTAATAAAAGATGGTAAAATGCCATTTTCGTCCCTGAGGTTTGGCCAGTTTTGTGACTTTTGTTCGAAGGTTTGAAATCTTGCCAATTTCATCCGGCTTGTTAACTCGGTCCATTTTCTCTGTTAAGTCAGGGGTATTTCCATCTAAAGGGAAATTTGGTCTTTTTCACTTTATGTAAAGGCATTTAGCATAATGTACATGAAGTGACAAAGACCGAATTGCCGTTTAAGTTAACAAAAAAGACAAAAATATCCCTGACTTAACGGAGAAAAATGGATGGAGTTAAAGAGCCGGATGAAAATGACAAGATTTTAAACCTTTTGGACCCAGATACGAAAAAACAAACCTTCCGACGAAAGTCACAAAACTGGCCAAACATCAGGGACGAAAATGGCATTTTACTCTAAAAAGATAAGAAGTTATTTAGAATATATTCCAAACCTTGAAATCCTTTGTTTTTCTGTATTCCTTGTTCTTTCTTTTATCCTTTAGTTTATCATTAACATGCTTTGTTACATCACCAGACGCTTTTTTAGAATCGAGAGCAAGTTCAGCCAAAAAAGCTTCTCTAGCAGCATCTGATTTCTCTGTGGCATCTTTCTCTGCTAAAGTCTCTAGGTGCGCCTAAAGAAAAGAGGAAAAAAGTAAACAAATGCATTTGCACTTTCAAAACATGTATAGAAAGTTGAATACGAACCCGCAAATATGACTTTACAAGAGGTACAACTATGAGCCCGAAATCAAGAGCACATAATGGACCTAACTTGGCTTCCAACTGCTGCATATCAGAGAGATTCCGCATGATCCGCGCATCAATTTTGCTAAGCTGCATTTCTTAAAAGTGAGATAAAGCGGAGAGAGTAGAGACCACATGTAAGGTGTATGTCTAAAAACATATATTCATTGATCAAAATTCAAACAAACCTCAACAGATAACTGTTCTTTCTGTTTCTGGATTCCAATTTCTATGCAAGTATCTAACTGTTGGAGATAGTCATTTACCCTCCAGTCTTCTTCACCAGATTCTAAGTCACATGCATGAGAATTCACATTCACAACACCGTATGTATCTTCAAACCTGTATTGATTAACATTGAAAGAGTCTACTTCTTTTAGAACATTGGTCAAGGCTTCCACCTCAAACCTATTACCACATGTAACGTCGTCATCATGTTGAGTAATTTCGTCTCTCCGTTTCCTCAAAACAGACTCGTAACTTTGCCGAACAAATTCCGTAGTGTTCTCTCTTTTCTTACCTTCTTCTACGCAGAGATCTTCAACTAGCTGCAAAGCTTCCTCGTAACTTACATGCTCCAACTTTCTATCGCATAAGCTCTGCAAATGCGAAAATTCTTTAACGGTCATCTCTAAAAGCTTTATCCCTTTATGCATCTTCTCATCTCTAGTTTTAGTCCAGAATGTCAGCTGTTCTTGACTTGTGGGGCCCGAAAATATCCACGACAATAGAGAATCATCATCGTTATCTTGGAAAGTGTTTGCATCCAACAAGAGACTAGAACCATCTTTATCAAACGCTATTTTTTCAGATATTTCATTGACTTTCGTGACGTTTGTTAACTCTTCTATAGCATTACTTTTCTCTGAATACCTACCGACCCCACATGAACGAGATAATTCTTGCAAGAACATGAGCACTTTCGTAAGCTCTGTTGCTCCAAGAAAACATATACAGATAGGTGACTGTTCCACACTGCAGTTTAGAAGCTGAGGATGCAACTCCTCGACTGCAAACTGTATAACTTTTGTAAGATGACTAGCTGCAAGACATTTATGTTTAAAAAGTAACTGGAATAAAGATTTTATCTTTTCAAGTAGCTCTGTTCGCTCAATGTCATTTGATAACGGCCAGCTGTCAGGGTTGAAATAAGCCTTGCAACCTTCACTCTGATCACATTCCGATGAGACACAGTCAGCAATCTTAGCATACTTCTTGTCTCCAAATGACAAACCCCATGCATCCTCATAATAGCCATAACCGTCACTATAACGGCCATTAGCTAATTCGGAGTTAGAAACTGGAGAATTTGATTGCAATTCAATCATTCTAACCGCAGTGTTGGCATCCAATGCTCTCCACGGATACGTCAGAAGCATTTCGGTCCACTCACTATCAACACTTGGAGGCAACACTGCCTGCAACTTTGGCGATAAGCTATCCATGTGCTCCTGTAATACATGCTGCTCGTGCGAATCGGGATCCGCAAATTTCTCACCGCATCTACAGCACATCCAGAACCTCCAACCGTTATTACCCACAGCAAAATCCAACGCTTCGGTAATGACTTCATATGCCAATCCATCTTTTTGTGATTTAAAATGGGATTTAAAATCTGATATCGTTATCTTATACAAGTCTTTCTTTAAATCAGTACTCATGGACTTCCAATAATGGAGAACACTGTCTTTTCTTTCGGAAGTAGATGCGCTCTTTTTCATTTTGCCACTTTTTCTTCGGTCACCTGTTCGCTGGCTCGGCCCGGAAGAAGATTCCGGAATCTTATCTCCTTCGGTTTGGGACTGGGAAGACTCTAGCTTCTGCTGCAATAACCTTGCTGCAGCCACTTTTACCTCGATCTCTTTCTTTCTTTCCTCATCAGTCTTACTTTCTTTCTTGATGTCGTTCGGCCTTCGGGCTTGAACCGCTCTTACATCCATTGGGTTTTCGGGAACCCTCCGGATAGGAATAATCCTGAACTTATCCTCCCCGTTTCCTAAATTCCGCATCCAGCTCGAAATAGTACCAAGACTCGCCCTCTGAAGCAAAGCCCGAAGCTCATTCTGCACATGCTCAATCCTCGCATCCGGGGCAGCGATTTTCTGCTGGCTCTCGTCTTGCAAACTTTCCTTCCCAGGATCTATCGGATTCTTAATCATCAAAGCACGCTCACACTCCCTCACCGAATCCTCATAATCCTTCCCATCAACAGCCGTATCACAAAGCAAATTCGCGTAAAAATGAGCAAACTCAACCGAATTCGGCGACAACGTCACCGCCTTCTTAGCTGACTCAACCGCATTCCTCAAATGCCGCTGTTTCGCATTCGGAGCATCAATAATCGACGCAACCTTAACACACACAGTCCCTTGCACTCTACAAATCAACGACAAGTAAGCCGTATTACTCTCATGCCTCTCACACATCTCCTTCATTAACCTAAGCGCTTTCGTATGGTTTCCTCTTCGTAATGCATTCAATGCCTTCTCACACTCAACTTTCACACTAGCATAACCTTCCGATCCAATCGCTGACTCAATCGCTAACGAAACTTCATTCTCTACGTTATTCTCTAGGTTATTTCCTAGGTTAACTTGTTCTAATCTAGTACAATCGACGAATCATTGCTCATAAGATGTTCCGTACTGATTACACTAACATCAACCTCATCGCCGCCGTTGTTAGCGGCGGATAACAACGGCGTCGCCGCCTTGGAGCGAGTAGCGACGTTACGCTTCTTACGCCCCATAGGTATTACAAATTACAACAGTTGATAAGTTGAAAGCAAAACCTATAAAGCGTAATTGCATATGCGTAGATACATGTATATGTGAAGGAAGATAGATGAGACTTACTGATGTGAGTTTGAATCACGAGGTGACGGTGGTGGTGGTGGTGGTGGTGGTGGTTGGTGGCGTTACCGCAGCGATCGGTGTTTGTGTAGGAAAAGAGGGGTTTTTATAATTTTAATTTTGTTATGATGTGTTGGTGGTTTTCAAATGTGGATTTTGACATTGACCCCTTTTTGTTGTTGATTCGCATATCCCGAATTTTACCTCACGTTTCTTGGGTTGGGTAGCATTTTCTTGTCAATTATTGTCAATTTTGGTGTTTTTAAGTTTTATTATTATTATTTATATATTTGTAAGTATTATTATTTGTAATCAGTAGTAAAACCTGTGTGTAAACATATGTGATTTTTAGAAATTTTACGTACAGAAATTTATTAAACACACAAATCACTATATAATGTTCTTTACGTATTACAAGAGTATTCATATTTCGAGTGAAAGTGCAGGCACTTCAATTGTTGGCACGGGTTTATGTGCGTCAAATTTACATGTGCATCAAGTTTTATTATTATTTTGTATATTGGTATGTATTATTATTTGTAATATTAACTAGCAATTATATGCGTATAGCTCCTTTTCTTAGTGTCGCGTTTATGACGAGTTATTTTGAAAATCCAAATAAAGAGAAAACATACTAGGTAATGATATATTCAAAATTCAAGGGAAACTAAATCATTCTAAAAACGGATCTTAAAAAATGCTTAAAAGAAATTCAATATTAAAACATTAATACTTAATTGGAATAACATACGGAAAAAAAGAAAAAAAAAGTAAAAGAAATTGGAATAACATAAGGGAAAATAAGAAATGAAAAAAAAAGTAAAAAGAAGAATCGAGAATGAAGTTTTCATTATGTACATGTGGGAATCGAACCCGGGTTGCAAGGGCTTTTGGGTGTAACAAATACCACTAAACCATCTCTTTATATACGAACCCGGGTTGCAAGGGCTTTTGGGTGTAACAAATACCACTAAACCATCTCTTTATATATATATATATATATATATAGATATATATAAACGAATGACGGTTGTAGAAAAAAATAGATCAGTGGTCAGTTGTCACGTAGCTAGCTGGTATTGATCATTCAACTTTTCGTTGTAGCTATATAATTTTAGTTTTTTAATATAAAACTAAGATAGTTGTAGAATTACACTTAGATTATTTCTCTAGAGTAAAAAAAACAAGTAATGTAACTAATGGATTAAATAGATAAAAAAAATTGGTTTTTTCATAATAGTGGTATAGATCTAATGATAGTGATCATCCATATGAATCGTAATACGTCACAATCTTAATGAAGTAAGATGACTTGAGATGATTTCTGATAATACGTAATTGTCTTGAATGGATTAATTAATTTTTTTATCTTTTGATCATTTGTACGTAATTGTCTTAAATAGATCAGTTATATTTTTTTAGTTTTCAATCCCTTGACAAAATAAAACACTGCTACGTTTCTTCCTTTAAAAGGAATGAATTGTTAGTTTAAGTTCGGTGCCGATTTAGATGGTGTGATTATAATAAGTTTGGTTATGACCTAATAAAAAATTGCTTCTAAACAAGTTTAGATATAAACAATTTAAATTTATAGAGTAAATTGCACAAAACATCCTTTATGTTTCCTCAAACTTGCAGGTTCCAGCCTTAATGTTTAAAAGTTGCTAAAAACAGCCTTTAAGTTTATTCTTGTTGCGGGTTCAATCCTTTACAGCTAATCACGTTATTTTCTTCAGTTAAGTTCCCTCACATGCATAACATGTGAGGGTATATTCGTCATTTTGGTTGATCTTCCACCCACTTCAATTATAAAAAAAAAAGAATATTTAAGTTTTAACCTAGTTTAAACAAAGTTTGGTAAAACGTACGCGACTACAGAGGAGCACGATTACCGTTTGATAGTGTTTAAGTCTAACTTGCGGCGTCCTAAGCGTTACCAGTTGCTGGATCCGACTACTGAACACGGTGTTACGAAGTTCTCTGATTTGACGGCATCGGAGTTCTGTGAAAGGTATCAGGGTTGAAGAGTCGTTTGTCGTTTCCGTCTGATGCGAATAAGGCGCCGATTCTTCCAACTGATGATAATCTGAAGAGTTTGATTGGCATGATCAAAATCTGTGTTAATCTTTACAGCTTAGGGGGCTAGCTTAACAAGATTTTTCTATCTTAATTCCGGGTTCGCCAGAATACGGCGAAGTCGCCGGAGAAGAAGACCGGAAAAGAGGATGTTTGGTTTTTAAAAGTTTGGTTTTATTGCACATTAGTCCCTGCGGTTAGAATTTTTTTTAAATAGGTTAAACCTTAAATATTCTTTTTTCTTATAATTAACGTGGGTGGAAGATCAACCAAAATGATGAATATACCCTCACATGTTATGCATGTGACGGAACTTAACTGAAGAAAATAACGTGGTTAGCTGTAAAGGATTGAACCCGCAACAAAAATAAACTTAAAGGCTGTTTTTAGCAACTTTTAAACATTAAGGCTGAAACCTGTAAATTTGAGAAAACATAAAGGATGTTTTGTGCAATTTACTCAAATTTATATTCCAGTTGGTTGGTTTTTCTGTCTTTGAGTTTCTTAAATAATTTAAATATTATTTATAGTTGCAAAAACAATGATTCATTTCAAAATCTTGTCCAAATAGATCCGTACATCAATTATATGTTGCAACTTGCAATTTCTACTAAGAAAGTCACGTGACCAAAAATGAATATTCCTTGCCATAAATCAAATAAAATTAAGAAAACTAATAAATGATTTAAAAAAGTAATTAAGTTACACTTTGAACCATCAATTAGAGCTTAATAAGTGTTTTCAAATCTGTAGGGGTTTAGTTTTACTTTGTATATCACAGTTAAAAATAAGTAGACCGGTTTTTAGTGCTTTTCTAACATTCATTATAATTATAAATATGGTGAGTTCTTAGTTAAAGATAGCATGTCATGTATACTTCTGAGTCACTGGATATTAGTTTAAGCATCAATGGTACACATTTAATACGTACAAGTGGTAGGTTGTGGTTGTGGTTTAACAGCACCAAAGGGGTTGTTAAATCTTGATGGGTTCTGTTGACAAAATTTTGTAACTCATATGAATGTATATCACATGTTAAAACATGGTAATTTGGTAATTATGAAACTATAAAGTTGGTTTTGGAGGCGTAAAAACAAGTTTGGGTTAAAAGGAGAATAACAAATTAAAACTATCATGCGTATACGAATTAAACTCATATATTTACGAGTTAAAGTTTCTAGTTACGTAATAGCTAACACTTGATGATATAATCATTGTATTATCAACCAAAGCCAAGTGAAGTTTACAATTACTTCTTGATTCTGGATGGACAACCTTTTCGTCTAGACAAACGCACAAAGTTACTAAACCCTAAATGGTATGAAGCAATGATGCCAAGCGGTTATGAGGGTGTTCATGAGATTGAAAAACAAGTTGTATCAAGAGGCTAACACAACCAAAGGGTACAAGTTGTAGTTATTTTTTTAATTTGCTTGTATTGATACCAATATACGATTTAGGTTGGTTAGGTGTAACATCAATGTTTTCTGAACCCTTTTTATATTCATTTTATAAAACTCCTTAAATAAGTCGTAGTTTTTTTTTCTGACATGCAAGTACAAAGTTTATTGAAAAAGATTACCAACCATACGTGTAATTCACATCAAATTATTACAAACCAAAATTAAGTTGGGTAAGGGTGTGTTATATAATATATACACACACCAAAAGATAACCTGATTAATATAATACACAAACGAGTGTTTTTCTAGGATACATTGTTTGATCCATTTAAACGTATCAAGGCTCGTGTCAATTCTAGATTTACACTTGTAGTGATTAACCTGAAAAATATTGCTTTAAGATTTAAAACCACACAATCATAAAGAAAACTTAAACATGGGTAAGCTTACATCGGTGGGCGTGTGACTACTCCAACTAGAAAATGCATTTTCAGGTGTCATGTTAGAATTTAGAGTCACTTCAGACATCCTACTTCAACCAGAAATGACAACAATATTTTTAAGTTCATATTTTCATCAATTCAACCAAAATCACTATATTTCACCATAGTCAAGCTATACACAATGCAATAGATGCTATAGGATGTAAAGAAGTGTGTATTAACTATATGTATCCTACTATCATACTAACTATGATTAAATGCGTATGAGCATAATAAAAATCATGCAAAAACTACGTACGTTCCTCCATTACCCTTTTCACCCTTTCATATTGATTTACCATCTTCAAAACCATAGACCAATGTTTATTTTTGAGTTAAGCTTACACCTTGTTGGAAATTTTATAAATAATATTATATTATGAGTTAATATAATAATTATTTAATAATTAAGTAAAGATGAATGAGAGATCTTTAGCAAATTTGTGTGTTGGAAACATAAATATGTGAGAAATTATGTTTCTACGGTCAACAAGTCTATCCTGATGATGGAGGATATGGTGGTGAGGCATCCCCATGAGCAGGCAATCCGTACCTCACAGAGACGGTATCAAAACTTATTTATTTAAGTTGTGAAGTTCAATAAACATAAAATCTAACATAACGCTATCGATTTTACAGGTTTTCAACTCTCTAGATAAGGTAAAAAAACTGGGCACAGGAAATGGCAAAGGCGAATGGTTTCGTTATTGTGACCCGACGATCAAAGAAAATCGGTGGAAGGACCGGGAGGGTATGGCTTGAATGTGATCGTGGTGGAGCTGGAAGCAAGAAAACCGGTTGCCCGTTTTACCTGTTGGCTGTGCGGGACCATCCGTATGAAACATGGGGGATAAAAGGGGGAAAGACTGAAGATAACCACGAAGTTTGTCAGGACATGTCGGGCCACGCGTTTGTGCGAAGGTTTGCTCCTGACGAATACAGAATGATCGAGCAGTTGACAGCACAAAACGTGGAGCCGCGCAGAATTTTTCAAATGATAAGGAAGCAGTTCCCCGACAGTTTCCATGTTCAGAAAGACGTTCAAAACGCAGTCCAAAAGATTAGGGCCGAACAAAGATACGGTCTGACTCCCATGAAGTCGCTAGAAAACATCCTTAGTACAAACGAATTTATTTACGAGACACGGGAGGAACCCGAAACAGAGGTCGTTACAGAGATCTTCTTTGTTCATCCCTACTCGAGTGAAATGTGGCGTGCGTTCCTGCACGTTTTGCTGATCGATTCCACGTACAAGACGAACGTATACAACATGCCATTTGTTCAAATAGTTGGTATGACCCCCACCAACTACTCGTTTTGTATCACGCATGCCGTTGTTTGCAAGGAACGTAGTGATAACTTTGTATGGGTGCTTGAGAGGATCAGGTCAATGTTGTACGAATGTATGGAGCCACGTGTTATTGTAACGGATAGAGACCTGGCCCTAATTAACGCGTGTGCGAAAGTTTTTCCAAACGCCTCTCGATATCTCTGCAGGTATCACATTCAACAGAATATTTGTAAGCACTGCAAGAGCGCATTCACAGAAGAAGAATGGCAAAAAATTTTGTCATCATGGGGGCGATTGTGTGAGTCTCCATCAGTACCAATATACAAGTACAACTTAGGCCACTTGCAAAAGCGACTTATGGCGTGCAAACGTTCAAGTAAGTTTACGTTCAAGTAAAATATGACCTACCCATGTACATGTAACTAATTGTTGATACCTTGTAGGGGTCTTTGCGTACGTGTATGACAACTGGTTGAAATACTACAAGAAAATGTTTGTCTTTGCGTGGACAGATCAGAGCCGCAACTTCGGGCAGCGTACCACCAACAGAGTTGAGAGTCAACACGCGAATTTAAAAAGATACGTCCAAGATAGGAGCTCGCTGGACCGTATAGTAGGTTGTGTCAAGAATATAGTCGAAACACAATACAGGGAAATAAGGCGGAGCTTTCGAGAAAGCATCGAAAAAATAATAAACCACCACAAAAACCCGTTATTTGACCACCTACGTGGAAAAGTTTCCCATGCAGCGCTTGATTTGCTGAGTGGAGGGCTACTTTGGAAACTAGACGTGTTGCAGCGCTTGCATTCGTCTTGTGGATTTCAGATGTGGTACAGCTGTGGGTTGCTGTGTGCTTGCAGGTTGGAAAAGTACGTATGTGCAGAGCGTCCGATTCAACTCGAAGACATAGACATCTTCTGGCGAAAGCTTAACTTTCAGCCATGTAAATTGACATCTGATGACGTTGATGTGGTAGAAGAGTTGAACATTGTTCGGCAACAGTTAGAGTCACGCTCCCTCGCTCAGAAAAAAAGCTTGCTGGGAAAGATTAAAGCGGTGTTGACCCCAACCAAATCCACAAAGAAACCACCGGTTGTCCAACACTCAACTCGTGGACGACCAACAACAAAGCAAGCACAACTTCGATTTGACGACGCCCCTGCCATAGCTCGTATGTTCCGTCGCAGGTTTCCCAATCAAGTACATACGATGCCCCTGCCATAGCTCGTATGTTCTGTCGCAGGCCAGTCAACAGTCGGCCATCAAGTCGCAAAAACCCGTAGCAGGGCGAAGCCGTTCAACGGGTTCTAAACAAAGAGAGGTTCGAGACGATAACGGTTTTCCGTTGATAGTGGGCGACGAGTATGTGTCAGCTATCAAACGGTTTAAGCCTTTCCTTCCCTCTTTGTTTCACCCGTACGTCTCGTGCGTACAAGATGTGAGGCCAGACGGTCATTGTGGGTTTCGGTTTGTGGCTGTGGGCTTGGGTATGGGAGAACGTGCGTGGAGCCACATTCGAAAAGACATTCAACAGGAGATGGATCAGAACTCGGCGATCTGGGCGCCAGTATTTGAAGCATGGGAGGAAGGATACTTTTACACGCATCGTCAGAGCCTAATCTGGGATTCAGTGGAGCATTGTCCCCCCACTCATTGGATGGACTTCCCCACGCAAGGCTTCTTATTGCACAACGGTATGGTATCGTGGTTCACCTCTTAAGCATCGATGGTTTTTCCACGTTCTTCCTGATAATCAACCCTCCGACGGATCGAGAAGCACGAACGATAACGCTTGCACATGTTAACAACAACCACTTCATACATATTAAGCTGGAAGGCCAGTTTCCGATGCCTACAGTAAACGGTTTGTGGTTGACCTACCGAAGCGCGGCTGCAGAACAATGGATGGACATGTACACGCCCCGTATAGAATGGTATACGTCGATAATAAATCCGGCACCAAATTCTAACCCGAGTATTAACTGGGTCGATGGTGAATCGGAAGAATGAAGCTTTTTGATAAATCTAATATGATTTTTTTTTATATTTAGTACGATTTTTTTTTGTAATTAATAAAAACATTTGGATACAATTAGGAGTTTTTTTGGTATAATTAACAAGAATTTATTTACCCAAAAAGTGTGTATTAAGTAAACAAAATCATATTAATTACACCAAAAAAATTATTTGGGCGTAAAAATAAGTCCATTTTACCCTGCTTCGCTGTCCGTCTAGGCTGACATCAGGGGCAAAATGGTAATACTACACACTTAGACGTGTCGTCTAGACCTAGATGGGTCGTCTAGGTTTATTTTTTTTCCAACCACAATCCTGGCCCCGTACATCGTCAAATCAGTCACATCAGACGGGGCGTCTAGCCGTAGACGGGTCGTATATTTCTTTGTTAAATAGACTCCTGTCAAGCATTTGGTGTCGTTGAAAACTTTCAATTCTTCGTCGGAATTCTCTCGTCATGAACTTTGGCTTATATTACTTCATCTGATATCACTCAATGCATCTCAGTAAAGTAGTAAAGTGATACGCTCCGCCTAGGCCTAGACAAGGCGTATATTTCTTTGTTAAATAGACCCATGCAGAGCATTTGGTATCGCATAAAACTTTCAATTCGTCGTCGGAATTCTCTAATAAGAGTTCTTACAAAGGAGTTGGTTCGTTTGGAAGAATGTAAGGAGAAGCGTTGGGATTCAAGCATCGATGGTTTTTCCACGTTCTTCCTGATAATCAACCCTCCGACGGATCGAGAAGCACGAACGATAACGCTTGCACATGTTAACAACAACCACTTCATACATATTAAGCTGGAAGGCCAGTTTCCGATGCCTACAGTAAACGGTTTGTGGTTGACCTACCGAAGCGCGGCTGCAGAACAATGGATGGACATGTACACGCCCCGTATAGAATGGTATACGTCGATAATAAATCCGGCACCAAATTCTAACCCGAGTATTAACTGGGTCGATGGTGAATCGGAAGAATGAAGCTTTTTGATAAATCTAATATGATTTTTTTTTATATTTAGTACGATTTTTTTTTGTAATTAATAAAAACATTTGGATACAATTAGGAGTTTTTTTGGTATAATTAACAAGAATTTATTTACCCAAAAAGTGTGTATTAAGTAAACAAAATCATATTAATTACACCAAAAAAATTATTTGGGCGTAAAAATAAGTCCATTTTACCCCTGCTTCGCTGTCCGTCTAGGCTGACATCAGGGGCAAAATGGTAATACTACACACTTAGACGTGTCGTCTAGACCTAGATGGGTCGTCTAGGTTTATTTTTTTTCCAACCACAATCCTGGCCCCGTACATCGTCAAATCAGTCACATCAGACGGGGCGTCTAGCCGTAGACGGGTCGTATATTTCTTTGTTAAATAGACTCCTGTCAAGCATTTGGTGTCGTTGAAAACTTTCAATTCTTCGTCGGAATTCTCTCGTCATGAACTTTGGCTTATATTACTTCATCTGATATCACTCAATGCATCTCAGTAAAGTAGTAAAGTGATACGCTCCGCCTAGGCCTAGACAAGGCGTATATTTCTTTGTTAAATAGACCCATGCAGAGCATTTGGTATCGCATAAAACTTTCAATTCGTCGTCGGAATTCTCTAATAAGAGTTCTTACAAAGGAGTTGGTTCGTTTGGAAGAATGTAAGGAGAAGCGTTGGGATTCAAGGGTTAAGAAGTAATGACTGCTAACTAATTGCAAGACTATTTGTCGGGCTTCCGATGCTCACCCAGGGCGATAAACAACGTTGATCTGGAATTGGAGAATCGTTGTGGGTGGTAGTTACCCGGTCCCCTGCCGCCTTGGTAGTTGTTACCATATCCATTATCCCCTTGGTGGTTTTTGTACCCATCCCCGTGTTAATAGTTATACCAAAAATAACTTAATTGTTATGGATGTACAAAGTTAAGTTATATATGTTATATATGTAATATTTAACTTTGTTTTCAGTTATTCGATTACTTGATGATTGTTTACGTTAAATCGACGTGTATTATATTTTAATATAATTTTAAAAAAAACATAACGTAAAAACAATTAAATACTTAAAGGATCGAAAAAGATAACGTATTTTTATACAATAAACTAAACTTTTTAAAAATATAAAATTACACCACAAAAATAAAAAATCAACCTCCAACAACAACAACAACCAATATACCCCACCAAAACACTATTTTTTCAAACTCCAACAACAACCAATCTACCCCACCAAAACACCCTTTCTCCAACTAAGAAAACAAGTTCGTAGACGGGTCGTCTAGGTCTAGACGGCCCGTCTTAGCACATAAATTTGTGCGCCATGCCAGGTACTTGCTGACTCCTCAAAATCAATGCTATACGGGACGTCTAGACCTAGACGACTCGTCTTGACCCCAGGGGTGTCCAAATAGGCAGCAGGGATGTGTGAATAGATTGAGCCTTAATAAAATAACCATATTATTTACACGTACAACTTACAACCCTAAGTATACGTTTTATCTAATTTAGGCCATCTTTTACAATGTATAGTACAAACACTACAAGTAGGATTATTTCATAGTGTGACACGACTTTAATATTCACATACTATATATAATATAGTGAGCTACATCGAATGTTGATACCTTATTTGATACATTCTTTGATAACTTAGAAAAATCATCACTAGATATGTTTGAACTTTTTCTTGAAAGACATTTTGGTATAAATTTTGTTGAAAACAGAGTTGTATTCGAAATATGGTATTTTTTGGTATCGTAAGCTACATCAAGCGTCGCACTGTATCGATATTGTGATAACCAGAACCGATACCAACCAAACAACATCGATTCGATTATCAGTATTATCAAAACAAATGTTCTTATTCATTTTTATGGTTTATTGATGCAACATAATTTTCTTTCTTTTTCTCAAATATAATGTCTTATAAAATTATGAATATGTGATTGCGACGCGCCACTTTGATATGGAGATTACCCAATATTAAACAACACCCTAAGGGGCATTAGAGAGGGGGGGGGGGGTGAGGCAGTACACGACATGAAGAAGGGTGAAGACTTAGCTCTCGTGCATGTATATCCATTACTGGAAAATCCTTCTGTTTTAATGGCATTAATAATTGGGGTGTAGTGAAAACCAATAAAATCATTACACCATGAAAAAAAAAATGATATAATGATGTGTATGTGACACAGTTTATGCTGGTAAGCTTTATAAACTCTTGCTCACTTGACACACTCCCTAGATGAACTGCAGGTGATCCGGGGAAATAAAACTCGCATATTGAAATATCAACCGATTGAACCCATGCATCCCTAAAGTCTTTTCAATTGAGAACTCCTCCTTCATCATCTAGTTACGTTGTATTCCAGTCAACATTTAAAACTACCATAAAAAAAAGGATATCGTAAGTCAAATATGTTGACAAGTAACAAGCGGATCACTGGTAACATGTTTAATGGGTGAGTTTTAACATTTATTAAAAACAAAATGTAAATAGTTTAGAGTCGATCATAGTAAATAGGTAATATGATTGGGCTTTTTTAATATTAAAAATTTGAAAATGAATTGGAAATTGCAAGTCATCTAGTGTGTCTTTAGAAAAAATAGAAAGAGGAAAAAACAAAAATAGAATTATTAAAGTTTTTTTTTAATACTTAAACATGTCAACAGGTCAACCTATTTTTTATATGGATTAACTCAAACTCGACCTATTCACACCTGTTTATTAAACGGATCCTATTAGTCGACCCAAAACCTTTTTTTTTATGTCGGTGTCTCTTGTTATGTTAAGATTTGTCGCCCCTAGTTTATATATATATTTTAGTTTATTACCATTTCATTATGGGTTGTAAACGGTTGTAAACTTTAAACTTATGCAGATGAATATAACATGGACGCATTAATTTCTGCTATTATTGTATGAGAATTAATATGTTGCAATAATAGGCTGTCAAGCTTTCTTTTTGGGAAGCTTCTCTGTATTCATGGAGACCGGATGGGTTGCTTTAACAGGTTTATACTTATATAAATGATTTTGTGTATAATAAAAAATGTCCGACTTTTTAAGAAAATAAAGTAGAATGACATATGTGCGAAAATAAAGTGGATACACGAAAAGTAGATACTTGAGTATGAATACGTGAAAAAGTAGATACACAGAAATGTATATGAAAGTGGATCAAATACTGTATGGAAGGGAATCGATGACATGCGAAAATAAAGTTGATACGCAAAATTTGTTGTTAAAGATCTTTGGGCATACTTCAACATATATTAACTCCATCTAAACGTCACATCAAACTTTTTTTCACATTTCACTTTGTCTTATTCCAAATAAATGGTTTAATCCCATTAACTTCATCTAACCATATTTTTTATAGTTTTTTGATCTAAAAAAGAAAAGAATAATTAATTTAATCTCTTAAGATTGCGTTAACATGTTAACACATAACTCATTTAATGCCCTTTAACACAAGGAGTGAGTGATTTACAATGTCAATTAATATGTCATGTCATTTTTAACACTCTAAATGTTAGAGTACACCCCAGGCCTAACCGTATGGCTATAGTGGTAAAACTACTTGTTTGACGTGCTATCTACTGTATAGAGATATAAAAAAAAACGACTATCATTGTGATTCTCTCTTTATTCAGCTTAGATAGATAAGCATGGGCCCCAAGATGATTATATTGAGAGAATTGTTAGTGAACCTTGGTTGTAAAAACTAGAAAGCGCAAGACGCTTTGAGGTTTTTAGTCCTAATCGCCTCATGCACCTCGCTCAGAGGCCTCGTCTTTAAAACCAATCAATGGACATATGTTTATCGACCTAAATACATACATATGTACAATTATGTAGAAATTGGAGTTCTTAACGCACTTTAGAAAATAGTTTGTCACTCTTCCATTATCTGTTATCTCTCCCCGTTCATTATTGTAAAAATAGATGTTGGTTTTCAGGAAGTAGGTCATGCAAATTATTATATATTATATAATATATATATATATATATATATATATATATATATATTGACGAATGCTGATAAATAGTAACTTTATTTTTATAATAATAGATGACTTTTTATTAATTTTTATTTAATATATTATAATATATTGTTATTATATTTACTTTAATAACATATTTATATTTTTTCTTTTTTAAAACTATATATTTCTTTTACCAATTTTTAAATTTTTTTCCTTTTTTAAACATATGTTGATTTGTCGATTAATCTGATACTTCTTTAATAATTTACGTTTATAACTTTTTTTCTAAAAACTTAAGTACGTGGTTGTGCTTTATTTTTTCCCCGACGTTCCGTTATAAGTTTTGTTAAAAAGGAGTTGTGCTCTAAATAAAGTATTTATTTTGTATCATAAAACGATATATATTAATTTATCGATTAATTTGATACTTCTTTAATAATTTACATTTATAACTTTTTTCTAAAAACTTAAGTACGTAGTTGTGTTTGATCTTTCCCCTGTCATTCCGTTATTAGTTTTGTTAAATACGAAGTCTTACTCAATATAAAGTATTTATTTGGTATCATAAAACAATATGATGATAAACTAAACCGTTCTAATGGTTTGGTTTTCTAAACAACATGCATTTTTTTCAAATCACGTTTGTTTTGCATTATTATTTGCTTGGTTTCGCCTCAACGCGGACGGAAAAAACTAGTTCCATTTGCAAATTGAAATCCTCTTTTATTGTGGAGTACCTTCTTTGTGTTGATTTTAGTTTCCATAAATATGTTTGGGCCTTTGGCCCATTATTTCAAAATAGTGATGTACATTAACATGGGTGTTGTCTTTTGGTTTGAGTTTGTATATTGTTGATCAAAGAATAACGAACTTGGTCATAGAAGTGGGATTTAGTATGCTTTTAGTCTAGTGCAACATAAAGTACATAGTATTCTAACCAACTGACATGAGATACATTCTTTTATTTCTTCAAATATTAAATATTAAAAGTTGGAGGAGCTAATATCCTGTCATGTGTGACACAGATTAAATGGGACCAGAACCCTGTTAAAACCAAACATGAGCCAAACCCATGTTACCATGTTGGTTTATTCCAGGCTTTGTCAGAATAATAGGTATCGATGATATTGGAAACCAGCACATTAGTTTCATGCATTAGGATATTACAACTTCCAAAAGAGGAGACTGGGTGGGGGTAGTAGTCACTTCATGAGCATGCTTAATTTTCATAGACAATAACCTAATCAATTAGGCATTGTGGAAGATTGGCCTACCACATTTTTCATGGAGAGCGTGTTACGGGAAAACTCACATGACCTCACCAATACTCTGCTAACTTATTTTTGAACGGCCAACAAAGCTTACCTAGCTAAATAGTGGGAACAGATTAAAAAAAACATATGCTAGGCAGGTGATCTTCTAGAGGGTTAACGGCAGAAAAACGATTGATGCTGGATTCGAACCTGTGACCTCTGCTAGAGGGACTCACACGCTTGCTAGTGTGCCACCTCGTTGAAGGGTATCGATCTGCATTTGTTCTTTTCTCTTATCAGTTTCACTAATACTAATATTTGTGTATTCATATTTATATCAATTTTGGTGTATTAGACTAGTATAAACATTTTTGAGGTGAAGTGGGCCTAGAAGGAGGACAAATTTGGGCTTCATTGAGTTGATTTAGTTTTTAATTAGGTTTTTTACATTTCAAGCAACAATATCAATGCTCCCGCACTTAGCTTGCATGGGAGTATTAGATTCATTTAGTATAATGTTATAGTAACAATATAATATAAATCTACATTTGGTAAATCAATTTGTTGTGATAACATTAGAACAGTTGACGAGATAACTATTGAAATATAACCCGGTTAGAAAAAGGGTACAAAAATTAACTTTCCCATAAAAGGGTAACCAAGAACCCGGTGTCATAGCAATCAATATCATCTTTATAACAGATGAAAAGCCTCATGAATTTTTACAAGAGACGGCAATGACTTAATTATTAATCAGGAAACGCCACTCCTGAATTTCTCGATAGACAGTTGAACTTGCAACTGGACGAAAGAAATCTATTAATTCCCATTTCATAAATTGTCAAACCGGGTTATTTGTTAATAATTAATTACAATGAAGGAATGCGGAGTTCAAAAGAGCTTAGAAAGCGGGTAAATTTGACTATCAAGTTTGATGTTAGGTAACCATTAAGGCTTACAACCGAACGGAAAACCGAGTTAAAGAAAGTTTTGGCTGCCAACCCATGATTCGATTTTCTTTTTTCAAGAACATAGTACCTAATTATGACTTTGTAAATTTTTAGAAGCAGACATAGTTGTTGAACAAAGTGTACATAATTGGGATTTGGTATCTTGTACTCAAGGGCGTTTCGGGTATTTTAAAGGATGTGGTGTTAAAGAAAGACTGGTTGGTTAACAACTTTACCTTTGTGACAAAATGATGAGTGTTAAGTGTCAAAAGTTATACATATTCTTGGTGAACAACTTATATTAAAACTACACCAAGAGTGTAAAACTGTAAATGGTCTTGACCCGTATTTATAAACGGTCTACCAAAAGGCTCAAGACTACATGCCATAATGGGTCCGGCCCATATACATAGACAGATAAGGTTTGTGTACTTAATTTAGCCGTTTGCTTTTTAGGAAAGTTTTATTGTGGTGTTCAAATTAGTACATGTGTGCTGATATCTATGTGTATCTTCAAGAGATGGAAACGAATCATGAGTTGTAACATCAAATGTTGTCTTCATGTAAAAACAACTTTATATATAATATCTATTAAATACATTATAACATTTGTTTGTTTACATGTATTTAAATTAAATTTGTACATCGGTCAAATAAGTATCCGATCTTGTTCATGCTACATATAATAACAAAGTGTTGAAAGGTGATTTTTTCTTTACTTTTATCGTTTGATAACTTGTTATTTTACCTAACAAACAAATTAACTGATTATATTTTTGTTTATTTAAATAATTTAGAGTTGTATTCATTGGGGATGGATTATAATAAAACTAGTTTAAATGTGGAAACCAAAAAACTATCTTAGAAAACATACCATTTTTTTTAAATTCGCTATTTTAAATTTATAAAAAATAATTTAAAATAAGCATTAAACATGTGCATTAGTACGAAAAAAAACCTAAACCCCCTAACCCACCCCCACACCACCACCCCCGAAAACCTAAACCCCCACATCCATCCCCAAAAACCTAAACCCACCCGTCCCCCAAAAACATGTGCATTACTATTTTTTTTGAATTTTTTTATACATAATAAATAACGACTTTTTATAAAAAAAAATTGGTGTTTTTTTTAGTTTTTTTATTTTTCTCATTTATATCTAGTTTTCTCATGATTCTCTCCCTATATTGATTATCCAATATTTTTTTATTGATATAAATGGATCGAAATACAGATTTGAGTAACTTATACACTAGAAAATAACCAAAAGTAGGGAAAAACAAGTTTTATAAGAAAAAATACATATATTTGAGTAACTTATACACTAGAAAATAACCAAAATAAGGAAAAACAAGTTTTATAAGAAAAAAATACATATATATAACAAATACAGTATTAAACATACATGTAAAGAATAATACTATTTTTTATAAAGTTATGCAAACTAAAAATAGCTCTTCGCGCATTAAACCATCTTAGAATTTTATAAAATAATATAGAAATCTTTACATAAACCAAACCACGCCTCAAAGGGCAACAAAAAAAAGAAATTTTATAAAACAAAACAAACAGAGCTTATAAAAACCACGTTTAACGACTAATATTACTATTAAACCTATTAAGTAATAAAAATACTATATACTTTGAATCTTAAACCGATAATATATTATAAAACAAAACAAACAGTCGAGTTTACAAAAACCACATTTAGTAACCACTAATATCACTATTAAACCAATTAAGTAATAAAAATACTATATATTTTTAAATTCTTAAGCCGATAATATAATATAATATATAAAGTGGATTTGTTTATAAATCCGTCATTAACCATAAGAAGTGGAGCCCATACAGACATCTTTAATTCTTTAAAACCTCGATTTATTCATAAATATTTATTAACAGTAACAACAATTTTTTCAAGTTCATATAAACATCTTTAATGCTTTAAAATCCAAAAATAAAAACAGTTTAACTAATTTTAGAAATAAGTAAAAATAACAAATTGAAAAGAGAATGATATTAATCTATTATGCAAGTGTTTGACTATATTGTCATGTTACAAATATAAGGACCGTAGGGTGTTGGGTGAGGAGGGGTCTTGGGTTAACATGTAATGGAGATGAAATTCATTAGGCTACTCCAAAATAGTGGGGTGTGGAGGGGCTGTGACTAGGCGACGTGGGTGTGTGAGGTGCCATTTGGCACATATTTTTATTTTAATTATAGAATTTAATATATTAATTTTAAAAACATCTAATTAATTAATATTAAATAACTACAACAAAAAAATACATTACATCACAAAAAAATTCAATCATCTTCATCTTCATCTTCAATGTTGTCAAACCTAAGAAGTATTGAAACATGTTCAACCAAATCAGCTCAAAGATTTGAATTTATGTGTCGTGACTCGATTAGATATTGGTTTTGCATTCTTTGTTCGTTACTAATGTCTTCCTTATTTAATTCGGTCTCTTTGGAAAATATTCAACTATTGCCCGACCTTCATCCTTTATTTGATCTTTTCCATAAAATCGACAAGGCATGCTCAAAATGCGCCACTTTTTTTTGCAAAACACCAAATGTTCGCTCGATGTCTTTGCGTGCCGCCATCTGAACTTTGTTAACCTTTATTCTTTTAAGATCTAGGGTTCCATCTCTTGAAAAAGATTTCATAAAAACAGCCTACTCAGGTTAGATTTTATCAACAAGATAGTACCCATGCTGGTATTCAACATCATTACAAAAAATGTTCCTTTAGGTCCAACACCATTTATTATATCATTGAGAAAGGGCGAGTGATGTATAATGTTTATATCGGTATGTGAACCTTGCATACCAAAGAATGCATGCCATATCCAAAGATCTTGTGATGCAACAACTTCAAGCATCATAGCCGACATTCCATGATATCCGCTTGTGTGAGAGCCTTGCCATGCAGTTGGACAAAGTTCCCATTTTCATTTTATATAATCTAAACTACTTATCATCCTGGGGAGACCATGATATCTAGCACGATGTTCCATGATTTGTTGCATACCACTAAACGTTGATTTGCTCAAGTATTTTTTCCTATATAGTTCAATGATATACGCACAAAAATTGTGAAGACTTTCCTAGCCACCCGTGCCGACATTTTAAATAGTCGTCCATTACGCCGGAATTATTCCCGTAAGCCAATTGTCTTAGGGCGGCCGTAACCTTTGCCACGTGATAAATCCTAAATTATCACGTGCATCGGGTCTTCGTCGAAAAAATCGTAATTATCCACTAAATCCTTTGATATTCTTAAAAACAAATTTTTACTCATACGAAAACAACACCTAACATTCTTTCATCATACATTGGTTTGGGTGACAAATAATCGCTTACTAGCAAATCGTTAGCGGTTTCACATTCACGAACGATATATTTCCTCCATTTGGGTTGGGGTTGGGAAGTCCCTTCTTTTAAAGCTTCAACGATAGCTTTCAGGACCGTCGCCACTGTTGATAATAATATTTCCACCCCGTCGTTTGATGAGGATGACGAATCATAACTATCAGACGAATCACTTGAACTTAAATAATTCATTGAATATATTTTTTTGGTGATGGGAGGTGGATTTTGAATATTTGGATAGTAAAATATAGTAAGAATTGTATGATTTATATAGAATAAAAGTTAAATAATTTTTTTAAATAGATGTTGACCAACGGCGAGCCCAACGGTCACATGAACCCAGTTAATTATAGCCATCCAGGTCGTCGTCTCAACCCGCCCAACGCTAGGCTTCATAGCCACGCCAGCGGGGCAACGTAGCTACCCACGCTGGCCCGGTGTAGCTAAAGCAGCATTGCTTGACTACCTACACCCCAACCCTGTCACACCCCGACCCGCAGCGGAAAAGGTGATCGGGGCATAATTGGGTTATCATCAAAGCTCATGACATTTATTATATGTTTCATATTCATTAATACAATTTAATGGAAATAAATGATACACCATAATCTAACTATCTGTCTAAGCTTCTTGGTTCTCTTCTAAGGCATATCCTATGTTTTCCTTGCTTCAACCTGTTCACCTGTATCATGTGTAAAAAGGTTTTGGATCAACATAAAGTTGGCGAGTGAATCCTATGGAAAAACATTTGAACAAGTTTAACCAATTGATCATAAATAATGTGCATACCACATATGAGTAAATGTAGATGTAAATTTATTCACACAACACATAATATTGAATATTAAACTCACATACACCAAATGATTGTTTTGAGGCACGCGATGTTCGACTCGTCTCCCACGAGTAACTGATGGGCCTAATGAATGAGTTTTGAGGCACGCGTTGTTCCACGAACTGATGGGCCTAATAAATGAGTTTTGAGGCACGCGTTGTTCTTACGAACTGATGGGCCTTAATGAATGAGTTTTGAGGCACGCGTTGTTCTTACGAACTGATGGGCCTTAATGAATGAGTTTTGAGGCACGCGATGTTCTCGTCTCCCACGAGGAACTGATGGGCCTAAATAATTTGCATACAACATTGACAATATGTAATACATCACAACCAAACAATAGTTACATTCTAGTTTAGTTCATATAATGGTATAGCACGAATTTGCATAAGAAAATTAGTTTAAGCGACACATGATACACCCCAAAACATGAATAAAAAGGGGAGTTTGTAAGAATCCACTCACATTGGGTGCGTTCGGTTGATGAGGTTGATTGCACGCGAAATGGTGTTAACCACGAGTGAAATTAATCCTAGATAAATCGCATAATGGTTCGGTAAGTAAACGGGTTTTATGAGTCTATTTTAGTAGGATTGTTGGGTGTATTTTTGTGAGTTTGAGGCTATTTTCTAACCTTAAAAATGTTATTTTTAAGTATTTATAATTGATTTTTAATTAAAATAATTAAATAAAAATAATAAAAAAAATATTTTATTTTATTGCTACAGTACACGTTGACCGTTGACTTGACTATCGTTGACCGGTTCATAGGCATTTTGTTGTGCGCCGGGTGAGGCTCGAACCCGAGACCTCCCGTACGCGTGCACGCAGCTCTACCAACTGAGCTACGTGTCTAACCCGTTATATATCCGATTTTAATTATATATATATATTAATTAGATTTAACAGAAATCCTTTATTATTAAAAACGAAATAAATCTCAGAACCGGTGTGCTCCACAGGTCTCGAACCCGGGACCTGTGGGTTAGCGGACACACACTCCACCGCTGGACCGTGTGTCTCACTTGGTTATAAACTCAATTATCAATATACTTAACATATCACAAAACACTCCGGTTCTGTTTTGCGAAAAAGAGAATTTTTATCAAGGCGGCGTGTGTGAAACCGGAATCGAACTCGTGACCTTAGCGTTAAAAGTGCACACAGTCCACCGCTGGACTGTGTGTCTAACCCGGTAATTATCTTGATTTTAATTATACTTAACCATTACTGAACTTCGTCTTCTTCACCGGTTTTAACCGGAAGTGACGACGGACTGGATTCGAATGTTGATTCAAGTTTATTTAGCGTTTAATGATCAATTACAAATGATATAAAAGTAAAAAGGGAAGGAAAATAGGCGTGAGATGTACCGACTGGTTTTACTCTGTTTTCCGGCAAAACTCCGGCGACAGAACTCTTTTTCCGGCGACAAGTATTTTGCAGCAGAAAGTCTTCCGAAGGCTTGCAAAGGTTGTGGGTGACTTCGTTGAAGATTTAGGGGGTTCAGTAAACTCAAAGATTACTGATACGGTTTTCCGGCGAAGTATCAAGAATTTCCGGCAGGTGATTTTTCGCTGAGAAAGAGTGCGATTTGAGTGTGAAAGACTTCTGGCGAGTTGAGGGTGTATTTATAGGGTAGTATTGGGATTGAATGGGGTCTGAATTCGGTCTTAATTCGAAGTCAACCGTACTCCGGCGGTTATGGCTGATGTCGCGGTTCAGACGTCGGTTATAACCGTCGTAAGAGTTAAGTTTTCGGTTACTTTGAGTAATAACGTAATTAAACGGCGAAGTCGTCGGGATTTCCGACGACTGTTATTTTGGGCGCAATAAATTAACTTCTGAAATTGATTATTTGAATTAATTGTTTTCTGTTATTACCAGAAAATCAAGATGGCGGAGTGGTTTGTCGGCTGAGAGTTAAGTCTTTGGTTTACCCGGTACAGACCCGAGTTCGAAACCCGGCAAAAGTAAACCATTTTTATTTTGATATTTTTGACAGATTTTCAAAAACTAAATACATATCCCCGTATAATATTTGATTACGGATCGTTTAAAATTATTTTGGGCATTTAATTCGCAACTAAAATTTTAACTGACTGTTCGGTTGATAAACGGAGCGGGTTTGGTAAATCCGTTTTTTTTTGACGGATGTTACAAACCCAAACCCACATCCCACGCTCTAATAAAGAACCATTGCCATGATGCCATCTCACTTTTACTGTTATCAGTAAAATTAAAATTAAAACAGAAAAAGACAAAGAAAATTAATGTAGCAGAGCTACAGTGAACCTAGAGGTGTACAAAAAAACCGGTTTTAGAACCGAAACCGTTTTTTAACCGGTTTTAGAACCGAATCGAACCGGCAGTTATAAACCGGTTAGTGATCTTTATCTTTGAAACCGGTTTTAAAACCAAAATCGGTTATAGATAACCAGTTTAAACCGGAAAAAACTGGTTTTTTTTGGCATAAACCGGTTAAAAACCGGCCCTAAACCGGTTGGACCGGTTATTGTTTTGAGTTAAGAAAAACCGGTTAGCAACCGGAACCGATTATAAAAAAACTGGTTATTTTTTTGAAGAAAAAAGCCAGTTTGGTTAATAACCGAAAGCGGTTTTTGAAAAAAAAAACGATTTGTACACCTCTAAGCGAACCTGTGTTGTTCTTTAATACATACATATATATATATATATATACATATATATATATAGGTAGAGGTTCCTGTAAAAAAATATAAAAGTGTGAGAATGATAAGAAAGATTTTGGTGGTTACAAGTGCCCCTTTTTATTTTGGTAGTTTAACGGTATAATTGTAATTTAACTAATAAAATTTAATTATAGAATAAATATTTGTAACCGATTTTTGGCAGATATTTTAGGGAATTCGAATTTTAAATTGTTTTTGAATTTACTGATCATATTCGACACCATATCATGACGAAAATTTATTTATAGCTTCTTGAGCATTTTTTTCATTCACGGTGTATGAGACTTACTGATCATCTTCGACACCATATACATTAATATCTCGATCGATGGATAACGATGAACCAGGTATGAAATTTAGGGTGGCTTTTGTTTCTTTGTTCGATCGACGTCTACTTTTTTTGTTGATCGGTAATGAATACCCTTTTTTCTCAATTATATATATTGTTCAAAATTTTTTGTTTCAAACAATCGTGTTGGGTATGTCGGGATTGAGGGTTAAAGAAAGTATAGTGTTGTTATGTTATGTTGTGTTCATATTATCACTGTGGTGTTTTATTCTTATATATGAGAGTGCATGGTGTTTTTTTTTATATATATGGTGTTTTTATCGTATGGTGTTTTGAGTTAGGGGAGTTTTAGGGGTGTCTTTCACTTGGTTGTTACGGTGTCTTTTTAAGAGGTTTTCTGGTGAATGGTGAATTCAATATGTGTATTCAATGAGTTAGGGTGTGTTATGGTGTCTTTTTAATGGTTTAAGGGTATTATTGTAATTTACATGGTTTTATGGTGTCTTT
Source organism: Scalesia atractyloides (assembly GCA_947069175.1). Lineage (NCBI taxonomy): Eukaryota > Viridiplantae > Streptophyta > Magnoliopsida > Asterales > Asteraceae > Scalesia > Scalesia atractyloides. The sequence continues at coordinate 10,425,390 of CAMTDV010000029.1, forward strand.
TTAATATGGTCTGGTGAATGGTGACTTTAGTTGTTTTATGTGTTCTATTTATTATTAAAGATATATGTTTATAATCATGGTATGTTGGATTGAGGGTTAAAGAAAGGTGTTTGATAATGATGTAGCATACGTATGTATGGGAGTGCATGGTTTTTTTATTGCTAGTCCAGATCAGTTCGTATAAAACACCATACGAATTGCAAAAAACACCACAACTTTAATCGTAATACAACCTGGTGTTCTAACATGTGTAATGATTTTTGTTATTTTTGCAGGTATAAAACACCATACAAATTCCAAAAACACCATGAATTGAATCATAATACACCATGACTTGAATCATAATATATCTGGAATAACAATAAAATCATTCTAAATGTTAAAACACCATGACTTGAATCATAATTCGTCATTTGCAATGTTATGGTGTCTTATTTATGTTCATGGTGTTTTACTGTAAAATACCACCTCTTGAATCAAAATACAATTAAAACATTATTGTATGAACATAGAAAAAACACCATGGACTAAAACATCAAATCGAGACGTAAATTTTTTCTCTACATAAGTATAACAATATGATACTCATATTAAAGATAAAAAAACACTCGTTATTATGGTGTATTTTTTTTTAAAAAGAGTTACGTATAAAAAGTTATTGACATTTAAAAAAGAAGTGAGGAACTTGCATGTGCATTAATGTTAGATCTTAATTTAAAAATGTTAAATTTACCTTTATACACTTAATCTAGAAAATTAATTATTTTAATAGTAAACACTATTTACAAGATTGTCATCAATATCTCAACCATTAGATTAAAGATCTAATGGTTTAGATTATTTCTTACTTTTCTCACAAAAAACATATTTTTTTACAATAACCTCACCACATATATATATATATATATAAATAAATCAAACCACAAATTGTAAGTTCAAACCACAAATTGCAAGTGACAAACGTATTGTTTTTAACATATCAATAAAAACAGAAAAACATCCATACCTAAAAATGAATAAAATTAAGCCAAATTTATCGCCATTGACGTGTTTGAGTGATAACAAGACACAAGAAAAAAATTAAGCTGAAAACGAGATACCCTAAATTTGTTGATATTCAGAAGATGTCATAGATGCAAATTGTTGGCAACTCTAAAAAAATTATAGAATAATTTTTAGATATCAAAAGAATTTTGTATGAAGTTGTTAATAAATATACGCACCATTGGGTTCAAGTCCTAAAATGAGTAAAAAAAGAAAATTTTGCCGTTAAATAAATAAAAAATATGCATTGTTGATCACCATCAAGTCAAGAATTTTACAAATTACAGTTTTTTAGATATTTTAGTTCGTATGCTTTAAAAATGAATATTTCTAAAGCATGCAAAACGACACCGTACTATGAATAATAAAATGAGTAAAGGCGTTTTCAAAGCTTTGGCGTGGAGGCATGAGGGTGTGTGGCGTGGAGGGTGTTTCATCAAAAGTTTTTGTCAAAAACTGACAGCTAATATTGAATATAGCTTTGTTTCTATTGATGTAGAGGCTACATGTATGTGTGGTCTCTCGGGCCGGGCTATTTATTTTTTAACTTGTGCATTAAATATTTATAAACTCTTTAACAAAATATGGTAGTCAATATGTTTGAATAAATATTCATGTGACTTTGTTGAGTAATTAGCTGATTATTTAACAATTAGTCTATGAAACTCACTAAAACAATTGTATTCAAGTGATAGTTGTATTAAATCGTTCGAAAAGGTTAGGAGATGTTGAAGAGTTATGTCATGGAAGAAGTTGTATGCAACATGTACCTCTGTCAGACAAAAACAGTAAATTGTGCGGTCATATGTTTGGGGAAATGTATACGTTGAATGTTGATGATGTTTTGCGATCTTTTGATCCATCTTTATTGTCATCATTGCAATATGTTGTATTGTCTCTCTATCTCGATTTTTTGTTTAATGACCACTTTCATGTGTTTAGGTTATCGCACTCCTTAAATTTGGAGAGTTTCGTTGCCTCAGTTTGACTAGACTATATTGCTTTAGCCAGGCCTACGGTGGCTTTAGAGTTTGACTTGGGCGTTCCACCAAGAAATTATACTGCCGGCTGTCACTTGAAAGTCGTTTGTTACTACAAGAGCAGAATCTGGCGTAATACACGGTGGGACGAAAACTCGGGGGAGGGGGGGGGGGGCTCGGGATTCGAACTGACAACCTCACACAAGGCCTAACTTAATCCTTCATTGCCTTTGATAACGTGGGTAGCTCAAACCTTAATAAGTGTTCGGTGAAAGAAGTTAAGCGACGAAGAAGAAAGTAGTAATATGGAGATTGTAGCAGAGGTTGAATTTTATTTTTCTAATTTATTTATTTATTTTAGTTATAATGTGAAAAGATATAATAGTCATTTACTATCAACTTAACATACAAGTTTAACGTCAATTATTGTTATGAGGCGATATAAATAGTTGAGAATACGAGTTAGAAGACAAATTACAAATATTGTCGTAAAGATCATTCATGTAATTTCATTTGGTTAATTCTCGACCAATACAGTATTTGTAAAAATTTTAATAACAATCCTTTTATTAAATGCACAAAATGAGTATTAAAAGTGAACTAATAATATTAAAGTTCTAAAGATTATGTATGTATGTGGAGCCTTTAAAACACATAGAAGTCAAAGCCGCTACTTTTGTAATGTTAAAGTGATGATCTAAGAGCATTTACAATTAAATTTCTTACTCTATTTTTATAATTATATTTTTATTATTATTTTTTTCTCTATTCAATGAGAATTATTTTAAAAAAATATTAAAAAAATATAAAAGTGAACAGTATCTCCTCCAAATTTAATGATTAATAATAACTTTTTCTTCTTTTCCTCTCTTTTGCACTCACAACAATTTACAATCACTCACACAAAAATAAAACTTCTATTGTAAATGCTCTAAACTTCTAATTTTAACACATAAAAATTAGTTAAAATATCTAAAGAACAATCTAAAATAATATAAAAAGAGAATATAGGTTTATAAGAAGAATAAATGTAGCATCTATTTGATGGAGCTTTTTATAATGAGCAATAATTTAATAACATGGAGGACCATGGGTGTAGTGACGACCATGTGTCACGGCTCCCTAAAGCATTCAATTTCTCCGGATCATGTCTCTTGGATATTATTTCCATTACATACGTCGTGCGTCTATACTTGCACCATCATCTGTATCATTTAGCTAGTTTTAACTCATGTTCCTAATTAAAACTTTATATCTATTTAATCACGTATCTTGAAGAACTCTATTTATTTTTAGAGATAGATGTAAGGATTGCTTATATTTTATTTTTCTTAGACTCTATCATTAACTTTGTTATTTGTGGGATCTACTAGGTTTGATGTACACCTCAAAAATATCAATATATATATATATATATATAACTAGGGATATTTAACTTAGTTAATGATGTGTTATTAAATAATAAAATCATAAATTAGGGTCCTATTTATGCTAAACCAAACATGAGGGACTAAAAGTGTCAAACTGAGAAAGTTGTTTAATTAAAATAAAATTTTAAAAACACAGCACACACTTATGTGTGTACGTGTGTGAGAGCAGAGCAAAGGGATGAACACCCAAACCTACTCTTATCAAATTGATCAATTGAAGGGTGAAATTGAACCAATATTAGTGCATGAATCAAGAACAGTGGTAAGTAATACTTAACTAACACAAGGTAAGTTACAATTTCAATTTTTATGATATTTGATTTTGTGAGGAATTTGGTTAATTGAAGTTATTGAGAAATTGATTGATGCCATGACCTAAGGAAGGTATAACCTAAGTATAGGATCATAATTGTCACAACCCGACTTTCCACAGCCAATCAAACATCGGTGGGCCCGGGTGGGGAATATCGTGACATAAGTTGATAACATCATAGACAATTAAATACAGCACAGCGGAAGTCTTGGATTTAAATTACTATTACAAACCAAAAGTTCGAAATACAAAATAATAGACAGGTTCGTAATAGAAGATCTACAGGCGGATCATAAATCGTACAAAGAAAGAATGTAAAACTAACTTTAGGCAGATCTAGGATTTGCAAGATCCTTTTATCACTACCGAGCACTTCTAGCTTATTTCGTATTGTACCTGCAAGCTCAGTCTTTTGAAAATACGTCAGCTTTCGCTGGTAAATACACCCAACTGACTCATTTTGAAAACATTTGAAAATATGTTTTAAGTGCATATTAGCACAAAATCTTTTTATAACTTGGGAAAGTTGACGTTGCAACCTTTTAACAGATTCACATGTTTGTCCATACATACAGGGCCCAGTACGAAAACCGAGACATAATTAACTACACACCACTTACGAACTCACGAAGGAGTTATTCCAACGTCTTGGGTAATTGCATTTGAGCGTCTGTCGGGTGTATGCATACACCCCGCGCTAAGGTCGTGGCCATTAATTAATGTAATGAGCCGAGGATATCCAGGACACGGTAGTTAACCCCCGATGTTTAAGTTATCAAACAAAAATGATTAAAACAGAATATGCGGATTTACTAGCCACAATCCGACATTCGATTGATCCAATTTCCGACCAAGCGGTAATAGTTTACCGTAACCCAAGCCCGTATAGGGGAAATAAGTCGAGAGTATTTACCTGATCTAGTCTTCGTTTAAACGCAAGATTTATTAACCCAGCCTTATACAAAATCACTAAGTGCATATAGCATTTTCCGGAATGTCTCTAGTCTGGATTATGGCATAAGCTAACCAATTAAATACTAACGGTCTTATTTAAGTCATAAACTTAGACCGACTAGCATACTTGATCAAGACGTATAACGCTAGATTAAACGATGATTGGATAGAATGTATTTTCATCCCAAAAAGTACCTTGACTTGTGTAATATGGATAAACTATAAACATTCTGGATTTTGAGACTTAAATGACAAGGTTAGACCCGCTCCGGTTAATTTTCGTAAACTAGTTACATATGCTTAACCGTACGCACATCAGTGACATCGGGTAACCGAATAAGTCATGGACAAGTTCTATATGCCATTACACTTTAAACAAGTTGTAATATTAGTAGAATATCAACTTATATGCCCGTTAAAATTTCAAAATGAAACTATGCCTCATAAGGGCATTTTGGTAATTTCATATCTTATAAAAGGAACTTGAATATAATTTGATATTATAACCGTAAGTATTCTGGAAAAATAAATTATTTATGATATAATATCAGTAGGATATTAATTATATGTGTAATTTATCTTTTATGACCAAAATATGCACCGAAGGGGTATTTTGGTCATTTTACACATAGTTTATAAATTATTTGGGACTCTGAGTTTGTATCATGTACCTACTATAAAAATATTTAAAATAAGTTTTAAAATCAGTAGGTAACATATCTTGGTTAATAAATATGGTTTAAAACCATACTATGCGCCGAAACGACGCTTATGTCGTAAGATGACGATTTGTGTGACATTTAATGAAAACTGATGTTAAGGTCAGGTTAACACGTCTTAGATATGTTATTTTATATAACATATCAGTAGGTAAAAGATTTACTTTGAAAAATGTGATTAAAACCATTTTATAAGCCACAAGAGCCTTATCGTCATTTATCGACATAATACAAGGACTTGCTCATAAACTCAGTTTATAATCTGATTTGGCATCCCAAATAATCCTACTTATAATATTACATAAGTAGGAAATTCATTTTCAAGTTCATTATCATTAAAACCTCTTTTATGCAAAAAGGACATTTTAGTCAAAATGGCATAATTACGGAACTTGTGCATAAACTCAGATTCTGATTATGATCATGTAATATAACCTCAAAGGGTTATGCTATTACGATCATAATGAAACTTTAGATTAGTATCTAACTAATTTAAATCAGGTCAGAATCGAAAGTCAAAGCAGAAGTCAAACTTCGCGACTTTCGGTTGCGAACCGACCCTAAACTGAAATTGACGAGCCGAACATGTTCTAATAGTTATTACCAACTTTTTTAAGTGTCAAAACAAGTTTCATAACATATATAAGATCAATATATGATTTTTCCGAAAAATGGCCTGTTTGACTTTTTAATATCAAAACTTTGACACGTCAATTGGTCTAGCAAACTTGATCTTCAGGAGGTTCCCTTTATAGGGACTAACACCTATCTTATTGCGATCACTTAGCCATGTTCATTACGAACAATGGCTGGACCATAATGGTCTTAACCGAAAGTCAAGGCGTTTTCCGTAAAAAGCTTGACTTTTGGCTATAAAAGCCTATAAACGAAATGCAAGAGCAAGGAACACTTAAAAGAGGTTCCTAGAATACAATAGAACTTAGTTGGATGCTCCTTTCAGTTAGGAACTTCCGGAGGAGGGAGATAGAGTTGTGAATGAGAAAGGTGTAAGTTCAAATGGTGAACCTTGGCACCTATTTATAGTTGGAGAGCTTGAAGGAAGTGATGCCAGGTGTTAAGGGGTGTAAGAGGAAGCTTACAAGTGTCCTAAAACGTGGCATAGCAGTTTGAAAGACCATGGTTTCGAATCAAATGGTTTTTGACAATTTGTGTGGAGGCCAAGCAAATTTCCTACACACACAGTCCTCTCTGCGCCCCGCGAGAGGCACAAGCCTTGCCTCTCGCGCCCCGCGAGCACCCCATAGCCAGTTTCAAAGTTTGACACTTTTAGCCCATCAATTTATTGAACCCTCTTAAACCTTCCTAAAACACCTTTTTCGCATTTTTAGCCCTCCGTAGCCAGTACTTGGCGTACCCGGGATTATGCCCGGACATTGTCGAGCTCTCGGTTCGATAAAAGGTCACTCAGAGGTATAAATTAACATGTTGACACTTTTAATCCCTCCATTATCCAACTTTCACATATTTACCGAATTAACCTCTCTCGTCCAATAAATGGTACGTATGATAGTTAGGACTTTGTAAAGGATCACTCAAAGGCTCATTATATGCATGTTGACATATCAGTCACTCAGAGGCTAGGCATGTTGACATATCAGTCACTCCGAGGTCAATGTTTAAGCATGTTGACATATCAGTCACTCAGAGGCTAGGCATGTTGACATATCAGTCACTCAGAGGCTAGGCATGTTGACATATCAGTCACTCAGAGGCCAATGTTTAAGCATGTTGACATATCAGTCATTCAGAGGTTAGGCATGTTGACATATCAGTCACTCAGAGGCAAAGTTTTGAGCATGTTGACTCCTTTAGTCCTTATTAGTCTTTAATAGACCTTAAATAAAAATACAACACGTGTCACTATACTATTGGACACGATTTTATGAGGTGTTACAATAATCCTAACTGAAACTAGATGATAAATTTAGGTAATTTTAGATAGATATTATTATGCTTGCATAAAGAAGTAGGTTATGTTCTAACATAACAAAGCCTTAAGAATTTATACAATTATGAATACGATGATGTAAATTGTTGAAGAAGCATGTTAATATGGCCTTAATGAGAAATGTTAATAGTGAAAATTTAAGGAGTGATGCTATAATAAAGTTTAGATGTTAATCATACAAACTGAATGTAGAGATTAGAAAGAATATGGAATACTTGAAACGTGTGTATGAATCAAGTAAACGAGGTGTTAACAATGACGTGTGTCCTAGAACTTCATTACGAGTTCTAAACGATAAAACGAATTTAACTCTATAGGCAAACTGGGTGAAGCGTCAATTGGCCAAGAAGGGACGGACGCGCGCTTGAAAGGAAAGATTTAAGGTACGTGGCTTGTGTTCAGTAAAATTTTCTTATATATTTACGTAGGTGTATCGTGAGTTGGTAAATAATAGAACGGATAAAGGTTTGGTTGAATAAAGCGATGGATTTCGCTAAAACAACCAAACGAGTCAAAATAATAGAACAAATAAAGGTTTGGTTGAATAAAGCGATGGATTTCACTAAAAACAACCAAACGGGTCAAAATAACAGAACGGATAAAGGTTTTGTAACACCCTGTAAAATCGTGTCCAATAATATAGTGACACGTGTCGTATTATATTTTTAGTCTATTAAAGACTAACAAGGACTAAAAGCGTCAACATGCTTAAACTAAGTCTCTGAGCGATCTTCTGATGTCAACATGCATAAACCGAGCCTCTGAGTGACAATTAGTGTCAACAAGCTTAAAATATAGTCTCTGAGTGACCCTTAGTGTCAACATGCTTAAAACATAGCATCTGAGTGATCGTTAGTGTCAACATGCTTAAAACTTGGCCTTTGAGTGACCGTTGTGTCAACATGCCTAGTCTCCGAGTGACATCGGAGTTAACATGCTTATAACGAGCCTCTGAGTGATCTTTTACGAAGTCCTAACTCTCATATGTTCCATTTGTTGGACGAGAGGGATTAAATCCGTGATTATATAAAAGTTGGAGAATGGAGGGATTAAAAGTGTTAACATGTTAATTTATACCTCTGAGTGACCTTTTAACGAACCGAGAGCTCAACAATGTCCGGGCATAATCCCGGTACGCCTAATACTGGCTACGAAGGGTAAATATGCTAAAAGGGTGTTTTAGGAGGTTCTAGGAGGTTTTATAAGTTGAGGGGCTAAAAGTGTCATACTTTGAAACTGACCATGGGGCGCTCGTGGGGCGCGAGAGGTAAGGCCTTGACCTCTCGCGGGGTGCGAGAGGCCTGTGTCTGCAGAAAATTAACTTGGCCTCCACAAAAAGGTGCCAAAAACCATTTACTCGAAACCATGGCTTCCCAAACAACTATGTCACGTTTTAGGACACTTGTAAGCTCCCTCTTACACCCCTTAGCACCTGGCATCACCTCCTTCAAGCTCTACAACTATAAATAGGTGCAAAGGTTCAACCTTTGAAGTTGCACCTTTCTCATTTTCAACTCCATCTCCCTCCTCTGGAAGTTCCTGACTGAAAGGAGCATCCAACTTAGTTCTATTGCATTCTAGGAACCTCTTGTAAGTGTTCCTTGCTCTTGCATTTTCGTTTATAGGTTTTTTTAGCCAAAAGTCAAGCGTTTTACGGAAAACCCCTTGACTTTCGGTTAAGACCATTATGGTCCAGCCATTGTTCGAAATGAACATGGCTAAGTGATCGTAATAAGGTAGGTTTTAGTCCCTATAAAGGCACCTCCTGAAGATCAAGTTTGCTAGACCAATTGACGTGTCAAAGTTATGATATTAAAAAGTCAAACAGGCTATTTTTCAAAAAAATAATATATTGATCTTATATATGTTATGAAACCTGTTTTGACACTTAAACAAGTTGGTAATAATTATTAGAACATGTAAGAACATGTTCGGCTCGTCAATTTCAGTTCTAGGGTCGGTTCGCAACCGAAAGTCGTGAAGTTTGACTTCTGCTTTGACTTTTGATTCTGACCCGATTTAGATTAGTTACCTACTAATCTAAAGTTGCATTACGATGTAATATAATGTAGCATAACCCTCTGAGATTATATTACAGGATCATAATCAGAATCTGAGTTTAGGCGCAAGTTCCATAATTATGCCATTTTTGACTAAAATGCCTTTTTTTTGCATAAAACAAGCTTTTAATGATAATGAACTTGAAAATAAGTTTCCTACTGATGTAATATTATAAGTAGGATTATTTGGGATGTTAAATAAGATTATAAACTGAGTTTACAAGCAGGTCCTTGAATTATGTCAATAAATGACGATTTAGCCCTTGTGGCTTATAAAATGGTTTTAACCAAATATTTTCAAGGTAAATCCTTTACCTACTGATATGTTATATTAAACAATATATCTAAGACATTTTAATCTGAACTCAATATCAGTATTTATTAAACATCGCATAAAACGTCATTTTACGACATAAGCGCCGTTTCGGCGCATAGTATGGTTTTAAACCATATTAATTGACCAAGACTTGTTACTAGCTGATTTTAAAACTTATTTTAAACATATTAAAAGTAGGTACATGTTATAAACTCAGATCCCAAATAATTTATAAACTATGTGTAAAATGACCAAAATTCCCCTTCGGTGCATAGTTTGGTCATAAAAGATAAATTACATATAAAATTGATATCCTACTGATATTATATCATAAATAAAATATTTTTACAGAATATTTATAATTTTAACATTTAATTATATTCAAGTTCCTTTTATACGGTATGAAATTATCAAATGCCCTTATGAGGCATGGTTTCATTTTAAAACCTTAACGGGCATATAAGTTGATATCGTACTGATATTACAACTTAATTAAAGTATAATGGCATATAGAACTTGTCCATGACTTATCCGGTTACCCATTATCGCTTATAAGCGTATGGTTGATTATACGTAACTAGTTTACGGGATTTAACCAAAACGGTTTTAACCTTATCATTTTAAGCTCAAAATCCAGAATGTTAATTGTTTACCCATTTTATACAAGTCAAAGTACTTGTTGGATTTAAACTAGATCATCGTTTAATCAAGCGTTAGACGTTTTGATCCTGTACACTACTCGGTCTAAGTCTATGACTTAAATAAGACCGTCGGTATTTAATTGGTTAACTTATGTCATAATCCAGACTAGAGCCTTCCGGTAAATGCTATCTGCACTTAGCTCATTTGAATACGGCTGGGTTATAATCTTGCATTTTAAACAAGGCTAATTCAGGTAAATATTCTTAACTTATTTTTCCTATACGGGCTTGGGATACGGTAAAATATTACCGCTTGGTAAGAAATGGGATCAATCAAATTCTGGATTGTGGCTAGTAAATCCGCATATTCTGTTTAATCAGTTTGTTTGATAACTTAAATACTGGGGGTTAAATTACCGTGTCCTGGATGTCCTCGGCTCATTACATTAGATAATGGCCACGACCTTAGCGCGGGGTGTAGGCATACACCTGACAGACGCTTAAATACAAATTACCCAAGACGTTGCGGATAACTCCTATATGAGTTCTAAGTGGTGTGTATTTAATCATGTCTCGGTCTTTGTTCTGGGCCCTGTATGTATGGACAAACATGTGAATCTGTTAACAAGGTTACAAAGTAACTTTCTCAAGTTATAAAAGATTTGTGCCCTGTGCACTTAAATCTAATTTCTAAAACATTTTCAAAATGAGTCAGTCGGGTGTATTTACCAGCGAAAGCTGACGTATTTTCAAAAGACTAAGCTGCATGTACAATACGAAACAGGCTGGAAGCTGCTCGGTAGTGAAATAAGAGGATCTTGCAAATCCTTAGATCTGCCCTAAAGTCTGTTTTATATTATTTCTTTGTACATTTTATGATCCGCCTGTGGATCTTCTATTACGAGCCTGTATATTATTTTGTATTTCGAACATTCGGTTTGTAATAGTAATTTTACTCAAAGACCTCCGCTATGCCGTGTTTAATTGACAATGATGTTATCAACTGACATCACGATACTCCCCACCCGGGCCCACCGGTGTATGGATTTGGGATAGGAAATCCGGGGTGTGACAGGTTGGTATTAGAGCCAACGTTTGAGAGAATTAGACACTAACCTTCTTGTGTTTAATCTCAAACTTACACGAGCACATTCCTTAGACTTCCGAGTCTAGGCATTGACCTAGGATTACTCATTTCATTATTAAGTTATTAGTATTGTTTTTGAATTGATTTTTACAGGAAAATGCCGCCAAGATGAGGACGAGGAAAAGGACCTTCAGGACATATCCCTTCACATCCACATCACCTGAACCCCTGTGAGGACTCGGGAGATTCATGCCATTTTCCCAACATTCGCCTACCCACACTCAAAGTTCTTACCATTCGTACCATTTGCACCACTCTCACCACTCCCATCACTCTCATCATTCTTACCATGATGAGTTTAATCCAAACAAATATTTAAATATACCTCCAGCCGATCAAAATCAGTTGGAGCAACCAAACCCCATGGACGAGGACTCCGACCCGAAAATGACACCGTCGGGATCGCATACGCATCCCATTGAAATATCAAGCGATTCGAACTCCTATGCCGGATCGCCTTACCAAGGTCCTAATGAGTGGGACCAATATTGGAACCAAATTACCTTCGCCAATACTCCTTCCCATTACTCCCAACCACCTCCCGTGCAAGAAGATGTGCACATGGAACTGGTGGAACAACCCCAATCGCCACCAGAACCGCCACGGAGGAAAAGAGGAGCACGTATGTCGGTACGTGCGGGCCAATGGTCGGGTGTGCTACCACCTTTGCCTAACCCCTACCCCACCATTCAAGAGGACCCACAAATGGGTGGACCCTCTAACACCTCACCTGTGGTGGAACCAACACCAACACCTACAGTTCAACCACCACCATCGGGTTATAGTAACCCTATCCCCACATATCCAGATACGTCTGGATATGATCCTTTTAGCCCATCTACAACAGTAGACTATCAAGCATGGTCGCATGACCCTTACATGCAAGCGGTCATGCACAACGCACTTTACCCATCCCCTTTCCCACCTGCTTATCCACTGATTGGATATCCAACTTATGGGTACCAATATCCGGTTATACCACAACCACACCCTCCGCCAACCCTTGAGGCCATTAACGAAGCCTTAGAAAGAATGAAAGAAATGCAACAACAAGCAGAGAAAACGGAGAAGAAGACGAACAAATTCTTCAAGAAACTCTCCAAGCTGGTTAAGGGAAAGAAGGGCGAGTGAAGTCTCTTCTAGCAACTTATCTAGTCCCTGAGAAGGACATTGTTATTTCTTTAGTCCCTGCGTGGACATTTCGTTTCTTTAAGTCCTTGCATGGACAATTTATTTCATTGATTCTAGTATTGTAATTTCTATTTGGAATTTAATGACGTATTTTGGAATTATATATATGTATTCATCCTCTTCAAACGAGCGTCTCGATTTTACTCGAACTCTGGCCCTCCATCAAGAGTTGGATCAAGTGATTGGCACTTCTACTAAAGCGCCTCGTTTGTTGTATGGAGATGAGTACTACGAATGGAAGTTTCGATTAAAACGATATTGCAAGGAAAAAGTGCCTGGTGTTTGGAGGTGTATTATGAATGGTCCACGAACGATAGTTTATAGTACCGATCAAGATCCGGACACAAAGATTCCTAAGCCTAGTCACCTGTGGACTCCAGAAGATGTTAAGATAATTGAGGTAGATGAAAAGGCCTCGGCTGTACTGACTATGGCGCTTGGACCCGATATTTCTATTGCGGTAAGAAATTGTAAGACCACTAAAGAAGTATGGAGTGAACTGCAAAATCTCTATGAGGTAATGCAGATATGAAGGCGAGCAGAGTAAATCAGCTGAATCAACAATTCAGCTCATTTAATCACATCTACGGGGAAACCATTGAGAACCAGATTCGTCGATATGTAAAGCTTGTTTCCCAGATGATATCAGTTGAGATTACTCTCACAAATAGTGCTATGAACAGACAATTGTTAAATTATATGCCAAAGAGTTGGGATGCCGATGTTGGAATGATAAAATAGACAAAGAACCTGAATGATGTCACTCTCACAGAAATGATAGCTACTATTAAATCGTGTGAGATTGATAACAACCAGAGAGACATAAATCATCAGAGCAGCTTGATGGCCGCCGGGATAACAGGGCAAAATGCGGCATTGATGTCACAAACTTTGGTTATAGCCCTCTGCAAGGAAATTCTCAAACACCAGGTAGCTCAAATGTGGTTTATAGTCCTCTCGCCACACCACAGAAAACCCAGTACATGTATAGTCTTCAATCTCAGACTCCCACTATGATTTCTGCTGCTTAAGTTCAGACACAATACCATGGTTCAGTATCCAACATGGTTTTCAGTCTTGCCATTCCTCAAGCAGTTCAACAAGGCAGCATTCCCCAATCTGCTGCTCCATCGCCTGCACCTGCTCAACCTGTGTCCAACTCTGCTTTTCTCACTAAAGAAAACGAAGAGAAATTGGCTATTGCTGCTTCGATGATCAACATCTTGAACTCCTTTCAGGCCGGTGATCTGACTCCTCCATCCATTCTTCCAATCGAAGTAGATCAAATAATGGAGGAGGATCTGGACGAGATTGATCTATCCTGGAATCTTTCAATGGCTGCCTTTCGTGTTAACAAGTTTCAAAAGAAGTATGGACGACAACCATTGTCAAATCTGAAGACTGGTCTTACCAAGGATAAACTCAGGTGCTACAGATGTCACGAACCAGGACACTTTGCCAGGGAATGCATGAAGCCGCCATCCTTGTATGTGTCATCCAGGGTGGCAGACATACAGAGCAGCGACAGACAGCTGGTGCCAGTCTCTCCCTCAAAGTCCATTACGAGTCCCTCGAGCAGCTCGGGCGGGAAATCAACAGCATTGGTAGCACAACAGCATGAAGGATTCAACTGGGCAGATGCTGCAGCTCAGATGGAAACTTTGAATCTCTCCAAGAACAGCAACCACTGCATGATGGCGCAGACAACTGAGACGCCCGATCTTTCAGAGACGTAAATCGAATCCTCTGTTCTGATAGTTGTCGTTTTAAATTATCACAAATGCGCGCCCATAATTCAACTCTTGTAGCTGAATACCAGCAAACTGCGACCCAGAACATCGCCCTTAAACATAAGAACAAGCTTCTTATGGAAAAGGTCGAAGCTCAGAAACAAGATATAGCTCAGCTAAAGCTAGACTTGAACTAACAGCAGTGTTGGGTATACGGCTATAAGCTAAAACTAGCTGAAAAGGACGTAGAACTTCAAGCAGCCTTAGCCAAGCTAAATTCCTTGATGGGAAAGTTTATGAAAATGAAATAAACATAAAAAAAATTGAAACTTCCAGCAAACTGGTCAAGGACTTGTGACCTTCAGCTAAATTACCAGAAAAATTTCACTAAAGGTCTTGGGTATTATAGGGCTCCTCCATCATATAATCATAACTATACAAGAATGCCTGAATCTGAGGCTGATCTAGCAAATGCAGAAATAATGATTTATGCTAAACCTTCAGATTATCTATCTAAACCATGGAAGCCCTATTAACCCAAAGGTCTCTAAACCAACTGAACTCAAGAGGGATGATGCTTTCGTTACTTCCACACCACTTTCACATGAATCTGGTGATCATCGTTCTTGTAGTACAGATGATTTGGAGAAAGGCCTAAGGCAGAGAAATCAACATCCTTCACATAATCTAAAGGAGAAAAACCTTCTGAAACTGAAACTGAAATAGTGAACGAACTAACGTGTCTACCTCATGTGCAGAAGAAATTTTAGCTGAGGGATGTCACAGATGGTGATCAAGAGGAACGTCTGAATGAAAATTCAGACAATTCGGCTGCTGATTATGAATTTTATAAGCCCGCTTTTGACATTTTAAATCAATTTCTTGCTGAACAATTTAAATTCTCAGACAGTGTTGGTTGTGTTGATAACACAGACAGTTTTAGTTCTGGTTTTTCATCGAATGCTGATGTTTTGAATGCTACTAATAACTGTGATAACTCTTGTGATGAAAACATGAATTTAGCTACAGGTCCAGCATCGACAGATGATTTGGTTTCATTAGTTCCAACTGAAGAGACCAGAAGTTCTTCTCCAGAGGTTTCGTTTGTTGATGCGAATCCCAGGGTTGACAGTGAGAAAGTCAACCAACCAACTGACCCTGTGAACATTGATGTTGGCATAATTCTAGAAGATTCGGGCGACTCAGCTTCTTCAAACCAAGCACAAGGGACTGATTCTGAAACGAAAGACGATGAGCATTCTTTTTCTGATGATTCAGATGAAAATCTTCAAAATGATTCTGAATCGGATTCTCAAACTTTTCAAAATTTAGAGATTCCACCTACCAGTAATGTTTCAAGCTCATCTTCTGAAAATTCATAAAAGGATGTCCTTGCAGAGTTACTTGTGTCCTCTACAGAATCTGTCACGAAATGTGATTTGAAAAATAAGAATAAGAAACGGAGAGCACGCCGATCCAAAAGGAAGAAAACCAAACAGGCGTCTCCGACAAACGAAAAAGCACCTGCTGAGTCCCCTCATCTCTCTTAGAAATTGACTCAGCAGCCACATACTGAATCTGTTAAGCAAACAGCTAAAAAGAAATCAGTTAAAGTTGCAACTAAATCTACACATTCCAAATTGTCAAATTCAAATCACAAAACTAACAAATGTGCTGATGGTTGTGCGCAGGAAACAGTCAAGAACAACACCGTGCATCAGCCGGTCAGTACCCGCAAGCAAGAAACTATAGACAAATTACCTAGAATTTCCCAAGCTGAATGGACTATTTTCTTCTAAAAGAGGCAGACCTGTTTCAATTGTGGATTTCCTCAGTATCTTGCGCGAAATTGTCAAAAGGCCTTTACACCGTTTAAGACATTATACTCACTATATCAGAAGACCATGCCTAATCTCTTAAGTCTTTAAACCCTTCAGGTTCCCAGAATCCTTCTAGCACTCCAAGGATTGTGCAGAAGTCTGATTCGTTAACCTGGAGGCCTAAGACATTGACCAAGATTCAGTCTTCTGCCCCTATTACAAACCAATCAAAAGCATCTTCAAACTCATCCTCAACTAATTTAATTTTCTATGAGGTTACTTATATTGATGCAAATGGCATGCCCAGATCTTCAATGGCCTGGCTTGCAGCCTCTAACTAAAACCTGTTGAAATGTGCAGGAACAGCTATGGCGAACTCTTGTCAGACTCTGGTATATTGACAGTGGCTGTTCCAGGCACATGACTGGAGACATATCGCAGTTGAAGGACATTCAGTTTTTTTATGGCGGGTTTGTTTCCTTAACAGGTGGTGAGACATGGAAGATTACTATAAGAGGAACAGTTTGCAACGGAGCCCTCAACTTTAAGAATGTTAACTCCGTACCAGAATTGAAGCATTGTCTTTTGAGTGTGTCTCAACTCTGTGACAATCATTTGGATGTCCTGTTTACCAAGAAAGGGTGTTATGTGCTAAAACTAGGTCTTATTATTCCGGATGATTGGATTCTTCTTACAGCTGCACGAAAAGGAAATGCATATGTCATCGACATGAACAAGGCTCCCTCTGACAAGCTCACCTGCCTATTCTCGTCTACAGCTGAACATGATGCAATGCTATGGCATAGTAGACTGGGACACATCAACATGAAGAACTTAATCGTCTGCAAAAGGTGGTTTAGTCAGAGATCTACCAGTTCGCGACTTTATGCAGGTTGAAAAGTGTGAATCATGTGCACGTGGGAAACAACATCGACAGCCACACAAATCTAAAGCCGCTCCTTCCACGTCTCAAGTCTTAGAACTGCTTCACATGGATCTCTTTGGTCCGACAGACATTCTGAGTATTGGCGGGAAGGCATACTGTCTGGTTATTATTAATGACTACTCGCGATTCACCTGGGTTTTCTTTCTTACACATAAAAGTGAAACCGCTGAGTTAGTAAAATAGTTTGTCACGCTTATGGAAAAGCAAACAGACACCACTGTGAAGGCCATTCGGTGTGATAACGGAACAGAATTTAAGAATGTTACCTTAAATTCTTTATGTTCCTCCAAGGGTATCGACCACCAGTTTAGTGCAGCCAGAACTCCACAACAGAATGGGGTTGCAGAACGTAGAAATCGAACGCTAATTGAAGCTGCACGTACTATGCTGGTTGAATCCAAGCTACCTCTCATTTTCTAGGCAGAAGCAATTAATACCGAATGTTATAATCAGAATCATGCCCTGATCAATAAACGACACATGAAAACTCCATACGAAATGGTTGAAGTTTGCAAACCTTCAGTCAAGCATTTTCGCAAGTTCGGATGCCCTTGTGTTCTACTGCTCATGGACGCTAAAGGGAAATTTGAATCACGCGGGGACCCATGCATCTTCGTTGGATATTCCAAAAATACTTCATACCGTGTTTATAACAAGATTAAGAAAATGGTGGTTGAAACCTACAATGTGGGTTGGCTGGAGGAAAATCCCAAGGACACACGCATCGATCCTAACTTGCTATATGATTATTCCACATTGTTTAACCATGTTGATGTTCCTTCATCTGTGTCTACAGGTAAAAGTCCAATTTCTGACCTTCCAACAATGCCCATCTCACCTAAAGATGATGCTGATGCTGCACAACTACATGAGACGTTAAAGCAGCTGAGTTTGGATCCACCTGGATTTAGTGATGTTGTATCTACTTCTTCCCCAATATCGCAATCTCAAGAACCAGCACTCAATCAGACTTCTCAGGATGATTCTCCTGAAGTTGAGGCTTCTATCACAGAGGCTCCTACGACAAACGAAGGGTCTACTCCTCCCGATGTCTTGGGGTTCATCTCTGTTTCCTGAGCCTACTCCGCCAGATTGTTCTATTGATTCATCCACCAATACTCCTACTGGTGGTGCAACTAATGAGGGGAAGTCATCTGGAGTTGCTTCCGCAAGTGTTACCAACTTGCAACCAGATCTTCCTGTTCCTGCTACACCAATTCCACAGCGTCTACAGCGTGACCATCACATTGAAAATATTATTGGTCTGTTAATGCTGTTGTTCGAACCCGCAACCAATCAGGGGATATCTATACTTGTCTCTACTCTTGCTTCATTTCACAAATTGAACCTAAAAGTATTGATGTTGCTTTGTAGGAACCAGGCTGGGTAGATGCTATGCATGAAGAACTCAATCTATTTGAGAAGCTTGGTGTTTGGCAATTGATGAAGCTGCCTCAAGGAAAACGTGCTCTCAGAACTCATTGGGTTTTCCGTAACAAACAGGATGACACTGGAGTCATTGTTCGAAACAAAGCTCGACTGGTGGTTCAGGGTTTTCGTCAGATTGAAGGATGAGGTCTATGCACCGGTCGCTCGTTTGGAGGCTATCCTCATTTTCTTGGCATATGCATCTTACATGGATTTCACTGTCTATCAAATGGATGTCAAGACTGCGTTTCTACAGCACGGTGAAAGAGGAAATCTACGTGGCACAACCACCAGGTTTTACTGATCCTAACAAGCCAGATTATGCATACAAATTAGACAAAGCTTTGTATGAGTTGCATCAAGCGCCTCGCGCATGGCATACAACTCTCACAGAGTGTAACATTCGTTAAAAAATGAAGGAATCCTAAAACCCGACCTGTTTTTGTAACTCGATCCGTTTTCATATTTCACGTAATTTTGTTTAATGTTTAAGCGATAAAATGTCTTGGATTCTATGTTTTGATCATACATGTTATCATATCTGGTGATTTATAGTCTTATACATGTTTTAGACAACCTTGTAAATTCATTTCCATGTATTTTGAAGCAACCCTCCATATCTCAAGGTCTAAAACTAAGGTTTTCCTTAAGTTAATCAAAAACTTTGGAGACCTCGTGAACATACCTAACACATCACATCTTAACCTTCTTATCATTCAAACTTCATTATATACATGCCTTAAGATAGGACATTGTGTTTTGGAGAGTTTAGATGTAAATGATCTAAGTAAAAAGCTCTACATGTCGTATTCTTAGTTTTGTCATAAGATGACTTTCGGGTGACTTTCTTGCTAACTTTTCTTCATCCTTGAGCTATCATTCTGGTCCATTCAAAGCTCCAAGATATACTTGGTATACTAAGGATCAAGTAGGTTCAAATGATGCATAAAACTGAGCTCCAGCGTAACGGGAATCACAACAACCCTCGACCCGCATCAAGACCCAAGGTTTAAGCCCAATTCTCGACACCATGGATGTTGGATTACTCTCTTCCATATGATAGTACTCTGAAAATAATGAACGTAGGCAAAAACCGTGCGTGAAACGGAGTTATAACGAAGCAGGAATCGTGAAAACAAGTTTGGTGTTTGTTGCTGATTTGAAAGACGCGAAAATCTAGTTTTAAAGTCATCCCACATCGCCCCAATCACCATTTTGTGCTCCATTTCACACCTATAAATACCCTTGCTTGGTTCTTTATAGCTTGCAACTCCTAGTTTGAGTATAAACAAGTGAAATAACCAAATTTGGTGGCTCCACAAGCACAATACCCCTTTGGGTGTGGTGTGTAGTAGTTTTTAAATCCGCTTTCGACGAGGAGGTGCTACCCTTCAAGCTCTTCTCATTTTGTAAAGTTCTTCTTTGAGGTAATCTTCGTTTCTTTGTTTTTTTTAATATTCATTTATTTATTGCTTTCTTAGTTTAATTAGTTTAGTTTAGGTTCTTAGTTAATGAGCATTAGGCTCGTTAAGGTAGCCTAATTTAGGCTCGCCTTTAGGCTTTTCATAGCCTTGTAGAGGCTCGTTAGGCTCAACTGTCTAACATATCATGTTCGTTCATTTAGCTATGCCTAGCATAACGTTTACTTTTTTTTGTTGTTGCATTCGTTTGTCTAGCTTAAATCACGCTTACCAATTGGATTTTCTCCTTATTCTCGTGCGGTTTTTCACTAAGGATTAAAAACACAAACACTGTGAGTGAATCTTTACAAATCCCCTTTTATTCACGTTTTGGGGTGTATCATGTGTAGTAATTTACTTTATTTATACAAATACATGTGCTACCACCATTATGTGATCTAATGTGTATATTTGTTTGGTGTGGTTATGTGTGGTTACATTTTATCATTTCAGTGCAATCATTCATTTAAGGCCCATCAGTTCCTCGTGGGATACGAGTTGAGCATCAGGTGCCTCATTAGATCGGCTCCGTTTAATTGAGCCTTGATCTCAAGTTCATCATCATCATGTTCATATGTTATTATTGATATTATGTGGTTTGTGATTTCATTGTATATACATATGCTCATATATGTTCCATGCACATTTCTATTGAAATAACCAATTTAACAAACTATTTAAATGTTTAAGTTAGATTCACTCGCCAACCTTTGTTGACCCAAAGACCATTTTTACACTTGATACAGGTAAACAGGTACGAAGAGAAGATTGGACACAGGATGGGCCTTAGTTAACAAGAAACGAATTAGTGCAATTACTTGTTATAAACATCATCTTAAGTTTGTAATTGTTTATGTGAATTAATTGTATTGTGAAACACTTGATATGAATTAATGAATATTTAAAACAAGTAATAGCAAGTCATAAGCTCTCAAGTTAACCCAATCATGCCCCGATTACCTATTCCGCTTCGGGTCAGGGTGTGACAGATTGGTATCAGAGCTATTGACTTTAGGGATGTAGGATAGGTTATTAGACCCTTAGAACCTATACTTTAGTCAACTAGGACCTATGTGCTTATGTGATTTCATGTTTTGTTTGACTTATGATTTGCTATTGCCCAGACATTTAAATTCCTTTCATTTCACATAGAAACGCATGCAAGCACTCTCTTTGTTACTTGATTATGTGATACATGCAATGTGTTATAATTATGTCATGAAGTCTACATATATGTTACATACATACATATCACTCCACCTGAAATGTACCATACGAAACTTATGAAACCCTTATTTATAATTTCTCGATTTCCTTTAAATTTTCGAAACATTTCTCTTCATTTTCCAAATACTTATTTTTATGTTATTCAAACTTTTTTGATGTTTTTCGTTTTCAAATCTCATCAAGGTGAGTTCATGTGACGGGCATGTAGTAACTGGAAGGGTTCGAGTACCGGTAGTCGGGATGTCCTGTCTAGGATTGGCATTCGTATAAATCCGAATTAACGAACCAGTTTGTCTACCTGGGGACTACTGATGAGAGTATGAAGGACCTATTAGGCCAAAGCATGCCACACCAAACGTCGTGTGAACTAACCCCTCCTTGAGGTGTCACCGTGTCCACACCTGGATGCACTCCTACTTTCATACGCTACATTCACATTTCTCGATTTCTCCAGGTTTTAGTGTACGTTACCAGGATAACACATGCGAAGTATACGAAATCCCGGTAATCATGGGGGCCCACATGATTACGAAGCTGAAGTATGGCGGCATGCAAGGCACAATTACGAGCAAAGCCCAAGAACACTTTAAAAGTGTTGTGTTATCATAAGTTATTGTTTTCAAATACACCCCAAAGTTTTCATTTTATCATATGTTTATATTTTTTTTCTTTTCGCATCCCTGCTAGCAAATCCATCAACAGAATCTCACAATCTCGTTAGCGTAAATTCCTGTAGATGTCCTTTAGGCACCTTCTTGGAGGAAAAAGAACCGGAAACTCCAGTAGATGCATGGCTGTCCAAATTGCCAAGCAAATGGCCGCCGTGATTCCTAACATTGTGATCCAAGTTCAACAAGCCCTCACTAATAACCAAGTCAATCAAGTCAAACCAAACGCTGTAAATGCTCCCGCAACTACATCCAAGTGCTCCTATAAGCACTTCAAGTATGTTTTAAGGTTTATGCAAATGCTTCGGTAAACTTCCGGAAGATAGCATAACCTAGGAAAAGTTCGTAAAAGTTTTAATAATGTGTACGAATACAATTAATGACTTTCGGGCTTGTAAGGGATAAATAAAAGTATTTGTATGATTGAGATTTGAATCTTGTGGGAGTGAAAGTGTTAGAATGTATTACACGAATGGGGAGATGAAACTTGTTTTTAAGTATGTTTATAAGTAAATTATTAGGCATAATTAAAGTTCGACAATTGAACATCGATAAGTGAGTATGACTCGAACATGCATATAAAAGTATATAGTTGTAGAATGAAAGAGTTAGATGTCGATGTTATTGCTGAATGTATATATGGAACCTGTATGTAAGTATGTGTATATATGAAAATGCTTATACGTAATGTAACCCAATGAATGTCGTTCGATGTTATGTGCTTATGTGAAGAGGTTAATTGTTTGTTGTTGAGGATGAAATTAGGAATGCAGGTAAGTAAGGGTTGGGCTCTCGAAGGTTTGAGGCTCGGCATAAGGAATAAGTACGAAGAATACCCTATTGAAGTTTTATATAATGTTTGATGGATAAGTAGACGATTCATGTTTTTGTTTTTAATTTAAAATATGTAATGTCACCATTTACTAACACGTTGGTTATGTTTATATGGTGACTGTAGATAGTCGGACCAACATGATGGACAAACCAACGAGGATCGAGTCGAAGATTAAGGATTGTACGGAGAAGTGGTCATATAACTGAAATCATGCGTAACATAGTTACCTTGGTTAGGAATAAATGATGTAAACGATTTAAAGGAGGACGATTTAAATGGTTTAAAGTACCTTAAAATAATTATAAGACAGAAATTTTTGGTTCATATTTCCGCTGCGTCGTTTTGGGTCAAATAGCGGTTAGGGTGTTACAAGTTGGTATCAGAGCCATGGTTTGAGTAAAATCAAGTACAAGCAAGTAAGTACTTGAACTCAAACCTGTGTGCTCTTGTGATAAAGGACCCGTACAATCCAAGACTCGATCAAGATCCAAATGTGTAAATGAATGTAAGCATGTATATATGTATTCATATAGAGAAACTAACTGAATTGTATATGCAAGGTAAGCTCAAACGATTGAGGAGAATGATCGAGAATGTGGTCTAGGATGAATACCACAGCATGTAATTAGACAGATGGACCCAGGTACACAATATTAATGTATATATGGGTACCGGTTTTGAAGGAAAAAGGAAGAATCTCCTTTGGGAGGGTAAATATTAACAAAAGACAATAATACTGTCTAGTTAAGGTTTTTTTAAAGATGTTGCGTGAACTAAACACCCATTTCTTCGGACATAAGGCGATGACTATCATGAAGGCACGAAACTAGCATGTGGATTGTGCACCTGGCCAGTACGCAAGAAGCATACGACAATCGTGAAAGCATGATAATCAACGCATGTATGTCCGATAAAGATGGGAATAAGTTTGACTTGTGGGTGAAAAGAGTTATAAGACTCTTAAGAAGTGGAGGGCAATGTATAAGAATGAAAATGTTTGAATCCATAAGTAAGTACGGATCAAACAAGTAAGAATGTATAATGAGAATGAAAATATTTGAATCCGTAAGTAAGTACGGATCAAACAAGTAAGAGTGTATAATGAGAATAAAAATGTTTGAAATCCGTAAGTAAGTACAGATCAAATAAATAAGAGTGTATAATGAGAATGAAAATGTTTAAAATCCGTAAGTATGTACGGATCAAACAAGTAAGAATGTATAATGAGAATAAAAAAGTTCGAATCCATAAGTAAGTTCGGACCAAACCGGTAAGAACGTAGGATAAGAATGAAATGTTTGGAGCTGTAAGCTCGAAACAAATAAGTAAACTTTCCTTAAAGCAAATAATATTCAAGTTATGTTTTAAATCTACATATGTATATATGCAAATATGTTCGTATGCAAGAATGATTTGAAATGACAAACGAGTCATGCGGGTCAAATGGCTCGCCATTTGAACTCGGTATTTAATGTTTTGGTGGTCAAGTTTTATGCTTATAGGTAAGCGTAATGAATGGGCATGCCTTGCCACAAATTGGAAAGAAATAACCATTGCAAAGTGTGGATAACGAGTCAATGGTTTTGAACTTGCGTCAGGTATGTATAAAAGGTTATGCTTCCGGTAGGAGCTTATGGCTAGACTAAAGAAGGATGTGACAAATTGGGTAATAGATTAACCCAAGAGGAATGCATCTAGTAACTTGGGTTGACAGTCATTTTGGACTAATCTCATACCGGAGGGTGAAATTGAAATATAAAAGCTTTCTAGCATAAACCACTATAAGGGAAGTTGTGTTGAAAGATGTATTAAAAGTTTTAACGAAAAGTAAGAATGAAATATTTGAATCCACTGACGGAATTCAAACATAAAAGAACTAAAAGTATGAATGGAAGGTTTGCATCCATAGAAGGATTCAAACGTAATGGAAACAAAGCATGAGTCAAAGATTAATATCCGTAGGCAAATACGGATCTAACACATAAGAATAATATGTAAGAATGAGAAGACTAGAATTCTTAAGTAATTAAGTAAGAATAAAACACGTGTGGGATAGATTATGGGTGATTAATAAAACATAAATAAGAAAGAATTTATAGTTTAACTTCCTGAAAGGTCAACGAAGTTGGGTTGATTAATTATAAGGCAAGTAATTGTAAAATAGCTTGAAGGGTTTGATGCATGAAGTAAGTATAACCCTTTGAAAGTTATTGTAGTATTGAGAAAAGTTTAGTTGAAGGAAAGAAATATTGGATAAACTACATGTTGCGCATGTTAACAAATAACTCATGAGAGTCGGGGCAAACAACAAGCTACGACCCGAATGTATGGCTTAAGTATGGATGGGAAAGTAAGGTCATGCAAGAAATGCTAAAACAATGAGATGATGTTTTTGTAAGCATGTTTGGTTTGGAGGTAAGTACATCACACACACCCCAAAATATGTAAACAATAAATAATAAATGGCAGTTTGACCTAGAAAATTCAAACTGTAGAAGTCGGTAAATAATTATTTACAAATTTTGAAGGTATTATGTAAGGAATGCAATGCGTAATATAGATACCCATTAGTAAGGGATTTACGAAGGAACATAGGTGAATTAACACCGAATACAATGAAGAACTGAGTGGAATTGGTATGTTAAAGAATGGTCATGTATTGACTCGTTAAGAATGGATCAAACGGACTAATGATTTAAAGGAATCTAGAAAATGACTAGTATGCAAACAAAATGTAAGAATTGTGTGTAGAAATGGTATATGTAATATGTAATAGCATACATGTAAGAAATTTATGAGAGAATGGTAGGTGCATAAGCACCGAGAAGAATGAATATTTGAAGGGAATGTATTGATAGTAAGTGCCGTCAGAAAATGCTAACTTTAATGCTAGGCTTATTGGCCATGTTTATCTAAACAAGACATTGTTGAAAGGATGCGCATAGGCGGAAGCTCAACAAATGAATGGATACGATTAATCCGACTATCGCATAAACTCACGAAGAATCAGGCCGTTTCGGGCCACCGACCGTTGGTTATGCAATGGAATCAAGGTTAGTAAGATGTCTAGCACGCAACTATGATTAAGAATTAGTATATTGAATGATTTGTTTTAATGGGTAATGTAAGAAGGAAATTATGTCATTAGAAAGATAACTCCAAAAAAATTTTTTTAGTAAGAATTCATGATATTAATTTAGCGCTCACACGGAGCGCTCGCGATACATACCTGCTTAGTAGGGTAAGTGGTGCGTGAAGGAAGTTAATTGTGTAATATGAATGTGAAAGTAATTAGACAGAACGTTAATAATGGGATGTTGGGGGGTTTGCCCATGGTAAACAAAATGAAAATATTATATATGATATTGAATAGGATGAAATAGATCGATTTATTTCGATTAATAAGTGTACGAATGTATTAGACTTAATTAGAAAGATAGAACAAGCCATAACTTAGGCTTGTATGAGTAATAGCATACACTTAGGATAAATTCAATGAATGAACAACTAGTAGTAATGTGTGCTGGGAACTAGCATTATAAAGTGAAGATGACACTAATAAGAGCTCTGGATAAGATTCCGACTTTATGTGATTATGAAATAAAGTATTGCTTAATTAAAGAAGGTGGGGACAATATGAACAATTATGTTTATACATGAATAAAACTTTTGCCAAGATCCCAAATGT
The DNA here is from genome assembly GCA_947069175.1 of Scalesia atractyloides. Classification (NCBI taxonomy): domain Eukaryota; kingdom Viridiplantae; phylum Streptophyta; class Magnoliopsida; order Asterales; family Asteraceae; genus Scalesia; species Scalesia atractyloides. Next base: position 10,451,956 of record CAMTDV010000029.1, read on the forward strand.
ACCCATGCCGTAGTAAGCATCATGATTAGATAAAAAGTAAGAGTAGAATTGGTCTGGAAGGAATGAGAAAGGTTTCGGGGACGAAACCTCCTTAAGGGGGTAGATTTGTAACGCCCCAAAACCATAATGCTTGAATCGCTAGTATGGTTTCATAGGATATGGAATAAAAGGTGATAACTAAGTTATTTAACTTAGTTAGAACTATAAGTCTTATGGTAAAATACAAGGATTTGTGGTAAATGTGATAAATGGCAAACTAGAGGGACTAGAAGTAGCAAGTGGGCAAACTCATTAAAATTCAGATTTTTATAAGTGTGTGTGTGTGTGTTCAGTATGTGTGTCGACACACACATGAAGAAGAAATGGGGTTTTCCCCCACAACCCCACAAATTGATGAAATTGAACAAGGATGTGAAGCCAAATCAATGCATGAATGAAGAATCCTTGCCATCTCATCCTAATGAACATATGGTAAGTTGAAATTTCTGATTTGGTGACTATTCATGAAGTGGGTTAGGATGAATCCGTGAAATTGATTGAAATTAGAATGAATACTTGTTAATGCTATCATGTGGAAGTTGAATCATGGTTAAATTTTAGTTATTGGATGATTTAGATTGAAACCCATTGCATGAGAGTGAAGGTGATGAACGTGTAGATGAAATATTGCAATTTTGTGATGCACAAGGTGGTATATGATAGATTGTGATAGATAAACTTGATGTAGAAATGATGATTATGTGTTTTTGCTTGAATGTGATGGTTCATGAGATGAATCGGGAAGAACATGCTTAAAATACTTGTACATTATGCTTAGAAGGTAGTACGTACACCAAGTGTTTGATGAAATGTCTAAATGACAATAATATATGAAATTATATGCAAGTAACGATTGAACGTGTATAGAAAGTGATAATGATATACTTGTTAGTAAAACAAGTTTAGGAGTGTATTTGATAAGTATATGTGAAACGTATGATGTGATTCGGTAAAAAAGTGCTTTAAGGAACTAGTACCCTATGTTTGAATGTGTGTACACCATAAGTTGGATTTGTGACTTAACGATAATTAGATACGGATGTGTAACAAATGTACATAGTGTCATCAATATAGCCTAATATGATGACACAAATATATGAGGTTATGTCGAAAATTTCATATGATAAGGGTTGAATTCTGAAAGTCAATTGCACATAAGAACGCATGCTAGACTTCTTGTTACAATGGTAAGACTATAGAAAGTTTTATGGTACGTGTTACATCAATATGTGTTATATAGACGATATGATGAATTATATAAGTATGAAAAGATGTGATTTTGAGTATATGCCTTATGCTTGTTAGAATTGACTAATGAAAGTGAAATGCGAGATATGCATTTGGTATAATCGTTAATACGTACAATCGTGTATGCTAACAAGAATGTGATTGCGATGACATGAAAGTGTAGGAATCATGTCATAATGGATGAAAGCATGAAAGGCTAACGGGTCGGAAAGAGGCAAGGTAACGGATGCAAATGCGGACGCTAGGTAAGTGAATTCTTGAACTCACTTCGTATTTAAGTACATGAAGATGTCTATACGTTCGAATAATCGAAACTAAAGTAGAGTGTGCAAATGAACAAGAAATGTTATAATAAGATTTCTTGAAAGGGAATGGAATGTCATTAAACCGTAAAACCTCAATATAGGGGTATACGGGTCGTGAATTTCGTAGAAAGGCTATTAGACGGAAAGGATGGGAATTGGATAACGTAATCGAAAGGTTTTGAAAAGTAATAAAATAGTTAAGTTATTAGAAACGGTGTGTTCGGAAGGCCCGGGATGGCCTAAATGATCAAGAAAAACGAACTGAGTCAAAATCAAGCTGCAGATTAGCAGCAACAGCAGATGACCGTAAGCTACGGTACCCGACCGTAGCTTACGGTAGGGAACATTTGTTTAGCAGAAAGTCATGACCGTAAGCTACGGTACCCAACCGTAGCTTACGGTAGAGGGCATTTGGTTGGCAGAAAATCCTCACGTAAGCTACGGTGAGTGGACTGTAGCTTAAGGCGGGAATGGGTACCAAACGCTAAATTTGGGTTGTTGTGTATGTTATTGTGTCTTGGACTTCCGTATCTTTTAAGGTTTATGCAAAAGCTTCGGTAAACTTCTGAAAGATAGCATAACCTAGGAAAAGTTCGTAAAAGTTTTAGTGATGTGTACGAATAAAATCAATGACTTTCGGGCTTGTAAGGGATAAATAAAAGTATATGTATGATTGAGATTTGAATCTTGTGGGACTGAAAGTGTTAGAATGTATTACACGAATGGAGAGATGAAACTTGTTTTTAAGTATGCTTACAAGTAAATTATTAGGCATAATTAAAGTTCGACAATTGAACATGGATAAGTGAGTATGACTCGAACACGCATATAAAAGTATATAGTTGTAGAATGAAAGAGGTAGATGTCGATGTTATTGTTGAATGTATATATGGAACCTGTATGTAAGTATGTGTATATATGAAAATGCGTATACGTAATGTAACCCAATGAATGTCGTTCGATGTTATGTGCTTATGTGAAGAGGTTAATTGTTTGTTGTTGAGGATGAAATTAGGAATGCAGGTAAGTAAGGGTTGGGCTCTCTAAGGTTTGAGGCTCGGCATAAGGAATAAGTACGAAGAATACCCTATTGAAGTTTTATATAATGTTTGGTGGATAAGTAGACGATTCATGTTTATGTTTTCGATTAAAAATATGTAATGTCACCATTTACTAACACGTTGGTTATGTTTATATGGTGACTGCAGATAGTCGGACTAACATGATGGACAAACAAACAAGGATCGAGTCGAAGGTTAAGGATTGTACGAAGAAGTGGTCATATAACTGAAATCATGCGTAACATAGTTACCTTGGTTAGGAATAAATGATGTAAACGATTTAAAGGAGGACGATTTAAATGGTTTAGAGTACCTTAAAATAATTATAAGAAAGAAATTTTTTGTTCATATTTCCGCTTCGTCGTTTTGGGTCAAAATGCGGTTAGGTTGTTACATTTCTACTGCGGAAGCAGAATATGTCGCAGCCTTTGCTTGCTGCTCCCAGGTTTTATGGATGCAACACCAGCTTGCGGATTACGGTTTGACTTATCTAAACACCACCATCTATTGTGATAATGATGCCGCTATCCAAATCGTAAAAAACCCCGTTTTCACACCAAAACCAAGCACATAAATATTAAAGTTCATTTTATCCGCGATTGCTATGAAAAGGTTCTCGTGAAGCTTGAGCAAATCCACATTGATACAAATGTGGCGGATTTGTTCACGAAACCCGTTAGCAACGCGCGTTTTCAAGTGCTTGTGGATCTTCACAAAATGCTTCGGTTTTCTAACTAGGCATCCTATGTTCTTTTTGTTTTGATTATTGTCTTTCATTCAATGTTCTTTGCTTCGTAAATTTGTTCATGTGTATGCACAAATTTAGGGGAAGAAATCTTTAAAAAAGGGTTTCTGTTTAAAACACGTTTTTGCAATGATAGGAAATGAAATATTTTTCGCATAAAATGTCTTGCTAACACATGTAAGGTGTTGAAGCGGGAAAAGGCTTGGATCGAAGGTTATGTGTCGGTAGGTCTAAAACTCAACCGGATAGTGTAAGATAAATGATATATGTAACATTTGTCAAAAACGGGTTTTTCCAAACCCGCTTCGTTTGTAATCGAATATCAAGTTATAAATTTTTCATTGCGTATTTATGTTTATTTTAATTTTAAAAGATGCATAATTAATTAACAAATTAGAATTTAAAAACTATAATTAATAAAAAGTGAAAAGAAAATAAATAAAAAAGAAAACCGGCTGCCGGGATTCGAACCCGGGTCAGCCAGGTGAGTCTAAAGACTTAACACGCACGCTTATAACCACTCCGCCACTTGATGTTTTCTGTTAGTTCTAGGAATCAATTAAATCTTATGTTCAACCATGAATCGATCTGTTTACGCTAACTGAAACCGTTATCGGCTTCCAAACGTCCTAGACGTTTGAGTATCACGGAATTCTGATTATAACCGATAAACCGGCAATTTTAATCAATTTAGTCTTGAATGGACTTGAATTCATGTGGTGATCGGTTTTAATAACCGAAAATCTGCACTTCCTGAATTACTCCAACCATAGCCCCCTCTGGCGACTCAAACTCATCCGCAGAACCTTCAATTTCACTTTCGCACTACTTTCAGTTCGTCGGAAAAGCTTTTTGAACTCGCCGGACTTTCGCCGGAAAACCATGTCTTCCATCAAATCAGTAAGTTTCTCAATTCTTTCATCGTCTATCAGTTGTTAAGCTTTTGCTAACTCAAACCCTTCAATCAGAATCAGTTTCAGACGACGATATCGGATAATTAACTCCCCCGGAAAACTTCTGAAAGTTCCCAATTCTCGCTGTGAAACGGTATAGCCTTTTAAACCTTCTGGTAATTCTTGTTCAGTGCTTCAATTCCGCATCTAGCTAATCAAAATTGTTAATCTGTCCGCTCAGACGAAATCCATAAAAAACAGAGCCGACGACTTCGCCGGAATTCTGAGATAGATCGTTCTCCGGTATGTTTACTTCCAAAATCTTCTCTGCCATTTCATTTTAGTCATTTGAATGTTTGTCAATCGAATTAAACAAGAATCACTAGAGTAATCGTAGTCTGTGATATTGTAACGAAGAAGATGAAGTTAGTTTGTTTATAAGTTTAATATAAATTGGATATTATCTCGGGTTAGACACACAGTCCAGCGGTGGACTGTGTGCACACATATATCACACGCCGCGAGTTCGATCCTTGACACACACGTATGCTCTGTAATAAGATGTTTTATTTTTCTAACTGAACCAGATTAACTCACGGAAGATTTTAAGTATAATAAAAATCGGTATATTAACCAGGTTAGACACACAGTCCAGCGGTGGACTGTGTGCAATACTAACCCACAGGTCCCGGGTTCGAGACCTGTTGCACACTCCGGTTTGATGATTAAAACCCTTTTTAAAAATAAAAGAATTTTGAATAAACTAAAATAGTATATAAATATAATTAAAAACAGAATTATTTCGGGTTAGACACGTAGCTTAGTTGGTAGAGCTGCGTGCACGCGTACGGGAGGTCTCGGGTTCGAGCCTTACCCGGCGCACACTTACACTTTAGCAAACTGGTCAAACGGTCAACAGTCCCGGTCAACGGTCAATGGTCAACGCAAAAGTCAACATTTTTTTTATTTTTTTTTATTTATTTAATTTAAAAATCAATTAAAAATACTTAAATATAATGCTTTTAAAGATGAAAATAGCCTTAAACTCACAAAAATATATATAAAAATCTTATTAAAATTATTAATAAAATCCATTCATTTACCATACTTCCCGTTATTATTTTGGTTAGTTAAGTCTCGTCGATCAATCCTCCAAACTCGTGCGTATTTCATCATCTTCAACCGAACACACCCAATGTAAGTGAATCTCTACAAATTCCCCGTTTTAATCACGTTTTTGGGGTGTATCATGTGTCTTACCATTTATTATATTTAAATCATTGTGCATACATCATATCCATGAACAAATGTGTATTCAACTTGTATCAACTGTTTGTGTGGTTATTGTTTAGATTTAATTTATCATTTTCAGTACATACATTATCATAGGCCGCCGCTCCCCATTACATTATGAGCGTTGAGCTGTTCCCCATTACATTATGAGCGTGAACCGGACGTTGCCAACATACGATCGGCTCCGTTTGATTGAGCCTTGATCGCACAGACATTCATCATAGGTCGTCCGTTCCCCATTACATTATGAGCGTGAACGTGACGTTGCCAACATATACAGTTTCATTCATGTTATATATTCATGCAAGTTGATATGTTATTGTATGTTATTATTTGTGGTTGTTATTGTTATTGTATGATTATTTACATTTGCTCACATATGACTATTGCACAATTTTTCCATGATAAAGATAATAAGAAATCAATAATAAATGTTTATCTAACAAGGTTCACTCGCCAACTTATGTTGACCCAAAAACCCCTATTTTTACACATGATACAGGTGATCCAGCTGCAGCAAGAAACACATAGGATTGGCTTAGAAGAATAAACTGGTTTAGAGCTTGGATTGTTTAGTTGATTATTTTCTTTGTATTTGTATGAACATGTTTGGAATATCGAGGATGTAATTTTGACTTAAATAAATATGAAACGTATTAGTAAATATCATGAGCTTTGGTGATAACCCAATTATGCCCCGACTCTTATTCCGCTGCGGGTCGAGGTGTGACAGATTGGTATCAGAGCCATGACTATAGGGATATAGGATAGGTTATTAGACCCTTAGAGCCTATACTATAGTTGATTAGAATTTTTTAAAATTTTTTGTGTGTTACCTGCCAAATTTCATGATGTTTATATGTTTTATGTTTAATGTTACTTTCAATGTTATGCAAGCATGTTCATAAGTACATACTATTATATAATGCCTATCATGAATCATATTCTCATAACATACCATATCCATGAGAGCACACACCACATCATTTTCATGATTGTTTTTACAATGATTTTTGTATTTTCAAATCACATCAAAGTGAGTTCTCATGACGGGCATGTAGTAACTGGAAGGGTACAAGTACCGGTAGTCGAAACGTCCTGTCTTGGCTTGGCATTCGTATAAATCCAAAATAAAGGACCAGTTTGCCTACCTGGGGACTAACGATGAGAGTACGAAGTACCTATTAGGCCAAAGCATGCTATACCAAACGTCGTGTGAGCTAACCCCACTTTGAGTTGTCATTGTGTCTACACCTGGACACCTTCCGACCATACATCTCGTAAACATATTTCATGGTTTTCATTCGGGTGATGCGAGTGTTAAACCGCCAATACTAATGTGAATCCTACCAAGCCAATAGTCATGGGGGCCCACATGACTATACAGGTGAAGGTATGGGGGACATTTGAGGCCCAACATGAGCAAACCCAAGACATCCTATGGATGTAGTTGCATTATTGATATTTATGTTATTTTCATTTTCTTTAAGACACATGACACCTAAAAAGACTCCATAAACTCACAATATTCTTATATATGTTCCTGTAGATGTCGGCTAGGCAACAACGAGGGGGTAGAAAATCAGGAAGGTCACACGAACGCTTGGCCACTCAAATCGCAAAACAAATGGCCGCGGTACTTCCTGACATTGTGGTTCAAATACAACAAACTCTCGCCATAAATCCCACCAATCCTCCCCAGCAAGAAGACCAGAACATCGGCAACCCTCCTACCAACAAGTGCTCATATAAACATTTCAAGTCTTGCGATCCTCCGAAATTTGAAGGGACCGAAGGTGTCACTGCTCTCCTCCACTGGTTTGAGGAAATGGAAAACACTTTCCTCAACTGCGATTGTCCCGAGGATCGCAAGGTACGATACGCAACCGGGAGACTATTTGGAGTAGCTCTTACCTGGTGGAATACTGAAAAGGGTAAGAGAGGAATCGAAGATGCAATGGCCTTAACGTGGGAGGAGTTAAGGGAAATCATGACGAGACGATTCTGTCCTAGAAGTGAGATTAAAAAGTTAGAGGATGAATTTCATTCATTGAAGCAAAAGGAGGGAGATCATACTTCCTACAACAAGAGGTTTTTAGAGTTGAACCAGATGGTCCCTAACTTGTTCACCCCAGTTTACCGCTTAGTCGAGCATTATATTCGAGGTCTTCCCTCGAAAATTCAAGATTCAGTTTTCAGCACTTCGCCTGTAACACTTGAAGCTGCTATGGAACTAGCTACTGAACTGACCGAGAATCGAATTCGTAACGGTAAATTTAAAGAGGAGAAAAAGAAAGCCCCCGTTGAGGGCCAAACTTCAAACCATTCCACCTCCTCCTCTAAGTTTGCTAACAAGAGGAAACGTAACACCAGAAACTTCGCTGTCACACAAACCAATTACCCTATCCCTGCTGCACCCATTACCCAAGTTGCCCCCTCACCTGCACCATATAAAAGGCCATACTCTGGCCCATTACCAAAATGCAACCGTTGCCAATACCATCACTTTCTTGATCATCCCTGCCAACATTGCACCGGCTGTGGTCGCGCAGGTCACACTGTTCAAACCTGTCGCATACCTCAGCGAACGAACCGCCACCAGCCCTCAACTCAAACCCACCATCAAATAATGGGTCAAGCCCAACAACCCCTACTACTACCACCTACCCAACATTTAGCCCAATCATACTACCAACCCAACTATCCCATGGTTCAACCTATGCGGGCTTACTACAATTGTGGAGACCCAAGCCACTTTAGAAACACTTGTCCACGTTTGGTGAACATTATACATGCTCAAGCCCAAGCAAATCCGGTGAATCAAGCTAACCAAGCTCCTCCACCTGCAAGAGGAAGAGCTTTCAACATCAACGCTAATCAGGCTAGAGCTGACAACAATGTGGTTAACGGTACGTTCCTTATCAATGGTAGTTATGCATCCATGTTGTTTGATACTGGCGCGGATAAAAGTTTTGTGTCCTTAGAGTTTAAAACCCATCCTAAACCAAATTCGTGATAAGCTCATGGAATCCATAACAGTAGAAGTTGCTGACGGAAAACCGGTCTCATTAAACTCTATTATACGCAATTGTACTCTCACTTTAAACGATCACAATTTTCTAGTTGACCTCATTCCTATGAAGTTGGGAAGCTTTGATATTATAATTGGTATGGACTGGCTCAGCCAACATCAGGCTGAAGTTGTATGCCGCGAAAAGTTTATACGCATTCCTCTTGCAAACGGTCAGACTCTACGAATCTTTGGAGAAACCTCATCGAAAGGGATCAGAGTAATGTCCTGTCTTCAGGCTCGAAAATATCTCCGCAAGAATTATGTCGCATTTTTAACCCATGTCGTCAAAAAGGGAACCATGGAGAAGAAATCTTGAAGACATCCCAGTAGTAAAAGATTTTTCGCAAGTTTTTCCTGACGACATTTCAGGACTTCCTCCCGTGAGAGAAGTCGAATTTCGCATCGATCTTATACCTGGTGCTACACCAGTTGCAAAGTCTCCTTATAGGTTAGTCCCATCCGAAATGCAAGAGCTAGCCAGTCAATTGCAAGAGTTGACTGACAAAGGATTTATACGTCCTAGCTCCTCGCCTTGGGGTGCACCTGTTCTTTTTGTGAAGAAGAAAGATGGAACGTTTCGCATGTGCATCGACTACAGAGAACTCAACAAGTTAACGATCAAGAATCGCTATCCATTACCTCGCATTGATGATCTTCTTGACCAACTTCAAGGCGCCAGCTGTTTTTCAAAAATCGACCTTCGTTCTGGTTATCATCAACTCAGAGTACATGAAGAAGTCGTCCCAAAGACCGCCTTCCGAACTCGTTATGGTCATTATGAATTCATGGTCATGCCATTTGGTTTAACCGAAGCTCCAGCTGTCTTCATGGATCTAATGAACAGAGTCTGCAAACCCTATCTCGATCGTTTTGTTACAGTCTTCATCGACGACATCCTCATTTACTCAAAGTCTAAGTCTGATAATGAACGGCACATTCGACTCATCCTTACACTCTTAGAGAATGAAAAGCTTTACGCCAAATTCTCCAAATGCGAATTCTGGTTAAAAGAGGTACAATTCCTTGGACATGTCGTCAATGACAAGGGAATACATGTCGACCCCTCAAAGATCAAAGCAGTCAAGAATGGCAAGCGCCACGTACACCAACCGAAGTAAGATCATTCCTTGGTTTGGCTGGTTATTATCGCCGTTTCATTTCAAATTTCTCCCTCATTGTTGTACCACTCACGGCTTTAACTCATAAAGGAAAACCCTTCATATGGGGACCCAAACAAGAAGAAGCCTTCCAAACCCTTAAACAAAAACTCTGGGGATGCACCGATTCTCACTCTTCCTGAAGGTTGTGATGACTTCGTGGTTTATTGCGACGCGTCAGGGCAAGGACTAGGCTGTGTTCTAATGCAAAGAGGAAAGGTGATAGCTTATGCTTCTAGAAAACTCAAAACTCATGAGAAGAACTACACCACCCACGACCTAGAACTTGGAGCCGTTGTGTTCGCTCTTAAGATATGGAGACATTATCTCTACGGTACTAAGTGTGAAATATACACTGACCACAAGAGTCTTCAACATATCTTCAACCAAAAGGAGTTAAACATGAGGCAACGAAGATGGGTCGAACTTCTAAATGACTACGACTGTGAAATTCGGTACCACCCTGGCAAGGCAAATGTGGTGGCTGATGCACTCAGTCGAAAGGGTTATGCGAACTCCATTCGTCTTCTATGTTCGCAAATCATAACTGACATTAAAGATCAAATTCGAGAATCCCAACATGTTTCAATAACAGAAGACGACGTACGAAAGGAGCTGTCCTGTGGAGCTGAACTTAAAATTGAAACTAAAGCTGACGGTATTCTGTACTATCTAGATCGTATATGGATTCCTGACCACAACAACCTTCGTGAATTCCTTATGAATGAGGCACACAAAACATGATACTCTATACACCCAGGAGCCGACAAGATGTATCAAGACCTTCGATACACCTACTGGTGGCCTGGAATGAAAAAGGATATTGCTGTTTTTGTTTCCAAGTGCCTTACATGTTCCAAGGTAAAAGCTGAACATCAAAGACCCTCAGGACTTCTGGTCCAACCTGAAATACTGTATGGAAGTGGGAAAACATAACCATGGACTTCATTACCGGGTTACCTCGCACTTCTGGTGGGTATGACACTATATGGGTAATCATTGATCGTCTTACAAAATTAGCTCAATTTATTCCAATCCGCGAAGATTTCAAGAACGAGAAGCTAGCTCTTATCTACATCAGCGAAATCGTAAGCCGACATGGTGTACCATAAAGCATTATTTCAGATCGTGATGGTCGTTTCACTTCACGAACATGGCAGGCCGTACAAGCCGCGTTGGGTACACGATTAGACCTCAGTACCGCTTATCATCCTCAAACTGATGGACAATCTGAACGCACCATTCAAACTCTTGAAGATATGTTTCGAGCATGTGTAACATCCGTCAAAAACCGGATTTACCAAACCCGCTCCATTTATTAACCGAATAATCAGTTAAAAATTTCGTTGCGTATTTAATGCCCAAATTATTTTTAAACGATACATAATTAATAAGTATATTGGATTATAAAAGTTTTATTTGAAAAAGTATTAAAATTAATGAAATAAAAATAAATTAATGCTGCCGGGTTTCGAACCCGGGTCAACTGGTAAACAACAATGACTTAACACACAAACGCTCAACCACTCTGCCACTTTGGGTTTTTGTTAAGATACCGAAACAATTAATTCAAATAATGAAAACAGAAATCAAATCCAGTCAACTGACGCGCCTAAATCCGTTGACGCCGGAAAATCCGACGATTTTCGTCAAACGGCGTCGGTTATCAATGACTTAACGTAAACATTAACTACTACATCGGTTATAACCGATGTCCAGTCCGCGACACAAGTTATAACCGCCGGGAAATCTTTAACCGACGAATCAAGACGGAAATCGGACTAAATACGTCGATGTTCTGCCCTATAAATACCCCCTCAAACCTCTGCTAGCTTTTTCGCTCACAATCACACTTTTCCCCGACATAATTTCCCTCGCCGGAGAACTTCTGCAACTCGCCGGAAAACCGAGCCTTTCACCTCTGAGCCTTACTGAACACCCAGAACTCATACCGAAGCCACCCACACTCATCTCAAGCTCCCTGAAGACCCTCTGCCGCAGGACACGCGTCGCCGGAATAATCTGCTGTCGTCGGAGTTTTGCCGGCGAAACAGAGGATTCCAGTTCGGTATACCTTACACTTAATCTCTCGTTCTTTTTATTAATCTCACATGTAATTAACCACCAGACACTAACGAACTTGATTAAATCTTCGAACCAGTCGGACTTCCGTTTCTGGTTAAGTCTGACGAAGAAGACGAAGATTCGTATTGTATAAGTATAATTAAAATCAAGATATATCTCGGGTTAGACACACAGTCCAGCGGTGGACTGTGTGCAAATAAAACACGCTTACGTCCCGAGTTCGATTCTTGTCCCACGCACACTCGCCTTAATAGAAATGTTCTTTTTTTTTAACCGAACCGGATTCACTGCAATAGATGTTAAGTTTAATAAAAACCGGAATAATAACCAAAATAGACACACAGTCCAGTGGTGGACTGTGTGAACGTTTAATCACACGTCACGAGTTCGAGTCCGGACTACCGCACCGGTTCGGGCAATTATCAAACTTTTTATATAAAACAGAAATGAAATTATTTAGTTTGTATATAAGTATAATAAAAATCAGAGTATTTACCAAGTTAGACACACAGTCCAGCGGTGGACTGTGTGTTAACCTAAACCACAGGTCCCGGGTTCGAGACCTGTGGAGAACACCGGTTCGATGCATTAAAATCGTTTTTAAAAATAAATGATTTTCGGTTTAATTCAGTTAGTATATAAATATAATTAAAAACAGAAATATTTCAAGTTAGACACGTAGCTCAGTTGGTAGAGCTGCGTGCACGCGAAGGGAGGTCTCGGGTTCGAGCCTCACCCGGCGCACACAATTACACAGTCTGACCGGTCAACAAGTCAACGGTCAACGGTCGCAAAAAAGTCAACATTTTTTTATTATTTGTATTTATTTATTTTATTTAAAAATCAATTAAAAATACTTAAACATAACGTTTTTAAGGTTAGAAAATAGCCTTAAACTCACAAAAATATATATCCAATCATCCTACTAAAATGGATTAATAAAATCCGTTTACTTACCGAACCATTATGCCATTATCTAGGTTAGTTTCACTCGTGGTTAAAACCAACTTCGTACGCATTCAACATCATCAACCGAACGCACCCAATGTGAGTGAATCTTACAACTCCCCTTTTTAATTACACGTTTTGGGGTGTGTCATGTGTCACCAAAATTAACTCGTTTATTTAAACTTGTGCCATACCATATTGTGATCTAAACTTAGATTGTATATATTGTTTGTGGTTATGTATTTCATATTGTCAAGTTATACACAATTCATTCATTAGGCCCATCAGTTCCTCGTGGGAGACGAGTTGAGCAACGCGTGCCTCAAAACAAATCCATTATTGTTCGTGTGTGTATTATTTAGTTTATATTATTTGTAGTTATGTATTTCATATTGTCAAGTATATGCAAATCATTCATTAGGCCTATCAGTTCCTCTTGGGAGACGAGTTGAGCAACGCGTGCCTCAAAACGATCCATTATTGTTCATGTGTGCATTATTTAATATTAAATGATTGGTGAATAAGTTTACATCTATTTTTACTCATGTGTGGTTGTGCACTTTATTTTATAATCAATTCAATAAACTCGTTCAAATGTTTTTCATAGGATTCACTCGCCAACTTTTTGTTGATCCAAAAACCATTTTTACACATGATACAGGTGAACAGGATGAAGCAAGGAAAACATAGGAAATGCCTTAGAAGAAAACAATGAAGCCTAGATTGATGTTTAGGACATGATGTAATTATGATTGTATATTTCCCATTAAAATGTATTAATGAATATGAAACGTTATAATAAATGTCATGAGCTTTGATGATAACCCAATCATGCCTCGATCACCTCTTCCGCTGCGGGTCGGGGTGTGACAGCATGTGTCATAGACTTCAAGGGAAATTGGGACGCTCATCTACCATTAGTTGAATTTTCGTACAACAACAACTATCATTCAAGTATCGGCATGGCACCTTTTGAAGCTTTATATGGTCGTAAGTGCCGATCTCCAGTATGTTGGCACGGAATTGGGGAAGCTCAAATCACCGGTCCGGAATTGATTCAAGAAACCACAGACAAGATCCATCAAATTCGAAACAATCTCCTAGCGGCTCAAAGTCGTCAAAAGAGTTATGCAGATAAACGACGAAAGCCTTTGGAGTTTAACATTGGTGATCATGTACTTTTAAAAGTATCACCGTTGAAGGGAGTAGTTCGTTTTGGCCAAAAAGGCAAGCTAGCACCACGCTACGTAGGACCTTTCAAGATACTCGAAAGAGTAGGACCTGTAGCATACAAGCTTGATCTACCAGAAGAACTCAACAGAATTCACCCCACTTCCACGTATCAAACTTGAAGAAGTGCCTCGCTGATGAGAACCTCCATATTCCTCTGGAAGATATTCATATTGATGAATCTATGCATTTTATTGAAAGACCAGTAGAGATCATGGACTTCGGAGAAAAACGTCTAAGACGAAGTCGCATTCCAATTGTTAGGGTACGCTGGGAGTCGAAACGGGGACCTGAGTTTACTTGGGAACGTGAAGACTCAATGCGCGAAAAATACCCGCATCTTTTTCCTACTACTGCTACTTAAATTTCGGGACGAAATTCCTAAAAGTAGGGGTACTGTAACATTTGTCAAAAACGGGTTTTTCCAAACCCGCTTCGTTTGTAATCGAATATCAAGTTATAAATTTTTCGTTGCGTATTTATGTTTATTTTAATTTTAAACGATGCATAATTAATTCACAAATTAGAATTTAAAAACTATAATTAATAAAAATAGAAAAGAAAATAAATAAAAAAGAAAACCGGCTGCCGGGATTCGAATCCGGGTCAGCCGGGTGAGTCTAAAGACTTAACACGCACGCTTATAACCACTCCGCCACTTGATGTTTTCTGTTAGTTCTAGGAATCAATTAAATCTTATGTTCAACCATGAATCGATCTGTTTACACTAACTGAAACCGTTATCGGCTTCCAAACATCCTGGACGTTTGAGTGATCACGAATTCTAATTATAACCGATGAACCGACAATTTTAATCAATTTAGTCTTGAATGGACTTGAATTCATGTGGTGATCGGTTTTAATAACCGAAAATCTGCACTTCCTGAATTACTCCAACCATAGCCCCCTCTGGCGACTAAACTCATCCGCAGAACCTTCAATTTCACTTTCGCACTACTTTCAGTTCGTCGGAAAAGCTTTTTGAACTCGCCGGACTTTCGCCGGAAAACCGTGTCTTCCATCAAATCAGTAAGTTTCTCAATTCTTTCATCGTCTATCAGTTGTTAACTTTTGCTAATCAAACCCTTCAATCAGAATCAGTTTCAGACGACGATATCGGATAATTAACTCTCGCCGGAAAACTTCTGAAAGTTCCCAATTCTCGCTGTGAAACGGTATAGCCTTTTAAACCTTCTGGTAATTCTTGTTCAGTGCTTCAATTCCGCATCTAGCTAATCAAAATTGTTAATCTGTCCGCTCAGACGAAATCCATAAAAAACAGAGCCGACGACTTCGCCGGAATTCTGAGATAGATCGTTCTCCGGTATGTTTACTTCCAAAATCTTCTCTGCCATTTCTTTTAGTCATTTGAATGTTTGTCAATCGAATTAAACAAGAATCAGTAGAGTAATCGTAGTCTGTGATATTGTAACGAAGAAGATGAAGTTAGTTTGTTTATAAGTTTAATATAAATTGGATATTATCTCGGGTTAGACACACAGTCCAGCGGTGGACTGTGTGCACACATATATCACACGCCGCAAGTTCGATCCTTGACACACACGTATGCTCTGTAATAAAGATGTTTTATTTTTCTAACTGAACCGATTAACTCACGGAAGATTTTAAGTATAATAAAAATCGGTATATTAACCAGGTTAGACACACAGTCCAGCAGTGGACTGTGTGCAATACTAACCCACAGGTCCCGGGTTCGAGACCTGTTGCACACTCCGGTTTGATGATTAAAACCCTTTTTAAAAATAAAAGAATTTTGAATAAACTAAAATAGTATATAAATATAATTAAAAACAGAATTATTTCGGGTTGACACGTAGCTCAGTTGGTAGAGCTGCGTGCACGCGTACGGGAGGTCTCGGGTTCGAGCCTTACCCGGCGGACACTTACACTTTAGCAAACCGATCAAACGGTCAACAGTCCCGGTCAAAGGTCAATGGTCAACGCAAAAGTCAACATTTATTTATTTATTTATTTAATTTAAAAATCAATTAAAAATACTTAAATATAATGCTTTTAAAGATAGAAAATAGCCTTAAACTCACAAAAATATATATAAAAATCTTATTAAAATTATTAATAAAATCCATTCATTTACCATACTTCCCGTTATTATTTAGGTTAGTTAAGTCTCGTCGATCAATCCTCCAAACTCGTGCGCATTTCATCATCTTCAACCGAACGCACCCAATGTGAGTGAATCTCTACAAATTCCCCATTTTAATCACGTTTTTGGGGTGTATCATGTGTCTTACCATTTATTATATTTAAATCACTGTGCATACATCATATCCATGAACAAATGTGTATTCAACTTGTATCAACTGTTTGTGTGGTTATTGTTTAGATTTAATTTATCATTTTCAGTACATACATTATCATAGGCCGCCGCTCCCCATTACATTATGAGCGTTGAGCTGTTCCCCATTACATTATGAGCGTGAACCGGGCGTTGCCAACATACGATCGGCTCCGTTCGATTGAGCCTTGATTGCACAGACATTCATCATAGGCCGTCCGTTCCCCATTACATTATGAGCGTGAACGTGACGTTGCCAACATATACAGTTTCATTCATGTTATATATTCATGCAAGTTGATATGTTATTGTATGTTATTGTTTGTGGTTGTTATTGTTATTGTATGATTATTTACATTTGCTCACATATGACTATTGCACAATTTTTCCATGATAAAGATAATAAGAAATCAATAATAAATGTTTATCTAACAAGGTTCACTCGCCAACTTATGTTGACCCAAAAACCCCTATTTTTACACATGATACAGGTGATCCAGCTGCAGCAAGAAACACATAGGATTGGCTTAGAAGAATAAACTGGTTTAGAGCTTGGATTATTTAGTTGATTATTTTCTTTGTATTTGTATGAACATGTTTGGAATATTGAGGATGTAATTTTGACTTAAATAAATATGAAACGTATTAGTAAATATCATGAGCTTTGGTGATAACCCAATTATGCCCCGACTCTTATTCCACTGCGGGTCGGGGTGTGACAATATAAACATAACAAACTACATACTCAGTGGGTCACTTACTATAGGTGTATGATTTCATGGTCTTTAATCATGTGTTAATAGATAGCCAACGTCTGAGGTTTCGGGTCTTTATGCTGTTGAGTCATCCAGGGATATCTTGGTTGTCCTTCTGTTGCATCCAGATTATATGCAGACCTAGGCACAGTCAGGATATCTTTCTAAAAAGAACCAAAATTGAAGGGCCAAAACCTAAAGAACGAAAGTCTCTTCATGAGAATATTCCAAAAGTTCATACATACCACATTAGGTATTTGCCTAACCCTCATCAGTCACTATTGGTCTCTCTGCTGTACGGAAGTACTACCTGTTCACCAATAGCCTGACGTTGTAAAATAATAAAAAGGATGACTGTTGTGCTTACCTTGATCGCGGGTGTATGTCATGGTATGGGACACACCGGTATCATAGTATAATACTACCTTAAGCGTATCATAAAGCTTGAACTGGAAGGGTTGAGTTTTAGATTTAGATGGACAAGTATAATGACAATCGCTTAGACTAGTTTGACCCTGCTCATACTGAAAAATGTTCCTTAGTCGACCTTTGAAACGATTTGATCCCTTAGCAAGGCTGTGTTAATGTTTATGTGTGTGCTAAATGTCTTCTCTTTGGAGATTGGTAAAAGGTGGTTGGATGCTTGGTTAGTCAACTTGATGATTTTTGGTTAGATGGTTTCTGTCAAGGGATATTGGACTGGCCTACTGAGTTTCAAATTTGGACAATCTAAAAGAATTTCTGAAAGTCTTAAAAATTGAAAATTCAAAATTAACATATTACTGTTCCAGATTGGGCTTTTACACAAGTTTCCGGACAGGCCCATTGACTTACTGTTCCAGATTGGGCATGACAAAAGCCCAATCTAGATTCTTTGGAATGTGAGGCCCAAGCCCATTCCGGAAAGTATATAAGTGATTCTGAAATATCATTCCGGATTATTCACAAATTTCCGAAATCCCTACTCTTCTCTGATTTTCTTTCCATTTTTCACCGTTTATCTCGGAACACATTCGGATTAGGTAAATTTGCTTAAGACATAAAATCTGGATGAAAATTTTCATGTTTAAAGCATTCCGGATAGCATCTCGGATTGATCTTCAAAGAAACATGCATTTCGGATCCCATTCCGGATGAATATTCATCCGAATTGATGAACTCGGATTTCATCTCGGATAATCTTCATCCGGAATAATGATTTATCCGAGATACTGTTGGCTAATCTAGATTGCTGTTTTATCAGAAATGCGAGTGACCTCTTGCTTATCCGGAATGATGTAAAGGTTCATCCGGATTAGTGTTGACCTATTTAGTAAATCCGGATTTTAGGTTCTGAACCTTTGAACTCTTTTGAACTTTTTCAACTGCTTGAACCTGTCAAACTGATTTGAACTTTTCAATAATTGAACCATCGAAATCTGTTTGAACTATCCAGTTAGTGTTAACCTTCATCCTGATAAACTCCGTTAACTTCTGTTAGTTGTGATTTAACCTGGTTATTGTTTTGACAGAAATGGTTGAAGAAGCTTTTGACGTAGTTATGTTAGTAGAGGAGCAGTTCCACAATCAGGCTGGATATCTTTCGGATCAACGCGCTGAGTTTTATCAGGAGTTCCAGTCGATGATCGCGGGTTTGAACACGTGCAAGATTGCCTATGCACTCCGGGCCAATCCAATCATATACAGAGACCTAGTGCATTCATTCTGGAAGAGAGCTCGATTTAATCAGAGAGGCACGGATGGGAGACCATATATCAGTTCTCAGATATAAGGGAAGGAGATTCTTGTCAATGAAGCTTGCGTTAGAGAGGTTCTACAGATTGCTGACACTACTAGCAACTCAACGGTATTAGCGAAGGAAAAGGTGGTGTCGGTACTCATGGAGATGGGTTATGAAGGGTCGTATCCGCCGCTACTAAGAAGATGTTTCCTGCATACTGACGCTTATTAGTACATATGTTTATGCAGTGCGTCTCAGAAAACAAAGGAGGTCTCGATCAGCCGAACCAAACCCAGACATCTGCTATTGTATCTCTGGTTATAGACTGGAAGTATAACTACTCTGGTTATATCTTCGAAAATATGAAGAAAATTTTGGAACAGTCCAAGAAGAGAATGTTTCTATTGTATCCACGCTTCGTACAGTTGATTCTCGATGCTCGATATCCTGATCTGGCAAAAGATGCTTCAGATGCAAATTTGTTAAACATGAAGCCGATGGGACCAACCATTTTCAGCACCATGAAGAAGAATCGATCGACGTAAAAAACTATATTTGTTGGTCGCTTTGCACTGAAGAAATTTGGAAAATTCGTTGAGGTTATTGGCCAGGACGTCCCAGCTCCTCCACCGGTTAATGCCATTGTTGCAGAAGAACATGACGTGCCTGTTAAAGAGAAGGATATCGAGGTAGAAGATCTGGTTACTGACGAAGATACCGATGCAGAACAAGCTTTTCTAGATGATCTTATAGAGTTCAATGCCAATTTAACTCCAGCTTTGCCAGAACTGTCCTCAGAGAACTTGGAAGCCTTAATTGCTCATTTGAAGGAAATCCAAGAAAAACAGGGTGATCCTCCACTGGTGATTCCATCTGTTGCTGCTCCGATTGGTATGGTTGAAGATGATGACGAAGATGAACAGGACGAAGTTCCATTGATTAAAAGGAGGCGAACAGAGCCGAGTGTTCAGTCAAGTTAATCTGAAGCTCTGTTGTTAGTGCTGCTGAAGAGTCTGCTTTGGTGACGTCTACTGTTGTTTTATCTTCAGTCGCTGCATCTGTTACAGACACTCTAATAGTTGATACTCCCAGTTTATCTGAACCGACAACCACTCATGTTGCTACGCATTCTATAGTTGTTTCGATTCCGGCAGACACAATACTACAAATGATGGATTTTGGGGGAAATTTGATGGGTGCTGAAGGGTCTGAGGCAGGTGGAAGTGGTATAGGTCATGGTGATGATGACTCTGCAGAATATATGCAAAGATCAGAAAAGAGTGCGTTCGAATTTGGTGGGTTAGATAGTGATGATGAGGATGTGGAAGTTGATGTTATATATCTGAAGAAACGGGTGGTCGTTTTAGAGTAGGAGGTTATATTGAAGGATGCTCAAATCGCCTCGTTGCAAACACGATTGGATGTTAGAGACCAAACAATAGATCAACTGCAGGGAGATGTTACTATGCTGATGACCATGGTGTTTGATTTGAAAGCCAAATTGGAGAATAAGTTTGGAAGGGAATTTTCTGACCCCACAGACGATGCGATGAATATAGAGCATAGACACCGAGCTGCTCAACAACGAGCGGCAGAGGAAAGTGAGGCAGAAAGGCTAGCGGTTGAACAGTTGACTTCTGAATGCCAAGCTAGATTGGATGATTATCTGGGTGATCCACGAAAGAAATATACAGCAAGCCAGATTCGTCCTGCGACTCAAAAGAAGAAACATATGGTATTGATGAAGAATGTTGATGTTAATCCTCTTGACGAAAACTTCCAGTTAAAAGATCCAACAAATCAATCGGAACGATATGTGATGGAGCTCGGTTCTAGCTACTACAGCAAGGTCGGGAATAAATCAAAGGTGTTAAGCTGGATGTATGATCACGTCAAGAAAATGTGGATCATTGTTCGCCACGATGGGACTCGAGAGTATTATTCTAAGGAATCTCAGTTCGAGACATGGACGAAAATCGCTCTTACTAATTTATTGCGAGCTCCATATTCTGATGATGACACAACTGAGCGTGGCCCAGGCTAGAGATTCTTCAAGAAACTGGAACATGAGGTGAAGAACAGGTTTAAGATGATTGAAGACTGTCGAACCCTACTTGCGAGCCGCAAAGGGAGTTCGTGATGCGCACACATGGAGACGATTCAAATCAGTGATGTGGCCGCCAACAGATTCCACGAGGGATTCTAAAGAACTTTAACTTTTGGTTGTATGATCCGAAAGGTCGGCAGTGTCGCGATTTAACAAAGGAAAAGACATTCAGGGTGAATGACGTGGTTGACTTAGTAAGATTTCACGATGAAGACCTGCAGGTTCTTGCTTCTCATCAGATCCGAACTGCAGAGTTATATGAGGTGTGTGCAAAGGACTGGACAGCCGTTGTGGCAGGTATTATTGCTGGAAGGCTAGGAGTGGATGCGCAACCGAAAGACTAGAAGGCCTAATGTTGTAAACCTAGGGGAGATTGTTGGACTTATATTAACAAAGGTTTACACATTAGAGCTACATTTGGGCTTCAATGGGTTTTGGGGCTTCGTAGTGCCTTGTGGGCCTATGGTTGTAAATGGTGGGCTTGGTGAGTAGTATAAATACATGTCTTAGGTCAAGGTTAAAGGGTTAGAGAGTTGTATTTTCAAAACTTGTATCAGACACTTTGCTAGTGTATGCAAGTGGTTCTTAATTAAAGAGTTTGTTTTTCTTCCTAATCATTATTTCAGCCACTGATTAGGTTTGTGATACCTGTTAGATCCGTTATCGGGACTTACATTAATTGTTTACCCATTTTATACAAGTCAAAGTACTTGTTGGGTTTAAACTACATTCTATCCGATCATCGTTTAATCAAGCGTTATACGTTTTGATCCTGTACACTACTCGGTCTAAGTCTATGACTTAAATAAGACCGTTAGTATTTAATTGGTTAGCTTATGCCATAATCCAGACTAGAGCCTTCCGGTAAATGCTATCTGCACTTAGCTCATTTTGAATACGGCTGGGTTATAATCTTGCATTTTAAACAAGGCTAATTCAGGTAAATACTCTTGACTTATTTTTCCTATACGGGCTTGGGATAGGGTAAAATATTACCGCTTGGTCAGAAATTGGATCAATCAAATTACGGATTATGGCTAGTAAATCCGCATATTCTGTTTTAATCAGTTTTGTTTGATAACTTAAACACCGGGGGTTAAATTACCGTGTCCTGGATATCCTCGGCTCATTACATTAGATAATGGCCACGACCTTAGCGCGGGGTGTAGACATACACCTGACAGACGCTCAAATGCAAATTACCCAAGACGTTGGGGATAACTCCTTTGTGAGTTCTAAGTGGTGTGTATTTAATCATGTCTCGGTCTCTGTACTAGGCCCTGTATGTATGGACAAACATGTGAATCTGTTAACAAGGTTACAAAGTAACTTTCCCAAGTTATAAAAGATTTGTGTCCTGTGCACTTAAATCTAATTTTTAAAACGTTTTCAAAATGAGTCAGTCAGGTGTATTTACCAGCGAAAGCTGACGTATTTTCAAAAGACTAAGCTGCAGGTACAATACGAAATAGGCTGGAAGCTGCTCGGTAGTGAAATAAGAGGATCTTGCAAATCCTTAGATCTTCCCTAAAGTCTATTTTATATTATTTCTTTGTACATTTTATGATCCGCTGTGGATTTTCTATTACGAGCCTGTATATTATTTTGTATTTCGAACATTTGGTTTGTAATAGTAATTTTACTCCAAGACTTCCGTTGTGCCGTGTTTAATTGACAATGATGTTATCAACTAACGTCACGATACTCCCCCCCGAGCCCACCGGTGTATGGATTTGGATAGGAAATCCGGGGTGTAATAGGTTTGGTTGAATAAAGCGATGGATTTTGCTAAAACAACCAAACAGGTCAAAAATATAGAACGGATAAAGGTTTGGTTGAATAAAGCGATATATTTTGCTAAAACAACCAAACGGGTCAAAATAATAGAATGTGTAAAGGTTTGGTATAAATGAGCGATGGATTTCGCTAAAAACAACTAAACATTCATAATGGAAATAATAGAATACCGGAAAGGATAATGAATGCCTGTTTCGGATTGAATTTGGTTGAAAGGGGTAAAATCGGAAAAAGAAAGATATACGCGTAAAGCTGAGTAATGGACGTGTAAGTTCATAAGTAGATATTATGAAGAAATCATAATACTTATGTAATTAGTATTCTGTAAAGAATGATGTGCTTATAGAGCTTGTTCGCTAAATTCTTGCAAACGAGTCAAAATTATGAAATTACGAAAAATAGATTTTTGTGGTATAAACACTCTTAGCAATGATACTACCGTAATGAAAGCAAAGAATATCATT
The DNA here is from genome assembly GCA_947069175.1 of Scalesia atractyloides. Classification (NCBI taxonomy): domain Eukaryota; kingdom Viridiplantae; phylum Streptophyta; class Magnoliopsida; order Asterales; family Asteraceae; genus Scalesia; species Scalesia atractyloides. The sequence goes on from CAMTDV010000029.1 coordinate 10,475,193, forward strand.
TTACGGACGAAATACTTTAAGTCTTGAGTAGTATGTTAATGTACGGAACTCGAAACGGGTCAAAAGGCTAACAAACAAAACAGCAGCAAAAGTTCTGCAGTAAGAGCCGTCCCCGGCGACGCATTTGACCGTCGCATAACTTCGATGCCCTATACTACTGTATACGGCAATTATGACTTGACGCACTTTTGACACCGCGTCGCCGACGGAACAGAAGGCCGTCGCCAACGCCTTCTCGGAAAGTTTTAAAAAGTTTTTGAATTATTATTGTGAACAAAATTGAAATAATCCATTAAAGAGTTTGATTCCTGTAGGATATCGTAAGAAGGTTACCGATGACGATCAAGCTGGATTAAAGAATCGAACACTCCGAATGTATTAAGCTTCCGTTTGTTTGTATAATTTATGTAAACATTTCGTTTAAGGTGTTCTTGTTTGACGAAAAAATTAAATAAAAAATAATAATAATAATAATATGTAAGTATCTTGGTATCTTTAAGTGATGAAGGTTTTTATTATTTATATCAATTTAACTCTTTTAAAAGGGGGTGTTTTACATTTGGTTGCTATTCTAATCACGTAGCTCGATAATGTTAAACAAATCATTTATTTTTGTACTATTTATTTTGGTCGTGTCGTTTGGTAGGTCGAGTGATCGGTGTAATCCCGCCTATATTTCTTTTTGATTTAGAGACTTAATGGAGTTGTATAAGGATACGCCTATATTTCTTTCTAGTTTAGAGACCTAATGGAATTAGATAAGGATTCTAGATTGGGCAAGAAGAAAAAAGGTGTAGTGCACGGGCCCATCATCGTTGCATGTTGATGCATTTGAAAAGCTAAGAGTGAAAAGGTCTTCTCGAACAAAAGATGCAACATTGGAGATGTTATAGGCGAGGTTAAGCGTTTGGCTTTCTATGGTTAAAATATACGTCCATGTTTAGATCTCTCAATTGCAAGTATCGATCAGTTATATATGTTTGGTGTGTAGTTTTTTGTTTTGTTCGTCTTTGCCATTTTAGCCAGTTTGGTAGTGTGACTGTGTTTCTTTTAGTGAAGGTTTTTTTTTTCTTTTTGCTTGGCTTTGCCTTTCCTATCAATTTGGTAGGTTGGTTGTGGTTTTTTAATGTAGTTTAAATTTTATATTTTATATATTATTAATTTGTAATTGGTTTATGCATTGGTGTTAGTATTACGTGCTTAATTGGTTTTTGTGGATTAGGTTTTGTGTCTTTTGTTTGTTATTAGTTGTATTGTGTGCTTAATGTTTTGTGTGCTTAATGGTTTTTGGTGGATTAGGTGTTGTGTCTTTTGTTTATTAGGTTGTACAATCATACATATGGGGATGTGTTAAAATAGGAATCAACTTTAGCTGTGAGAATCGTAGAATCATTATTCACCCTAGATCTTTCATGTATTAATGGTTGAAATTGAATTGTTTAATTGATTTGTCTTGTAATGATTTTATTAATTAAAAAATAATAAATAGTAAAAAAGTATTTTGAAAATTTTGATTTGTGTACAATTCATGTTAACTTGTCAAACATCATAGATTACATCACTTTTTATATCAACATTAATTACATTTATCTATTTAAAAAAAAAGAGTTAATTATAACACATGATTTTTTATACAAAAAAAATTACACTACATATATACAAAAGAAAACGTCTCCAATCTCTAATTTTAATCTTCATTTTTTGTTTATTATCCTTGTCATTTGAACGTAAAAGCCTCAACACGTACGAAAATCAAAGAAAAAACAGAGCGTTTACATTACACAAACATTTAGAGGAGCTCGAGTGACGATCAGTGGCGTAAAAAACATTTTTTTTATCGTGTGTAACAAAAAACATTTTTTCACATTCGACACCATGAGTGATTTTTTTATATTCGACAACTTACGAGAAACAATTTTTCAAACGTATGTAAAAACTAAACATTTATGCGTGCCGTTTTTATATACGTTTGAAAAATAGATTTACGCGCGACTTTTAGAGTAGCTCGGACCGACAATCAGGGGCGTAAAAAACATTTGTTTTTCATTCAACACCGTGTGCAAAAAAAATATTTTACATTCGACAACTTACGTAAAATCATTTTTCAAACGTACGTAAAACTATTTTATGCTTTCCGTTTTTACATACGTTTGAAAATTAGATTTACGAGTGACATTTAGAGGAGCCCGGGTCGGCGACGAGGGGCATAAAAAACATTTTTTACGCAGTTGTCAAAACATTTATTTATTTATTTTTTCATAGTGGTGCTCTCATACTCAGTTCGTATAAATGTTTAAGCACGTTGTCAAACTTTTATTACGCGCGTTGTCAAAACTTTTTTTACTTACGTTGTCAAACTTTTTTATGACAGTGTCCAATTTTTTTTTAAAGTTGTAGTGCAAAGTTATCAAACGTTAACGAATAACATAGAAATTCTCAACAAACATATAAGACAAATACACTTACTTTTATAAAGAACATTATGTCAGAATTGGGGAAAATAGAACAAAAGAAAATAGATATCATTTTCGCTAATTTTATATTTTCTAATAAACATATAAGACAAATATAGCTTGTATTTTATAAATAAAATTATGTCATAATTAGGGAAAATAGAGCAAAAAGAAATAGATATTATTTTCGATATTTTTGTATTTTACAAATTACGTAATATTTTTAGTGATTGACTATAAAACCTATAAAACCTAAGATATTTTTTTTTCAATTTTAAATATAAAAAAGATTAAAGGATAGAGATATTATGATGTGATGTGTTTTAGAGATAAGAAAGATGTGATGTGACATTGAGAGAAAAAGACTAAGATATCTTTTTGAATTAAATTGATTGTAGGTGATGTGTTAAAATTCAATTGTTTGAAAAAAGTTCTCATGGTTTTCGGACTGGTAGTGATTTCTACTTGAACCGAATCATATATATATATATATATATATATATATTAATTAGCAACTTATTTGTGCATAATGGTTTGCACTTCTGGCTTTAGTGGGTTGTACACTTGTACCCACTTTTTGAGCTTTTATTGTATCTTTAATTTTTTACTTTAAGCTCACTATTTTTACATCTTTTATAATTAACCTCAACATTTGTTCACATTCAACTTTAGTTTCCTATAATTTTCATTTTTACAAATTTTTTTGTTTTATGTTTAAGTCTAAATTTTGCGAGTGAACACGCCACAACGTTCGTGTGCGTTCAACGTTCTTTCGCCTATCTTTTTCCGTGTTTAACAACTCCATTGTAACACGCAGATCCTATATAGACTTACTTAGTTTTCTATGTTTTACGTTTTGCATGTGTAGTTCAAGGTTTTTACGTCTCCTTTTTGTTTGTTTTATTTTTTTCTTCATTTATTTCTGTTATGTATATATTTCTAATAATACGAGCTTTTTCGGTGTTGGTGATCGCTAACGACGGTGTGTGATTGGTGTACTTGGCACGATTTTACGTCTTCACAACAACGCGAAGGGCTTAATACTTGTTAAAAAAGAACTAAGATAGTTGAAATATAGTATATATATATTCTTTTTAAAATATAAATGGTGGGGCCTACATGTCTAATATAAACTAAAAAATTATGATATTTGAAACATAAACATATGGTGGGGCGTACATGTCTAATGTAAACTCAAAAAAAATTATGAAAATACAAACATATAATAAGTCAAATACTACTTAATATGCGAGTCAAGTTACTAGATCATTCACACAACATAACAATTAACAACTATCATAGATCAACTGCCAGCACTCGACCCAAAATGCTATAACAAGATCACGATCAATGTTACAGTCAAGATGTGTAAGTCCAAGGATCGTGAATCTAATAAGCAACACCATTGACGGTCGGTAGCTCATTTCGACTGTGGATCAAACGTCCTCCACAAAATAAAATATCAACAACCCCAAAATCGATAGCATCAATATATTAGATATAAGTCAAACTGGATACAGTATCGAATATGATTCATGGATGTATCATGGTATCCAATATAATCATTCGTGGATGTATAACATTTAATTTACAGTTAATTGCACACATAGTAATTGTGCTTTACCGAAATTAACATCTTTGAGTACTAAGGTTTTTTTTTGTAACAAGTTGAAATTTTGTGGTTTCGATTTTGTGACGCGTTATGGTATTAGGACTAACTGTCCTTAACTTTTAGCAGAGATTGAGGGTATTTTTGTCGATACATAATAATATATTTAATAAATAAAAACAATTACTCCCCACTCCTTGAAATCAAATTACCCGTCTCTACCACAGTCCTCGGTGACCACCACCACCGTCTCCGGCGACCGGTAGCTAACTTATAGCCTTTGTAAAATTGATGAAATAATAAAGAATATCAAAACAAAACTACTAGCTTATTTGTATCTTCATGTGTGTAAACAAGCCCTTGAAAGTGTTGGATTGAAAAACACACACACAAAAGCAATAAGCGACACGAAGATTTAAAGTGGTTCGGTCGGCTAACCTCATCCATTATGTTGCAACTAGGGTTTCGTTATTATTTATGTGCTCAAGGAATTACAAGTACAATAATATCAATATATAAAAACTAATCTAGGGTTAGGAATCTTAATCCCCAAGTTAGGCCAAGCCAACATAGAGATAAATGAAGCTCTAATTTAACCATCAAATAAAGACGTGTGATCGACTCAAGGCTAGGGGCGGCCACCCTCCCTTGATCAAGCCTCCACACTAAATTGCCTAACAGAAAAGCTTAGCCCATTAAAAAGTTAGGTTCTTGCACCATTGCAAAATGTAAGGAAGTAGAAAATTCTTGGGAGAGACTTTTCCATCTGGAATTCTGGACATCTTAACCCATTGTCTCCCTGAAACTATAACTGAAACACGCCATGTACTCCCACTGTCACAATGTCCCCCGACTTGTTTCCCTTCCAAACTTTTCATCCTGAATCTTCCTTGTGACTCTAGGTTTCTCTTTTGCAAAGGAAACCCTCTTCTGTCCCCAAGATCTGTGAACCCGACTTTATTTTTCTTCCTACTGACCATGTATGATGAACCTTTTTTCTTTCCACAAGACATTACCATATTCCCTTTGACAACGTTCCACTATCCATTCCCAAACTTAACTTCATGTCCCTGATCATCCAGCTGGCCAACTGAAATCAACCTCTTTAGTCCTTGAACAACCCTGACATCTCTTAAAGTCACCGACTGAAGTCTTCAAATCAGTGTCACCCATGCCCATAACATCAAGTACCTCATCAATTGCAATTTTACATTTCCAAAGTCACATTCTTTCAGATTATGCAATGCTTCACTGCCGTGGGTAGCGTGAGATGCTGTAACATCCGCTAAAGGTCTTAGAAAAACCCGACTCAATTTGCAAACCAGACCCTGAACGAGCTAAATATAGATGAGAAAATTTTATTATTTGTTATTCTAATAGTAATAGGCATAACGTTAAATATATTTGGGTTTAAAAATATTGATTTTATAAATGATATAAATAAAACCTCGTTAGTGTCGTTAGATATTATAAAGAAAATAACTAACAAGGTTGAAATTCATAGTTTAATGGAGTTACAAAGTGTAGGGGCTGAATTGTCAAGTTTGGAAAATTATGATAAAAAGGACACAAAAAGAACGGAACCACACGGGACTCGAACCCAAGTTCCTACGCCTAACAGGTAACATGCGCGCCAGTTGGGCTACTGTACATCTTCTAAAGAAACCTGACACGACTTCCTTTTTAAACCCAAACCCACCTGTTTCTTCTTGTTGTTCACCCATTTGCGCTACCCGTAACCCTTCCTATCCGACCTGCCTCCCTATCTCATTTCAAATGACCAAACGACTTCCTTCTTGTTTTAAGCGACATGTTTTCATGAAGAATAGAGTTTCACGCATTTGAATTGATTCATGTCAGGCCATAACTATACCAATTAACCTCCATCAATTTCACATTTAACTCCATTAAAGTGCCTTATGAACACTAAATGAGTTTTAATGAATAGTTAAAATTAAGCCAAATTGTCATCTCGGTCCCTAACATCTTTTAACAACATTCCCCACTCTCACATTCCATTAACATCACTCCAATCTCACGAATTCATGGAAAGAATAATTTAGGGCTCGTATTTGTTCACGCGATTTCTCCTTTAATACTATAATTCATATATAAGCCAGAAAACTTGCCAAGTTACATCAAAAAGAAGGTAGCCGGGCAACAAGCTGCGCCGCCAATCCTTTCTGAATTGCAAACCCTAACCTTCCAAATACAAACCCTTGCCCCTTGGGGTTGAACAATTGCTGTAGACGACCCGTTGAACCCTCGTCAAGAAGTGGATAGCTTCTGGCGCTAGGGAGCCAAAAGTATCAAAGGCAAAAGGGACAAAGACATGCTGGTTCTTTGCGCAAGCTTTAGCGTGCTTATCCACTTTCTTTGATTCTGCCTTTCTTGCCGCTTGTCCAGCTACAAACCCGTTTTCCCTTAACCCAACCAAAGGGGAAACCCCCGTAAGGTCTACACAAGCATGTTTCCCCCCACCCAGCCAAAGACGAGCAGATCCGCTGGTCGCAGAGTAGATCTCCCTTCCATAGGGTCCGTGAGGAAATTCACAAGGGCCTCATTCTTAGCCGAAATCCCATCTCTTCTTAAGATGTCCCACAAAGCATCACGCACCCAGTCGTGCCGATATTTGAACCCAGGGAGCTCTTTACAATGAACTGCATGCTCCCCGTATTTATCCATTTTGCTTAAATTTTCATGCTCTACAAAAACCCTCTATCCATTTCTGTGACAGAGGACATTAGAATGTGATTTCATGTTAAATTAGGCTTCTTGAACACTTGAATTTGGGGCTTTTGATTCTAGAGACTTGTTTTTGTGAAATTGAATTTAGACTAGTGTTAATTATCATATTAGAATAGTTCATGAAAATTTTGGGAATTTTTGTACGTCATATGAATTTATTATGAATTTTAGCATATTATATTTGTTTTGAAATTTATGGAAAGATACTAATTCATGAAAATATTATATTCCAAGTTATATATACTAAATTTTTCAGTAGTTCTTTTTAGTGTATAATTTTAATACCAAATTTCATATTTAATCATATAATTAAGCATAATATATAAATTAAATAAATTGTAAAAATAGATATATTATTTTTTTTATAAAACTGACTGCCTAAAGTAATAATTCCTTTAAAGTTATTATGGTGGCCAATTTGTTAGAAAACATGGATAGGTTATTCAGAATTTTCTAAAATTAATAACCACAAAAATATAACAACATATATAAATTATATTATTTGATATTATTTCTTAATAATATCTACAATCATAACTTTTATATATATACATATATATATATATATATATTCATAAATGGACTTATAGACATATTTATTTCATGATATTATTTCTTAATATAATTAATTATAAGTTGTTACACTTTGAACTGATAAATCCCAATCACGGTTATATTCACTTAATATATATATATATATATATATATTATATATATGGGGTTCGGCTACAAAGTCATATAGCACCACAATTTCAGACATAATACACACTCAAAATTCATAAATAACATAGTAAAAATCATCAAAACACAAATACAAACCTAACAGTCCTTAAAAACTTCAAACACTCCATTGTACAACTATGAATATAAAACACAACATGATAATCAACATAAAATACACTAATGTTAGTCATTTGATAATCAAAGTCTTATCATCCAAAACACAACACAAAACCCATAAATATGGTGTTTTAGAAATCTCCACTAATTATTTGTGGGTTTTGAGTGTGTTTTATGGTTGACATTATGGTGTTTTATGACTTTTTACACTTTGTAGGAATACTTAAATGTAGATCGGAGTGTCGTGGTTAGGAATACTTAAATGTATACTTTTCAAAAATAATATTTTATACAAAAGTCTCAAAATCAATAACCCAAATCACTAGTCCCATTCTACCGTTCTATTTGTTCACGTGTTGATTTATATATTTTTAGGGTGACTTGTCGTTGGATTTCTTTTGGATATTATTTTATCATGTGGAATCAATTGATGAATGCTTCGCAACTTATGAGTAGATCTCTTTTTCCCCCCTTTTACAATTAACCTTTTTGGGGTGTATCATGTGTCACATAAATTCTCATATTCATTTAACTTTAATCATTAACATGCAAAATCAATGTGTGGTTATGTGCATATTCTTATTTGTTAGTTTATCGCTTTTTGGCTCAGTATCACATATATTTGTTACTTGTTGTTTACTTGCTTTGTGTCTCGGTATCACATTATGGGTCCACTGGCTGTCCGAGTTCCCCGGGACCATGGGTTGAGCCTAGTATCGACACCATTATTTGTTTTCTCGTGACTATGGGATGTGGGTATCACCTCACTTCTTCATAGGTTGACCCCTTCCTCATGACTATGGGATGATCATTGGTTATTTTATTTATTGTTGTTGTATTCATTGTCATTGTGTATTTGCTGTTGATTATTGGTTGTGATTGCCTCATGAACACATTATTTGCATGTTATTCTTTTTTTAAATAATAAATTATTTTATTTAAACATAGATTTACTCATCAACTTTTTAGTTAACCCAAAAACTTTTTACGCATGATACATGAATTCAGGGTTGATGAAGCGAGGACGAAGACATGTAGGATTTGCCACATAAAAATAAACGGGATTGTATTTTATGTTTTGATGTCTTTGAGTATTATTTGTATTATTTGAAATTTGTTATGTTTGAATGTGACATGAATAAATATTGGAACGTTTAACAGTGCCATAAGCATTGGACAATCATCTCTCTCCAAACGATAATCCGTCGTGGCTCGGGGTGTGACAATTGAAGCACCATAATCCATGACCCAGGAATCCACACTACATACTAATGCATTATCATTGTGGTCTCCTGCAGAGTTTATTTCTTTCTTGTTCAACCACTGATTCCTAAAGTGTCCTATTTCATTGCAATTCCACAAACCACATCCTTCGGAGCCCTAGACACACTTCTCCTCTTGCCTCAATGACTTCTCCACTATTTTTTCCCCTGGCCTCTATACTCAACAAAGAACTCGAAGACTAACTTGAACCACGGCGTCGAGCATCCTCTCACAAAATAAGATCCAACATCTTCACAAACGTAAACTTACTCGATTCCGAAGTGCTAGTAACAACAATCACGGTTCCGGACCAACTATCAGGCAACGGGATAATAATAGTAGGACTTGAACCTCATCATCAAACTTAATATTGACAGACACTACGGTTCTGGACCAACTATCAGGAAACGAGGATAATAATAGTAGGACTTGAACCTCATCATCAAACTTAATTTTGACAGACACTAAGCGAGACAATACTGAGTTTTGGTTATTGATGTGATTTGTTACCGGGTCTCCATCCTTCATCCTAGTATTCACAAGCTATCGAATAAGATAAAACTTATTTGTTGCAGAAGGTTCTCATACATGTTTGATAATACTTCCATCATACTTTTAGCTGAGGTCTCCTTCTGGATGTTATTGGCAACATTCTCTAACAGAGAAAGCATTATCATTGCTCTGGCTTTCTTATCCAACTTCACCCAATCTGCTTGTGACATACTTTCTGGCTTCTCACACAAAGCACTACATCTAAGTCTTTCTGATAAAGTAGTGCCTCAATCTGCATCTTCCACCAACCAAACTTATTCCCATCAAACTTCTATATTATAACTTTTCTGTCTACAACCATGGCAATGACTAAACGAAACACTGGTTTTGGATCAATAGAGACGAACACAACAAATAAATCTATTTAATACGCAGCGAAATAACGAACTTGATACTCAAAACTGAAACTTTAAACTAAAACGATAAAACCTTAAAAACCCGGTTGACCCTTGTTCTAGGTTTTTGTAGTCAGTCTCTTTGATTTACCAAATTGTTCTTCTATATGACTCTAATTTCTCCTAATACATGTCTGGTTATTAAAGCTTTCAAAAAATAGAACCCAAAACTCCTTTTACGGTGGCGACAAAAACCCTAGCAGCGCTGGGTGGCGACGGCGATTGACTAGGTGGCTGACGACAATAGAACTAGAGGTGGCGATTCTCGTGTTCTTGTGTGATCCCGATCACGAGTCAAAGCACTGATACCAATTTTTAAGATCATTAGGATTGAACACACACACGAAATTGAACACACACACACGAAAGCAATAAACGACACAAAGATTTAAAGTGGTTTAGTCGGCTGACCTACGGCCATGTAACACCCTGTAAAATCGTGTCCAATAGTATAGTGACACGTGTTGTATTTTAAATAAAGTCTATTAAAGACCAATAAGAACTAAAGGCGTCAACATGCTCAAGCTGAGCCTCTGAGTGACGGTCCGATGTCAACATGCATAAAAAACAGCCTCTGAGTGACTGATATGTCAACATGCTTAAATCATTGGCCTCTAAGTGACTGATATGTCAACATGCCCAGCCTCTGAGTGACATCGGAGTCAACATGCTTATAATAAGCCTCTGGGTGATCCTTTACGAAGTCCTAACTCTCATATGAGCCACTAGTTGGACGAGAGGAATTAATTCTAAGAATACGTCAATGTTGGACGACGAGGGATTATGTAATACCTCGTAGAATTCGTGTTCGGTAATATACCGACACATGTACATACCCTCGGATCATACCTCAATGAGCTAGCCACTCAAACATGTTTAAAAATCTCAAAAACTCATAAAACTAACTGTAACCTACTGTTGAGAACCGTAGCCTACAGTTTGGACTTGCTGTTTTGATTTTATATTGACCGTAAGCTACGGTCTAGCGACCGTAGCCTACGGCGGGCTTCTAAAGCCTTTGATTTTCACCATTTTAACTTTCAGAAAATTACCAGAGACCCCTCGACTTCGTTATTCTCATATTTCTTATGTTACAAAGTCACCTTTAGACCCGAACGTGTCTCGGTTGAGACAATATATTTTTATTTACCATCCTCGAGCATTCCGCTCTTTTACCAACCTTTAACTTTACTAGTTTGGTAAATTTAACCTATGAAACCATAAGTATTCGTATCTTCACGTTTAAGCTAGTAAACACTTTTAAGTCGTAAAGACACCTAGTGTGACACCCATTAACATTCGGTTATTCGTACCCTTCTTTAATACATCTCGTGTTGATCGAAAAGAACTAATTATATAATTATGTCACTGGATATAAGTCAAGGGACAATTCATGACAATCCATAAAACTATTTTTGAGGGACTAATTATGTCAAAAACCTAAATTTTTGTAAGAATGCCCCTAGCTTGCAAATTGCCACACCTTAGCAGCTCTTGACACTTAATTGGACACATGTAATGATCCTACAACACTCCTAACACATGGCTCCATCTCCTTACACTTCTTACACTATAAATAGCAACCTAAACTCACTCATTATTTGCTCATTCACTTCTTCTCCTCTCTATTACACTCTTGGAAGTTCCTGACCATTTGGGAGCTTCCCTTTGAGTTCTAAGTTTCTCTTGGATCACTTGTAAGTGCTCCATCTCTGCTCTTTTCTTTTTATAGGCTTTTCATAGCCAAAAGTCAAGCATTTTCGACAAATACCTTGACTTTCGGTTAAGATCATTATGGTCCAGCCATTGTTTGAAATGAACATGGCTAAGTGATCGTAATTAGGAAGGTATTAACCCCTTAAATGGGGAACCTCCTAAGGATCACGTTTACTAGGTCAATTGATGGGTCAAAGTTATTGTTTTAAAAAGTCAAACGGGTCGAATTTCATAAAAATTATAATATGAGTTTATGCATGTTATAAATATGTTTTTTATACTTAAACAAGTTGGTAATAATTATTAGAACATGTGGGAACATGTTCGATCCGTCAATTTCAGTCCTAGAGTCGGTTCGCAACCGAAAGTCGCGAAGTTGACTTCTGCTTTGACTTTCGATTCTGACCCGACTTAGATTAGTTAACTTCTAAATTATGGTCACATTATGATCATAATACAATGTAACATAACCCTATGAGGTTATATTACTTGATCATAATCATAATCTGAGTTTATGCACAAGTTCCGTAAAATGTCAATCTTTGACTAAAATGCCCTTTTTACATAAAACAAGGTTTTAATCAATAATGAACTTGCAAATGAATTGCCTACTGATATGTTAATTAATTAACATATTATGATGTTAATATTCTGATCATAAACTGATTTTAGTATAATATCGTAAACTATACTTTTTAAAAGACCAAAATGCCCTTTCGGTGCATAGATTGGTCTTAAACCATAAACCACACTTATGTGTGACTTCTTACTGATAATATATCATAAATTAAGTATTTATCCAGAATGTTTATGATCATAACATCAGAATACATGCAAGTTCCTTTTATACGACACAAAAAGGTCAAAACGCCTAATAAGGCGTAGTTTCGTTTTAAAACCTCGACGGGCATATAAGTTGATATCCTACTGATATTACAACTTATTTAAAGTATAATGGCATATAGAACTTGTCCATGACTTATCCGGTTACCCGATATCGCTGATATGCGTACGGTTAAGTATATGTACCTAGTTTACGGAAATTAACCGAAACGGGTCTAACCTTGTCATTTAAGTTTCAAAATCCAGAATGTTTAAAGTTTACCCATATTATACAAGTCTAGGTACTTGTCGGGTTTAAACGACATTCTATCCAATCATCGTTTGATCAAGCGTTATACGTTTTAATCCTGTACGCTACTCGGTCTAAGTCTATGACTTAAATAAGGCCGTTAGTTTTTAATTGGTTAGCTTATGCCATAATCCAGACTAGAGACTTGCCGGTAAATGCTATCTGCACTTAGTGGTTTTGTGTACAGCTGAGTTATTAAAATTAAACGAAGATTAGCTCAGGTAAATACTCTCGACTTATTTCCCCTATATGGGCTTGGGTTACGGTAAATTATTACCGCTTGGTCTGAAATAGATCAATCGAATGCCCGTTTGTGGCTAGTAAAATCCGCAAATTCTGTTTTAATCAGTTTTGTTTGATAACTTAAACATCGGGGGTTAACTACCGTCTCCTGGATATCCTTGGCTCATACATTAGATAATGGCCACGACCTTAGCGCGGGTGTAGGCATACACCCGGTAAGACGCTCAATATGCAGACCCACAAGGTTGGGGAAATGGCTCCTTCGTGAGTCCAAAGTGGTGTGTACGTTATCATGTCTCGGTCTCTGTACTGGGCCCTGTATGTATGGACAAACATGTGAATCTGTTAACAAGGTGGCAAGGCCAACTTTCCCAAGTTATAAAAGATTTTGTGCCAATGTGCACTTAAATAAATTTTGAAATATTTTCAAAATGAGTCAGTTGGGTGTATTTACCAGCGAAAGCTGACGTATTTTCAAAAGATTAAGTTTGCGGTACAATACGAAAATAGGCTGGAAGTGCTCAGTAGTGATAAGAGGATCTTGCGAAATCCTAGATCTGCCCAAAGTCTGTTATACATTTTTGTATAATTTTGCGATTCGCCTGTGAATCCTTCGTTACAAGCTGTCTGTTTACTATATTGTACTTTGAACATTTCGGTTTGTAATAGTAATTTAAATCCAAGACTTCCACTGTGTTGTGTTTAATTGACTATGATGATATCAACTTACGTCATGATATTCTCCACCCGGGCCCACCGGTGTTTGGTTGAAAATTCGGGGTGTGACAGGTTGGTATCAGAGCCAAGTTTGAGAGAATTAAACACAAGAAGGTTATGACCTATGTTTAATCTCAAACTTACAAGCACATTCCTTAGACTTCCGAGTCTAGGCTTTAACCTAAGATTACTCATCTCATTATTAAGTTAGTAGTATTGTTTTTAAATTGATTTGAACAGGAAAATGCCGCCAAGAGTACGAGGAAGAGGTAAATGACTAATGAGGGGAGGACCCTCCAATGCTTTACCTGTGATGGAACTAGCAAGACCACCAGTGGTTCAACCATCACCATCGGGTTTTAATAACCCTATTCCTACATATCCGGATATATCTGGGTATGATCCCTTTTAACCCATCTATGCCAGTAAATTACCAGGCACTATCACATGACCCTTATATGCAAACGATTATACATAACGTACTTTACCCGTCTCCTTTCCCACCTGTTTATCCTTCTACTGGATATCCAAGTTATGGGTACCAGTATCCTGTTATGCCACAACCACAACCTCCGCCGCCACTTGAGGTCTTAGAACGAATGAAAGAAATGCAACAACAAGCGGAGAAAAACGGAGAAGAAGACAAACAAATTCTTCAAGAAACTCTCCAAGTTGATTAAGGGAAAGAAGGACGAGTGAAGTCTCTTCAATTATATGTAGTCCCTGCGTGGACATTGTTATTTCTTTAATCCCTGTGTAGACAAGTTATTTCTTTTAGTCCTTATATGGACAATCAGTTTCATTTATTTATTACAAGTATTGTAATTTCTATCTGAAATTTAATAAAGTATTTTGGAATATATACTATATATATATATACATACATATATATATATATAATACATACATATATATATATATGTATTCATCCTCTTGAAAACGAGCGCCTCGATTTTTTCGAAATTAATGCTCTGCTATATAATTCCAAAAGACCTTAATAGATTTGATTATGCCAAGTGGCGTAGACCATTTATTGGCCAAGAAATGATAGTTAAGTACGAAGGGGTCTTCTATCAGGATAGTTAATGGAAATTATCCTTCTATCCAGAGGTGGGACTAGGTCCAAACCTCCAAGGTCGTTAAGGTCGAAGGTGACCGGGACCATTAATCAATCATTAAGGTACTCTTATGTTAACATTCACGTAATGTTCATACTCTTGGTAGTGTGACTTGAGGAATCACACTAGCCTTCAAGGTAATGGACTATGTCCTAAACTTATATAGCCTATGTGATCAATTTGATCCCGGCTAATATCACCAGTGCGATGATAAATAAAACATCCATGAGTGATGTATTGCCCTTGGGGCTATGATTAATTTTATATAGCCTATGTGATCAATTTGATCCCGGCTAATATCACCAGTGCGGTGATAAATAAAACATCCGTTAGTGATGTAGGCCAATGTGCCCAATTTATGTCCAAGGTGACATGCCAATGTGCCAGGCTGATATACCATATATTATGTCCAATGTGACAGGCCAAGGTGCCTAATTTATGTCCAATGTGACAGGCTGATATGCCATAAATTACATCTGTTATGATCCAGGCCAATGTGCCCAATTTATATGTCCATTAGTGACAGACCAACGTGCCCAATTTTTATGTCCATTAGTGACAGGCCAACGTGCCCAATTATTATGTCCGTTAGTGACAGGCCTATGTGCCGAATTATATGTCTAATTGTGACAGGCCAACGTGCCATATTTTACGTCCAAAGTGACAAGACAATGTGCTATATTTTTAATATCCTTAGGATAAGGCCTATGAGCCATGTTTTAATGCTCTTCGTGACAAGCCTATGAGCTATATATATAATTGTCTAAACAAAATGGCAGTTGTGACATTACGATCCACTGTCTAATAAAATATGGACTATGTCCAAATTGTAATTTGCCTTTGATGGTCTTATTAAGACCTAGCCAAATATAGATATGTTAAGCCTAAGAGTTGTGATGTTATTCACACTAGTTTAGGCAATGGATTGTTATATCCAATGTTCATAAAGCCGATATGGATGGTATACCATGGCTATGAAAGATTTTAAATTTGGTGTTTAGAACCAAAGCTTCAAAGAATGGCTAACTCGGACAAGGCGCAAGGTAGCCACCGAGATGTTAACTCTAACAATGCAGAAAAATAGCCATTAATAATGATGATTTCCAAGCTCGCATTGATGCAGCTGTTGGAAAGGCCATGGAAAAGGCCATAGAAAAGCTTAGGGAGTCGAGTGCTACTCGCTCCAGACCCTTATCGATTACCCCATCCTCAGCTCAAAAGGATAGCTCCGTTCACTCTTCAAATGCGAAGAGTGAACCAAAGAAATTAGAATTTGTGATAGGTCCCATTCTTTAAAAGACGGATGTACCTATAAATATTTCGTCTCCTACAAGCCCCGAGACTTTAATGGGGAGAAAGGAGCAGTAGAAGCCTTGAAATGGCTAGACGAAATGGAGACGATTGTGGACATCAGCGGCTGTGCTGATAAGGATGTGGTAAAATATGTATCACAATCCTTTAAGGGTGATACCCTAACATGGTGGAAGGCTATGATTCAATCAATAGGTAAGGTACACCTGTACAACTTGGGATGATCCAAGTTTGTTGATCTTGTAAAGGAAACTTATTGCCCACCCCATGAGGTGGAGAAAATAGAGACAAATTTCTTGTCTCTTACCATGAAAAACCTAGATTGTCGGAAGTATGTTTCCGATTTCAATTCCCTATTAGGTTAGTTTCCTATCTGATCACCCCTGAAACCAAACGCATTGCGCGTTTTATTAATGGGTTAGCACCTGAGATAAAGGGCATGGTAAAGGCTGCTCAGCCTAGTACCTATAGGTCCAATGTGGACCTATCAACTCTCCCTCACCTTAGATTTGGTGAGACAAAAGTCAGTCAAGTCTGAGACTGACGGGAAAAGGAAACGGAAGGATGATAACTCCCAGAAGCAAAAAGAAAGGAAATTTTTGGTTCAAGAAGAACCAGCACACGTCTAATGACAAACCTCTGTGCAAGAACTGTAACTACAGACATTGGGGAAATGTAGTGTTAATCCACAGACTAAACCCTGTGGTATCTGTAAGAAAAAAGGGCACAAGACCCTAGAATGCAATAACCTTAAGAATGTCGTCTGTTACGACTGTAATGAAAGGGGAAATATAAGTTTAACTACCCTAAGAATCCTAGAAACGATAATGCAAAGCCTAGAGAGGCTAAGAAAGGGAATGCTCGCGCTTTCCAAGATGAGTGCTAGAGAAGCTGTTAATGACAACAATGTCATAACAGGTACTTTCCTCATTAATAATACTTATGCAAGAGTTCTATTTGATCCGGGTGCAGATAAATCTTTTGTTGACCATAAGTTTAGTAAACTAATAAACTTACCCATAAGAACTCTAGATAAAACTTATAAGATAGAACTTGCTAAAGGAACCTTAGAAACAACGTCTTCTACTCTTGATGGATGTTTTATATTCATTAAGAATCATTCAATTCCTATTTCTCTTCTGCCAATGAAATTGGCGGGGCTCGATGTAGTCCTAAGCATGGATTGGTTATCTCATAACCAAGCCAGATTGCCTGTGATAAGAAACTCATCGAAATTAAAACCCCATCTGGTGTGTTGGTGCATATTAGTGACAACAGCTTAATGGTTTAATAATTTAGTCTTTGGATATTTTGTATTGGGCTTAGTATTTGTGTTTAGCTTGTTTCGAGTCGTAATGGGCTTGGAGAATGGCCTAGCCCAGTAGAAAGCCTAGTATGTAAACATGTAGTATATATACATGTTATGCATTAGGGTTTCAGGTTAGAAAAGTTGAGACAGAAAGGTTTGTGAGAAATCCACATAGAGTGGCTGAGAGATTTCTAGAGAGTCTTGAATTGGTTGTAAACACATGTGTTGGATAATCAATAGAAGACGGTTTGAAGGATATTGTTCATGTTCTTGTTCTTGTTTCTGTGAAATCTGATCTAGGGGATTCCGCACTCTAGATTAGTAGACGATTCTGTCAAGATCCATAAGGACTAGGGGACCTACAATTGTAGCATTCGGCTCTTGTTTTTGCTCAGTTCAGAATCGTTTCAGCAGAAAATGTTGGAATTTTGGACGTTTTTGGGGGCTGGTTCGAAGTTTTTGGCGGCTGTTCTAGGGTTTGCTGCTGTTTCGGATAAACACTAGGTATTTCTGATAGAAGACTTGCATTTCGGATCTAAAGTGAAGCATTTCGGATTGAAAGCTTGTATTTCAGACCAGAAAAGTTTGAATTTCGGATCAACAAAGTGCATTTCAGATTCAAGCAGTTCATTTCGGATTGCATTTCGGATTCTAGAAGTCCATCTCGGATCAGAACAGTCCATTTCAGATTGAATTTCGGATCAGAAGCAATTTCGGATTCCATTTCGGATTTCTTTGCAGATCAGAAGTTATTCCGGATTCCATCTCGGATTCAGAACCATTCTGGATTCCATCTCGATTCAGAACTATTCCAATTCCATCTCGGATCAGAGTAGTCTATTCGGATTTCCATTTCGGATTAGAACAGTGCATTCCGGATTTCATTTGGATCATTATTTCGGATCACCATTTCGGATTAGCAATTCGGATTACTGTAATGGATTGTCATTTCGGATTGTAAATCCGAGTTACTGTTCTGGATTTTACACTATTCCGAGTTAGGATTAAGAAAGTGGAAAGTTAACAAGCTGACGTAACTGGAGGTAAACGTTTTGGGATATGGAATTTGATCCATAAACATTCTTGACAAACCGACTGCACAGTTAGACTCGTGTGATTTTTAGGGCAAAAAGGCACGGAAATCCTAAAATCACTATCGGACAATATATATCATTGGATTCGTATCGTGGAGACGAGTCTAATGGTACAATTTGGTAATCACACTTTTCGGACAAATTTCTGAACGTTTTTAACGGTTTGGTTACGATAAGCTGCGGGTTAGATTTGGGATTTTGACACAGGTATACCAAAATCCATTTAAACTGTTAGCTGCGTGTTAAATATGGGCAAATTGAACAATCTAAGTGAGGGTGTTAAAAACTGGCCAAAGCTGATAAATGCTGAACAATATGTAGAATGGAAGAAGCAGTTTGAGGCATTAGTTCAAAGTGAAGATACTAAGATGTGGAATTATATGATTGATGGGTACATTGCTCCCACACGTCGAGTAAATGGGAGAATTATGGTTCTCTCATATGAGAAGATGGAAGATTCGAGAAACGTATATATGATGCTGAGAAGAAGGCTTTAGCAGCGATAAAGATGTCCTTGCCATTTGATATGAAGAACATTTGTAGTAGGTATGGATCGTCTAGAGAGCTGTGGGAAGCTTTAGAAAAACGTTGTCAGAGTGCTTCAAGACAAAGTACATGTGTGACTGAGACTGTAGCTGTGAAGATTGATGAAGGAGCTGCTAAGAAATAAGAGAAGAAGGAAGCTGAGAAGGAGAGAATGGAACTCAAGGATGCAAAAGCTACAGTGTGCATGGATGATACAGATGAGCTTACAAGCAGAGATACATGTACCATTTCAATCTGTTAGTCATACTTGTCATAATTGCATTGAACTACAGGGTACAGTTGACAAATTATCAGAGCAAAACAAAATTCTGTTAGTTGAATTAGAAAAACTGGAAGAGTCAAATGTTCTTTTGAGTAATATGGAGTCCAATTTTTTAAATACACTCAATTCAAATGAACAAGAAATCATCAGTTTAACCAGCAAAGTCAATGAACTTTTACAGATCATTGATTTGGCTCGTGAAACTGTGAAGGATAAGACTAACAAGCTTTCTGAAAAGTGCACAGAATTGGCTGGTGCACAGGCCAAAATTGTTGAACTTCATAGAAAGTTAGACAAATTTTGAGAATCCTCGTTAGTGAGGACTCAAATTCAGAAAAGTTTGAAAAGGAATAGTGATAAAACATGAGTGGGGTTTAGTAAAGCTCCATCTTCTGAGGATAAGGATTACTCCTTTTTACCAAATGAAGAAGAGCTAACAGATTTTGTGCCTACTACACCAGCTGTAGTGGATCGATAACTGTTGACATACCTGATAGTCCAGGTTCTTTGAAAGAATCTGTTAGGTCCAACAGTACACCTCATAAAGTGGATGAGGATACTAAAGACGAAACGGTCAAAACATTTAAAAAGGGATCTAACAGAAAAAATTTTTAAGAAGAGATCATGTTTTAAATGTCACAACAAAGGGCATGTGGCTAGTTGTTGTCCTTTTAAAAGGGTAAGAAAGCAGAGGCGAGGTTGAGGTTAAGGATTGAAATCAGGTTGGTTTAAATCAAAATGTTAAATCCAGTTTTCAGACAAATCAACCGAGATTTCAACCTAAACCTTCAACATCAAGAAGATTTGTTGGTTCAAGAAACTCTTCTCCTAAATCATGTCACCATAAGGGTCAAACAAATTCTTTTCAAAGTAACAATTTTGAATATAGGGGTTTTAGTAACTCGAATGTTCAACATATCCACAAATTTTTCAAAGATCAGATTATAATAATGGGAGAAGACGGTTTCGAGATAATAATTTTAAAGGTCGAAAAATCCAAGAGTTTATTGGAATTCTTGTGATCAAAGGTCTCGTGGAAATTATAAATCTTATTCAACAGCTAGGAAGACTTCCAAGACACTAGTACGGTGTGATGGATATTGGATGGATGCTCCAATGGTTGATGAATTTGGATGACCCAAGACCTTTAAGGCTTGGGTCCCCAAGTCTAACTAAGATGTTGAGTTGTGCAGGATGACCAAGAAGGACTGTTGATGTGTTCAACAGTGGCTATTCCTGTAAATCATCTGAGGTGAATAGTAGGTTACACATGGTAACGAATTATTTACTTATGTGATAGAAAATGTCTACTAAAAGTGAAAAACCTACTTGTCAGGTTAAAGTGGGAGTCTGTTTGTATTTAAATTTCCATTTTTAAAACCTTACTCCATAAAAACAAAAATTTATGGGGAGAAATTTCCCTAATTCAAAAAGAGTTTTAGTTAGGGCGTGTGTTTAGGGGGAGTAAGTTGACGAGTTTAAATTTTTCCATAAAAATAGTTGTGTAAATAATTTACTGCTTTTCAAA
The DNA here is from genome assembly GCA_947069175.1 of Scalesia atractyloides. Lineage (NCBI taxonomy): Eukaryota > Viridiplantae > Streptophyta > Magnoliopsida > Asterales > Asteraceae > Scalesia > Scalesia atractyloides. The sequence continues at coordinate 10,496,029 of CAMTDV010000029.1, forward strand.
AATCAAAAACAAAAAAAATAAAATAAAATAAATAGAAAATCAAAAATGAGTTTTTCACTGTGTAAAAAGAAGAAATGATAGTACATCAGCAAGTTAGACTGTCACATTGAAATTAAAGTAAATTGCTTGAGTATGATAGCGTTTCATCATATGATGTACCAGTAGGCAAAAAGCATGAAATAATCAACTTACCTTGGTGATACAAAATATAATAAATTGTGTATGAGTGGGTAACATATCAGTGGCGTATGGTTTTATAACCTTAAATCTTGCGTTGATAGATTGCCAAAATCTGAGGTTTTAGGTCTCTATATCGTTATTTCATACGGGGTATCAAGGTTGTCCTTCTGCTGCATCCAGATATATGCTGACCTAGGCACAACCTAAATATCTTAAAAGAGCTAAAATACCAAATCCCAAATATTGAAGAAGCTCTCCTAGAGAGTCATTTAAAAGTGAAAATTGCATTAATCGTACCAAAATTTGGTATTTGTCCTAGCCCTCGTTGGATATTGGTCTCTTTGATGTACGGAAGTACTGAACTGATCACGATTATCTGACGTTATAATTCAAAAGGAGATTTTCGGTATATTCACCTACTACGATGAATTTTTGTGCATACCTTGATCGCGGGGGTATGTCCTGAAGTGGGACACAATAGTATATCAGTCATAAATTATCTAAGCATATCACAAGGTAATGGTACTTGAAAGGTTCATGTATTTTTTAAGTGGATAAACAATACTGGTAATTGTCTTGAACTGTTATTCATGAATATGGCATATAAAATAATCAGATAGTGTGAAAACGGTTCGATAGTGCTGATATGATCTTCGTAACGGTAATTCTCACAAAAATAGAGTGTTTATTTTCTTGTTAGTTATGTGTTTTCAGAAAATATAAAAATACAAAAAGATTTGTTTTTAAAGTATCCCAGTTTAAACTGATAAGTTGTTTATTTTTGCATGATAAGATAAAATATTGGTTTATCTTTAATGTGGAAAAGAGCTAATGGTTTTTCAAGTTACTTGCTTGTGTTTCTAAACAGATTGATGCAGTTATCAAAATGAAGTGCAGAATTCAAGTAAAGTACATTTTAAGAATGGAGTGAAGAATGTTTGAAGATGCATGGTAGGATCCTTCTACTATATTGCAAAGGGAGATATAGATGAATCTGGAGATAAGAGCTTAACCAGAGAATGCTAGCTTGCTAATCTACAATGAATGAATTTTTGGTGATTGGAAGCATCAGCTTAGGGGGAGTCTGTTAATGTAAGAATCCTTGTGGAGCTGAAGTTATTCAAGGCCAAAAGATCACAAGATGTTTGAAGACAAAGTTACACTATGAAGCTATTGTCAAGGGGGAGTCTGTTGGTGCATATTAGTGACAACAGCTTAATAATTTAATAGTTTAGTCTTTGGATATTTTGTATTGGGCTTAGTATTTGTGTTTAAGCTCGTTTAGAGTTGTAATGGGCTTGGAGAATGGCCTAGCCCATTATAAAGCCTAGTATGCAGACATGTAGTATATATACATTTGTGCATTAGGGTTTTAGTCAGTTGATCAGAGAAGGTTGGAAGAAATCTACAGAGAGTGGCTGAGAGATTTCTAGAGAGTCTTGAATTGATTGTAAACCATTGTGTTGGATAATCAATAGTAGACTGTTTAAAAGGAATTGTGTTCATGTTCTTGTGTTTTCTGTGAAATCTGATCAGGGGATTCCGCACTCTAGATTAGATAGACGATTCTGTCAAGATCCATAAGGACTAGGGGACCTACATGGTGAAATGCTCACCATCATTGGAGATTCACACTATGGATTGACAGATAAAGTGTCGTTATTTAAGGCATTCAAGTGTCTAGGGAAAGGTTGTGTCATTTACATGGCACAAGTAACTATTAACGAGCTAAAGCCAATATGAAGACCTTTCAGTTATCTCAGAATATTCCGATTTTTTTCCCGAAGAATTACCAGGTCTACCTCCAGATAGACAAGTGGAGTTTAGGATTGACATCCTACCAAGAGCAGCACCTGTTGCTAGAGCTCCGTATAGGCTAGCTCTGACGGAAATGAAGGACTTGAGGACGCAATTAGATGAACTTTTAGAGAAAGGCTTTATACATCCTAGTTCCTCGCCTTGGGGAGCTCCATTTCTCTTTGTTAAGTAGAAAGACGGTTCAATGCGGATGTGCATTGATTACCGTGAGTTGAGCAAGTTAACGATCAAGAATCGATATCCTCTGCCCAGGATCAATGATTTATTCGATCAACCTCAAGGGGCTAGCTATTCTCTAAGATTGATTTAAGATCAGGATATCATTAGCTGAAGGTTAGGAATGAGGATGTTCCTAAGACCGCCTTCAGGACCCGTTATGGTCACTATGAGTTTTTGTGATGCCTTTTGGGCTCACAAATGCACCTGCAGCATTCATGGTTCTCATGAATAGGATTTGCAAACCATACTTAGATAAGCTAATCACAAGAAACATCTTTGGTGCATTTAGAATTACTAAAACGAGAGAAGCTTTATGTAAAATTTTCTAAGTGTGAATTTTGGCTTAGAGAAGTCCAATTTCTTGGACATATTGTAAGTGAGCGTGATATCCAAGTGGACCCGCCAAAATAGAAGCCATAATGAATTGGGAAGTACCCAAAACTCCATCGGAGATTCTTAGCTTCTTAGGATTGGCTGCTTATTATAGGAAGTTCATTGAGAACTTTTCGAGGATAGCCACTCCTTTAACTACCTTGACCCGTAATCATGTCAAGTTTGACTGTGTCCAAAACAACAAGAATCTTTTGAGATTCTAAAACACAAGTTGAGCAATGCTCCTGTGTTATCTCTACCTGAGGGTATTGAAGATTTTATCGTTTACTGTGATACCTCACACACTGGCATGGGTTGTGTGCTAATGCGAAAGGCAAAGTGATTGCTTATGCATCATGACAATTAAAGGTGCATGAAAGGAATTAAACCACCCATAATTTGGAATTGGGTTCCTTTATATTTGCACTTAAGTTATGAGACAATACTTATATGGCACAAAGTGTATTATATACACTGACCATAAGAGTCCCCAACATATGTTCAATCAGAAGGAATTGAACATGCGACAGCGCGTTGGATGGAAACGCTTAATCATTATAGTCTATTAAAGACCAATAAGGACTAAAGGCGTCAACATGCTCAAGCTGCCTCTGAGTGACGGTCAGATGTCAACATGCATAAATAACAGCCTCTGAGTGACTGATATGTCAACATGCTTAAATAATTGGCCTCTGAGTGACTGATATGTCAACATGCCCAGCCTCTGAGTGACATTGGTGTCAACATGCTTATAATAAGCCTCTGTGTGATCCTTTACGAAGTCCTAACTCTCATATGAGCCACTAGTTGGACGAGAGGAATTAATTCTAAGAATACGTCAATGTTGGACGATGAGGGATTATGTAATACCTCGTAGAATTCATGTTCGGTAATATTACCAACACATGTAATACCCTCGAATCATACTCAAGAGCTAGCCACTCAAACATGTTTAAAAATCTCAAAAACTCATAAAACTAACCGTAACCTACGGTTGAGAACCGTAGCCTACGTTTGGACTTGCTGTTTTGATTTTATATTGACCGTAAGCTACGGTCTAGTGACCGTAGCCTACGACGGCTTCTAACTTCGTTATTCTCATATTTCTTATGTTACTAAGTCACCTTTAGACCCGAACGTCTCTGGTTGAGAGAATATATTTTTATTTACCATCCTTGAGCATTCCGCTCTTTACCAAACCTTTAACTTTACTAGTTTGGTAAATTTAACCTATGAAACCATAAGTATTCGTATCTTCATGTTTAAGCTAGTAAACACTTTTAAGTCGTAAAGACACCTAGTTTGACACCCAATTAACGTTCAGTTATTCGTACCCTTCTTCAATGCATCTCGTGTTGATCGAAAAGAACTAATTATATCATTATGTCATTGGATATAAGTCAATGGACAATTCATGACAATCCATAAAACTATTTTTGAGGGACTAATTATGTCAAAACCCAAATTAATGTCAATCTTTGACTAAAATGCCCTTTTTACGTAAAACAAGGTTTTAATCAATAATGAACTTGCAAATGAATTGCCTACTGATATGTTAATGTAATTAACATATTATGATGTTAATATTCTCATCATAAACTGCTTTTAGTATAATATTGTAAACTATACTTTTTAAAAGACCAAAATGCCTTTCGATACATAGATTGGTCTTAAACCATAAACCACACTTATGTATGACTTCTTACTGATAATATATCATAAATTAAGTATTTTTCCTAAATGTTTATGATCATAACATCAGAATACATGCAAGTTCCTTTTATACGACACAAAAAGGTCAAAACGCCTAATAAGGCGTAGTTTCGTTTTAAAACCTTAACGGGCATATAAGTTGATATCCTACTGACATTACAACTTATTTAAAGTATAATGGCATATAGAACTTGTCCATGACTTATCCGGTTACCCGATATCGCTGATATGCGTACGGTTAAGTAAATGTAACTAGTTTACGGAAATTAACCGAAACGGGTCTAACCTTGTCATTTAAGTTTCAAAATCCAGAATGTTTAAAGTTTACCCATATTATACAAGTCAAGGTACTTGTCGGGTTTAAACTACATTCTATCCAATTATCGTTTGATCATGCGTTATACGTTTTAATCCTGTACACTACTCAGTCTAAGTCTATGACTTAAATAAGTTCGTTAGTTTTTAATTGGTTAGTTTATGCCATAATCCAGACTAGAGACTTGCCGGTAAATGCTATCTGCACTTAGTGGTTTTGTGTGCAGCTGAGTTATTAAAATTAAACAAAGATTAGCTCAGGTAAATACTCTCGACTTATTTTCCTATATGGGCTTGGGTTACGGTAAATTATTACCGCTTGGTCCGAAATGGGATCAATCGAATGCCCGTTTGTGGCTAGTAAAATCCGCATATTATGTTTTAATCAGTTTTGTTTGATAACTTAAACATCGAGGGTTAACTACCTGTCCTGGATATCCTCAGCTCATTACATTAGATAATGGCCACGACCTTAGCGCGAGTGTAGGCATACACCCGGTAAGACGCTCAATATGCAGACTCACAAAGTTAGGGGAAATGGCTCCTTCGTGAGTCCAAAGTGGTGTGTACGTTCATCATGTCTCGGTCTCTGTACTGGGCCCTGTATGTATGGACAAACATGTGAATCTGTTAACAAGGTTGCAAGGCCAACTTTCCCAAGTTATAAAAGATTTTATGCCAATGTGCACTTAAAACATTTTTGAAATATTTTCAAAATGAGTCAGTTGGGTGTATTTACCAGCGAAAGCTGATGTATTTTCAAAAGACTAAGTTTGCAGGTACAATACAAAATAGGCTGGAAGTGCTCGGTAGTGATAAGATGATCTTGCGAAATCCTAGATCTGCCCAAAGTCTGTTATACAGTTTTGTACAATTTTTTATCCGCCTGTGGATCCTTCGTTACAAGCCGTCTGTATACTATATTGTACTTTGAACATTTCGGTTTGTAATAGTAATTTAAATCTAAGACTTCCGCTGTGCTGTGTTTAATTGACTATGATGATATCAACTTATGTCACGATATTCCCCACCCGGGCCACCGGTGTTTGGTTGGAAATTCGGTGTGTGACAGTCCACTGTGCTGCACCTAGGGATTCTTTATTATTCAGGATCTCAAGGAATTATAAGTACAATAATATCAATATATAGAGACTAATCAAGGGTTAGAAAATCTAAATGTTAGGTGATACGTGGTAGACCGTCCGGTTTTACACGAATCTAAGTTTGTGTTTTTACACGAATTTAAGTTCCAAATAATCCAAATTGATGTGGTTTGTGTTTTGCTGTCTAACAAAGTTTAAGGAGTAATTCTGGAGCTTAACGGTACATCAGGATGAGGCAAGAACCCATCGGTCACGAGAAACAAGTGAATAAATTGGATAACTGTGTCGGTGACTTGGCCTTTGGCCGTCGTTGACGCCATCTGAGTCAACAGGGACCTGTGTAGACAGCTGAAATGGCCATAAATCATATAGGTTCGTCACCGACGCTAGCTTCCTTTGTCGCCGACGCAGCGACAAAAAAATTCGCAACCTAGGTCTTGGTTTGACTTGTTGACCGGGGTTTGAAGGCATAGATGTTAAGTCTGAGTATACAGGGCTTGTGATTAACCAATAATAAGTGCAAACAATTTTGTATTGTGTAATTAAAGAAATAATCACAAGCAAGAAATCATCAACATCTGTTTTCAATGATAATCAAATGATTACAAAAGGTTTTACAGAAGATTGACTCTACAAACTTCCACTCAGCCTAATCACTAACAATTTTGTTCGTACAAAAGAAAAGGTGATGTATAGTGATAACTAGATCTCTAATAGGTGAGATCTTTTATACCAAGTATGAAAGCTCTGTTTGTGATTGGCTGACATCACCTTCATAATGACATCTAACAATACTAACAGAAAAGATTCCAAAGATGTTGTAAACATCTGTGGGAATCAAACTTTTGATCTAACTATGCTAAGCACTATTAGTTAAGCTAATACTGTTACATTGGGAAACAATTGTTAAGCTATCCTCTATTGCTTTGTTCCAAACATTTGTTTAGCCAGACAGATGTTTGGTCTTCTTCATCAGACCTTTCCTTGAACAGACTTTAGGACTTGAATAGACCTTATTTCTTCATGAACAATAGTTCCAAGGCTTCAAACATATGTTAGCTGGTCTTCTACAGATTCTCTGATTTAATTGTATAAGATTCACTATCTTTGAGAGGAATCTGGTTCAACTTCTATTATTTCTTGATCACTTGATCATGTTTTGACTTTTGAATATAATCTGTTCTTTTGTAGGTCCAACAATATATTATTATTTTTACGAGGATTGAAGGGTTACACCTTTTTTTGAATCTTGAAACATAAAACATCATCAGACTTCGCCCTCAATCGTCATCATTCAAAGGAGGAATCATTTATCATTAACACCACCACTCATCAACATCGATCCATCACCATCGTTCATAAGAATCATTACTCCAATATACTTGGAATACCTTATCACATCCATAACCATTCTCCAATCATTATTTTGAAGATCAAGATCCAAGACCTAATGGCCCATTCTCCGCATTCATCATCAGGTGTTCAAGTCTCGCACCATGAGGAGCTAGTCTCCTAGGGTTTCACCTCGATGCAGATTTTGTAAGAATTCTAGGGTTTTGACATTTGTCTTATGAATTGAATTATGACTAATTACATTGAATATTTAAAGTATATGTTAATTGTATTGCATTTGTTTTGAATTCACAAATTGTTGAATGAGTTAGGAAATTTAACTTTGTGAAATGAAACCACACAATTGTGCTTTCGCATTGACTATGGTTTACATGTTCTTGGTAACGACGTGCATCATTTTCCGTTCGTTGTAACGTTGATAGCTATCAGCACCTAAGCTCGTAACACTAAATCCGTTAATAACCAAATTGATTAAATCAAGTTTAAAGACGTGTAGGAATCCTAGGTCTTGCAATTTTGAACCGGGTGTAAACCTTGTTTTATATTATTGTTTTCAATCAAGTGTGCTAAGTTTTCATAATCGTACTTAAACAACATGTAGGATCTGAGTTTGTAATACTTGTTATTTTAAGCAATCAAAGAACAAACATTTTATAAATTGTAATGCAAGTAATACAAACACACAAGCAGGAAATTATATCAAGACTGTTTTTCTTTTGAAATCCAATGATTATACAAACTCCCCCCAGCCTCATCACACACTTAGTTGTTCATACAAATGGAATGAATGTGATAATTAGATATCTAACAAGTGAGATCCATTTATACAAGTACGAAAGCTCTGTTTGTAATTAGCTAACGTCACCCTAATAATGATATCTAACATTCCTAATAGAAAAGATTCAACAGATGTTAGCAAACATTGTGGAGATCTAACATCTGTTCTATTACATGAAAGTTTGTTCTAAGCTAAGTACTGTCATATTGAAAAAACCTCTATTATTCAAACTACTGTTGGCTTGTTACAAACATTTGTTTAGCCACAATAGATGTTTAGCCTTGATGATTAGTGTTTTGCTTCAACAGAGTTTTGGCCTTGAACTGTGGTTTCTTCTTCTTCAACAGTGGTTCCAAGGCTTCAAACATATCTTTGGATGTCTTCAAACAGATGCTCTGATTAGTGTTCCAGGTTCACTATCTTTGGGAGGAGAATGCTTCATATACTGTTTATTTCTTGATCAAGATGTCATGTTTTGGTTTTTTAATATCATTTGTTATTTTGTAGGTTCAACACAACCATTTTTTAGTGATAGTATATTGTTGGTTCAAGTCGACCTCTTTTCAAATCAACCAAACAAACTAATAATTACATAGCAAGCTTCATAAAGCATTCTAAACCAATAATCAACTGAATCCTGACACGAACCATAAACTTTTCATGGTTCGACATCGACTGCCATTACTATTTGTTTGGTGTAATTAGGATTTATAAATATTATCTTTTACTAGACCACGACACTCCGATCAAATTTTAGCGTCTTTGTCAAGGACTACTAAATTAAAACTCCAATTTAACTGCCAAATAAAGACGTGTGGGCCAACCACAAGGCTAGGGTCGGCCGCCCTCCCTTGATCGGGCCTTCACACCAAATCGTGCTACAAAAAGCTCGGTACATCAGAAAATTAGGTTCTCACACCTTTTGCAACTTGCAAGGAAGCAAAAAGTTCTAATGTGTCTTCATATATATAATCATTATCCGTTGTCAATCTCTCTACACTTTAGTCATCGTCTTCTTCTACCTGAAATTTGATTATAGACTTTACATTTGAACATGAAAAGATCTTATAAACATCCACACTTTAGTCATCATCTTCTTGGTGTTGTGCACACTTTGAAATGTAGTGCTTTGGAAAGTCAGTTGCTGATTGTTGTTATTTTGTTTACGTGCTTATGAACACTGCTTAGCAAAAAGACCAAAATTTTTACAATTATAACATCGAACTTTGCTTTTGTCAAATCCTAAGAGAGTTCTTAGTCCTCCACTTAAAGTTTTTCTTCCTATTTTCAGAAGGAAAGGCCTCACCCTTTGGACAATCATAGCCATATTCCACTTTATGTCCATAACCACTAGCTAATCGGGATCCACCTGAGAATCTTCATCAGCAGTCATGTTCATATCTCCAAGTTTTCCACAAATCAACCCTTCATATAATTAAACAAACGCTTCAAACAGAGCCACATATTTTTCAACAACTCTAATTTATATGGTCTTTGAAGCATCTTTCATGTTGTTTGAGCTTGGAGTATTGTTTACATTTTGATTAGAAGACCAAATAAAAGCACTCGTACCATTCACCCTGACATACCACTCTCTACCACATTCTGCATCAGTCATTGTTCGCCTGGATAAACTGCGGTCGTTGGTGTCCCATACACAGCTGAGGGTGGTATACAACCAAATAGCATGCTTGGGTTTGTAGTTGAGAAGCTGAATCAAATGCATTTAAACATTTCTTCTTTACAACAAGCTCTTGTGCTTGTAGCTTTCCGAATAAAACATTAACTATTAACATGCCAAAATTATCTCTATTTTCCTTAATCACATCAATGTAATTGCTCCATTCTATTGGTACCGAATTGAGAAGATTTTCCTTGATTTCTTCCAGAATTGGCTCACATTTGTAATCCTCCATAGAACTTAACAGATGACTAAACCTTGACACAAGCTGTTCTAAGGTTTGACCTTTATTATGCATGAACGCATTAAACTCTTTTTCAAGAAGCTATGTCTTACTTCTCTTCAACTTGTCATTATCCTCACACCTCTCTTGTAACACAAGATACAGACTTCTTGACGTGTAATACTGATTAAACTAATGAAGATGTCACCTGTTAACGTGGTCATTAATGTTGCATATGCTTTCTTCTCTCTGTCATAAGTTATCTTCTGTTCACCAAAAGTAGTGACACTAGTAACTCTCTTCCTCCAAAACCATTGAAACTAGTTTCATATATTGGATTATAACCTTCAAGCAACAGAATTGTAAAGTTGGTATCCAAAATGTTAGTGTGGGAAAGAAACTATTTCTTCCAAGTTGAACAATTCCATTTTAAGCAATTTTGGAGCCAAACTATTCATTCCAATATCATTATCATAGTTTATCCGTGCCTGAACACTATTATGTCCGGCCATATACGCTTCGTACATACCCTACTTCTTGATTTGATGAAAGATGATGAGATTATTTAACTGAACATTGAGATCCTTTGACTAAAAGTGAGATCGTTTAACTGACAATGAGATTGCTTGGCAGAACAAATGAGATCGTTTGACAAATAAGTGAGATCGTTTAACTGAAAACTGAGATCATTTGACCGAACTAGTGATATCGTTTGGCTGACAAGTGAGATTGTTTAACTGGACTGGTGAGATCTTTTGAACACAAACTGAGATGACGCCGTTTAAAATCAAACAAAATAATGAGACCGTTTACAAGATCGTTTGGCTGAGTTGAATTGGTCAACATAACTAGATCATTTGAGAATAATAACTGAGATCATTTGCGAGATCGCTTAGATAATGACTGAGATCACTAACATATGACTGAGATTGCTAAAACAGAAAATGATGTTGTCGAATGAACGAGATTGTTTGCAGAACAATGTGAGATCGCTAAATCAAAAAGATGGAGATCACTAGAATCATGCAAATGATATCACATAAAACATCCTAAGATTGCTAAATCATACAAAAACACGAGATCGCTAGAGAAACCTGATATAGCTAGATTGAAACCAAACGTAATCACACATTTTCCAAAAAAAAATTATGAGATCGCTAAACCAAAATTCTTTTCAGGTTTGATATTGCAAGTTTAAAATAAATAAAATCACACAAAACTCTGATATCACCACACCAAAACCTGAGATCACTAAATTGAACCTAAACAAACACTAAGATCGCTAACTCATATGAAGAATAGTACGAAGATCAAGATTTTCATTCGGACCAGAAAACACCAACTATTCACTCAAATTCTCACTAATTTTAGTCAAATTTGATATGGAATGATCCTAGAAAGCTCTAGTACACGAATTTAAACATCCTAAACCAATTATTGTCACAAAACACCAATAATTTGCTAAAAAAAACCTAACATACAGTGTTAAAACCCATTTTGAACAATTTCCACCAGATTTCACACAAACATTGCATCAAATCACTTGTGACTGATTGAAACACATAGTATAATTTTTCTCAAGGCTCTGGTACCACTTGTAGGATAGGATTTAGATCATTTTCTTCACAAACGCGATGAACACGACAAATTCAACCAATTCGGATCAATTAGTGTGTAGAATCCACTAATCGATCTATCAAACGTAAACACGGTGATCTCATTTACACTGGTTTGTATGCAATTAGCACGAGCAAGTTTAATTACTAGAGGAATTGAGATCTAGGGTTTAGGGGTTCAAGAGAGAAAATATGCGGAGTGTGTGTGAATTGTGATGGAAAGGTTATGACAAAATGCAATTGAGCCTCCTTTTATAGTAGGTCTCGTTTGCTAACCCCCAAACCCCATTAAACATGCTAACTGTGTAATAATCAACTCTATACAAATCACATCTTGATACAAATAAGATTGAATACGTGTAAAACGGAGATCTTCAAGTTGTTGACACTAATTATGCACATACACTAATAGGCTTTAATCACTATTAGGGCCCTATTTACAATTTGGAGCCTAAATATTAATTACAAGGTAAATAGATTAGTTACAAATGATAAACATCTATCTAACTGTCACAAACGTGCATCTACAATACATATAATGATAAAAGAATTTGGCTAATCGGATGGTCAATAAAACGCTTTAGACCATTTTGGTTACCACTATCAAATTTCTAGTATTTCACAAGACACAATTATATTGAAAATAAAGTTCTAAACAACCCATGAATACAAGTGAAGTCAATAGTGTGCAAGTTATGTATGCCCCACTTACTACAAAATCTCTCTCATTCACATCAATAGTCACATCAGATTTCACTACTTTTATAGTTAGATTATGGTAGGGTCATTATTGGATTCCAATTTAAAACTTATACAATACTTTTTCACTTGTTGGATGATGATATCTATATTCAGTGCATATGTGTTTCGTATATTTATAGAGCTATGACTTATATAATATAAATTGTTCAAGTCGTGTGACACACAGGTACATAACCTACTTACTTATAAGCAAGAGTACGGGTACATGACCTAGTTACTTATAAGGAAGAATACAAGCACCTGTTTTTTAGTTAAATGCAAAACTGGATATGTTATACACACGCTTAATCGTTTAACTATGCAAGACATATATTGATTAAATGATTAAACTTTAGATACATACTATGCAAAACCACACAAAATATACAATCCTTAGCTATGCTAACTACATGAACTAACACAATTTGGTAAATAAATACATCCCATATTCCAATATAATTCAACAAATCAATAACATAAGAGTGAAAAAAAATACGCGAATATTATTAAGAGATGTCTAAACACATATTATTCAGTCATAGTTTCAACAACTAAGTGAAAAAGATGAGATGATTAGTTGTTATGGCTATGATTATATATGCAAGTTTGATGTAGAAACACATCACACATTATCCAAAATGATACAAGATAAAAAAAATGATTGCTCCAAACTCTAATGGTTGTGTGCCTTTCCAAAAACTTCGCATACTAATCGAACGTTGTAACCCAACTTTTATGTCATGTATGCGAAATCTCTATAACTTTTTGCATGAGAGTTAGCCTTTGGGAAAGATATGTTTTCACATCTATATATGCGAAAACTATTAATATGCAAAATCTACAAATCAAAGGTTCTATGTGAAAAAAGCACGAGCTAGAACCACTTTATTGAAACCCTAATCCACGAAAAATAGCAACTAAGTGATGCAATCCTGTAAACACATTAAGTTTTGAAATTCACTATCCAAATTACCTTGAAATACATTATGAACATGTTTAATGCATAACCATTTGTGAAACACAAACTTTATTGTGTTTTCCTTATATTTGAATCAGTGAAACGAGGCGAGCTAGAACAACTTCAAATGTTTTTTTTTTTTTGCTTTCAGATAACTTGTTATACACTAGGAGATCCTAAAACCTTACCACCGAGCTTTCCCGCTTGCAAAACCAAGAGGACTTGAGGCAATTCGAGCTTTTGAATGAGGCTCACTCTCTCTCTCTAGCTCTTTCTCACTCTAACTCAAAATGGGAATATTTACAAATGATATTATGAGGAGGCAATGGCAGTCTTTTACCTTGTTAGGGTTTCAACCAAAGTTACCGATATACACTTTAAGGGTTTTTAAAAATCTATGCACAATGGGCCTTTTCTTTTACATGTCCAAAGCTATACTATGCAAAATGCTATATTATTTATGCGAAATACTATGTTGCGAAATACTCAGTTTTCACGAGATTCAAGGGATACGAAAAGTTACCTTTCCATCTTCATTGAAACCCTAATCCATTGAAAATGGTAACTAATTGATGCAATCCTATAAACATGTCCAGTGTTGAACTTTACCTCCTAATTACCTTAAAATACATTATGAACATGATTTAATTCATAACCCTTTGTGAAACATGAACTCTGTTTTGTTTTCCTTACATTTGAATCGTTGAAACAAGCACGAGCTAGAACAACTTCAAATCCTTCTTTGTGGCTTCCCCAACTTGCTAAACACTAGTAGATTGTAAAGCTTATCACTCGAGCTTTCCTGCGTGCGAAACCTAGAGGACTCAAGAAAAATCGAGCTTGAGTTGAAGCTTTCTCTCTCTCTTGCTCTTCTCACTCTAAGTAAAAATATGAAAATTTGCAAATAATTCTATGAGGAGGCAATGGCACTCTTTTCCCTTGTTAGTGTTTCGACCAAAGTTACCGATATGCCCTTTAACAGCTTTTATAAATCCATGTACAATAGGTCTTTTCTATTACATGTCTAATAATAATACCAAACCTGATTTTTACAACTTTTAGTGTGTTACAAACTTACAATAAATCCAAAATACACATCATTTCACACAACCAAAGATGTCTACTAAAGGTATAAGAAAGCAAAGTCACTAACAAAAATAAAAAGAGCCATATCATCTTATCTTCTAACTTTCATTCTTTTAATGTTAACATGATGCACACTCTCGCTCTCAAGATGTTAAATATCTAGTCAAATGTCCAAAAAGATAAACCACTTGAGAAGAAAACTAATATAACAAAAACAATTTATCATTCAAAATGAGGAAATAAAACAGAAAATATACCAACTGAAAATCAAATCCAAATGAGTAAATGAAGCACCCTAAAAATACTAAATTATATAAATAATCGAGGACATTTAACCTAGTTAACGGAAAACCCTTTTAAAGGAGGATGGACTTGTAACGTCCCCAAATATAACAAATATTTAATAATATTTAGCTAGATGGTAAACTTTATGCACATGATTATTATTACAAATTTAACTTGGTTAGTTACTTGTTGATAACCAATAAAGTATTTGAGTAATGCTTTTGTATAATAAACAAAACATAGATGACCGAATTGAACACTTGGTAAACTAGTAGTTATAAATAGAAATTAAAACACAAAAACACACCCAAAGGTGTGTTTTGATCGACCAGACAAAGAACAAGAAGAGGGAAGAACCCTAATATCATCAATCCCTCAAATCAAAAAGAAATTGGGACTGAAATCTTTGCATGAGCATAGATTAACGATTATTTAGGCTAAGGAAATCATATCATAAGGTATGTCTAATTTGATCCTTGGTGATATTATGAAACTACCTGAGCACCACAAATTCTATGTCGAGTATAATTGTGAATGTTATGATGGAATCTGAGGTGAATATGGGTCTAGGAACAAACTTTTGATGAAAAATCAATGATCAAATGCTATAAAATGAGTGTTCGGATGATTAACAATGTTTATGCTAAATGGGTTCTATGAATATGATGAACACATGAATTATAGTGGTGAAATTTGTAGTATTTAATGTTAATATGTTAGAATATAGATATAAATTGCACATTCTAGTTGTAGAGACTTGAAAGTATGCTAATTCATGGTTGATAGCTAAATCATAGACTTGATAAGAGTAGTATAAAAATCTTGCCCACAAGGTGCTCGATGTAATGCCTAAATGATTATAGGTTATTGAAAAACATGAAAGAATCGTATAAATGAGACTTTGACAAGTTACATGTTATATATTATACTATGAATTCTAAACCATAAATCGGGCTGAACCTTATAGGCAAGTCGGGTGAAACATCAAGTGACAAAGCCGGGATGGATACGCGTTTGAAGGGAAAGCTCTAAGGTGCGTGGCTATAAGTTTTTTGTAGGAATTCATTAATATATTTGTATTTAATATATGTTGATGAATTAACTAATATTCGTGAAATTCGGTTCATTTAAAAGTGATGGATTTCGCAAGAGTGAATCAAATGGATGAATAGTGAAGAACGACGTGTTTGGTAGTTCATAAGTGATGGATTTCACATGAATAACCAAACGGGTTAAAATAATGGATAACATTAGATTTGGTTAGTTCATTAGTGAAGAATTCACATGAACAAATCAAAGATTATGCGTATGCGTAAACCGGGTAACAGGAACGCATATTACATATAATAAATTAATGGAATGAGTGGTAATAAGTTTTTTATTTGATTAAAAAAACCAAACGGGTCAAAATGAATGATAAACAAAGGTTTGGTTAAATAAAAGCGATGGACTTCGCTAAGATAACTAAAAGATAACCAAACGGGTCAAATTGAATGATAAACAAATGTTTGGTTAAATAAAAGCGACGGAATTCGCTAAGATAACCAAACGGGTCAAAATGAATGATAAACAAAGGTTTGGTTAACTAAAAGCGATGGACTTCGCTAAGATAACCAAACGGGTCATAATGAATGATAAACAAATGTTTGGTTAAATAAAAGCGATAGACTTCGCTAAGATAACCAAACGGGTCAAATTGAATGATAAACAAAGGTTTGGTTAAATAAAAGCGATGGACTTCGCTAAGATAACCAAACGAGGCAAAATGAATGATAAACAAAGGTTTGGTTAAATAAAAGCGATGGACTTCGCTAAGATAACCAAACTGGTCAAAATGAATGATAAACAAAGGTTTGATTAAATAAAGGAGATGGACTTCGCTAATCAAACGGGTCAATAGAGTTTTAGTGCATACCGTAATGGATGCGAAAATGATTGTTTTATTTTAAATGCGGATAAAGGGTAAAATCAAAAAATGTGAGTAAAACCGTGTAACGGATGAGCAAATCATAAGTAGTCACCCCGAAATATGTTTATATAAATAATACTTTGAAAGGATTTACAAAGTATATCAGGTTCGTTTGCTCAAAAAAGAGCAAACGGGTCAACACTATGAGAATTACAAAACTGAAACCTTGTAACGTAATTCTTCATAATAAAGCCACCATAATAATGAAAACAAGAAATAATATATTACGGACGAATCTCTGTAAATTTCGAGTCATAATTCGATGTATGAAACTTGAAACGGGTCGAACGGACAATCTAATTACACAGCAGCTAATTTGTTGCAGCAGGTGGCGTCGCTGACGCAACAACAATGTCCGACCACTTAATCTACTGTCTACGGTAGTTTAGACCCGACGCCATTAATAACACGGCGTCGCCGACGCCATTCCGGCGATATTAGAAAAAATAAAAATATATATTAAACTTTATACTTAATTTCTAAAATTTTTTTATGATATATATGTTCATTAAGTATGTCACTAACAAGTATTTTTTTGAAAATCTTAGTGAAAAAGGTATCGTTATCCCTTGTTGTGGAACATGATTAAGTCACAACGAAGAACCGAACATCCTTTAAGTTCAAGCTTTTATTTTCTTTTGTCTATCTTAATTATAGACTACTAGTTGAAATGTTCGATATATTTTGTGTATCTAATGATATTTTAAAAAAAAGAGTTTGTGGTGTAATATAATATTCAAATTTATTCTCATGAAGTCTAATTTTATATATTTTAGTATAGAATAAGTATGGATGTTTCAAGTAAATTTTGCTTTAAACAAAGATATACTTTTTTAATACAGTATAATAGAATTAGTATTTTTTTAATTTACTTCAAAAGTATGATTTGTTTATTATTATTTAGACAGGGAATCAAAACAAAACAAAAAATGTTAGGTGACTTTAAAAAATTGATACGGAACTAGTACGGATAGTACAACTACCGATCTTCATGGGTTAAATTGGATGTAGGTAGGGCGTAGGGAACAAGGGTACTGCCAAGTTATGATTGTCCAGGCTGAGTCACATGCATGTGTCACCTCACATGCTTTGCTGTCCACTCTCAAATAATTCTTCCATATTTTCCTATATTATTTTGTGAAATTCTAATACACGTCTTCCAAACAGAAGGCGGTGTTTGAGTGCCTAAAAGGTTCAATGCTAGGAATTTTTGATCGTTATACTAATTGGGGGTTGGGACAATATATGTCTGCAGTAGAATATAGAGCCATTCTCAAATACCGGTTGATGATCCCTATGTACCCGGAAGATGAAACTTGCCCGATATGTCGTAAAGCTTGTATGGATAAATACGGGAGCATGCAGTTCACTGTAAAGAGCTCACTAAGTTCAAATATCGGCATGACTGGGTGCGTGATGCTTTGTGGGACATCTTAAGAAGAGCTGGGATTTCGGCTAACGAAAGAGGCCTCTGTGAATTTTCTCACGGACCCTATGGAAGGGAGATCTACTCTGTGCCAGCGGATCTGCTCGTCTTTGGCTGGGCTGGGGGGAAACATGCTTGTGTAGACCTCACGGGGGTTTCCCCTTTGGTTGGTTTAAGGGAAAACGGGTTTGTAGTTGGACAAGCGGCAAGAAAGGCAGAATCAAAGAAAGTGGATAAGCACGCTAAAGCTTGCGCAAAGAACCAGCATGTCTTTGTCCCTTGTGCCTTTGATACTTTTGCCTCCCTAGCGCCAGAAGCTATCCACTTCTTGACGAGGGTTCAACCGATCGTCTACAACAATTGTTCAACCCCGAGGGGGCAATGGTTTGTATTTGGAAGGTTAGGGTTTGCAATTCAGGAAGGATTGGCGGCGCAGCTTGTTGCACGGCTACCTTCTGTTTTGATGTAACTTGACAAGTTTTTTGGCTTATATATGAACACACAATTGCATTGTTCTCAAAAAAAAAAAACATTTTTAAAAATTTTATATTATAGGTTTGATACATGTTTGTTATACTATGCTATCTATGTTAAACCGTATTATATACTACATTTTTTTTATAATTTTTTGTATACATTTAATCATAGTTTTAATAAAGTTAAATTTAATAAAAGAATTCTTATTTCTTAAACAAAAAACATTTTAAAAAATTATCATTTAGAGCATATACTTCATAAAACGACAAAGTTCTAAGCATAATCGAGCATGACAGTTTTATGTATTAAAATCTTATTGTTTTTTACGGTAACTTATTGGTGTAATACCCGTTAAGTTGGTTTGTCTGGGTTATACGTTAACCCAGACTCGTACGTTAATTATTTAAAAAAATAGGACCTAATTATCTGCATTTTTCTAATATATTATACGAAAATGGTTAGAACGTTACAAGTTTATAGAAAAAATTAATGAACGTAAGTTGTTAGAGAAATTCCAAATTATCAGCTAAAGGAAATATGTTTAAAAAATCAAAGAGAATTACTAATAGCAAAAAATAAATAAAAAGTAAAATAACAATAAAAATATTTTAAAATTTAAAAGTAAATATAATAATAAAGTCTGATAATATTAAATAATAAAATATTATATATTATTATAAAAGTAAATCATTATTCATGGTTCGATGAAAAAATTAACTAACGTAAGCTATTAAAGATCATCAGACTAATTAATAAAGAAAATATAATTTAAGAACAAAATATAAGAAATAAAAGTAAATGATAAATAAAAAAGAAAATATGGTTTTAAAAAAATAAAAATATGCTAAAACATATATAATAAAACTATTAAAATATTAAATAAATAAAATATTAAAAAAATATGCTATTATAAAAATAAAGTTAGTATTTATAATCCTTTATACACACATGTATAGTTTAAAATTGACTATACGTGTGTATTTGAATTATACACACATGTGTATAGTCAATTTTAAAATATACATATGTGTATATTATGAAAAAGGTTAAGAAAAATGTGTGATCCCTAATACTTCTCAAATTTGTATATATATATGGTGAATTATCGGAAGAAATCACATGTGAGTTACAAAAACTTAATGGATAAACATCATGCTGTCACGTGTTACACTTTTTAGCTGCAACATTTTTTTGACACCTACAACATTTTCTGGCACTGACGCACCATTCGTAACAGTGGAGAGAAGAGAGAGAATATGTTACATATTTTCAGATGTCCACATTTTTTAACTCACATGTAACTTTTTTATTGTTTTTTAACAGCGGTTTTTTAGATTATATGAAGTGTATGGATTTTATAACTTATAATTTACAAAGTTGTTATTTTGTAACATGCGTAAAAACATGTTACATTTTTTTTACTACTGAATTTTTATGTAACAATGCAACTATCACGTTTTTTTGGGTCAGATTAGAGATTAGAGAGGAAAGAAAAAAGTGTAAAGTTGTTACAATTTTTATTAGTAACATTCTTTGAATAGTGCTTTTTAATATCAACCATTGGTCACATGAAATTGATGGTGGAGATAAAGTTTTCTGAGTTTCTTTAACTCAGGTAGATTTCGATTTATCTTTTCCCATATATATATTGAAGGGGTATGGTACCAAAAACCTTGCGCCAATCAAGGAAACCATACCCATTAATAACTTCTAAGAAAACTGCGCGCAGACTTCTTTGCCAAAATAAGATTTATTAGAACTCTGCACCAAATATCCAAGAGAGGAAAGCGTCATTTAACTACCTTGCGCGGGCTCGCGCAAGGTTCAAAGTTAACCTTGAACACTCTCTTTGGATAAATGCTTCATTTAACTACCTTGCGCGGGCTCGCGCAAGGTTCAAAGTTAACCTTGAACACTCTCGTTTGATAAAGCGTCATTTAACTACATTGCGCGGGCTCGCGCAAGGTTCAAAGTTAACCTTGAACACTCTCTTTGAATAAATGCTTCATTTAACTACCTTGCGCGGGCTCGCGCATGGTTCAAAGTTAACCTTGAACATTCTTGTTTGATAATGTTCCATGCACAAACCTTGCGCAGATATTTATATCAAAGCAAGCATCCACCAAACGTTACGCTAAGCAGCCAGGAGAAGAAGGAAGATCAGTTAACTAACTTGCGCTTCTCGCGCAAGGAAACGGTAAATCCTGAGAAACTTTCCCTTAGCAAAATCCTTGACTTGGTGCAGAAGCAAAGGGAATATTTTCTGTTGTAACATAATGCACACGTGGCGAATAATAGATGGGTAACAGCTATGAAACCTTCTAGAAGCCATTAACACCCAATCGTGCAAGCATCTTTTCGGTTATAACCAATTGCCACATGGCAGCATCTGGACAGCTGAGGAAGATCACGGTGATGGCATGCTCACATTTATAATATGTAGTGATCTCATGTTGGCACGTGGCACCTCCCTAACCGCTGATGAGCTCACGATCCGTGTGCACTAACGGATTACCAACAAACGTTAACGGAATAACAAAAGATTCCGTTAAAGTTAACAATTTCTCTTTTTGGCGCCAAACACCGGCTATAAATAAGTAACTTGGAGTTCAAGGAAAGGTATTCACTCTCAACTACTCTCTCACTTACAATACTTACTTCCGACTACCTGTACTTATTCTCACGTTGGAGGGTGGTCACAGAGAGAACCCCCCTTCTCCCCATGGCGAGCTAACGGTGTTCTGTTTTGCAGGATCAGCCGGAATATTATTCTATTCATCATCCATCGTGAAACCAAACGGATGGTTAACCCTTTTATGCAGAACCCATTCCATAGATCTACTTTGATTCCGGTCTAGTTGATCTAGGGTTTCTTCATTGGCGCCCACCGATTTCGATTCTTTCTCACCTTTCGTTTCGTTTCAGTTAGATCTGCAGCGTCATGGCTGACGGATCATCTTTTCAAGGTCCTCGATCAGGGTTTCGACGCGTTGTTGTCGGACCTCGGGTCGACGGACAAATAGTTGAGGATTCTTCCGGCGAAGCTAATGCTCAGTATGATCCTAATCATGCGAGTATTCCTGTAACGCCGGCGGCTCCGCAGGTTGATGTTACGACGATTTTACCACCTGGAGTGACTCCATTATCGTGGTTAATCAAATCTCAAGTGACTCTAAACGCTATGTATGCTCAGTTATGTGCCCAAACCGGAACTCCAGCTTTTCAAGCTCCGGTAAACGCTCCTCAGGTCCGTGCTTCGCCGGCACCTCGAGTTTTGAGTTATAATACTCAAAGTCATGCTCGTTCCCCTTCGCGCCATGCCTGAAGACGGAACAGAAATGTATTCTAAAACCAGGAATGATCCTGTTCATTCTGGTAATAGAAGGCAAGAAGATAACGTTCAGCGTCGCGCATCTGTCCACTCTCGTTTGGGCCCACGGTCTTCGCAGAAACGGGACACCCAACACGATGAGCTCGATAGAACCTATGAAGGGGATAGTGCAAGTATTTTTAATCGAATATCTGCAGATCATGCTAGTTTCAGGCCAAAAGTGTAACATTTGTCAAAAACGGGTTTCCAAAACCCGCTCCGTTTTGTAATCGAATATCAAGTTATAAATGTCACGTTGAATATTTATGATTATTTTGATTTAAAATGATACATAATTAATAAATAAACTAAACTATAAAAATTAGATTTGATAAAAAGTTAAAACAAAATAAATAAAAAGGATATGTGGCTGCCGGGACTCGAACCCGGGTCAGCCAGAACTGGATCCAACGACTTAACACACACTCGCATCACCACTCCGCCACTTGTTATTTTCTGTTATCACTAGGAAACAAATAACATTTATACACAAACTCGGTTAAACCGGTTGCGCCAACTGAGAAACGGAAATCGGCAATTCAATCGTCAAATCGTTTGATTACTCGCACATTCACGTTTATAACCGATGAACCGATGTCTTTAATCAATTCAGAAGTGATTGAACATCAATTTTCATTACTATCGGTTTTTATAACCGAAAAGAATCAAAGTCCCAATTACTTCAACTCCAGACCCCTCTCGCGACTCAGAAACGTCATACCAATACTCCATTTCACTCTCGTCACATTTTCAGACCATCAGAACGTCTAAATCAACTCGCCGGAATTTTCTGCAAAATTCGCCGGAAAACCGTATTCATCCTCAAACGGTAAATCTTTCAATATCATTGTAGTTCAACAATTGTTAGGCTATTTCTAACTTAAACCTCTCAATTGAAATCGAATTCAGGCACTGTATTCAACTAATTTTAGTTCGCCGGAAAGATTCTGAAAATCTCTATATTCATCTGAGAATCGGTAAGGGCATTCAAACCCTCTGTTAACATTTGCTGATTACTTCAATTTCACGATTAGCTAATAAAAACGGTTAATTGTCTTGTTCAGTTGAAGAGCATAAAAACAGGGACCGACACATTGCCGGAATTCTGAAATAAACCGTTCATCGGTATGTTCACCTCTAATTACCGTCTCTGTCATTTCATTTTAGCCTTAAGAATTTTTTTAATCGTAAAAACAAGAAACGGATCAGTGATTCAGTCGTCGGAAATTTGAATGAAGAAGACGAAGTTAGTTAAGTTATAAGTTTATTTAAAACCTGTAAAATGAACGGGTTAGACACACAGTCCAGCGATGGACTGTGTGCAAAATATATACGCATGTCCCGAGTTCGATTCCTGATACACGCACACCTTATGTAATAAAATGCCTTTTTGTTTAAAAACTAAACCGGGTTAACTTCGTTAGTTGTTAAGTATAATAAAAACCGAGATATTAACCAGGTTAGACACACAGTCCAGCGGTGGACTGTGTGCAACACTAAGTCACATGTCGCGCGTACGAAACCCGTCACTGGCACCGGTTTGTTGAATTAAAATGTTTTCGCAATTAAAAGAATTTCGGTTAAACTGAATAAGTATATAAATATAATTAAAAACAAGATTATTTCGGGTTAGACACGTAGCTCAGTTGGTAGAGCTGCGTGCACGCGTACGGGAGGTCTCGGGTTCGAGCCTCACCCGGCGCAAACAATTTCACATACGAACCGGCCAACAGGTCAACGGTCAACGCAAAATAAACAATTTTTTTATATTTTTATTTATTTAATTTAATTTAAAAATCAATTAAAAATACTTAAAAATAACATTTTTAAATATAGAAAATAGCCTTGAACTCACGAAAATCTATCTAAAAATTCTATTAACATCTTTAATAAAATCCACTCATTTGCTATATTTTTTCCGTTATTATTTAGGTTAGAAATTCTCGTTGTTCAATTCTCCCGATTCGTGCGCATCTCGTCATCTCCATTCAAACGCACCCAATGTGAGTGAATCTTTACAAATTCCCCGTTTTAATCATGTTTTGGGGTGTATCATGTGTCTTGTTACATATATTATAATTAAACCATTGTGCATACATCATATCATGAACTTGTGTATTCAGTTTGTTTCAACTGTTGTGTAGCTATTGTTGGATGCAATTTATTATTTTCAGTACAGGCAATTTCATAGGCCGCCGCTCCCCATTACATTATGAGCGTTGAGCATGTTCCCCATTTCATTATGAGGTTGAACCTGGCGTGCCCACATACGATCGGCTCCGTTTGATTGAGCCTTGATCGCACAGACATTTTTCATTTTCAGTACATGCAATACGATCGGCTCCGTTTGATTGAGCCTTGATCGCACAGTTTCATTTATGTTATTTATCGTATGATGTTGGTATGCTCATGTATGCTATCATATGATTATTGTATGTTGTAGTTGTGATTGCTATTTGCCACTGCTTGATTATTTACATTTGCTCATTTATGATTATGCACAATTTTTCATTGATAAACTAACAAGTAAATCTTTAATAAATGTTTATCTAATAAGGTTCACTCGCCAACTTATGTTGACCCAAAAACCCCCATTTTTACACATGATACAGGTGAGCCAGCTGCAGTCAGGAACACATAGGATTGGACTAGAAGAATAAAATGATTTAGACTTTGGGATTGTTATGTTTGGTTTATTATCTTTGTATTGTATGGACATGTTTGGATATTTGGAAATGTAACTTTGACTTTAATAAATATGAAACATATTAGTAAATGTCATGAGCTTTGGTGATAACCCAATTATGCCCCGACTCTTATTCCGCTGCGGGTCGGGGTGTGACAGATTGGTATCAGAGCCATGACTATAGGGATATAGGATAGGTTATTAGACCCTTAGAGCCTATACTATAGTCGATTAGAAGCTCATAAGATTTTTGTGTGTTACATGCCAAATTTCATGATGTTTATATGTTCTATGTTAAATGTTACATTCAATATTATGCAAGCATGTTCATAAGTATGTATTATCATATAATGCCTATCATGAATCATATACTCATAACATATCACATCCATGAAAGCACACACCACATCATGATTGCTTTTACAATGATTTTTGTGTTTTCAAATCTCATCAAAGTGAGTTCGCATGACGGGCATGTAGTAACTGGAAGGGTACCAGTACCGGTAGTCGGAACGTCCTGTCTAGGCTAGCATTCGTATAAATCCAAAATAAAGGACCAGTTTGCCTACCTGGTGACTAACGATGAGAGTACGAAGTACCTATTAGGCCAAAGCATGCTATACCAAACGTCGTGTGAGCTAACCCCACTTTGAGTTGTCATTGTGTCTACACCTGGACACGTTCCGACCAAACATCTCATGAACATATTTTGTGGTTTGCATTCGGGTGATGCGAGTGTTAAATTGCCAATACTAATGTGAATCCTACCAAGCCAATAGTCATGGGGGCCCACATGACTATATAGGTGAAGGTATGAGGGACATTTGAGGCCCAACATGAGCAAACCCAAGACATCCTATGGATGTAGTTGCATTATTGATATTTATGTTATTTTCATTTTCTTAAAGACACATGACACCTAAAAAGACACCATAAACTCACAATCTTCTCATGTATGTTCCTGTAGATGTCGTCCAGACAGCAACGAAGGGGTAAAAGATCAGGAAGGTCTCAGGAACGCTTGGCCACACAAATCGCGAAACAAATGGCTACGATACTGCCTGACATTATGGTCCAAGTACAACAAGCCCTCGATACAAATCCTACTAACCCTCCCCAACAACATGACCAGAACATCGACAACCCTCCTACCAGCAAGTGTTCATACAAACATTTCAAGTCTTGTGATCCTCCTAAATTTGAAGGGACCGAGGGTGTCACTGCTCTCCTACATTGGTTCGAGGAGATGGAAAACACCTTCCTCAACTGCGATTGTCCTGAGGATCGCAAGGTTCGATACGCTACCGGGAGACTATTTGGGGTAGCTCTCACTTGGTGGAATACTGAGAAAGGGAAGAGGGGAACTGAAGATGCAATGGCCTTAACTTGGGAGGAGTTAAGGGAAATCATGACTAGCCGTTTCTGTCCTAGGAGTGAAATTAAAAAGCCGGAGGACGAATTCCATTCCCTAAAGCAAAAGGAGGGTGATCACACCACCTATAACAAGAGGTTCTTGGAGTTGAACCAAATGGTTCCAAATTTGTTCACCCCAACTTATCGTCTGATCGAGCATTATATTCGAGGACTTCCCTCGAAAATCCAAGATTCAGTTCTCAGCATCTCACCAGTAACACTTGAAGCTGCTATGGAGCTAGCAACTGAACTGACCGAGAACCGAATTAGCAACGGGAAGTTCAAAGAAGAGAAAAAGAAAGCCCCTGTTGAGGGTCAAACTTCAAACCATCCCATCTCTTCCTCTAAGTTTGCTAACAAGAGGAAGCGCAACACCAGAAATTTTGCAGTTACTCAGACCAACTCCCCTATTCCTGCTGCACCCATTACTCAAGTCACTCCTTCACCCGCACCATACAGAAGACCTTACACTGGCCCGCTACCAAAATGCAACCGTTGCCAATATCACCATTCCCCTGATCATCCTTGCCAATATTGCACCGGCTGTGGTCGCGCAGGTCATACTGTTCAAACCTGCCGCATGCCTCAACGAACGAACCGCCACCAACCTTTAACCCAAACCCACCAACAGTTAATGGGTAAAGCCCAACAACCCCTACCATTACCACCCACCCAACATTTAGCCCAAACATACTACCAACCCAATTATCCTATGGGCCAACCTATGCGGGCTTGCTACAATTGCGGAGACCCAAGCCATTTCAGAAACACTTGTCCAAGGTTGGTAAACATCATTCATGCTCAGGCCCAAGCCAACCCGGTGAATCAAACGAACCAAGCTCCTCCACCTGCAAGAGGAAGAGATTTCAATATTAACGCGAATCAGGCTAGAGCTGACGGCAATGTGGTTAACGGTACGTTCCTTATAAATGGTAGATATGCATCTATGTTATTTGATACTGGTGCGGATAGAAGTTTTGTGTCTTTAGAATTTGAACCTATCTTAAGCAAAAATCGGGATAAGCTCACGGAATCCATAACGGTAGAAGTTGCGGACGGGAAACCAGTTTCATTAAACTCTATTATACGCAACTGTACACTCACCTTAAACGACCACGATTTCTCAGTCGACCTTATTCCTATGAAGCTGGGAAGTTTTGATATCATAATCGGTATGGATTGGCTCAGTCAACATCAGGCAGAAGTAGTATGTCGCGAAAAATTTATTCGTGTTCCTCTTTCAAACGGTCAGACTCTTCGAATCATTGGAGAAACCTCGTCAAAAGGGCTCAGCTTAATGTCTTGTCTTCAAGCTCAAAAATATATTCGCAAGAATTATGTCGCGTTTTTACCTCATATCATCAAAAAGGGAACCATGGAGAAGAAAATTGAAGATATTCCTGTAGTAAAAGACTTCCCGCAAGTTTTTCCTGACGACATTTCAGGACTTCCTCCTGTTAGAGATGTCGAATTCCGTATTGATCTTATACCTGGTGCTACACCAGTTGCAAAGTCTCCTTATAGGTTAGCCCCCTCTGAAATGCAAGAGCTAGCCAGTCAATTACAAGAGTTGACTGACAAGGGATTCATACGTCCCAGCTCGTCGCCTTGGGGTGCACCTGTTCTTTTCGTAAAGAAGAAAGATGGATCGTTTCGTATGTGCGTCGACTACAGAGAGCTCAACAAATTAACAATCAAGAATCGCTACCCTTTACCTCGCATTGATGATCTTCTTGACCAACTTCAAGGTGCCAATTGCTTTTCAAAAATCGACCTTCGATCTGGCTATCATCAACTTAGAGTGCATGAAGAAGACGTCCCTAAGACTGCTTTTCGAACTCGTTATGGCCATTATGAATTCATGGTCATGCCATTTGGTTTAACCAACGCACCAGCTGTCTTTATGGATCTAATGAACAAAGTCTGCAAACCTTATCTTGATCGATTTGTCATAGTTTTCATCGACAATATTCTTATTTATTCAAAATCTAAATCTGATCATGAGCGTCATCTTCGACTCATCCTTGCACTTCTAGAAAAGGAAAAGCTTTATGCCAAATTCTCCAAATGTGAATTCTAGTTAAAAGAGGTGCAATTCCTCGGGCATGTAGTCAATGACAAGGGAATACATGTCGACCCTTCAAAGATCAAAGCGGTACAAGAATGGCAAGCTCCACGTACACCAACTGAAGTAAGATATTTTCTTGGTTTGGCTGGTTATTATCGTCGGTTCATTTCAAACTTCTCTCGCATTGCTGTACCACTCACGGCTTTAACTCATAAGGGAAAACCTTTCATATGGGGACCCAAGCAAGAAGAAGCTTTCCAAACCCTTAAACAAAAACTTTGTGATGCACCAATCCTCACTCTTCCTGAAGGTTGTGATGATTTTGTAGTTTATTGCGACGCGTCAGGGCAAGGATTAGGCTGCGTTCTAATGCAAAGAGGAAAAGTCATAGCTTATGCTTCGAGACAACTCAAGACACATGAAAAGAACTACACCACTCATGACCTAGAACTTGGAGTCGTTGTGTTTCGCTCTTAAGTTATGGAGACATTATCTCTATGGTACTAAGTGTGAAATATACACTGACCACAAGAGTCTTCAACATATCTTCAATCAAAAGGAGTTAAACATGAGGCAACGAAGATGGGTCGAACTTCTAAATGATTACGACTGTGAAATTAGATACCACCCTGGTAAAGCAAATGTGGTGGCTGATGCACTTAGTCGAAAGGGTTATGCGAACTCCATTCATCTTCTATGTTCGCAAATTATAACCGACATTAAAGATCAAATTCGAGAAGCCCAACACGTTTCAATAACAGAAGAAGATGTACGAAAGGAGATGTCCTGTGGAGCTGAGCTAAAAATTGAAACTAAATCTGACGGTATTCTGTACTACCTAGATCGTGTCTGGATTCCTAACCACAACAATCTTCGTGAAACTCTTATGAATGAAGCTCACAAAACGCGATACTCTATACACCCAGAGGCCGATAAGATGTATCAAGACCTACGATATACCTATTGGTGGCCTGGAATGAAGAAGGATATTGCTGTATTTGTTTCTAAGTGCCTTACATGTTCCAAGGTGAAAGCTGAACACCAAAGACCCTCAGGACTTCTCGTCCAACCTGAAATACCTGTATGGAAGTGGGAAAATATAACCATGGACTTCATTACCGGGTTACCTCGCACTTCTGGTGGATATGACACTATATGGGTAATAATTGACCGACTTACAAAATCAGCTCACTTTATTCCTATTCGCGAAGATTTCAAGAACGAAAAGCTTGCTCGTATCTATAACAGCGAAATCGTAAGCCGACATGGGGTACCGTTAAGCATTATTTCTGATTGTGATGGTCGTTTCACTTCACGAACATGGCAAACAGTACAATCCGCTATGGGTACGCGATTAGATCTCAGTACCGCCTATCATCCTCAAACTGATGGACAATCTGAGCGCACCATTCAAACTCTTGAAGATATGCTTCGAGCATGTGTCATAGACTTCAAGGGAAATTGGGATGTCCACCTACCGTTAGTTGAATTTTCGTACAACAACAGCTATCATTCAAGCATCGGCATGGCGCCTTTTGAAGCCTTATATGGTCGTAAGTGCCGATCTCCTGTATGTTGGCACGAAATTGGGGAAGCTCAAATTACTGGTCCAGAATTGATCCAAGAAACCACAGACAAGATCTGTAACATCCGTCAAAAAACGGATTTACCAGACCCGCTCCGCTTATCAACCGAACAGTCAGTTAAAATTTTAGTTGCGAATTAAATGCCCAAAATAATTTTAAACGATCCGTAATCAAATATTATGCGGGGATATGTATTTAGTTTTTGAAAATCTGTCAAAAATATCAAAATAAAAATGTTTTAATTTTGCCGGGTTTCGAACTCGGGTCTGTACCGGGTCAAACCAAAGACTTATCTCTCAGCCAACAACCGCTCCGCCACTTTGTTTTCTGGTGAATAAAGGAATCACTTAATTCAAATATTGAAGTTCCGAAATCAATTTCTGTATTTTGCGCCCAAAATAACAGTCGTCGGAAATCCCGACGATTTCGCCGTTTATTTACGTTATCGCTCAATATAACCGAAGTCTTAACTATTACGACGGTTATAACCGACGTCTGAACCGCGACATCAGCCATAACCGCCGGAGTACGGTTGACTCCGAATTAAGACCGAATTCAGACCCCATTCAATCCCAATACTACCCTATAAATACAACCTCAACTCGCCAGAAGTCTTTCACACTCAAATCGCACCCTTTCTCGGCGAAAAATCACTCGCCGGAAGTATTTGATACATCGCCGGAAAACCGTATCATCAACCTTCGAGCTTACTGAACCCCCTAAACTTTCACCGAAGTCACCCACAACCTTTGCAAGCCTTCGGAAGACTCTCTGCTACAAGTTACTTGTCGCCGGAAAAAGTTTTCTTTCGCCGGAGTTCTGCCGGAAAACAGAGTAAAACCAGTCGGTACTTTTTACTCCTAATTCCTTTCCTTTTTACTTTTATCTCGTCTGTAATTGACCGTTAAACGCTAAAAGAGCATGAATTAACTTTTCGAACCAGTCCGTCGTCACTTCCGGTTAAAACCGGTGAAGAAGACGAAGTTCAGTAATGGTTAAGTATAATTTAAATCAAGATAATTACCGGGTTAGACACACAGTCCAGCGGTGGACTGTGTGCACTTTTAAAGCTAAGGTCACGAGTTCGAGTATTGTCCCTCACACGCCGCTTTGATAAAAATCCCTTTTTTCGCAAAACTGAACCGGAGTGTTTTCGGTATATGTTAAGTATATTGATATCTGAGTTTATAATCAAGTGTGACACACAGTCCAGCGGTGGAGTGTGTGTCCGCTAACCCACAGGTCCCGGGTTCGAGACCTGTGGAGCGCACCGATTCTGGAGATTTAACTCATTTTTAATAATAAAGGATTTCTGTTAAATCTAATTAATATATATATATATAATTAAAATCGGATATATAACGGGTTAGACACGTAGCTCAGTTGGTAGAGCTGCGTGCACGCGTACGGGAGGTCTCGGGTTCGAGCCTCACCGAGCGCACAACAATATGCCTATAAACCGGTCAACCATAGTCAAAGTCAACGGTCAATGTGTACTGTAGCAAAAATAAAAATATTTTTTATTATTTTTATTTAATTATTTTAATTAAAAATCAATTATAAATACTTAAAAATAACATTTTTAAGGTTAGAAAATAGCCTCAAACTCACAAAAATACACCCAACAATCCTACTAAAATAGATTAATAAAACCCGTTTACTTACCAAACCGTAATGCGATTTATCTAGGTTTAATCTCACTTGTGGTTAAAACCACTTCGCGTGCAATCAACCTCATCAACCGAACGCACCCAATGTGAGTGAATTCTTACAAACTCCCCTTTTTATTCATGTTTTGGGGTGTATCATGTGTCGCTTAAATTAATTCTCTTATGCAAATTCGTGCCATACCATTATATGAACTAAATTAGAATGTAACTATTGTTTGGTTGTGATGTATTACATATTGTCAAAGTTGTATGCAAATTATTCAGGCCCATCAGTTCCTCGTGGGAGACGAGAACAACGCGTGCCTCAAAACTCATTCATTAAGGCCCATCAGTTCGTAAGAACAACGCGTGCCTCAAAACTCATACATTAGGCCCATCAGTTCCTCGTGGGAGACGAGAACAACGCGTGCCTCGAAACTCATACATTAGGCCCATCAGTTCCTCGTGGGAGACGAGAACAACGCGTGCCTCAAAACTCATTCATTAAGGCCCATCAGTTCGTAAGAACAACGCGTGCCTCAAAAACTCATTCATTAAGGCCCATCAGTTCGTAAGAACAACGCGTGCCTCAAAAACTCATTCATTAGGCCCATCAGTTCCTCGTGGGAGACGAGTCAAACATCGCGTGCCTCAAAACAATCATTTGGTGTATGTGAGTTTAATATTCAATATTATGTGTTGTGTGAATAAATTTACATCTACATTTACTCATATGTGGTATGCACAGTATTTATAATCAATTGGATAAACTTGTTCAAATGTTTTTCCATAGGATTCACTCGCCAACATTATGTTGATCCAAAACCTTTTTACACATGATACAGGTGAACAGGTTGAAGCAAGGAAAACATAGGATATGCCTTAGAAGAGAACCAAGAAGCTTAGACAGATAGTTAGAATATGGTGTATCATTTATTTCCATTAAATTGTATTAATGAATATGAAACATATAATAAATGTCATGAGCTTTGATGATAACCCAATCATGCCCCGATCACCTTATCCGCTGCGGGTCGGGGTGTGACAGATTGGTATCAGAGCCATGACTATAGGGATATAGGATAGGTTATTAGACCCTTAAAGCCTATACTATAGTCTGCCTAAATTTTAACTTGATTAGGTGGTTACATACAAACTTGTGATATTTATTTGTTTCATATTTGTTTACATTTCAGTCAAACATACATGCTCATATACATATTCATTATACATATATACATATTCATTATACATATATCGATGTTCATGTATTCAATTTATTTTCATACTCTCAATATCCAAAGATTTTGTGCAATTTTCAATTCTCATCAAAGTAAGTTCTGCGACGGGCATGTAGTAACTGGAAGGGTACAAGTACCGGTAGTCGGAACGTCCTGTCTAGGTTGGCATTCGTATAAATCCAAAATAACGGACCAGTTTGCCTACCTGGGGACTAACGATGAGAGTACGACGGACCTATTAGGCCAAAGCATGCCACACCAAACGTCGTTCGAACTAACCTCACTTTGAGATGTCACCGTGTCCATGCCTGGACACATTCCGAATATCACACGTTGTATACATATTTCTCGATTTTCTCCGGGTTTTGTGTACGCAACCAGGCAGAAACCATGCGAACCATATGAAAAACCGGTATTCATGGGGGCCCACATGATTACACAGGTAAAGTATGGCGGCATGATGGGCCTAACAGCGAGCAAAGCCCAAGACATCCTATGGATGTAGTAGATTTATTTTCTATATTTACTTTATGAACGTTCAATCCCAAACACGACCCACGATCCCAAAGGCATCCAACTCATACTTTTGACATGTATTCCTTGTAGATGTCTTCTAACCTCGCCCGTAGGAAGATGAGAGCAGAAAAAGCCCGTGAACGCATGGCTACCCAAATCGCTCAGCAAATGGCGACCGTAATACCCAACATCGTAGTTCAAGTTCAACAAGCCCTTACCGCTAATTCCGTTAACCCAACCCAACAAGAGGATCAAAACACTATCAACCTTTCAGTCACTAAATGCACCTACAAACATTTCAAATCCTGCGATCCTCCAAAATACGAAGGAACTGAAGGTGTCACCGCTCTTCTCCATTGGTTCGAAGAAATGGAGAACACTTTTCTAAATTGCGATTGCCCCGATGATCGCAAAGTGCGTTATGCTACCGGTCGTTTACTTGGAACAGCACTCACATGGTGGAATACAGAAAAGACCAAACGAGGTGTTGAAGAAACTATGACCTTGACTTGGGAAGAGTTGAAGGGAATCATGACAAGATGGTTTTGCCCAAGAAGTGAAATCAAGAAATTGGAGGATGAGTTCCATGCTTTGAAACAAAAGGAAGGCGACCACACCACATACAACAAGAGATTCCTTGAGCTAAATCAAATGGTTCCCAATTTGTTCACTCCCCTCTACCGTTTGATCGAGCACTACATTCGTGGTCTTCCATCAAAGATTCAAGACCCTGTAATAAGCACCTCGCCTGCAACTTTGGAAGCAGCAATGGAACTAGCAACCGCGCTCACCGAGAACCGAATCCGGAACAAAGATTTCAAAGAGGAGAAGAAGAAGGATAAAGCATCAACGGAAACCTCAAACCCCACCCGAACCGAATCCTCTACACCACCTACATCTAAGAGAAAGCGTGATGGGCAAGTCTTCGCCGTCACCCAACGCAAACAACCAGCTTCACAAGTTGTACCTCCTCAAACTATCCCAAACGCTCAAGTAGCACCCAACTCAACTTACCCAAATAAGAAACCTTACATTGGACCTCACCCTCAATGCAACACCTGTTTCTATCACCATCCAACTACTTCACCCTGTCGACTATGTGCGAATTGTGGACGCTACGGTCATTTGAGCAAAGTTTGCCGCACCGCTCAAAACCAAACCTCAACCCCTACTCAACCCATGACCCAAACATATCAACAACCTCAATACCCCATGAACCCATATGTTCGAGCTTGTTTCAATTGCGGCGACCCTACCCATTTTAGAAACACGTGTCCTCGTTTGGTTAATATCATAAACGCCCAAGCTCAAGCAAACCCAGTTAACCAAGCAAACCAAGCAAACCCAGCTCCACCACCAGCAAGAGGAAGAGTTTATAACATCAACGCCAATCCTGTTGAAGATGTTAACGGTCCAAACCAACCACTTAACTAGCCTTCTCTCACCAAGAATCAAGATTCAACTCTAATCACTTAGTTTTTATGTTTTTCTTTATGTTATCTCAATTTTCACGTATCTCAATTGGAATTTTATCCAAGAATTTTAATGCAAAATACTAGTTCAGTTGGTTTTATACTCATTGATTTAATATTCATATCATCATAATTCACGACATATCTCAGAAGTTGAGTTGTGTCTCACATGCAATACATTTCATTTCACTTTACATTTCAATACATGCAATACGCTCGGCTCCGTTTGATTGAGCCTTGAGCACACAGTCCAATTTACATTTCAATACATGCAATACGCTCGGCTCCGTTTGATTGAGCCTTGAGCACACAGATCAATTTACATTTCCAGTTCATGCAATACGTTCGGCTCCGTTTGATTGAGCCTTGAACGCACATACATTTTCATTATCAGTATCTTGTGGTTGTGGTGTTTGTTGTAGAGTCGCATAGAACTAATCATAACTGGCGGATGAAGTCAATGAAAATTTGACAAGAATATGGTGGATACGCCGCTGGTACTTCCTATATATAAGTATTCTTGTCAAATGATCGGAGGCATTATCAGGCAGTTATGAGAGGTTCCATGCATAGGCTGTTTGTTGTGATTAAGTTATTCATTTTCAATACATGCAATAAGCTCGGCTCCGTTTGATTGAGCCTTGAGCACACAGACAATTTCATTCTCAATACATACAATACGATCGGCTCCGTTTGATTGAGCCTTGATCGCACAGATATATATCATTTCAGTATTTTTATGTTTGTTGTATTGGTTGTAGAGTTATAGGACTAATCATAATTCACTGATAAAACCAATGAAAATTTGACAAGAATATGGTGGATACGCCGCTGGTACTTCCTATATATAAGTATTCTTGTCAAAGGATCAGAGGCGTTATCAGGCGGTTATGAGAAGTTCCATGTAGGATTTACTATTGCCTTGGTTGAAATTGTGTTACATTTATATCATCTCACTATTTAAAGAAATTGGATTGTGATCCATTTCTATATAGACTAACCTCTCCATCATAACAAACGAGAGAGGAACCATCACCATTCAAACATATATGCTATCAGAATGTGGATACAATTGTTAGTTGTTGTGTTTATTTGTGTAGATTGTAGAATTTCTGCCTTAGGATATAACCCTAAGCATATTCAAACTTTTATGCGTGATATCATTTTAGCGAATCATTCCTGCTTAACAATACTTACACAGTAGGCAACAAAAAGCGATTCCTGTATTAGGATACTTAACCTTTACAAGGAACGTTACCGCCTCAAACAAAAACTTAAACCCTTATTTCTTCTAAGTATGTAACTGTCAAAACTAAATACCATCATTCTTTTAGTCAATTATATCCCTGTTTAAATTTCGGGACGAAATTTCTAAAAGCAGGGGATACTGTAACATCCGTCAAAAAACGGATTTACCAGACCCGCTCCGCTTATCAACCGAACAGTCAGTTAAAATTTTAGTTGCGAATTAAATGCCCAAAATAATTTTAAACGATCCGTAATCAAATATTATGCGGGGATATGTATTTAGTTTTTGAAAATCTGTCAAAAATATCAAAATAAAAATGTTTTAATTTTGCCGGGTTTCGAACTCGGGTCTGTACCGGGTCAAACCAAAGACTTATCTCTCAGCCAACAACCGCTCCGCCACTTTGTTTTCTGGTGAATAAAGGAATCACTTAATTCAAATATTGAAGTTCCGAAATCAATTTCTGTATTTTGCGCCCAAAATAACAGTCGTCGGAAATCCCGACGATTTCGCCGTTTATTTACGTTATCGCTCAATATAACCGAAGTCTTAACTATTACGACGGTTATAACCGACGTCTGAACCGCGACATCAGCCATAACCGCCGGAGTACGGTTGACTCCGAATTAAGACCGAATTCAGACCCCATTCAATCCCAATACTACCCTATAAATACAACCTCAACTCGCCAGAAGTCTTTCACACTCAAATCGCACCCTTTCTCGGCGAAAAATCACTCGCCGGAAGTATTTGATACATCGCCGGAAAACCGTATCATCAACCTTCGAGCTTACTGAACCCCCTAAACTTTCACCGAAGTCACCCACAACCTTTGCAAGCCTTCGGAAGACTCTCTGCTACAAGTTACTTGTCGCCGGAAAAAGTTTTCTTTCGCCGGAGTTCTGCCGGAAAACAGAGTAAAACCAGTCGGTACTTTTTACTCCTAATTCCTTTCCTTTTTACTTTTATCTCGTCTGTAATTGACCGTTTAAACGCTAAAAGAGCATGAATTAACTTTTCGAACCAGTCCGTCGTCACTTCCGGTTAAAACCGGTGAAGAAGACGAAGTTCAGTAATGGTTAAGTATAATTTAAATCAAGATAATTACCGGGTTAGACACACAGTCCAGCGGTGGACTGTGTGCACTTTTAAAGCTAAGGTCACGAGTTCGAGTATTGTCCCTCACACGCCGCTTTGATAAAAATCCCTTTTTTCGCAAAACTGAACCGGAGTGTTTTCGGTATATGTTAAGTATATTGATATCTGAGTTTATAATCAAGTGTGACACACAGTCCAGCGGTGGAGTGTGTGTCCGCTAACCCACAGGTCCCGGGTTCGAGACCTGTGGAGCGCACCGATTCTGGAGATTTAACTCATTTTTAATAATAAAGGATTTCTGTTAAATCTAATTAATATATATATATAATTAAAATCGGATATATAACGGGTTAGACACGTAGCTCAGTTGGTAGAGCTGCGTGCACGCGTACGGGAGGTCTCGGGTTCGAGCCTCACCGAGCGCACAACAATATGCCTATAAACCGGTCAACCATAGTCAAAGTCAACGGTCAATGTGTACTGTAGCAAAAATAAAATATTTTTTATTATTTTTATTTAATTATTTTAATTAAAAATCAATTATAAATACTTAAAAATAACATTTTTAAGGTTAGAAAATAGCCTCAAACTCACAAAAATACACCCAACAATCCTACTAAAATAGATTAATAAAACCCGTTTACTTACCAA
Organism: Scalesia atractyloides; assembly: GCA_947069175.1. Classification (NCBI taxonomy): domain Eukaryota; kingdom Viridiplantae; phylum Streptophyta; class Magnoliopsida; order Asterales; family Asteraceae; genus Scalesia; species Scalesia atractyloides. Next base: position 10,533,341 of record CAMTDV010000029.1, read on the forward strand.
ACCGTAATGCGATTTATCTAGGTTTAATCTCACTTGTGGTTAAAACCACTTCGCGTGCAATCAACCTCATCAACCGAACGCACCCAATGTGAGTGAATTCTTACAAACTCCCCTTTTTATTCATGTTTTGGGGTGTATCATGTGTCGCTTAAATTAATTCTCTTATGCAAATTCGTGCCATACCATTATATGAACTAAATTAGAATGTAACTATTGTTTGGTTGTGATGTATTACATATTGTCAAAGTTGTATGCAAATTATTCAGGCCCATCAGTTCCTCGTGGGAGACGAGAACAACGCGTGCCTCAAAACTCATTCATTAAGGCCCATCAGTTCGTAAGAACAACGCGTGCCTCAAAACTCATACATTAGGCCCATCAGTTCCTCGTGGGAGACGAGAACAACGCGTGCCTCGAAACTCATACATTAGGCCCATCAGTTCCTCGTGGGAGACGAGAACAACGCGTGCCTCAAAACTCATTCATTAAGGCCCATCAGTTCGTAAGAACAACGCGTGCCTCAAAAACTCATTCATTAAGGCCCATCAGTTCGTAAGAACAACGCGTGCCTCAAAAACTCATTCATTAGGCCCATCAGTTCCTCGTGGGAGACGAGTCGAACATCGCGTGCCTCAAAACAATCATTTGGTGTATGTGAGTTTAATATTCAATATTATGTGTTGTGTGAATAAATTTACATCTACATTTACTCATATGTGGTATGCACAGTATTTATAATCAATTGGATAAACTTGTTCAAATGTTTTTCCATAGGATTCACTCGCCAACATTATGTTGATCCAAAACCTTTTTACACATGATACAGGTGAACAGGTTGAAGCAAGGAAAACATAGGATATGCCTTAGAAGAGAACCAAGAAGCTTAGACAGATAGTTAGAATATGGTGTATCATTTATTTCCATTAAATTGTATTAATGAATATGAAACATATAATAAATGTCATGAGCTTTGATGATAACCCAATCATGCCCCGATCACCTTATCCGCTGCGGGTCGGGGTGTGACAAGATCCATCAAATTCGAAACAATCTTCTAGCGGCTCAAAGTCGTCAAAAGAGTTATGCAGATAAACGACGGAAGCCCTTAGAGTTTAACATTGGTGATCATGTACTACTAAAAGTATCACCGTGGAAGGGAGTAGTTCGTTTTGGTCAAAAGGGCAAGCTAGCACCACGTTACGTAGGACCTTTCAAGATACTCGAAAGAGTAGGTCCTGTAGCATACAAGCTTGATCTACCAGAAGAACTCAACAGGATTCATCCCACATTCCACGTGTCGAACTTGAAGAAGTGCCTCGCTGATGAAAACCTCCACATTCCTCTGGAAGATATTCAGATTGATGAATCTATGCATTTTATTGAAAGACCAGTAGAGATCATGGACTTCGGAGAGAAACGTCTACGACGAAGTCGCATTCCAATTGTTAGGGTACGCTGGGAGTCGAAACGGGGACCTGAGTTTACTTGGGAACGTGAAGACTCAATGCGTGAAAAATACCCGCATCTTTTTCCTACTACTTCAACTACATAAATTTCGAGACGAAATTCCTAAAAGTAGGGGATACTGTAACATTTGTCAAAAACGGGTTTCCAAAACCCGCTCCGTTTTGTAATCGAATATCAAGTTATAAATGTCACGTTGAATATTTATGATTATTTTGATTTAAAATGATACATAATTAATAAATAAACTAAACTATAAAAATTAGATTTGATAAAAAGTTAAAACAAAATAAATAAAAAGGATATGTGGCTGCCGGGACTCGAACCCGGGTCAGCCAGAACTGGATCCAACGACTTAACACACACTCGCATCACCACTCCGCCACTTGTTATTTTCTGTTATCACTAGGAAACAAATAACATTTATACACAAACTCGGTTAAACCGGTTGCGCCAACTGAGAAACGGAAATCGGCAATTCAATCGTCAAATCGTTTGATTACTCGCACATTCACGTTTATAACCGATGAACCGATGTCTTTAATCAATTCAGAAGTGATTGAACATCAATTTTCATTACTATCGGTTTTTATAACCGAAAAGAATCAAAGTCCCAATTACTTCAACTCCAGACCCCTCTCGCGACTCAGAAACGTCATACCAATACTCCATTTCACTCTCGTCACATTTTCAGACCATCAGAACGTCTAAATCAACTCGGCGGAATTTTCTGCAAAATTCGCCGGAAAACCGTATTCATCCTCAAACGGTAAATCTTTCAATATCATTGTAGTTCAACAATTGTTAGGCTATTTCTAACTTAAACCTCTCAATTGAAATCGAATTCAGGCACTGTATTCAACTAATTTCAGTTCGCCGGAAAGATTCTGAAAATCTCTATATTCATCTGAGAATCGGTAAGGGCATTCAAACCCTCTGTTAACATTTGCTGATCACTTCAATTTCACGATTAGCTAATAAAAACGGTTAATTGTCTTGTTCAGTTGAAGAGCATAAAAACAGGGACCGACACATTGCCGGAATTCTGAAATAAACCGTTCATCGGTATGTTCACCTCTATTTACCGTCTCTGTCATTTCATTTTAGCCTTAAGAATATTTGTTAATCGTAAAAACAAGAAACGGATCAGTGATTCAGTCGTCGGAAATTTGAATGAAGAAGACGAAGTTAGTTAAGTTATAAGTTTATTTAAAACCTGTAAAATGAACGGGTTAGACACACAGTCCAGCGATGGACTGTGTGCAAAATATATACGCATGTCCCGAGTTCGATTCCTGATACACGCACACCTTATGTAATAAAATGCCTTTTTGTTTAAAAACTAAACCGGGTTAACTTCGTTAGTTGTTAAGTATAATAAAAACCGAGATATTAACCAGGTTAGACACACAGTCCAGCGGTGGACTGTGTGCAACACTAAGTCACATGTCGCGCGTTCGAAACCCGTCACTGGCACCGGTTTGTTGAATTAAAATGTTTTTGCAATTAAAAGAATTTCGGTTAAACTGAATAAGTATATAAATATAATTAAAAACAAGATTATTTCGGGTTAGACACGTAGCTCAGTTGGTAGAGCTGCGTGCACGCGTACGGGAGGTCTCGGGTTCGAGCCTCACCCGGCGCAAACAATTTCACATACGAACCGGCCAACAGGTCAACGGTCAACGCAAAATAAACAATTTTTTTATATTTTTATTTATTTAATTTAATTTAAAAATCAATTAAAAATACTTAAAAATAACATTTTTAAAGATAGAAAATAGCCTTGAACTCACGAAAATATATCTAAAAATTCTATTAACATCTTTAATAAAATCCACTCATTTGCTATATTTTTTCCGTTATTATTTAGGTTAGAAATTCTCGTTGTTCAATTCTCCCGATTCGTGCGCATCTCGTCATCTCCATTCAAACGCACCCAATGTGAGTGAATCTTTACAAATTCCCCGTTTTAATCATGTTTTGGGGTGTATCATGTGTCTTGTTACATATATTATAATTAAACCATTGTGCATACATCATATCATGAACTTGTGTATTCAGTTTGTTTCAACTGTTGTGTAGCTATTGTTGGATGCAATTTATTATTTTCAGTACATGCAATTTCATAGGCCGCCGCTCCCCATTACATTATGAGCGTTGAGCATGTTCCCCATTTCATTATGAGGTTGAACCTGGCGTGCCCACATACGATCGGCTCCGTTTGATTGAGCCTTGATCGCACAGACATTTTTCATTTTCAGTACATGCAATACGATCGGCTCCGTTTGATTGAGCCTTGATCGCACAGTTTCATTTATGTTATTTATCGTATGATGTTGGTATGCTCATGTATGCTATCATATGATTATTGTATGTTGTAGTTGTGATTGCTATTTGCCACTGCTTGATTATTTACATTTGCTCATTTATGATTATGCACAATTTTTCATTGATAAACTAACAAGTAAATCTTTAATAAATGTTTATCTAATAAGGTTCACTCGCCAACTTATGTTGACCCAAAAACCCCCATTTTTACACATGACACAGGTGAGCCAGCTGCAGTCAGGAACACATAGGATTGGACTAGAAGAATAAATTGATTTAGAGTTTGGGATTGTTATGTTTGGTTTATTATCTTTGTATTGTATGCACATGTTTGGATATTTGGAAATGTAACTTTGACTTTAATAAATATGAAACATATTAGTAAATGTCATGAGCTTTGGTGATAACCCAATTATGCCCCGACTCTTATTCCGCTGCGGGTCGGGGTGTGACAAAAAGTACCCGCAGTATACAATCCAGAAGATGAGCATGATTACAATTTGGTGTATCGCCCAACCGAAGCAGCTGAACAATTAAAGTTTACCAGAGAGATAGCACTGGCTCCGTTGGAGCGAGCGAAATTACCATCCAACGTTGGAAAGTTTAACGGTTGACCGATCCTGATGATCACATACGCCTCTTTACCGGTGTAGGGTTACTTGGGTGCTGGACATTGCCAATGTGGTGTCACCTATTTGTACAGACCCTTACCAGAGCCGCGCGCCTTTGGTTTGATAATTTGCTAGCAGGTAAACTTTCCTCTTGGAACGACTTAAAAGAGAAATTTCTTACACACTTTGGCCAGCAACGGCGATACGTGCGCGACTCCTCTGATGTAATGAACATCTGGCGGAGGGACGATGAAAGCCTCGAAGATTTTATAACGCATTACAATAAAAAGGTGTTGGAGATTGGAGATGTCCATGAAGACCTTATACGCGCGCAGTTCAAGTATGCGGTAAGGTGCGACGAAATTATTAAAGTGTTGTCCGGTACAACTAGCCTTCGAAAACTGGGATAAACTCATGGCGGCAGCCAAGGTCTACGCCCAGACTGAGCGCAACTTAAGTTCTAACCGGCCACCTCTGCCTCAGAATCGTCCGCAAGACTTGAGTAGAGGTAGTCGCAAGTATAAGAGAAATTGGAAAGAGTCAAGTCAGAATTCGTATTCTCCTTATTCACCAATTGATGCACGAGCAACAATCAACAAGATAACAACTCAAAAAGCGATTAAGCAGGAGAATAGGGATCGTCAGTGGACTCCCTTAACAAAATCTCCGGCTGAGGTTCTCAGCACTGAGAATTATTAGTTTAAACAGCCGCAACCAGACCCAAATTTGTTCTGTGATTATCATAGAGACACAGGCCACACAACAGATAACTGCATCAGTCTCCGCACGGAGATTGAAAAAGCATTAAAAAGTGGGAAGCTTACACATCTAGTCCAGAATTTGCGCAAAGAGATTAAGCATATTACGCTAAAAAACGAAGGGCCTAGCAAAAAGAAAATGAAACAGCACGTTTCCATGATTCAAGGTGGATCATCGCGCAAGCGTAGCCTTCAACATTTTCAAAACAACACTTGGCGTGAACAGCAAGTCATTTTTCCTATCGTTCCAGGAGGTCCTCAAGAAGACCGGCCAGTTGTTATCACCGGTATCTTTGGGCACTACCAAACAGACTATTTTTTTATAGATCCGGGTAGTTCCATGGATATCATGTATGAGCAGTGCCTCAAGCAACTAGATCCTGGGGATAAGGCACGCTTGGAACCAGTTGATTTTCCATTAACTGGGTTCTGCAATGAGGTTGTCTTTCCTCTAGGACAAATCCTCTTTCATGTTACTTTATCTGATGGGAGGTGTTCTCGAACGAGTAACGTCAACTTCATGGTGATGCCGGAAAATTCCCGTCACGATGTACTATTGGGACGCCGCGCGCAACGTGATTTTAGTATGATTACCTCCGCTCCGCATGCTGCTTGTGGTTTTCCGACACCAAATGGCGTAGCTATACTTTATGCACGGAAAGAAATCATGTCAATTGAGGAAACAGTTATGAAGGCTGGCAAGACATTGCCAATCAATGAACAAGAAAAGTGGGTACTCAACAATAAGTACCCTAAGCAGACAATCTTATTAGGACCAGCAGTCAGTATTGAAATTCGCGCAAAGCTTAAACTACTGTTGTTTCGCAACAAAGACATTTTCGCCTGGACACCTGCCGACATGGTTGGTGTCCCGCGCGACGTTGCGGAACATTGCCTGAATGTATTTCCATCAGCAGAACCAGTTGTGCAGAAAAAGCGCAGCCTCGGGTCAGAAAAGACAGAGGCAATGAACGAACAAGTCACCGAGTTATTAAATGCTGGTATTCTGCGCGAAGTTAAATACCAGACCTGGGTGGCAAACCTAGTCATGGTAAAGAAACATAATGGCGGATGGCGGATGTGCGTAGATTTTAAAGATCTAAACAAGGCGTGTCCGAAAGATTGTTATTCTCTTCCTGAGATTGACAAAAAGGTTGACTCATTAGCTTCATTTCGCTAGAAATGTTTTCTAGATTGTTATAAAGGTTATCATCAAGTCTTGATGAAAAAAGAGGACGAAGATAAAACCGCTTTTCGCACAGAGAAGGGCATTTTTTGTTATACCAAGATGCCTTTTGGTCTCCGCAATGCGGGAGCTACTTATCAAAGATTGATGGATACAGTGTTTGGAGATGACATCGGGAAAACTGTGGAAGTCTACATTGATGATTTGGTCGTTATGAGTAATTCAGAAGACACTATGCTAGACAACATCCAACGAACTTTTAATTCTCTACGCGAGGTAAATCTAAAGTTAAATCCCAGCAAATGCTCCTTCGGCATGGAGGAGGGCAAATTTTAGGGTTTCATCGTCACCAAAGACGGTTTCAAAGTTAATCCCGAGAAGGTCGAGGCAATACAAAAAATGTCTTCTCCTACTACCATCAAAGAGATGCAATGTTTGGCTGGAAGGTTAGTTGCGCTAAACCGCTTCCTTGCCAATAATGCTGCAAAATCTTATCCATTTATTCGAACCTTGCGCAATTGTACGAAGAGCAAAGAGTTCGCATGGACTCCTGAAGCTGATCAAGCTTTCCAGCAGATGAAAGATTGTTTAGTTCAACTTCCCACACTTACTGCTTCTCGAGAAAAAGAACCCATGGTCTTATATCTTGCTGCATCTGAGGTAGCAGTAGGTGTTGTCTTGTTGGTAGAACGCGAAGGGGTCCAGTCTTCAATTTATTATATCAGCAAGATGTTGAACGATCCAGAAACAAGGTATTCAATCATGGAGAAATTAGTTTTAGCATTGGTCCATGCTTCGCGCAGGCTGCGAAGATACTTTTCGGGACATGTTATTACAGTTTTAACAAATTTTCACATTGGCCAAGTCCTGGCCAAACCAGACGTTTCTGGACGACTTGCGAAATGGGCAATAGAATTAGGAGGTTATAACATCTGTTATAGACCTAGACCAGCTATCAAAGGCCAAGTTTTGGCAGATTTCATCGCTGAAATTCCTGCTGATAAGCTTGAAGAATGTCAAGCAATCCAAAACACAGTCCCAGTCATCGACAACAGAGCCTGGACATTGTTTATAGATTGCGCATCAAACAGTGATGGGGCTGGAGCAAGTCTTCGATTAATGAGTCCAGAGGGAGCAGAATTCACATATGCAATTCGGTAGTATTTTAAAAGCACCAACAACGAGGCCGAATATGAAGATTTCCTAGCAGGCTTACGCCTCGCTATCAAAATGGGCGCAACAAATTTAGAAGCCCATGTTGATTCATTACTAGTTGCTGAGCAAGTAATTGGAACGTACGATGCAAAGGGAGATATCATGGCTTTATACTTGGCGCAAGCCAAGGCTCTTATAGCACAGTTACAACAATTTAAAGTCACACACGTCAAGCGAAGTGAAAACAAACATGCTGATGCTTTAAGTAAACTCGCAGCAACTAGTTTCAAACATTTGGCTAAGGAAGTTCGCATCGAGGTTTTAAATAATCCATCAGTTCCCCTCAGACAAGTAACATTGGTCGAAGTAGGAGATCCATCATGGATGTCTCCAATAATAATGTATTTGTTACATAGTTCTTTACCAGAAGATAAAGCGCAAGCACGTAAGTTACGATGCAAAGCCCTCAATTACGAAATGATTGACGGTATTCTTTACCGACGCTCTTACATGGGTCCTTCACTCCGCTGCGTTAACAAACATGATGCGCAGTACCTGATCAGGGAGGTTCATGAGGGGCTATGCGGTATACATTCTGGGCCGCGCATGGTAGTAGCCAAAGTGAAAAGCGCAGGGTATTATTGGCCCGTAATGTACGTTGACGCGGTGGAGATCTTGCGCAAATGCATGTCCTGCCAAAGGCATGCCCCTAAACGTTGCGCCCAAAGAATCCTTTGGTACCAGTCACAACAGCTTGGTCATTTCAACAATGGGCCATTGATTTAGTGGGACCATTTCCGGATGCGCCCGGCGCAGTAAAGTTTATCATTGTTGCGGTAGATTACTTCACCAAATGGGTTGAAGCCAAACCTTTAGGTTCTACTACAGCGATGGTAATTCGCAAATTCATCTGGGAATACATTATTTGCCGTTTTGGTCTGCCCATGCGCATTATTACAGACAACGGTACAAATTTAATGGCTGAAGAGTTGCAAACATGGATGACCGAAATGGGAATTCAACATGTTTTCGCTTCTGTTGCACACCCACAAGCAAATGGTCAAGTTGAAAGTATAAACAAACAGTTGGTCGACGGTATCAAGGCCCGCCTTGGCACGGCACGGCGGGGGTGGGTTGACGAATTGGCTAGCATCTTGCGGGCACACCGAACTATGCCCAAGACTACACTGGAAAAACTCCTTTTAGCCTTGTGTACGGCACGGAAGCTGTGATTCCTGCCAAAATTGGGTTACCATCTCCAAGAATGCTAGCTTTGGAAAAACAAGATAACGAAGAACAAAGGCGCATCGACCTAGACTTATTGGAAGAACGACGAAAAAATGCAGCGATTCGCGAAGCTAAATACAAGTCCCAGCTTGAAAAGTATTACAACAAAAGGGTGCGCATCTGTTCCTTTTCGCCAGGTCACTTTGTTCTTCGTGATAATGAAGCATCGAATGCCGAAAAACCGGAGAAGTTAGCCTCGCGATGGGAAGGTCCGTACGTGATAAATGAAGTATTTGGAAAAAGGCGCGTACACTCTGAAGCGTATGGACGGATCCAGCGTTCCTCGAACCTGGAACGCCCAACAACTACGCCGATGTTATATGTAATCTCAGTCCTCTAAGCAACTTCTGAGCGTTGCGTAACGAGACTGCTTACTTTATTTTGTTATGTAATCTTAGTGGCAGCCATAACTTTGCGCTTTATCAGTATGAGTAAAATACTTTGCCACTACTTACAGTCTTGTATATGTTCATTTACAAATGAATGCAATTCCTTTGGATAAATAAAAACACAAACTCATGAGCCAAAAGCTAACTTAATACTTACGCTCACACATGAGAACAGAAATTGTTCATTTATTTATCCTACACAAGTAATTGGTCCCATGCAAACATTGTAAAACTAAAATATATTATATTCACATCCATAGTACTTGCGCAGCAGCGCAACATTACAAGTTATCACAAAGTGAAAAATTACAAATTTCCTATTCTATGGATTTGGTCCCCGCCTGCCTCTCTGTTGACGAAAAGATCTCCTTTAATTTATCAACAAAGTCATCTTGCTGTAGTGCGGTATCCACAAGGTCCATAATCGGAATTTGCAATTGATCATATTTTTCTTTGGTAGCAAAATAAATGGCGGCAATATTTAGCCCATGCGTGGCAGCACGACTTGTATCCCATTCGGTCTTCAGAGCATGGGCCACATGCAAAGTACACTCTCTATAGCCCTCGGCATGCCCGTCATTGTGCGCCGCAATCATCAATTCTGCCACTCTCTCATCCAACTCCGTAGAGTTAAGGATGGCATTTGTTGTAACATCCGTCGAAAAACGGGTTTTCCAAACCCGCTTCGTTTATTAATTGAATATCCAGTCAAAATTTTTCATTTCATATTTATCGCTCAAATTAATTTTAAACAATACATAATTAATAAACAATGTTAGAATTTAAAACCATAATTAATAAATAATAAAAATAAGAGAATAAAAAAATAAATGAGGCTGCCGGGTTTCGAACCCGGGTCAGCCGGTTCAACAAACAGACAACACACCACTACACCACTTGCCCACATCTCCTACATCTCAGAACAATTATGTATTTGTAATCACATTTCCTTTGATCCGGATTCAAACCAGAAACAGCCGCGCTAAGTCACCGGCTATCATCAAGAAACCGGATTCCTCGTCAATCATCGAATCTAACTGATACACTCAATCAGGGAGTCAACAATCCCCAATCGGTTACGCAATCAGTTAGGCAATTACATCTTGACCGAAATTTTGAAACCGAAATCGTGTGTTAATAATGCGCACTATAAATATCGATGCATCTCATCTCAATTTCACGCGCATTCTATCTCAAAACATTACCCAAACTGCTCTCGAACCTTCTACTCAACTCTCTGTTCAACCTGCAAGTCGTCGGAATCCTCAGTTACTCGCCGGAAAACCGAAGAATCCATTCCAGTGTTGCCTTACTCTATAAATAGGACTTCTAGAACTCAAACAGAAATCACCCACACTCACCTCAAACTCCCTGTAGAGCCTCTGTCGCAAGTTATACATCGCCGGAAATTGCTGAACCCACCGGAGTTAGTCACCGGAAAACCGGGCCCCTGTGTTCGGTATGCATTCTTAATCTTTCTGTCAGTTCTATTCGATTTATTTGTTCAAACTCTAAAACAACAGAGCAGTGAAATCAAATGTTTAACAAATCTGTGTTCGATCTGAGATTAATGAAGAAGACGATTATCGAGTTGTTTATGAATATAATTAAAATCAGTATTTTAAACGGGTTAGACACACAGTCCAGCGTTGGACTGTGTGCATTTCATGCTATTGATACCGGGTTCGATTCGTGAACTTAATCGGTTTCCTGTGATAAATCTCATTTTTTAAGGCCCCAGAACACCTTCCAGTTAGTATATAAGTTTAATAAAAACCAGTATTTTAATCAGGTTAGACACACAGTCCAGCGGTGGACTATGTGCGAAGTTAAACCACAGGTCCCGAGTTCGAATCCTGCTTCTGTAACCGGGTCTGGCAATTATCAACGCTTTTTAAATAGAAACAGAAATGAATTAATCTAATTAGTATATAAATATAATTAAAACAGAGATTATTTCGAGTTAGACACGTAGCTCAGTTGGTAGAGCTGCGTGCACGTATACGAGAGGTCTCGGGTTCGAACCTCACTCAGCGCATATAATTAAAACAGTCCGACCGGTCAACGGTCAATGGTCAACAGTCAACAGAGTCAAAAAGTCAACAATTTTTGTTATTTATTTTTTTATTTATTTAATCAGAAAATTATTTAAAAACACTTAAAAATAATATTTTTAAAGTTAGAAAATGTCCTTAAACTCACAAAAATAAATCTAAAAATCCTATTAAGATTATGAATTAAAAGTATTAATCTCAAATAAAATCCACTTATTTACCGAACCATTTCGTTATTATTTTAGGTTAGTTTTTCCACGTCGATCAAATCCTAAAATTCGTGCGCATCCAACGTCATCAAAGAAACGCACCCACTGTGAGTGAATTCTTAAAAATTCCCCTTTTTATTCATGTTTTGGGGTGTATCATGTGTCGCTTTAATTATTTCGTTTATTCAAACTCGTGCTATTACCATTATATGATCTAAACTTATAATGTAAATATTGTTTGTTGTAATGTGTGTTTACATTTAGTCAAGTTGCGTGCAAATCAATTCATTAGGCCCATCAGTTCCCCGTTGGAGACGGGTTGAACATCGTGTGCCTCAAAATCATTCATTAGGCCCATCAGTTCCTCGTGGGAGACGAGTTGAACATCGCGTACCTCAAAATCATTCATTTGGTGTGTGCGTGTGTATTAATTAATATTATGTGTTTTGTGATTAAACTTACATTTACGTTTATGCACAATTTTATTCAAATAACCAACATAACTAATCCTTTCAAATGTTTAAATAAGATTCACTCGCCAACTTTTTGTTGACCTAAAACCCTATTTTTACACATGATACAGGTGGACAGGTTGAAGCAAGGAACACGTAGGAAATTGCCTTATAAGAAAAATAATGAAGTCTTGATAAATGTATAGAACATGTTGTACTTGTATATTGATTGTAATGTTCTCCTTTAAAAGGAAATAATAAATATGAAACTTAATAGTAAATGTCATGAGCTTTGATGAAAACCCAATCATGCCCCGATCACCATTTCCGCTGCGGGTCGGGGTGAGACATTTGTAATCTGTATACAAATACAAATCAGTATATGTTTCGACAATCAAACAAGACATGTATAAAGAAAAGGGAATATTACCTCCACAATCCTGTACTCCCGCAACCAAGTAAGCTGGTTCATAAGGGATTCGGTGAGGCTTTCTGCTGTAGCGCGAGCGACCTCCGTGTCGTTACTTTTTTGTTCTCCTTCAGTCAAACGGCGGATCAACTCGGCTTTTTCTGTTCGGTGAAGGTTGATATCTTTTTTCAAACTATCAACCTCATCTTGCAGCCGCGCCTGGTCAAATAGCATAGCAGTTAGATCATCAATTTCTTTATTCTTAAGAAGGAGAGTCATTTTGGTTGATACCTCATTCTGCTCGCTCCTTTCTCTGTGTGAGTGCGCCTCTTCTGTTGCCGCAACTGCATCAGCTTTCTCTTTCTTGAGTTTCTCAGTTTCGTTGCGCAGAGAAATTTTTTTCTTTGTTATCACGATCACAAGCCTCACAAAACCGCTTGCGCTCGTCCGCATATTGCGCAACAGAGGCCTCACACTTGCGCTTCCACGACAGCGCAGCCCACTCTTCAATCTTTTTCTCTTCCTCAAACTGGGCCTTTTCCGCCTCAAAATCGACGAGCATTTTCAACGTCTTCTCCTTCTCAAGTTTGGCCTTTGCCTTCTCAAGCTCAACCTCATCCCACTCTTTGTTCATGCTGCGCCATTCGCGCACAATCCTGTTTATGGTGAAAGAGGCAAGGGCAGACTCTTGCAAATATGACTCGTAGGTAGCCTCGTGGTCTTTTTCTTCCTGGCGCTTCACCTCCGCCGGCGGGAAGATGCCCTTATACCACTCCCGGCAGGAGTGCCAATCAGTGAAAACATCACCCTGCTTAACTTTCCACACGGGCTGATGAATCGCAGAGGCCCGCCTCTCAGAATAAGAGCGATAATAATAATCCCCAGGCGTCTCCTCTGGGCGAATAGGCGACCCCTCCCCCCAATCCTCAACAAACACAAAGCCTTCGCTTTGTGTTGAAGGTCCGGCTCCCTTGGATATCAACTTTGACGGTTCCCCAACATCTGTAGCCATATCTTTAACCTGCTCGCCAGCAGGATTCTCAGCATCAAAATTTTTGGGCTCTTCTTCTGGAGCCACTTTCTCAATATTTTCCGGGACGATAGGGTCGGCATCAAGAACAGGAGTATCTTGCCCCGCATCTCCCTCTCCAACGTTCTCAGGCCTGCGCGGCGATGGTATAGCAGATGAGGTGGCCAGCGCAGCCTTCACCATTTTCTCTGCAAAACATATTAACAAATACCAAGTATAAGATTCTGCGCAATTTTTATGACAGAAATGCACAACAAACTAAATGTACCAGGTGAGAACTTCTTTGCAAAGGCATTCAGATTGCCTTTCTTACCAATGCGCGGGCGCGCAACTTTGGTTGGCGCAGGAGTTTTAGTCTCCGCCTCCTTCCTCTTCTTAGAAGTGCGCTTCAACGCCTCTTCCGGGCTAGAAGGTACTTCCAAAGGATCATCTGGGTTCGCAGCAGGAAGAGATGAGGTGTCAACGGGTTCTGGCTTCGGTTTCTTCAAACCTACAGGCGCAAGACCCTCCGGTGAGTCCGACACCACCACATAATTGCACCAAGAGTCAGATACGGGAAGCGTACCTTTCTTGCCCTCAGCTTTCGCAGCAGCTGATGGCTTGGTTTTTTGCTCTGGGTTGGAAGGGGGAGGCGCAGCAGCTGCAGGAGCAGTTGGTTTCTTCTTCTTCTTCTTCGAATCAGGGCCTACGCCCAAGTTTAGCAAATCACCTACATAATCAATCATATTGAGCAAAGGTTGTGCCATTAGTTATATTACAATAGTACTTAGAAAAATGTTCAAGAGTAATATTGCAATATCAACTTGGGCTTTGTAAGGACTTATTTACCAGTCTTCGAATATGGTTGCGCCTCCAGATCCTCCATCTTGGGCAACTCAAAGTTCACCAAGATTTGTGAGAACCAAGGTTCCTCACCATCAGCAATAGGCACGACGGCCATTTTTCCTTCCTCTCTCTTGAAAGAGACCAAGTAGAGAGGCGCAGCTACATAACAAACATTTTTGCATCAGTACATATCTATTGAAAGATATTGCTAGAAAGTTAAAGGGTTACATACCAGTTCCATCTTCTGTATACACCGGTTTTTCCCGGCGTTCCTTCTTCCAGAAAATACTCATCCCGGCAGCGATAAGGGCCCTCTGCGGCAAAACAATATTGGGCACATCTTTAATATCTTGATACCATACCTCGTCGGCAGGTATAGGAAGCGTCTCGAGCTCGATCTCATCACCGGCTCGGAATGTCATCTTCATCGGGATCACCGCCTTGATGAAGAAGAACTTCTGCTTCCAGTCGTGGTAGGACTTCGGCGACACCAAAACAATCGTTTGGCTTGCACACGCTGTTGGAACGAATAAAAACCCAACGAGCAGTGCAGCTGGTAGAAAACTCTAAACTTCTCGACCGACAGCACGATCTGCATCGATCGGCAAACGAACTCAAAATGCCGGATACTCACCATTCCCATCGGGCTCAACTGAGAAATGTGAATCTTGTAAAAACCAAGAATTTCCAGCACGAAATGGGTCACTGGCAGCCGGAAGTTCCCTTCGGCAAAATAATCGTAAAATAATGTAATGTAGCCGGCTGGTGCATCAGCCGCCGTGGCATTCGCCACCGGAAAAAAACGCTTTCCAGGAGGGAGCGAAAAGGAAGTTGGTGGCAAAATTATCGAAATCTTCCTTCGACCACTTTAGCGGTGGCAAACTTGACCACGACATCTCAGCAGAACTTGCACCGGTGGCCATAACTCGAACTTTGAAGAAAACTTAGAAAACTTTGAAGGTCGCCAGAATTTTTGAACACAAATTTCTCTCAAGTTATAATTGGGTGAGGAAGCAAATGTATCGTTGATCCCTTTATATACTAACCGCAATTAATGCACGATTTGACTGCAGCGACTTTTGCGACCATCGCGTATCCCCAAGTAACCGCAGGGGCGAGTGGGGAACAGTAACCGCCCCACGCGCGCGAGTGTCGCAAAAAAGCATTAAATACGGTATGACATGTACTGTTGACAGCCCGTCAACAGTACCACCACGTCTCAAGAACGTGCGTCATCACCAACTACACCATCCAGATAAGTGACACGTGTCTAAGTATATTTGAAATTCAAATACTTTTTCAAAATTCACTTACGACACGTCATCAAGATGCATAAAGCAACAAAAAGTTAGTCTTACCTAGCGCATCACATTTATCTTAAGTCCAGTGCTCCACCTACTTTTTATTCTTACATAGGAGCAACACTGGACTGGGGGACTTGAGGGGGTATGGTCCCAAAAACCTTGCGCCAATCAAGGAAACCATACCCATTAATAACTTCTAAGAAAACTGCGCGCAGACTTCCTTGCCAAAATAAGATTTATTAGAACTCTGCGCCAAATATCCAAGAGAGGAAAGCGTCATTTAACTACCTTGCGCGGGCTCGCGCAAGGTTCAAAGTTAACCTTGAACACTCTCTTTGGATAAATGCTTCATTTAACTACCTTGCGCGGGCTCGCGCAAGGTTCAAAGTTAACCTTGAACACTCTCGTTTGATAAAGCGTCATTTAACTACCTTGCACGGGCTCGCGCAAGGTTCAAAGTTAACCTTGAACACTCTCTTTGGATAAATGCTTCATTTAACTACCTTGCGCGGGCTCGCGCAAGGTTCAAAGTTAACCTTGAACATTCTTGTTTGATAATGCTCCATGCACAAACCTTGCGCAGATATTTATATCAAAGCAAGCATCCACCAAACGTTGCGCTAAGCAGCAAGGAGAAGAAGGATGATCAGTTAACTAACTTGCCCTTCTCGCGCAAGGAAACAGTAATCCTGAGAAACTTTCCCTTAGCAAAATCCTTGACTTGGTGCAGAAGCAAAGGGAATCTTTTCTGTTGTAACAGAATGTACACGTGGCGAATAATAGATGGGTAACAGCTGTGAAACCTTCTAGAAGCCATTAACACCCAATAGTGCAAGCATCTTTTCGGTTATAACCAATTGCCACATGGCAGCATCTGGACGGCTGAGGAAGATCACGGTGATGGCATGCTCACATTTATAAGATGTAGTGATCTCATGTTGACACGTGGCACCTCCCTAACCGCTGATGAGCTCACGATCCGTGTGCATTAACGGATTACCAACAAACGTTAACGGAATAACAAAAGATTCCGTTAAAGTTAAAAATCTCTCTTTTTGACGCCAACCACCGGCTATAAATAAGTAACTTGGAGTTCAAGGAAAGGTATTCACTCTCAACTACTCTCTCA
The DNA here is from genome assembly GCA_947069175.1 of Scalesia atractyloides. Taxonomy (NCBI): domain Eukaryota; kingdom Viridiplantae; phylum Streptophyta; class Magnoliopsida; order Asterales; family Asteraceae; genus Scalesia; species Scalesia atractyloides. The sequence continues at coordinate 10,549,934 of CAMTDV010000029.1, forward strand.
CTTACAATACTTACTTCCGACTACCTGTACTTATTCTCACGCCGAAGGGTGGTCACGGAGAGAACCCCCCTTCTCCCCGTGGCTAGCTAACGGTGTTCTGTTTTGCAGGATCAGCCGGAATATTGTTCTATTCATCATCCATTGTGAAACCAAACAGATGGTTAACCCTTTTATGTAGAACCCATTCCATAGATCTACTTTGATTCCGGTCTAGTTGATCTAGGGTTTCTTCTATATATATATATATATATATATATAGGAGAACCAACCTGTATTGCGAGAACAATGTGAACACAATAAAAAAAACCTAAAAAATAAAAAAAAACACGCAATTTTTTTAATATTTTTTTGAAAAAATCGCTATTTTTCGTTAATAAAAAATTCGAGTAATAATTATCCATGCACACGTGCATATGTATCATTTTTTTGACAAATTCCGTAATACATTACTAATATTAGACAAGTGCACTTTCATTTACACTACCATCCATAATACACTACTTTTACATTAACAATATTAGTAATGCACATACGCATCTATATGTATGAACATGATATATGTATTTAGGTTAAATATATATAGGTAGAGGATTCTGTAAAAAGGGCTCAAAGTTTGAGAAGTGTGAGAAATATTGTAGAGATGACATGTGTCATCAATCTAAATTAATTCAAAGGGTAAACAAGTAATTTTCTCATTGATTCAATTAATTGACAACCTTTCATAGCCTCCACCCATGATTATAGGAATACGGATTTACACAGTGTTATATAGTGTTATATTTCATGCAAAAGGTTTATGATGGATATATAATGTTATTTTTTCTGTAACAGGTCTACGATGGATGTATAGTGTTATATAGTGTTATATTGTTATATATTCTTTGGTAACAGATCTATGATAGATGTATAGTGTTATATCGTAGTTATAGTGTTATGTGTTATGTAACAGGTCTATGATGGATGTATAGTGTTATAGTGTTATATATTTCTGGTAGCAGATCATTATTTGCATTGCTATGGTGTCTTATTTTTACGTTCATAGTGTTTTACTGTAAAACACCATGGACTAAAACATCCAATCGAAACGTAATTTTTTTCTTTACATAAGTATAACAATATGGTACTCATATTAAAGATAAAAAAAACATTCGTTATTATGGTGTATTTAAGAAAAAGAGTTACGTATAAAAAGTTATTGACGTTTAAAAAAGAAGAGGGAACTTGCATGTGACTTTCTAAACTTAAAAATGTTAAATTTACCTTTATATACTTAATCTAGAAAATTAATTATTTTAACGGTAAACACTATTTACAAGATTGTCATCAAGTTCTCAACTATTAGATTAAAGATCTAATGGTTTAAATTCTTTCTTACCCTTCTGACAAAAAAAACACTTTTTATAATAACCTCAGCCTTATATATATATATACATAGGTGAGGTTATTGTAAGAAAATATAAAAGTGTGACAAGGATAAGAAAGAATCTAAACTAGTAGATATTTAATCTAATGGTTGAGATATTGATGGCAATTTTGTAAATAGTGTTGACTATTAAACTAATTAATTTTCTAGATTAAGGGTATAAAGGTAAATTTAACATTTTTAAATTAAGAAACTAACATTAATGCAAATGCAAGTTCGCCCCCCTTTTTTTAAACGTCAATAACTTTTTATACGTAACTCTTTTTTTTTTTTTAAATTACACCATAATAACGAGAGTTTTTTATCTTTAATATGAGTACCATATTGATGTACTTATGTGAGAAAAAATTACGTCTCGCTTGGATGTTTTAGTCCATGGTGTTTTTTCTATGTTAATACAATGGTGTTTTAATTGTATGGTGTTATTTCTGTTATATTTATGTTCTTCGTAAGATGCATGCATTCAATATACATGCTGTGGTGTTTTTATGAGTTAAGGTGTTATTCCTGTTATATTTAATGTGAGGACAAAGGTCCTTGCTGTGTTTCTGGTGTCTTGAGTAGGTTTATGTTGCCTTCAAAGAGTTAGAGTGTTATTTATGTTTTTATATATTTAGGGTGTTATTTTTGTTTTAATTCTGATTAAAGTATTGTGTTTTGAAATTGATTTATTAGGATGTTATTTCCGTTATGTTCAAAGTTAGAGTGTTCTTTATAAGATGTGTGCTTTAATATACATGTTGTGGTGTTTTTATGAGTTAGGGTGTTGTTTCTGTTATATTTCTTTTTTTGTAAGATGTATGCCTTCAATTTACATGCTGTGATTTTTTTATGAGTTAGGGTGTTATTTCTTTATAAGATGTATGTCTTCAAATTCGAAAATCCATACAATAACTGCCAAAAATCGGTTGCATATATTCATTCCATAATTAGATTTTATTAGTTAAATTACACTTATACCCTTAAACTACCAAAATAAAAAGGGATACGTATTACCTCTAAAATTTTTTTTATCCTTCTCACACTTTTATATTTTCTTACATGAACCACTACATAATATTTATATAATATATATATAATAGAAATTTCAATCTGTTATATATAATAAACAATAAATAAACAAATAGAACAAAATCACGAAAGATTATAAAAGTACGAATTGAATATTTTGCTTTAACTTTAAGTTAATGGAACGCTGACAACAAAAATCAATTATTATTCAATTCTTGTTTAATAATAGTTTTATGTATACAATGTTTACAAATAAAGTGATCAGTTGCCTTTCAGACAAAAAAAGTAAAGTAGTTACACAGATATTTTTGAAATAAAAAATAGATTTAACTGAAAACTTAAGAAAAAGTACACTGCATTATTTTTTGACATAAGGTAACTCGGTGTGGGGGACCGTCTCAGGCCCGGCTTCGCTGACGACGCCCCAACATCGCGTCGGGTGGCTCGTCGGTGTCGTAGGCATCGGCCTGCAGCCGATGGGGACGATGTTGTTTCTCTCCTTCTCTACACACACCTATACATACATATATATATATATATAATAGATATATGTATATATAGCCCCGTCCTTTATTTCCTAGGTTCATCTTCTTTAGGCCCGTCGTCACATCCATCCTACGTGGCGCTGATGTGAAGATCGTCCTCAAGGAGGCCCGTCACCTACATCGAGTAGCTTAACTTTATTGAAAAAAGCTGTGATATTATGTAAGGTTATGAATATTAAATCTGTTTATATGAATATATATGGTGTGTGTATCACTTTGGCGATTCAAAATCGTTTAATATTGATAATGATGCTTTTTATATAAATTTACCAACGTTTTATTAGAGCTTATAATGACGACAGGTATATAAGCATGTATTTACTACAATACAATAGAATCGAGTATCATTATATCACTTATCATTGATATGTTGGTAGTCATCTGTTAGAATTTTGTTAGTCGATAGTCTCTTATGACACATTGCCGACATATATTATTGAGTTATTACCGTCTTGACTAATGTAGTAATGTACCGTATCATCAACTTTCAGAAAGTCGTTCTTACTGATAGTTTTTTTACGGATTATCGAGGGTCACGAACAATTTCTGTAAATTCGTCCAAAGTAATCGTTTCTGATGGATTCCCAACTAAATATATTATAAAAGCCTTCTAAATACGTTTACAAATGTTTGAGGCATATTTTAAGAGTAAAAACTTACATGCTTTTAAATTTTACTACGAAAGTACCTATTTTTTTTTATAAAAGTAAATTACTTTTTGAGTCCCGTTGTTTTATGGTTTTAACTATCTAAGTTAAATGTAAAAATGTTTACTGCCCTGAGTACCTGATTTTTCATTTTGTAACCATTTCAGTCCAAAATTTAACTCCACCCACCAAATAGTTAAGTTGAAGGGTATTTTTAATAAAGTATTTTCAAAATACTTTTTCCCATTTTATTAATATATGCGTATACATTCACTCACACAAACAAACACCCCTCCACATCATCTCTCTCTCCTAAACAAAACCACCAAGAGCCACCATTGTGTAAAAACAAACCACAAGCAACCACCACCGTTGATGTTGAACTAATCTTTAAACAAATCAACCAAAACAACACAAATTCACATCAATCAACAACATCAAACACAAATCAAACAAAAACAAACCTCATCTTTATTCGCAGAATTGGAGTTGCACAAGCTGTTATGTTCACAGATTTGTAACAGTTGGAGGTCATAAGCGGTGAGGGAGGCCGTAAACTTGGAAACAGCCACACCAGGGCGTTCACGTGTTGTTCTAGTTGACGATCGAAGGTTCGAAGGTTCACGTGGTGTTCTGGTTGACGATCAGAGATGGTGATGGTGTTGACGATCGGAGTTGTGATTGTCACACCCCGACCCGTGACGGATTATCAGTCAGAGCGACATGATTGACCAAAGCTTATGACAACTATTAAAGGTTTGAATATTTAATGATGCCATAATTAAAAATGTCATATAATCATATAAATTCCAAATAAATTCAATTACATCCAAAGTCACAAAATATAAAATAAAATCCCGTTTATTTGTCTAAGGCAATTCCTACATTTCTTCATCCTCGAATCGTTAAACCTGATTTCCTATATCATGCGTAAAATTATTTTTTGGTCAACTAAAAGTTGGTGAGTAAATCTATATGTAAATATAATAATTTGTTTACTTATTTCTAAAATGATTAACATGTAATTCAAGTGTTAGTAAAATATCACAACATATAAACAACAATAATAACCAACACATACCAAAGGAGATAATGCGATAAAGTGACTATGCAAAACTCAAGCCCCCAAAGGCGAATCTAATGATGTTTGCGATACTGGCTACAACCCATGGCCGTGGAAACTGGTCAGCCAGTGAATCCACAATGATGTGCTAGAGTATAATTGACTAAGACTTCACACAAATAACTAAACCATGACAACTACACATACAAATAATTAACACATTGACTTTGCATATTGATGATTAAAGTGAATAACATGAGAAAATGTGACAAATGATACACCCCAAAATTTAATTGTAGAAAAAAAAGAAAAAGATAGATATACTCGCAGTTGTGCTTTATGTGATCCTTGAATAAACTGCATGATAATAGGCAAACTCCAAAAGACAATGTTTACGCTAAAATATATAATACAAAAATATACTAAACAACCAACACATAGATAAAACTATAAAATTAAGTCCTAATCCTTTAATTACTTTTTTTGATGGACATGTACACCCGTAAACTTATCAAATAACACGTACGAAGCATAGGAGATAGGAGGGAGAGGAAAAGAGCGGCCACGGACGGATGTCAAGTACCGTAGGGGAGGAGGAGAAGATTCCAGACCTAAGTAGCCGACTACGACTTTCTTTGTCAGCAACTTGCCCGGGTGTGTCTAAATCCCTACTTTGGAAGGCTTTTCACCCACATGGTGTCGCCAAGGATTCGTACGTGGCGAAGAAATGGGACACTAGAGGGAACCACTTTGGTTTTGTGCGGTTGGAAGATGTGGTGAACCTTGAAAGGACGCTGCAAGGGATGAATGAGGTTAAGATTTTTGAGGCGAAGTTATGTGTTTCTGTCGCCAGGTATGATAAGGAGCATAGCGGTTCGAGCAGAATCCACCCGCTTACGTTCAGGATCCACCCACTTATGTCCAGGATCCAAAGTTATCAGTAGACCTCAGGTGTATCCTTTGAGACAACCAACCCGCCTATTCAATGATGTAGGGACGTCGTTAAGAGATACGGTTGTTTGATCGACATCACGTAATGGGGAAGAGAAAAAGAGTTTGGTATACAATGAGAAGGTGGCCCTTTATCCTAATCATTGTATGTTGCGATCGGTAATCGCTAATAGGAGTACTTTGGATTTTGGGGGTTACAAGGATAATGCAGTCAGCAACGTTGGTGGATGGAGAGTTTTGATCAATTTTAGAGGAAAAAAGGAGGCTTTGGAGTTTATTAGAGAAAAGGAGGAACTATGGAAACCGGTGTTTGATCATAGGTGTCTGTGGGAAGGTCAAGATCTTCAATTCAATCCGTTAGCTTGGTTAAAGATTGTTAAGGCTCCAAGCAAGATCCGAGAAGATAAGTTCTTTGATAGGATTGGATCCTTGTTTGGGAAGGTTGTCCGTGCGTCGGATTTCTCCTGGTCCATTCCAATTAATTCGGAATCATTATGCGGGATAGTCACCGAAATGGGGAGGATGATTGATGCAATGGTTGAAGTCACTTAGGAGGGGAAGAATTTTCTGGTCTAGGTCACCGAGATTGAAAACGAGGATTTTTGCGACTCATTTAAGGAGTTGTCAGTTGTTAACTTTAGATCTCAGGTGGAGTCGGAAGAGTCTGTTATGAACGATCACATGGATATGGAAAATGGAGAGTTTAGGCATTGTAGCATATGCTACGAGAATTGGGGCTATTAACACATGTAAGACCTTGGGGAGGCAATGTGGATATACCTGAATAAATGGGTTAAAAGTGATCGGCGACTGATGAGTCTAACCAGCAACACCAGTTAAGGTCAAATGGTGTTTATAACCTAGCCATTGCGCTTGTCTTAATAACATTAGCAATGAATAATTATGTTAACAGATCCATATGATTGAGTGGTCGAAGGGTGGCTCGTTGTAGTTGATGATAAAGAGATGGACTCCAGGATGAAAGCAAGGGCCCATGAGGTTTTACACATGAAAGGTGCATACGGCAAAGCCTATTGCAATCATTGACTGAAAGGTTAAACGCTTTAGGAATAAAGATATTGATAAAGTAAAAAAGCGAACATCGCAAGAGGTCGAACACCACTTAGGAGTCCGAGAAAGAGTTGATAATATACTACCCTATCTAGCTGGTAAGATTATAGAGTGTTACGATTGAGCGGTGATCAATTAAAAATCAAAATTTTATTCTTTGGGCTTGAGCGAAGGAAGTACGTAAGGAGGGTTTCGGGGACAAAACCTCTTTAAGGGGGTAAATTTGTAACATCCTATTTCCAGTGTATTTATAAAATGATATTTATTAGTCGGTAGAAGTTATTTATGAGGAAAAAGAACTTGATGGATAGCAATGTATTTTATCAGAGTATTTTTAGTAATATATATAAATACATCAAGAAATATTTTAGATTTTCTTCAAGGTAATACCGCTACCTCTTATTGTAACTTTGTAGAACTTGAAGGGCCAATGTTGTAAACACCAACCATGAGGGGTGTATTATGCACTTAGCCAAAAGTTCTATGTATAAAAGAGTATTTTTATGCTCATTTGTTTCAGATCTCTCTGGAGTTAGAGAGAGAAATAAGAGAGAGAAAAGGAACTAGAGAGACAAGGGTCACCCTTAGTGATGTTTTGCGGCAGTCGATGGTGTTCGGAAGCAACTAAACTTGCGGATTTCAACCTGAAACCATTTTTTGACGCTAAAAATGCAATGGTAAGCTCCAATTTGCCTAAATCTTTGATTTTAGTCGTTAATGGAGCTGAAAACAAATATGTCCAGATTGTTTAACTTATGCACGATTGTAAAGAACATACTGATCCGAGAAATCTGACCGTTGGATCATCTTGATTTTTGTATACAAGGCTTATAACATATATATGATCACTTTGAACGGTGAAAATGTAAAATAGAGCTGTTAAGCTCGAGATTTTAACATGTTTTCATAGCAGCTCATATTTGCGTTTTTATAATAAAACAGCCCATTAGAATCGATTTTTCCGGAGATTCGACCGTTGGATCGGGCTGAAGTGTGGACAAAAGCTTTCTGGGATATGTCTTTCAAATCCCACAAGAGGAAATTTCAATCAGAAGTCGATAACTATGGGTTTGGCAATTATCATTTTGTAATATATTGTTTGTGCTAAAATTCAGAACTTGATTGTGTTGCATGAATGGTTTAGTGCACTTATATGTGCTATTTGGTCATCTCTAATATTTTAGTGATGAGTTTTATTGTTAGTTGGGTTTTGATCGTATGATGGAATTGATGTTATATTAGTGTTTATCGTCATACTTGTTCGTATATGTGATTTATTTAAACGTCCTAGAGATTTGGTTAATATTCATACATACAATGAAGTTGGTTTTGACCTAGGCATGAAACCCAAATCCTTGTATGATTAAATTGATATCATGCTTGAACAAATGAAGAAGTTAGGTTAGTTAAGTATTGAGAAATGTATGAACTTGTTGATACATGGTGACTTAGTAGGACAAATTTAGCTAAATTGTTGGTTTAAAAGTGATTCCTACCAAGTATTAAGTGCCTAATTGAGTTTATTGATCTTGTTAGTGCAAATATGTATGTCAATTGGCAGTTTGCCTTTTTTAAAAGTCAAACTGACATATAACAAAATCAAATGAGAAATGCGGTAAAAAGGTCTATAAGGTGTGACGGTCATGATGTAGGATGACTAATCTAACTATCTTGTGGATGTTATGTGATAGTCTGACTCTTGACAAGCTAGGTGGGAACTTGGAAATGAATGGTTCAAGCGGGTCAAAGACGCGAGAAAACAAGATCGGATGCAAGATAAGTAAAACTTACACCTCCTAGAGTAGAACCATTACATAAGTGATAGGAAGTATATATGACTTAGAACGGTTGCGGTTAGACAATGAAAAATGTCAAAATGAGACCCCATGGTGTAAACCATGAAGTGGGTCAAAATGGATAAGTTATGACGAACTAATGTTCGCGACAAAGGAGAAATGTAAAGATGAGACTCCCATGGAGAAAGCCATGAAACAGGTTAAAATGGGTAGAATTAGTTATACTATAAATTGGTAATAAACAAAGAATCTTAGAGAATGGACCCTATGGTGTAAACCATAATGGCTCAAAGAAACGAATAACCATATATCGGTTAAAAACATAAAAAATTTTTTAAACGGGACCCTATTGTGCGAACCATAATGGATTAAGGGAACAAAAATGAGTTTTTGATGAAAATACTCGCTGACCCAAACCAAAATGGCTCAAACGAGCAAAATGGTGAATAATCATACATCGGTTATTAATATAATAAAGAATTTATAAACAGAACCCTATTGGTGCGGCCATAGCGGGTCAAATGAAATAAATGGTAAGTAAATATCCTTTTTACAGTAAACAATGTTTGGTTATACTGATATGTAAAAAGGGTGAGCCAAGAAACAAGTCAAATGGACAAATGGGTCAAGTATGTTATCATCATTTGAAAAATGATATTTAATATTCCGTTTGTTAAGTTTCATGCTTACAGGTAAGCACGATTTGTGGGCATGCATTGCCACGAGTTAGTATATAGCATCGGAAAGTATTGCTAACGGGTCAATACTTTGACCCGCACCAGGTATGTGTAGAAGTCATCCTCTTAATGAGGGTTTGCGGTACGACTAAAGTTAGTCGAGTTAAGGGTGGATACTAGATCACCTCATGTGAGGTATATCTAGTGTTTGGGTAAAACGACCATTAGAGTAAAAGACATGTTTATAGCGAAAAGTGCATTTAAGTGAGTTTATAATATTAAACGATGGGAGGCTTTTATTGTTCTTAAGAACATAATAAATTTTAAATAGAATACGGGTTAAAGGAGTCCACTTGGTCAGGACAGGCTTTTAAATGTCATTTGTAGTTAAAAAGGACTAAAATTGACTAAAATACCTCCGGATGATGAATCGGGTAAACAACCCTTATGGGTAAATTAATAATGAGTTCTATAATAAGTTAGACATCTCTGGTAGTATAAAAGTGAGAGGCGTAAACTAACAAACCGGAGGGTAAATTCATAATATAATGATTTTTCTATAACAACCCACCACAAGTACAGTTGTGGTGTAAGATAAGTAAAAGCCTCAGTGTTGAAAAAGAAGATATGAAAAGATTGGGTGAGATTTGAGTTTGATGCTCAAATCTTGAAACGAATCAAAATAAATATACGCATAAACCGGGTAACAGTTGCGTAATTCATAAAAGTTACAAAGCCGGGTTAAGGATTTTGGGTTAATAATGTAGGCAAATGTTTTACGGTCAATTAGAAACAAGTTTGAAGCGAAACGGATGAGCTTTCGCGAAGTTACGGAGTTTTTACATACAAAAGCAAAGCAGGGAATTTCAGCTCCAGCCTGCCGTAAACTACAGCAGGGGGCTGCTGAATGAAGCAGATAATGCCTGCCGTAAACTACGGAGGGTTAAATTGAAAAAAAATTGTTTTTTTGTTGTTATGACAAAAAAAAACATTTTTTTTTTTTCAATTTAAACCTTACGATACCCTGCCCCCTTGGAAATTAGAAAGGTAAAATGGGTTGCATGGAGAAATATAATGACGCTAGAAGAGTACGGGGATTGGGTCTCGGATCATTACGGGACGCGAACATGGCCGTGTTGGCAAAGTGGTGGTGGCGATATAAGGTGGAAAAGGAGAGTCTTTGGCGAAAGGTGATTTGGAGTATACATAAAAGATCGAGAGCGTGGAACTTTATACCGATGAGAATGTCAATAATCGGACATTGGAAACAAGTGGCGGGGTTGGCAAAAGATTTCGGCAAAGTAGATACTAGTCTATGTGATATGTTTAGAGGTGTCCCGGGGGTACAAGTACGATTAAATCTTAGAAAGAATGTTGGTTATACACGGAGCCGTTGTGTAAAAAATTCCCAAATTTATTTGAACTCGAGAAACAGAAGAATGTAGTGGTAGTTGACCGGGTGAGAGTTGTGGGAGGCATCAACTATGTGTCCTTCGGTTGGAAGACACAACAAGTTCTACTGAGGTTAATGACATTAGCTTCTTAACGACGGAAATCCTCAAATTCACATTTGGATTAGGTTCAGACGGATGGAAATGTGAGCTAGATGGGTCGGGTGGTTTCACAATTCGGAGTTTGCGGAAATTTATTCAGCAAAAGACCTTTTCGGACCTGGGTGTACGCCTTGAATGGAACAAATGGGTACAACTGAAGGTTGACTTTATGGTTTGGAGGCTGATCCAACTACAGATGCACTTGGGGACGGAATATTCAAGTGTTAGCTAGCCGATGTATGTTGTCCAATGATTGGGAGGAAACCGCGTTTCACTTGTTTGGGAATTGTCAAGTTATGTCACAGATTTGGGACTTTATTGTGCAATGGTGCCGACTAAATCCGATTTTCGTTTTGGAATTGAAGGATTGGGCTCTCATTCATAATCAAAACAGGGGCTCGAGAGCTGGAAAAAGGCAGTTTCTTTGATTGTCCGAACGGCCATTTGGTGCGTTTGGAGGGCACGGAATAATCTAGTCTTTAATAATAAACGGGTGCCGGTCAAAACGATCATTGAGGAAATTAGAACATTGTCCTTTCTGTGTATTCGGAGCAGGTCTAAGGCCATATCAATGATCTGGGAAAGTTGGGTATCTATGGATTCTGCAGGCTTTGGTGTGTAGTCTAGTTCCTTTTGTTTTGGAGAATTGTTGTAGTCCTGGTTAAAATTGTTTAGTCAAGGGCTGTTGTATTATGTTTTAATTTTTCTTTATAAATAAAGCTTTGTTGGCCTTTCAAAAAAAATTAAATCCTAAGCTTGGGGGCTTTTGTATACCTAAAATATATAATAGTTTCCAACATGCATAATAAATTAGTATTTGTAAATTTAAATAAGTAAGTGTGACAACTTGTGATAATAACATAAATTTCATCATGTCATTATTTATATATTTTTGTATAAGCTAAGTGTAGTCAATTTATTAAGAAATGTATATTTGTAGAAATAAATAAATAAACGCAAATTAAGATAATAACACAAAATTAATTTTGTTATATATATATACACATATTGTAAATTGTTAAATTTTGGATAAATTTATAAATTAATCCAATAAATTTATACATCAAGGGTTTATATTTATTTTGTCTTTTTATATAAAATAACTAAATTTTTATAAGATTTCGTTTTTTTAATCTTTTAACTAGTCCATTTATTTTAAAGTAATTTATCAAAAGTCATGAAATTTGTTATAAAAATTCCATGTCTTATATCTTTTCTAAAATAACCAAAGATAAATATTTGTGATTTTTTTTATTTTGATAGTTTTATATTTTTGTATAAATTTTATTTAATTTAACATGACCAAATTCATAATAAATGTATAAGATGTCTAAAAATCTTTAAAAAATGACACAAACTAATCTATCATGGTATTGAACAATATCCTACTTTCAATTTCATTAAAACACATGTCTAAAATAAAAACCCCAAATTCTATAAACTAAAAACCCTAGAATAACAAGAAATTAAATTTCGGATTCGTAACGCCCTCTATCACTGAAATGAATAGTGTGTGTTGTAGAGCACGAAAAATTAATCAAGTTAGGCTATGGAATTACTTGATTTGTTTAAGAAATGAAGAAGATATTATGAAATCACGTTCCACGCCCTAGAATATTTCCTTACTTCAAATTTCCGAATTTGAGAGATTATGAACGAATGTTGTGAGTGAGGAATGATTAGAAATGTTTCTAGAAATCGAATGTTATCAAGTTTATAGATTAATGGTACGAATTAGATGAAATCCGATTTATGTTCTTAGTGTATTAATGGTGAGATAAATTCGACTTGATTGGACCATTTATGTGGTGAAATGGATCGTTTAGGAATCTACATTAGTTTCTCCAGCTCATGCGAATCAAACGAGACCAAAAGGAACTCGTAGCGTCGCGTTAATACTGAAATGGAGCCGTGTCGAATGAGAACGGGTCAGTCGCGAAGAAAAAGAGGTGTAGGTGGAGAAGACACGCTGGCGGGTGGTTCAAACATCAGAGCGAACGAGCGGCTTTTCCCAAGCGTGTGAGGCGCGTTCTTCTAGGATGAGGTTTTGGATTATGCAAAATCTGTCCCGGCTATTTATAACTATCTTAACCAAACATTTTCAACTATGTTAAATTGTTTCTTTTATAATATATAATAGAAATAACGGCAATTTATATATAAATTCAATATTTTTAATCCAAAACTAACTTAAAACCTTTTATAATCCTAAGTTTTTAACCGGTTTTATTTAATCGAATACGAAATTATATTATGAACATTTAAAATAAATAATAAATAAAAAAATTCTCATTTTCATCTATTTCTATAGGATCCGGTTTACAATATGAGCCAGGTATCAGGCATCTGTTTTTGGCGGATGTTACAACGATAGTGGTGGTGGCAGAGGTGGTGTATTGTGGTTGTGGTTATGGTTACAAGTAGGGTGTTTAAAAGTATTTGCATCTTAATATTTGATTTGAACTAACCAATATCCAAATTCGAATCCAAAAAATTCGGATATCAATAACCACCATGCAACACCCACCACACCTACAACCATAACCACAACACTTGCAACTAGGGGTGTTCAAAACTAGATATTCGAGATTTTCTTATACCTTGTTTCACTATTTGAATCCGTATATGAAATTTCGGTTATCCGATCGGATAACAAATCAGATATCTGAATATCCAACTATTTATTTTATTTTTTAAATTTCTTTTAAAATAGATATTTCGATATCCCAATATATTTTTGAATATTTTCGGATAATTTAGATATTTTCGGATATTCGAAAATAAATTTATAAATTTTCGGATATCCAAAATATTTTAAAATCACTACTCGAATCTGAATCCAAAAAATTTGGATATCCGAAATATTCTAAGGTGTTAAAAAGTTGGACTCGGAACGTTAGAAAATTAGAATTTGGGTACTCAGAGCGTTAAATTTTCTGATTATGGACTTAAGTGGTTAAAACCACTAAAACACGAGAACTCAAAAAGTAATTTACACTTTTTACAACCACATGGATGAACCCTCAACTCCTTAAAGACAAAACTTTATATAACACCTTGGTATCACTCGACTAAAGAAACTTTCATAAAAGTGTTGAGGTATTTAATAGTATAAAATTAAAGGCATGTTGATTGTATACAAAAGGTTATTATAGAATTTATTTCTTTATATAAACTTATATATCAATGAAATAAATTATATATTACATATTTAGTACCAAACATGTAATAGTAGCATAGAACATGTTTATTGATAATGTGAAGCGGTTTATCATAACGCGTTAGTTACATGTGTAGTTGATTAATAATTTTGCCGAAATTATACCAAAGTTGTGCTAAAAAAGAGAAAACCCCAGAGTGTGTGTACGCACATATATGTGTATATAGGATCGTGTGAGCATCACTATGGTAATTGAGAAAATTAAGAAATATTACCGACAAACACGTTTTTCTAAACAAAAATAATGCATTTTTTTTTTACTAAATTGCCCTTTTTCCACTTAGGTTTTTTTATTACATACACACGTATATACATATTTAAAGTTGAGAAATAAGCATTGTGTATACATGTTTTGATAATGTACATATATGTACAATGTGTATAATGATTGTACATATATGTATGTAAAGGAAGATTCTGGTTCTGGATATGTGTTTTTTAATGTACATATGTGTACTACGTGTTTAAATTGAATATAAATATCATACATATATGTTTGATAATGTATAGATATGTAAAATTAAAAATTGACAACATATACACATGTGTATAACTAAAAACTAACAATATACACATGTGTATAATTAAAAAAAACTCTCAAAAGGTGGAATTAGCGGTTAAAAAATTGACTTATAGAAAATGTGTGGTTCAGGATGCTTCTCGTATTTCTCAATTACTTTGTGTTTCCTTAGGATCTACTATATATATATATATACACTATATATATATTGTATATATATATATATGTATATATATATGTATGTATAAATTTGGAAAAAATAAAAACTAAACACATTTGACTTTTGTGGCAAATTTATAAAGTACCAAAGTTTTGTTGCAAAATCATAAAGTTTACTATGCGTTCTTTGCCTTAAAAAAGGATTAAAAAAAGTTACCATTTTATTTTTATGGGTTGAAGGATTCCTTGTTGAGGGGTTGAGTTGGTAACCCACACAATTGATATTTATTCATGTTAAAACATTTACCCTAACTTAAAGATACTTAAAATTGTGTTATGTTTTGTTTCGAGTCAACTTGTTTAATGTTAATTTATGGATATGAGCATTAACTGATGATTTATTAACATTCTATAAATGGTTTCGGCTCATATAACTTTTTTACATGTAAGTTTTAATGGTTTTCGTTTATAATGTCTCCTTTTTTTATAAACAAACTTGAGTTTGTTTACAGTAAACTTAGCGTGAGATTAGTGGAACCAAAAAGAAAAAAGATTGGAGAATGGACAATGAATGGTGAAGCGAAAATAGGTAGTTGAGAGTTATTAATATAATTGCTAAAATAGAGAGTTGATGAAGAGGTTAAGAGAAAAAAAAAGGTTGTTTTTGTTTATGAAATGAAATATTAGAGATAAATAAGTGACTTTATCCGATTGAGGTATCTTGATTGATAATAAAGGATCCCTCTCCTACGATCGACAGGTCTTGATGCACGAGTAGTGAATAACTAAAGAACTTTTCATGGTTTTTCACCAATGGAAGGACATAAAGTGAGAATGAAATCTCAGTCACCTACAAGATGAAGACCCAAATTTTGTATTGATCTTTGAAGATGATATCAAACACAAAACACGCACAGTAAGAGAAATCTAAACTACGTGATGATTCAAGAACACGAACACAATGTCACTCAATGCATATGATTTTATTACTTGTTGAATCGCCTGATACAGAGAGGGAGAAGCGAGCTCTATCTAGAAAAGGCTAGCCTAGTTATGAGATACAAAACATAATATATACTAAGATCCCCTATTCTACGCCCCACATGGCCTAAACCCATTAGAGGCCCAAACATCCAAACCCGTGAGCCCTTGCTTACGGTTACACCATTCTAAAATCCAATAACGTATATTCGATACGTAGGGCTATCATATTTAGACCCTACATAAGAGCATAGACTTTGTAGTATTAAACGGAGAAGTAAAAGAGAATAATGAATTCTAGCCTTGCAAGCGAAAAAGGAGAGTGATTCACTTTTTTTTATAGAATCCAATCTCTTTGATTAGGACCTGAGGAATATGTGTATTCTTTTATCAATGATACATATCTAATTTCTACGTGTTTTTGCAGATGAAGGGAAAGGCTTTTTGATCACCCCTCGAAAATATGGTTTCTACCCATGAGTTAGCTCGTGAGAACGATACACCAGTGCTTAGAAATTCGGCTCACATTGAATTTAGCTAAAGGAAAGTCCTTGATTTATTTTGAACATGGTAATATAATCTTAGAGCATCCACATCAAGATTGGTATACATAACCTTCAATTATAACCGAAAAATAAGGTTCGAGTTAAAAAGCCTTACATCAGATTTCTTAATCTTGAAACTATATGAAAATGAACAATAGAATCATAAATATATCGATTCCATAGCAGTTTTCTTAAAATTACAAGGTTAAGGGATGAGATGTGGGAGACTTTTAAAAATGAATAATTTTTATTTTATTTTTATAGATGATAATTTTTAATTAAATTATAAGGATAAGAAACCTACTCTGAATGCTTTTAGCATTGGCTTTAAATTAACAAGCTCAACCTTGATCAATATTCCTTTTACATAGGGATGGCAATCAAACCCGAACCCGATGGGTAAATCGAATAGGTAAACCCGAAACTCGACTCATTTGGGCGGGTTTGGGCTCGGATAATCGAGTTTGGAACTAGTTTTTATTTTTTCACGGGTTTGGAATTTGGTGATATACCCGTTTACGACCGATTACCGATAAAGTGTACCTATTGTTACAACAAATACAAAACCAAGGATAGTGAGTGGACTGGTTAGGCAAAAGGGTTCAAGGGTTTCGGTTTGCCTAACGGAGGTCATGGGGTCCCCCACATGCGCAATACGTAGGGTTGGATCACTTTGTTATTGCTTGTATTAAATTCTAGATTGAAGAATACTCAACCCATAATGTTTGTATGCAATGTGATTGTGTTGAAGTTAGTGAAGAATAGAACATGCAAGTGACATGTTCTAGAGTGAGAAGTGAGATTTCCAGGATGTGGCCAGCTAAATGACATGGTTTTGTCATTTATTGGGGGAATGGCTGACTATAAGGAGAAACCATTGACTAGTGATCCAAGACTGTAGTGAGGGGCTTGTTCGTTTTGGTAGGTTGAAGGCTTTGGACCTGCGGGTAAAATGATGTATTCTCCCACATGCCACTTATGCGGCTGAGCGAGAGGTTTCACACGTAAAGTGTGATGTGACCAGTCACTGTCTTATGCTTTTTGTTGTTCATAATAGTTGGTCAATTCCGAACCCTTTTGCCTTTCAACTCTTAAGCTGTATTGCGTTCTAGTCATTTTATTGGGTTTGAGCTACCAACGTCATCAGTACCCATTTACCCGATTGTATACCCGACATAATTCTTTCTTATTTTTAAATATGTATATACATGATACACTCATTTTTATACATATAGGTATTTATTTGGTATATATTATAATTTTTTCATACATTTAATAGTGATAATATTATATGTACTGATTAGTAGTTACCCGATAGATACCCGATAGGTTTTGGGTCAGGTATACCCAACAGGTATTTTTTTTAAATTGACGGGTGTACTCAAAACCCGCGGGTGCCCGATGGGTATTTACCCGCTAGAAACCCAATTGATTTTTGGATAGGTTTGGGACAAGCTTTTCTAACAGGGTTTGGGTTTAGGATTACCTAAACCCGTCCTAAACCCGACCCGTTGCTATCCCTACTTTTACGCCCATTATTCTAAAGAATACTTGCCCCCAAATCTTATTGTGTTTTATGACATGATATCAAACTTTAAACGCTAAAAGTTTCAAATACCTTATATACAATCTAAACAAGAATAAAAAAAATCTTAAACTTAAATGGGACAACGAGTCATGTTTAAGATACCCCGTTTATCAAACGGACCACGTTAATGTTTACCAATTTAATAACTGAGTTATATCAGTCAATCAAAATTCTAATTATATTCATGACACGTCAAGAATTGTTGCCTCTACTTATAACCATTCCCAAACACCTTTTTTTTCTTCCACAATAGACCATCAAAAGTTGCGACACTAGTTGCTTCTACCTCTCATCGTCACAACATGCAGTTGTTGCCAACCAAGACCCAACCAACGAGAAATGGCAGTTTCTACCATCATGCACCATCATTGTTACCCTCCTTATCTTTGTCAACGCCGCCCTTTTTTTACTTGTAGAATTTTAACAATGATAATGTACCACCTACTTATAGGGTTTTTTTGGCTAAATTGTTCTAGATTTGAATGTCTTCATTTGGGGTTCAATGACAAAAAGGTTTGTGTTAATCAATATTTATTTGGATACACAACTTACATTTTGGCATTTTTTTTTAATTTTATATTGTTGTTTGAGGTAGTGAATGGGGTTGGGGATGAGTCTTTAATATTGGTGGCAATCGAGTTGAAATCGTGTCTGTATATTGATAAATACGAACATAATCCAAACATTACCCGTGTCAATCACATTAGTATCAACTCGAACACACTAATAAATCAGTTAACCATAAAACGAGTTTGGCATCTCAACTTTTAGTCGTGTGGCTTGTTTACGTAAACATCTCAAGTTTTAGTCGTGTGGCTTGTTTACCTCCTTTTACGTAAAAGATATTGAAGAATCGACACATTTATTTATAACTTAACCCAAATAGGAGTAATTTATCAATCAAGCAAGTTAAATGTATCAACTTGTTTATAAACTACCCAAAAACTAATTATATTATTTTTATATCAGGTAATCTGTCATGGTTCAATCTAAAACAAAATATACAATCTTTCAACCTAAATATTCATGTATAGTAGTTGTGATATTCTATAACACGAAATTTCTTTGCCTTTATCAAATGGAAAAGACGTCTTTAATGAAAAGCTATATAAAGTGAATGTTCCTTTAATGTTATTTACTTTACTTTTGTGAAAAAAAAACTTTTTATGTTTGCATTTCCTTATCTCTATTAAAGTGATAGGATGAGTTATGAAGACGGCCAAATTACATATTTTAAAGCAATATATACTTGAGCAAGTAGCGAAATTAACCTATTAAATCAGGGTATTTTAAAAAAAATTGTTACCGTGCAATTATACAATACAAAAAAGACAATAAATAAATAAAATGAAACAAATACCTAACTAATTGGTCTATAATTTCAATCATATTATTAACAGTGACGGAACCAGAAAGTTTTAACCGGTGGGTCAGTATATATATATATATATGTGTGTGTGTATAGTTAACTATTTATGTAAGTCTACTAAATAAAATAAAAGAATAAATAAAATAAAAACAAGTTATATTTTTTCAACTAAATTAATTAAACTCACAACTAAAACTAAAAATAAGTAATAAGTAAAAACGTTAGTAACTAAAAGAGCTATTTAAACTATTATTAAATTATATATAGTTAATTGTTTAGGTAAGCCTACTAAATTAAATAAAATTATATATAGTTAATTATTTATGTAAGCCTACTAAATAAAATAAAATAAAATAAAATAAAAGCTGGTTGTATTTTGTAAGCTAAACTAATTAAACTAACAACTAAAAATAAATAATAAGTAATAACGTCAGTAAATTAAAAGCTATTTAAACTATTATTAAATCGATAGAAATGTGAGTTAGTCATTGACTATAGTAGCATTTCTGTCTTATTGAACATGACTAATTACAAAAATGTCTCTCACTAATATATTTGCCATGTTAATAACTATCTTTCTCATATCACTCGCATGCACGCAACTTCAGCAAAGATAGAATGAAATTCCGATGAACCCAATTTGGTACGCTTAGGAGTATCATTGTATTATTTTTGGGTTGGTTAGGGGTATCTTTATATTATTTTTGGGTATCCTTGGTATAAAACCGAAAAGAAAACAAAAAAAAAAATACACTACGAATACGCACTTAAGCTGTAACCCGTGCTACAGCTGCTAAAACATTGGGTCCGCCCTGTACTTAGTATAAACTTGTTAAATTATTATGTGATGTGTGCCACGAGTTCTGAACGTGAACTGCATAAGGTTAATTTAAATTCTTTTTGGTTAATTTACCCGAGGTTATTTATATGTTCTTTTTTCAATTTCTGTATATAATTTAGATCTATCTCTGCGTTTTACTTTCATGGACCAAGGTCAATTAAATTATTTTCCTATTTCCAATATTTTGCAAGAATGACTCCAAGGCCCCTCAATTAAGTTATGCTCTTCAATCGGTATGTAACTTCATGTTATTTTTTTAGAACGGCGACAATAACATTAAAAGACAAGCAAGACGCCAAAATCAACTAAATCTCAATCTTATAACTTTGTGATTAGGGCTTTATTTAGCAGATCCATGGTGAGTAGAGCTTGCTAACCATCTTGGTGGTATCTCCCCAGTATACGAGAACCAATCATGCACGATGAGGATAACTTTAATTCAAGCGGTATTATATGTTTGAATGGAAATGAGTGCATGCGAAGAAAACCGATAAATTGTGGTTTTTTACGCACTACTTATTTAGCTTAGAAATGGCTAGATGTATTATATATTACTACACATAGATGCGACGTATATATCAAACTATTGTCATGTACAACTTATCCGAACATTTACGGTTTGTCACCGTAAGGCTCAATAAAAGCCAAATTTGTGATTGTTCCACATCCACCCATACGATGTTGTTGCAATAAAATAGGTGATCCACCATAAGTTTTATGGCGAACCCAATTGTGGGATATATACTTTGATGTTATTACAAGTTAAGAATTAAAGATTGGTAAGTAACTCTTTGAAAGTTCATTGCTTTTGGAGGAGTTAGTAGTAGAATTATGGACAAACTTTTTTTATAACAAATTAACTTACCCTTAAAGACTCATGTATGGCACCTGGTAAAATTTAAACCCTCATCTCTTGGATAGAGGGGACAATTTACAAACACACCATGTCGGACTTACATATTCCATGCTTACGTACAAATTTTGTATAACTAGTGGCATTTTTCCCGATTCACCACAGACTTTTGGTCAATATCAGTTTGTTTCATTATAGTACTGATACAATGTACTGACACTCGTTATATCAATCAAGAGTGTTAGAATATGTATATCTCGTATATATTTAGCCTCGTGTATTTTAGGTAGTTTGTTACGTTTCCTTATGTGTTTGTAATCTCTCACCCTATTTAAAGGGATATGGAAGAGACGAGCGATAACGATACTTTTATGGTATTAGAGCTTTCACTCTGCAATGTCACACCCCAACCGATGATGGAAACATCGGAGTGAGACGAACGAGATTGCTCGAGATTTCATAACACTAAGTGTGACAAGTACTTAATAAACAAATTTCATTTTATAGGCTCAGTTCCTTGGTGTTCGCGGCATGGTGTTTGAGTAAGTTATTAGTCTGGATATTGGGAGCTCCTCTAGGTATGGTTCGTATCGAGTTTCTTAGGTTGTGAGTATAGACGAGGGTTGTAAGAGTTTCATCCTTGCTTTGAGGTATTGATGGATTTTTTGGTAGGAAGGCTAGTTCTAAGTTAGGATCTGTTGTTGGCAATCAAAGTCTCGAGGGTGTATGGATAGGCCATTTGCATTTGTTGGTTAGGTTGTCTATGAACTAATTAGGTTTTACCATGTAAGCGAGGTTAACGAAGCGACATCTATAAGATTTTATGCGTATGTGGGAGAAAGTTTTGTTTGGTTCCCTATTGGGAACAAAATATCTTCAGTATAATAGTATAATGTGAGCGTGTTTTAGTGTTTGGACAAAATATGAAAATCGTGGGCAAGAGGTTCATTAGTCCGACTAGGTTGGTTGGTAGCATTCGTAAGATTTTGAAAATCGATTAAGAAAATATTTAAAGCGTTACATGGAAATTTCACGTAGTAATTTACGTAAGTAATTCGTAAGGTAAGGAACATGTTTGATAAAAGTAATAAAGTTTGAAACTTATGCATTTATGAGAAAATTTGGCATAATAGTAAAAGGTTTAAGCATAGGTTTCAAATCGAGTGGTTGACATGAAAGTGGCCGAGTTGCGATTCAATCTCTCTTCGAGATGTGAATATCACTCCTACCTTAAGGATGAGATTTCTTTGAGAAATGGGAATCGGTAACGATCACCGAGGTAAGGAAATTTCTTCTAACTTGTTGGTGAAGTCGTTGTAAGAAGGAAAGGAGCAGAGCTAATCGTTAAGGTAAGGGATATATGCCCCTGTTTTCGGGAATGTGAGTAGTGTATTACTTGTTGGTGAGGTTTTTGCTATCAGGCATATAAATAACGTATAGGCATAGGAAAAGGTTTATTATGACGTGTGTATAACCATTCGTGAAAATAATTTAAATTTTGAAATGGAAAAGTTTGGACCGTGTTAAGTATAAGATTGATACTAGTAAAATGGGGGGTTAGATTACAATTTGGATTGTTCCGAAACGGAACTTTGACTAAACCAAAGTGATTGAAAGTTCTCTTAAGTTCGAGAAGCATGCTTTGGCCTAATAGGTAGAATACTCTGCCGAAATTTCGGTTAACAGTCATTCCCTTCCGGTTACTACATGTCTCTAGTCAATCGAAAGTTCAAAACTTTGGCGGGATTGAAAATTGAGGAGTGGGACTAGTAACCAAGGTGCGGGTATCAACCCTAACTTGATAGCACAGTTCCCTAAGTGTGGTTGGTACTTACCAAACGAGAGGAACTAAATCCGACTCGTTGGTAAGGGTCCTCTAGAACGAGAAATGAAAATTTTCTTCAAGGTGAGGCTGTCACTCCTAACTTGATGTATAAGTTCGTGTAAATCGACATTGTAGATTGAGAGTCTTTTACCAAAGTGAGGGTTTCACTCCTATTTTGGTGAAATCGTCTTATGTGTATAACACGAGTGTTTCCATGCCTTCACATGGTCGCGTAAAGTTTACCTTAGGAAAGGCATATGTTTGGAAATAAGAAGTAATTACGAGTACATAGAAAGACTTTTAAGAATTTTAGCATATATATATATATATTGGTAATTTTAGCATATGAATCAAGAATGGTCAAGTATGGGTACTTAGACTATAGACTAGGTTAAATCATGGCAAATTTATCCTAATTCCCTATAGTTATGGCTCTGATACCAATCTGTCATACCCCAACCGATGGCGGAAACATCAGAGTGAGACGAACGAGATTGCTCGAGTCTTCATAACGCTAAGTGTGACAAGTATTTAATAAACATATTCATTTTATTGCTAATATCAAGTACATTGTTTGAAAATCAAAATTACAACAAGTTTGGATCAAAATAAAATACAACAAGTATTAAAGTTTAAGGTGCGTTTCTAGGCATCCACTAGGTTTTGTGCATCATCATCGTTAAAATCCTGCAAATACGTTTTAAAGTATAGTTCAATACAAAAGTATTGGCGAGCATACAAGTTTGAGTACTAGCATATATGTAAAGAAAAGTTTGAACAATCCATAGGACAAAAATAGTTAACTAGATTAATGTATCATGGAATAAATTATACAAGTCAACCCTTTTATTACTGCTAGCGTAATTCTTATCATAGCAACATAAGATCGTTTTTGTATGATTTAACTTAACATGACCTCAAGAATACGGACGGTGCGTTACTCCTATAATGCTATACATGTTAAGGGGAGGCTTTAAACAAAGTTAATGACAAGTAAATCACATAAGAATGTTCCAAGAATACAAATCAAGTATCGCGAATTTAAGCATGTATGATTGGATTGTTTGTGTTTGCATAAATTATAAGTGATGTGTGTGTTTAATAGTATAATATATTGCACCCAAAAGTGTAAAAGCAAAAGGGGTCATGTATACTCACAATTTTGCAAAGCTTTCTGATTATCCGTGAGTGACGAGTTGTTTGAGAATGGGGAATCGAAGGTATAAGGTCATTCGGGGTTTATGGAGTGGTTGAATTCAGAATATAGAATTTAAGTAAAAAGTATGTATACATAAAGTAATTATCTAGTCTTAAAACACTCGTTTTTGAACACTATATATCCTGTATGGTTGTTGTGATTTCATGGGTTAAGTGCCCATTAGAATCATAACGAGAGGTTCAAGTCTTAGATAATATAACCTATTAACATGACAAGTAACCATGTCGATTATCATCAAGGATTCGGTTATGTGTATATATATATATTATATATAGTTTATATAAATATTCTAAACTAAGTCCATCAAGAGTATCATAGATTGTCATGTAAGTCAAGCATGGAGGATTAACCTCCATGTATGATTCACCAATACACAAATCATCACAAGGATGATTCAGATGGTCATGAATAAAAACGAAATGTACAACTTCTTACTATATCAAGTAGCCAAGTAAGCTTTAACCCGGGTGAGTCATTCCCGAATGGAAAGAGTTAACTAAGTGTCGGAGGCTAGACATGGTTAATTTACTTTAAGTCTAGCAAACTACTTGAGATATCAAGGTAAAAACATCAAGTGAGGTGGTAAAATGAAGTTAGGATAGCCAAGGCTTCCAATTATTCACACCTATACCAAAACATAATGCTTGCCATCAACTTCATGGCAAGCTCGGATGGTTTCATCACTTGTGGGTTGCATAAACCCTTGAAAAAACTGAAAGTTTAGAGGTGTTGCACCTTTTAAACTCATAAGAATCTATTCCTAAAAAGTCTCATAACCTTAGATAGGTTTAAGAACAAGTACAAGAAGATTAAGTCAAGAAAAACATAGTTTGTAAAAGTTTAACAAAAGTTCTTCCAAAAATAAAGTTTGGACCTCAAAATGGTGATGTTCCACCTTGGTTTTCTATGGAAAACATGTGGAAACAATCCTAGAGGTGTTCCAAGCTTTGTATAGGAAGATTTGATGAAGAAAAGATGAAGAAAAGTGAGTTTGAACTCACTTTTGCACTTGAAAGAAATCTGCCTTGTTCTTATTGAGAGTGTATTGATGATTTAGAAGTGTTTGGAAAGTGCAAATGAGGGTTAGGGAGGTTGTATATATAGTGGGTGAGTTAGGTTTGGTGTTAAATGAGGTTTCGAGGTGATTGGGTGTGAAAAAGGTGGAGAAAATCGGCCAATCCGCAAGCTGGAAGCAACTTTCTGCAGATTGAGGTCTCTTGCGCCCCACGAGAGGCAGAGCCTTGTCTCTTGCGACCCCGCCAAAGGCAGATTTTTGCAATTTGGTCCCTGAACTTGGTTTTTCCTTCATTTTAAGCTAAAACTTGGTGTTTTGGCATGTTTTTAAGTGGTATAACACGTATGCAAGTATAATTTGAGTATAGAGATACTATGTATGAGTATTTGCACGTATAACAAGTGTCGGTTTGCGTATATAAACGATCAGTTGTGCGAATAACAAATATGTATAAAATATGAATTTCATTATGATTAACGCCTTGAATTGTGATAGTGGAGATGGAGTATGATTGTAAGGTTTCTTATAATAGAATGTGAATATGAACTTTCTAAAAATAGGAATACGGAAATACGAGGCGTTACATGCAAACCCTAGTATCACAAACCTTCGACCCTTCATCCTTTTTTTTTCTGTTTCGACAGGAACCATAAGTGACAAAACAACCACATCCGTTAATGAAACCAAAACTCCATCACTACATCCAACCTATACTATCACCAACATCCAGAACAAAGTTCGAACCCTTGATGGCCAAAGTCACTTATTCATCATGGGTTAAACTATTCAAACTTCACGCCAAAGCTTACAAAGTGTTGGATCACGCCAACGATATAAAGCCTCCTGAAGAAACGAGTAAAGACTATAACGTGTGGGCTGAAATCGATGCTCTCATCCTACAATGAAACTATATCGGATGACATACTCGTTCGGGTTCTGGAAACCGACGCTATGGCTCAGCAGGCATGTGTGAAGTTGGAGCAGATTTTTCTTAACAATAAAGTGTCACGTGCGGCAACTCTCGAACACGAGTTTACAAACTTAACACTTAGTGCATGTCCGCCGTTAGACGATCATTGCCAAAAGCTAAAAGAAGTCGTTAATCAACTAGGTGATGTCGGATTCTCGGTAAGTGAAACACGGTTAGTAATGCAGTTGGTCCGTGGTCTTCCCTCAGAATATGATGTCATGGCTGCAATCATTAATCCGAACATGCCGAACATGCCCACCTGGGATGAGGCCCGAACTATGTTACAAAGAGAACAACAAAGGTAGGCGGCTCGTCAAAATCAAAACCAAAACCAATCGGTCATGGTGAGCACCCACACCTCCAATGCTTCACCTCCAAGCAACACTCCACCACAACCTCCCACGCAAATCGCCTCTACCGACGCAAATTGCTATCCAAACTATTCCTAAAACACCTATGATCCTAATCGTAACTGTGGTCATGGACGCGGATATCGATGGTTGCAGGGGGCATGGACGCAACAGGCAACAACCACCCAACACTTGTGGCAGCCCAATCCAGCGGCCGGTCTATCCAGCCTAGTCAGTGGCCTGTACTGCCAAGTCTATATCCATATCAAACTTGGGCTCCCTCTCAAGTGCCTGCTTTCTATCAACAAGCCCAATATAATCAGGCCCACATGGCATACAACAACACTTTTTTTCCACACAGCCACCACATCAACAGGCCCAGTTTGTTGACCCAAGCATTCTCAATGCTTTAAGCCCTAACAAATTTAGGTATAACACTTTCGGCCATGCAGTTGAACTATCCGGATTCCGCTTGGAACATGGATTCAGGGGCTTCAGCTCACTTCACATCTCACCCAAGTAAAATAAACTATCCCTTGTCTAGTTCCTCTAACACTATATTTGTTGTTAATGGACAAAAATTGCCAATTAAAGGATCCAGTGATGGCCTTCAAATCGTTGCCAATAAAACGTATCACTTTATAAACATCCAACACTCACCGTCCGTTATAAAAGATTTAATATATGTTAGAAAATTTACTCGTGATAACAAAGTCACTATCGAATTTGACCCATTTAGTTTTTCTTTGAAAGACCTCGAGACATGCAATTTCATATCCCGCCACAGTAGCACGGGGGACCTCTACCCATTTACACCGCCCTCCTATGCTTTTGTTTCCGCAACACAGAAAACTCCATGTCACAACCCTCTCGGTCATCCAGGAGCAACTATCTTAGAGTATCTTGTTCGTAATAATTTAATAAATGTAATAAACATAGTACTTTGTTTGTTTGTTCGTCTTGTCATCTTGCTAATAGGTGACGTTTGCCCTTTAATGATTCAACTTCTCCTACGTTTGTTCTATTCGATATAATCCATTGTGATTTATGGACCTCCCCGGTTTTAAGCAAGTCTGGCTACAAGTATTACATGGATCTTATTGATGATTTCACACAACATGTTTGGGTATATCCATTGAAAAATAAATAGAAACTTTTACAAACTTTGTCATATTTGACAAATATATTCGAACTCAATTTAATCGCCACATTAAAACATTCCAATGTGACTTAGGTGGCGAATTTGACAGTCATCAATTTAAAATTTTCGCCTCCACAAGGAATGGTGTTTATTTTTCTTGCCCTCAAACATCACCACAAAATGGCAAGGTCGAACGGATGATACGTCGTCTAAATAATATCATTCGTGCACTCCTTATTCATGCACACCTACCTCCACGTTTTGGGTTGAAGCCCTACACACCACCACCTATTTACACAACATCCTACCCACAAAACGGCTCAATCATCTTACACCTGCTTTTGCCCTTTACCAACGTCACCCAAGATATGACCACCTCCGCGTGTTCGGATGTGCCTGTTACCTAAACACGTATGCCATCCGAACACACAAATTGCATCCTAGATCCACTAGATGCATTTTCTTGGTTATCCCTCAAACTTTCATGGCTATCGTTGCCTTAACCTGACCACCGGACGCGTTCATATCTCTCGTTATGTGACGTTTGACAAAGAGGATATTCCATCTACTCATCCACACCAGCCCACAGCATATACCTTTTTGGATGATGATCCTATTCTTTTCGCATATCCTTACGCAACGACCCATTCTATAGCTGGTATTACTTCCCCACTAGGCCCATCTATGAACCCCACTACACCCTACAATATGCCCACTGCCCTTACGGCTCACCTACCCCCTTCTTCCGCTCGCCTAACCTCATCAGTTCCCAACCCTTTAATCCAACCTTCTACGGACCAAACCCCTATGGCACAATCATCACAACGACCTAATCCCCACCTACTTCACCGCCGCCGAATCTCCACTCCCTTCACCACCTCCACCTGTTGCACATAACCAACACCCGATGGTCACGAGAGCCAAAGTTGGGGTCTCCAAACCCAATCCAAAATTTACACTCTCCACAATCTTAGACACTTCTCACATCTCTCTTGTTCCCCATTCCTACCTTAAGGCCTTGTTGTTGTTAGGGTATCAGATCAGAGTCGGCTCGAGCGAAAGCGAACACACACACACACACACACTTGCAGAAAATAAAGAACAAGAGAATTTACGTGGTTCGGTCAATGTGACCTACATCCACGGTTTGCAACTAGGGTTTCATTTTTATTAGATGCTCACATATGTTTACAGAATGACACAAATTACAATTGCATCATAGGTATTTATAGAATAAGATTAGGGTTTCCTACTTAGTCAACAAGTTAACTAAGTGGGCCACAACTAGGTCCGACTAACCCTAATTAGGGTCGGCTACTCTAAAGCCTACGAACCCAACAATCTCCCACTCGGAGGCTTTGCATAGTCCACAAAATAAATCCAAGCAACCCATCACTAGTAACTTCAGTCATCTTTATGTTCAAGTCTTCCCAGGCTCCAGTTCCAAGAACAAGCTAAGACTTCAGTCACACCCAAGCCACCTAGTTGCAACCACACCTCTCATCAAGTACTTAAGAGACTAGTTGAAGCTCCAACAAGCTCCAACCCAACAGTCTTATCAGACCCATCCTCTATCTCAACCGGCTTGCACGATCCACTAGCTTTAGAGATACACCGAGAAATAATACCACTCTCCACATTTTGCAAACTATTTCCATGAGAGCATTTTCTTCAATCGGAATCTTCGTCTTCAAAACCCAAGGCTCTTTGTGATTGCACCCGGAACAAGACCCGTGCTCCTACTATCACCAAATCCGCTGACTGGCTTAAACTTAGAACCCCAACCACATTCAACTGACATCCCCAAAGTACTAGGATTCATGTTTGCAAATTAAACCCTCTTCCGCGTACTAGATTCAGTGAACTAGACTTTATGCTGTACAAGGATGGCTACTCCCTTAGTAGGTATCTCAACTAGATAACGATCTCCGTCTTCTCCCACAGGTAACAACAAGATTTCCATCAATCACCTTCCACTTCCCACCACCAAACTTAACATTGAGTCTTTGTTTATCCAGTTGACTAACAGAAATAAGTTTCTTCGTTAAACCTGGAATTACCCTGACATTCTGCAAGTTCCATGTAGTGCCTAGTGGAGTCTTCAGATTGACATCTCTCACACCCATAACGTTAAGAACATGAGCGTTAGCTAATCATACCTTTCCAAAGTATCCATTTTTCAGATTCACCGAGTCTTCCCGCTGTGTATAACATGTTTATATCTCAGGTATTGCTTAATATGACATGACTTAGAAAATTCTAAAACATATTAACCAATGGTTCCCACCACACGACATACTCATGTATCAAGATATGCACGAGAATATCATCTTACAGGTGAATATATTAAGTTTACATCTGTATGGTAATGCGAAAGCTTCAGTGACTCAGGTTAGTACCACCGTACAGACAAAGAGTATGAAGTTCGACTTCTAAAATGGTGTACCTCATAGGTATCTTTTTGAGCACAAATTCTTATCTTTCGATAATCGTTTAGCTATTGAGGGTTTACGCATTTTTGCGATGTTAAAAATATTATAGAAGTTCTAGGTTAACACCACCATGTTGACAAAAGAACTTGTAAATACCCAAGATGTTAAACTAATATAAAGACCTAGTATCTCAGTATCTCGACAATTCTGTCAAACGAAATTACGATACTGAGACCATATGCCAATGAGATGTGACACAAATTTAGTTAACTATTTCGTTGTGTTTGTATCATTTATGCAACCCTTTGATTAACACTGAGCCTACTGATACATCGATTAGTGAGACTGTTATCAACTTTTAAAATCTTTCCAATTCTTTAGCATGTACTGATAGTCCACTGATGTACTATCATTTCCTCTTTTTACAACAAAAACTCATTTTAATGTTTTACTGTTTTTGAAGTTTTTTTTTATTTTTCAATGTTTTTGTGTTTTCCCAAACATATTCCCCCCTAAAATGAAAACATCTTTTTGGATATTAGAAATAAAATGCAAAGAAAAATGAAAAACAAAATAAAATGACTTCCAATGTGATTTACTCTGTTCTAAAATCTAAAATCTCGGTTTCACCCTTTTCTCCACCCGATTACCGTTGATTTTAAGTAGGTAATTAAACCTTGCTTTGTCAAATGCTTTGATAAAAAGATCAGCCTTTTGCTCATCGGTGTGAATTTTGACAACACTTATCAACTTCTTTTCGTAACAATCACGAATGAAGTGATAGCGTATTTCTATGTGTTTTGTTTTAGAGTGGATTATCGAACTTTTAGTTATTGAAATTGCCGCCTCATTATCTACGTGAATGGGAGTAGTTAGAAACTACAAATCGTAATCTCTCATCTACTGTTGGATCCAGAGCACCTGTGAACAACAGCTGAATGCTGCAACGTACTCTTCTTCACAAGTTGACAGTGATATAATGGTTTATTTCTTACACTGCCATGTGACTAACCGGCTTCCAAAGAATTGACAACCAGTAGTCATAGATTTAGCGTTGAGTTTGCAGTTGCCATAATCTGAATCCGAATAAGCTTAAAGAACGAACTCGTCATCCTGAGGATACCATAAACCTTTTCCTGGACGTCATTTTAGATACCGGAGGATTCGTTTTAGTGTTATCATGTGAGAAGCTCTCGGACTCGACTGATATCTAGCGCAGAGGCAAGTAGGATACATAATATCTGGTCTCGCTTCCGTAAGATACATTAGAGAGCCGATCATTGAGCGGTATACCGTAACATCAACCTTTTCTCCTGTAGGATTTGGGTTAATATTATGGTTTTGGGGTAAGGGAGTAGTAGCTGATGTCGTCTCCGTCATTTTGAATTTTGCGAGAATATCCTTGACATACTTTGTTTGATAGATGAAAATACCATTAGGTAACTGGTCCACCTGCAACCCTAGAAAGAACTTCATTTCCCCCATTAAGCTCATTTCAAAGTTTTGTCGCATCACGGGCTTCAGATTCTTTGCATAGCTTATCATTTGTCGACCTAAAAATTATGTCATCCACTTGGATTTGTACTATCATAATGTGACCATCATTTTCTCTAGTAAACAAAGTGTAGTCGATGATTCCTCTAATGAAATTATTATCCAACAGATGTGGAGATAATGTTTCATCCTAAGCATGTGATGCTTGATGCAATCTATAAAGCGCTTTGTCAAGAAGATACACCTTGTCTTTGTTGAAAGGATCTACGAAACCTAGAGGTTGTCTTACGTAGACTTCTTCCTTTACCTTTCCATAAAGAAATCTTGACTTCACATCTAATTGATACACCTTGAAACCTTTCCAAGAAGCAAAGGCTAGAAACATTCTGATCCCTTCAAGCTTTGCAACTAGAGCATAAACTCGGTAAAATTGATACTTTTTGCTGATAGAATCCCTGCACAACTAACCTAGCTTTGTTTTGAACAATGACTCACCTATCATCTCTTTTGCACTTGAAAAACCCACTTAGTGTTTATTTTCTTGTGATTGTATGGTAGGTCTACAAGCTTCCAAACTCCTAATTTCTCAAATTGTTGTAACTCTTCTTGCATCGCACGGACCTAGCTTTCTTTAGTTAATGCTTATTTATAATTCTTTGGTTCTACCTGAAAAATAAAACATTTATATAAGAACTGATTTTGTAAATCAACAACCTTTGAGTAAAAACAACTTAATCCTTGATTTGGTTTCTTATTTGTACGCCACGTTTAGACCACCGCTTGTTCTAAGTTGTTTACGTTTAGCTCAGCATCACTTAGACCAACATCTAGTGCACTACTTTAAACTTCTGGATCATTTTGTTGAGCCTCCTGATGACTATCGAATATTGGTTCATCATTGGATGTTGACCTATTGTCTTCATCATTAGTAGCTTCAGGTTCAGAATCATCTGATTGGTTGAAACTTGGGTCATTATCATTTGGATTCACATCTTGATCAGGAATTTGAGTACTTGATGCAGCTTCTGTAGTATGATTGTTTAGACATGCTTCATCATTATTTGAACCGAATTGTGTTAGTGTAACAATTGGTCTTGGTACTAGTTCTTGAGCCAAACCTTGTTGTAACTAATACAACATTGCAAGTTCTTCATTGGTCAGCTCAGCAGGTAAATTGAATGATTTCCAGAGACTTTTATAATCGAACATCCATGCATCATCGGGTTTCTGTGTAGGCATAGTATACTTTTGGCAATCGATGTGTTGAGCTTGCACAATCCTATTAATACTTGGTAAGCACACTCTTTTCAGCGGACTAGCATATCCAACAAAGATTTACTTGAATGAGTTAGCTTCAAACTTTCCTTCTGGATCAATTACCGTACATGGTGACCCAAAATGTTCCAGCCACTTTAAATTTGGTTTCCTTTTGTTTAATAACTAGAAACATGTCTTCCCAAATTTCTTGAATGTTAGGACACGGTTAAGCGCATAGCATGCAGATGTAATGGCTTCATTCCAAAAGCTCACATGTAGCTTTGAGTCAGTTAATATCGTTCGAGTTGTCTCTATCAGTGTTTGATTTTTTCGTTCAGCTACTCCATTTTGTTATGGCATGTAAGGAGCACTAAATTCATAAAGAATACCCTTTTCGTTTCCCTAATCATTCATCATCATCTTGTTTTTGAATTGTGTTTCGTTGTCGCTTCTTATTCGACAAATTGGCATGTTGTAAAGATTTTCAATCTTTTTGAACAGAATCATCAAGCAATCGAATGTCTCATATTTAGTTTCTAGGAACATTACCCAGGAGAATCTTGAGTAGTCATCGGTAAATATAAGGTAATAAAGATCACCCGTAATACTTTTGACATTCACCGGACCAAACAAATCCATATAAAGCCTCTCCAAAGGTAACTTAATAGAATTGTGCAATTTAGTCAGATGTGACTTCTTCGTCTTCTTTCCATTCTTGTAATTTATGCAATCATCACTCAAATTGAAACTTTTGACATTCACTACTTCTACAAGATTGTTGTGAACCAAATTATTCATTTTTCTCACGTTGATGTGACCCATTTTTCGATGCCAAAGAATGGAATCCTTCCCTGTAGCTTTTGTGACAAAGCATTGAGCTGTTTTTGAAGTAGTGGTAGCAGTACTCATATCAAGAACGTATAAATCATTTTCTCTCGAAGCACGCATCAGAATCCACTCTTCTGGTATAACAAATCCTAGCTTCAAAATCATGCATTCTTTGTCATTAAAATGAGTAGAAAACTTCTTGTCACAAATCTGTGAAATACTCAACAAATTGCTCTCAAATTCGGTGATGTAATTCACTTTATCGAAAGAGACCATTCCATTTGTCAATGTTCATTCTCCAATAATTCGACCTCCTTGATTACCCGCAAACCGACGTACCCGCCCTTAATTGGTCTAACTTCGTATAACAGGGCAAGCATTCCTGTCATGCGCCGAGATGCTCCACTATCCATTATCCACTTGAAAATGCGGATCTTGGGAGCCCCTTCACAGATACAAAACATATTAGTTAGAGATGGAAACCCGAGCCTTATTGGTCTTGGGTTCTCCTTTTTCAATAACCTTACTTTTCTCACTTAAACACTCATTTTTAATATCTAACCCTGAAGTGTAAATATTCTTAACCGCCCAACTCTGCTTGCTTGATAAAGTTTGTCTAAAGTAAAATTTTGATTTAACCCTTTCAATTTTAACACCTGAAGTTTAACTAGTTTCTAAATTTTTTACTATTACTGGTTTATATTGAGTTTTAATAGGTTCAATTTTCTTGAAAATTGTTTAATTTCGACTTTTGGAGCGGATTTTGAGACATTTTGTTTGATCACTTTGGATTTTTGAGCCTAAACATTCTTAAGACTGTTGTATGGACAATGGTACGACACATGTCCGACTTCTTGGAAATTAAAGCACATTCTTCTATCTTTGTGTTTTTTCACATAGAAAGAAGATCCTTCATCATGTTCTTGCTTCTCTTTTCGTTCAATAAACTCATCATTTGACTGATTTCTAAACTATGCTTCTTTTTCACTTTCAGAACTGGTTTTAGAAACAAACTTGATATTATTAGACTTTCCTTGAATATTGTTGTTTCTATACATGTTCCGCCCATGATTATTACCCAATCCATATGATTGATTTCTTACACTTTGTGTATATAATTTTTTATTCTCGAAAGCATTCTGGGATTGGTAATAACTGGTTGCAGCAAATCACTTTTCGCTGTTCCACAAATATCGAGAATTTTGCTTGTATTGTGGAATCTCATTTCGATCATTTTTGAACTGCATAACAATGCTCTCAACAAGTTTTAGTGTTTGAGTGATTAGCTTCATGCTCTCACTCATAGGAGATTCCTGATTAGAAAAATTATTTTCTTATGAATAATGATTCTTTTTCCAAACTTTTGTTCATTAACAAACTTTTTCCGAACATTTGATTTGTTACTTTTAACAAATTCAGTTTCAATAAATTCATTTTCAAACACTTTTTCTAACACAACATTACAAATTTCTTCATCATATTTAGAACTTCCTTTGGATTTCTCATATGACAAATCGACGGTTTCGGGTAAATTATCATTTGGATTAGCTACTAGCAGAATTTTTACTACCACATTAATCTGTCACACCCCAAACCGATGGCAGAAACATCAGATTGAGATGAATGAGATTGCTCAAAACATCATAACGTGACTAAAGTGACAATAATTTAAAATAACCATCTTCATTTCATTTCTAAATTTCAAAGTACAATGTTTGAAAGGAAAAGTACAACATATTGAAAATTAAAAAATAACAAGTACACAAATTCATAAATAAACTTCAAGTGAGTTTCTAGTTCATACTAGCTAGATTTCTTGTCATATCATCATCAATTTACTGCAACATGTACTTAATTATCCGTCAACACAAAAAGGTCGATGAGCATACAAGTTTGGTCTACACAACATATATGATAAAAGTCTCGAATCCAACATAGCAACTTTATACTAAGTTTAACAACATTCTACCATGCATAACCTAAGTGTCAACCCAAAGTGTCCACTAGCGAAATCTCGTCAACAATTGAACAATGATTAGAATACTTAACAATGACCAAAAAAACGGGCGATGTGCTACTATTATAGCGCGCTATACGTGTTAAGGTAGGCTCGCAATGTTAATGACAAGTAGTTTGCATGAATGTATTCTATCATGTATAAACACCAAGTATAACAAGTAGCATGCTTTTTAATGGATAGAGGGTTTGCATATGAATGATTGTATGTGTTTTGGGAATTTGATAAATTATACATGTTACACCCAAAAGTGGTTTAAAACGACAGAGGGTCAAGTATACTCACGGTTTGCAAATGCTTTCCACAAATTGAGTCTTGATTGATTTGAAGGATGGAACACCGAGGTTACCACAAAACTATAAACAAAGGTGTGTGAGTTATGGATTCGTTGATGGAATGGATTTGGGAA
This sequence comes from Scalesia atractyloides, assembly GCA_947069175.1. Taxonomy (NCBI): domain Eukaryota; kingdom Viridiplantae; phylum Streptophyta; class Magnoliopsida; order Asterales; family Asteraceae; genus Scalesia; species Scalesia atractyloides. The sequence goes on from CAMTDV010000029.1 coordinate 10,585,704, forward strand.
TTTATAAGTATGAAAATATTCAAAAATTACATCTTTGTCTAGACATTCATTTGAATAGTATGTTTAGTGTGTGTTTCATGGGCACTAGTTTACCCATTAGAAATCTAACTTTAGGAATCAAGAACCAAGATATCATCCACCTTAACACATAATTTCCTACCATTATTTCGTAAGTATCACGGTTTGGTTTGGATTAGTTATTATATGTATATATTTATAGTCATAATTCTAAATCTAAGTCATAGTTTGTCAAGTATGGTCATGCAGGGTTGGATGAATCCATTAACCCTATTGTTCACCAAAGCACAAATCACCACATGGGTGATTCGGATGGTCATGGGACATAGTACAACAATGTAAATACAAGTATCTAATTCATCTAAATCACCTAAACAACTAAGTGACTTGACTAGACGAGTGCATTCCAAACATGGATAGTGTTTGAAGACTTGGTGTAGTCTTGCTCACTTTGTTACTTGGAAGTTGTTTTGGTGACTTAGAAATGAGATAAAAACACCTATCATTTATGTAATAGTCTTTAATCCAATCTATCTCAACAAGGGGATTTGTGGCAACTTGAAGATGTTCAAGAAAAGAAGTAGGATGAACATAGTTTTGAAAAGTTTTGATAAAAAATAATTAAACTCCCTTTGAACCTCAAAATGGTGATGTTCCAACCTAGGTTACCATGGTAAACTTATGGAAACACTCCTAGAGGTTGTCCCAAAGAAGGAAAAGCAAGAATTCATGGAGAAGATAAGAGAAAGTGAGTTGAAGGCTCACTTTTGTACTTGAGAGTAATCTTGTGACAACTGTCACTTTCGGGTAACTTCCGTACATTTAAACAATCAATTATATTATACAATTATGTTTTTTGAACCCTGAAGTGTATGATTACATGGCGTACACCTACAAAACTCACTGAGTACATTACATGGTGCATATTACTCATTTTAGTGGTTACAACTCAAAAACAGTTTAAGACAATGCATCGGAACAACTAGTAGACTAGCTGTGTCAACACAGCTTCAGTACTCAGCTAAGCAGCAAATTTAGAACTTAGATGGAAGTCCAACATCAATTACATATTAAACCTCACGTGAGGAAAACAAGGATTCATGCTAACACTTTCCGGAAACAATACATGCACTGAAAACTGTCCGAAATACAAACTAAGTGACAATTCAGCATAATTCAGCATCCACAACTTGTGTAAATTCAGAAATGGTGTTAAACATCATAGACTACCTAAAAGATGTTGAAACTATCAATTTGGTACAAAAACATATCATATCATACAAGTCTTGAAAGTTAACGTTTTAACAAACCAACAACGTAACGAACACCCGGACACAACCAGACACATCATATGAACTAGTTAACAATATTTTAGCATCATACAACTAGTTAATATCATTAAATACATTGTTTTACATAAGAATCCCTAAAATTCCTACAACTAGTTAACAAATTTTTATTTATTTTTATATTTTTCTAACTTTTAGTTGTTTTATTATATTATATATACATATAATTATATATATATATATATATATATATATATAATAGAAATCGAAATGAATAGTAGATTTGTTTTTAAAATAACATATATAGTTGTTTTCCGTATTATTATTATTATTTCAATATTATAACTATAACTATAATAGATTATTAATATTATTATAATAGATTTTTTTCTATATTTTTATCATTTCAATATTTTAAAAATTACTGCTATATTAATTTTAAGCTTAAATATATTTTTTAATTTTAACTTTTAATTTTCTTTTCTTGATAACGAATCTAGCGGGTGTTGGCGAGCTCCACTCTTGGTCATGGACCCACACGGAAGACTCGTTTGTTGTCCAATCGAGGTTAATCGACAAATCGTCTAGGTTTGGATGCTTCCTATGTCGTCACACATATTAATGTCCTTGCAAAACATTAATGATCAACGATTTCATTGATGCTTTACATACCGGGTTTTGATACATCATACATTTTATGGATTCATCTCATGCAACCAAAACACATGAACTCGCCAACTTTTGTTGATTTTCAACTTAACATGTATTTCAAGAAATTAGTGGACCAAGCGGGGAGTTTCAGTCAAGGAAAGCAAGTGTCAAGACTCCATGCCAATTTTGAAGGGTCTTTCCCATTATATTCGCCTCCTTGCAGTGATATAAGGGTCAAAGCCTTATCATTTTAAAACTTGCATTGGGTGTGTAACACTCTGACAACTTATTTTTCATTTTATGGTTTGTAAACAATATACCAACTTATGTTTTGTTTTGAAACAATATTGGCAATGGCATTTGGAGCTTGTTTTTATTCATTTAGTATTTCACTTATATTGTATGCAATGAGAAGCAACTAGATCACACCGCGCGCTTCCGCTTATGAGCGGGTGTGACAAATCTGCCCAAAAATTGAAATCTCTAATGTTTTGAGAGTGTCTGTAGAGTGATTTGAGAGTTGGAAAAGTGAAATGAAGATGTGGGAAGCTTGGTTTTTATAGTGGTGGATTAGGGTTAGTGTTTAAATAGAGTTAGAAGGTGATTGAAGGTGAAAGGGGGTGGAGAAAGTGACCAACCCGGATGGCTTGAACAACTTTCTGCGGATTATGCCTCGTCGCGTCGCACGACGAGGGAAGGGTTTTCACCATGTGACGCGAGGATGTGATATTCTAAACTTGTTGATTTTTGTTCACTTTTGGCCCCTAAAATTGATTTTGATATTGTTTTAAGTTGTAAACTTACATTTTAACTTTTTTAAGTATACAAAGTGTGTTCGAGCATGGTAAGTGTATGACGTATGTATAAACGATATCACGAATGTATGTATGTCTCAGTTTCTCGTATAAACATGTATTTGACGATTGATTGCATAACAAGTAAGCATGAATTTAACATGATATTTGTAAAACATGAATTTTCATTATGATCGAAGTCTCGGAGTACAATGTGGAAATGGAATGTGAATTACAAGGTTCTAAAAATGGAAAGTATGAAACACGAAACGTTCACAGTGTATGTCGTGACACATTTTAATGAAATGCATTTTTGTATCTCCATTGTATTAATGTGTTATGAGATACGATTATCCACGTATTTTTGCTTTAGCGGGGTTGTGACATTGTTTCCCCAATTAAAAATATTGATTTTAGAATTTCGAAGGTTACATATTGTTGTTAAAAATGTTGAGATGTCTAAGGACGTATCCTGATTACAACTTGGGGATATGGTGAAAGGTATTCGGAGAAATGCTTGAAAGATATATTGTTTCTTGATTTTCCTTTCTTGGTGGAATTTAAACTACATGTTTGATGCTAAGGGGTTGAGTTGCTTATAATTTTTGTTGCGACTATGATTCATGGAAATTCCAAAACTTTAGTGTTAGTTTGAATTTTTCTAACAAGAAACTAGATTAAAAGTCAAGAAGACAACATTGAAAGATTTCTAAAAACATGCGCAAGAAGAATCCAACAACTTAACAAATTCAACTAATGTTGTCTAATGTACTTGCATATTGTAGATAACATTAAAATTAAGAATAGTGTCATTGAGTTTCTTAACCCTTTGTTTTAGGATTAGCCACTTCTTCTTCTCAATGGGGTAGGGAAGAATATTTTTTTTAACGATAAATTTGGATTATTGACTAATTACTGAAGTATCATTATGTCATTAGTGGAACTACCTAATTATATCCATCTTCACTAGGACAATAATGCTTATACACTAATACAACTAATAAATTTAGGAAAAACTTTTGTGATAATTGAAGTCAGGACTTAATGGTTTTTAAACCTTATCTCATCCAAAATGCCACTAGACTATAATACCATGAGCGTCAAAGAAGGAACATAACTCAACGGTACTAATGACTTCATGATATGATGAAAATCATCAGTTTCTGTCCCGAATTTGAATTAAGATGATCCTAAAATAGATTATAATCAAGCTACCAAATAAATGCCCAAGCATCTACTATTAAAACATATTTTTTGGCAACGAAGAAATGAAACACATATATTTTGATGTATCATCAATTTTGTTCAAATCATAATGTGGCTCCTTGGAATCGGAAATGGAAATCTATATTCTTTATCACTTAAAAGTCTAACAAAACTTGCAATATTCAAAACTAACAAACATTATTAAAATGTATTCAAAGATAATAGGTTATAAATAACTGTCAAGTTTACCAATATCAATTTCGAATCCTTTTAAAAATCAAATAAAAGAGACTTTATTTAAAAAACATTCGGCTATCCAAACGTGCTTGTCCTTTACTAGTTACCTCTCTTTCTCTCTCGTCAGCCGTTCCACTCCTTGCAGATTTGGTATAGGTGGCCTCCCAACCCACAAATCATCATAAAAAGATTTGGGTTTCTTTTATTTTCCCCCTTTTCAAAATCTTTTATGTTAAAGTTTTGTTCTTGATCTGCAACCAGTTTTTCAAGAATAATGGGGGAAGAAAAGCCTGAAGTTCTTGAAGCTGTTTTGAAGGAGACTGTAGATTTGGTAATGGGGTCTTGGATCTGGGTTTCAAATTTTCAGTTTTTTTTTTTTGGTTTTAATTTTGATTTTTGAGTTGTTTTTTTGCAGGAGAGTATACCCATTGAGGAGGTTTTTGAGAATCTGAGATGTAGCAAAGAGGGTCTCACTACTGCTGCTGCTGAAGAAAGATTAGTCATTTTTGGGCATAATAAACTTGAAGAAAAAAAGGTGAACTTTAATAAAAAAAGATCAAGATTTTATATGAGTTTTTCTTGGAAAATCTTGTTATTATGTTATTGTTTTTGTTTTTAATAAATTTGATGAATTTATGATGTGGGTGTGTTTAGGAGAGCAAATTCTTGAAGTTTTTAGGGTTTATGTGGAACCCATTATCATGGGTTATGGAAGCTGCTGCTATTATGGCTATTGCTCTTGCAAATGGAGGAGTAAGATTTAAGAACTAAGAACCCTAATTGGACTCAAGATTTTCTTGAATTTAACATATTTTTACTGTAAAAATACCCTAATTAAAATCATTTTTTTTTGTAGGGGAAGCCTCCTGATTGGCAAGATTTTGTGGGTATTATTACTTTGTTGATTATCAACTCCACAATTAGTTTTATTGAAGAAAACAATGCTGGTAATGCAGCTGCTGCTCTCATGGCTCGTCTTGCCCCGAAAGCAAAGGTATCGTATCGTTTGTTTTTTCATAATTCATTAATTTGGAGATAATGGTTTTGTTGTTGATTAGTTAATTATTATTATGAATTTTATATAAGATTTTACGCGATGGGAAATGGAACGAGGAAGATGCTTCTATGTTGGTTCCTGGTGATATAATTAGCATAAAGTTGGGTGATATTATTCCAGCAGATGCTCGTTTGCTCGATGGTGACCCTTTAAAGATTGACCAGGTGAGCACGGTCAACCGCCTGGAGTTTTGTGTTTGTTTCTTGATTTAGTTCTGGTATTTTGTACTAAACGGACCGTCTTTTGTAGTCGGCTCTAACCGGCGAGTCTCTCCCAGTCACAAAAGGTCCCGGAGACGGTGTTTATTCCGGTTCAACTTGCAAACAAGGTGAAATCGAAGCGGTTGTGATTGCGACTGGGGTCCACACGTTCTTTGGTAAAGCTGCTCATCTTGTTGATAGCACAAATCAAGTTGGTCACTTTCAAAAAGTAAGCACGAAAAAAAAATCATAACTTACTATTGCAATCCGGGTATGAGTTATTTTGTATTTCAAGATTTTACATATTATGATTTACTTGTTAGGTTTTGACTGCGATTGGGAATTTCTGTATTTGTTCTATTGCTGTTGGAATGGTTATCGAAATTATCGTAATGTTCCCGATTCAAGATAGGCAATATAGGCCCGGAATCGATAATCTTCTCGTGCTTTTGATCGGAGGCATCCCGATCGCTATGCCTACCGTTCTTTCTGTAACGATGGCAATCGGGTCCCATCGATTGGCTCAACAGGTTCGTCACTTCTTACGTGATCTTTCTTTTTTAAAATTTTTATGTTTCGTTTTTGTGTATTTTTTGTTACTATATTGTATTTGTATGATTACTATAGGGAGCAATTACGAAAAGAATGACAGCGATAGAAGAAATGGCAGGAATGGATGTGCTATGCAGTGACAAGACCGGGACGTTGACTTTGAACAAGCTTACAGTAGACAAGAATCTTATCGAAGTCGGTTTCCTAGATGCTTGTTTCTTTTTTTTAATCACAAATTTTGTGTATTTTACTTATAGTTTGACCTTTTGAGTTGACTTAATTTATTAGGTAGTTGCGAAAGGAGTAGATGCCGATACCGTTGTTCTGATGGCAGCGCGTGCCTCCAGAACCGAAAACCAGGATGCTATCGATGCTGCAATAGTCGGTATGCTGGCTGACCCAAAAGAGGTAAAATTTTCTAGATGATCTATGTATATGTGTGTGTGTGTGTGTATGTCGTTCTCACACAAGTTCCACTAATTTTGTGTCTTCATAGGCGCGTGCTGATGTTCAAGAGTTGCATTTTCTGCCGTTTAATCCTACCGATAAGCGCACGGCCTTGACTTATTTGGACAATCAGGGTAAAATGCATAGAGTCAGCAAAGGTGCCCCCGAGCAGGTCATCTATCCAAACAAAAGACAAAAAGACTTGTGTGAAAAAAAACAAGTTTATTTTTTGTTTATGCTTTTTAATTTATAAATTAATTTTGTTTATTAAATTGGTGTAGATCTTGAATCTTGCTCACAACAAATCAGACATAGAACGCTGGGTTCATGCTGTCATTGATAAATTTGCAGACCGTGGGTTAAGGTCACTTGCTGTAGCATACCAGGTAACCCGTTCTGACCGTTCATGCTTTTTATACACAAAAGGCTGTTTTGCTAATTTTTTTTTGTTTTTAGGGTTTGATCGTTAACTGTTTTGTTTATTTATTTATTTATTTCTGTGAAAATAGGAAGTTCCGGAGGGACGGAAAGAGAGCCCGGAGGGCCGTGGCAGTTCATTGGGCTAATGCCGCTCTTTGATCCGCCACGTCATGATAGTGCTGAGACGATTCGAAGGGCTTTGAATCTTGGAGTAAATGTTAAAATGATTACAGGTGCATTTCTTTTGGAATTTTTTGTTTTGACTCTTTGTGGTAAAACATATTTCTTTAAATAAATACGATTCCTTCGTTTGCTAGAAAAACGACAAGGATAAGTGGACAACAAACATAATGACAATATTCACAAATTAATGTTTTGGTTTTAATTTGCTAAAACGTGTTATTAAGTAGTACAACCTCCTAAATTTTCTTTCCTCTCTTTAGATTATTATCATAACAAAATAGTTTTTAGAGTAAACTGCCAAAATGGTCCCTGAGGTTTGGTCACTTTTGCCACTTTAGTCCAAAACTCAAAAACTTTTGAATTTGGGTCCCTATGGTTCAATTTTGTTGCCATTTTAATCCAAAAGCAAAATCTAGTCAGATTTTACAGTTAACATCCAGCTTCTCTGTCTTTTTCCTCCCTTTTAATGAAGGGTAAAATGGTCAGATTTTTTTAATTTGTTATAATAAAACGTTAAAAGACTGTTTTGCCCTTCATTAAAAGAGAGGAATAAGACAGAAAAGCTGGATGTTAACTGAAAAATCTGACCAAATTTTGATTTTGGATGAAAATGGCAACAAAATTGAAACCACAGGGACCTAGATTCAAAAGGTTTTGAGTTTTGGACTAAAGTGGCAAAACTGACCAAATCTCAAGGACCATTTTAGCAGTTTACTCTAGTTTTTAATCGTAAAACATGAATCATCACTAAAACGCTCGACTAAACAGTGCCCTATTTTCAAACTAATAAATAACCCGTTTTGACCTGTAATCGTTTGATCCGTTAGCCCGGCCCCTCCACCTGATACTAACTTTTACAACTTTGAACAGGGGATCAACTGGCAATCGGGAAAGAAACCGGAAGACGTCTTGGAATGGGAACCAACATGTATCCGTCCTCGGCTTTGCTCGGTCAAAACAAAGACGAGTCAATTGCCGCTTTACCCATCGACGAACTCATAGAGAAAGCCGACGGTTTTGCCGGTGTTTTTCCGGGTACGTATTCTTCATTTAAATTGGCGAAAGTCGAAACAATATAACAGATTTAATGCTAATATGTTATAGATAATTACATATCCTTGCAATTTTTGTTTCAGAACACAAATACGAGATAGTAAAACGTTTACAAGCTAGGAAACACATATGTGGTATGACCGGAGATGGAGTTAATGACGCTCCTGCCCTTAAAAAAGCCGATATCGGAATTGCAGTGGCTGATGCAACCGATGCAGCCCGTAGTGCTTCTGACATTGTCCTTACTGAGCCTGGGCTTAGTGTTATCATCAGTGCTGTTTTGACCAGTCGGGCCATCTTCCAAAGGATGAAAAATTACACTGTAATTACCCGTTAACTTTCTCTAGCTCGTTTTAAAACATTCTTTTGAGCCTAACTATATTGAATTTTCGCAGATATATGCAGTTTCAATCACCATTCGTATTGTGGTAAGTTATGCAGTGTCATCATGTGAATGTTATGTTTATGTGTATAATCTTGATATCTTTTAAACTTTTTTTTTTATTTTTTTATTTTCTTTCAGCTCGGTTTTATGCTGCTGGCTTTGATATGGAGGTTTGACTTTCCCACCTTTCATGGTGCTCATCATCGCAATCCTTAACGATGGTTTGTGCTTTTTTCTCTGTTCTCTAATCCATTTTATTAGATAAAGTTATTATTATTAAGATAATGAAATAATATTTATAATCATACTTCATTTCAGGAACCATAATGACCATATCAAAGGATAGAGTGAAGCCATCTCCTCTTCCCGACAGCTGGAAACTGGCTGAGATTTTCACCACCGGGGTCGTTCTCGGTAGTTACTTAGCCATGATGACAGTTATATTTTTCTGGGCCGCTTATAAAACAGACTTCTTTCCGGTACGTGCATTTATGCTTTAGCATCTTATCCTGCGTCTTCTCTAGTGTCGTTTACTCCTGCTTCTATGTGTACAAACGGTGACATGTTTTATTTATTTTTTTGTTAATGCATCTCCAGCGTACATTTGGTGTACCGACGCTTGAAAAAACAGCACACGATGACTTCAGGAAGCTGGCGTCAGCAATATATCTCCAAGTCAGCACAATCAGCCAAGCTCTCATTTTCGTAACGAGATCTAGAAGCTGGTCATTTGTGGAACGTCCTGGTTGGCTGCTCGTTATTGCTTTTGCGATTGCCCAATTGGTAAATTGACATTCCCATAAATTTATTCTGAGAAACGATAAATCAATTAGTAGTAATGATAATAATAACAATGATAATAATATTGTCTTCGTTTTCTACCAGGTTGCTACATTAATTGCGGTTTATGCCAACTGGAGCTTTGCTGCTGTAGAAGGAATCGGGTGGGGATGGGCTGGAGTCATCTGGCTCTACAATATCGTGTTCTATTTCCCGCTCGATATCATCAAGTTCTTTATCCGATACGCGCTTAGTGGGCGGGCCTGGGACCTTGTTATTGAGAGGAGGGTATGTGCTTGACTTTTTGTGGTATAAGCTTGGGTGAAAATGTTTTGTTTCGTCTAATGATGTTTTCTGTTTTTGTGTTTTTTAAGATTGCGTTCACGAGACAAAAGGATTTCGGGAAGGAACAACGTGAGCTCCAATGGGCTCATGCGCAACGAACCCTTCACGGGCTTGAAGTTCCTGACACTAAAATGTTTGGCGACCGCACCAATGTCACGGAACTTAACCAGATGGCTGAAGAAGCCAAACGGAGGGCTGAAATTGCAAGGTATGGCCAACCGGTTATGCAATATAAACATATACCGATATCGTTGATGGTTTTTATAAGTTTACCCTTGTGTGTTTCTAATTGGTGTTTGGGTTTTTGTTAGGTTGAGAGAATTACACACGTTGAAGGGTCATGTTGAATCGGTGGTTAGACTCAAGGGTCTTGACATAGAGACGATTCAACAAGCGTACACCGTCTGAGACAGTTGGGTGGCTGTTGGTTGCCGTTGGAACAGTCGTTTTTTGTTTTTTATTTATTTTTATTTTATCTTGGCTCGTTAAGAGAACCCTAATATGTTGTGCATATGGCGTTTGCCTCAATACTTACGAGTAGATGTGATAATTTTGACGCATTTATTTGAAAATCATATGGGTTGTGTTTTACTTTAGACGGGTAAATTATTTTTTTAAAAAAATAGTGGCTAATGATGAATCGAGTCAATACTGGTAAGATTGAAGTTTATTTGAGGTTTAATGAGACATGCACAAATGCTACAATGCAATGTTTTTAAAACTGGATCGGACCATAGTCTGGTCAGCATAACTGGAAACTACTTGCAAGTTATGAATGTTTTATAAGATAAAACAATGAACACTTCATTTCTTGATAGTCCATGGTAGCTTTTATTAGTTTAAAAGATCTATTTATTTGAAGCAAGAGTCCCAGAGAGCTACTCACTCAATACATTTTTTTTTGAACCACAAACTTCTTTTGTTCACGTCGCCTGTGAGGCTAGAACCCAAGACCTCCCCTCCTAAGAGAGGGTGTTTAAAGGATTTGCTTTCGCCAAAAGCCATATAGGGTATCGTTTTGAGATCTCTTATTACAATGTTTCACATGCTCATGATTTGGTTATTATTAACATAAATAGTGAATTTCATAATGTATAACTATATCATATATGAACCAAAACAATAATTCATAATATGAATGTAATCTATGGTAATTCTACGTTAAGTGATGCCACAATAAGTTCACTACCTGACTTTTGAAGAGTAAGAAAAGCCACCTATCTTCTCTAATGTATACAAGCATGAAACATGGCATTTATTTCGAATATATCTCTAGGTTTCACTCATGTGATTCCATTTTTTAATTCACTAAATAATAAACTCTGATTTAGTTAACTTTGGTCATTTTTAGTTCACTAAATCATAACTTTGATTTAATTACCTTTGATCTCAAGTATTGACTTTTCTGAATTTTTTTTTTATCATTTGACAATTGACAACCTAATTTTTATAAAATACACTAACATGAATAAAGAGGATTTATAACCTTAGATGATGATAATAACAATCATTAATATCTTCTTAGTAAATATTGGGATGTTACAAGATATGGCAAAAAGTTTAATCTCAAAGCACTATCCCATGCTCCTTGGTCTAAATTGTGAGTGAAGAAATTGATGCAAGAGAGACAAAAGTGAATATCCATTAAGAAGAATATTTCTAGTATATTACAATACATCCTAAAAAGTAAAAATGGTAACATACATGAAAAAAATTATAAATAACATGACATTTCGGTTTCGTTAGCCGTATATAGCATTTACATTCTCAAACAACATAATATAAATCATTTCGGATTTGGGTTGCTAGTTAAATGCACATTCTTAGGCAAGGACTCGTGGTAAACTCTGGTAAGATTCAATATTTAGCATTGGAGAGAGAAGAAATTGAAAGAAAAGAAATATAAGATAAAAATACTAAGAGACTAATACATTTTTGTTTTGTATGTTTTCTAGTTAGAAAGAAAAGAAACGTATCTATGTTTTCTGTGTTCCCTTAGTTTGGTATGAGTGAGGTTCATATGAAGTTGCGAGTGCGTGTGACAGCCGTTGAACCACAGGCTAGACATTTGAGACCGTGGTCTCCTGTTGTTGCTTATCTACATTGTCATAATGGCTCGGAAAGACAACCGAGGCCACAAGATGGAAGAGAAAGGATATGCGGGTCACACAACATGTTGCATTATAGTGGATAGATTTGATGATACATATATGTAATGGGGTACACTATACAATATTAATAAAAGTAGTTCATGAAATAAATGTTCTCTCCCGTCAATTATTGCTCCAATATGGTTGCTTAAAACCTCGTCACAACTGATTCTTCCAACTTGATTTTTTTGGGACCGGATTTTTCATTTCCAACATTATTAAAATAAATAAATAAATAAATAAATAAATAAATTGGTGACTTGATATATGATGGTAACAACGCAACTATTAATGGTGCCCGACACGTTTTGTTCTTGATGATTAATGAATGTATGATTAAATCCAGGAGCCTATCAATAAGCTTGATGATTATATCCTAACCAACAATGCATGTCTAAAATTCTGTTATTGTTAATTTGTTATCAATTTTTCCTTAACCCATGATTAGGGCACAAACAAACCTTTATTAAAGAAATAAATGTGTTTACGAACTATTTATGAACACTTGCCGAGCAAGATTTTCTATCTATGTTCATTCATTAATGGAATGAACGTATTCGTGTTCGTTTGTCAATTTTCTGTTCGTGTTCGCTGATATATATTATGTATATATAAAACAGTAACCCTTACCAAACAATAAACTGAATAGAAAATCAAAAAAAAACATTTCTAATATAAATCAGTAAACAATAGGTGAATTTTTATAAAGACAGCTTTAGTTTATTGATTTTCTTTTTTCCTTTGGGCTTTCCAAAAAGGAAAACAAATGAAGATACAGATTTAAAATCTACATTGGGCTTTTAAATTTAATGAGGCCCATTATCACATTACACCATTAGGTTAACACTAGCATGTTACTGGGCGGAGTTAGAATGTTAATAGACGTAGCACGGGTTACCTCTCAACCTCGTCTTCGTATATAAAAATCCCCTTAACTCTATTTCTGTAGTGTAAAAACCCCTCAACTTTGTCTCCATTATACAAAGGACACCCTTGATAAAAAAAGTAAAAATAAAAAAAATTGGGATACCTCTAAATTTTTGGGCTAGTTCCGCCATTGGCATGTTAGGTATTTTATTTCTTCTTCGTACGCAAGCGGATGCAATTATGCAACTACTACCGTCGGCTGGAGCAAACAAATTCCGGAACTTCACCCGTCTCTTCTTCCCTGATTTCGTAGATATCAATGAGGCGGATGCAAAGTTCGGGATTTTCATGTATGTGTAAAACTGAATTTTTTTTTAAGGTGGACGGACGTCCACCCATGAGTAGGTCCTCCATTAATGTACAGTATTTTATGGTTAAGAATCACTTTCTCACGAGATGGCTACAACTCTAGAAGATAATTTGGGCCAATTCATAAGCAAAACATATATATTTTACCATGATAAAATATGATCCATACTAAACATATATTATTTCTAAATCTAAGTCATATGTCCATCATGAGAAGAAGAAAAAAATACATTTATCAGGCACATCGATACGGGCCACACGGCTAAAAAATAAACCCTTCTATTTACAAGCTAAAGAGAAATTGGAATATACGACACTGCATTACTTAGTGACCTTTCAATGATATAAAAGGTTATTTCAGTTACGTACATAAAGTTATTAAACCAACTCTATTCTTCAGTGGATAATGGCAGAACCAAGTAAACCGCCGTTAAAACTAGACGGCAAAATAACAATAATAACCGGCGGAGCAAGCGGAATCGGAGAAGCAACAGCGCGTCTCTTCGCCAACCACGGCGCGTACGTCGTAATCGCCGACATCCAGGACGAAAATGGCCAACAAGTCGCCAATTCCATCGGTCCAAACCGCTGCACCTACATCCACTGCGACATCTCCGATGAAAAACAAGTAATCTCCACCGTCAATCTCACCGTCAAAACTCACGGCCGATTAGACATCATGTTCAGAAACGCCGGAATAGTAAGCAAATCCAAACAAACAGTCCTCGATCTCAACCTAACAGAACTCGACGCGCTGTTCAACATCAACGTGCGTGGAGCCGCCGCGTGCGTGAAGCACGCGGCGCGTGTGATGGTAGAACAGCGCGTGAGAGGGTGCATCGTTTGTACAGCGAGCGTGGCTGCCTCTAAAGGTGGAAGTATACGGACGGATTACGTGATGGCGAAGCACGCGCTGCTAGGGCTGGTGAGATCGGCGAGTAAGCAGTTAGGTGTGTATGGAATACGAGTGAACTGTGTGTCGCCGTCGGCGGTGGCGACGTCGTTGTCGAAACGGTCGCCGGAGAGTGTGGAGAAGACGATGAGGTTGTATGAGAAGCTGTCGAGTTTGAAAGGAGTGGAATTGAGTGTGGAGGATGTTGCGGAAGCTGTGTTGTTTCTGGCATCCGACGGTTCAAAATTTGTTACGGGACATGATCTGGTGGTGGATGGTGGTTTGACCAAGTTACCGGATGCAGATGATTTGGTTATGTATGATTGTTGATACGGAACCATCGATATAAATGGTCGCGTCACGTATCATATTTATGTTAGCTAGGATTCTTTTCCAAACGTCATGTACCTGATTTGTAAAATCTGTAAATAAAGCATGGTTGTAAAAATTCTGACTAGTCTCTGATTAATCGTCAATTATTCGCTACTCGGTTCATTAATCAGTAGCCGGTCAATAGTAGTCAAATCCAGTCCTAATTGGTCAAAAATTGGTGGTAGTCTAGCAATTCCGGTCAAATTAAGGTCAAATTTTTGATCAAAACATATAAATTCTGGCAATTAATATTTTTTACTTGAAAATATGGATCGAATAAGATTTCAAAACATGTCTACTTTAAAAAATATATAAAAATGTGTGTATATGCATATAAAACTGAAAATTACATATGAAAACCCAGTCTGATTAATCTCGATCAAGCGCTAGTCAATGCCTAGCAAGTATTACAACTTTGAAATAAAGTTGGTGGGCATCCAAGTATGCCGATTATTTAGTGAACTTTACAAGAAAGCCAATTGTTAGATAGAATTTCTAAAGAGTATTGATGAACGATCTTATATTATTTGTATGAAAATTACGGCATATAAAAAGTCCTCAATCTTATCATATTTGAAATAGTCCACTTACATGAAAAATGGAGCGATGGATCAAGATGTTGTGTCTATGCTTGGGGTCTTGTTTGAATCGGTACTAATAATAACGTTGGACGATGATGATGATATTCCTAATGTGTATAACTAAAACAATTATATTGACAATATTAAAAAGGGATTCGAGGTAGTTAATCGTGGTCAATTAGGATGACAAAACAAATAATTTTGACTTTGATGATTGTAACTGAAGGGATATGGACAAAAAAATGTAGCGGATCCGATGGTAAGTGATAACATGGTTTAGATCTAATCTGGGCCACCTCCTTACCTCTTAACCAATCCGAATTATCATCTCTTGATCAGTTACACAATAAGAGGACCACCAATAATAAAATAACATACTTGATAATGTCAAAACAACCATATATGGGGGACCATAGTCTCCGTCATCCAAATCTCAAGGTACATATAGACTAACTGTGTCATATAACTATAAATTTACAAATACCGGAACAACCTACTTGATAGAGATATTTGTCTTTTAGCATAGAGGTCCATGTTTAAATGTGGGCCAAGGAGAAAATAATTTAGGATTATTGGTGTAAATAGGTAGATATTAGCTATTAAAAAACACAACTATAACTTTTTTTCACAAGTCATACATAATCGATCAAAAATAAGGTATAACTGAAAAATAATGTACGTAAATACACAACGAACACATATGTAAATGCATGCAAGTTAGACAATGAATGATTACTGAAGAAAGTGAGTAACCTTAGAATTTCGATCTCTTTTCTTACGCTACCACCATACCCGTTCGGTAAAGCCTCTCTCTCATTGTCATTTTAATTTTGATTTCTTGGGGTTTTCATGATCTTTATTTAACTGAGAATGAGATCATAATGTTATGGACTTTTGGGAGATTTTTAATTTGGGTTATTGGAAGAACACTCAATTTCTGGAAAAAAGTGTGATTTTGTTAACATGGTTAATTAGTTTTTAATTTGGAATCTGATTTTGTAGCCCACCTGTTTGAGGAAATGTCTATGTGAACAAAGACATTGCTAAGGAGTGTTTTTGAATTGGTTTTAGAATAAATCATGGGAAACCTGTTTTGTTTGGTTCAAGTAGATCAATCCACTGTTGCTGTCAAGGAGAATTTCAGAAAGTTTGATGATGTTCTTGCGCCGGGTTTTCATTGTGTGTCTTGGATATTCGGAAGGCGGATTGCTGAACATCTTACACTAAGGATTCAGCAGTTAGATGTCAAGTGTGAGACTAAAACAAAGGTCTTTCTTTTCCATTCAAATAATGTGTTGGCACTGCTATTCGTACGATAATTGAATCTGTTTGTTCATGTGAGTTTATGACAAATTTGTCTTTATTCTGCAACTAATCTAGTTTTGTTGTTTTTTCAGGACAACGTGTTTGTTAACATAGTAGCTTCGATACAGTATCGTGCTCTGGTCGATAAAGCAAATGACGCATTCTACAGACTTAGCAAAAAGGCGCCAATCCAGGCCTATGTTCTTTATGGTAAAAAACTTCAACATGTAACACCCCAACCGATGAAGGAAATATCAGGACAACACTTTGGTAGATGGTTTAAAAGCACATGGAACTATTTAAAATTTAAATATTTATTAATGAACTTAAAACATCCAGTACATCAAGGATAAACAAAGAGTTCAAAACAAATTCATATTTATTTATCTAAGTCCAACAAGCATCCTATGTGTGAGGAGGTATGGTCCCAAATGACCATACCCCTGACTACATTTTACAAGGATAACCTTACATGCAATATGCAACGATGCGTATTCTTCAACACTAACAGGTCATACAATGAGCCTTGCGCACTCAGCGCAACGGTGAATTAGACCAACAACAAGAGGTCATACAATGAGCCTTGCGCACTCAGCGCAACGGTGAATTAGACCAAAACAACACAAGTCACACAACGAGCCTTGTGTACTTGGCAAAACGGTAAGTTAGACTTATGCGCGCAGGACACTAGACCCTGCGCAGAACAACATCCCTCTGAGCTGCGAATCTCAAAACCTTACAAGGACAAGACACGCATGAGCAGCGCCTCATAGTCTTGGGACAAAAGGATATACCCCCTGACACCCTGCGCTGGCGGGAAAATACCCTGACAGCCTCACAGGAGGGGTAAGCACTAAGAGGTGTTGACCATACTCAAGGGTACAAAGTGGCAGAACTGTGACTAAGGGTTGCTCGGCAGGTTGCGTGTGACAGTATCCATGACCAGTGATGCAGACATCAGATCCTACACCAACCACGTCTCTGCCAGTGACTGTTCCACCTTCTCCACTTTCGGCTGGCAGCAGGCTTGACACCAGAGACGGCTGCCTTTACACGTGGCACCACTCAACATCCAACAAAGCACACCTCCTGACAGAGGACATTAATTCTCCTGCAGGGAGCATTTAATGTCTGACGCAGAGGGACAAAAAAGATGTCTCTAGCTGTATGGGCCGGGCCCAAGGCCTACCAGCACTTCTCCTAAACATACCTTTTTCGGCTATAAATAAGTATTGGATATCCAGGTAAAGACACGCTCACCAAAACATACATACATCCACAATCACTTATAACTTACTCCAAAATACTTATTCTCACGCCGGAGTGTGGTCACGGAGAAAACCACCCTTTTCCTGTGGCGAGACTAACGACACTTCTAGTTTTGCAGATCAGCTTGAGTGAGCTTACACCCAAAGAGTGAAGTGAAAAGACAACCTTCTATGCAGATACACCCTGGTTGTAACTTATATATTCCTGGATATCCCTAGGTTCAACCGGTGTTTCTTCATTGGCGCCATCCGCTATTGTCTCACTTTTTCCCAAATAGTTCCTTTCTTTTTCACTTTTTCAAACCTCATGATCATATGACTGATTTTCTATCAAAAACCCCACGAGGTCATTGAGCCGAAGGCAAGAACCCAGTTTACGCCTCTCGGATCGACGGACAAGTGGAGGAAGATTCTTCCGAGAATGCCGGAACTCATGAAACTAAGGGCACACTCAAACCTTGTGTCGAATTGTAAGTGAGGAACCCAAAGGATTAACCTCTTGCTAGAGTAAGTGGGTTCTATCATTCCCCCAGATGAACTCCCCCTAAAGAGGCCAAGGAGTGGGAATGGGGTGTCAATCCTATAGCTATAACATACTACCACACGGCTTGATCGTAGTTAATAAATGCACAAATAGTAAGCATGTAAGTTCAAATAAACACATACATAGCATGCGGCCATAGAATTAAATTGTAAGTTGAGTATTGTAAGACCCTATCTTATTTTATTTAATTTCTATTAAAATTTCGCGTTTATATGTGTAAATGAAAATACACGTCCATATATATATATATATATATATATATATATATATATATAAACATTAAACATTTTAACATATCTTCATTGATTAGTTTCGTAACAACAAAAACCAAGTGCGGAAGCTAGAGCTTTGATCGTGTTTGATTCTTCGTAGAGCTTGGTCCTACTCCGGTGCTTTCAATCATTACCTATATTTCATAATTTGTGAAATACGTTAGTCATAAATAGATTATAACGTAACCGAATAAACCCGAAGTCCCAAAACATCAAAAACAACATTTTTTCAAAATTACCTGCCGTAAGCTAGGGCTCCGGACCGTAGCTTACGGTCTGTGGTTTCTGTCTTAATCAACAGCTGCCTACCATAAGCTACGGTAGGCCACGATGGCTTACGGTAGGCTGCAACAGCCTTTTCCAATTTGCTGTTTTTGTTACGAAAACTTCCGTAACTTATTCAATTTTCATCCGTTTTACTTGAAATTTGTTTCTAAATGTCCGTAAATTGTTTACCTACATATTTAACTAGAAATCCTTAACCCAGATTCTTAATTCTTATGAACTACGCATCCATTCCCGGTTTATGCGCATATTCATTTTGACCCGTTAAGAGATTTAAGCACTTAAGCTTAAATCTCACTTCATTTTTCCTTACTTCTTATTCCACGCTAAGATATCTATTTATTTTCACCACAACTATATTTGTGGTGGATTTTGTCACAACCCAACCGATGGCGGAAACATCGAAGCGAGACGACTAGATTGCTCATTGCACCATAACACTATTTGCGACAATAATTAGATCAACCAAATTTCCTTTCATTCAAAACATCAATTGTCATATTACAACAAAATCCAAATAAGAGTAACATCAACGAAACAAGTTCAACAATAACATAAAAATTAACTTAGTATTCTACGCGTGTTTCTATGCCATTCCTACTAAGTTCCATCATACAACTTCATCAACCTGCAACATGTTAAAAAGTATTGTTCAATAACAAAGTATTGGCGAGTACACAAGTTTAATATCATAGCATAAGTATAAAATCCGATTTAAATAAATCCACATGAATAGCTAGCATACAAGATAAGTGTAAACAAGGCATGTGAATCTAAATGTCAATCCTCTAGTGTACCGCAAAGTAGATTAAAACTTAACATTGACCACAAGAATACGGGCGGTGTGTTACTCCTATAGCGCTATACATGTTAAGGGAGGCTCGATCAAATTTAATGACATTTAGATCACATAAGAATGTACCAAGTAACAATTCAAGTAGCATAAGACTAAAGCATGTTGATGGATTGTTTGTGTATAGAATAAAGTGTGATCTAGTGTAGTTTTTGTAAGTTAATCATGTTGCATCCAAATAGTGGAAAACACAAAAAGGGGGTCGAGTGTACTCACAGTTTTGCAAAGTAATATCCGTGAGAGAGTTAGGTTGATTTAGGGGATGGAACACCAAGTTTATCCTACACAAGGCAAACGTAGGTGTGTGAGTATTAGATTGACGGGGAGTTTAATGAGTTTAGAAATTTAAAATGTGCAAGAAAGTATATATAACGAAAGTAATTATCTAGGCATTAACGCTCCTTTTTGACACTACTAAGCCCCGAAGGGTGTTTGTGATTTTATGGGTCATGCCCAATAGAATCGTAAAGATTGTTATGTCTAAGATAAAATAACCTACTTGTTAAGACAACTAACCATTGGTTATGGTCTAAGGTTCGGTTATATTAAGTAGTTACATATAGTTATATTACTACTAATTAATCATATAGTTCATGTATTTCATGGAAGTCATGTAAGTCATGTAATTCATGCATGGAGGTAGGAGGATAACCATCCTAAACATCTTTCATAAGATTCACCATTACACAAGATTGACACAAGAACAATCCGGATGGTCAAGAATTATAGAAATCATCAAGTGAGGGGTGGATTGAATAGTTGAATGGCCAAGGCCTTCATGTAATCACACCTACACCATCACAAGCCTGAAAGCTCGGATGGCTCAACACTTGTGGGTTTGAAACCCTAATAAAAACCACAACTTTAGAGACAAGATATGCCTCTTGATTGTATGTGAACAACTCTAGCTTAACACACTAACCACAAGTTTGGTTAGTGGCATATATAGCATAGATTTGTTATGTTAAAACATGTTCGAAAAAGTTTTATAAGTTATCATCCAAAACAGAAAGTTTGGCCCCAAAAATGGTGTGATTCCACCTTGTTTTTCCATGGAAAACCTATGGTAACACTCATAGGGCTTATCAAACAATGTTAAGGAAGAAAACCAAGTGAAAACATTGAAAAATTTGAAGTTTGAAAGATAAAATTTGGGAAGAAAGTTTTGTGCACTTTTGGACATCAAAATGGTGTGGTTTCACCTTAGTTTGCCCAAGCAAACTTGTGAGAACCTTCCTAGAGGTTATCCAAGAGTGTTAGAAATAAAAACAAGGTAAAAAGAAGAAGAAAAGCGAGTCGAAACTCACTTGCAAGCTGCTGAGTTTCAGTAAAGATTTACAGAAGTTTGGGACTTGTTTGAAGAGTATGGAGGCTTGTAAAAGTGAGAAATGGGCGGGGGAACTTGTGTTTATATAGGGGGAAGATTAGGGTTTAGTTTGGGGCTGAATTAAATGCACTTGGGAGGGAAATTTGAATAAAAAAAGAATGTGAAAGCCTTCAATGTTGCGGCCGCAAGGGGGGCTGCATGTATTTTTTTAATTTTTTTTGATCTTTTAGTTATTTATTTGCTGAATTCTTGGACTTTAGGTGATGCATATAATATGTGTGACATGTATGGTCTTGAAATGGCCTAATATTATGCAAAAATATCATTTTAAAAACCCTAAAAAGAACAACTAAGAACAATTATTTTCTTGAACATAATAAGACATGATTTTATGATAATAGAAGCTTGAATTCTTTGAATAATAACACTAATTGTCTTGCTTGAGTTTAGTATAAGATTTATAAACATTCGTCAAATATTTACTCGTTGTTTTGAATTGATTTACGAAGGCATAAAGTATCGTACGTTCATAAGTTTAACACGAATATAGTTTGCGAATTTAGCATAATTGATTAATCTTGTTGACAATAAAAGCCTTAGAATACAATGAATTGAAAGATAGAAATGCGATTACAAGGTTTGGACTTTCCAAAAATAGAAACACGAAGCAGACTTGCTAAAAACGGAAAGGTACAAAATGCGAAGCGTTACAGTCTCCCCTCCTTTAGGGAATTTCGTCCCGAAATTTAGGAAGATGCAACGAACAAATGCGGATGCTTAGACTTCATGTCACTCTCAAGTTCCCAAGTATATTCAGCGCCATGTTTTCCTTCCCATCGAATCTTGACGATAGGAATTTGACTGCGTCTTAGCTGTTTAGTACCTCGGTCCATGATTTTGATTGGTTTTTCCACGAAGTGCAAAGTATCATTGATCTGAAGATCTTCAAGCGGAACTTGGAGTCCTTCTTCAGCGAGACATCTTTTTAAGTTTGAGACATGGAAGGTAGGATGAACGTTGTTGAGCTCTTGTGGTAGTTCCAGTCGGTAGGCTACCTTGCGAATCCTCTCGAGAATCTTGAAAGGACCTACGTAGCGAGGAGCGAGCTTTCCCTTTTTCCCGAAACGAACCACACCCTTCCAAGGGGATACCTTGAGAAGTACAAAGTCACAAACGTGGAATTCCAAGGGCTTGCATCTTTTATCTGCGTAACTCTTTTGTCGGCTTCTAGCTTTCAGCAAGTTGTCCCGAATCTGCAAAATCTTGTCCGTCGTCTGTTGTATAAGCTCGGGACCGGTGATTTGGGCTTCCCCGATCTCGTGCCAACAAATAGGCGATCGACACTTGCGTCCATACAATGCCTCGAATGGTGGCATTTGAATACTCGCGTGGTAACTGTTATTGTACGAGAATTCGACCAAAGGCAATTGCATGTCCCAGTTGCCACCAAAATCAATTACGCAAGAACGAAGCATGTCCTCTAGAGTTTGGATAGTAGGCCCGGTTTGACCATCGGACTGAGGATGGAAAGCAGTACTAAGATTGAGCTGAGTGCCAAGGGCTTTTTGAAACGTTTGCCAAAGGCGAGAAGTGAAGCGACCATCACGGTCGGAGATAATGTCAACGGGAATTCCGTGACGACAAATGATTTCTTCCGTGTAGATACGAGCTAATTTCTCAACTCAGTAGTCTTCACGTATGGGGAGGAAATGAGCAGACTTGGTCAAACGGTCGATGATTACCCAAATACTATCGTGACCAGACGATGTACGAGGGAGCTTGGTTATGAAATCTATAGCAATACTCTCCTATTTCCAAACAGGAATTTCTGGTTGTTCGAGTAATCCAGAGGGTCTTTGATGCTCGGCCTTTACCTTGGAGCAAGTAAGGCACTTCGAAACATAGCAGGCGATATCTTTCTTCATTCCAGGCCACCAGTATGATGCTCGGAGGTCGTGATACATCTTATCGGTGCCATGGTTAATTGAATATCGAGACTTATGAGCTTCACTCATCACGAGATCACGAAGATTATCACATTAGGAATCCAAATACAGTCGAGATAGCATATGATGCCATTGGATTTGGTCACGAGTTGGGTTTTAGCACCACAGTTCAACTCATTATTGAGGTTGCCCTCATTAACAATCGAGTATTGTGCCTCACGAATCATCTCTTGAAGCTTTTCCAAAGTTTGGTAGCAACGTACACTCTTAACATGAGTTTTCCGACTAAGTGCATCGGCCACAACATTCGCTTTACCAGGGTGGTAGCAGATATCGCAGTCGTAGTCGTTTAACAGCTCTACCCAACGACGCTGACGCATGTTGAGTTCCTTTTGATTAAAGATGTGCTGAAGGCTCTTATGGTCGGTGAAGACCGTACACTTTGTACCATAAAGGTAGTGTCGCCATATCTTTAATGCAAAAACAACTGCACCAAGTTCAAGGTCGTGGGTAGTATAATTCTTCTCATGAATTTTGAGTTGACGTGATGTGTAAGCGATAACTTTATCTCGTTGCATCAGAATGTAACCAAGACCTAGTCTTGAGGCATCGCAATACACGACAAAATCGTCGTTACCATCGGGAAGGGTTAGGATAGGAGCATTGCAAAGCATGTCCTTGAGTGTTTGAAAAGACTCCTCTTGTTCGGAACCCCAAACAAAAGGTTTATCCTTCTGAGTCAAGGAAGTGGGAGGCTCGACAATTTTTGAAAAGTTTGAAATAAAACGACGGTAATAACTGGCTAAGCCGAGAAACGAACGAATTTCGGACGGAGTCTTAGGAGCAACCCAATTTTTCACCGCCTCGATTTTCACGGGGTCAACGTGAAAACCAAGTTCGTTGACAAAATGACCAAGAAATTGAACCTCTTTTAACCAAAATTCACACTTGGAGAACTTGGCGTAGAGACGTTGGGTTCGCAACAGCTGAAGGATAAGACGCAAGTGTCGCTCATGCTCTTCTCGCGTCTTGAATAGATCAGGATATCATCAATAAAGACGATCACGAATCGGTCAAGATAAGGCTTACACACGCGATTCATCAAATCCATAAACACGGCTGGTGCGTTGGTCAGACCGAATGGCATGACTACGAACTCGTAGTGCCCATAACGTGTGCGTAACGCAGTCTTGGGTATATCTTCTTCGAGGACTCGAAGTTGATGGTAACCAGAGCGTAGGTCAATTTTAGAGAAGCAAGTCGCGCCTTGAAGATCGAAAAGGTCGTCGAAACGAGGAATAGGGTAATAGTTCTTGACTGTAAGCTTGTTGAGCTAACGATAGTCAATGCACATGCGAAAGGATCCGTCTTTCTTTTTGACGAACAGAACGGGAGCGCCCCAAGGAGATGTGCTAGGGCGTATGAAGCCCTTCTCAAAAAGCTCTTGAAGTTGACTGGACAGCTCTTGCATCTCCGAGGGTGCCAGACGATAGGGGGATTTTATGACCGGAGTTGCACCAGGGATGAGGTCTTTGCGGAAATCAACAGAACGAGCAGGAGGAGGACCAGGAAGATCCTCGGGAAAGACATCAGGGAATTCGCGCACAACGGGAACTTCACTCACGCTTGGACCCTTCTCCTTCTTTTCCACAATGTGGGCAAGAAAGGCGAAGTATTCCTTACGCAAGTACTTGTTCGCTTGAATACACGACATAAGCTTGAGACCTTTGGAAGGTTTCTCGCCATAGACGTGAAAGGAATCATCATTGGGAAGGGGAAGGCGAATGCACTTCTCCGAATAAACAACTTCAGCACGGACTCGCCCTAGCTAATCCAAGCCTACTATGATATCAAAACTACCCATTGGCATGGGTATGAGGTCAATAGGAAACGTATGATCATTGAGGTTTAAAGAACAATTAGAAAGGACAGAATCGACGGTGACGGATTTTCCGCGGCGACTTTAACTTCGAATGGTTTAGGCAACTTAGAACGACTACACATAAGCAAAGGTTCGAATTCAACGGATATAAAACTTTTATCTGCACCAGTATCAAATAAACACGTAGCGTAAACATTTTTAACAAGGAACGTACCTGATATGACGTTGTTTGAGTTCTGAGCTTGAGCAGTCGTGATGACAAAGGCTCGACCACAAGCTTGCTGCTGCTGCTGATTGTTGTTGTTACGCTGTGGGCAGTTGTTGGCGAAGTGATTCGGGTCTCTGCATCTGAAGCAGGCACGAGCAGCAGGAGCTAGGGGTCGGTTTTGATTGCCGGCAGGGTTTTGAGGAGGTGCGGTGGTCACGGCTCGGGCTTGGTTGATGGGGGCTTGAGGAGCATTCCGGCATTGTTGGGCAAAGTGCCCATACCTATTGCAGATCGTGCATAGGCGGCATGGGGCGGTAAATGGGTGATGGAAGGGACAGGTATTGCACTTGGGATGGGGTCCGGTGTACGCTTTCTTGATGGGTTCGGGTGCGGGCAAAACTGGCTGGTGGGGGTTTGGCGGAGTGACTACCGCGCAAATTGGGCTCGAAGCCTTCAACTTCTTGCCCTTGATGTTGCTTCTTGGGGGTTTGGGCGAGGCAGGTTCGGTAATGGCTTCGGTGGTTTCTTGGTGGGCTTTCCTCGGTGGAGCCTTGGCGGCTTCACGAAGGACTTGGCGGTTGTTTAAGCGAGCAGCCAGCCGAAAGGTTTCTTCGAGGGTGTTGGGGGAGGTGGCATCGACCATGTCAGCAAGGTTAGGAGGAAGGCAACGTATGTATTTAGCGACTGCTTTCTCAGTAGTGTCGACCTGACTTGGGCAGATCGAGCTCAGTTGCGAGGCTAGCGTTGTCATTCCCCACTTGCCGGAGGTTTCAAAACGCAGTCTCGAGTCGCTGGAGTTCATGAGGGGGCAGAATTCACCTTCCATTAGCTTTTTGAGCTCGGCCCAAGGGAGGGCATGGGCGACCTCGTTGCCACGCGCGCTACTTTCGGAAGTCCACCAATCAAGGGCTCTCGATCGGAATACTGCCGTGGCGTTCAAGGTGCGCAAGTGGTCGGGGCAACCACTTTGGAGGAAGGTGAGTTCAATGGCGTCGAACCATTGTAGTAGTTTAGTGGCGTCCCCTTTGCCGGTGAAGGGTAAGGGATTGCAGGAACATAATTGCTTATGGGTGAAGGTGGTCTTGGGTGGTTCGGCTTTGGAGTCGACATAGGTATGAGGTGATTCAGTGTTAGGTGGGGGCTGAACCTTGTTGACTATCTCGGGGATAACCTTAGCCATGTTTTCAACCATTTGCTCAGCCATAAATTTCATGCAGTCTTTTTTCGACATGGAGTCGGATTGGGACCTTGACTTGGACTTTGACCTTCTTCTTCCCATAACGCTTTGCGAGAAAGACATCTAAAAGGGTTTGACAACAAAAGATAGATTTAGGCTTTGATCGTAAAGTGTTGTTATAGAGAAAAGTATTCGTTTTGAGCACATAAGTATCATGTAACACGTATAACTTCACATAGATAGCATAAGCATGTTGGCATTCCAAAAGCATAAACACGTATGATTTGCGTAAAGGAATATAAATTTAATTGGTTCGCGAGAATTATTTTTATTGTTTTTGGTTACGAGGGGCGTGCAAATCGTGCATCGGGTTCGAAATGAACGAGGTAACAAGTATTAAAACTCATAGAAATTGAGATAGCATAAAAGATAGGCTCAATAAAATGTTGGAGTGTTTTGGGTTGAGAAACGTTTGACTATTCCAAAGTGAATCGAGATCCTTTCAAATTAGAGAAACGTGCTTTAGCCTATAGGTAAAGTGCTCTCGTCGAGAAGCGATTAATGGCACTCTACCCTTCCAGTTACTGCACGTCTTTAATCGATCGAAAAGTCGAAACTTTGGCGAGATTGAAAATCGAGGAGTGGGACTAGTTGACAAGGTGCGGGTTTCACCCCTAACTTGACAACATTGTACCCTAGGTGTGGTTGGTACTTACCAAACAAGGAACGTATTTCGCGTCGTCGGTAAGGGTCCACTAGAGTATGAAACGTAAATTTCCATCAAGATGTGAATTTCACTCCTAACTTGATGGTGTAATTTCGTGCAAAAATCAAATTTGCGGATTGAGAGTGATCACCAAAGTGCGGGTTACACCCCTATTTTGGTGGCATCGTCTCGATTATAGTTTAAGTGTCTTCAAGTCTTCAAGTGTGTAAATTGTGTAAGTGTTTTAGGAAAAATACATGCATATATTTAAGACAAAAGAAATAGGAAGAAACAATTAGGAAGAATTAACATTTTAATCATGAAGCAAGAATGGTCAAGTTGGTCACTTAAGCTATAGACTAGGTCGAACATGGCAATTATACCTAATTCCCAATAGTTATGGCTCTGATACCAATCTGTCACACCCCAACCGATGGCGGAAACATCGAAGTGAGACAACTAGATTGCTCATTGTATCATAACACTATTTACGACGATAATTAGATCAACCAAATTTCCTTTCATTCAAAACATCAATTGTCATATTACAACAAATTCCAAATAAGAGTAAACAAGGCATGTGAATCTACATGTCAATCCTCTAGTGTACCGCAAAATAGATTAAAACTTAACATTGACCACAAGAATACGGGCGGTGCGTTACTCCTATAGCGCTATACATGTTATGGGAGGCTCGATCAAATTTAATGACATTTAGATCACATAAGAATGTACCAAGTAACAATTCAAGTAGCATAAGACTAAAATATGTTGATGGATTGTTTGTGTATAGAATAAAGTGTGATTTAGTGTAGTTTTTGTAAGTTAATCATGTTGCACCCAAATAGTGGAAAACACAAAAGGGGGTCGAGTGTACTCACAGTTTTGCAAAGTAATATCCGTGAGAGAGTTAGGTTGATTTAGGGGATGTAACACAAAGTTTATCCTATATAAGGCAAACGTAGGTGTGTGAGTATTAGATTGACGGGGAGTTTAATGAGTTTAGGAATTTAAAATGTGCAAGAAAGTATATATAACGAAAGTATTTATCTTGGCATTAACGCTCGTTTTTGACACTAATAAGCCCCGAAGGGTGTTTGTGATTTTATGGGTCATGCCCAATAGAATCGTAACGATTGTTATGTCTAAGATAAAATAACCTACTTGTTAAGACAACTAACCATTGGTTATGGTCTAAGGTTCGGTTATATTAAGTAGTTACATATAGTTATATTACTACTAATTAATCATATAGTTCATGTATTTCATGGAAGTCATGTAGGTCATGTAAGTCATGCATGGAGGTAGGAGGATAACCATCCTAAACCTCTTTCATAAGATTCACCATTACATAAGATTGACACAAGGACAATCCGGATGGTCAAGAATTATAGAAATCATCAAGTGAGGGGTGGATTGAATAGTTGAATGGCCAAGGCCTTCATGTAATCACACCTACACCATCACAAGCGTGAAAGCTCGGATGGCTCAACACTTGTGGGTTTGAAACCTAATAAGAACCACAAGTTTAGAGACAAGATATGCCTCTTGATTGTATGTGAACAACTCTAGCTTAACACACTAACCACAAGTTTGGTTAGTGGCATATATAGCATAGATTTGTTATGTTTAAAACATGTTCGAAAAAGTTTTATAAGTTATCATCCAAAGCAGAAAGTTTGGCCCCAAAAATGGTGTGATTCCACCTTGTTTTTCCATGGAAAACTTATGGTAACACTCATAGGGCTTATCAAACAATGTTAAGGAAGAAAACCAAGTGAAAACATTGAAAAATTTGAAGTTTGAAAGATAAAAATTTGGGAAGAAAGTTTTGTGCACTTTTGGACATCAAAATGGTGTGGTTTCACCTTAGTTTGCCCAAGCAAACTTGTGAGAACCTTCCTAGAGGTTATCCAAGAGTGTTAGAAAGAAAAATAGGTAAAAAGAAGAAGAAAAGTGAGTCGAAACTCACTTGCAAGCTGCTGAGTTTCAGCAAAGATTTTCAGAAGTTTGGGACTTGTTTGAAGAGTATGGAGGCTTGTAAAAGTGAGAAATGGGCGGGGGAACTTGTGTTTATATAGGGGGAAGATTAGGGTTTAGTTTGGGGCTGAATTAAATGCACTTGGGAGGGAAATTTGAATAAAAAAGAATGTGAAAGCCTTCAATGTTGCGGCCGCAAGGGGGGCTGCATGTATTTTTCTTTTTGATCTTTTAGTTATTTATTTGCTGAATTCTTGGACTTTAGGTGATGCATATAATATGTGTGACATGTATGTGTCTTGAAATGGCCTAATATTATGTAAAAATATCGTTTTAAAAACCTTATAAAGAACAACTAAGAACAATTATTTTCTTGAACATAATAAGACATGATTTTATGATAATGGAAGCTTGAATTCTTTGAATAATAACACTAATTGTCTTGCTTGAGTTTAGTATAAGATTTATATACATTCATCAAACATTTACTCATTGTTTTGAATTGATTTACGAAGGCATAAAGTATCATAAGTTCATAAGTTTAACACGAATATAGTTTGCGAATTTAGCATAATTGATTAATCTTGTTTACAATCAAAGCCTTAGAATACAATGAATTGGAAGATCGAAATGCGATTACAAGGTTTGGTCTTTCCAAAAATAGAAACACAAAGCAGACTTGCTAAAAACGGAAAGGTACAAAATGCGAAGCGTTACAGATTTTCTATAGAAAATCATATATTTCCAAATTCTTCCATTCGGTTTGACAATTTACGAAAAGACCCGTTGTAAAGAGTTAACGCAAAATGGCTTATGCCAGTTGCTTTTACACTACCGAAAGGGTATACTTACACTTAAAACTCATTTTAAACTACCCTCAAGGGTCATTTGCTCGTTTTATCATACAAGGGTGTTTTGCTCAACTATAGCTTCTTTTTACAACGAAGCACTTTTAATAGCATATTTTGACCAAATGTACCCATTTTAACCATAATCTATTTAAAATCATTCTGTAAGTAATCCAATATTCATTCATGACCCGTTTAACTCTCAAGGACGTTAAGTCCTTAATGAGAGCTTGACCCCTTACACATACCTGGCTCGGGTCATAGCATTGACCCATTTAAGTACCTTGCACTATGAGTTACTAATTAATAGTAACACAAGCTATACACCATTTCTCTGTGAGCACAAAACTCGACAAGCGATCATTAGTTAGTTATTATTGTCAAATGGTGATGGACATCACCATTCGACCGTTTGGCCCAAATGACCATTTAATCATTTTGAGATAGTATTTACTTACCATGTCACCATTAATCCGTTTCGGTTTACACCGCCTGATCATATTACTTAAATTCGTTTATCAATTTGTTCGATCCGTTATTGCATACGCCATAGGGTGTCTATTTCAAAATTTAATATTTATTTGTCAACTTGTGACTGAATTGCCATTTTACCCTTTTTATTTCTTATGGTTTACACCATAAGGTAACTTTTCAGAATTCCTTGTTTATTTGTCATTACATGACTAAATTACTGTTTTACCCTTTTTACCATCAAATATGGTTTATTACCATTTTCACTTGTTCCGATCCGTATCGATTCACGTCAGAACCTTGTATTTCAAAATATCGTTCCGAATACAAAATCGCTATTTCTTAGTCAATACATAAGTACATTTACTATTTTAAGGATGTAAGCTTTTCTTACCTTGCATCTAAAGAAGCACCAGTTGAACCTAGGGATATCCGGGGACATATAAGTTACAACCAAGGTATTTCTGTATAAAGGGGTTGTCCTTTCACTTCACTCTCTGGGGTTAACTCACTTAAGCTGATCTGCAAAAATAGCAGCGCCGTTAGTCTCGTCACGGGAAAAGGGTGGTTTTCTTCGTGACCACACTCCAGCGTGAGAATAAGTATTTGAGGATTGCAAGTAAGGCAGTAAGTAAGTTGTATGTGAGTGGGTGTGTATGCGTGTCTTTTACCTGGACATCCAATACTTATCTATAGCTGAAAAGATATGTTCAGGAGATGGGCTGGTGGGCCTTGGGCCCGACCCATACAGCCAGAGATGTCCGTTTTTTCCCTCCGCGTCAGACATTAAATGTTCTCTGCAGGAGTGTAAGTCCCGATATCGGATCTAACAGGTATCACAAACCTAATCAGTAGCGGAAATAATGATTAGGAAGAAGAACAATCTCTTGAATTCAAAACAACTTGCATACACTAGAAAAGTATCTGATACAACTTTGTAATTACAACTCTCTAACCCTCAAACCTTGACCTAAGACACATATTTATACTAGTCAATAAGCCCAACAGTTACAAATCTAGGCCCACAAGGCACTAGAAAGCCCAAAACCCCCTTTATACCCAAATGTAGCTCTAATGTGTAAACCTTTATTAATATAAGCCCAACAGTCTCCCCCTAGGTTTACAACATTAGGCTTTCTGTCTTTATGTTGCGCATCCACTCTTAATCTTCCAGCAGTAATACCCGCCACAGTAGCTGTCCAATCTTTTGCACATACTTCATATAACTCTGCTGTTCGGATCTGGTGCGAAGCAAGAACCTGCAGGTCTTCATCGTGAAAGCTTACTAAATCAACCACATCATTCACCCTAAACGCCTTCTCCTTTGTCACAATAGCTACACTACCGACCTTCGGATCATACAACCAGAAATTAAAGTTCTTCAAAATTCCTCGTGGAAAAGTTGGAGCGACCGGTATAACTAGTTCCTTAACCGTTGGGGGCCACATTACCGACTTGAACGTTCTCCCTGTTCTCGCATCACGTACTCC
The DNA here is from genome assembly GCA_947069175.1 of Scalesia atractyloides. NCBI lineage: Eukaryota > Viridiplantae > Streptophyta > Magnoliopsida > Asterales > Asteraceae > Scalesia > Scalesia atractyloides. The sequence goes on from CAMTDV010000029.1 coordinate 10,617,114, forward strand.
CTTTGCAGCTGCAAGTATGGTTCGACTATCTTCATCGTTTTAAAACCATTTTTCACCTCTTGTTCAAATTTCTTGAAAAATCTCCAGCCTGGGCCACGTTCAGTTGTATCATCATCAGAATACGGAGCTCGTAATAAACCAGTCAGAGCTATTTTCGTCCATGTTTCAAACTGAGACTCCTTAGAATAATACTCCCGAGTCCCATCCTGTCGAACAATGATCCACATTTTTTTATATGCAGCTCAACACCTTCGATTTATACCCGACCTTGCTGTAGTAGCTTGAGTCAAGCTCCATGACATATCGTTCAGACTGGTTTGTCGGATCCTTCAATTGGAAGTTCTCATCAAGAGGATTGACATCAAAGTTCTTCATCAACACTATCTGCTTCTTATTTTGAGTCGCTGGACGCTTCTGACTTGCAGTACATTTCTTTCTTGGAGCACGCAGATAGTCATCCAACCCAGCTTGTCGTTCTGAAGCCAACTGTTCAGCTGCTAACCTGTTTGCCTCACTTTCCCCTGCGCTCGTTGCTCAGCTTCTCTATGTCTGTGTTCTATGTTAATCGGATCGTCAGTAGGGTCAGAGAATTCCCTCCCAAACTTGTTCTCCAATCTAGCTTTCAAATCAAACACCATAGTCATCAGCATAGTGACATCTCCTTGCAGTTGATCTATTGTTTGGTCTCTCACATCTAATCGTGTTTGCAACGATGCGATCTGAGCATCCTTCAGTATAACCTCTTGCTCTAACACAACCACTCGCTTCTTCAAATCTACAACATCAACTTCTATATCTTCATCATCACTATCCAATCCACCAACCTCAAACGCACGTTTCTCTGATCTCCGCAAGTATTCCGTAGCATCATCATCAGCACTACCTATACCACTTCACCTGCGCCAGACCCTTCAGCACCCATCGAACTTCCTCCAAAATCCATCATTTGTAATACCGAGTCTGTCGTATCGAAACAACTGTGGAATGCATAGCAACGTGAGAGTTGTTGGTTAAGATGAAATAGGAGTATCAACCATTGGAGTATCTGTAATAGATGCAGCGACTGAAGATAAAACGTTAGTAGAAGTCACCAGAGTAGACTCTTCAGCAACACTAACAACACGAGCTTCGGATTGACTTGGTTGAACACTAGGCTCTGTTCGCCTTCTCTTGATCAATGGAACTTTGTCTTCTTCATCCTCTTTATCATCTTCAACCATACCTACCGGAGCAGCAACAGAGGGAATTACCAGAGGAGGATCACCCTGTCGTTCTTGGATTTCTTTCAGATGAGCAATTAGGGCTTCTAAGTTCTCCGAAGACAGTATTGGCAAGACTGGAGTTAGATTGGCATTGAACTTAGTAAGATCATCCAAGAAAGCTTGTTCTGCCTCATGTAACCAGATCTTCGACATCGATCTCTTTCTCTTTGGAGGCATGTCATGCTCTTCAGCAACAATGGCATTGATCGGTGTAGGAGCTGGGACATCCTATCCAATTACCTCCGCAAACTTTCCAAATTTCTTCATCACCAAACGACCAACAAAGACAGTCTTCGACGTCGAGCGATTCTTCTTCATTGTGCTGAAAATAGTTGGTCCCATAGGCTTCATATTTAGAAAATTCGCATCCGAAGCATCTTTAGCCAAGTCAGGATATCGAGCATCTAGAATCAGCTGTACAAACCGTGGATATAACAGAAACATCCTCTTCTTGGACTGCTCTAAAATCTTCTTCATGTTTTCGAAGATATAACCTGAGAAGTTATACTTCCAGTCCATAATGAGAGCTACAATAGTGGAGGTCTGGGTTTGATTCGGTTGATCCAAGCCTCCCTTGTTCTCTGAAATGCACTGCATAAACATATGTACTAGTAATCTCCAGTAGGCAGGAAACATCTTCTTGAGTAACGGCGGATATGACCCTTCATAACTCATCTCCGCAAGTATCAACAATACTTTCTCCTTCGCATATACAGTCAGGTCACTTGCAACATCAGCAATCTGTAAAACCTCTCTAACGCAAGCTTCATTAACTAAGATCTCCTTCCCCTGTATCTGAGAACTGATATACGGTCTCCCATCAGCTCCTCTCTGGTGGAATCGAGCTCTCTTCCAAAATGAGTGCATTAGATCTCTGTATATTTCTGGATTAGCACGTAGTGCATAAGCAATCTTGCAGCGTTCAGACCTGCTATCACCGATTGGAACTCCTGATAGAATTCAGCTGGGGATCCGATAAGTATCCTGCCTGATTGTGGAACTGCTCCTCTACCAACATAACCGCATCAAAGGCCTCTTCTACCATATTGTCAAAACAATAGCCATGTTAAATCACAAGTAACAGAGGTTAACGGAGTTTATCAGGATAAAGATCAACACTAATTGGATGGTTCAAACAGATTTCAAAGGTTCAATTATTGAAAGGTTCAAATCAGTTTGAAGGGTTCAATCATTTGAAAAGGTTCAAAAGACGTTCAAAGGTTCAAACCCTAGAATCCGAATTTACTAACAGGTCAACTGTAATCCGGATGAACCTTTACATCATTCTGGATTAGCAAAGAGGTCACTAGTATTTCGGATAAATCATCAATCCGGATAAAGATTATCCGAGATGAAATCCGAGTTCATCAACTCGGTTGAATATCCATCCGGAATGAGATCTGAAATGCATGTTACTTTGAACGCCAATCCGAGATGCTATCCGAAATGCTTGAAACATGAAGATTATCATCCGGATTTTATGATTTTAAGCAAAATTTACCTAATCCGAATGAAGTTCAAGATATAAATCCGAGATAAACAGTGGAAATCAGAGAGAAAATCAGAGAAGATCAGAGATTCGAAATTTGTGAATAATCCGAAATGACATCTCTGAAGCACTTAAGTACTTTCCGGAATGGGCTTGGGCCTCACATCTTTTGGGCCCAACACAGTCCGGAATCCAAATTCCAAGAATCCGGATTGGGCTTTTGTTAGGCCCAATCTGGAACAATGATAGCTAAGTGGGTCTGTCTGGAAAGTGTTTAAAAGCCCAATCCGGAACAGTAACTTGTGAATTCTAAATTTTCAATTTTTAAGACTTTCAGAAATTCTATTAGATTGGCCCAAATTTGAAACTCAGTAGATCAGTTCAATATCACTTGACAGAAACCATCTAACCAAAAATCAGCAACCACCTTTTATCAACTACAAAAATAAGACATTTTAGCACAAATACAAACATAAACCCAGCCTTGCTAAGGGATCAAATCGTTTCAAAGGTCGACTAAGGAACATTTTTCCAGTATGAGCTGGGTCAAACTAGTCTAAGCGATTGCCAGTATACTTGTCCATCTACATCTAAAACTCAACACTCCAGTTCAAGCTTTATGATACGCTTAAGGTAGTATTATACTATGATACCCGTGTGTCCCATACCATGACATACCCCCGCGATCAAGGTAAGCACAACAATTTATCATAGCAGGTGAGTATACTGAGGTCATCCTTTATCTTTTACAACATCAGGCTATTGGTGAACAGGTCAGTACTTTCGTACAGCAGAGAGACCAATAGCGTCTGACGAGGGTTAGGCAAATACCTTATGTGGTACGTAGGAACTTATGGAATTTTCTCATGAAGAGACTTCCGTTCTCTTAGGTTTTGGCCCTTCTATTTTGGCTCTTTTAGAAAGATATCCCGACTGTGCCTAGGTCTGCATATAATCTGGATGCAACAGAAGGGCAGCCAAGATATCCCCGGATGACTCAACAGCATAAAGACCCGAAACCTCAGACGTTGGCTATCTATCAACACAGGATTTAAGACAATGAAATCATACGCCTATAGTATGCGACCCACTGAGTACATACTTCGTTATGTTTATATCATTTGGCTTACATTATCCGGTTGAGATTTAGACCTATCGACATATCACCTTCGATCCAAGCCTTTTCCCGCTTCAACACCTTACATGTGTTAGTCAGACATTTTATCACAAAAAAGTATTTCATTTCCCAATCACTGGAAAAGCTGTTTTAAAAACAAACACATTTTTTTGAATATTTCTCCCTTTAAATTTGTGCATATATATGAACAAATTTACGAAGCAAGGGAAAATAAATGAAAGACAATAAACGAAATGAAAAGGACAGAGGATGCTTAGTTAGAAAACCGAATCATTTTGAGAAGATCCACAAGCACTTGAAAACGCGCGTTGCTAACGGGTTTCGTGAACAAATCCGCCACGTTTGCATCGGTGTGGATTTGCTCAAGTTTAACGAGACCCTTTTCATAGCAATCACGGATAAAATGAACTTTGATATTTATGTGCTTGGTTTTGGAGTGGAAAACATGGTTTTTTACGATTTGGATAGCGACATCATTATCACAATAAATTGTGGTGTTTAGATAAGTCAAACCGTAATCCGCAAGCTGGTGTTGCATCCAAAAAACCTGGGAGCAGCAAGCGGAGACTGCGACATATTCTGCTTCCGCAGTAGAAAGCGAGACCTTCTGTTGCTTCTTGCATTGCCACGAGATTAAGCGGTCTCCCAAGAATTGACATCCAGCTGTAGTTGAGCGCATATCCCTATCTGTACCTCCAAGATTACTGTCAGAGAAAGCATACAGTTCAAATTAAGAATTTTTAGGATACCAGAGGCCCAGTGATGGTACCCCTTTTAGGTACCTTAAAATTCTTTTAACAGCATGTAAATGAGAGAGTTTAGGAGTAGCCTAATAACGAGCACACTTGCAGACGACAAACATGATATCTGGCCGACTTGTAGTGAGATACATGAGTGAACCAATCATTGAGCGATACATGGTCATATTAACAGGCGTTCCTTCAGTGTCTTCATTTAGCAAAGGCCGTTCTGCAATAGGTGAAGCCGTGGGCTTTGAGTCTGTAAGCTTGAATTTCGCAAGAACATCATGGACATATTTCCTTGATGAATCAAGATTCCCTGCGGGCTCTGACGACCTTGAAGTCCTAAAAACATGGTCATCTCCCCTAGTGAGCTCATCTCAAATTTCGTCTTCATAATTTCTTCAAATTCCGACACAAACCATCATTTGTAGAACCAAAAATGATATCATCAACGTAAATTCGAACAATAATAATGTCCTTGTCAACACGTTTGATGAACAGGTTTTGATCAATGGTTCCCCGAGTGTATCCATGAGCAAGCAAATGCTCTGTCAGAGTTGCGTACCATGCGCGCGGCGCTTGATGCAACCCATACAAAGCTATGTCCAATTTGTATGCATAGTCTGGCTTGTCAGGATCAGTAAAACCCGGTGGTTGTGCCACACATATTTCCTCTTTCACCATGCCATAGAGAAACTTAGTCTTGACATCCATTTGATAGACAGTGAAATCCATGTAAGATGCATATGCCAAGAAAAAGCGAATAGCCTCCAAACGAGCGACCGGTGCGTAGACCTCATCGTAGTCTAATCTTTCAATCTGACGAAAACCCTTAACCACCAGTCAAGCGTTATTCCGAACAATGACTCCAGTGTTATCCTGTTTGTTATGAAAAACCCAGCGAGTTCCGAGAGCACTTTTCCTTGAGGTAGCTTCACCAATTGCCAAACACCACGCTTCTCAAATTGATTGAGTTCTTCATGCATAGCATCCACCCAGCCTAGTTCCTGCAAAGCAACATCAATACTTTTAGGTTCAAACTGTGAAATGAAGCAAGAGTAAAGACAAGTATTGATATCCCCTGATTGACTGCGGGTTGGAACAGCAGCAGTAACAGGACCAATAACATTTTCAATGGGATGATCACACTGTAGACGCTGCGGTATTGGCGTAGCAGGGACAAGAAGATCCGTTTGCAAGTTAGTAACACTCGCTGAAGCCACTCCAGATGACTCCCCCTCATAAGTTGCACCAGTAGAAGTATTGACTGATGAATCAATAGAACAGTCTGGCGGTGTAGGCTCAGGAAACAGAGATGAACCCAAGACATCGGGAGGAGCAGACCCATCATTTGTCGTAGGAGACTCTGTGTTTGAAGCCTCAACTTTAGGGGAATCATCCTGAGGAGTCTGATCAGAAGCTGTTTCTTGAGGTTGCGATACTGGTGAAGGAGTAGATACAGCCTCATTAAATCCAGGTGGATCCACACTCAGCTTCTTTGACGTCTCATGCAGTTTTGCAGCATCATCATCGTCTTCGGGTAAGATGGGCATTGTCGGAAGGTCAGAAATTTGGCTTGTACTTGCAGACACATTTGAAGGAACAACAACATGGTTAAACAATGTCGAATAATCATACAACCAATCAGGACCAATGCGTGTATCCTTGGGATTTTCCTCCAGCCAACCCACATTGTAGGTTTCAACTACTATTTTCTTGATCTTATTATAGACACGATATGAAGTATTTTTTGAATATCCAACGAAGATGCATGGGTCCCTGCGTGATTCAAATTTCCCTTTAGCGTCCATGAGCAGGAGAACACAAGGGCATCCGAACTTGCGGAAATGCTTGACCAAAGGTTTGCGACCATCAACCACTTTGTACAGAGTTTTCATGTGTCGTTTATTGATCAGGGCATGATTCTGAATATAACAGGCAGTATTGATTGCATCTGCCCAGAAAATGAGAGGTAGCTCGATTCAACCAGCATAGTATGTGCAACTTCAATTAGCGTGTAACACCCTATTTACGTTTTAACCATACGAGAGGCAGCGGAAGTACCGACGTAAAAATTCTTTCTTTGTTGACTATATAAACATACTTAAGGGTTCATTTATAAATATTTGGACACTTTCTTAAAGAGGTTTACTATGTTCATTTTGCTTGACTTGCCAAATGTAATACATAATGCAAGCTATGAAACCGCTCTTCCTGTACAATCCTTGCTCTTTGACTCGATCTTCGTCCACATGTCTCCATGATAATCTGACTAATCTGCGGTCACCATATAAATATAACCAACGTGTTAGTAATTGGTGACATCATATATTTTAATTAAAAACATGAACATGAATCATCTACATATCCATCAAACATTATATAGAACTCCAATAGGATGTTCTTCGAACTTATTCCTTATGCCGAGCCTCAAACCTTCGAGAACCCAACCCTCACTTACCTGCATTCCTAAATTCATACTCATCAACAAACAGTTAGCCTCTTCATATAAGCACATAACATCAAACGACATTCATTGGGCTACATCAAGTATAAGCATTTTCTTATATACACATACTTACATACAGATTTCATACATACATCTCACACTGACATCGACATCTATCTCTTCCATTCTACATCTATATACATTTATATACGCGTTCGAGTCATATTCACTTATCCGTGTTCAAACGTTGAACTTTAATTATGCCTAATATTTTACTTATAAACATACTTAAAAACAAGCTTCATCTCCCCATTCGTGCAATACATTCTAACATATTCATTCCCACGAGATCCGGATCTCAAACATATATATTTCAATTTATCCTTTACAAGCTCGAAAGTCATTATTTGTATTCGTATCACATAATTAAAACTTTTACGAACTTCTCATAGATTATACTATCTTTCAGAAGTTTACCGAAGCATTTGCGTAAGCCTTAAAAGATACGAAAGTCTGAGACACAATATATATACATAACAATCAAAATTTGACATTTGGTGCCCATTCTAGCCGTAAGCTACGGTCCACTCACCGTAGCTTACGATGAGGACTTTCTACAAAAACAGGAACTCCCTGCCGTAAGCTACAGTCGGGTACCGTTGCTTACGGTCATGACTTTCTGCCAAATAGATATTCCCTACCGTAAGCTACGGTCGGGTCACCTGCTGTTGCTGCTAATCTGCAGCTTGTTTTTGACCCAGTTCGATTTTCCTGCTCATCTAGGCCAACCCCGGTTCTTCCGAACAACACCATTTCCAATAACTTAACATATTTTATCTCTTTTCAAACCTTCCGATTACTATACTAAATTCCCACTCTTTTCATCTAATAACCTTTCTACGAAATTCACAACCCGTTTACCCCTATATTGAGGTTTCGCGGTTTAATGACATACCAATCTCTTTCAAGAAGTCTTATTACAACATTTCTTTTTATTTATACGTTCTACTTTAGTTTCGATTATTCGAATACAATAACATCTTCATATACTTAAATACAAAGTGAGATCAAGAATTCACTTACCTTAGCGTCCGCATTTGTATCCGTCACCTTGCCTCTTTCCGGCCCGTTAGCCTTCTATGCTTTCATCCATTATGACATGATTTCTACACTTTCATGTCATCGCATTCACATTCTTGTTAGCATACACGATTGTACATATTAACGATTATACCAAATGCTTATCTCGCATTTGACTTTCATTAGTCAATTCTAACAAGCATAAAGGCATATACCCAAAATCACATCCTTTCAAACTTATATAATTCATCATATCGTCATATAACACATATTGATGTAACACGTACCATATAACTTTCTATAGTCTTACCATTGTAACAAGAAGTCTAGCATGCATTCTTATGTGTAGTTGACTTTCAAAAGTCAACGTTTATCATATGAACTTTCGACATAACCTCATATATTTGTGTCATCATATTAGGCTATATTGATGACACTAAGTCATTTCATACACATTCGTTTCTAATTATCATTAAGTCACAAATCCAACTTATGGTGTACATCACCATTCAAACATAGGGTACTAGTTCCTTAAAGCACATCTTTTACGAATCACATCATCAACTACGGTTCACATATACTCATCAAATGCATTCCTAAACTTGTTTTACTAACAAGTATATCATTATCACTTTCTATACATGTTCAACCATTACTTGCATATAATTTCACATATTATTGTCATTTAGACTTTCATCAAACACTTGGTGTACGTAGCTACCTTCTAAGCATAATGTACAAGTATTTTAAGCATGTTCTTCATGATTCATCTCATGAACCATCACATTCAAGCAAAATCACATAATCATCAATTCTACATCAAGTTTATCTATCACAATCTATCATATAACACCTTATGCATCACAAAATCACAATATTACATCTACATGTTCATCATTTTCACACTCATGCAATTGGGTTTCAATCTAAATCTTCCCATAACTAAAATTTAACCATGATTCAACTTCTACTTGATAGTATTAACAAGTATTCATTCTAAATTCAACCAAATTCACGGTTTCATCCTAACCCACTTCATGGGTAGTCATCAAATTAGAAATTTCAACTGACCTTGTGTTAAGAACACTTAAAGGATGGAGAATTTGCACTCATGCATCAAATCCTCCTTCCAATTGCTTGTAGATTTGTAGAATTGTGAAGTGTGTGTGTTATTCCCTTACTTCCTTCTCAATCACGATACATACCACACACACACACACACCTGCACATTTTATTCTTAATATTTTTTACTTTCCACATGTTCACTTTTGGTCCCTCTTGTTTGCCATTTATTACATTTACCACAAATCCTTGTATTTTACCATAAGACTTATAGTTCTAACTAAGTTAAATAGCTTAGTTATCACCTTTCATTCCATATCTTATGAAACCATACTAATGAGTTAAACATTCGGGTTTTGGGGCGTTACAAATCTACCCCCTTAAGGAGGTTTCGTCCCGAAACCATTCTCATTCCTGCTAAACCAATTCTACTCTTACCTTTTTATCTATTCATGATGCTTACTACAACATGAATACATTCGGGACTTGGCAAAAGTTTCATTCATGCATAAACGTAATTGTACGCATTGTTCTACGTTCTTAAATTAAATAAATTACTTTCGTAATCACATATAAGTCAGAATCTGATCCAGAGCTCTTATTAGTGTCATCTTCACTTTATAATGCTAGATCCTAGTACACATTACTACTAGCGGTTTCATTCTTTGAATTTATCCCAAGTGTATGCTATTGTTCGTACAAGCCTAAATTATGGCTTGTTCTATCTTTCTAATTAAATCTAATACATTCATACACTTATCAATCAAAATAAATCGATTTATTTCATTCTATTCATATATATCATATATGATATTTTCACTTTGTTTCCTATGAGTAAACCCCAACATCTCACTACTAACGTTCTTTCCAATTACTTTCATATTCGTATGAGAGGTCAACGTATTATTATACGCATACTATAAACATTCACTGACTTGTTAATACTCCAACGAAACTACCCATTATAATATATATACTTATTCGTACTTGACAAGGATAAATCATCATTCTACAATTATTATTGTTACTTACACCTTGCATACCTTAAGTTAGCCTCGACTTATCTCATTCATATCGCTTTACAATTTACCTCCTTCATGCACTACTTACCCTACTAAGCAAATGCGTATTGTGAGCGCTCCGTGCGAGCGTGAAAACCATACTCTAAATTTTTACTTTAAAAAGATTATGGAGTTATCCTCCTAATGACATAGTTTCCTTCTTACATTACCCATTGAAGCAAATCATTTAATACACCAATTCTTACTTATAACTGCGTGCTAAACTTTTTACTAACCTTGATTTGATTGCATAACCAATAGTCAGTGGTAACGGCCTGATTCTTCGTGAGTTTATGCGATATTCAGATTAATCGCATCCATTCATTTGTTGAGCTTTCGCCTATGCACATCCTTTCAACAACACCTTGTTCAGATGAACATGGCCAACAAGCCTAGCATTAAAGTTAGCATTTTCTGACGGTACTTACCATTGATACATTCCTTTCAAATACTTATTTTTCTCGGTGCTTATGCACCTACCATTCTTTCATAAATTTCTTACATGTATGCTATAACATATCACACATACCATTTCTACAAATAATTCTTACATTTTGTTAATTTAATTCACCACTTTTTGCAGTTTGACTTTACATGGTCAAACTAGCACTTTTACTTACCGTACATGTCTTAAAGTACCCGTTTGCACTCTTCAAATTTCAAGCATACTTACAAGATATTATTTTAACTCTTCATGCGGAAGTTTCCCTTTCCTTGTAATTTACATCAGTCGTTCATCCGAATTCCAACCCATCATTCATTTTGACTATCATGGGTCGACTAATAACATTCCTCACATATAACGTATTCAAAACTTATTTCTTTCAATTAGGTTTTCTTGCTTCTACAATAGCTTCCATCGATTCTACTTACTTAATGAATCAATTATGTCATACTACTTTACTAGGCTTAATAATTATTCTCTTAACTTCGTTTGGCTCTTTGAAGATCCAGCTGTAAATACATTCTTATCTATGCTTTATCAATTACCCAACCGACCGTTAGGAGGCATTCTGCACTCAAACTCGGGTCTCCTACTTTTCATCAAAACTTTTATTACACCTTTCAACACAACTTCCTTTATAGTGGTTTATGCTAGAAAACTTTTATATTTCAATTTTACCCTCCGGTATGACGTTAGACCAAAATGAATGTCAACCCAAGTTACTAGATGCATTCCTCTTGGGTTAATCTATTACCCAAATTAGAAACATCCTTCTCTAGTCTAGCTATAAGCTCCTACCGGAAGCCTAATCTTTTATACATAACTGACGCAAGTCCAAAACCATTGACTTGTTATCCACACCTTGCAATGGTTATTTCTTTCCAATTTGTAGCAAGCCATGCCCATTCATTACGCTTACCTATAAGCATAAAACTTGACAACCAAAACATTTAATACCGGGTTCAAATGGCGAGCACCATTTGACCCGCATGACTCGTTTGTCCTTTTAAACCATTCTTGCATACACACATATTTGCATATATATATATATACATACGTAGATTTAAAACATAACTTGAATATTATCTGCTTTAAGGAATGTTTACTTGTTTGTTCAAGCTTACAGTTCCAAACTTTTCCATTTTTATCCTACGTTCTTACCGTTTTGGTCTGAACTTACTTACAGATTCGAACATTTTCATTCTCATTATACATTCTTACTTGTTTGATCCGTACTTACTTACGGAGTCAAACATTCTCATTATACATTCTTACTTGTTTGATCCGTACTTACTTACGGATTCAAACATTCTCATTATACATTCTTACTTGTTTGATCCGTACTTACTTACGGATTCAAACATTTTCATTCTTATTATACATTCTTACTTGTTTGATCCGTACTTACTTAAGGATTCAAACATTTTCATTCTTATACATTGCCTCCTCTTCTTGAGAGTCTAATAACTCTTTTCACCTACACGTCAAACTTATTCCCAACTCTATTGGACATACGTGCGTTGATTATCATGCTTTCACGAATGTCATATGCTTCTTGCGTACTGGCCAGGTGCGCAATCCACATACTAGTTTTGGGGCCTTCATGATAGTCATCACCTTATGTCCAAAGAAATGGATTTCAGTTCGTGCAACATCTTTAAAACCTTTCCAAGTCAATATCATTGTCTTTTGTTTAATATTTACCCTCCCCAAGGAGATTCTTCCTTTTTCCCTCAAAACCGGTACCCATATATACGTTAATATTGTGTACCTGGGGTCCATCTGTCTAATTACCTGCTTTGGTATTCATCCTAGACCGCATCCTCAGATCATTCTCCTCAACCCTTTAAGCTTACCTTGCACATACAATTCAGTTAGTTTCTTTATAGGAACACATATAAGCATACTTACATCCACTTATGCATTTGGATCCTGATCGAGTCTTCGATTGTATGGGTCCTTTATCACAAGAGCACACGGGTTTGAGTTCAAGTACTTACCTTCTTGTACTTGATTTCACTCAAACCATGGCTCTGATACCAACTTGTAACACCCTATTTACGTTTTAACCATACGAGAGCCAGCGGAAGTACCGACTTAAAAATTCTTTCTTTGTTGACTATATAACATACTTAAGGGTTCATTTATAAATATTTGGACACTTTCTTAAAGAGGTTTACTACGTTTATTTTGCTTGACTTGCCAAATGTAATACATAATGCAAGCTATGAAACCGCTCTTCCTGTACAATCCTTGCTCTTTGACTCGATCTTCGTCCACATGTCTCCATGATGATCTGACTAATCTGCGGTCACCATATAAATATAACCAACGTGTTAGTAATTGGTGACATCATATATTTTAATTAAAAACATGAACATGAATCATCTACATATCCATCAAACATTATATAGAACTCCAATAGGATGTTCTTCGAACTTATTCCTTATGCCGAGCCTCAAACCTTCGAGGACCCACCCTCACTTACCTGCATTCCTAAATTCATCCTCATCAACAAACAGTTAGCATCTTCATATAAGCACATAACATCAAACGACATTCATTGGGCTACATCACGTATAAGCATTTTTCTTATTACACATACTTACATACAGATTTCATACATACATCTCACACTGACATCGACATCTATCTCTTTCATTCTACATCTATATACATTTATATACGCATTCGAGTCATATTCACTTATCCGTGTTCAAAGGTTGAACTTTAATTATGCCTAATATTTTACTTATAAACATACTTAAAAACAAGCTTCATCTCCCCATTCGTGCAATACATTCTAACAGATTCATTCCCATGAGATCCGGATCTCAAACATATATATTTCTATTTATCCTTTACGAGCCCAAAAGTCATTATTTGTATTCGTATCACATAATTAAAACTTTTATGAACTTCTCATAGATTATACTATCTTTCGGAAGTTTACCGAAGCATTTGCGTAAGCCTTAAAAGATACGAAAGTCCGAGACACAATATATATACATAACAATCAAAATTTGACATTTGGTGCCCATTCTCGCCGTAAGCTACGGTCCACTCACCGTAGCTTACGGTGAGGACTTTCTACAAAAACAGGAACTCCCTGTCGTAAGCTACGGTCGGGTACCGTAGCTTACGGTCATGACTTTCTTCCAAACAGATATTCCCTACCGTAAGCTACGATCGGGTACCGTAGCTTACGGTCACCTGCTGTTGCTGCTAATCTGCAGCTTGTTTTTGACCCAGTTCGATTTTCCTGCTCATCTAGGCCAACCCCGGGTCTTCCAAACACACCATTTCCAATAACTTAACATATTTTATCTCTTTTCAAAACCTTCTGATAACTGTATTAAATTCCCACTCTTTTTGTCTAATAACCTTTCTACGAAATTCACGACCCGTTTACCCCTATATTGAGGTTTCGCGGTTTAATGACATACCAATCCCTTTCAAGAAGTCTTATTACAACATTTCTTATTTATTTATACGTTCTACTTTAGTTTCGATTATTCGAATACAATAACATCTTCATATACTTAAATACGAAGTGAGATCAATAATTCACTTACCTTAGCGTCCACATTTGCATCTGTCACCTTGCCTCTTTCCGGCCCGTTAGCCTTCCATGCTTTCATCCTTTATGACATGATTTCTACACTTTCATGTCATCGCATTCACATTCTTGTTAGCATACAGATTGTACATATTAACGATTATACCAAATGCATATCTTGCATTTGACTTTCATTAGTCAATTCTAACAAGCATAAAGGCATATACACAAAATCACATCCTTTCAAACTTATATAATTCATCATATCATCCATATAACACATATTGATGTAACACGTACCATATAACTTTCTATAGTCTTACCATTGTAACAAGAAGTCTAGCATGCATTCTTATGTGTAGTTGACTTTCAAAAGTCAACGTTTATCATATGAACTTTCGACATAACCTCATATATTTGTGTCATCATATTAGGCTATATTGATGACACTAAGTACATTTCATACACATCCGTTTCTAATTATCGTTAAGTCACAAATCCAACTTATGGTGTACATCACCATTCAAACATAGGGTACTAGTTCCTTAAAGCACATCTTTTACCGAATCACATCATCAACTACGGTTCACATATACTCATCAAATGTATTCCTAAACTTGTTTTACTAACAAGTATATCATTATCACTTTCTATACATGTTCAACCATTACTTGCATATAATTTCACATATTATTGTCATTTAGACATTTCATCAAACACTTGGTGTACGTACTACCTTCTAAGCATAATGTACAAGTATTTTAAGCATGTTCTTCCCGATTCATCTCATGAACCATCACATTCAAGCAAAATCACATAATCATCAATTCTACATCAAGTTTATCTATCACAATCTATCATGTAACACCTTATGCATCACAAAATCACAATATTACATCTACATGTTCATCTTTTTCACACTTATGCAATTGGGTTTCAATCTAAATCATCCCATAACTAAAATTTAACCATGATCCAACTTCTACTTGATAGTATTAACAAGTATTCATTCTATTCAACCAAATTCACGGATTCATCCTAACCCACTTCATGGGTAGTTATCAAATAAGAAATTTCAACTCACCTTGTGTTAAGAACACTTAAAGGATGGAGAATTTGCACTCATGCATCAAATCCTCCTTCCAATTGCTTGTAGATTTGTAGAATTGTGAAGTGTGTGTGTGTTTTCCCTTACCTCCTTCTCAATCACGATACATACCCAAACACACAAACCTGCACATTTTATTCTTAATATTTTTTACTTTCCACATGTTCACTTTTGGTCCCTCTTGTTTGCCATTTATTACATTTACCAGAAATCCTTGTATTTTACCATAAGACTTATAGTTCTAACTAAGTTAAATAGCTTAGTTATCACCTTTCATTCCATATCTTATGAAACCATACTAATGAGTCAAACATTCTGGTTTTGGGGCGTTACGTAGCGTTTGATTTCTTTGTTCTGCAACCCGATTCTGTTGTGGAGTTCTGGCTGCACTAAACTGGCGATCAATACCCTTGGAGGAATATAAAGAATTTAAGGTGACATTCTTAAATCCTGTTCCGTTATCACAACGAATAGCCTTTACAGTGGTGTCTGTCTGGTTCTCCATAAGCGTGACAAACTGTTTAACTAACTCAGCGGTTTCATTTTTATGTGTAAGAAAGAAAACCCAGGTGAATCGCGATTAGTCGTCAATAATGACCAGACAGTATGCCTTCCCGCCAATGCTCAGAATGTCAGTCGAACCAAAAAGATCCATGTGAAGCAATTTTAAGACTTGAGACGTGGAAGGGGCGGCTTTAGATTTGTGTGGCTGTCGATGTTGTTTCCCACATGCACATGATTCGAACTTTTCAACCTGCATAAAGTAGTGAACTGGTAGATCTCTAACTTAACCACCTTTCTCAAGGCGATTTAAGTTCTTCATGTTGATGTGTCCTAGTCTACTATGCCATAACATTGCATCATGTTCAGCTGTAAACGAGAATAGGCAAGTGAGCTTGTCAGAGGGAGCCTTGTCATGTCGATGACATATGCATTTCCTTTTCATGCAACTTTAAGAAGAATCCAATCATCCGGAATAATAAGCCTGGTTTCAGCACATAACATCCTTTCTTGGTAAAGATAACATCCAAATGATTGTTACAGAGCTGAGACACACTTAAAAGACTGTGCTTCAATTTTGGTACGTAGTTAACATTCTTAAAGTTGAGGGCTCTGTTGCATAATGTTCCTCTCATAGTGATCTTCCCGGTCTCACCACCTGCGAAGGAGACAAACCCGCCATCGAAAAACTGAATGTTGTTCAACTGGGAGATGTCCCCAGTCATGTGCCTGGAACAACCACTGTTAATATACCAGAGTCTGACAAGAGTTCGCCAGAGCTGTTCCTACACATTTCAACAGGTTTTAGTTCGAGGCTGCAACCCATGACATTGAAGATCTGGGCATGCCATTTGCCTCAACATAAGTAACCTCACGGAAAATTAAATTAGTTAAGGATGAGGTTGATGATGCTTTTGATTTGTTTGATATAGGGGCAGAAGACTGAATCTTGGTTAAGATCTTAGGCCTCTAAGTTAACGAATCAGACTTCTTCACAATCCTTGGAGTGCTAGAAGGATTCAGGGAACCTGAAGGTCTTGAAGATTTATGAGATTGTTTCTTGGCCATGTTCCAGTCTTGATCAGAAGACTTAGCCATAGCAAATCGAGCCTGAGGTAGGCGATTAGGCATAGCCTTCTGAGTATAATGTTTTAAACGGTATAAAAGCCTTTTGACAATTTCGCACAACATGCCCAGGAAATCCACAGTTGAAACAGGTCTGCCTCTTCTGGAAGAAAATAGTCCGTTCAGCTTGGGATATTCTAGGCAATTTGTCTGTCAGTTTCTTGCTTGTGGGTACTGACGGCTGATGCACGGTGTTGTTGACTGTTGCCTGCGCACAACCATCAGCACACTTGTTAGTTTTGTGATTTGAATTAGACAATTTGCAATGTGTAGACTTACGTAACTTTAACTGATTTCTGTTCAGCTGTTTGCTTAACAAATTCAGTTGGTGGCTGCTGAGTCAATTTCTCAGAGTGAAGAGGGGACTCAGTAGTTGCCTTTTCATTTGTCGGAGACGCCTGTTTGTTTTTCTTCTTTTTGGATCGGCGTGTTCTCCGTTTCTTATTCTTATTTATCAAATCACTTTTCGTGGCAGATTCTGCAGAGGACACAGGTGGCTCAGTAGGGACATCCTTTTCTGAACTTTCAGAAGATGAGCTTGAAACATTACAAGTAGATGGAATCTCTAAATTTTGAAAAGTTTGAGAATCCGATTCAGATTCAGATTTAGTTTCAAGATTTGCATCTGAATCAGTAGAAAAAGAATGCTCATTATCTGTCATTTCAGAATCAATCCCTTGTACTTGGTTTGAAGAAGCTGAGTCACCCGAATCTTCTAGAATTATGCCAACATCAATTTTCACAGGGTCGGTTGGTTGGTTGAATTTCTCACTGTCAACCCAGGGATTAGCATCAATAGACAGAACCTATGGAGAAGAGCATCCGGTCTCTTCAGTAGGAACTGATAAAACCGAATCATCTGTCGATGCTGTACCTGTAGCAAAATTCATGTTTTCATCACAAGAGTTATCACAGTTATTAGTAGCATTCAAAACATCAGCATTCGATGAAAAACCAGAATTAAAACTGTCTATGTTATCAACACAACCAACACTGTCTGAGAATTTAAATTGTTCAGCAAGAAATTGATTTAAAATGTCAAAAGCAGCTTATAAAATTCCTAATCAGCAGCCAAATTGTCTGAATTTGCATTCAGACATTCCTCTTGATCACCATTTGTAATATCCTCAACTAAAATTTCTTCTGTACATGAGGTAGACACGTTAGTATCGTTCACTAAGTCAGTTTCAGTTTCAGAAGACTTTTCTCCTTTAGATTCTGTGGAGGTTGTTGCTGCCTCTGCCTTAGGCATCACTTTCTCTAAATCATCTGTACTACAAGATGGATGATCACCAGATTCATGTGAAAGTGGTGTGGAAGTAACGAAGACATCATCCCTCTTGAGTTCTGTTGGTTTAGAGAACTTTGGGTAATAGGGCTTCCAGGGTTTAGAAAGATAATCTGAAGGTTTACCATACATCATATTTATAGAATTTTATAAATCAACCTCAGATTCAGGCATTCTTGTATAGTTATGATTATATGGCGGAGGAGCCCTATTGTACCCAAGACCTTTTGTGAAATTTTTCTGGTAATTGAGCTGAAGATCACACAAGTCCTTGACTAGCTTGCTGGAAGTTTCAAAATTTTTAATGTTTATTTCATTTTCTTGAAACTTCCCTGTAAAGAAATTTAGCTTGGCTAAGGCTGCTTGAAGTTCTACGTCCTTTTCAGCTAATTTTAGCTTATAGTCGTATACCCAAAATTGCTGTTGGTTCAAGTCTAGCTTTAGCTGAGCTATATCTTGTTTTTGAGCTTCGGCCTTTTCCATAAGAAGCTTGTTCTTATGTTTAAGGGCGATGTTTTGTGATGCAGCTTGCTGATATTCAGCTGCAAGAGTTGAATTATCGGCGCGCATTTGTGATAATTTAAAACGACAACTATCAGAATAGAGAATTCGATTTACCGTTTCCGAAAGATCTGGTGTTTCAGCTGTCTGCGCCATCATGTAGTGGTTATTGTTCTTAGAAAGATTCAAAGTTTCCATCTGAGCTGCCGCATCTGCCCAGTTGAATCCTTCGTGCTGTTGTGCCACCAACGCTATTGATTTCCCGCTCGTGCTGCTTGAGGGACTCGTATTAGACTTTGAGGGAGAGACTGGCACCAGCTGTCTGTCGCTGATCTGTATGTCTGCCACTCTGGATGACACATATCCAGATGGCGGCTTCTTACACTCCCTGGCAAAATGTCCTGGCTCGTGACATCTGTAGCACCTGAGTTTATCCTTTGTAAGACCAGTCTTCAGATTTGACAATGGTTGCCGCCCATACTTCTTTTGAAACTTGTTGACATGAAAGGCAGCCATTGCAAGATTCCAGGACACATCGATCTCTCCTAATCCTCCTCCATTATTTGATCTACTTCTGTTTGAAGAATGGATGGGGGAGTCAGATCACCTGCTAAAAGACGTTCAAGCTGTTGATCATTGAAGCAGCTATGGCCAATTCTCTTCATTTTCCTTAGTGAGAAATGCAGAATTGGACACAGGTTAAGCAGGTGCTGGAGCAGGAGATTGGGGAATGCCGCCTTGTTGAACTGCTTGAGGAATGGCAGGACTGAAAACCATGTTAGGATACTGAGCATGGCAGCAGAAATCATAGTGGGAGTCTGAGACTGAAGACCATAGACGTACTGAGTCTTCCGTGGCGTGGCAAGAGGACTGTAAACCACATTTGAGCTACCGGTATTTGAGAATTTCCTTGCAGAGGGCTATAGACCAGATTTTGCGACATCAATGCTGCATTTTGCCCTGTTATACCGGCGTCCATCAAACTGCTCTGATGATTGATGTCTCTCTGCTTATTATTGATTCTCACACGATTTAATAGTAGCTATCATTTCTGTGAGAGTGACATCATTCAGGTTCTTCGTCTTCTTGATCATTCCAACATCCGCATCCCAACTCTTCGGCAGTGAATCTAACAACTGTCTGTTCATAGCACTATTGGTAAGAGTAATCTCAGCTGATATCATCTGGGGAACAAGCTTTACATATCTACGAATCTGGTTCTCAATGGTTTCCCCGTAAATGTGATTAAATGAGCTGAATTGTTGATTCAGCTGATTTACTCTGCTCGCCTTCATATCCACATTTCCCTCAAAGAGATTTTGCAATTCACTCCATACTTCTTTAGCGGTCTTGCAATTTCTGACCGCAATACAAATATCGGGTCCAAGCGCCATTGTCAATACAGCCGAGGCCTTTTCATCTTCCTCAATTATTTTAACATCTTCTGGAGTCCACAAGTGACTAGGCTTTGGAATCTTTGTGTCCAGATCTTGATCGGTACTGTAAACTATCGTTCACGGACCATTCATAATACACCTCCACACAGGGCTCTTTTGCCTTGTAATATTGCTCGAATCTAAACTTCAATTCGTAATACTCATCTCCATACAACAGACAGGGCACTTTAGTTGAAGTGCCAATCACTTGATCCAATTCTTGATGGAGGGCCAGAGTCTGTGATTGCAGTGCAGCCAAAATGGCATTGGTTAAATCTTGTGCTGTCATGTAGCCGTTCATCATGGTTAAC
This sequence comes from Scalesia atractyloides, assembly GCA_947069175.1. NCBI lineage: Eukaryota > Viridiplantae > Streptophyta > Magnoliopsida > Asterales > Asteraceae > Scalesia > Scalesia atractyloides. The sequence goes on from CAMTDV010000029.1 coordinate 10,637,672, forward strand.
TTAATTAAAATTACCAAGTAAATTTAAATTCAGTTAATTTCAAGTTTTCTAATATGAACAGTGATCAATCTGAAATCAGTCCGGAATAGTCAACTCTGAGATGGGCACATCTGAAATCAGTCCGAGATGGTCAAATCCGAGATCGACGAATCCGAGATGATTGGTCCAGATATAAAGAGAATCCGAAATGATTGATCTGGAAGGCTGTGTGTCCGAAGTGAGAAAAATCCGAAATGATGATCCGGAAGGCTGTGTGTCCGAAATGATGTTGAGAATCCGGAATAAAACTTATCCGAAATTAATCCGGAATCACGAAGAATCCAGAATGAGACTGGATCCGGAATGAAATTAGTCCGGAATCTAATCCTTATCCGAATGCAACAGTGGTCCGAATTCTAAGCAACAATAATCCAACTTCCAAGCAACTGATAACCACCAACAGTGTCTCGGATCCGAAAAGGTAGTGATCCGGATTGAACAGTAGTCCGGCATCAATCCGAGATGGATGATCTCCTTCGTGTTCTTCGGGATCTTCAACAGCAAGAAATCCGAAATACTTGAAGCTTCTTCGAGTTCTTCGGAATCCGTAACAGTAGCAAATCCGAAATCTTCAAATCTTCTTCGAGTTCTTCGGAACAGTAACAATTCCGAACAAGCACAACAAGTTTTCGATTCTGAAAAGTAATCCGGATGAACAGCAGCAATTCCACTTCCAATCAGCTCTTCAATCAGCGATACCTGGAGCCTGTATTGTACAGCAGGCTCTGATTCCAATTGTAAGTCCCGATATCGGATCTAACAGGTATCACAAACCTAATCAGTAGCGGAAATAATGATTAGGAAGAAGAACAATCTATTGAATTCAAAACAACTTGCATACACTAGAAAAGCGTCTGATACAAGTTTGCAATTATAACTCTCTAACCCTCAAACCTTGACCTAAGACATATATTTATACTAGTCACTAAGCCCAACAGTTACAACCCTAGGCCCACAAGGCACTAGGAAGCCCAAAACCCCCTTTTTAAAGCCCAAATGTAGATCTAATGTGTAAACCTTTATTAATATAAGCCCAACAAGGAGAATTAATGTCCTCTATCAGGAGGTGTGTTTTGTCGGATGTTGAGTGGTGCCACATGTAAAGGCAGCCGTCTCTGGTGTCAGGCCTGCTGCCAGCCAAAAGTGGAGAAGGTGGAACAGTCATGGCAGAGATATGGTTGGTGTGCAGTCTGACGTCTGCATTACTACTCATACGACACTGTCACACGCAACCTGCCAAGCAACCCTTGGTCACAGTCCTACCACTTTGTACCCTTGAGTATGGTCAACACCTCTTAGTACTTACCCCTTCTGCGAGGCTGTCAATGTTTTTCCAAACAGCGCAGGGAGTCAGGGGTTTATCCTTTTGTCCCAAGACTATGAGGTGCCCTCATGTGTGTCTTGTCCTTGCAAGGTTTTAAGATTCATGGTTCAGAGAGATGTTGTTCTGCGCAGGGTCTTGTAACCTGTGCGCATGAGTCTAACTTTCCGTTGTGCCAAGTACACAAGGCTCATTGTGGGACTTGTAGTATTTAGTCTAACTTGTTGTTGCGCTGAGTGCGCAAGACTTGTTGTTTGACTTGATTGCATTTGTCTAATTTACCGTTGCGCTGAGTGCGCAAGGTTCATTGTGTGACCCATCAGTGTTGGTCTACTCACCATTGTGCTGAGTGCGCAAGGCTCATTGTATGACCTATTAGTGTTGGTCTAATTCACCGTTGCGCTGAGTGCGCAATGCTCATTGTATGACCTATTGGTGTTGAAGAACACGCACCATTGCATGTTGCATGCAAGGTTAATTTTTGTAAAAAGTAGTTAAGGGTATGGTTCGTTACACAGACGTAGGGTTTTTGGGACCAGACCCCCTCAAGTCCCCCAGTCCAGTGCTGCTCCTACGCGCATGTTTGAAAGTGGGAGGAGTGCTGGACTAAAAGAATTGTTGCATGCGCCGTTATTGTAATGGCGAAAATTTAACAAGGGTTGGGGGAAAACGTTTGTGTGAAGGAAACGTTTTGTAATCCAGACCTTGGAATTCTAAACTTCTGCTTTTCTGACGTTGTGGGTGGGTTGTTGAGAAAAGAAGGGATTTGAAAGGACATCTGACAGCTGTTGCATGCACTCAGCCGTTTCGTCTGCCATTCATTAATTAATTGGCAGGGAGAGTGGCAGCCACGCGCGCATGTTACTCGTCGTTGGCAACTTGCCTGCCACGTGTCTTTTTCTGGTTGTCTGGTATTGCCACGCGTGTGTCACATTCTCCAACCGCATTAAATGTGAGCACTATAAATAGAGGTAATCCGTTAGGGTTTTCCTCATTCATTCACTTGTCTTTCACCTTCTTCTCTGCATTCTTTGAGTTCTTGTGTTTTCTTCTTCAAAGTTGTCTTCAAAATTTTTCTTTTCTTTGCGCCTAATGGCTTCCAGAGGGCCTGAGTCTGCCTCTAGTATTGGGGCTGCGATCCCCTTGCCGGCGTGTAAGCTACCTCAGCAAGTGTTTGAGGGTATAGTGTCTGGTTTCCGGTTTCCCCCCAACTGGGGGCCCGGTTACCGGATGAGGGTGAAACAGTCGCCGATGCTCCGGCAGGTTATATCACCGTTTTTATAATTTTTTCGTTGAAGGTAACTTCCGGTTGCCTATCACTAGGTTTTTTCTTGAAGTTCTGCAGTACTACGGCTTCCACCTCTCCCAGTTAAATCCGATGGGGATGGTGAGAATAAAACACTTTGAGTTTTTGTGCCGATCGACGGGGTCTGTTCCCACCATCGACCGTTTCCGCATTTTTTACCAACTCCATTGTTCGATAGGGTTTTATTCTTTCCAGCACCGTGCGCAGGCACGCAAAATTTTGCTCTCCCCTCCCAAGTCCTTCCATGATTGGAAGGCAAAATTCTTTTTTGTGAAGGCCGATGTCATTCCTGTACCTTTGGCGTTCCGGGGGCCGGATGAGATTTCGGCGAAGACCATCCCAATACCAGTGTTGGATCCATGGTATTGTGATCTGATGGAGATCCCGGCGATTCAGTTGCCAGAGAGGATACTGGTGGCGGCGGGGATGAGCCTGCTGTGGAAACCTGACTGCCGGTATCGGCCAGTGTGCGTAGAGGGGGATCGGAGTAAGTGTTCTTATTCCGTTGTGTTTCCTTGACTTTGAGTTATTTGTAGGCTAACATGCATGTGTTTTCTTGCAGGAGCCCATTGTTCTTGGCCGCCTTCCAGAGGAAGGAAGGGCGGATTGAAAGGCTCCCCTTGGGCCCGGATGAGCCCACTAGGTATGCGCAGGTCCTGAGAAATTTTGCCCTAATCAAAGATGCGGAACTGGATTTTCCCGCGCCTTCAATTGGTAAGTTCCTGTTGTTGAATACTGCAACTTTTAAGAGACTTATGCGCTGTTATGCTGTGATATAGGCGCACTGGGGGATTTGGGCATTTGCCTAGTTCAAAAGAAGAAGAGGCGCGCAGGGTCGAGCGCGGTGGTTAGAAGGAGGCGACTCAACCCGGGGCAGGCCCTCCCAAAGGTAAGCGCGTTGTATCTGACAAGTGGAAAGCTTATGTAGTCGTGTCTAACTCATGGGAGGGTCTTGATCCTGTAGGTGCGAAGAAGACTGTACCAGAGCCGGTGGTTATCCTGACCACCAAACCTGCAAGTCCTGTGGACGCTAAGGCCAGCCCAGAAGTGCCTCTTAAGTAAAAGAGGCGTCCGAAGGAGGACTTCTCCGCGCAACCACCTAAAATGGTTGTGCGAAAACATATGGGGAAGAAGGCGAATCTGGGGACATTAACTGCTAAGATATCCCTTGGTAATTTTGATAACTTTCACTATTTTCCCACATGTCTATGTCATGCATGACTAACTTTTGTTGTTTTGTAGTGGGCGATGAGCCTGTTTTTGTGGAATCCACCACATGTTCCGCGCCCACTGATTGGTCGAGGCAAAGACTCTGCTGCTGGGGTAGAAGAACCGGTAATGGTGAGGGAAGGGCCTCACGTGGAGGTGGAAGGATCCAGTATGGGTACTAATGCGGGTTCTGTGGCGGTCGAAGAACTCGCGTAGGGGGAGGGGAACCACAAGTCGTGGTGGAACGGCCTGTGGTTGTTGTTGAGGAATCGCGGGTGGAGTTTGAAGAGCCCGCAGTTGATGTGGAGGAAACGGGGTTCGTTGTGGAAGAACCCGTTGTGGTGGCGGGAGAATGCGTGCATCCGTGTAGCGGGGTTCTAGTTGGTGAGGCGGAGCTGGTGGGAACGGCTTCCGTCCAGGTTGCTCAGACCGGTGCTCCACAACGGGAGCATGCGGCGGAAAGGACACCTGTTGATGGCGCGGGGGGTTCTGGTAGAAGCCCTTCCGCTGAAGAGTCTCCAATCCGCCCGGATGAAACTCTGGGGATTATTATCACAGGTCATACTCCTCCGCTCAAGCTGAAGAGATCCACACTCCTATGTGGAAATTAGAGAAAAGATATGACTTTTCTCACTGGCCGGCGTGCCGTGAGTTTTTTAAGGGAGCTTTCCCTCCAGCAGAGGTACGTGTTCTTTCTGGTCATGAAGAAGAAGAAACGTACCACACGTACCTCCAGGCAGCTGCAAGGTCCGCCTCTGTGACTTACATGATTGTTCGTGAATGGCGGGGCTTGCTGAAGCAAAAGAAAGATCTTGAGGCTGCCCAAGCGGTCCTTGGTAAAGAGCGAGCCCAAGTGGCTGCGCGTGAAGCTGTGGTGCAAGCAAAGGAGACTACCTTCGCCGACAACCAGCGAGCTAAGGAATGGTCCGCGCTGGGGTGGAAGAGACGGGCCGAAGCCTCAGACGCCAAACTTGTGGAGGAGCGCAGGTTGTGGAAAGAGGCTTGTGAAAGGGATAACAGGGAGAACAAATCCCTGAGGGATGAACAGGCCCGGTTGCGCGCTGATGTGGCGCGAGAGAGGAAGGAGAATAAGGCGGCGGCTGCCACGGCTGCACAGGCTAGTGTGCAACGCGCACACAGTGAGTAGAAGGAGGTAACCCCTTGTCTTTGTGTTCACTCATTTTTGATATTACTAAATTATGATGCAACCTTGTTTGTGAACAAACAGGTTGAAGCTTGCGTTGCTCTGGAGAGCGCCAAGAAAGACCTCCAAGCAGCCTTGGTGGAGAAGGCTGAGCTCCAGCGCAGGCTGCGGTTGGCGGAAGCGACGATGGAGGCGGGCGAGAAAAAAATGGAGGATTTGAAGAAGCCTGCGCCATCTCCGAGTCATTGGTGGAGTCGCTGACCAACAACATGTTGTGGCTTCAGCAGCATGGAATTATCAATGTAAGTACTCTGCTTGTTTTTTGGATCATTATGTGATGGCTCTAATTTTTTCTTTGAATTTGCAGATTGCGAACTCCATTCTGAACTTTGCGGAGTTAGATGGCGTAGTGGCCAAGCTCGTGGTTGCTGCGCGCCATGATGGGCATGCGCAAGGCTATCCTGAGTGTGCGCAACTGGTCACTCATGCATTAAACATTCCATGGGATCCTATCCATGCTTCCACTCATGGAGTCAATAGCTGAGCTGTTTTCGAGAGGGCACAGCAAGGGTAATTGTCTTGATATCCCAGCGTTAGAATTGGTAAGCGAGGCGCTCACCCACGATGACTTCGTCGACCGCTTGAAGGATATCTTTCCGGAAGAAGCCGAGGCCGCTGCTGAGGAAGAAGACTAGTGTAGGATCCTTAATGTAATATCTTTGTAGGATCTTTGGTTGTACTGCGCACTGCGCGGTTTTGTAAATATTTTTATCCTTAATGAAATGTTTCTTCCTTGTTGCAATATTTGCGTGAAAAGGACCATCTTTGTGTAGGTATAGCGAATGAGACTGGTAATGAACTCGTGTATGAACATCAGCTCCCATGCGCGTCTCATGGGTAGTGACTTAGGGTTCAAGACTCATTGTCTACCAAGGTGTTTTCGCGTATGCCCAAAGTGGTTCCGTGCCTTTGTAACGGAACATTAAGATAAAAATAAATCATGTAACTCTTGTCTTTATTACACAATAGGGCGTAAGAGCCATATATAGAGTAGACAAAAGATAATGAAGTTGCAGGTTAACATATAGCATTGTCTTAGCTGCTGCGCGTTCCATGCCCTAGGGAGGCTTGTTCTATCTAGGCTCTTAAGGGTGTATGCGCCTTTTCCTAGGACTTCATGGATAACATAAGGACCTTCCTATTTGGGTGCCAGTTTTCCAGGACGTTCAGCGTTAGACGCCTCGTTGTCGCGTAGAACAAAGTCACCAGGTAAAAAGGTACATATACGGACTCGCTCATTGTAGTATTTTCGAGTTTGGACTTGTATTTTGCCTCGTTGATGGAAGCGTTTTCGCGCCTTTCTTCTAGTAAGTCCAAGTCAAGTCTGCGCTCATCTTCATTGTTTTGTCCTTGCGCAGCGAGCATGCGTGGTGATGGGAGGCCTATCTCTGCGGGAATTACTGCCTCCGTCCCGTACACAAGGCAAAAAGGGGTTTCTCCCGTGCTAGTTTTAGGCATGGTTCAATGAGCCCAGAGGATGCTTCGCAACTCGTCTACCCACCTCTGCGAGCTGTACCCAAGCCTTGATCCCTTTGACTATGCTTTTGTTAATTCTTTCCACTTGGCCGTTCCCTGGGGGATGCGAGACCGGAGTGAATACGTGTTCGATATGCATTTCTTTCATCCATTGCTGTAGCTCTTCAGCTACGAAATTGGGACCGTTATCGCTGACTATGTACAAGGGTAACCCGAAGCGACATATAATGTGTTCCCATATGAACTTTCGCACTACAGTTGTTGTGGTGGATGCAAGGGGTTTGGCTTCTACCCATTTGGTGAAATAATCGACTGCAACGATTATGACTTCACCGCTCCTGGAGCGTCTGGGAATGGTCCCACCATATCGATTGCCCATTGTTGAAAGGGCCACACTGTTGTCACCGGGATCAGAGGATTCTTGGGGCGCAGTGTCTTTGGAGCGTGGCGCTGGCATGATGCACATTTATGTAGTGTTTCGATGGCATCAAGGTGCATGCCAGGCCAGTAGTAGCCGACGTTCATGATCTTTGCCACGACCATGCGCGGGCCGGCGTGAATTCCGCATAACCCTTCATGTATTTCACGGATCAAGTACTGCGCGTCTTGCGGATCAACGCAGCAGAGGAGCGATCCAAGGTATGACTTTCGGTATAAGATACCGTCTGCCATTTCATAGTTGAGTGCCTTGTTCTGGACTTTCCATGCTTCCGCTTTGTTTTTTGGGAGGCACCCGTGTTGCAAGAACATGATAATGGGGGTAATCCAAGACGGATTTCCCACTGCAACGATGTTGACTTGCCGCAAAGGAATAGAAGGGTTTTTGAGTACCTCAATGCGTACCTCGTGTGCCAGGTACTTGAAGCTTGTAGCGGCTAATTTGCTGAGAGCGTCAGCATGTTTGTTCTCGCTTCGATTGACAAGGGTTATTTTGAAGTGTTGGAATTTGGTTATTAAGGCTTGCGCCTGTTCTAGATACAAGGCCATTACCTCGCCCTTTGCGTCATACAAGCCGTTGACCTGTCCGGCGACTAAGAGGGAGTCGACGTGGGCCTCCAAATTATGCGCACCCATTTTGATTGCTAACTGAAGGCCTGCCAGGAACGCTTCATACTCAGCTTCATTATTGGTACTTTTAAAATCCAACCTGATAGCATAGGTGAATTCTTGATTGTCGGGGCTTATTAAGCGAAGACCTGCCCCTGCGCCATCGTCGTTAGACGCGTCGTCGGTATAAAGTGTCCATGCGCGGTCATCAGTAACCGGCGTTGGGTTCTGTACAGCTTCACACTCTTGCGCTTTATTCTGCGGCACTTTCGCAATGAAACCAGCCCGTTTTGGCCTTTTATTGCTGGGCGTGGTTTATACACGATATTATGTCCACCAAGCTCAATCACCCATTTTGCTAGCCGATCAGATATGTCTGGTTTTGAAAAAAATTGGCCTAAATGATAGTTCAAAAGAACTGTTATTTTGTGGCCGGAAAAATATCGGCGCAACCGTCGGGATGCATGGACCAAAGCTAGAGCAAGCTTTTCCATCATGGGATATCGAGTCTCTTCTGGGTCAGTAAGCATCTTGCTGACGTAGTAGATCGGAGTTTGAACTCCCGCGCATTCTACTAGCATGACTTATTCTAGAGCGAAATCTGATGCGGAAAGATAAAGTATCAGCGGCTCGCTCTTCTGCGGTGCGGTGAGCGTTGGTAGATGGATTAAGCATTCCTTCATTTGGGTGAAGGATTTCTCCGCATTCGGAGTCCATTGAAACTTTTGTTTCTTCCCACAATTCCGCAAGGTGCTAATGAATAGGAAGGATTTCATTGCGTGGCTGGCTAGGAACCTATTTAGCGCAGCCAGTCGCCCCGCCAACTGCTGCATTTCTTTGATAGTTGAGGGTGATGGCATACATTGAATCGCTTCCACTTTATCGGGATTGACTTTGAAGCCATCGCTGTAACGATGAATCCCAAAAATTTGCCTTCCTCCATTCCAAAAGAGCACTTGCTGAGGTTCAGCTTCAGATTTGCCTTACGCAAGGAGGCAAACGTTTTTTGAATGTTTGCCAGAATCTTCTCCTCGTCCGAGCTCATGATGACGAGGTCATCAATGTATACTTCCACAGTTTCACCAATGTCATCCCCAAAGACATGGTCCATCAAACGTTGGTAGGTGGCGCCTTCATTGCATAATCGAAGGGCATTTTTGTGTAGCAGAAAATGCCCTTGTCTGTTCGGAATGCGGTCTTGTCCTCGTCTTCTTTATTCATTTGGATTTGGTGGTAGCCCTTGTAGCAGTCAAGGAAGCATTTCCACCTGAATGAAGCAAGAGAGTCCACCTTTTTGTCGATTTCCAGTAAGGCGTAACAGTCCTTGGGACATGCCTTGTTGAGATCCTTGAAATCGACGCACATGCGCCAACTGCCGTTGGTCTTTTGGAACATGACTGGGTTGGCTACCCACGTCTGATAACGCACCTCTCGGATGATTCATGCCCGGAGAAGCTCTGTGACTTACTCGTTCAGAGCGCGAGTCTTCTTGTCACACCCTGACCCGCAACGGAAATAGAAGTCGAGGCATGATTGTGTTTTTATCAAAGCTCATGACATTTACTATAATAAAGTTTCATATTTATTAATTGAAATTTAAAAGAAAATATCCAAACACAAGGAAACATACAAACACAAGAAATATTGTTCAAACAAGACATATTTTAATCAGCTTCTAAGGCCAATCCTAAGTGTTCCTCTCCTCAGCCTGTCCAACTGTATCATGTGTAAAATAAAAGTTTGGGTCAACAAAAGTTGGCGAGTGAACCCAAATTAAACATTTAAACAGATTAGTTACACTGATTAATTTAATAAAAATGTGCATGGACCATATATGAGCGTATGTGTATATAATCAAACCACAAACCACATAATATGAACAATGTACATATGAGCATCATAAATGATGAACTGTGAGATCAAGGCTCAATCAAACGGAGCCGATCTAATGAGGCACGCGATGCTCAACTCGTATCCAACGAGGAATTGATGGACCTTATGTGAAAGATTGCACTGAAATGATATAATGTAATCACATATAACAACAACAAAAATTACATACACATTAGATCACATAATGGTGTTAGCACAAGTGTTTGAATAAATAAAATAAGCAAACGACACATGATACACCCCAAAACATGATTAAAAAGGGGAATTTGTAAGGATTCACTCACAGTGGGTGCGTTTCCTTAGATTGACGACGAGCGCGCACGAATTTTGATTTAATCTCGAGAGAAACTAACCTAAATAGTCACGTAATAAATCAATAAATAAGTAAAAGTTAATATTTTTAATTAATGTTTTTATTAGATTTTTAGGTTTATTTTTGTGGTATTTATTACAATTTTAACCTAAAAAGTCTTATTTATAAGTATTTTAATTGATTTTTAATTAAAATAATAAAGAAATTGATTATTAAAAATATACCCTTTTTTCAGGGTTGACCGGGTTGACCGGTTTGACCGTATGGATTTTTGGCAGCGTGTGAGGTTCGAACTCGTGACCTCCCGTATACGTGCACGCAGCTCTACCAACTGTGCTACGTGTCTAACCCGAAATAACTCTGAATTTATTATATATATATATATATATATATATTAGTTAGGTTAATTCTGAAATTTGTTTAATTAAAAAGGTTTTAAAATCATTGAACTGTTGCATAACCCCTGCCTCGAACCTGCAACCTTCATTATGTTTTGCACCCAGCCCTACCAACTGGGCTGGTTGTCTAACCCAATAGTATCTGAAATTATATTATACTAATAAACTTCTTGAAAGGCGATCTAATTAAATTTTTAAAAAATGGATTTTATTTTAGAAAACCGGACATGCACAAGACTCGAACCCGGAACGTGTGTGTTGTGTTTGCACACAGTCCACCACTGGACTGTGTGTCTAACCCGATTATAAAGCCGTTTTTAATTATATTTATACATTGATAAAACTTCATCTTCTTCATTTAGATTACCCAGAACATATTTCTGCAAGTTTAGATGAATTATACGGTTTGATTAACATCAACATATTGAGCAATTGATATTGAAAAGAGTGAGAGTGAAATATACCAATCGGGGATGAGTTATAACCACTTTCCGGTTGGATTCCAGTGACGAGCAAGAATTCCGGTAGCGTGTTTTTGCAAGAAGATTTCGAGAGATAGTTGGAGTGTTACTGAGTGAGTTGTTTAAGGCGTAATGGTTGGATATTTGTAGAGTAATAATCAGTCAATCATCGATTTCAGTTTCAAACAACCCATTTCGGTTTTCGAATCAATCATTGATTGAGATCAGTTTTTATGTTGAATTAGCTTTAATTTGCGGTAATAACTGATATTATTCATTGGTTACATTTAGTCATTTGCGAACAAACCCATTAATCTCAATGATGAACTTTGAAACAGTTCCGGCGGTTACAGACATGATCTTGCAGGTGGGTTATGGGTTTCATTATAAGTTTTATTTGTTATCTAGCTTGAACATAAAGTGTGTGTGGTCTAGTGGTGTTTTGGTGTGTGAGTTTGTGGGGGAACCTGGGTTCGAACCCCGGCCACCCCTTTTATTTATTTTATTTTATTTTTATTAGTTTAAGGTTTAATTACTTTATTTATTCTTTTATTGATTATTATTTTAATTATGTAATTTATTTATTAACCATAAATAACAAAAATTAAATAACACTAGTAAATAAATGCATAACGAACTTCTACTAAATACTTGATTCTCAAACGGAGCGGGTTTTGGAACCCGTTTTACATGAATGTTACAGTATCCCCTACTTTTATAAATTTCATCCCGAAATTTCAGTAGTTGATGTAACTGGAAAGAGATGCGGGTATTTTTCACGCATTGAGTCTTCGTGTTCCCAAGTAAACTCAGGTCCTCGTTTTGACTCCCAACGCACCCTTACTATTGGAATACGACTTCGTCTTAAACTCTTTTCTCCGAAGTCAATGATTTCTACAGGTCTTTCAACGAAATGAAAGATTCATCGATCTAAATATCTTCCAATGGTATATGGAGATTTTCGTCAGCGAGACACTTTTTCAAGTTTGATACATGGAATATGGGATGAATTCTGTTGAGTTCTTCTGGTAGGTCAAGCTTGTATGCCACAGGACCAACTCTTTCGAGTATTTTGAATGGTCCCACATAGCGTGGTGCTAGCTTGCCTTTTTGACCAAAACGAACCACTCCCTTCCACGGTGATACCTTCAAAAGTACTTGATCACCAACACAAAACTCCAGTGACTTTCGTCGTTCATCAGCGTAACTCTTTTGACGACTTCGAGCTGCTAGAAGATTATTGCGGATCTAAAGAATTTTATCAGTTGTTTCTTGAATCAACTCAGGTCCAGTGATTTGCGCTTCATCGATTTCGTTCCAACCTACAGGAGATCGGCATTTACGACCATATAAGGCTTCAAAAGGAGCCATGCCGATGCTTGACTGATAGCTATTGTTGTATAAAAATTCAACTAACGGTAAATGAGTATCCTAGTTGCCCTTGAAGTCTATGACAGATGCTCGAAACATGTCTTCAAGAGTCTGTATGGTGCGCTCGGATTGACCATCAGTTTGGGGGTGAAAGGCTGCTGAGGTCTAAACGTGTACCCAAAGCTGATTGTACGACTCGCCATGTTCGTTAAGTAAAGTGGCCATCTCGATCTGAAATGATACTTAAGGGCACACCATGACAGCTTACAATTTCATCAATAAAGACACGAGCTAACTTCTCGTTCTTGTAGTCTTCACGGATTGGAATGAAATGAGCTGATTTAGTGAGACGATCAATGTAACCCAAATTGTGTCATACTCACTGGAGGTGCAAGGTAACCCGGTAATGAAGTCCATGGTTATGTTTTCCCACTTCCAAACAGGTATTTCAGGTTGGACAAGTAATCCTGAAGGTCGTTGGTGCTCAGCTTTAACCTTAGAACACGTGAGGCACTTAGAGACAAAAATGGCGATATCCTTCTTCATGCCAGGCCACCAGTATTAGTATCGTAGGTCTTGATACATCTTATCGGCACCTGGATGTATAGAGTATCATGTTTGTGAGCCTCGTTCATAAGGAAAACACGAAGATCGTCACGATTAGGTACCCATATACGATTTAAGTAGTAAAGGATACCATCGGACTTGGATTCTAATTTGGTTTCAGCTCCACAAGACAATTCATCTCGTACATCATTTTCCATGATTGAAATATGTTGAGCTGCTCGAATTCGGTTTTGAAGATCGGTTACAATTTGAGAACACAAAAGATGGATGGAGTTCGCATACTCTTTTCAACTGAGGGCATCAGCCACGACATTAGCTTTTCCAGGATGGTAACGGATTTCACAATCGTAATCATTTAAAAGTTCGACCCATCGTCGTTGCCTCATATTCAACTCTTTTTTATTGAAGATATGTTGAAGGCTCTTGTGGTTAGTGTAAATTTCACACTTGGTACCATAGAGATAGTATCTCCATATCTTCAGAGCGAACACGAGTGCTCCAAGTTCTAGGTCGTGAGTGGTATAGTTCTTTTCATGTACTTTGAGTTGCCTTGAGGCATAGGCTATCACCTTTCCTCTTTGCATTAGAACACAACCTAGTCTTTGCCCTGACGCGTCACAATAAACCACAAAGTCTTCGCATCCATCAGGAAGAGTAGGATAGGTGCATCATAGAGTTATTGCTTCAAAGTTTGGAAAGCCTCTTCTTGTTTGGGCCCCCAAATGAAGGGTTTGCCCTTGTGAGTCAAGGCTGTGAGTGGTACGGTGATACGAGAAAAATTTGCGATGAAACATTGATAATAACCGGCTAGACCAAGAAATGACCTAACTTCGGTAGGAGTGCGTGGCGCTTGCCATTCTTGCACTGCTTTGATCTTTGTAGGGTCGACATGTATCCCTTTGTCATTGACAATATGATCAAGGAATTGTACCTCTTTCAACCAAAACTCACATTTTGAGAACTTAGCATAAAGCTTTTCGGTTCTCAAAAGTGTAGGATGAGTCGAAGATGTCGTTCATGATCGGATTAGGTCTTAGAATAAATAAGAATATCAACAATGAAGACTATGATAAAACGATTGAGGTAGGGTTTACACACCCTATTCATCAAATCCATGAAAACAGCAGGAGCATTGGTCAAACCAAAAGGCATAACCATGAATTCATAGTGGCCATAACGAGTTCGAAAAACAGTCTTTGGAATATCTTCTTCACGTACTCTAAGTTGGTGATAACCAGAATTAAGATCGATTTTTGAGAAACAGGTGGCACCCTGTCGTTGATCTAGAAGGTCATCGATATGAGGTAAGGGATAGCGGTCCTTGATAGTCAGCTTGTTGAGCTCTCTATAGTCGATACACATTCGAAAAGTTCCCTCTTTCTTCTTTACGAATAGAACCGGCGCACCCCAAGGTGATGAGCTAGGACGTATAAATCCCTTGTCAGTCAACTCTTGCAGCTGACTAGCTAAGTCTTGCATCTCAGATGGGGCTAACTGATATGGAGATTTTGCGACTAGTGTAGCACCAGGTACAAGATCGATTCAGAATTCGACTTCTCGCACAGGAGGAAGTCCTGAAACGTCGCCGGGAAACACTTGAGGAAATTCTTTAAAGATTGAAATGTCTTCGAGCTTCTTTTCCTTGTCTTCCTTTTTGACGATGTGAGCTAGAAATGTGATATAGTCTTTTCGAAGATATCTTCGAGTCTGATACCAATCTGTCACACCCCGACCCGCAGCGGAAAAGGTGATCGGGGCATGATTGGGTTATCATCAAAGCTCATGACATTTATTTTAACGTTTCATATTCATTAATACAATTTAATGGAAAATTACAATCAATATTACAACATGTCCTAAATATCAATCTAAGCTTCTTTGTTTTCTTCTAAGGCATTTCCTATGTTTTCCTTGCTTCATCCTGTTCACCTGTATCATGTGTAAAAAGGGTTTTTGGATCAACAAAAAGTTGGCGAGTGAATCCTATGGAAAACATTTGAACAAGTTTATTTAATTGATTATAAAATAAAGTGCACAACCACACATGAGTAAAAATAGATGTAACTTATTCATCAATCAATTTAATATTAAACAATACACACATGAACAATAATGGATCGTTTAGAGGCACGCGTTGCTCAACTCGTCTCTCACGAGGAACTGATGGGCCTAATGAATGAATTGCATAAACATGATAATATGAAAGACATAACTACAAACAATATAAACTCAATAATACACACATGAACAATAATGGATTAGTTTTGAGGCACGCGTTGCTCAACTCGTCTCCCACGAGGAACTGATGGGCTTAATGAATGAATTTCATATAAGTTGACAAAATGAAATACATAATCACAACAATATAAACAATCTAAGTTTAGATCACGATATGGTATGGCACAAGTTTAAATAAACGAGTTAATTATTTTGTGACACATGACACACCCCAAAACGTGTAATTAAAAAGGGGGAGTTGTAAGATTCACTCACAGTGGGTGCGTTCGGTTGATAATGTTGAATGCACGCGAAGTGGTTTTAACCACGAGTGAAATTAACCTAGATAAATAGCATTATGGTTTGGTAAGTAAACGGATTTTATTAATCCATTTTAGTAGGATTGTTGGGTGTATTTTTGTGAGTTTAAGGCTATTTTCTAACCTTAAAAATGTTATTTTTAAGTACTTTTAATTGATTTTTAATTAAAATAAATAAATAAAAATAATAAAAAAAGTTGACTTTTTTGACCGTTGACCGTTGACCTTGACTGTTTGACCGGTTCGTATGCGTGCAAGTGTGCGCTGGGTGAGGCTCGAACCCGAGACCTCCCGTACGCGTGCACGCAGCTCTACCAACTGAGCTACGTGTCTAACCCGAAATATTTCTGTTTTTAATTATATTTATATATTAATTAGATTAATCCGAAAATCAACTTATTTCTAAAAAGACTTTTAATCAGTGACTCGGTGCGCTCCACAGGTCTCGAACCCAGGACCTGTGGTTTATGTTAACACACAGTCCACCGCTGGACTGTGTGTCTAACTTGTTAAGTAATCCGATTTATATTATACTTATGAACAAACTTCATAATTTCATTTCTGCCTTATTTTAAAAAGTTAGATAATTGTCCGAATCGGTGTAGTAGATCGGACTCGAACTCGTGACGTGTGATTAAACATTCACACAGTCCACCACTGGACTGCGTGTCTAACTTGGTTATTATTCCGGTTATTAATAAACTTAACATGTAACAGCGGTGACTCCGGTTCGGTTAACAAAAAAGGACATTTTTATTAAGGCAGCATGCGTGGGACAAGATTCGAACTCGAGACGTTAGTGTGTTTAATGTGCACACAGTCCACCGCTGGACTGTGTGTCTGACCCGAGTTATATCTTGATTTATAATAAACTTAAACACTACAGAAACTTCGTCTTCTTCGTTGATTTTAACAAGAATCGGAAGTCCGACTGGTTCGATGTTTAAATCATGTTCGTTAGTGTCTGATGGTTAATTACATGTGAGATTAAATAAAAAGAATGAAGAATTAAGCGTAAGGTATACCGACTGGACTCCTCTGTTTCTCTGGCAGAACTCCGACGACAGCAAAAGATTCCGGCGTCGTGTGTCTTGCAGCAGAGAGTCTTCAGCAAGCTTGAAAAGGGTGTGGGTGACTTCGGTATAAGCTCAGGGGGTTCAGTAAGGCTCAGAAGTGAAGGGTTCGGTTTTCCGGCGATGTGCAGCAGTTTTCCGGCGAGTGAAATTACGTCGGGTAAAGGTGCGGTTTTGAGCGAAAAAGCTTGCAGAGGTTCGAGGAGGTATTTATAAGGCAGGTTATCGATGAATTTGGTCCAATTTCCGACTTGATTCGTCGGTTAGAAATTCTCCGGCGGTTATAGCTTGTGTCGCGGACTCAGGCGTCGGTTATAACCGATGTGGTGTTTAAGGTTTACGTTATAACTGAAGTAACCGTCCAATCTCGCGAGATCGCCGGGATTTCCGACGACTGAAATTTGGGCGCCGGTTTTGAATTCGGAAAATATGTTATGAATTAATTGATTCTAATAATTAACAAGAAACACTAGTGGCGCAGTGGTTGGAGAGTTGAGTGTTAAGTCGTTGACCCGGCTGACTGACCCGGGTTCGAAACCCGGCAGAAACATTTAATTTTTATTTCATTATTTTTAACAATTTTTCAAAAACAAATTATATATTCCAATATAATAATTAATTATGTATCGTTTAAAATTAATTTGGGCATTAAATACGCCACGAAATTTTAAACTGATTATTCGGTTAATAAACGGAGCGGGTTTGGTAAAATCCGTTTTTGACGGATGTTACAATGGCATTAATTTAAGTCCTTTGGAAAGGGTTCACTAAAAGTACGTAAAGTTTGACCGTCAGCGAGAGGAATTCGAATAAACTTCTCATAATAAACAACTTCAGCGTGATGCTGGCTAATCCAGTCCATACCAATGATGACGTCAAAACTACCCAACTTCATGGGGATGAGATCAATCGGAAAGTCATGATCATTGAGAGTAAGGGTGCAATCACGAATAATTGAGTCTAGCGTAATACGTTCACCATCAGCAACTTCCACCGTGAATGATTCAGCTAGACTAACGCGAGGTAAATCAAGTATAGATTCGAACTCTAAAGACATGTAACTCTTATCCGCACCAGTGTCAAATAGAATAGATGCATAAGTGCCGTTAATGAGAAAGGTACCATTAACCACATTATTATCAGCTCTAGCTTGATTGGCGTTGATGTTGAAAGCTCTTCTTCTTGCGGGTGGATTGGCTTGGTTGGCTTGATTCACCGGATTAGCTTGAGCTTGAGCGTTTATGATGTTCACCAAACGTGGGCAAGTGTTTCTAAAATGGGTTGGATCACCACAATTGAAACATGCTCTTACTAGTTCCATCATAGGGTAGTTGGGTTGGTAGTAGGGTTGGGCCATGGGTTGAGCAGGTGGTAATCGTAAAGGTTGTTGGTATTGGGCTTGGCAAACCACTTGGTTGTTGGGTTAGGCTTGAGGTTGATTGCAGTTTGGTCTTTGAAGGATGCGACAAGTTTGAATTGTATGACCTGCACGGCCACAACTTGTGCAATGAAGGCATGGGTTCTCAGGAGGGTGATGGTATTGACATCGATTGCATTTTGGATGAGATCCAGTGTATGGATTCTTGAATGGGGTGGCAGGAGGAGCAACTTGTGTGATTGGAGCGACAGTGATAGGGGGATTGGTTTGGGTAACAGCGAAATTCTTTCCGTTGCGTTTCCTTTTACCAGCAAACTTAGAAGACGATCCTGTTTGGGTTGGGGTTGAGGTTTCAGCATGTATCTTGTCTTTCTTCTTCTCGTCTTTGAAATCATCGTTTTTGATGCGATTTTCCGTGAGCTCAGTAGCTAGCTCCATCGCAGCCTTGAGAGTTGCAGGTGTAGTACTCATCACTGAATCTTGAATTTTCGAGGGAAGACCTCGAATGTAGTGCTCAATTAAACGATAGAGTGGAGTGAACAAGTTGGGAACCATCAGATTCAACTCGAGAAACCTCTTATTATAGGTGATGTGGTCTCCTTCCTTTTGCTTCAAGAAATAAAATCGTCTTCCAATTTCTTGTTTTCGCTTCTTGGACAGAAGCGTCTAGTCATGAGTTCCCTCAACTCTTCCCAAGTTAAGGCCACGACGGCTTCTGCAACGCTTCGCATTTGTATCTTTCCGTTTTTAGCAAGTCTGCTTCATGTTTCTATTTTTGGAAAGTCCGAACCTTGTAATCGTATTTCTAATTTCAATTCATTGTATTCTAAGGCTTTGATTGTAAACAAGACTAATCAATTATGCTAAATTCGCAAACTTTATTCGCATTTAAACTTATGATCACGCTATACTTTATTCCTTCATAAATCAAATCGAAACAACGTGTAAATGTGTGACGAATGTTTATCAATCTTATACTAAACTCTAGCAAAACAATTGGTGATATTATTCAAAGAATTCAAGCTTTAAATTATCATAAAATCATGTCTTATAATGTTCAAGAAAATAATTGTTCATAGTTGTTTTTTAGGGTTTTTAGACAATATTTTTGCATAGTATTAGACCATTTCTAGACCCATACATGTCACACATATAAAATACAAGTTATAAACCCTAGATACATCAATTAATTATTTGAAAGAACAAAAAAAAAATACAAACCACCAGCCATTGCAGCCGCAAGCATGGGGTCTTCCCCCTCTTTCTTTTTTGAATTCAAACTCCCTCCTAATTGTATTAAATGCAACCCAAGACTAAACCCTAATCTTCCCTCTATATAAACACAAGTTCCCACACCCATTTCTCATTTTACAAGCCTCCATACTCTTCAAACAAGTCCCTAACTTCTGAAAATCATTGCTGAAACGCAGTAGCATGTAAGTGAGTTTCAACTCACTTTTCTTCTTCTTTTTACCTTGTTTATCTTTCTAACACTCTTGGATAACCTCTAGGAAGGTTCTCACAACTTTTCTTAGGAAAACTAAGGTGAAACCACACCATTTTGAGGTCCAAAAGTGCACAAAACTTTCTGCCCAAATTTTTATCTTTCAAACTTCAAATTTTTCAATGTTTTCACCTTGTTTCTTCCTCAACAATGTTTGCTAAAGCCCTATGGATGTTACCATAGGTTTTCCATGGAAAACCAAGGTGGAATCACATCATTTTTGGGGCTAAACTTTCTGTTTTGGATGATAACTTATAAAACTTTTTCGAACATGTTTTAAACATAGCAAATCTATGCTATATACGCCACTAACCAAACTTGTGGTTAGTGTGTTAAGCTAGACTTGTTCACATACAATAAAGAGGCATATCTTGTCTCTAAACTTGTGGTTTTTATTAGGGTTTCAAACCCACAAGTGTTGAGCCATCCGAGCTTTCAAGCTTGTGATGGTGTAGGTGTGATTACAAGAAGGCCTTCGCCATTCAATTATTCAATCCACCCCTCACTTGATGATTTCTATAATTCTTGAACATCTGAATTGTCCTTGTGTCAATCTTGTGTAATGGTGAATCTTATGAAAGAGGTTTAGGATGGTTATCCTCCTACCTCCATGCATGACTTACATGACTTACATGAATTCCATGAAATACATGAACTATATGATTAGTAGTAATATAACTATATGTGAATATTTAATATAACCGAACCTTAGACCATAACCAATGGTTAGTTGGCTTAATAAGTAGGTTATTTTATCTTAGACATAAAAATAATTATGATTCTATTGGGCATGACCCATAAAACCACAAACACCCTTCGGGGCTTATTAGTGTCAAAAACGAGCGTTAATGTCAAGATGAATACTTTCGTATGTATACTTTCTTGCACATTCTAAATTCCTAAACTCATTAAACTCCCCGTCAATCTAATACTCACACACCTACGTTTGTCTTGTGTTGGATAAACTTGGTGTTCCATCCCCTAAATTAACCTAACTCTCTCACGGATAATACTTTGCAAAACCGTGAGTACACTCGACCCTTTTTTATGTTTTCCACTATTTGGGTGCAACATGATTAATTTACAAAAACTACACTAAATCACATTTTATTCTATACACAAACAATCCATCAACATGCTTTAGTCTTATGCTACTTGAATTGTTACTTGGTATATTCTTATGTGATCTAAATATCATTAACTTTGATCGAGCCTCCCTTAACATGTATAGCGCTATAGGAGTAACGCACTGTCCGTATTCTTGTGGTCAATGTTAACCTATTTTGCGGTACACTAGAGGATTGACATGTAGATTCACATGCCTTGGTTACACTTATCTTGTATGCTAGCTATTCATGTGGATTTGTTTAAATCAGTTTTTATACTTATGCTATGATATTAAAACTTGTGTACTCGCCAATACTTTGTTATTGAACCATACCTTTTAACATGTTGCAGGTTGATGAAGTTGTATGATGGAGCTTAGTAGGAATGGCATAGAAACTCGCGTAGAATACTAAGTTAATTTTTATGTTATTGTTGAACTTGTTTCGTTGATGTTACTCTTATTTGGATTTTGTTGTAATATGACAATTGATGTTTTGAATTAAATGAAATTTGGTTGATCTAATTATTGTCGCAAATAGTGTTATGATGCAATGAGCAATCTAGTCGTCTCACTCCAATGTTTCCGCCATTGGTTGGGGTGTGACAGATTGGTATCAGAGCCATAACTATAGGGAATTAGGTAGAATTGCCATGTTCGACCTAGTCTATAGGTTAATGACCAACTTGACCATTCTTGCTTCATGATTAAAATGTTAATTCTTCCTAATTGATTCTTCCTATTTCTTTTGTCTTAAATATATGCATGTGTTTTTCCTAAAACACTTACACAATTTACACACTTGAAGACTTGAAGACACTCAAACTACAATCGAGACGATCTCACCAAAATAGGGGTGAAACCCGCACTTTGGTGATTATTCTCAATCCGCGAATTTGATTTTTGCACGAAATTACATCATCAAGTTTGGAGTGAAATCCAAACCTTGATGGGAATTTCCGCTTCACACTCTAGTCGACCCTTACCAACGAGTCGGAACACGCTCCTCGTTTGGTAAGTACCAACCACAGTTAGGGTACAATGTTGTCAAGTTAGGGGTGAAACCCGCACCTTGTCAACTAGTCCCATTCCTCGATTTTCAATCTCGCCAAAGTTTCGATTTTTCGATCGGTTAGAGACGTGTAGTAACTGGAAGGGTAGAGTGCCGTTAATCGCTTCACGACGAGAGCACTTTACCTATAGGACAAAGCACGTTTCTCTAATTTGAAAGGATCTCGATTCACTTTGGAATAGTCAAACGTTTCTCAACCCGAAACACTCCTATATTTTATTGAGCCTATCTTTTATGCTATCTCAATTTCTATGTGTTTTAATACTTGTTATCTTGTTCATTTCGAACCCGATGCACGATTCGCACGCCCTTCGTAACCAAAAAAAATAATAATTCTCGTGAACCAACTAAATTTATACTCCTTTACCCAAATCACACGTGTTTATGCTTTTGAATGCCAACATGCTTATGCTATCTATGTGAAATTATACGTGTTACATGATGCTTATGTGCTTAAAACGGATACTTTACTTTATAACAACACCTTACGATCAAATCCTAAATCTATCTTTTGTTGTCAAACCTTTTAGATGTCTTTATCGCAAAGCATTATGGGACGAAGAAGGTCAAAGTCCAAGTCAAGGTCCCAATCCGACTCTATGTCAAAAAAGGACTGCATGAAATTTATGGCCGAGCAAATGGCTGAACACATGGCTAAGGTTATCCCCAAGATAGTCAGCAAGGTCCAGCCCCCACCTAACGCCGAATCACCTCATACCTCCGTCGACTCCAAAACCGAACCACCCAAGACCGCTTCACCCATAAGCAATTCTGCTCCTGCAATCCCTTACCCTTCACCGGCGAGGGGGACGCCACTAAACTGCTGCAATGGTTCAACGCCATTGAACTCACCTTCCCCCAAAGTGGTTGCCCCGACCACTTGCGCACCTTGAACGCCACGGGAGTATTCCGGTCGAGAGCCCTTGATTGGTGGACTTCCGAGCGTAGCGCGCGTGGCAACGAGGTCGCCCACGCCCTCCATTGGGCCGAGCTCAAAAAGCTAATGGAAGGTGAATTCTGCCCCCCTCATGAACTCCAACGACTCGAGACTGAGTTTTGGAACCTCTGGCAAGTGGGGAATGACAACGCTGGCCTCACGGCCCGTTTCAAGCAACTGAGCTCGATCTGCCCAAGCCAGGTCGACACCACTGAGAAAGTAGTCGCTAAATACATACTTTGCCTTCCTCCTAACCTTGCCGACCTGATCGATGCCACCTCCCCCAGCACCCTTGAAGAAACCTTTCGGCTGGCTGCTCGCTTGAACAACCGCCAAGTCCTTCGTGAAGCCGCCAAGGCTCCACCGAGGAAAGCCCACCAAGCAACCACTGAATCCGTTACCGAACCTGCCTCGCCAAAACCCTCAAGAAGCAACATCAAGGTCAAGAAGCGGAAGGCTTCAAGCCAAATTTGCGCGGTAGTCACTCCGCCAAACCCCCACCAACCAGCTTTGCCCGCACCCGAACCTATCAAGAAAGCGTACACCAGACCCCATCCCAAGTGCAATATCTGTCCCTTCCATCTCCCGGTTACCGCCCCATGCCGCCTATGCACGATCTGCAATAGGTATGGGCACTTTGCCCAACAATGCCGGAATGCTTCTCAAGCCCCCATCAACCCAGCCCGAGCCGTGACCACCGCACCTCCTCAAACCGACCCCTAGCTCCTGCCGCACGTGCCTGCTTTAGATGCGGAGACCCGAATCACTTCACCAACAACTGCCCACAGCGTAACAACTACAATAAGCAGCAGCAGCAAGCTCGCGGTCGAGCCTTTGTCATCACGGCTGCTCAAGCTCAGAACTCAAACGACATCATATCAGGTACGTTCCTTGTTAACAATGTTTACGCTACGTGTTTATTTAATACTGGTGCGGATAAAAGTTTTGTATCCGTTGAATTCGAACCTTTGCTTATGTGTAGTCGTTCTAAGTTGCCTAAACCATTCGAAGTTGAAGTCGCCGATGGAAAATCCGTCGCCATCGATTCTGTCCTTTCTAATTGTTCTTTAAACCTCAATGATCATATGTTTCCTATTGACCTCATACCCATGCCAATGGGTAGTTTTGATATCATAGTAGGCATGGATTGGCTAGGGCGAGTCTGTGCTGAAGTCGTTTGTTCGGAGAAGTGCGTTCGCCTTCCCCTTCCCAATGATGATTCCTTGCGCGTCTATGGCGAGAAACCTTCCAAAGGTCTCAAGCTTATGTCGTGTATTCAGGCGAACAAGTACTTGCATAAGGAATACTTCGCCTTTCTTGCCAATATTATGGAAAAGAAGGAGAAGAGTCCAAGCGTGAGTGAAGTTCCCGTTGTGCGCAAATTCCCTGATGTTTTTCCTGAGGATCTTCCTAGTCCTCCTCCTGCTCGTTCTGTTGATTTCCGCATTGACCTTATGCCTGGTGCAACTCCGGTCGCAAAATCCACCTATCGTCTAGCACCCTCGGAGATGCAAGAGCTATCAAGTCAACTTCAAGAGCTTCTTGAGAAGGGCTTCATACGCCCTAGCACATCTCCTTAGGGCGCTCCCGTTCTGTTCATCAAAAAGAAAGACGGATCCTTTCGCATGTGCATTGACTATCGTGAGCTCAACAAGCTTATAGTCAAGAACCGTTACCCTCTTCCTCGCATCGACGACCTATTCGATCAGCTTCAAGGCGCGACTTGCTTCTCTAAAATGGACCTACGCTCTGGTTATCATCAACTTCGAGTCCTCGAAGAAGATATACCCAAGACTGCATTCCGCACACGTTATGGACACTACGAGTTCGTAGTCATGCCATTTAGTCTGAGCAACGCACCCGCCGTGTTTTTTGGATTTGATGAACCGCGTGTGTAAGCCTTATCTTGACCGATTCGTGATCGTCTTTATTGACGATATCCTGATCTATTCTAAAACGCGAGAAGAGCATGAGCGACACTTGTGTCTTATCCTTCAGCTGTTGCGAACCCAACGTCTCTACGCCAAGTTCTCCAGGTGTGAATTTTGGTTAAAAGAGGTTCAATTTCTTGGTCATGTTGTCAACGAACTTGGTATTCACGTTGACCCCATGAAAATCGAGACGGTGAAAAATTGGGTTGCCCCTAAGACTCCGTCCGAAATTCGTTCATTTCTCGGCTTAGCCGGTTATCACCGTCATTTCATTTCGAACTTTTCAAAAATTGTCATGCCTCTAACTTCCTTGACTCAGAAGGATAAACCTTTTGTTTGGGGTTCCGAACAAGAGGAGTCTTTTCAAATACTCAAGGACATGCTTTGCAATGCTCATAACCTAACCCTTCCCGATGGTAACGACGATTTTGTCGTGTATTGTGATGCCTCAAGACTAGGTCTTGGTTGCGTTCTGATGCAACGAGACAAGGTTATCGCTTACGCATCACGTCAACTCAATATTCATGAGAAAAATTATACTACCCACGACCTTGAACTTGGTGCAGTTGTTTTTGCATTAAAGATATGGCGACACTACCTTTATGGTACAAAGTATACGGTCTTCACCGACCATAAGAGCCTTCAGCACATCTTTAATCAAATAGAACTCAACATGCGTCAGCGTCGTTGGGTAGAGTTGTTAAACGACTATGACTGCGATATCCGCTACCACCCTGGTAAAGCAAATGTCGTGGCCGACGCACTTAGTCAGAAAAATCACGTTAAGAGTGTACGTTGCTACCAAACTTTGGGAAAACTTCAAGAGATGATTCATGAGGCACAATACTCGACCGTTAATGAGGGCAACCTCGATAATGAGTTGAAGTGTGGTGCTGAAACCAACTCGTGACCAAATCCGATGGCATCATGTGCTATCTTGACCGTATTTGGATTCCTAATCGTGATAATCTTCGTAATCTCTTGATGAGTGAAGCTCATAAGTCTCGATATTCAATTCACCTTGGCTCCGATAAGATGTATGACAACCTTCGAGCGTCATACTAGTGGCCTGGAATGAAGAAAGATACCGTCTGCTATGTTTTGAAGTACCTTACTTACTCGAGCAACCAGAAATTCCTGTTTGGAAATGGGAGAGTATTGCTATGGATTTCATAACCAAGCTCCCTCATACATCGTCTGGTCACGATAGTATTAGGGTAATCATCAACCGTTTGACCAAGTCTGCTCATTTCCTCCCCATACATGAAGACTACCGAGTTGAGAAGTTAGCTCGTATCTACACGGATGAAATCATCTGTCGTCACGGTGTTCCCATTGACGTTATCTCCGACCGTGATGGTTGCTTCACTTCTCGCCTTTGGCAAACGTTTCAAAAAGCCCTTGGCACTCAGCTCAATCTTAGTACTGCTTTCCATCCTCAGTCCGATAGTCAAACCGAGCGTACTATCCAAACTCTAGAGGACATGTTTCCTTCTTGCGTAATTGATTTTGGTGGCAAATGGGACATGCACTTGGCTTCGGTCGAATTCTCGTACAATAACAGTTACCACGCGAGTATTCAAATGGCACCATTCGAGGTATTGTATGGACGCAAGTGCCGATCACCTATTTGTTGGCACGAGATCGGGGAAGCCCAAATCACCGGTCCCAAGCTTATACAACAGACAACGGACAAGATTTTGCAGATTCGGGACAACTTGCTGAAAGCTAGAAGCCGATAAAAGAGTTACGCAGATAAAAGACGCAAGCCCTTGGAATTCCACGTTGGTGACTTTGTACTTCTCAAGGTATCCCCTTGGAAGGGTGTGGTTCGTTTCGAGAAAAAGGGTAAGCTCGCTCCTCGCTACGTAGGTCCCTTCAAGATTCTCGAAAGGATTGGCAAGGTAGCCTACCGATTGGAACTACCACAAGAGCTCAACAACGTTCATCCTACCTTCCACGTCTCAAACTTAAAAAGATGTCTCGCTAAAGAAGGACTCCAAGTTCCGCTGGAAGATCTTCAGATCAATGAGACTTTGCATTTCATGGAAAAACCAGTCGAAATCATGGACCGAGGTACTAAACAACTGAGGCGCAGTCGAATTCCTATCGTAAAGGTTCGATAGGAAGGAAAACGTGGCGCGGAGTATACTTGGGAACTTGAAAGAGACATGAAGTCTAAGCATCCGCATTTGTTCGTTGCATCTTCCTAAATTTCGGGACGAAATTCCCTAAAGGAGAGGAGATTGTAACGCTTCGCATTTGTATCTTTCCGTTTTTAGCAAGTCTGCTTCGTGTTTCTATTTTTGGAAAGTCCAAACCTTGTAATCGTATTTCTAATTTCAATTCATTGTATTCTAAGGCTTTGATTGTAAACAAGACTAATCAATTATGCTAAACTCGCAAACTTTATTCGCATTTAAACTTATGACACGCTATACTTTATTCCTTCATAAATCAAATCGAAACAACGTGTAAATGTGTGACCAATGTTTATCAATCTTATACTAAACTCTAGCAAAACAATTGGTGATATTATTTAAAGAATTCAAGCTTCAAATTATCATAAAATCATGTCTTATAATGTTCAAGAAAATAATTGTTCATAGTTGTTTTTTAGGGTTTTTAGACAATATTTTTGCATAGTATTAGACCCTTTCTAGACCCATACATGTCACACATATAAAATACAAGTTATAAAACCTAGATACATCAATTAATTATTTGAAAGAACAAAAAAAAATACAAACCACCAGCCATTGCAGCCGCAAGCATGGGGTCTTCCCCCTCTTTCTTTTTTGAATTCAAACTCCCTCCTAATTGTATTAAATGCAACCCAAGACTAAACCCTAATCTTCCCTCTATATAAACACAAGTTCCCCCACCCATTTCTCACTTTTACAAGCCTCCATACTCTTCAAACAAGTCCCTAACTTCTAAAAATCATTGCTGAAACGCAGCAGCTTATAAGTGAGTTTCGACTCACTTTCTTCTTCTTTTTACCTTGTTTATCTTTCTAACACTCTTGGATAGCCTCTAGGAAGGTTCTCACAAGTTTGCTTAGGCAAACTAAGGTGAAACCACACCATTTTAAGGTCCAAAAGTGCACAAAATTTCTGCCCAAATTTTTATCTTTCAAACTTCAAATGTTTCAATGTTTTCACCTTGTTTCTTCCTCAACAATGTTTGCTAAAGCCCTATGGATGTTACCATAGGTTTTCCATGGAAAACCAAGGTGGAATCACATCATCTTTGAGGCTAAACTTTCTGTTTTGGATGGTAACTTATAAAACTTTTTCGAACATGTTTTAAACATAACAAATCTATGCTATATAAGCCACTAACCAAACTTGTGGTTAGTGTGTTAAGCTAGACTTGTTCACATACAATCAAGAGGCATATCTTGTCTCTAAACTTATGGTTTTATTAGGGTTTCAAACCCACAAGTGTTGAGCCATCCGAGCTTTCAAGCTTGTGATGGTGTAGGTGTGATTACTTGAAGGCCTTGGCCATTCAACTATTCAATCCACCCCTCACTTGATGATTTCTATAATTCTTGACCATCCGGATTATCCTTGTGTCAATCTTGTGTAATGGTGAATCTTATGAAAGAGGTTTAGGATGATTATCCTCCTACCTCCATGCATGACTTACATGACTTAGATGAATTCCATGAAATACATGAACTATATCATTAATTAGTAGTAATATAACTATATGTAAATACTTAATATAACCGAACCTTAGACCATAACCAATGGTTAGTTGCCTTAACAAGTAGGTTATTTTATCTTAGACATAACAATCATTACGATTCTATTGGGCATGACCCATAAAACCACAAACACCCTTTAGGGCTTATTAGTGTCAAAAACGAGCGTTAATGTCCAATGAATACTTTCGTATGTATACTTTCTTGCACATTTTAAATTCCTAAACTCATTAAACTCCCTGTCAATCTAATACTCATACACCTACGTTTGCCTTGTGTAGGATAAATTTGGTGTTCCATCCCCTAAATCAACCTCTCTCACGGATAATACTTTGCAAAACCGTGAGTACACTCGACCCCTTTTTATGTTTTCCACTATTTGGGTGCAACATGATTAATTTACAAAAACTACACTAAATCACACTTTATTCTATACACAAACAATCCATCAACATGCTTTAGTCTTATGCTACTTGAATTGTTATTTGGTATATTTCTATGTGATCTAAATGTCATTAACTTTGATCGAGCCTCCCTTAACATGTATAGCGCTATACGAGTAACGCACTGCACGTATTCTTGTGGTCAATGTTAAGTTTTAATCTATTTTGCGGTACACTAGAGGATTGACATGTAGATTCACATGCCTTGTTTACACTTATCTTGTATACTAGCTATTCATGTTGATTTGTTTAAATCGGTTTTTATACTTAAGCTATGATATTAAAACTTGTGTACTCGCCAATACTTTGTTATTGAACTATACTTTTTAACATGTTGCAGGTTGATGAAGTTGTATGATGGAACTTAGTAGGAATGGCATAGAAACACGTGTAGAATACTAAGTTAATTTTTATGTTATTGTTGAACTTGTTTCATTGATGTTACTCTTATTTAGATTTTGTTGTAATATGACAATTGATGTTTTGAATTAAATGAAATTTGGTTGATCTAATTATTGTCGCAAATAGTGTTATGATGCAATGAGCAATCTAGTCGTCTCACTCCGATGTTTCCACCATCGGTTGGGGTGTGACAGCTTCAACACCGCGTCTACCCTTATCCTTGTTCTGCAACGTAAGTGCTACCCCATACAAACGACCGGTATCATAATGCACCTTGCGATCATCAGGACAATCACAGTTGAGAAAAGTGCTTTCCATCTCCTCAAACCAACGGAGGAGAGCGGTTACACCTTCAGTCCCCTCGTATTTTGGAGGGTCGCAGGAGTTGAAATGCATATAGGTGCATTTGGTGGGAGGATGTCGCCAATCCTGACCTTGTTAATTTAAGGGCTTGTTGGACTTGAACTACGACGTCGGGAAGTACGGCAACCATCGGTTGGGCTATTTGAGCGGCCATGCGCTCGCCAGACCTTCCCGACCTTCTACCTCCTCGTGAGTGTCTAGTAGGCATCTACAAGAAATACGTAGTGAGATTATGAGTTGAACATTTTAGGTGTCATGTG
The DNA here is from genome assembly GCA_947069175.1 of Scalesia atractyloides. NCBI lineage: Eukaryota > Viridiplantae > Streptophyta > Magnoliopsida > Asterales > Asteraceae > Scalesia > Scalesia atractyloides. The sequence goes on from CAMTDV010000029.1 coordinate 10,666,994, forward strand.
GCATAAAGAAAAATCAACATTCACAAAATAAATGAGAAAATAAATTTGCTACATCTATAGGATGTCTTGGGCTTTGCTTATGTTTGGGCCCCCATATGTCTCCCATACTTTGGCCTAGGTAGTCATGTGGGCCCCCATGACTACTAAGCTTTGTAGGATTCACATTGGTGTTGGCCTGTTAACACTCGCATCACCCGAATGAAAATCATAAAACATGTTTGCGAGATATAAGGTCAGAGGGTGTCCAGGTGTAGACACAATGACAACTCAAAGTAGGGTTAGTTTATACGACATTTGGTGTGGCATGCTTTGGCCTAATAGGTCCTTTGTACTCTCATCGTTAGTCCCCAGGTAGGCAAACTGGTCCATTATATTGGATTTATACGAATGCCAGTCCTAGACAGGACGTTCCGACTACCTGTACTCGTACCCTTCCAGTTACTACATGCCCATCGTAGAACTTACTTTGATGAGATTGAAAAACATGAAAACAATATAAAATCCTTGAGAATGGAATCATGATAATTGTGAAATTGTGATGTGTGTGTTTGCGTAGGCATGATATGTTAATATTATATAGATCACAATAAATCACATAATAACACGTAATAGTGAAAGTGCTTGCATGCATTTGTGTGTGAAATAATATGAAACAAATAAACATCATGAGTTTGCATGTAACACATAAGCATTTAAAACCATCCAACTATAGTATAGGCTCTAAGGGTCTAATAACTTATCCTATATCCCTATAGTCAAGAGCTCTGATACCAATCCGTCACCCCGTGACCCGCAGCAGAAATATAAGTCGGGGCATGATTGGGTTTTCATCAAAGCTCATGACATTTACTATAATAAAGTATCATATTCATTAATTGAAATTTAAAAGAAAATATCCAAACACAAGGAAACATACAAACACAAGAAATATTGTTCTAAACAAGACATATTTTATTCATCTTCTAAGGCCAATCCTAAGTGTTCCTCTCCTCAGCATGTCCACCTGTATCATGTGTAAAATAAAAGTTTGGGTCAACAAAAGTTGGCGAGTGAATCTAAATTAAACATTTAAACAGATTAGTTACACTGATTAATTTAATAAAATGTGCATGGACCATATATGAGCGTATGTAATATAATCAAACCACAAACCACATAATATCAACAATGTACATATGAGCATGATAAATGATGAACTGTGAGATCAAGGCTCAATCAAACGGAGCCGATCTAATGAGGCACGCGATGCTCAACTCGTATCCAACGAGGAACTGATGGGCCTTATGTGAATGATTGCACTAAATGATATAATGTAATCACATATAACAACAACAAAAATTACATACACATTAGATCATATAATGGTGTTAGCACAAGTGTTTGAATAAATAAAATAAGCAAACGACACATGATACACCCCAAAACATGATTAAAAAGGGGAATTTGTAAGGATTCACTCACAGTGGGTGCGTTTCCTTGGATTGACGATGAGCGCGCACGAATTTGGATTTAATCTCGAAAGAAACTAACCTAAATAGTAACATAATAAATCGATAAATAAGTAAAAGTTAATATTTTTAATTAATGCTTTTTATTAGATTTTTAGTTTTATTTTTGTGGTATGTATTACAATTTTTAACCTAAAAAGTCTTATTGAGTATTTTTAATGATTTTAATTAAAATAATAAAGTAATTGATTATTAAAAATATACCCTTTTTTTCAGGGTTGCTGGTTGACCGTATGGGTTGTTGGCAGCGTGTGTGGTTCGAACTCCTGACCTCCCGTATACGTGCACGCAGCTCTACCAACTGAGCTACGTGTCTAACCCGAAATAACTCTGAATTTTAATATATATATACTAGTTAGGTTAATTCTAAAATTTATTTAATTAAAAAGGTTTTAAAATCATTGAATCGTTGCATAACCCCAGCCTCGAACCCGCGACCTTCGTTATGTTTTGCACCCAGCCCTACCAACTGGGCTAGGTGTCTAACCCAATATTATCTGAAATTATATTATACTAATAAACTTCTTGAAAGGCGATCTAATTAAATTTTTAAAAAAATGGATTTTATTTCTGAAAACCGGACATGCACAAGACTCGAACCTGGAACGTGTGTGTTGTGTTTGCACACAGTCCACCGCTACTGTTGTCTAACCTGGTTATAAACCCGTTTTTAATTATATTTATACATTGATAAAACTTCATCTTCGTCATTTAGATTACCCAGAACATCTTTCCGCAAGTTTAGATGAATTATACGGTTTGATTAACATCAACATATTGAGCAATTGATATTGAAAAGAGTGAGAGTGAAATATACCAATCGGGGATGAGTTATAACCACTTTCCGGTTGGATTCCGGTGATGAGCAAGAATTCCGGCAGCGTGTTTTTGCAAGAAGATTTTGAGAGATAGTTGGAGTGTTTCTGAGCGAGTTGTTTAAGGTGTAATGGTTGGATATATATAGAGTAGTAATCAGTCGATCATCGATTTCAGTTTCAAACAACCCATTTGGTTTTCGAATCAATCATTGATTGAGATCAGTTTTTATGTTGAATTGGCTTTAATTTGCGGTAACTGATGTTATTCATCGCTTACATTTAGTCATTTGCGAAGAAACCCGTTAATCTCAATGATGAACTTTGAAACAGATTCGGCGGTTACAGACATGATCTTTGTTGGGCCTATGTTGATAAAGGTTTACACATTAGGGCTTATTTTGGGCTTTGGTATCTTTTGTGGGCTTCCTAGTGCCTTATGGGCCTAGTGTTGTAAATAGTGGGCTTGGTAATCATTATAAATAGAGGTGTTAGGTCAAGGAAAAGGGGTTAGAGAGTTGTATTCACAAAAACTTGTATCAGACACTTTGCTGGTGTATGCAACTTGATTCTAATTCAAGAGATTGTTCTTCTTCCTAATCATTATTTCCGCTACTGATTAGGTAGTGATACCTGTTTAATCCGTTATCGGGACTTACAATTGGTATTTGAGCCTGCTGTTCAAATACAGGCTCCAAGTATTGCTGATTGAAGAAGCTGTTTCGAAGTGTGTTGTGCTGCTCGGTTGATTTGTTCACTGTTCAAGATCAGAAGAATCACTTCTTCGTCTTCGGAAGTGCTATTGATCCGAAGAACTCGAAAAAGTTTTGAAGGTTTCGGATCTGTTACTGTTACGGATTTTGAAGAACTCGAAGAAGGTTCTCATCTCGGATCAGCTACTGTTCCGGATTCCGAAGAACACGAAGGAGATCATCCATCTCGGATTGATCCCGGACTGTTGTTCAATCGGATAACTATCCGAGATACTGTGGTGGTTATCTATTCCTTGGATTTCGGATTACTGTTGCAGAAAAGTCGGATTACTATTGCCATCATATAAGGATAAGAATTCCGGATTCTCTTTTCCGGATTAGCATTCAGACTTATCTATTCCGGATTCTCTCAACTCGGATTTTTATTCCGGATTTGTTAATTCGGATTTGTCAGTTCGGACTTCTCATTTCGAATTCACCAGTTTCCGGGTTCATCATTTCGGGATTTCAATTCGGACTCATTAATTTGGACTCTTCAATTCGGACTCTCATCAATTCGGATTCATCATCCGGATTTGACCATTTTTGTCTTCAGATTTGACCATTCGGAATCGATTTCGGATTAAGTACTGTTCATCAAAGAAAACTTAAAATAAATTTATTTTAAATCTGTTTGGTAATTTTAATCAATTTAATAATGATGGTCGGATACATGACTGCACAAGACCTGACGAATGCCACTCTGGCTGCCCTGCAATCACAAACTCTGGCCCTCCAACAAGAGCTGGATCAAGTCATTATCACTTCCACTAAAGTGCCATGTTTGTTGTATGGGGACGAATATTACGAATGGAAGTTTCGTTTCGAATAGTATTGCAAGGCAAAAGAGCCTGGGGTGTGGAGATGCATCATGAATGGTCCGAGAACAATAGTCTACAGTACAGAGCAAGATCCAGACACAAAAATTCCTAAGCCCAGACTCCAGAGGATATTAAGATAATAGAGGAAGATGAAAAGGCCTCGGCTACTCTGACCATGGCGCTTGGACCTGATATCTCTATTGCGGTTAGAAACTGTAAGACCGCAAAGGAAGTTTGGAGTGAACTGCAAAATCTCTATGATGGAAATGCAGACATGAAGGTAAGCAGGGTAAATGAGCTGAATCAGCAATTCAGCTCATTCAATCACATCTATGGGGAAACTATTGAAAACCAGATTCGTCGCTATGTCAAGCTTGTTTCCCAGATGATTTCTGCTGAGATTACTCTCACTAACAGTGCCATGAACAGACAGTTATTGAACTCACTGCCAAAGAGTTGGGATGCAGATGTGGGAATGATCAAAAAGACAAAGAACTTGAATGATGTCACTCTCATAGAAATGATAGCTACTATCAAATCATGTGAGATTGATAACAAGCAGAGAGAAATAAATCATCAGAGTAGCTTGATGGCCGCCGGGATGACAGGCAAAATGCGGCTCTAATGTCACAAAATTTGATTTATAGCCTATGCAAGGAAATTCGCAAACACCAGGTGGCTCAAACGTGGTTTATAGTCCTATAGCACGCCACAGAACACCCAGTACGTGTATGGTCTTCAATCTTAGAATCCAACTATGGTTTCGGCTGCTCAAGTTCACACTCAGTACCATGCTCAGTATCCAACATGGTGTTCAGTCCTACAATTCCTCAAGCAATGCAACAAGGCAACACTCCTCAAACTGCTGCACCAGTGCCTGCACCTGCTCAACTTGCGTCCAACTCTGCGTTTCTCACTAAAGAAAACGAAGAGAAATTGGCTATTGCAGCATCGATGATCAAGAGCTTGAACGCTTTCCTGGCAGGTGATCTGACTCCTCCATCCATTCTTCCAACCGAAGTTGATCAAATCATGGAGGAAGACCTGGACGAGATCGATGTTTCTTGGAATCTAGCAATGGCTGCCTTTCGGGTTAACAAGTTTCAGAAGAAGTATGGACGGCAACCCTTGTCAAATTTGAAGACTGGTCTCACCAAGGACAAACTTTGATGCTACAGATGTCACGAACCAGGACACTTCGCCAGGGAATGCAAGAAGCCGCAATTTCGGGTACGTGTCATCCAGGGTGGCAGACATACAGAGCAGCGACAAACAGCTGGTCCCCGTCTCTCCCTCAAAGTCCATGATGAGCCCTCGAGCAGCTTAGGCGGGAAGTCAACAGCATTGGTGGCCCAACAACATGAAGGTTTTAACTGGGCAGATGCTGCAACTCAAATGGAAACATTAAATCTCTCCAAGAACAGCAACCACTGCATGATGGCGCAGACAACTGAGACGCCTGAGCTTTTGGAAACGGTAAATCGAATTCTCTGTTCTGATAGTTGTCGTTTAAATTATCACAAATGCGCGCCATAATTCAACTCTTGTAGCTGAATACCAACAAGCTGCGTCACAGAACATCGCCGTTAAACATAAGAACAAGCTTCTTATGGAAAAGGTCGAAGCTCAGAAACAAAATGTAGCTCAGCGAAAGCTAGACTTGAACCAACAACAATGTTGGGTCTATGACTATAAGCTAAAACTAGCTGAAAAGGATGTAGAACTTCAAGCAGCCTTAGCCAAGCTAAATTCCTTGACAGGGAAGCTTCACGAAAATGAAATAAACATTAAAAAAATTTGAAACTTCCAGTAAAGTTGTCAAGGACTTATGTGACCTCCAGCTAAACTACCAAAAATTTTTTACCAAAGGTCTTGGGTATAATAGGGAACCTCCACCATATAATCATAACTATCTAGAATGCCTGAATCTAGGCTGATTTAGAAAATGCAGAAAAAATGATTTATGGCAAACCTTCAGATTATCTATCCAAATTATGGACGCCCTATTACCCAAAGTTCTCTAAACCACTAACTAAGCGGGATAATGTCTTTGTTACTTCTACACCACTTTCACATGAAACTGGTGATCATCCTTCTGGTAGTACAGATGGTTTGGAGAACGTAGTGCTTGAGGCAGAGAAGTCCACATCCTCCACAACATCTAAAGGAAAAGAATCTTCTGATACTCAAACTGAATTCGTGAATGATACTAATGTGTCTAACTCATGTGCAGAAGAAATTTTAGTTGAGGATATCAAGAGGGTGATCAAGAGGAATGTCTGAATACAAATCCAGACAATTCGGCTGCTGATTATGCGTTTTATAAGCCTACTTTTGACATTTTAAATTAATTTCTTGCTGAACAATTTACATGCTCAAACATCGTTGGTTGTGTTGAGAATTTAGACAGTTTTAATTTGGTTTTTATAAAATGCTGATGTTTTGAATGATGCTAATAACTGTAATAACTCTTGTGATGAAAACATGAATTTAGCTGCAGTCCAGCATCGACAGATGATTTGAAGAGACCGGAAGTTCTTCTCCAGAGGTTTCGATCTGTTGATGCGTATCCCAGGGTTGACAGTGCAAAAGTCGACCAACCAACCGACCCTGTGAACGTTGATGTTGACATAATTCTAGAAGATTCAGGAGACTCAGCTTATGTTAACCAAGCACAAGGGACTGATTCTGAAATGAAAGATGATGAGCACTCTTTTTCGCATGATTCAAATGAAAATCTTAAAACTGATTCTGAATCGGAGTTCAAATTCTTCAAAATCGCACATGCATGTAGTGTTTCAAGCTCATCTTCCGAAATTTCAGAAAAGGATGTCCCTGTAGAGACCACCGTGTCCTCTACGAATCTGTCATAAAATGTGATTTGAAGAGTAAGATTTAGAAACGGAGAATACGCCGATCTAAAAAGAAGAAAACAAAATAGGTATCTTCGACAAATGAAAAGACAACTGCTGAGTCTCTTCATCATTCTAAGAAATTGACTCAGCAGTCGGAAACTAATCTGTTAAGCAACCAGCTGAACAGATATCAGTTAAAATTTTGCCTAAATCTCCATGTTCAAAACTGACCAATTCAACTCACAAAACTAACAAGTGTGTGATGGTTATGCACAGGAGACAGTCAAGAACAAGACCGTGTATCAGCCGTCAGTACCCGCAAGCAAGAAACTGACAGACAAATTGCCCAGAATTTCCCAAGCTGAACGGATGTTTTCTTCCAGAAGAGCAGACCTGTTTCAATTGTGGATTTCCAGGGCACATTGCTCGCAATTGTCGAAAGACCTTTACCTCATTTAAAACTTTGTATTCACGACATCAGAAGCTATGCCTAATCGCCCACCTCAGGCTCGATTTGTGGCTAAGTCTTCTGATCGCGACTGGAACGTGGCCAAGAAACAATCTTTCAAACCCTTGAGACCTTCCGGTTCCCAGAATCCTTCTAGCACTCCAAGGATTATGCAGAAGTCTGATTCGGTAACCTGGAGGCCTAAGACATTGGCCAAGACCAGTCTCATACCCCCACTTCAAATAAATCAAAAGCATCATCAACCTCATCCTCAACTAATTTTAATTTTTCTAAGGTTACTTACGTTGATGCAAATGCATGCCCAATCGTCAATGGCCTGGGTTGCAGCCTCTAACTAAAACCTGTTGAGATGTGCAGGAACAGCTCTGGCGAACTTATGTCAGACTATGGTATATTGACAGTGGTTGTTCCAGGCACATGACCGGAGACATCTCGCAGTTGAATGACATTTAGTTTTTGGATGACGGGTTTGTTTCCTTCACGGGTGGAGAGACAGGAAAGATTACCATGAGAGGAACTGTTTGTAACGGAGCCCTCAACTTTAAGAATGTTAATTACATACTAGAATTGAAGCACAGCCTTTTGAGTGTGTCTCAACTTTGCGACAATCTTTTGGATGTTCTGTTCACCAAGAAAGGGTGTTATGTGCTGAAACCAGGTCTAATTATTCTGGATGATTGGATTCTTCTTAAAGCTGCACGAAAAGAAATCTATATGTTATTGATATGAACCAGGCTCCTTCTGACAAGCTCACTTGCCTCTTCTCATCTACAGCTGAACATGATGCAATGCTGTGGCATTGCAAACTGGGACACATCAACATGAAGAACTTAAATCGTCTTACAAAAGGTGGTTTAGTCAGAGATCTACCCGTTCGTGAATTCATGCAAATGGAAAAGTGTGAATCATGTGCACGTGGGAAACAACATCGACAACCTCACAAATCTAAAGCCACTCCATCCACGTCTCAAGTCTTAGAAATGCTACATATGGATCTTTTTGGTCCGACAGACATACTGAGCATTGGCGGGAAGGCTTACTGTCTAGTTATATTGATGACTACTCGCGATTCACCTGGGTTTTCTTTCTTACACATAAAAGTGAAACCGCTGAGTTAGTCAAACAATTCGTCACGCTTATGGAAAACCAGACAGATACAACTGTGAAGGCTATTCAGTGTGATAACGGGACATAATTTAAGAATGTTACCTTAAATTCTTTCTGTTCCTCCAAGGGGATTAACCGATAGTTTAGTGCAGTCAGAACCCCACAACAAAATGGGGTTGCAGAACGCAGAAATCGAACACTAATTGAAGTTGCACGCACTATGCTGGTTGAATCCGAGCTACCTCTTATTTTCTGGGCAGAAGCAATCAATACTGCATGTTATATTCAGAATCATGCCCTGATCAATAAACAACACATGAAAACTCCATACGAAGTGGTTGAAGGTCGCAAACCTTCGGTCAAGTATTTCCGCAAGTTCGGATGCCCTTGTGTTCTTCTGATCATGGACGCTAAAGGAAAGTTTGAATCACGCGGGGACCCTTGCATCTTCGTTGGTTATTCTAAAAATACATCATACCGTGTTTATAACAAGATCAAGAAAATGGTAGTTGAAACCTACAATGTCGGTTGGCTGGAGGAAAATCCCAAGGACACACGCATTGGTCCTGACTGGCTGTATGATTATTCCATATTATTTAACCATGTTGATGTTTCTTCCAATGTGTCTGCAGGTCAAAGTCCAATTTCTGACCTTCCAACTGTACCCATTTAACGAAGATGATGTGCCGCTGCTCAGCTACATGAGAATTAAAGCAGCTGAGTATGGATCCTCCGGATTTAGTGACGTTGTCTCGTCTTCTTCCCCCGTTTCGCAATCTCAAGCGCCAGCTTTTAATTCGCCTGTTCAGAACGATACTCTTGAAGTTGCGGTTTCTGATCCAGAGCATCCTACGACACATGAAGGATCTACTCCGATGTCTTGGGTTCTTCTCTGTTCCCTGAGCCTACTCCGCTCGATTGTTCGTGGATTCCTCAGCAACTACTTCTACTGGTGCACCAGTTGAGGGGGAGTCATTGGAGTAGCTTCAGCAAGTGTTACCAACTTGCAAACGGATGTTCTCGTTCCCGCTACACCAATACGCAACGTTTACAACGTGATCACCCCATTGAAAATATTATTGGTCCTGTTAATGCTGTTGTTCGAACCCGCAGCCAATCCGGGGATATCAATACCTTTCTCTACTCTTGTTTCATTTCACAAATTGAACCTAAAAGTATTGTGTTGCTTTGCAGGAACCAGGCTGGGTGGATGCCATGCATGAAGAACTTAATCAATTTGAGAAGCTTGGTGTCTAGCAATTGGTGAAGTTGCCTTAAAGAAAACGTACTCTCGGAACTCGCTGGGTTTTCCGTAACAACAGGATGACACTAGAGTTATCGTTCGAAATAAAGCTCGACTGGTGGTTCAGGGTTTTCGACAGATTGAAGGATTAGTTATGATGAGGTCTATGCTCCTGTCGCTCGTTTGGAGGCTATATGCATTTTCTTGGCACATGCATCTTACATGGATTCCACTGTCTATCAAATGGATGTCAAGACTGCGTTTCTCTACGACACAGTGAAACAGGAAATCTACGTGGCACAACCACCGGGTTTTACTGATCCTGACAAGCTAGACTATGCTTACAAATTAGAAAAGCTTTGTATGGGCTGCATCAAGCGCCTCGCGCATGGTACGCCACTCTTACAGAGCATCTGCTTGCTCATGGATACACTCGGTGAACCATTGATCAAACCCTGTTCATCAAACGCGTTGATAAGGACATTATTCTTGTTCAAATCTATGTTGATGATATCATTTTTGGTTCTACCAATGATGGTTTTGCCTGCGAATTTGAAGAAATTATGAAGAAGAAATTTGAGATGAGCTCATTGGGGGAGATGACCATGTTTATGGGACTTCAAGTTCGTCAGAGCCCACAGGGTATCTTAATTCATCAAGGAAAATATGTCCATGACGTTCTTGCAAATTCAAGCTTACAGATTCAAAGCCTATGGCTTCACCTAGAGCATAACGGCATTTGCTAAATGAAGACGCTGAAGGAACGCCTAGTAATCCGACCATGTATCGCCCAATGATTGGATCACTCATGTATCTCACTGCAAGCGGGCCAGATATCCTGCTTGCGTCTGCCAGTGTGCTCGTTATCAGGCTACTCCTAAACTCTCTCATTTACATGCTGTTAAAGAATTTTTAGGTACCTCAAAGGGGCACCATCACTGGGCTCTTGGTATACTAAAAATTCTGAATTTGAACTGTTTGCTTTCTCTGACAGTAATCTTGGAGGTACAAATAGGGATATGCGCTCAACTTCAGTTGGTTGTCAATTTCTGGGAGATCGCTTAATCTCGTGGCAATGCAAGAAGCAACAGACGGTCTCGCTTTCTACTGCAGAAGCAGAATATGTCGCAGCCTCTCTTGTTGCTCCCAGGTTTTATGGATGCAACATCAGCTTGCGGGTTACGGTTTAACTTATCTAAACACAACAATTTACTGTGATAATGATGCGGTATCCAAATCGTAAAAAACCTTGTTTTCCACTCCAAAGCCAAGCACATAAATATTAAAGTTCATTTTATCTGTGATTGCTATGAAAAGGGTCTCGTAAAGCTTGAGCAAATCCACACTGATGCAAATGTGGTGGATTTGTTCACGAAACTCGTTAGCAACGCGCGTTTTCAAGTGCTTGTGGATCTTCTCAAAATGATTCGGTTTTCTACCTAGGCATCCTCTGTCTTTGTGTTTCGTTTACTGTTTTATTTTATTGTTTCATAAATTTGTTCATGTGTATTCACAAATTTAGGGGGAGAAATCTAAAAAAACCAGTTTTTGCAAGGATAGGGAAATGAAATACTTTTCGTGATAAAATGTTTGACTAACACATGTAAGGTGTTAAACTAGGAAAAGGTTTGGATCGAAGGTGATGTGTCGGTAGGTCTAAAACTCAACCGGATAGGGTAAGCAAATGATATAACATAACAAACTATGTACTCAGTGGGTTACTTACTATAGGCGTATGATTTTATGGTCTTAAATCTTGTGTTGATAAATAGCCAACATCTGAGGTTTCGGGTCTTTATGCTGTTGAGTCATCCGGGGATATCTTGGCTGCCCTTCTGTTGCATCCAGATTATATGCAGACCTAGGCACAGTCAGGATATCTTTGTAAAAGAGTCAAAATGGAAAGGCCAAAACCTAAGAGAACAGAAGTTTCTTCATGAGAATATTCCATAAGTTCTTACGTACCACTAAGGTATTGCCTAACCCTCGTCAGTCACTATTGGTCTCTAAGTACTGACCTGTTCACCAATAGCCTGATGTTGTAAAATAAATAGGATGACCACTGTATACTCACCTGCTACGATGAATTGTTGTGCTTACCTTGATCGCGGGGTATGTCATGGTATGGGACACACGAGTATCATAGTATAATACTACCATAAGCGTATCATAATGCTTGAACTGGAAGGGTTGAGTTTTAGATTTCAATGGACAAGTATATTGACAATCGCTTAGACCAATTGACCCTGCTCATACTGAAAAATGTTCCTTAGTTAACCTTTGAAATGATTTGATCCCTTAGCAAGGCTGTGTTAATATTTATGTGTGTGTAAATAGTTTTTCTTTGTAGAATGTTAAAAGGTGGTTGGATGCTTGGTAGTCTACTTGATGATTTTTGTTTAGATGGTTTTGTCAAGGGATATTGGACTGGCCCAGTGTGCTTCGGAATTTGGGCCAATCTAATAGAAATGGTTAAAAGTCTTAGAAAGCTGAAAACCATAATACTATTCCGGATTGGGCTCTTTTAGGCCCAAATGGTACTGTTCTGGATTAGGCTTTTCCGAACAGGCCCACCTGGTCATTACTGTTCCGATTGGGCCTGACACAAGCCAATCCGGATTCGAAATCTAAGGCCCAAGCCCATTTCATAAAGTATATATGTGTCTCTGAAACTTCATTTCGGATTATCCATAAATTTCCGAAATCTGATCTCTTCTCTGATTCTCTCTATATTTGCACTGTTTATCTCGGAAAATCATCCGGATTAGGTATAAATTGCTTAAACTCATGTAATCCGGATGATAATGTTTCTGTTTAAATCTTTCCGGATAATGTCTCGGATAAATCTTCAAAGTTATATGCATTTCGGATTTCATTCCGGATGGTTATTCATCTGAATTGATGAACTCGGATTTCATCTCGGATGTCATCTCAGATAATCTTCATCGGATTAATGATTTATCCGAGATACTATTGGTAATCCGGATTGCAACCTTATCCGGAACACAGTTGACCTCCTGCTAATCGGATTGATGAAAAGGTTCATCCGGATTAGTGCTGACCTGTCAGTAATATGGATTTAAGATGTTTGAACCTCTGACCTGTTTTGACCTGTTCCACTGTTGAACCCCTAAAATTAACTTGAACTTTTAAATATTTGAACCTTAAAATCTGCTTGAACTATCCAGTTAGTTTTAACTGTCATTCTGGACAACTCTGTTAACTTCTGTTAGTTGGAATTTAACTTGGTTGTTATCTTGATAGATATGGTTGAAGAAGCTTTCGATGCTGTTTTGCTGGTTGAGGAGCAATTCCACAACCAAGCAGGATATCTTTCAGACACCTTCAGTCGAGTTCTATCAGAGTTCCAGCCTATGATTTTGGGATTAAACGCTTTAATATTGCCTATGCTTTTCGAGCCAATCCAGTCATCTACAGAGACTTAGTGCATTCTTTCTGGAAGAGAGCGCGTTTTTCATCAAAGAGGCCAGATGGGAGACCGTACATTCGTTCGAAGATACAGGGAAAGAAGATACTGGTGAATGAAGCTTGTGTCAGAGAGATGCTCCAGATTATCGATACTTTTAGCGATCCAACAATCTATGCGAAAGAGAAGGTGATACCGGTGTTGATGGAGATGGGGTATGAAGGATCATATCCACCGTTATTGAAGAAGATGTTTCCAGCGTACTGCGATTACTGGTTCATATGTTTATGCAGTGCGTCTCGGAGAACAAAGGGGTCGTGATCAGCCAAACCAAGCTGAAACATCTGCTATAGTATCTTTAGTTATGGACTGGAAGTATAACTACTCTGGTTATATCTTGACAAATGAAGAAAATTCTGGAATAGTCCAAGAAGAGAATGTTTCTTTTATATCCGCGTTTTGTTCAGTTGATTCTTGATGCCCCTACCCAGATCTTGCAAAGGACGCCTCAGATGCTAACTTATTGAACATGAAGCCAATGGGACCAACCATTTTTAGTACGATGAAGAAGAACTGTTCAACATCTAAAACCGTGTTTGTTGGTCGATTTGCACTAAAGAATTTTGGGAAGTTTGCGGAAGTTTTGGCTTGGACGTTCCAGTTCCTCCTCCCGTCAATGCAATCGTAGCCGAAGAGCATGATGTACCAGCTAAAGAGAAAGAGATCGAGATAGAAGATTTGGTTACGGATGATGAAGCCGATGCTGGACAAGCTTTTCTCGATGATCTTACAGAGTTCAACACAAATTTGACCCCAATTTTACCAGAGTTATCCTTAGAAAATTTGGAAGCTTTGATTGCTCATCTCAAGGAAATTCAGGAAAAGCAAGGTGATCCTCCACTTCATATTCCACCTGTTGTTGCTCCAACTGATATGATTGAGGACGATGACGAAGATGAAGAGGATGAGGTGCCACTGAATTAAGAGGAGAAGAACCAAGCCGAGTGTTCCATCAGGCCAATCTGATGCTCATGTTGCTGACACTGCTGAAGAATCTGTGTTGATAACATCTACCGCTGTCATGTCTACAATTGTTACATCTGTTGTTGATACTCCGATAGTCGATACACCTGCGTTATCTGAACCGACAACTGCTCCTATTGCTACGCACTCTACTGTTGTCTCAATTCCAGCTGACACAGTACTTCAAATGATGGAGTTTGGGGGAAGTTAATCTGGTGTAGGAGGTTCTGAGGCGGGTGGAAGTGGTGTTGGTCATGGTGATGATGTTTCTGAAGAGTATATGCGAAGATCAGAAAAAGGCGTTTTGAATTTGGCGGGATGGATAGTGATGAGGATGATGATGTGGAAGTCGATGTTGTGGATTTAAAGAAAAGAGTGGTCGTCTTGGAGCAGGAAGTTATATTGAAAGATGCACACATTGCCTCACTGCAAACTCGTTTGGATGTCAGAGATCAAACTATCGATCAGTTGCAGGAGATGTTACCATGCTTATGACCCTGGTATTCGATTTGAAAGCCAAGTAGAGAATAAATTCGGAAGGGAATTTCCTGATCCAACGTATGACCCAATGAATATCGAGCACAGGCATCGGGCTGCACAACAACGAGCAGCTGAGGAGACTGAAGCTGAAAGACAGCGGTGAACAATTGGCTGCTGAACGCCAGGCGGGTTTAGATGATTATTTGGGCGATCCGTGTAAGAGATATACAGCGAGTCAAAAGTGGGTAGCGAGTCAGAAGAAGAAACTGATGGTTCCGATGAAGAATGTGAACGTTAATCCTCTAGACGAGAATTTCCAGTTCAAAGATCCAACGAATCAATCTGAACGTTATGTGATGGAGCTCGGTTCTAGCTATTACAACAACGTGGAAATAAATCCAAGGTGCTAAGCTGGATGTATGATCACGTCAAGAATATGTGGATTATTGTCCGCCAAGATGGAACTCGAGAGTATTATTCAAAAGAATCACAGTTCGAGACATGGACGAAGGTTGCTCTTACTGATTTGTTGCGTGCTCCATATACAGACGATGATACTACTGAGCGTGGCCCTGGATGGAGGTTTCTCAAGAAGCTGGAGCGTGAGGTTAAAAGTGGTTTCAAGACAATGAAGACTGCCGAACCTTATTTGAGAGCTGCAAAAGGTGTTTGTGATGCGCATACTTGAAAGATATTTAAATCAGTGATGTGGCCACCGTCTGACAAAGAATTGGTTATACCGGTTGCTCCTACATTTCCACGCGGGATTCTAAAGAATTTTAACTTTTGGTTATACGATCCCAAGGTTGGTAGTGTTGCGATGTGACGAAGGAAAAGGCATTCAGAGTAAATGATGTGGTAGATTTAGTGAGCTTTCACGACGGAGACTTGCAGGTTCTTGCTTCTCATCAAATCAGAACTGCAGAACTATATGAAGTGTGTGCCAAGGACTGGACTGCGGCTGTTGCAGGGATTATCGCTGGAAGGCTTGGAGTGGACGCACAACTGAAGGACTAATGTTGTAAACCTAGGGGAGATTGTTGGGCCTATGTTGATAAAGGTTTACACATTCGGGCTTATTTTGGGCTTTGGTATGTTTTGTTGGCTTCCTAGTGCCTTATGGGCCTAGGGTTGTAAATAGTGGGCTTGGTAATCATTATAAATAAAGGTGTTAGGTTAAGGAAAAGGGGTTAGAGAGTTGTATTCACAAAAACTTGTATCAGACACTTTGCTGGTGTATGCAAGTTGATTCTAATTCAAAGTTGTTATTCTTCCTAATCATTATTTCCGCTACTGATTAGGTTAGTGATACCTGTTTGATCCGTTATCGGGACTTACAATCTTGCAGGTGGGCTGTGGGTTTCATTATAAGTTTTATTTGTTATCTAGCTTGAACATAAAGTGTGTGTGTTCCAGTGGTGTTTTGGTGTGTGAGTTTGTGGGGGAACACGGGTTCGAATCCCGGCTACCCCTTTTATTTATTTTATTTTATTTTTATTATTTTAAGGTTTAATTACTTTATTTATTCTTTATTGATTATTATTTTAATTATGTAATTTATATATTAACCATAAGTAACAAAAATTAAATAACACTAATAAATAAATGCGTAACGAACTTCTACTAAATACTTGATTCTCAAACGGGGAGAGTTTTGGAACCCGTTTTACATAAATGTTACACTTCTCAGGACCAAAGCTGCGCTTTTTCTGAACTATGGGCTAAACTGAAGGGAATGTGTGCAATGCATACTCAGCGATTTCCCTTGGCACTCCAGTCATATCCCAGGTGACCATGCAAACATATCAGAATTGCGAAACAGCAGCTGTTTCAGCCGCGCCTTGATTGCGGGAGTCATGGCGGGCCCCAAGAGTACAGTCTGTTTCGGGTACTTGTTGTTAAGCACCCACTTTTCTGGTTCACCGTTGGATGATGGCTTTGGTTGCTTTATTGGCTGTTCCTTTTCGATAGAAATGATTTCCTTCCTTGCATACATAATGGCCACTCCGGTTTTCGTGGGAAAACCGCAAGCGGCATGGGGGAATGGAGGTAATCATGTTGAAATTGTAACATCCGTCGAAAAACGGGTTTCCAAAACCCGCTTCGTTTATTAATCGAATATCTAGTTAAAAAATTTTCGTTGCATATTTATGGCTCAAATTAATTTTAAATAATACATAATTAATAAACATTTTAGAATTTAAAAACTATAATTAATAAATGATAAAAATAAGTGAATAAAAAATAAAATGAGGCTGCCCGGTTTCGAACCCGGGTCGCCCATAAGTACAAGCACACACACACCGCTCCGCCACATGACTCCTTTGTGTAATTACTGAAACAAATAATACTTAAATTAAAACTCGAAATCAAAATCCGGAAATCAGCGCGCCCAATCCGCAGTCACCGGAAAGACCGACGATTTCGCAAATCACGACCGTTTTCTTTGACTGAAACGCGTGAACTAACTTCGACATCGGTTATAACCGACGTCTAACAGTCAATTACGGTCGTAACCGCCGGAGAAACCTTGACCACGAATCAAGACCAAATTCGGACTCAATACATTCTGTTTCTTCCCTATAAATACCCACCCAAACCTCTGATAACCTTTTCTCTCAAAATCGCACAATCTCTCGAAGCTTTAGCACTCGCCAGAGATATTCTGCATTCGCCGGACTTTCACCGGAAAACCGAGACTTACACCAAATCGGTAAATTTCTCGACTCTTTTGTTTGCAATCCATTATTAGACAAGTATTAACATAAATCGTTCAACCAGAATCCGTCTCAGACAACGTTGCCGGGAATTCCTGCACTCGCCGGAAAGTCACTGGAAATTCCGAAATCTCACTGTCAATCGGTACAATCATCTAAAACCCCTGATATCCCTTGTTTAGTAACTTAATTGCACAACTCGTTGATCAAAACTGTTAATTGATTCACTCAGACGGAAGTCACAAATCAGAGCCGACGACTCTTGCCGGAAATCTGAGAAAAACATCATGTTCGGTACATTTTACTCCGTAACCCTCTTTATCCATTTCATTCCAATCAATTATATGTTCGATGACCGATTTAAACGAGAACAGTCGGGCATCTTTGTTCTGTATCTTTGTAAACGAAGAAGACGAAGTCGAACATATGTATAAGTTTAATTAAAACTGAATATTTAACCGGGTTAGACACACAGTCCACCGCATTTTACTCTGTAACCCTCTTTATCCATTTCATTCCAATCAATTATATGTTCGATGACCGATTTAAACAAGAACAGTCGGGCATCTTTGTTCTGTATCTTTGTAAACGAAGAAGACGAAGTCGAACATGTGTATAAGTTTAATTAAAACTGAATATTTAACCGGGTTAGACACACAGTCCAGCGGTGGACTGTGTGCACAAACAATGCACACGTCCCGGGTTCGAATCGCATACGTTACCGAATTTCAGAATTAAAACCAACATTTTTACAACTGAATCGGATCAGGTCACCGAATGTTAATAAGTATAATTAAATCCATAAGTTAAACAGATATGACATACAGCCCAACTGGTTGGGCTGTGCGTGCTCGAACCGAACGTCTCGAGTTCGACTCCGGGTCACTGAAGTCGGTTCGGCCATTTTAAATCACTTTTGAAATAAATTAAATAAGATAAAAGTTAATCAGTATATATATATAATTAAAACTGAGAATATTTCGGGTTAGACACGTAGCTCAGTTGGTAGAGCTGCGTGCACGCGTACGAGAGGTCCCGAGTTCGAACCTCACTCAGCGCATATAAATAACACAATCCGACCGGTCAACGGTCAACGGTCAACGGTCAGAGTCAAAAAGTCAACATTTTTTTTATTTATTTTTTTAATCAGAAAATTATTTAAAAATACTTAAAAATAATATTTTTAAAGTTAGAAAATGTCCTTAAACTCACAAAAATAAATCTAAAAATCCTATTAAGATTATGAATTAAAAGTATTAATCTCAAATAAAATCCATTTATTTACCGAACCATTTCGTTATTATTTTAGGTTAGTTTTCCTCGTCGATCAAATCCCAAAACTCGTGCGCATCCAACGTCATCAAAGAACGCACCCAATGTGAGTGAATCTCTACCAATTCCCCGTTTTAATCACATTTTGGGGTGTATCATGTGTCGTTTAATTCCTTATTATATTTAAACACTTGTGCATCCATCATATCTGTGATCAAATGTGTATCCAATGTGTATCAATTGTTGTGTGAATTATGTTTAGATTGAAGTTATCATTTTCAGTACATGCATTTCATTAGGCCCATCAGCTCCCCGTGGGATACGGGTTGAGTATCAGGTGCCTCATTCGATCGGCTCCGTTTGATTGAGCCTTGATCTCACATACACAATCATTCATGTCATTCGATCGGCTCCGTTTGATTGAGCCTTGATCTCATAAACATCATCATTCATGTCATTTACTCATCCAATGTGATTCGTGTTTTGTTATATATATGTTTGCTCACATGTGATTATTGCACAAATTTTCAATATTAAATACAACAAGAAATTAATAACAATGTTTTCTCAAGGTTCACTCGTCAACTTTTGTTGACCCAAAATATCCCCCGTTTTACACATGATACAGGTGATCCAGTTGAGGCAAGAAACACATAGGAAGGCTTAGAAGAATAAATCAGTTTAAGCTTTGGATTGTTTTACTTAGTTTCATTTTTCTTGTAATTGTATGGATTTGATTTGAATATTTAAGTTGTAATTTGAATTTAATAAATATGAAACATTTTAGTAAACATCATGAGCTTTGGTGATAACCCAATTATGCCCGACTCTTATTCCGCTGCGGGCCGGGGTGTGACAGAAATCCCGTTGAGCACGTCATGGCGCAAGGTTGCGGGCATGACCATGAAGTTGACCTGGACCGTGCGAGTGTGGTGCCCATCGGAAAGAGTCACCGGGAAAGAAATTTAGCCCAAAGGAAAAACAGCCACGTTGCAGAAACTAGTGAGTGGGAAATCCACCGGTTCCAGGCGTGCTTTGTCCTCTGGGTCTAACTGCCGGAAGCACTGTTCATAGATAATGTCCATAGAGCTCCCAGGGTCTATGAACATGTAGTCGGTGCGGTACTGGCCAAAGATGCCAGTTATCACTACCGGTCGGTCTTCTTGTGGGCCCCTGGGGACTACGGGAAGATGACCTGCTGTTCACGCTAGTGAGGCGTGCAACTCTTCTGGTGGCTGCGCTTGCGCAAAGGTCCACCATGGATTATATTAACAGACTTCATTTTTTTGTTACTCGGACCCTCGCCGCCTCGAGTGATTTGGCGCACCTCCTTGCGCACGTTTTGCAGTAAGTGGGCCCTCGTCGCCTCGATTGTGCTTTTCCCGCGTACTTGATCTGTTTGATCCGCTCTTTCCCAAGCTTCCACCTAGCTTGTCAAGCGTCAACTATCATTCATCATTCGCAAGATGGTTAGATTACTCATCTTCTATTACGACTATCCCATCTTACACATTTTATATCAAAATTACCATTTGATCTTATTATAGATCAGTTTGACTTTTAAAAGTCAATTATATATTAACATATGTAAATGCACAAATAGGTTCAACGAACTTACTTAGGCATTTCATTAAATACCCGGTAGGCGTTATTTCTAGGCTACCATAATAACTAAATTCCCCGCTAAGTTCACACAATCGTTAATATCAATTTAACATAATTTCGATCATTGTATGCTAATCTATTCATCTCATAAAGGACTTGGGATTGTTTCATCATTATAAATCAACCCGTTGCATCATGTATATGGGATTTGCCCAAACATCAAACTTAGCCAAATACTTTAATATTCATAAACACATGATGATTTCAAACATCATTTAACATGAATATATCATCTATTTCATCGTATTGTACAAAAACCCGTTTCATTGCAAGTATGAACATATACTCAAACACATAAATCGTTCAAGTATCTTCCTATTGCTACCATGTATGATGATTCTAAACACAAGTTTAGCATCAATTTCATCATGTTATCAATACCCATTTAACTAGGTGTGGTAAATCATCCAAACACCCAATTCATAGCAATCTATTCAAAATTTTCAATGACGGTTTGTTCCTAAGCAAGTATTCATCCCTTATCTTACTTCAATTACTGAAATTCATACACGGATTGAAATCCATGAAATCTACTTAAATTCATAATGTCACCAAATTAGGATTTTTGACATACCTTACGACCCCCTAGTTCGGGTGATCATTATAATGCGTTCATGCATCTATTCTGGGTTCGATTCGTCCTCCAATTTGATGATTTAATATGAACAAGGGTTTGCTCCTTGTTCTCCCGCCGTAGTTGACACACACACACTTAGTGTGTGTGTTTTGTGTCTTAATCTTTATTAAACCTAGACTTTAGGTTTCTCCCCTTTTTAGTCCCTTAAGTTTAGTTTTGTTTAAGTGAAGCTACTACTACTCATTGTTTTATAATCTATATACTTGTTACTAACTAGGTTAATTTGTTCTTAGTTATTTTGTTTACGGTTTCACTTTTACCACCAGGGGTCTTTTACCCACTTTTAATTATTAACGTGATTTGATTACTAAACCTGTTTTTGAGGTATTACAAGTATAACATGTGATAGTTTATGTCTTTGATATTGGCACATGAATCACCCCAAAAGTGTAAAAATAGTAAAAGGAAGAACTATGTACTCACCTTAGCAAGCAATTGATTACACGAGCTAGTTGTATGAATAAATTGGAAGAATCCCAAAGTGTTATCCTATTATGTGCAAGTGTTATGGTAAGGAACTTAATGTCCAAGTCATGCTAGGGTTTTAGGAAGTTAGAGTTTTGTGAACTAAATTGGGAATTAGGGGTTTAATTGTAACATTTAATTGAATGTTGTATGAAAAATAAATGATCAATAGAAGTTATTAATTATTAATAAAATAATTAGTATGATAAAAAATAAAACAATGATTTATAATACAGACTATGTATAATTGTTTAATTTGGATAAAAGAGAAAACTAAATTACAAGTTAAATAGTTATTTGTTGAGTTTCTAAAACTTAATTTGTCCAAAAATTGGTTTTATGTGTTTTATTGAAAATATTTAGTTTGGTAACTTGAAAATAATTTTAAAAACAAACTGTAATCACATCCATATGCAAATTGATTTCAAAAGAATTGAATTGTATCGAATTTATGAATTAATAATTAAGATTTTGGAATGGATTTACGTAAGTTATTTAATTATTACTGTATTTTGAAAGATAATAGATTTCAACCACATGATTAAATAATTTATTAATAACTTGGCAAAACTTATACATATAAATCATATAAACTTTATGTTTATTTGTTAAAACATTTAAATCAAAACCATTAAACCAATTTACCAAATACTGTCATAAATACTGATTCCCAATTCAATTTTCTTAAACCTTAAGTTCCATAAAAAAATTAATCATACATGATTCATGTTAACTGTATTCAGATTAGGCTTTTGCTAAGCTAGTAGAAACGAACCGAATGTGCATAAGATACTTACTTGTTTAGCTCGGCAAGATGGTTGCTAAGAGTTGACCGGAGTTACGATTCCGACGAGATGGCGGAATTAAGACAGACAGAATTGAAAGAAATATCGAGTTGTGGCGAGCTGGTTTAGGATCTGAGGTTAGTATTTATACTAATTCGAGGTCGGTTATCGAGTAGAAAACGTGAAGGGTTTGTGGGTTGTTTATGGTTTTTGGATTAGCACCAAAACGAACTAACTCCGGGATAAAACTTGGTGGTCAGTTCGGGTAAAGATGGAGATAAAGATTACACAAGAGAGACGGGCGGATTCGGTCGAATTAGGTGTGTTTGGGTCGCCGGAAACACGCCGGAAAAAGTGCCGGTTTGAACGGAGAAGAAGACCTGAAAAGCGGTCTTTTATTTTATTATTTTTAATTTGTTTTAAAAATTTTGCTGACTCCTATAGTCCTATAAGTAGAGGATCTGTACAAAATACTAAAAGTGTAAGAAAGATAAAAAAGATTATGATGGGTGATACATGTTGATTTTTATTTTGGTAGTTTAAAAGTATCATTGTAATTTTACTAATAAATCTAATTAAAGACTGAATATTTGCTAACCGATTTTAGTCAATTACTTTAGGGAATTCGAATTTTAATTATTTTTGAATTTTCGGGTCATAGTCGCCACCCACATATTCTTACGAACAATTATTTATAACATCTTGATAATATTTTCATTCGCGGCTATGAGATTTAGTTTATTTATCTGGGTATTCATTAACATCTTGATCGATGGATAACAACGTTTTTAAAACACCATTTAGAATGATTCTATTGTTATTCCAGATACAGTTCGTATAAAACACATACGAATTTCCAAAAACACCACAACTTCGTAATACAGCCGTGGTGTTTTAACATGTGAATGATTTTTGTTATTTTTGCAGGTATAAACACCATACAAATCCCAAAAGCACTATGAATGAATCATAATACACAATGACTTGAATCATAATACATTTGGAATAACAATAGAATCATTCTAAATGTTAAAACATTATGACTTGAATCATACTTCATTATTTGCAATGCTATAGTGTCTTATTTATGTTCATGGTGTTTTATCGTAAATACAACGCCTTGAATCACAATACAAACAAAACACCATTGTATGAACATAGAAAAAACACCATGAACTAAAACATCCAATCGAAACGTAATTTTTTTCTCCACATAAGTATAAAAATATGGTACTCATATTAAAGTTAAAAAAACACTCGTTATTATGGTTATTTTTAAAAAAAAAAGAGTTACGTATAAAAAGTTATTGACGTTTAAAAAGGGGAGGGGAACTTGCATGTTCATTAATGTTAGTTTCTTAATTTAAAATGTTAAATTTATCTTTATACACTATTTACAAGATTGCCCTCAATATCTCAACTATTATATTAAAAATCTAATTGTTTAGATTCTTTCATACTCTTCTCACAAAATACATTTTTTTTACAATAAACTCACCATATATACATATATATAATATATATATACATAATATATAAATCTCAGCTTTTAAGCTTTAAATAGAATTTATTTTTGGTAAATATTTTCAAGAATATAAATAATTGTATTTTTATATTTATAAAATATAAAGTTTTATAAAATAGTTAGAAATAATTTCATCAAATAAAATATAAAGAAAGTTGATGCAAAAATTACAAATAAAAAGAAAGGCTTGAAATGTTTTACAACTGATCGAAAAATATTGGTTGTTACACAACAAACTATAAATAACTATAAATTAAGCCTTTTTTCCTTCTTTTTTTTAATTTTTATCTGTCGTTACATTAACATGAACATTTTTTCTCCACTTCTAGTTATAAGAGCTAGTGTTCCAAAGCTTAATCTTGATGACACCTTTGAGCAAAAGAATGAAATTGCTAAGGCTGTTGAACAAGAACTTGAAAAGGTAACACAAAATAATTCAGTCAGGAGTAGTTATACGAATATGAAAGATGGAATGATTGTAATTCATTTCTCTTTGCTTTTGCTTGTAGGCAATGTCTGCATACGGTTATGAGATCGTTCAAACTTTGATCGTTGATATAGAACCAGACGAGCGAGTAAAGCGAGCAATGAATGAGATCAATGCAGGTAAAATATAATTTTAATACATAAAACCTCCTAATAAATCTAATTCATTAGAAAAAGATAAAATGCTATTTTCGTCCCTTAGGTTTGGCCAGTTTTGCGACTTTCGTCCAAATGTTTGTTTCTTCGCATCTGAATTCAAAAGATATAAATCTTGTCATTTCAGCTGGTTCGTTAACTCCACTCATTTTTCTCTGTCAAGTCAGATGTATTTTCATCTTTTTACCTGTATTATTTTTGTTTTTTAGTAAGGGTATTTTAAATGCTTGTACATAAAGTGAAAAAAAGACCAAATTGCCCTTTAAGTTACAAAAAAGACAGAAATACCCCTAACTTAACGGAGAAAAATGGATGAACTTAACGACCCGGATGAAAATGGCAAAATTTCAAACCTTTTGGATCCAGATGTAAAAGTACAAATCTTTGGATGAAAGTCGCAAAACTGGCCAAACCTTAGGCACGAAATGACATTTTACTCTTAAGAAAAATGAATTGAAATAATATAATTTTTGGACAAATGATCAACCCAAACCCGTTTGACTCGTTATCCATTTTGCAGCTACAAGGCTGCGGATGGCAACTACTGAGAAAGCCGAGGTGGATAAAATTCTCCAAATCAAGAGAGCCGAGGGCGAGGCTGAGTCAAAGTACCTGTCGGGTTTGGGCGTTGCGCGCAAAGACAAGCCATAGTGGATGGATTAAGAGATAGTGTGTTGGGGTTCGCGGTCAATGTGCCTGGAACCACGGCTAAAGACGTGATGGACATGGTTCTAGTGACTCAGTATTTCGACACCATGAAGGAAATCGGTTTTGCATCCAAGTCATCTGCCGTGTTCATCCCTCATGGACCCGGTGCTGTTCGAGTTGTCGCTACTCAGATTCGTGATGGTCTTCTTCAAGGCAATGCTGCAAGTTGACTATGATTACATATATACAAGATAATGTTCAAGTTTGGCGTGAAATGCAACTGTCAAGAGTAGAAGAAAATTCTAATAAGTTATTTCAAATAATCAAGATTGGGATTGAGTTATTCACACGTTTCTTGCATCATATAAGTGTTCACGGTTTGGTTCTACAGGCTTTGTCGAAATTCTATCCAAATCGTTAACTAGGATTCCAAGAAACTAAAAATCAAACCGGTCAGGTTTCGGCTGGACCAGTCGTTTTTCTGGGTTTGGCGGTTTAAGAATTTGAACCGACTTTTTTGATTTTCTTTTTTCAAGAAAATGTCATTAGTTTGTATTAAATTTTTAAAAATAAGAAAGATGATTTATGATTATAATCTAGATACATAACTACATATTCAAAATTGAAAATAACATATAAAGATAATAACGGAACTCTCAGTTTGGTTTACACGGTCGATTTCAAAATTTAAAGAGAGCTGCGTGAAAACTAGAATATTTCGATCTCAAACTGACCATACTGACCTACTTATATACCATAAAATCAGGTAATCCTATACTTTAAAAACAAATTCGAAAAATCAGTTGCGTATTACACAATGGACGTAACATAAAATACATTGAGTATCAAATTAAAAACACAATGAAAAATAGACTAATAACACAATCGATGACAACAAATAATATACACAATGGACAACAGACTAAAACACAATGGAGATAACGTAAAACACAATAAGTATCTGTCACACCCCGGATTTCCATCCAAACCTCGGTGGGCCCGAGTGAAGAATATCGTAACGTAAGTTGATGTCATCATAGTCAATTAACACAGCACAACGGAAGTCTTGGAGTTTAAATTACTTATTACAAACCAAAATGTTCAAAGTTCAAAAAACGGATTGTAACTAAAAGATCCACAGGCGGATTGTAAAATATAAAAAAGATGAACATCAGACTTTTAGGTAGATCTAAGGATTTGCAAGATCCTCTTATATCAATACCAAGCAGCTTCCAACCTATTTCGTATTGTACATGCAACTTAGTCTTTTGAAAATACGCCAGCTTTCGCTGGTAAATACAATTAACTGACTCATTTTGAAAACATTCAAAAATTGATTTAAGTGCACAGGGCGCATTAAAATCTTTTATAACTTGGGAAAGTTAAGCTTTTAACCTTGTATACAAATTCACATGTTTGTCGATACATATAGGGCCTAGTACAAAGACCGAGACATGATTAACTGACATACCACTTATGAACCCACGAAGGAGTATGCCTACACCTCGTG
This sequence comes from Scalesia atractyloides, assembly GCA_947069175.1. Taxonomy (NCBI): domain Eukaryota; kingdom Viridiplantae; phylum Streptophyta; class Magnoliopsida; order Asterales; family Asteraceae; genus Scalesia; species Scalesia atractyloides. The sequence goes on from CAMTDV010000029.1 coordinate 10,693,360, forward strand.
CCTTGGTTGTGGCCATTAGTAACTAAAATGAGCCGATGATATCCAGGACAGGGTCGTTAACCCCAAATGTTTAAGTTATCAAACAAAACTGATAAAAACAGAATATGCGGATTTTACTAGCCATAATCCGGCATTCAATTGATCCCATTTCCGACCAAGCGGTAATAATTTACCGTAACCTAAGCCCGTATAGGGAAAATAAGTCAAGAGTATTTACCTGAGCTAGCACTTGACTTTAAAGTAAAGTTTATATTAACTCAGCCGTTTAATCAATAGAATAGTGCAGATAGCATTTACTGGAAGGCTTCTAGTCTGGAATGATGGCATAAGCTAACCAATTAGAATGCTAACGGTCCTATTTAAGTCATAGACTTAGACCGACTAGCTTAAAGGATCAAAACGGTACAATACGCTAGATTAAGCGATGACCGGATAGAATGTAGTTTAAACCCAACAAGTACTTAAGACTTGTATGTCATGGGTAAACAATTAACATTCGGGAATTTGAGATTAAAATGATAAGGTTAAACCCGTTTCGGTTAATTTCGTAAGCTAGTTATATATACTCAACCGTATGCATATAAGCGATATCAGGTAACCGGATGAGTCATGAATAAGTTCTATATGTCATTATACTTTCAATAAGTTGTGATATCAGTAGGATATCAACTTATATGCCCGTTGAGGTTTTAAAATGAAACTACGCCTTATAAGACGTTTTGGTTATTTATATAAGGTAAAAAGGAAACTTGCATATACTCTGATGTTATGATCATAAACGTTTTGGAAAAATAATTAATTTGTGATATATGATCAGTAAGATAGCACACATAAGTGTGATTTATGGTTTAGGACCAAATTATGCACCGAAAGGGCATTTTGGTCTTTTAAAAATATAATTTACGATATTATATTAAAAATAGTTTATGATCATAATAATAACATCATAATATGTTAATTATATTAACTTATGAGTAGGTAATTCATTTGCAAGTTTATTATTGATTAAAACCTTGTTTTATTAAAAAATGACATTTTAGTCAAAGATTGGCATTTTAGCGGAACTTGTGCATAAACTCAGATTATGATTATGATCAAGTAATATAACCTCATAGGGTTATGCTACATTGTATTACGATCATAATGCAACTATAAGTCAGTAGCAAACTAATCTAAATCGGGTCAGAAGCAAAAGTCAAAGCAGAAGTCAAACTTCGTGACTTTCGGTTGCGCACCAATCCTAGGACTGAAATTGACGGATCAAACATGTTCCCGGATGTTCTATTAACTATTACCAACTTTTTTAAGTGTCAAAAACATGTTTATAACATATATAAACTTAGATTATAATTTTTATAAAATCAAACCCGTTTAACTTTTTAAAACATAAACTTTGACCCGTCAATTGACATAGTAAACGTGATCCTTAGGAGGTGCCATTTTTAAGGGATTAACACCTACCTAATTACGATCACTTAGCCATGTTCAACTTGAACAATGGCTAGACCATAATGGTCTTAACCGACAGTCAAAGCATATGTCAAAAATGCTTGACTTTTGGCTATTAAAAGCCTATAAAAAGAAAAGAGCAGAGATGGAACACTTAAAAGTGATCCAAGAGAAGTTTAGAACTCAAAGGGATGCTCCTAGATGACTAGGAACTTCCAAGAGTGTAATAAGAGATGAGAAGAGGGAATGAGCAAAGAATGAGTGAGTTTGATGGTCTATTTATAGTGCAAGAGGGTGTGTGTGTGTGGATGAAGCCAGGTGTTAGAGATGTTGTAGGATTATTACAAATGTCTAGAAAGATGTCAAGAGCTGCAAGAGTGTGGCAATTTGCAGGAGAGGTGGCATCTTGACAGAAATTTGGGGTTTTGACACATTTAGCCCTCAAAAATAGTTTTATGGATTGTCATGAATTGTCCCTTGACTTATATTCAATGACATAATGTTACAATTTAGTTCTTTTCGTTCAACACGTGATGTGTTGAAGAAGAGTGTGAATAACCTAACGTTAACGATGTCACACTAGGTGCTTTTGTGACTTATACATAGTTACTAGCTTAGAATACGATAATACGAGTTCTTATGATTATATGGGTTAAATTATTGAATTTTGTAAAGTTAAAAGTTCGGTAATAGTGTGGAACACTCAAGGATGGTAAATCAAGAGATATCGTCTCAACTAAGAGATGTCCGGGTCAAGAAGTGACTTGATTTAGCAAGAAATACGAAAATAACGAAGTCTAGGGGCCTTCGGGTTATTAATTGAAAGTTAAAATAGTGAAAAATAGAGGTTTTCAGACCTCGTCGTAGGCTACGGTCGACAGGCCGTAGCTTACGGTTAATGTTAAATCAGTTCAGCAACTCTAGACCGTAGCCTATGGTTCTAGACCGTAGGTTACGGACAGGTAAAAAAAATTTGTGAACTAGGACACGTTTGAGGAGTTGAGTGGCTAACTTTTGAGGTATTATCTGAGGGCATGTACACGTGTTGGTATCTTACCGGACGTGAGTTTTACGAGGTGTTACATTATCAAACTAAAAACGCAATGGAAAGTAAACTAAAAACACAATTGATGACAACAGATAAAAGACACAATACACAGCAGACTAAAACACAATAGACAACAGACTAAAACCATAATGAATAACAGACTAAAACCACAATGAATAATAAACTAAAACACAATGGACAAAAAAACAAAAACACAATAGAGAACAGATTAAAACACAATAGATATTAGACAAAACACAATGACTATAACCTATAACACCGTATAGAAAATCTACCCTGTTGAAAAATACAATAATTAAAACCAATAATACAATGTTTAGAAAACCCAAATAACACCATCTTCATTGTGTCATACGTTTGTTAAAGGTTTTGATAAAAACGCAATGGATGGAACCCAAATCAGCATTATGTTATAAGTTTTGATAATAACATAATATATTGAAACCCTGGTATAAATGTAATGACCAAAATTCAGTTGAAACACACAATGACCAGATTCTTTAACACAATGCAAAGAAAACCTGCTAAAAATGAATTTTTTTATTTTATTTTTATTTAACAATATCATACTCATATTATGTAACACCCAAAAATATTAAATTTTATAAATAATCAGGGGCGTTTAACCTAGTTAATGAAAACCCCTTTAAGGGGAAATGGACTTGTAACGTCCCTAAAAATATATAAAATATTTAATAATATTTAGTGTAATGGTAAAATATTACACATATGATTATATACTGGATTTAAAACTTAATTAGTTACTTGTTGATAACAAATGAAACATTTGGATAGTGCCCTTGTATAATAAACCAAGCATAGATGTTGAATTGGGCACTTGGTAAACTGGTAGACATAAATAGGAAACTAAAACCCAAAATACACAAAAGTGTGTGTTTGCTTGGTCGACCAGACAAGAACAAAAGGAGGGAAGAACCCTAAGAACCCTAATATCATCAATTCCTCAAAATCAAAGAGAAATTGATGTCTGAAATTCTTGCATTAGCATAAATTAATGATCTCTTAGGCAAATGAATCATAAGGTATGTTTAATTTTGATCCTTGGTGACATTATGAAATTACATGAACATCATAAATTCTATGTTGAGTATAATTCTGAATGTTATGATAGAATTTAAGGTACATATGAGTCTAGGAACAAACCTTTAGTGAAAAATCAGTGATCAAATGCTATAATATGAGTGCTTGGATGATAAAAAATGTTTATGCTAAATGGGTTTTTATGAATATGATGAACACATGAATTGTGATGATAATATTTGTAGTATTTGATGTTAATATGTTAGAATCTAGATGATTAATGCAGATTCTAGAAGTAGAGACTCGAAAGGATGCTAATTCATGGTGGATAGCTAAATCATAGACTTGATAAGAGTAGTGCAAAAAAATCTTGCCCACAAGGTGCTTAATGTAATGCCTAAAAGATCATAAGTTATTGAAAAATGCAAGAATCGTGTAAAAGAGACTTTGACAAGTTACACGTCATATACTGTACTATAAATTCTAAACAATAAAACGGGTTAAACTCTATAGGCAAGTTGGATGAAACATCAAGTGACCAAGCCGGGACGGATACGTGTTTTAAAGGAATGCTCTAAGGTATGTAGCTCATTATTTCGCAAAAATTTTATTATGATGCTCGTAGTGATAAATGCTGAATAATGAAACGAATCTAAACATATTTGATTCATTCATAAGTGATGGATTTCACACGAATGAATCAAATAGGTGATATCGAATTATAAATTTTTTGGGTTATTTGAAAGTGATAATTTTCACACAAATAACCAAACAGACTAGAAAAGAAGAGATAATAAGTTTGGTTGAATAAAAGCGATGGACTTCGCTAAGTCAACAAATGGGTCAAAACGAATGATAAATGAAAGTTTGGTTGAATAAAGCGATGAATTCCGCTAATGTCACACCCTGACCCGCAGCGGAAATGGTAGTCGGGGCATGATTAGGTTTTCATCAAAGCTCATGACATTTACTATAAAGTTTCATATTTATTATTTATTTTTAAAGAAGAAATTTCAATAAACATACAAGCACAACATGTTTAAATACATTTTTCATGACTTATTCATTTTTCTTCTAAGGCAATTTCCTATGTGTTCCTTGCTTCAACCTGTCCACCTGTATCATGTGTAAAAATAGGGTTTTGGGTCAACAAAAGTTGGCGAGTGAATCTTATGAAAACATTTGAACGAATTTGTTATATTGGTTATAAAAAGGTGCATAACCACATATGAGTATACGTATATGTAAATTTAATCACAATACACATAATATCAATTAATGCACACGCACACCAAATGATGAACAATGAGATCAAGGCTCAATCAAACGGAGCCGATCTAATGAGGCACGCGATGCTCAACTCGTCTCCAACGAGGAACTGATGGGCCTAATGAATGATTTGCACGCAACTTGACAAAATGTAAACACACATCATAACAAACAACATTTACATCACACGTTTAGATCATATAATGGTAATAGCACAAGTTTGAATAAACGAAATAAATAAAGCGACACATGATACACCCCAAAACATGAATAAAAAGGAGAATTTGTAAGAATTCACTCACAGTGGGTGCGTTGCCTTGGTTGATGAAGAGTACGCACGAATTTAAGATTTAGCCGACGAAGTGAACTAACCTACATAATAACGTAACAATTCGATAAATAAATAAAAGTTAATATTTTTAATCAATGCTTTTTATTAGATTTTTAGGTTATTTTTGTGGAATTTATACAAATTTTGTAGGCTTTAAAACCTTATTTTTAAGTATGTTTAACTAATTTTTAAAAATAAAAAGGATTTTAATTATAAACAAATTTCCCCTTTTTTCTCAGGGTTGACTGGTCAACGACGGGTCAGACTCGTTTATTATAGGCAGCGTGTGAGGTTCGAACTCATGACCTCCCGTATGCTGCACGCAGCTCTACCAACTGAGCTACGTGTCTAACCCGAAATAATATCAATTTTAATTATATATATATACTAGTTAGGTCAATACGGAATTTATTTATTTTTAAAAAGGTTTATAAATCTCCAAAACCGGTTGAGACTTCATGATTCGAACCCGAGATCTTTAGTTCCCGTGCACATAGCTCAACCAGTTGTGCTGTGTGTCTGACCCGTATGAATCCTTATTTTTATTAACTTTAAACACTTGTTCCAGAGTGATCTGAGTGAGTTAAAAAGTTTGGTTTTATTTACGGAGAATCGGTAACGTATACGAGTCGAACCCAGGACATGTGTTTTGTAATTGCACACAGTCCACCACTGGACTGTGTGTCTAACCCGATTAAAAACCCGTTTTTAAAAGTATTTATACACTCTTAGACTTCGTCTTCTTCATAACAAAACAACCGTTAACTGATAAAATTTAATACAATTAGTTTTGTTTGTTTCTGTTTATACACGATATTATTGACATGAGGGAATTGAAATAAGAATGAGAGTTATACCGGCGTGATGTTTCGGTGAGGCTCCGGTGGTTGTTCCGGCGAGTTCCGATTTTCCGGCGAAGTGGGTTTTGAATACCGAGAGCGTTTAAAGAGATTTTGTGAGATTACTAGAGAGTGTGAGCGAGTTCTATTGAGTTCAAGGGACGCTATTTATAGGGTTACAATACCCTTCCTTCAAAAATTTCGGTTTCACATATTAATGATTTGATTTTCGGTTTCAATCTCAATCAATCATATGTTTTGGGTCAGTTTCGTTTTGAGTTGAATATGGGTGCCGGTTATAACTGACATTGTATCATCAATTATTCACAAAATTCTCGCGATCAAACTAAAATCTGGGATTATTTGAAGTTGTTGGGCGGGTTCAGTTCCGGTTGCAATCAGATAGTATGCAGGTGAGACTTTAAGTTTTATTTGATTAAATTATTTCACAAAATGTGCGTGTAGAGTAGCGGTGTTTTGTGTGTGTTGATTCATTGGGGACCCGGGTTCGAAACCCGGCTACCCCTCTATTATTATTATTATTATTTTTCTTTTAACTTTTTATTTTATTAGAATTTCCTTTATTCCTTTATTTATTTAATATATTTATATTTTATTTATTAACCAAAAAAAATTAACTAACCAAGTTTACAAAATAAGTAAATACATAACGTAACATTTAATAAACGGAGCGGGTTTTGGAACCCGTTTTACGACGAATGTTACAGTATCCCCTACTTTTAGAAATTTCGTCCTGAAATTTAAGTAGTAGTGGTATATTTGACTCGAAGGGAGGGTGTTTTAATTTGACAATTACATAATCAGAAGAGGGTGAAAGTTTAAATTTTATTTGAGGCGGTAATGTTCCTAGTAAGGGTTGAATACCCTGCTACAGGAATCGCTTTTTGATGCCTAAAGTATAAAAATGCGGAACATGGATAAACAGAGTTGATTGACTAGGTATGATCTCATGCATAAGAGTTTTTGAGAGAACTGATACGTTTGAAAAGATAAGGTTATATCATAAAACAAAAACTTCAACCATGACGATATTAAAACCTACACGGAACCTTCATAACCGCCTGACAATGCCTCTGATCTTTTGACAAGAATACTTATATATAGGAAGTACCAGCGACGTATCCACCATATTCTTGTCAAATTTTCATTGGCTTTGTCAGTAAGTTATGATTAGTTCTATGTGATTCTAAAATCTACAAACCATAAACAAATACAACAGCCAAAGCTTGAGTCTCAAATCTGAAAGAATACATGACTGAATGACGACAGTACCTCTCTCGTTTGTTATGATAAAGGGGCCAGTCTATGTAAAAGTGAGACACAACCCAACTTCTTTAAATGATGAGATCGAGATACGTCGTGATGTATGATGATATGAAAGTTAAATGAGTAAAGACATAAAACAAAACTGTAATATCAAGTTGCATTAAAATTCTTGGATACATAAATTCCCAATTTATAACAGGGATACGTAAAGATTGAGAAAACATTAAGAACTAGACGGTTGGAGTTGAGTCTTGACTCTTGGTGAGGGAAGGCTAGTTGGGTTGTTCGTTTGGGCTGTTACTATCTTCAACAGGATTGGCGTTGATGTTGTAAGCTCTTCCTCTTGCTGGTGGTAGTGCTGGGTTTTCTTGATTTGCTTGGTTAACTGGGTTTGCTTGAGCTTGGGCATTTATGATGTTAACCAATCGAGGGCACGTGTTTCTAAAATGGGTAGGGTCCCCACAATTAAAGCAAGCTCGAACATGTGGAAACATGGGGTATTGGGGTTGTTGATATGATTGGATCATGTTTTGGGTAGGGGGTGAAGCTTGGTTTTGAGGGGTGCGACAAGTTTTGCTCAAATGACCATAACGCCCACAATTTGCACACAGTCGACAAGGTACGGTAGATGGATGGTGATAAAAACAGGTGTTGCATTGAGGGTGAGGTCCAATGTAAGGTTTCTTATTTGGGTAAGTAGTGTTGGGTGCTACTTGAGTGATTGGGATAGCTTGGAGGGGTACGGCTTGTGGATCTGGTTGATTGCCTTGGGTGACAGCGAAATTTTGCCCATCTCGTTTTCTCTTAGAAGTGGGTTGAGAAGAGGATTCGGTCTGGGTTAGTTTGAGGTTTCGGTTGATGCTTTATCCTTCTTCTTCTCCTCCTGGAAGTCTTTATTCCGTATGTGGTTTTCGGTGAGCTCTGTAGCTAACTCCAATGCTGCTTCCAAAGTTGCAGGTGTGGTAATTATTACAAGGTCTTGAATTTTTGAAGGAAGACCTCGAATGTAGTGCTCGATCAAACGGTAGAGGGGAGTGAACAAGTTGGGGACCATCTGATTCAACTCAAGGAATCTCTTATTGTATGTGGTGTGGTCGCCCTCTTTTTGTTTCAAAGAGTAGAACTCATCTTCTAATTTCTTGACTTCGCTTCTTGGACAGAAACGTCTTGTCATGATCTCCCTTATCTTTTCCCAAGTCAAGGTCATAGCATCCTCAGCACCTCGCTTGCCCTTCTCTGTATTCCACCATGTAAGTGCTACTCCGAACAAACGACCGGTAGCATATCGCACCTTGCGATCATCGGGGCAGTCGCAACTAAGAAAAGTGTTTTCCATCTCCTCAAACCAATGGAGGAGAGCGGTGACACCTTCAGTCCCTTCGTATTTTGGAGGATCGCAGGTTTTGAAATGCTTGAAGGTGCATTTAGTGGTATTTGGGGGAGGGTTGACAACGTTTTGATCTTCTTGGTTGATTGGGTTGACGGATTAGCGGTAAGGGCTTGTTGAACTTGAACTACGATGTTGAGGATTACGGCGGCCATTTGTTGAGCGATTTGGGCGGCCATGCGCTCGCGGAATTTTCCTGATCTCCTACCTCTACGAGGGAGACTAGAAGACATCTACAAGGAATACGTATTGAGAGTATGAGTTTGACGTTTTAGATGTCATGTGTCGTATTTAGAAATGAACATTCACAAAACAAATGAAGAAAATAAATTTGCTACATCCATAGGATGTCTTGGGCTTTGCTCATGTTTGGGCTCCCATATGTCCCCTTACTTGGCCTTGGTAGTCATGTGGGCCCCCATGACTACTGGGCTCGGGTAGGGTTCATATTGGTGTTGGCCTGTTAACACTTGCGCCACCCGAATGAAAATCGTAAAACATGACAGCAAAGTATAAGGTCGGAGGGTGTCCTGGTATGGACACAATGACAACTCAAAGTAGGGTTAGTTCGAACGACGTTTGGTGTGGCATGCTTTGGCCTAATAGGTCCTTCGTACTCTCATCGTTAGTCCCCAGGTAGGCAAACTAGTCTGTTATATTGGATTTATACGAATGCCAACCTAGACAGGACGTTTCGACTACCGGTATTTGTACCCTTCCAGTTACTACATGTCCGTCGTAGAACTCACTTTGATGAGATTGAAAAACAAAAAATGCCACAAAATCTTGAATAAAGGAAATATGAGAATGATTTGAATATGTGAACATTTGAAATATGCGTGATGAATGTATATGTAAGCATGTTATGTTTGACAACAAGTATAACTCATTAAGTATCACACAAAATGATAGTGGAAGTGTTTGCATGCATTTGTGTGTGTAATAAATACAAAACAAATAAACATCATGAGTTTGCATGTAACCACATAAACAATTAAAATCTAATCAACTATAGTATAGTCTCTAAGGGTCTAATAACATATCCTATATCCCTATAGTCAAAAGCTCTGATACCAATCTGTCACACCCTGACCCGCAGCGGAAATGGTAGTCGGGCATGATTGGGTTTTCATCAAAGCTCATGACATTTACTATAAAGTTTCATATTTATTATTTCTTTTTAAAGAAGAAATTTCAATAAACATACAAGCACAACATGTTTAAATACATTTTTCATGACTTCTTTATTTTTCTTCTAAGGCAATTTCCTATGTGTTCCTTGCTTCAACCTGTCCACCTGTATATGTGTAAAAATAGGGTTTTGGGTCAACAAAAGTTGGCGAGTGAATCTTATGAACATTTGAACGAATTTGTTATATTGGTTATAAAAAGGTGCATAACCACATATGAGTATACGTATATGTAAATTTAATCACAATACACATAATATCAATTAATGCACACGCACACACCAAATGATGAACAATGAGATCAAGGCTCAATTAAACGGAGCCGATCTAATGAGGCACGCGATGCTCAACTCGTCTCCAACGAGGAACTGATGGGCCTAATGAATGATTTGCACGCAACTTGACAAAATGTAAACACACATCACAACAAAGAAAATTTACATCACACGTTTATATCATATAATGGTAATAGCACAAGTTTGAATAAACAAATAAATAAAGCGACACATGATACACCCCAAAACATGAATAAAAAAGGGAATTTGTAAGAATTCACTCACAGTGGGTGCGTTGCCTGGTTGATGAAGAGTACACACGAATTTAAGATTTAGCCGACGAAGTAAACTAACCTAAATAATAACGAACAATTCGATAAATAAATAAAAGTTAATATTTTTAATCAATGCTTTTTATTAGATTTTTAGGTTATTTTTGTGGAATTTATACAAATTTTGTAGGCTTTAAAACCTTATTTTTAAGTATGTTTAACTAATTTTTAAAAATAAAAAGGATTTTAATTATAAAAAATTTCCACTTTTTTCTAAGGGTTGACTGGTCAACGACCGGTCAGACTCGTTTATTATAGGCAGCGTGTGAGGTTCGAACTCATGACCTCCCGTATGCGTGCACGCAGCTCTACCAACTGAGCTACGTGTCTAACCCGAAATAATATCAATGTTAATTATATATATATACTAGTTAGGTCAATACGGAATTTATTTATTTTTAAAAAGGTTTATAAATCTCCAAAACCGGTTGAGACTTCATGATTCGAACCCGAGATCTTTAGTTCCCGTGCACATAGCCCAACCAGTTGGGCTGTGTGTCTGACCCGTATGAATCCTTATTTTTATTAACTTTAAACACTTGTTCTAGAGTGATCTGAGTGAGTTAAAAAGTTTGGTTTTATTTACGGAGAATCGGTAACGTATAGAGTCGAACCCAGGACATGTGTTTTTAATTGCACACAGTCCACCACTGGACTGTGTGTCTAACCCGATTAAAACCCGTTTTTAAAAGTATTTATACACTCTTAGACTTCGTCTTCTTCATAACAAAACAACCGTTAACTGATAAAATTTAATACAATTAGTTTTGTTTGTTTCTGTTTATACACGATATTATTGACATGAGGGAATTGAAATAAGAGTGAGAGTTTATACCGGCTTGATGTTTCGGTGAGGCTCCGGTGATTGTTCCGGCGAGTTCCGATTTTCCGGCGAAGTGGGTTTTGAATACCGAGAGCGTTCAAAGAGATTTTGTGAGATTACTAGAGAGTGTGAGCGAGTTCTATTGAGTTCAAGGGACGCTATTTATAGGGTTACAATACCCTTCCTTCAGAAATTTCGGTTTCACATATTAATGATTTGATTTTCGGTTTCAATCTCAATCAATCATATGTTTTGGATCAGTTTGGTGCCGGTTATAACTGACATTATATCATCAATTATTCACAAAATTCTCGCGATCAAACTAAAATCTGGGATTATTTGAAGTTGTTGGGCGGGTTCAGTTCCGGTTGCAATCAGATAGTACGCAGGTGAGACTTTAAGTTTTATTTGATTAAATTATTTCACAACATGTGCGTGTAGAGTAGCGGTGTTTTGTGTGTGTTGATTCATTGGGGACCCGGGTTCGAAACCCGGCTACCCCTCTATTATTATTATTTTTCTTTTAACTTTTTATTTTATTAGAATTTCCTTTATTCCTTTATTTATTTAATATATTTATATTTTATTTATTAACCAAAAAAATTAACTAACCAAGTTTACAAAATAAGTAAATACATAACATAACATTTAATAGACGGAGTGGGTTTTGGAACCCGTTTTACGACGAATGTTACAGCTAAAGCAACCAAACGGGTCAAAATGACAAGATAAACGAAGGTTTGGTTGAATAAAAGCGATGGACTTCGCTCAGTCAACCAAATGGGTCAAAACAAATGATACACGAAAGTTTGGTTAAATAAAGCGATGAATTCCGCTAAAGCAACCAAACGGGTCAAAATGACAAGATAAACAAAGGTTTGGTTGAATAAAAGCGATGGATTTCACTAAGTTAACCAAACGGGTCAAAACGAATGATAAACGAAGGTTTGGTTGAATAAAGCGATGAATTTCGCTAAAGCAAACAAACGGGTCAAAATGACAAGATAAACAAAGGTTCGGTTGAATAAGGCGATGGACTTCGCTAAGGCAACCTAACAGGTCAAATAGAGTTTAATGCATATTGGAATGAATGCGTAAATGCTTGAGTTATTTACTATGCGGATAAAGGGTAAAATCGGAAAAGTATGCGTAAAACCAAGTAACAGGTGCGCATATCATAAGTAGTACCCTGAGAATGGGATATATTTATATAATTAATAATTTCCTAAGGATTTATAAAGTATATTAAGTTCGTTGGTTCAGAATGAGCAAACGGGTCAAAACTAGAAAAATTACGAAAATATAAGCATGTGGCATAAATTTTCTTAATAAAGCCACTATAATAATGAAAACAAGAAATAATATTTTTCAGATGGATTTCTTCAAATTTCGAGTCATATATTGATGTACGAAACTTGAAATAGGTAAATCGAACAAATAATCAACACAGCAACAAAAGTGCTGCAGCAGATGGCGTCGCCGACACCACTTCTGGCCGTCGCCAACGCTGAAAAGTTGTCCGACGTTCTAAGTACTGTCTACGGTAGTTAAGCTCCGACGCGTGAATAGAAGAAGCGTCGCCGACGCCACTTCGGGCCGCCGCCGACGCGGCTTCAGAACTTCAGAGTTTAAATTTTAAATTTTGTTTAATTGGTTAAGATATGCTTTCTTTTATTCAGTTATGCACTAATTAAATGTAAATTTAGATGACTATGAAAGACATAAGCTTTTCTGGACGAAGATCAAGTTATGAAGAAGAACCGAACACTTCCGTTATTCAAGCTTCTGTTTGTTTGATTTACTTTATGTAATAACTTTTGTTTTAAAATGTAAAGTTCTTTTTAAATACTCATAAAGTTTAAACAACTTGGTATTGAAGTGTAAGGCTAAATTTTGATATTTCTTTAAATGAATGTAGCATTTTATAAGAAATGCTTATTTTATAAATATGGGTCTTACATATTAAAGATAAAAAAACCTTGTTATTATGGTGAAATTTAAAAAAAAATATCGTATGAAAAAGTTATGAAGATTTTTAGCTGACGAGTGGAATTAACATGTGCCTTGCATGTGGAAAGAGAAAGTCAATGTAAGATTCCCATTATACTCTTCTACTATTTAATATTACCTAAAACTAATCTCAACCCTCTAAAATCTAAGATCAATGGACTAAAATCTTTCTTAACCTTCTTATTTATTTTGCACCCCGTGTGTTACACGGATTGAATAAAGAAAATATCTCACGTAAGTAAAGATGATAAATATCATAAAAATTGCTTAAGACCATCCATAATCAGAAAAAATGTCAATCTCTTTTGAATTTGAAGAAAATTGAAATAAACTAACACAATTTAAGATGCTAATATATTATATATATAATTATTTCTATTTCTCAATATATACATAAGTTAAAACTTACAATTTAGACAACTTAAATTATAAATAATTTGAAATGGAAAGCTACACATGCTAAATCTACTAGTACGCCCTAATACTAGCTAGAACATATATTTCATTAATAAGTTTCACTTTAATATCATGTTTTGCTTTTGTGCAAAGAATAGTATAATTTATTTTTTTAAGTTACCACAAGATTTTTATACTAATTTTAAGGATTTTATTCCATTTGTATTTTTCTTTAGGTGCTATACCGAATGACAGTATCCTAACGAATCAAATTGATACCGATCGAAGCTAAATTCTTGCCGCATTGTGCTACGGATTCCACTCTTTATAACTTTAAGTTATATATTTGTTGTTGTTAATTACTAAAAAAACCAAACTCATCCCATGACTTATTCCACCGATCAAATGTAAACTCAAGACGCTATGTAAATATTATTTATAATAATGAAAAATAGCTTATGTATGATTGATTGTAAATAGATTGCAACCATAAGTTAAATAGAATTTAATAATTATATAAAATTAATGTAAATTCAAAAGTGTATATTCGTTAATTCTCCAACCTTATATAGCTATATTCAACAATATTTTATATTTTTATTATATATATATATATATATTAATAAAATAATGTTAGAATTAGATTAAACCCGTGCAAATTAAATCAATATCCTTATGTTATATATTAATTAATATTTATAGCTATATTCAACAATACTTTATATTTATATATTATATTGTATTATATATATATATATATATATATTAGAATTAGATTAGACCTTTACGATTAGATCCATATCCTTATGTTATATATAACTAATAATAATATTAGAATTATTAGAAAATATCCTTTATGATATTATAGTATATTAATAACAAAAGACCTATATTAAAGAAGAAAATGTCATATGGTATAAGCTCGTATATTACACGGGTTAAATATAAAAAAAATCTTGATTGAATATATATTTTATTTATTTTATAGGTGTTATAAACCGCGTATTACATGGGTTAACTATGAAAAAATATAAATCGTCAACTTTTATATAATCATTATCACATGGCTAAAGAATATAATACTATTATAATTTTATACATTTATAATTCACTATTTTTATCACACATGTTGAGAAAATAAAAACTATATTATTATAAAAAATATGTAATACCGTTAATGAACGTAAACTCTAATTGTAATAATATTATAAAGTTAAAATTAATTTATAATTTTAGTTTAAAAACATCTTATCTATTAATCTCTGTATATTATGTATATTTCACGTAACATATTTATAAAGACTTATGTTTCTTAATCTTTATATATTATTGATTAGTTATAACTGTTCACATAACAATACTTGATTAGTAATAGTCTCAATTAATTAGACACAATTGAATTCATCAAACATAACCATACTTGACCATGAATAAGCATACATAATCAAAATTCACCATTTATCAAAAGGACTTTCAATGAATTAGTGAAAAACTTTATTAGTTTTATTATAAGAGGTTAAACAAAACATAATTTCCAAATATCATTTTAAATATTAGGAAGATGTTTTAATATAAAATATTAATTAAAGTTAGACGGAAAGATCCTAAAAATTAAAATTGAGATAACTTATAGTAAATATTAATAATAATAATATTGAGGATAATGATAACAAAATTATTTTAAATAAACTAAAAGTCAAATTATGATGTTGAAGCAGAGATTATCACATAACATTAATTGAAATCTTTTATTAATATTTAGATTAGATTAATATATTTTGTTACAGTAATGGTTTAGTATATATCTAAAACTTCTTGACCCTTAATTGTTTATTTTCATATATATTATTTTTATTTTATTTTGCCATTTTTACTATTTTATTAGATGTTGTACGATTTATAAAAAATCAAAATAAAAAATTAATCCCGTAGTAAAACGAACCAAAAATAATATTTTTGTAATTTATATGTTCATGAAAGTATCTAAGAATAATTTCAAAATTACACTTAAATTTACAAAAAATCGTCCTTAATTTATCTAAGAATAATATTTTTGTAATTTATATGCTCATTCTTATTCGGTTGATTAAGTACATAACTTGTCTTCAACCATTTATATTTAGTGCATTTCCAGTTTGATGTATTAATGTACTCCTCCCATGATTTCAATCATCTTCCTTTCTATTATTTTCTATTGAAAATTCATTTCATAGCCACTTTTTACCGGATGTCTTGATCAAGCCTTGAACCGAACACATTTCATCTTTAACATGGCTCTGATTACCAACTTATAAAGCCCTAACTCGCCTATTTGGATATTTAGTAAAAGTTTTGTCATTTCATTAAGATAATGCGATTAAAACTATATATAAAAGTACGGGTTTACTTCAGAAGTTTAAGTATACAAAATATTGATAAACACATCAACACTATTATGTTTCTTGGACGAGGAAAACTAAAGCGGAAGCTAGTAATTCGGAAGTGTTCGGTTCTTCGACATTCTTGATCAATCATTCGCGACGTCATATAGATCACATACATTACAAATTTATCTAGAACTTTAGTTATGTAATACATATAACATAAACGAACATATCCAACATGAAAACATGACCCAACAAAATAAAAAAAAAAATTTGTTTCAGACCCTGCAGTAAGCTACGGCTAGGCACCGTAGCTTACGGTCTGGGCTTCCTGTTTCCAACAGAAGCAGCCTACCGTAAGCTACGGTAGGCAACCGTAGCTTCCGGTGGCTACTGCAGGTTTTCTCTTATTTGCCGTTTTTTACGCAAAAATCTTCGTATCTTTTAAATCGCTTATCCGTTTAACCATCCATTTCTTCCTACCTGATTGTGATTTGATCCTCCACCTTAATAACTCGAAATCCAACATTCGAATTAATCATATTTTAACTTTAAGCCTTCGGCTTATTTTTATTTGCAAAATCTATTGACCCGTTTATATATTTTTATTAAACAACTCATTTGATCACATCTATTTCTTGCAAACATATATCTACAAATGTTTCTTAATACTCGGGATCCTATAAGCGTGATTTAATCATTCATTCCCCGGTTTACGCATATATTTGAATTCCTACCCATTATCTGGGTATTATCTCAATATCATTACTCATGCATCCCTTCCGGTATGCATTAAGACTTCATTTAACCCGTTGATTGACATAGAGAAATCCATCGCTTTTATTCAACCAAACCTTTAATCATTATGTCGTTTTGACCCGTTTGGTGGACGTAGCGAAATCCATCGCTTTTATTCAACCAAACCTTTAATCCATTATGTCGTTTTGACCTGTTTGGTTGACGTAGCGAAATCCATCGCTTTTATTCAACCAAATCTTTAATCATTATGTAGTTTTGACCCGTTTGGTTGACGTAGCAAAATCCATCCTTTTATACAACCAAACCTTTATTCATCATGTTGTTTTGACCCGTTTGGTGGATGTAGCGAAATCCATCGCTTTTATTCAACTAAACCTTTATTCATTATGTCGTTTTGACCCGTTTGGTTGACGTAGCGAAATCCATCGCTTTTATTCAACCAAACCTTTAATCATTATGTCGTTTTGACCCGTTTGGTTGACGTAGCGAAATCCATGCTTTTATTCAACCAAACCTTTATTCATCATGTTATTTGACCCAATAAAAACAATTATCCATAACATATATTACTACAAGCGCAATGTCACGTACCTTAAAGCTTTCCCTTCAAACGCGTGTCCGCACTCGCGTTGCCTAAAGTATACAAGTCGATGTTATTAGAACCACTCGGCTCATGACTAGGGCATGTAAATTTGCCAAACACATTCTCTCACGTTTCCATTAACATTTTTCGTTTATAAATTTAAGGTTGCAATTTGTGTAGGCGTTTCGTCAAGCACTTTGCGTGCATAATCTTTAAACTACTTTCACCAAGTCTACGATTGAGCTAATAGCCAAGTAATTGCATTTATTCAAGTTTCAATGTCTAGTATGTTCAATTAACATCCAGAATTTAGCATAACAACATTAATTAATACAAGTTTCATTATCAAACTTATGTTTTCTTTAATATTTATAAAAACCCATCCAACACAAACATTGTTACTTACTCAAACACTTAATTAATGGCATTTGATCACTAGTTTCATCAAGGGTTTGTCCTAATCATGTAAGCTCTACAATTTCTATCACTACTCTAAAATCCCACCATCAATTTCACATCATAAGGTTCAATTGTGAATTCTCTACTTCAATTTTCACTTAATTTTTGACATACCTTATGATGAGATGATGTTGTAGACTCTAATTTCTCAAACATGCACCAATATCACTTTGATTCTTAGTCGAATTGGATGGAAATTGTGATGATATTCAAGACTAGGGTTTGGCTCCCTTTTCTTCTTCTGGACGCACACACACAAAACCATTGTGTTATGTTTTTCTAATTTCCTTGTTTCTATTAAATTAGTTTTTTCTTTTTGACACTTTCAGTCCCTCATGTTTGTTAAATCCATTTTTTCTTTTACCTAATAACATATAATTAACTAGGTAAGTTGTTCCTAGCTATTTTGTTTTTTTAAGTCTCTATTTATATATAATTTCCTGTTTTTTGGGTGTTACAAATCCACTCTTCTTAAAAAGGGTTTTGTCCCCGAAACACCCACACGTAACGAAAAGTGAAGGGTAGAGTCGACTCATTTCTTCTTCTGACTCCCAGGTGTTGTACGACCCCTTTCGATGCTCCCACTTGACCTTTACTTGATCAATTTTTTTGTTCCTTAACCCTTTGACCTTTCTATCAAGGACCGCGATAGGCTTCGCCAAGCAGTTGAGTTTATTGTCTACCTCTATATCTTCATATCGAATGTAGGTTGTTTCATCTGCTAAACATTTTCGGAGATGTGAAACGTGGAATGTATTGTGTATTCCACTCAACTCTTCTGGTAGTTCTAACAGGTATGCCATTTTGCCCACTCGACCAATAATTTTGAAAGGTTTAATAAATTGCGGGCTCAATTTCCCTCTCTTTCCAAATCTTATTATCCCCTTCCAAGGAGACATCTTGAGCATTACTATATCGCCTATTTGAAATTCAATGGTTCTTCGTCTTTTATCTGCATATGACTTTTGCCGATCTTGGGCCGCTTTTAAATGGGTTCGTACAATGTCAATCTTTTCATTTGTGGCTTTAATCATATCCTTATGGGCGAGTTCTCTTAGACTCACTTCGCCCCAACACTGGGGTTCTGCACTTTCTCCATAAAGCATCTCATATGGCGCCATACCAATGCGCGAATAGTAGCTGTTGCTGTATGAAAATTCAGCCAATGGTAGGTAAGCATCCAAACTGCCGCCAAAGTCAATAATACATGCTCGAAGCTATCTTCTAATGTTTGAATTGTTCGCTCGCTTTGCCCGTCTGTTTGAGGGTGGTATGCCGTACTTATTAACAGTTTAGTACCCATTTGTTCTTGAAAATCACGCCAGAAGTTTGATGTGAACCTGGTATCTCTATCAGACACAATGGACCGGTACTCCATGGCACGCTACAATCTCATTCATGTACACCTCCGACATCTTTTTAGAAGTATAAGTTTCACGAATAGGAATAAAATGAGCGCTTTTTGTCAATATATCCACAACCACCCAAATGGCATCGAATCCCCAGACCATTCTCGGTAGTTTGGTTAATAGATCTATGGTAACATGTTCCCATTCCCAAACTGGTATGTGTAATGGTTGGAGTTTGCCATAAGGCTTTTCGTGTTCTGCTTTTACTTATAAACAAGTTAAGCATTTTTCAACATGCTTAGCTACATCTCTTTTCATTCCGGGCCACCAGTAATTTTGTTTCAGATCTCGATACATCTTGGTTGCTCCCGGGTGAATCGAATAACAAGACTTATGAGCCTCGTTGCGTAAGAGATCCTTTACACCACAAGTGTTTGGAACCCAAATTCTACCGAACCGATATTTTAACCCGTTTTCTTTTTCTTCAATGTCTTTTACAACACCCTTTATACGTTCCATTTTCCAGTTCTCTTTCTTCACTGCTTCTTCTAGTGCTACTCAGATTTGCTCAAGTAATCCCGAAGTAACCACTAGCTGCATAGATTGCACCCGAATGGGTACAAAATTTTCCTTTCTGCTAAGGGCATCCGCCACCACATTGGCTTTGCCAGGATGATAATGAATCTCCCAGTCATAGTCCTTCACCGTCCCTAAGCAACGCCTTTGTCTCATATTCAATTCTTTTTTATCAAAGAAATACTTTAGGCTTTTATGATAAGTGTAAATGACGCATTTCACCCCATACAAATAGTGTCTCCAAAATTTTAAAGCAAACACTACCGCTGCTAATTCAAGATCATGTGTAGGATATTTCTTTTTGTAACATTTGTATAAATCGGGTCTCCAAAACCCGCTCCGTTTTGTAATCAAATACCAGGTTAAGAAAATACAGTAATTATTTATGGTTATTTTGAGTTTAAACATTACATAATTAATAAATAAACTAAACCATAAAAATTATATTTGATAAAAAGTTAAAACAAAATAAAAAAAAAATATTGTAGCTGACCGGACTCGAACCCGGGTCAGCTGAAACAATTCAACAACTTAACATCCACTTCCCAAACCACTCCGCCATCTAGTGTTTTCTGATAACTTTAGGAAGACAATTGAATCTTATACGCGAACTCAATCAACCGTTAATGCCATCTGCATAACGGAAATCGGTAAACCGAATCGCCAAATCGGTTCAAACTCGTTTAGCAAGCTTATAACCGATGAATATCGGTTTCTAATTAAGTTCAAATTGAATGAACTTAAAGTTCCGGTTTTTGAAACCGAAAAGTATTCAAACCCCAAATAATTCAGGTTCCAATCATTTATGCGATTCAGAACCGTCTCAAATACACTCCATTTCCTTTTCGTCGCGTTTTCAAGTCTTTTGAGCACCAAAAACTGTTCGCCGGAATCCTCTGCAAAACTCGCCGGAAAACCGTGTTCAACACAAACCGGTAATATTTTCCTCCTTTGCGGTTTCAATCTATTGTTAGGACTCCACTAACATTAATCCATTACTCTAAATCAGTCACAGAAGACTTTGCTGGATTTCTGGGTTCGCCGGAGAAATTCGGGAATTTGCCGGAAACTCGCTAGCTAACGGGAAACACATTAAATCGTGCTAATAATCCATGTACTCTGGTTTAATTTCAAAACTAATTCCTTAATTCTGTTGATAGACTCTCTCAACCGGAGGTCCAAAAACAGAGCTACCTGATTTCGCCGGACTCCTTAAGGAAGGCGACCTGTCCGGTATTTCCTCCCCCCAAACTGTTCGGTTTTGTTCATTCAAGCTAGTAGTCATGTTATTTAAATAGTTAAATCAAGAACCAGTCGTTTGAGTGAAGTCGGTAATTGTAGTGAAGAAGATGAACTGAAAACCGGGATAAGACTAAATAAAATTCGGATAATAAACGGGTTAGACACACAGTCCAGCGGTGGACTGTGTGCAAAGTTAACATACACGTCTCGAGTTCGATCCTTACTGCACACACGCTTCACGTAATAACACTCTTTTTATTCATGAACTAACCGGATTAGAACGGGTAGTTGTTAAGTATAATATAAATCAATAATATAACCGGGTTAGACACACAGTCCAGCGGTGGACTGTGTGCAAAACAAACTTCACGTCGCGCGATCGAGTCCCGTCACAAGCACCGGTCCGTGAGATTAAAACGTTTTGCAAAATAAAGGAATTTTCGGTAAGTTCGAATAAGTATATAAATATAATTAAAACTGGGTTTCTAACAGGTTAGTCACGTAGCTCAGCTGGTAGAGCTACGTGCGCGTGAACGGAAGGTCACCGGTTCGAATCCCGCTTGGCGCAAATAATTACCGCTGACCGAACCGGTCAACGGTCAACGGTCAAACAGTAAAAAATAATATTTTTTTTTTAAATATTTATTTGTTTATTTTAATTTAAAAATCAATTTAAAATACTTAAAAATAACATTTTTAAAGATAGAAAATAGCCATAAACTCACAAAAATATATCTAAAAAATCCCATTAGAATCCTTAATAAAATCCATCCATTTTAATATATTTTCCATTGTTATTTAGGTTAGTATTCCTCGTCGACTCGCTCGTCTAAATCGTGCGCATCTCGCTATATCTAATCCAACGCACCCAATGTGAGTGAACCCTTCAAATTCCCCGTTTTAATCACGTTTTTGGGGTGTATCATGTGTCTTGTTCATTTACATATTATAACCAAGTTATTGTGCATATATCATATCATGACATGTGTATTAGTTTGTTGCTGTTAAGTAGTTATTATTGTTTGCAAATTATTATTTCAGTACATGCAATTGCCGAGGCCGTAGCTCCCCATCCATCGAGGTTGAGTTTGATCCCCATTTTATTATGCGGTTGATCAGGGCGTGCCCGCACGATCGGCTCCGTTTGATTGAGCCTTGATCGGTCATTTCATTTTACATTTCAATACATGCAATACGCTCGGCTCCGTTTGATTGAGCCTCGAGTGCACAGTTCAATTTACATTTCCAGTTCATGGAATACGTTCGGCTCCGTTTGATTGAGCCTTGAGCGCACAGTCCAATTTACATTTCCAGTTCATGCAATACGATCGGCTCCGTTTGATTGAGCCTTGATCGCACAGTTTCAATTATGTTAATTGTTATATGCCGTTGGTATGTTCATGTATGCTATCGATTGTTAATTGATGCTTGCCAATGTTTGATTCCATACATGTGCTCTTTTATGATTAAGCACAATATTTTATTGATAAACTAACCAGACAATTATTATCAAATGTTTATCTATAAGGTTCACTCGCCAACTTATGTTGACCCAAAAACCTCCTATTTTACACATGATACAGGTGAACCAGCAGCAGCTAGGAACACGTAGGACCTGGATTAGAAGGAATATAACGATTTAGTATTTGGATTATTTTCTGGCTATTTTCCCTTGTAATGAATGGACATGTTTGGATGTTTGAGAAATGTAACTTTGACTTCATTTAATTATGAAACATAATAGTAAATGTCATGTGTTTTGGTGATAACCCAATTATGCCCCGACTCTTATTTCCGCTGCGGGTCGGGGTGTTACACTTTTCGTGAACTTTTAATTGTCTCGAGGCATAGGCAATCACTTTGCCTTGTTGCATAAGTACGCACCAAAGGCTAGGTTTGATGCATCCGAATACACAACTAAGTCTCCGGCAAAAGTCAATACCGGAGCACTGGTCAATTTTTATTTAAGTGTTTGAAACGCCCTTTATTGTCCATCTTTCCAGACAAACCTTTCATCCTTGCGAGTTAATTTAGTTAATGGAGAAGCAATCTTGGAGAAATCCTGTATAAATCTTCGATAATAGTCTGCCGGTCCTAAAAAGCTTCTAACTTCAGAAGGATTTTTAGGGGGGTGTTCCACTTTGACAATGCTTCTATTTTGGACGGATCGACCAATATTCCATCGGCGCTAATGACATGCCCTAAAAATTGTACTGTTCAAAGCCAAAAGGCACATTTTGAGAACTTTGCATACAACTTTTCTTTTCTAAGTGTTTCTAATATCTCACGCAAATGGTGCACATGATCCTCCTTGCTTTTTGAATAAACTAAGATGTCATCAATGAACACTATCACCGATTTATCCAACATTGGCTTACACACCCGATTCATAAGATCCATAAAAGCTGCAGGTGCATTTGTTAATCCGAAGGACCTTGCGAGAAATTCATAGTGCTCGTACCGTGTTCGAAAGGTGGTTTTAGGTATATCTTCTTCATTCACTCTTAGTTGATGGTAGCCTGACCTTAAGTCGATTTTTGAAAACCAACTTGCACCTTGTAGCTGCTCAAATAAGTCATCGATTCTCGGAAGTGGATATCGATTCTTTACCGTTAGTTTTTTTAGTTCACGGTAATCGATACACATACGCATACTTCCATCTTTCTTCTTACGAACAATACTGGCACTCCCCAGGGAGAGAAGCTTGGTCAGATAAACCCCTTATCCAACAAGTCTTGTACTTGTGATAATAACTCTCGAAGTTCCGATGGTGCTAACCGATATGGAGCTTTAGCCACCGGTTTCACACCTGGAACTAGTTCAATCCCAAACTCCACCTCACACTCGGGTGGTATTCCAGTAAGTCTTTCAGGAACACATCTCTAAAATCTTGTACGACAGGCACGTCTTCTATTCTTGGCGACTCTTTTTCTGAATCATGTGCGTATGTCAAATAAGCCTTACACCCATGTTGAATGAGTTTATGGGCTTCTATCATCGAACATACTATAGAAATTGCAATTCTTTTCCCCGTAAATAATTACATGTCTTCCGCTCGATGATGTTAGTTGTGTCTCTTTACGGAAACATATTACTTTAGCATGGTGACGAGATAACCAATCCATTCCAATTACCACTTGGAATTCCCCCATCGACATGGGTATAAAATCAACCAAGTAATCCTCGCCACCAACATTTAATTTGCATTCCCGATATATATCACAAACAACAAAACTTTTATTATTATCTACTTCTACTTCTATAGGCATATGTAATTTTGTTAGTGTGAACAAAGGGTGTCTAATATCTATGTGAAACAAAGGACTTATTTTCACTCATATCAAATAAATCACGTTCGGGAATTGAATTTACGGTAAACATACCTGAAACCACATCGGGTTCATTTTTGGCCTCAGCTACAGTTATGTGGAAGGATCTTGCCCTTGTCTTCGAAGTTTCATTCTTCACATTGATTGCATCTTTCTTTCCTAACAACTCCGGGCATTCAGAATTTTTATGACCCGGCTGGTAACACTTAAAACATACCGATACTTTAGTAGGGCAATTTGAGGGCGTATGTCCTGTCTTTCCACACATGACACATGGTTTGTTTTTATAAAAACACTCACCCCGATGAGAGCGTCCACAAACCTTGCAACTGGCGACCTTCTTTTTACGTTTCCCTTCTTTGGAGGTTCATTTACTTTTTGTTTCTTTGTGGGGCTTGGGTTCACGGCCAACGCCCTCTTTTCTCCTCTTTCAACTTGCTTTTTCAATTCGATTTCACACTCTCGCGCGGCATTTACGATCTCCGTGAGATATTCATATTTGAGGGAGTCATAAACTCTCGATATTCAGCACTAAACATGTTGTAGTAATAATAGACTTTCTGTTCTTCGGTTTGCGCTAGTTCGTCACAAAACCTCAACTTGTCTAAGAAGATCCCCGTGATTTTGTCAATCGATTTTCCTTTTTGTCTTAGCTGTATAAATTCTTCCTTGATTTTGTTGATCACGACTTTTGGGCTGTGATGTTTAAGGAAAGGCACCTTAAACTCTTCCCAAGTCATGGTTCTTGTAGTTTCAATCCCCAGTTCTTTCTTAAGGTTATCCCACCAATATTTCGCTTGACCCTAAGTTGACTGGTTCCGTAAGCTATGAAGTCGGTTGGGTCACAATGGGTCCGTTCAAAGACTCCTTCAATATCACTTATCCATCGTTGACAAATGATTGGATCTACTTCCCCATTGTAAATCGGGGGTTTACATGCCATAAATTTGTTGTAAGGGCATGCCTTCCCTTCTTTAGCCTTACTTCGATCTTGATTGAGGCTTTCCTTTATCTCATTCATCCGCTCCTCTATCGTTGCTAGCATTGTTGTGTGCAACCTTTCCATAAATTCGGGTAAGGTTGCTTCCAACGCTTTTCCGACTTCTTCGGAAATTTTTGCTTGTATCTCTTCCGTCATGAGAGATACCGTATCTTCACCCGTTCCGTCAGACATCTCTTTTACTGAAATGTCCATAACAATTAGGAAAATAATTTGTTTAATCATTTTCATATTATTAATATATGAAATTGATACTCATCACTCAATATTACGTGTGATGTAACATTCTTATTCGGTTGATTAAGTACATAACTTGTCTTAACCATTTATATTTAGTGCATTTCCCGGGTTCGAATGTATTAATGCACTCCTCCCATGCATTTCCAATCATCTTCCTTTCTATTATTTTCTATTGAAAATTCATTTCATAGCCACTTTTTACCGGATGTCTTATCAAGCCTTGAACCGAACACATTTCGTCTTTAACATGGCTCTGATTACCAACTTATAAAGCCCTAACTCGCCTATTTGGATATTTAGTAAAAGTTTTGTCATTTCATTAAGATAATGCGATCAAAACTAATTATAAAAGTACGGGTTTACTTCAGAAGTTTAAGTATACAAAATATTGATAAACACATCAACACTATTATGTTTCTTGGACGAGGAAAAACTAAAGCGGAAGCTAGTAATTCGGAAGTGTTCGATTCTTTGACAATCTTGATCAATCATTCGCGACGTCATATAGATCACATACATTACAAATTTATCTAGAACTTTAGTTATGTAATACATATAACATAAACGAACATATCCAACATGAAAACATGACCCAACAAAACAAAAAAAAAAATTGTTTCAGACCCTGCAGTAAGCTACGGCTAGGCACCGTAGGTTACGGTCTGGTCTTCCTGTTTCTAACAGAAGCAGCCTACCGTAAGCTACGGTAGGCAACCGTAGCTTACGGTGGCTACTGCAGGTTTTCTCTTATTTGCCGTTTTTTACGCGAAAATCTCTGTATCTTTTAAACCGCTTACCCTTTAACCATCCGTTTCTTCCTACCTGATCGTGATTTGATCATCCACCTTAATAACTCGAAATCCAACATTCGAATTAATCATATTTTAACTTTAAGCCTTCGGCTTATTATTTATTTGCAAAATCTATTGACCCGTTTATATATTTTTATTAAACAACTCATTTGATCACATCTATTTCTTGCAAACATCATATCTACAAATGTTTCTTAATACTCGGGATCCTATAAGCGTGATTTAATCATTCATTCCCCGGTTTACGCATATATTTGAATTCCTACCCATTATCTGGTATTATCTCAATATCATTACTCATGCATCCCTTCCGGTATGCATTAAGACTTCATTTAACCCGTTGATTGACATAGCGAAATCCATCACTTTTATTCAACTAAACCTTTATTCATTATATGTTTTGACCCGTTTGGTTGACGTAGCGAAATCCTCACTTTTATTCAACCAAACCTTTAATCATTATGTCGTTTTGACCCGTTTGGTTAACGTAGCGAAATCCATCGCTTTTATTCAACCAAACATTTAATCATTATGTCGTTTTGACCTGTTTGGTTGACGTAGCGAAATCCATCGCTTTTATACAACCAAACCTTTATTCATCATGTTGTTTTGACCCGTTTGGTTGATGTAGCGAAATCCATCGCTTTTATTAAACTAACCCTTTATTCATTATGTCGTTTTGACCCATTTGGTTGACGTAGCGAAATCCGTCACTTTTATTCAACTAAACCTTTAATCATTATGTCGTTTTGACCCGTTTGGTTGAGGTAGTGAAATCCATCGCTTTTATTCAATCAAATCTTTAATCATTATGTCGTTTTGGCCCGTTTGGTTGACGTAGCAAAATCCATCGCTTTTATACAACCAAACCTTTATTCATCATGTTATTTGACCCAATAAAAACAATTATCCATACATTTTATTACTACAAGCGCAATGTCACGTATCTTAAAGCTTTCCCTTCAAACGCGTGTCCGCACCGGCTTGACTTCCCGACGCTTCACTCGCGTTGACTAAAGTATACAAGTCGATGTTATTAGAAGCCACTTGGCTCATGACTAGGGCATGTAAATTTGCCAAACACATTCTCTCACGTTTCCATTAACATTTTCCGTTTATTAATTTAAGGTTGGCCATTCGTTTAGGCGTTTCGTCAAGCACTTTGTGTACATAATCTTTAACTACTTTCACCAAGTCTACGATTGAGCTAATAGCCAAGTAATTGCATTTATTCAAGTTTCAATGTCTAGTATGTTCAATTAACATCCATAATTTAGCATAACAACATCAATTAATACAAGTTTCATTATCACAACTTATGTTTTCTTTAATACTTATAAAAAAACAATCCAACACAAATATTGTTAGTTACTCAAACACTTAATCAATGGCATTTGATCACTAATTTCATCAAGGGTTTGTCCTAATCATGTAGGCTCTACAATTTCTATCACTACTCTAAAATCCCACCATCAATTTCACATCATAAGATTCAATGGTGAATTCTCTACTTCAATTTTTACTTACTTTTTGACATACCTTATGATGATATGATGTTGTAGACTCTAATTTCTCAAACATGCACCAATATCACTTTAATTCTTAGTCGAATTGGATGGAAATTGTGATGATATTCAAGAACTAGGGTTTGGCTCCCTTTTCTTCTTCTGGACGCACACACACAAAACCATTGTGTTATGTTTTTCTAATTTCCTTGTTTTTATTAAATTAGTTTTCTTTTTTGACACTTTCAGTCCCTCATGTTTGTTAAATCCATTTCCTCTTTTAACCAATAACATATAATTAACTACGTTAGTTCTTCCTAGCTATTTTATTTTTTTTAAGTCTCTATTTATATATAGTTTGATGTTTTTGGGGTGTTACAGAAATTATGTTAAATCAGGAATCAAATGTTCCTTTGTTAATATATAATTAATAATTGTATTATTATATTTTTTTCAGTAGAATTAAATAATTATTCTAGATCGGGCATTTGTTTCTATCAAACTGTAAGTGATTTTAAACGCATCGCTATAATGTTTTGGAATGTTCATTTTTAAAAGATAAATCTTGACGACTCATAAGACATTATATTTTATTCAACACGTGCAATATACAAGTTTTTTAAGGATATATCTTTTTTATTATTTATTATATAAAATTACATTTATTTAATTCGTATAATACATAGGGTTCTAATATATATATTAAATGTCCTTAATTTAAAAAACTTTACATTATACCCTTTACATAATTAACTCTCATTTGTCTATATTAAAATGTGAATATACAATTTATTATTGATGTAACTGTAACTACCCAATTTTGACCCTTTAGTTTTTCTTTTATTTAAGATTACTATTTTTTATTTAAGATTATTATTAATATTAATATACTATGATGCATTACTTTTATGCATTGATATTAAATTTCTATAAAATTGATACAAAGATGTTTGAAAGTTTGAATCCTTAAACGTGTCAAACTCCTTTTCCTTCTACACATTTTACCATAGGCTACTTTGTGGTTATTTATATTTTATATATTTTTAGTCATAAACTTAGTTAAGAAGTTTGTACATTTTACAAACTATTTTCTTCTTATTATTTTTGTAATATCCAATGTTATATTATGCAAACCCTAATGAATGGCATGAAGGAATGAGACTTCGTTCACTTATTTAATAAATTAAATAGAAGTCTTTTTCATATAACTTATATTTATCTAGTGTACCTAACACGTACATATATAACTGATTTAGACATTTCAGTTAGATCGTAACGAACATTCATCACTTTTATCCGATCATTAAACCATCCGTTTGTAGACGTTTAGTTAGGAGTAGAGGTGAGCCCTTCTTGGCTTGCTAAAATTTGAGTCTAACAGAGTGAGCTCGAATTCTAGGCTTTACGTAAAGTTATATAATTTATAAGATAGTTTTATTTCATATAATAATTATATAATTACAAAATATAAAATAACACACACTAACACTAGAAAGGTGTTCGCCTAGGGCGGACCTACCCATAGTTGTGGGTGAGCGTACGCACCCCTTGCAAAAAGAAATTTAGTGTGTATTTTAGGCAAAAAAAACTCGAACGCACCGTTTGAAAATATGGTTGAACGCCTGATTCCACACTCACAACAAATAATTCTTGGGTCCGCCAGTAGTGTTCGCGCAATGCGTCGGAGAACACAAACACTGGTAATCACGTAACATGTTAATTTTAATAAATAAAAAATATAGCAATATCATATTTAAATTAAAGAGAATTGAATACTTATTTTTATGGTATGATTCTTTCTAAAAGAATGTAAACATATAATTAAAAAGTTATGACGGTTTACAAATCGTGAGGTATATTGTTTAAAAGTTAACAATGTAGTAAAGATGTATAAATGTTATTTTGAATATCTAATCTAACTTATAATAAAAGACTCTAAATAATGACATGTCATTCTCTCCTTTAACTTCATAATTTTATTAATATTTATTTAATAAATTTCTTTTAATATTAATATTAATAACTAATATATAGATATTACTTATTTTTATTCTTATCCTTATCTAAGATTAATAAATAATTTCAATTTTGCAATTTAGACCCTTTGTATTTTTTTCTATTTTTAACTCAAAATTTTTCATCTTTTACAATTTAATCCAATTTTTTTTTATTTTCAATTTTGGTTCACTGTACTTTTCATCTTTCCCAAGTTTTTCATTTCGTTCTAAAATTTGTGAGTTAACGCACCGCAATGAAATGTGCGTGTGGGGTTCAACATTTTTTTGTATATTTTTTCCCATTTGACTGGCACGTCGCAACACATCATTTTTCTTCGTTAGACAAGTTCGTTCAACGCGCGGGTCCTGCATTGACTTAGTTATTTTTTCTTTCTTTTACGTTTCCGTTTAATTTCTCTGCAATGAGCGTTCGTGATTCAAAAATTTTACGTCTGCTTTTCGCTCATCGTTATTTTTTTTCGCTTTTACGAGTTTTTCCAGTGCTAATGGTCACTGACAGTGGCATGCCATTTGTATTACTTGACGCAGTTTTACGAAAAACGTTGCAACACAGGGCTTAGTAGTTATTTAATATAATTTTGGACTTTATCGTCCCTCCCTTGTTTAGGGCTTTAGGTGACCATTTAGCATATTGTGGGTTGTACTCAAAGTTTAAAATGGGCCATTTAATTTGGATCTCTTTATGTCCATTAACAAAGAATTATTCACAATTTATAATTAAAATAGCTTCGATTATATCATGTATGAATTATAATAATATACCTAGTTATACGTCCATTTAAGATTTTTATAAAATACCTAGTTATACGTCCATTTAACATTTTAAAATACCTAGTTAAACGTCCATTTAACATTTTTAATAGATATACGAATATGAAAGATAAATATAAAAACTTAGTTGACATTCAACCTTCGACAATTGACATACGCGACATGTATCAACTTAGAAAACAAGATATCGTGTTTGATTTTTGCGAAGCGTGATTATCCTTTTGTTTGTGGTAACTCGTCACAACAATGTTTTATAAAAGAAAAGTTCAACTGGATCAATAGTGTGGTTATGATTTCAAAGTTTGCTAACTTAATTGATTAAAAGTTGAGAACACTTTGGTTGACATTAGAAACATTGAGAGTACGTTAAGCAATCGAAACTAAAAGGTCAACACGATGTTAATAGGAGTTTTAGGATGGTTACTTCATGCTCTAATTTTTATTCATCTATTATAAGCATTAAAAAGCTGGCCTTAGATCATATGTTTGACTTTTAGGCATAATGGAGATACCTCCTATGACTTTTCTAAATTAAGCAAAATATGTCAAACATATTATTATACTCGTAGGATCTCACTTTCCAAGTGGGAATCCTTCAAT
The DNA here is from genome assembly GCA_947069175.1 of Scalesia atractyloides. NCBI lineage: Eukaryota > Viridiplantae > Streptophyta > Magnoliopsida > Asterales > Asteraceae > Scalesia > Scalesia atractyloides. Next base: position 10,724,664 of record CAMTDV010000029.1, read on the forward strand.
TTCATATATTTAAATAATTTAACAATTCATAAGTACATTTTTCAACTTAGTTAGGGATGACAAAAATACCCGATTTTAACGGGTATAATCTGACATAAATGGGACGAGTATACTTGATATCCGATCGGTATTGGATCGGGTATGAGATTAGTTTTAAAAAATTTTACGGGTATGGGTCGGGTATGGGATTAGATGCTACCCGACCCGATTACCTGAAACCACATACCCGTTTACCCGAACTACATACCCGAAGTTTTTAATTTATATTTTTCATTAACCTTTGTCTATTAGTGATTTATTTTAGTATGTTCATAATGTGAAAAAATAAAATTTCTTTTTGTATATGTATTTGATAATAGTATTTATATATTATATGTTGTGAAATATATACATGTAAGTCTATAAGTATTATAAAGTTATTATCAATTTATGATATAACTTATATGTATGGAATATACATGTTTTGTTTATAATAGTTGTTGTATAAATAAAATTATATAATAACTATAACAGTAAAGAAATGTATTTGGAAATTCTAACATATATCTTTTAACAAACTAATACCCGATAGCTGCGGGTATACCTGATATCCGACAAATACCCGACGGGTATTGGGCCAGGTATGGGACACAAAATTTTACAATCGGGTATGGATTGAGATTACCAATACCCAATCCAAACCATTGCCATCCCTCCGTATTGACAATGAAACATTTTAAATATGCCTTTTGACGAACCATCAGTTTTGATTTCAATCATAATGATTTTTATATATGAAAAAAAGCATTCAGGACGACGATGTACCATTTTAAACGATAATCACATTAATACAAGAGTAACTTGTACAAAACATCTTTTATGTTTTCCTCAAACTTGCAGGTTCCAGCCTTAATGTTTAAAAGTTGCTAAAAACAGCTTTAAGTTTATTTTTGTTGCGGGTTCAATCCTTTCACAGCTAACCACGTTATTTTCTTCAATTAAGTTCCCTCACATGCATAACATGTGAGGGTATATTCATCATTTTGGTTGATCTTCCACCCACGTCAATTATAAGAAAAAATAATATTTAAGGTTTAGCCTATTTTAAAAAAATTTCTAACCGCAGGGACTAATGTGCAATAAAACCAAACTTTTAAAAACCAAACACCCTCTTTTCCGGTCTTCTTCTCCGGCAACTTCGCCGGATTCCGGCGAACCCGGAATTAAGATAGGAATCTTGTTAAGCTAGCCCACTAAGCTGTAAAGATTAACACAGATTTTGATCATGCAAATCAAACTCTTCAGGATTATCATCAGTTGGAAGAATCGGCGCCTTATTCGCATCAGACGGAAACGACAAACGACTCTTCAACCCTAGATACCTCTCACGAAACTCCGATGCCGTCAAATCAGAGAACTTCGTAACACCGTGTTCAGTAGTCGGATCCAGCAACTGGTGACGCTTAGGACGCCGCAAGTTAGACTTAAACACTATCAAACGGTAATCGTGCTCCTCTGTAGTCGCGTACGTTTTACCAAACTTTGTTTAAACTAGGTTAAAACTTCAAATATTCTTTTTTTTAATAATTGAAGCGGGTGGAAGATCAATCAAAATGACGAATATACCCTCACATGTTATGCATGTGAGGGAACTTAAATGAAGAAAATAACGTGGTTAGCTGTAAAGGATTGAACCCGCAACAAAAATAAACTTAAAGTCTGTTTTTAGCAACTTTTAAACATTAAGGCTGGAACCTGCAAGTTTGAGAAAACATAAAAGATGTTTTGTGCAATTTACTCTTAATACAATCCAGTTAAAATGGACCCCCCCCCCACCACACACATATATATATAGTAAGGTCCAAATTACAACATCTGATAGGGTAGGTTTTTTATTTCGTATGATTTAGATAGTTTTTGAATCGTGTTATCACTTTCATATTAAAGTATTGTTCGGTTACACAAAATCAACAATTGGCTAAAACAAAAAAGTGTATAGAAATAATGTTCTTCTCCGTGAAAAGAGAGGTTGTTAAATTTGTTTTTTAAAATCATTCTAGGTGATTTACATATTTGGTCGAACCACTAAGCATAGTTACCACTGATGATATTCGGCCATTTGCCACTAAGACCATAAATAGTGGTTTGGCAAACCACATGCTCTTTTCAACATGTGGCGTTCACATCATTTTATCCATATTATTTGGTGACAGTGGCGGATCCGAGATTTTTTTCAGTGGGTTCTCTGAAAAAAATTAAAGCAGTTTTAAACTCGGAGGAGTTGAACCCGTGACCTCAAGCATGGAACTACATGACTTAACCACTCTTCCATCCATAAATTTGATTACTGGGTTCATCCCAGATGTTTTCTATGGGTTCATACCAATTTTTTTTATTAAGATATCTACTAAAAATTTGAAACCGAGTGGGTTCGTGTAAACCCGTAGTTCTCAACGTAGATCCGCCCCTGTTTGGTGACAAAGTGTAGTAGTGAGGTTTTTGGTTTGTAATTGAAAAAAATATTGATTAGTTAAAACTTAACCCAACTAATCACAACCAACATCTCTCTTGAACTAGCTCGTGGCCACAAAATGCTTCATCCAAAATCCTACACATGATCTTTGGGGGGGGGGGGGGGGGGGGGTGGTGGTGATTTCGCGGGATTTCATCTTATGTCTTCGAAAATAATAAATAAAGTTTCTTTTTATTATACTAAGTTATTGATTTATGTTTAGTTATAGTGACAAAATTGATATGCTGCATGCATGTATGAAACAGGAGTGGACAAGAGTGAGGGCGCAAAAAGAGGTCGTGGAACATGGATAGAGTCCTTATAATCAAATATTTGACTTTAAAAGAGTCAAAAATCAATCTGTTTCTTGTCACCAACACACCAAGTGGATCTATCTAACCTTTAATTTCTCAATATTATAATAAGTTATATCATCGGATATTCAAATAGTTAAATGTATATAATATATAAAAACTCATTAAATTAATTTGTTCATATGTTTTTTAAAATGTTTATTTCAGAAGAGGGTTTGAGTATCAGAAGAAAAAAAAACCTACCATAAAAACTGGACTAAAATAATCTCAGAATGGATACAATGTTTATTTTTTTTTTGAATGGGTCAGTTTATTTAAAGAAGGATTAATCATAATTAACTTTATTTAAAGTGTTCACAGATAACTTAACATTACCTTTTAATTTAAATTTTATTTATTCATTATCATTTAATAAAACTTATGAATTGTAAAGAAGTCATATGTAAGTATTGTAATATTCATATTTATTTTGTTCATGGCAATAGTAGATATAAAGTCTATCAACATTAGAGATGTCAATGGAACCTATTTGGAATAAATATTGTCAATCTCACTTCTATACTAAATTGTAAAATTTTGCTTCATTTCCGATATATTACTCGTAAGGTATTTGTCGATTATTAATCGGTCGGCTATTGAATATATCCATCAAAATTCATATTAATATTGTTATTATTAATTATTAATAATAGTTATTTCATCATTTAGTCTATTTTGTCACTTAATGTAAATTTTTATTTGCACCCTTATAGTTTAATTATTCTATAATTAACTAAATCACGTTATATAATAAGAGAAAAGTGACTGGATAGTCCCTATGGTTTGCTCCGATTTCACCTTTAGTCACTACACTTTACTCCCTATGTAACGACGTCGTCTAACTCGCCGGAGTCCAGTCACCGATCGAAATCAAACGGAGCTGCCACTCCGACTAGCGTTTTACCCAAAAATTTACATGAATTATTTTTCGATAACAATCTTCATCGTTCGATTTGTCAAATACGACGTTGTTTGACTCGCCTAAGTCCAGTAACCACCACAAATCGGATTCAAACAACGTTTTGCCGGCAAATTCACGTGAATTACAACGCTGCCGGAAAAGAACCCACGCCACCATTGTTCGAAATCACCGCCACCGAGCTTCCGTCAGAAGCAACCGACCACTGGCAAAGAAGACGCGACCACCATGGACCGTCGAGATGAGCTGCCATGACCACTGAGGGATGGGTTTGAAACCCCAACCTTTGACCTTCTCAGCTTAACATCGTGATTTCGAATTCACTAACCTACGAGTGGTTTTCTCCGAGCACGTGGTGACTATAGCAGCAATTTTGAAAATGTAAGGACTAAAGGTGAAATCGGAGCAAACCACATGGACTATCTGGGCACTTTTCTTTATATAATAATGAGCGCGTATGAAGTTAGCGTAAAGATCATAAACATTGTAATTACATTATTCTATTTTTTTTTCATTTTTCTTTGGCTTGTCGTATTCAAAAAACAATCAAACAAACTTGGATTAGGGTTTTACAAATTTGCTAAGTTTGTTGGGTAGAAACAATCTTTGTTAACTTCATCAAATAACTTACTCGTAATTAAAAAAAAACCCAATTTTAACCATGAATCAAAACCCTAACCGAGCATCCAACGTAAGCCACCATCCTCCTAAAACATATAAACCTAGCCCAAAACCAACCATAATAAAAAAGAACTAAACAAGAATACATATATTGTAAATCACACATAACCAACATCCCCATTGAGAACTGAATCACACGTGTAGAAGCAGGTGAAGGGACCGTATTTTTAAAACAATGTCATCAAAGAAACAAGTATCATGTCATCATGACCTCTTTACATGTAATTTAGACCGTATATAATAGTTATACATTATACATATCTTTACTAACTAATTATTAAATACGTAAAGAAATAGAGGTTTATTCACCAACAATAATAAAATTTAAATCATTTATCTAACTTTAATGCTATTTACTATGATTACAAATATATGAAACAATATTTGTAGACAAAACCTTTTTAACGGATATTCGGTGGTCATCTTTTTTTTTGTTTTTTTCTTTTCGAAAAATTGGATTATATCCAAACTATAATATATTGGCTGATGAAAATCCATATCAATATCGCGACCAATGACATTCCAAACTTTCAATTTCATTGCCAAGGGAAACTTCACTATAATGGAAAAGTACTTACGTCTACCTCTAACAAACACTGCTAAACAAATGAATATTACATATGAATAGCTCATTCAAAAATCCGTTAGTGCAAGTAGTTACATACGAGAGTACGTTCGTGACCCTTGTGGGTAATATGGTTTCTACGGATTATCTAGCGCAGGTGCAAGGGATTACTGATAAGTCTTATTTGGTGGAGCATACAATATTACTGATGAAATGTTTGAACATTACCAACAGCTCTCCCCAGTAATTAGTCGGTAATTTATTCTAGTTATATTTTTTTATATTTTCCAAAAAATAAAAACAAAATATAAATTGAGGAATTCAATATTAAATTACAAAACTATAAATTATAAAAAATAAATTTTCGTGATATATTTTATAAATAATAATTTGCCGATTTTAGCATATGTTTTATGACAAACTTGTCTTGAGCTTGGTTAGGATGGGTGGTATGAGACGTCTTTGCCCATCCACCTCAGCATTTTCTCCTCAATAACACCCTCACCATACCATGAGCGATATCGAGGGGGCGACATTGATTGCTAGCCACCACAATAACGAGCAATAACAGAGACAAGGTGGTGGGCCTCATGTGGTTGACCAATCAAGGTTTTTTTGTTTTCATTTATTTATTTAATTTTTTTAATAAGGGAGCTCCATTCTATATCATATGTGTTATTGAGAAGATATAATAAAGCTACTTGATTGACGTGGCACATATGTGTCACTGAGATAGCGATATAGAGCCCCTAGAAACTCCATTACATACCATGTAGGCTTATAGCATGACTCTAAAGTAACTGATTATGCAATTCAATTCTATTTATCTCCACCATGTGGCATGGAAGTATCCTAGTTGTTTTAAATACCACTAAACAATGGTATTTTGTGAAAATCTTATGTCTTCTAAACTAGGTATGAACTAACATACTAATAGTTTTAGAGGTCACTAGATGCTTAGGTCTATCATTGGTTCTTTTAAGACTATTTTAGAACCACAATCAGTTTGATAAAGTTGGGAGGGGTAGATTAAGCATGATTTAACAGACTTGTACCTCTTTAAAAATATGATCAAGGATAGATGTTTATGGAGATGTAAGATTAGGGTTAGAAACTTTTAGAAGAATGATTCGGTTAGGTATTAGAGCCTTGTGGTAGGAACCTAGCTCTTTAGTTTTTTGGGCCACTACATGTTTTTGATTACTTGTGGGTTTATATGACATGTATTCCCCTTCTATGCATTTTCAACTATCTATTGTTTGGAAGCTTTAAAAAGACTTTTCATACCCTATGTTTTCCAGTTCTTTTAAAGTAACTGCGTACTTATTTATGTTTCATCGGACTATTATGTCTGGATATAGTTTTGGAGCTATGGATCTCACTAGAAGCAGTTTCTATATCATTCGGGATAGAAGTAAGGTTTGCCTAAATTCCACGCTTCTAGATCCTACCAATAGTTTGACTATGGGTAGTATTATACTGCATATGATTGTTGTTAGAACCACAATCAGTTTCTCTGGTCTTTTACGATGATTGTTAATTATTTTAGGCCTTCAAAACATTTCCCATAAGTATATTAGAACTTTTTAAGCAACTTTTAATATAATAATAAAAAACCTAAACATAAGTAAGTTGATTAGCCCATTTACGGTTATTATTAAATATTAAATTCTTAAGAACTGTTAGCCCCTTAGCGACAAAAAATAATCTGCTTCTATTTTCTATCCGTTTCAGATTTAACGAAAAGGACACAGTCGATAGTATCCGTTACAAGTGTATTTCATAATTAAAAAACTAGTGATAAAACTATTTAATTACAACCGACTAAGATCATCGCAGATAATCATTTCTACAGTTTCCTCTTAAATGAGTACAGAAATTAGTTCTTAAACTCTGATTTCTTGCTGGATGAATTGAAGTATTTTGTTTTTAGTGCTGCAAATTATAAATTTCATTTCAACAAATGTGAACGACGTTGTCTGATACATTTATGAGTCGACTGCAAATGCGCACATGCTAAAACATGCAGTGCAAAATTTCAAAGTCAATAGTCTTACCCTAAAAAAATAGCATACATCCTAATATTTATACGTGTATAAATGTGTGTTTCTTTTTCTTCTAATTTTGCCTACTATCATGTATACTATTTAACTTTAAGTATTTGAATTTGAAAATATTAAATCTTTGAAAACTATCCACCTTTCGCAGTCATCACATGCAACCTTCCTCCCTTAATTATAATTTATAACATATAATACATTATATAGACTTTGGAGACCTAAAAGTTGACTTTCTAAATTAAACTCTCGTCCTTTTTCCCTCTTTATGTTTTTTATTATTTTTTTATCTTTTCTGTTTAATACTCTATATGTTTGAAGAGTCTGGGCCCTTTAAGGTTTCATGAAGGGACATTTTTGTCTTCTAAAAGTATACAAGTCTAATAATTTAAGGATGGTTTGATTACACGTTTTAAGGTGATAATAATAGAAACTTGATTGTATATATTCAAGGACACGGTGAAGTTAATATTAATCCAGAGAAAAAGTTAAAAGTACACGAACGTATGCAATTTTAATCTTGAATAAATATGAGGAAGTGATTTAATTTCTGTAACAAGCTATCAAAAATTAGTTAAATAATGATAAAAATTTCGGTTTTATTATTGTTTTTTTAGTATGTATTTTCTAATCTTCAATGTTTATGTTCTCCCCCTCACGCGTATATATAGCATGTGAACATGAATATTATATAATTAGCAGGAGAAGAAGTTTGATGCTATTCAAATCATTTGCTGGAGATTATGTAGACACGGGATAGAGTTTGTTAAGTTCTAAAACAATAGGAAGTAATATAGTCTTTACGTCTTTTCTAGAGCACTCTGGTTAACATGTTATTTTTAGAAGGTAACAAGATTACATAACCCTAGTGAATCATGTTAACATGTGCATCATTTGCAATCCATGTTAGGTGCCAAGTGGCGTAACGGAATCAACACACATGTATAAACGATAAAAACACGATACAAAAATAATAAACAGGACATAAGAACTTTGTGTGGTTCGGTCCCCGGGGAGACCTACGTCCATGTGCTACAATGTCACACCCTATGTCACAACGAAAGGGAAAGATGAGGTGTGACGAATACGGTAACGTAGCTACTGTTTACGAGAAATTCAAATAAGCCATTTTGTCTAATTACTATTACATCAGTTTGTTTATTTAAACTGAATTTAACAAAACAAAAACATCGTAATGGCATTTACTAAAAGTTACATCCTAAGTCCTTGATGCTAGTTTCCTTGCACAATTACTTACCTGAAAAACATGTCTAAAAGTGTCAATCAAAAAGGTTGATGAGCTCGTAGGTTTATATATGCAAGAAAACTCATGTAAGTAAACATACATATTTGTTTATAGCCTACCATAAGTTGCATAGCCAAACCTGACATTTTGCCCCAAACCAATATGTACCACAAATATTGAAGGTTATGGATGTCATGCATTTATTGAATGTTACAATATGTACCAATATGTAACCTTACTATCTCTATGTATGTATGTATGTATGTATAAGTATGAAAAACCATTCAGATGCAAATAGCAAGTTTTTCCCATATAAATAAGTTAAAATGGGGCCGCGTTATTCAGTGCTTTGAAAGACACATGAATAGGACTTTCCCAAACCAAGTGTATATAGTGTTGATGACAGAGCCGTCCCCGAGAACTCTAAAAAAAATCAGGCCTCGTGCGACAGAAAAAGTCCGGGCCCAATATTGTGGTTAAGGGGAAATGAATTAAAAAAAATAAAAACTTGTGGTGAAACGAAGACTTAAACTTCAGACATTTCCATTATCTTGCGATGATTTTTCCACTCCACTACTAATGATTTTTTTATATAAAAAATGGAAGCATATATTAAATATATAATTTAGTATATATATAAAAGGTTATAAAAACTTTTCCGACCCTTTGAAAATTTAGGCTTCGAGTGATAGCACATATTGGCCGGCCCAAGAGCCGGCCCAGGTTGATGAGGCTAGTGATTGGTGTAGCTTTTGAAAACGAAAACCGTTTGTTATTTATTCCCGAAACTTTGGTTTTAAGTTGTCTTTTACAGTTACACATTCTTAAAGACTTGTAACACCTACTAGTTTATAATAAATTAAATCTAGAGAGTGGAAAAATGTCTTATAGAAATATGACAAGCTTCAGGGCTTGTCGGCTACGTTACCGACAACTGTTGGTTTTCCCTGTTTTTGGTCAAAATGGCTCCAAACCTTGGATGTATTTTCAAAACAGGTTTGAAACGTCAAAATAAGTTATTTTGAGCTTAAAAAATTGTAGGATTTTATTCCTCTATTTTATAAGTGTTGGTTTTGTAATAAAAGTCATTTTAAAGCCCGTTTATCCACTAAATTCCCTGTAATTCATACCAACAACCAAATAATTCAACAAACCCCCCCCCCCCCCCCCCCCCCACCAGCTCTAACCTTCTAATCCTCTGAAAAATATCATTTTTCACATTTTTGATGAATTTATTATGAAAATTCAAATAAAGCTTTTAAATTATATTTTGAAGTAAATATTCAAAACCATCGTTCCACAACTCTAAAACCTTTGAAATTTGGTTAATGAGCTTCATATACATTTATGTAAACATTTGAGAATTTTATGGGAACTCTAAGTAGTTTATTAATTTTTTATGGTTATTATGTCCAAAAATTACTAAACTAGCTAGATAGCTAAAATATTCATGATTTTTGGATGGTAACCTTCTTTAACATCCTAAGGCTACTATAAATTTTCTGAAAATTTTTGAGGTCCCTAGGTAGGGTTTTTTTCGGTATTGGTTTTCTATCTATAATTTCTAGCAGGTCTTTCACCACTTTTTCCTTATTAAACACTTACTCTAACCTGATTTAAGCATAAAATTATAGATTCATGAAAACTTGGTGAATCTAAGTCCTTTTGAACATATCTTGTAGCCTTGTGCTAATTTCAAGCTTATTTTAAACACTTTTTGTTTCCATATATTATTTTCAACCTTTTTGAAGGCCATTTCCAGAAATATTTATATGTTTATGAGACCATGGATAATGGTTAATGCCCTTTAAGGACATTTTTTCACATAACCATCATAATGCTTCATGTAATGGTTAAGCCTTTATAATTCCTTTCATTGATTAGTTTCCTTGTTTTTCCTTCTTATTGAGCATTATTCTAGAAATGCCCCCCATTTTCATGCCATTATAATGCCCATGAGGAATGTATAAGGATTATCAAAACCTTTCAAGCCCCTATAAAGCCCTATTACATATAGTCTGATCTTAACAACTTATTAGTGATATTAGTTCAAGAATCTTTCAAAGTTTCTTAACTAAACACCAGATGTGATATATAGAACATCTTAGTTTTGTGTGTTGAATGTGTTTTTATGTTTTGGGTGAATCATTGAGCAGCATTCTTGCACATACATATGTATGATGGATGATTTCTCTATTACCACATGAAGACGCTACATTTGATCACCAAAAACGTAACGTTATCGAATAACACACTTACTTGAAACTCTACACAATAAGGTGTCTTTCAAGAGTGTTTTGTTTGATGTTTTGAAGCAAGTTCAAGGTCTTTCATTATTTGAAAGCTTAAAGATGCTTCAATGATCATAAGAATACCATGGTTTCCTAAAGAGATGAAGGTATATTTGGATTAACTTGAGAGAACTTTTGGTGTTTTTGAACGGTGGTGGAGTGAAATAGTAGGCCATAAACACCTAGATGCCACCCTACATACCATGTGTTAAATGGTGTTTAATGTTGATCTTATCTCATGACTAGATATTTTAGCATACCAAATCTGAATCATGAATTAATAGTCCATAATTTATATAATTTAGGTATTGTTTCATAATATTATATAAGTTTTTAGGTATTTTATAACTTATCATGGTAATTTAGGCACATAACACTAATCAGCCTTTGTCCCGATTGTTGAGTGTTATGTGTCTTATGTCCAAGGCTTGATTCAAAACTACTATCAAGCCGTGAGTCTCACTGTAAGTAATCTCTCTATTCCTACAGGGTAGAGGTAAGACTGTCTACATCTTACTGTCCTCATACCCTATCGTAGCTTTGCTATTGGTGGGATTTAATATATATGATGATGATATTGGTAATAGGCTATGTGCTATCTATTTTTATTTCACTAGACATTTATTTTACATACTAAAATATGTAGTATATAAGAATAAACGTTTTGGTAAGCATAGAAAACCACGTGATAAATAAATAATACTTGTTTTTATAAATTCTACTTAGTTTACCAAATTAGGGTTTTGTTATGTTATTTATTTATATCACCATTGTTTGTTTTTTAAAATCGTCTATTGATCATGTTAACTTGAAATAGCACTTGTGTGTTTGTTGACGATAGTATTAACCACTGGACATACTATAATCACGCCTAGTTATGTGCATTCAACACGTTGTATGACCTAGTTAATGCCAAAATAAGTCTATATTATCCACGTATAATGATGCATGCAATTCCGAATGTACGAATGATGACCTGGCTGAACAGGAATTATCACATGCAACTAGGTTATTTCATTAAGGTTAGAACACCAAAGATTACAATACAAGACTATGTATACATAGAGAATGAACTAGGTTAAACAACTTAGGAAAGAAAAAAATGAAAATGGCCTTCTAGCCCAAATTAGATTAGGCCCAAAAGCGCTTCACAACCCTAAACATCCATACTATATAGTTGGGATTAAAGTCAAAGCTGCACTTAATCATATGCAATTGTTACAGTACTATCTGGACACCAAATTGAACCGTCAATGTGATAAAGAAAGGTTGTTGGTCAAAATTTGCTTCCACGGTTACGTTGCACTTGTAAAGTCCTAAGGTTTCGCCGGAGAACATAGCAGGTTCTGTTAGAATAAAAGTAGGTTTTGTTTGAGAGAGGTTTCACCAGAGAACAAAAGAAACTTTCGCCTGAGATAGGTTTCACTAGAGAACACAACTAGTTTCGCTATGTGAACAAAGTAAGTTTCTTTGGGAAGTAGTATGTATTGACCTTTCCTTTTCAAGATTTTTAATTGTAAGTCCCTATTCGAATATTCCTTGGTTTCCTAAAAAAGTCAACATGTCCTCTTAGTGTGCATTATCAAGCACACTAACTTACCGGCTTTCTTCTTAGCCAATTCTACTATGAAATTGACCATTTCAATCACCAATGGTCTAATTCAACAATAGGTTCTCATCTAATCATATCCAAACACATGTGAGTGGTTTCCAATTTGATTTAGCTCATTTCATCCAAATTTGCCTTGTTAAACATGAGATTAACAAAATTAGAGTTTAATAACTTCCCATATACATTTGATAAGTTCAACACATTTAAAGAAGTATGTTTGAGTAAATAGTGTTGCAAAAAATAACTTTTAATCAACGACTAAGCCATCACAAGTCATACTGTTAGTGTGACATATGGTGATCTTTATCTACGTTGTGATGGTGATGAGTCGTGACCATGAATAAAATCCCAAGTCATGATGTTAGAGTAAATCATTATTTACAATATTGAGGCATTGAATTGAAACAATGATATGGGGACAACATATTGGTACAACACAATGTAGTTCATCTTGGTTATAAACTTCTTTGATGAGAGACACTTGTAGCTCTTGGAAGTAGAGAAAACTTAAGAAATGCAAGCCAATATAAATATGATCTTAGTGGGCTATCATGAGACCAGAATAGTGATCAATGAGATAATTAACCTCAACACATGGTGGTCAATATACAATAGGTGTGCAAGAGTGTTTTGTGGCAAGAACTTTCGTTAGAACGCATACACATCAAACTAGGGCAAAATGCCAAAGAGTCTAGTCATCTTTCTTTTCTTCGTTAATCAAATCCATGACTCGATTAGTACTTTAAATGGGTTGATCCTTATTCATATAAGTTCCATGACTCGATTAGTACTTTAAATGGGTTGATCCTTATTCATATAAGTTTGTACACTAATATGTTTACATGAACTTCATAAAGCAAACATCCCCCTTTGGTATTCATATGACTTTAGTTTTGGGGATGCTTATTTAGAATTTACATCCCCATTTGGTATTCATATGACATTTAGTTTTGGGGATACTTATTTAGAATTTAGGTCGTCTTATTTCTCTAATAATACTTAGGCTTCAATTCATTAGGCTTAATTTGTTATTTGTTTTCATTTTAAGATTTAAACTCCACTGAAACACATACATATGTTACGAACTAAAACCAGTACAAAGTATGAGACTTGTCACACATCGATTGTAGGAGCAATAAATGTGGGATTTATAGACCAAACGAGTTCTCTCACCCACCAGACTAGTATTTTATGTTGAGTTCTCCTGTTTCGGTTGTAACATTGCTATCAGAGCCAAACTCAAAGCGATAACTTGAAAAGAAGCAGTTGTGACCAATGTGGATGTTGCCACGTTGTCTAGCGTCAGAGGCTAGCAGAGTAACCCCTCTTTATTATCCCACATCATCAATGTTGAGTTGCCTGAGTTTGTTAGTGGGGTAGTTGCTTGTTAGTTGGTACTTAATTGTTTTCTACTTGGTATAAATACATTCACAACTTACAACTTAATTATAAATACATTCACATTACATACCTACTTCTCTCTCTTCAATATATTAGCTTAGATTAGTTATTCTATTAACAAACTCACAAATACTTCCGTTGAAATTAACCTAGTCTTAGTCTTGTTTCGTTTATGAAACTTCAAATGTTTAGTCTTTAGAATAAGCATTTGAACACGTATTTCGGCATCTCAAGTCCTTCGACCCTTTGTTGAAGTCTATCAATGCAATGCCTTTTTTTAGAAAAAAAAAACAATGTCAACGCTCATGATCCAACAAAAAGGTACTCATGTTAAAAAAAAACTAGAAGAAATTGGTTATGAAATATTCGTAGTTACGGTAAGAAGTTTTCTTGATATGTGGCCAATATTCATACCATTCAATCACTTTTTGTAGGTGACATATACTACTTATACCCACTATTAAAATTAGGAATTAACTATATCATATGTTATAAACTTGATACACATTGTAATTTTATGTATCATATATTTACACATATCGAATATTTACTATACCATATTAGATTTATATAATCTTAACTTTCACCAATTGGCTCATAGCATTTCCAATTTTTGATTTGTACAATACCATTCCCAACTTTCAACTTATTAACCGATAGCACTGCTAAACTAACTGAATCCTAACCCAGTTAGTTTTTTTTGCTGATGTGATACTTGTGTGTTGACATGGCATCTGACTTGGAAAATTTTGATGATGTGGCAGCTGAGATGGTCATTAACGTGGCATCTGACTGTGCTTTTTTATGACATGGCAGCTGAGTTGGTAACTGACGTGGCTTTTTAATGACATAGCAGCTGATGTCAGCAAACTGGGTTGTTGATGGATTAGTTTTGGAGTACTATCAACCAATAGGTTGAAAGTTGGGAGTGATGTGGTAAAATTAAAAGTTGAAAGTATTATCAGCCAATTGATAAAAGTTATGATTATTTGAATCCAATATCCCTTACATAGAAATATACATTTTTTTACATATAAAGATAACTTTTTTGTGTGTTACACATAATTAATTACCTTTATCATATATAAAATGGCAAAATTTATTAAAAAAGTTGATATACTTAAACACAAATATAATTCTTGTATGTAAAGAATAAACTGTTAAATTGTTTCCGTGGTTTGGTCATTTTGTTTGATTCATCCAGAAAGTTTTTTTCCCTCAACTGAACCACTTAGGTTTCACAAAAGTTTCAAATTCATCAATTACTCTGACATCATTAAAAACTAACGTTAAATGAGAACTATTTTGGATGGATCTGAAAAAAATATCTACACCTCAGTGATGGCTTGAGCAATTGATTCTTTTTATTAACATTTTCTTATACTCCATGCTTAAATTTAATGTTCCGTAAATAATATTTTAGAATTCTTTTTAACTAATGATTTTTAAAATTATTTATTTTATATATTATTATTTTTAAAGTTAAATGAAAACATTCTTTTTAGAGTTTATTTTTAATTTATCTATTTTGTCAAGAAAAATTCTGTAATATATATTTTTATAACTTTTATCTTTAATAATGTCATTGTTTTTTTTTTTTTTTTGTGTAAAGATTGTTTTTAGAATACAACTTATCATGCACTTTAAATATTTTTATCTGCTTAAAAATATGTATCTTGAGTAAAATCCCGTAGGGCATATGCTTTATAGGTTAGTGGCATCTTAGTGGTGTAATAAGGCTTTGGGAACAATAGGTTCTGGGTTCGATTCCCACTAGGGGGTTCCCATATTTATTGGGTTTCCTCCTGTATATGCTTAATGGAGAGGGATATGATCGGGTGGTTTCGCTCGTGGCACGATAATATTTTAGTGGTCCGTCAGTGATTCACATTTGTGTTAAAAAAGAGTAAAACCCCGCAGGTTACAATCCTTTGTGGAAGGCAAATGCATAATATTAACTGAGCCAAACAAACAAGATTTGGTTTGATTTAATTGTTAAGTTTTATTTTCTTGTGTAGAAAAAAAAAGTTAGAAAGAAACTTATGAATATAAGCATAGAAAACAAAGACATTTATCAAATTAAGATAAATTATGATCATTAGTAACAATGTTGTTTTATCAGTAACAAAAGCTATAGTTTTGTGATAAGAATATATTATAAAGAAACTTAAAATAAAACACTTATATAAAAACGGTTTTCTTTTTTAAGTTATAAAAAATGTTAATAAAAATTAGAAAAAGACATTAAAAAGTGTAAAATGTGTAAAATGTCAAAATTGTCTCTAAGGTTTAGGCACTTGTTAGATCATGAGAAAAATAAAAAAGAATAATAGGGTAAATTACACTTTTCATCCTTTATGTTTTTATCGAGTTGCAATTGATACCCTTTAACTTCAGTAATTACAATCACAATTCTTTATTTAGAAAACCATTACACATTTCATCCTTGAAGGGGTATGGTCCCTAATCCTGCGCCAACTGCACGAGTTAACCTCAGGTCATTGGTGTGGTGCGAGCGTGGGTATAATTTTTAGTATATAACACCCATCATTTAACGTTAGTTTTTAGCGGTGTTAAAGAATGGATTGATTTTGCAACTTTTTATGAAACCTAGTGATACAGTTGAGGAAATTGTTTTGTGAAGGAATCTGAAAAAATTACCAAAACCTCATGGATAAACTTTAGAGTTTACTCTAATCTAATGTAAAAGACAATATAATTGAATTTCGTAAACAATTTATCTATATATATATATTAAAACATAACATTAGGAGGAATAGTGTTTTGTCTTATGTGGTTTTTTTCTATATAGTAAACACTAAAATAAACCTTTAGTTTTTTTATAATTTTGCCATAAAACTTAAATGATTTTAGTTTTTAATTAGTTTTTGTTTTATGTTTTTTCTCGGATTTTGTTGTTCGGTTACTATTTAACACGGTGTTTAATGGTTTCAATTGGTCTCTTGTTTCTTATCCCTTGACTTTCCAATACATGTCGGTGTAAATTCGGCTGCGACTACATTTTACCTAACGTGAATCACTTAATGCTAGAAATTCGTGTTTTTATTTTACATTTTTTCTCAGTTTTGATTGTTGTTTGGTTGCTACTTAGTATAGTTTTACGTCTCTCACCGCAACGCGGGGGTTTAAGAATAGTTAAAATAAATGCTCAGCGTGTTTTAACAAAGTTTTGTTTTAGTAATCTGAAAATATTTTTTTTATATGTATTTTTCTTAAAACTGTAACACAGAAATACATAGTCACACACTTCGAATCAAATGTGATTGAAAAAATTATGGAAGCAATTTATCTCACATGCTTTAAATGTGAAATGATCTTCATTAAATGTGTAATGGTACTTACATGTTAAATCGCATGTTATCATGCCAATTAATTTGTGATTAACTAACTTATACGTGAATATATGAAATAGAAATGAAAGTATAAAAATGATCAAACCTATTAAATTATCTTCTAAGTTCTATTTCAGGTGTGATTTAATGTATTTCGTATGTGAACATCAAAACATGCATGACTATCGTTCACATCTGAACTGATCATATCACATATATTATAAATTGTAACTTTTATTATATGACTTCTAAATATAATCTAGTTTTCAAATAACATACTCATGCTCTGTTATCCTATAAAAAAATACGTTCTTTACTTTTTTGTTACTCAAAGCCACATCTCCTATTTCAATTTCTTCCCTTTTTTTTCTTGTTTTTTTCCTTTTAACAAAAGGTATGTTACTACGTCATATTTTAAATATTAGGACATATATACAGTTATACACAATACAATGTTTGACTTGTGTTATGTGTTAGGTTCATAGAATGAAGACACACGCAGATGCCCGCACACACAGTGATAAATACAAGAAATTTTGGTAGGGCCAAAACATGCACCGCATCAAAACGAGTCGGGGTAAAATGAGGCAGGTTAAAATGCGTTAAGAAAATAGTTATTTTTCTGTTCTTTTGAAGATGACCCGCAAGTCCAGCAAACTATAACCAAGAATAGGCCTGCAACAACGTCCATCAAGTATGGAGGGGAAGAAATTCCGAGGTTTTTAATATGAATGAATAATTACAAATTTGGAAGTAACTTCTGTTTTCTCTTATTCCTTTCAGTCTTATGGTCCCAGTCCATAAAAACGTGTCTCCAATTCAACAGCAAATGCCCATAGTGAAACAAAAAGTTCTCCTGGTTCAATAAAAAGTGCCTGTAAATTAGGCTAAATTTAATAACAAAAACAAATTTTATATAAATTTTGGTCTTTGCCCACCCTCATAACACTCTAAATCCCACTATGCGTGCACACACATATATAGCATTTATGATCTAACTTTTTATTTTTATATTGACTTGTAACATACATTATATATATATATATATAGAAATGCTCACTTTTCGTGTTTAATATGCTATACATTGTGTGGGTACTTCTTTGTACGCTTTAAATTATATGCTTTTTTGCAATATTGTTTGGAGGATGTCATTCCCACAAATAATCTACTTCTAATAGCTAATGTACCTAGTAAATGACTGAAGTCAACATTAGAGTCAAAGGAACGAGTTGCACCACAAAGGGGATTGAGTTGTGGTCGGGGTTTAGCTAGAGACACAAGCCAAGGCTGGGAGGTTGCTAGGCCGTGGTTGGGGACGAGCCGAGTAACTTGAGCAGCAGCTGAGGCTGAGAATGCGGCTGGAAATTTGTTTAATTGACTAAGTTTTTGAGTCGGGTACTTGTCGTAACAGGGTAAAGATTGATTTAGTGTCTTGTCTCTTATGTTTTTAGTTTCAAATTGTTAGCATTTGTAATTGAATAAGTTGCTTGTAATGGGTGCTATATAAACCCTTGTCTAGATTTATTTTCTAAATCTTTAAGTTGAAGTATTTTTCTTAGGAGTTCATATGATGAAGTTAACAAAAAGAAAAGAGTCGCTTGTGAGTTTGAGCAACTAATCATGTGTCGTGGGTGTTGCTTTTGTTTGTCGATTTCACTTGTCAGAATGTTACAAGTGGTATCAGAATTTGGAGAAGCTTAGATATGGGATCGAAGGCTAAAGTCTGAAATCGGTGATGGCAATCGTATCCGTGTGGATCCAGGAGAAACCGACAAAAGAAACAAATCCGTGTGGAGGTGTGTGACGAGCCGAAGATCAAGACCAGGAAGAGATCAAGCATAGTAAAGAACGATCAAGAAAATCAAGGAAAAGGGTACGATGGCTGATTTCCAAGGGCGTTGGTGGCATGAATAAGTTGAACAACCGGAACTATAACACGATGGCTGATTTCCAAGGGCGTTGGTGGTACAATCAAGGAACAACGTTAATGGGCTAATTAACAAGTGGATGAAAAAGGTGGGTAAATCTATTTTCGTACTTAAGAGTATCATTGAAAAAGAACTGCTTGAACATATTCGAGACAAGGCGACACCAAAGGAAGCCAGACATGCGTTGGCAGGCTTCTTCTCCCAGAAGAACGATGTGAAACTTCAGCTCTTGGAGAACACACTCTCTATAGAACAAAATATTTAACGATTCCATAGTACTTCCATAAGGTTAAACCCTTGTGTCAAGACATTGGAAAGTTAGACCCGAAATCCAAAGTTGGAGATGCAAGAATGTAGAGGATGATAATGGATGTTGAAGAACGAGTTTAGAAGCTTTGCTGCCACTATCGAGGGATGGCAACCCCAAATGGTAGAATTTGTAAATTAGTTAACCGGTCAAGAAGTCTTGGTGAAGCAGATGAGTGAAGTCTCAATCTCCACTCATTCAAAGGCTAAATAAGAAGCCTTTTATGCTAAACGAGGCGAAGGTAGGTATCAATCACGAAAAAACCCAAGCCATAGAAATTTTGGCGAGTGAACCCATGAAGCCAAGACAACCTATAGGAGATAATGAGAATGGCTCATTCGAGGAAGACGATCAAGTTAACAAAAAGAAATCCAGATCAAGTAGTAAATGATATCCTTGTTGGATCTGAAAGTGTGTGTAGTGTGTGTTTTTCTGATAAAAAAATTAATCAAAATAGAAATTCAATTAGATAGTAATAAACAAACATATCAATCTAACACAACTGGATTTGGGAATGATTGCAAAATGATTTCATTGAATTCAAATCAGAATGTAATACAATCACAATGTACAAAACGTACCCCTTACAAGGTGGCCACACTCTCTCACTTAGTTCTTATGCGCTTAAGCTCTAAGTGTTAACTATTACAATGTACAAGAAGAACTATATATATGAGTTAAATGCTTGTGACGTCACCATGAAAGCAACCATTAACAACTCATAAATGATGTAACTGCCAACAGTTAGCAAAACTGTTGGATAGTTACATTATTGCATAGAATTGCTGCTTCTAATGTGAGATAGAGAAACTGTTGGATTTCACAGAACTCCTGGTTGAGAACTAGCACTTCTGAAAATACATAACTTTTGGTCTTTGACTTGTTGACTTGATCTTCTAGTCTTCAGTCTTGACTTTAGTTGACTTGATTGTTGACTTGTGGACAAGCACTTTGTTTTTCTATTATGTAATCTTGAAGATAGTAGTTTATGTTTCAGTAGTTGGAGTAGCTGTTTTGGGAAGCTTTTAAGGGGGAAATTTTTGGTCTTGTGAATGTATCTTAATTTATTCCATCAGAAAAGGAAGATGGTTTCCTTGGGTTTTAGCTTTCATCATCAATGGATCTTACATAACCCACCACCTTTCAAGTGTTATAACTATAGATGTAAGGAGCACATAACTCGAGATTGTCATTTAGAGAATCAATGAAGAGGTATGGGATGCGGATTAGTTCACTTCTTAATTTATCAATGTTGATTTTACAACCATCACTGCACACAAACAGGATGGAGATGGTGGTGAGACGGTGACTACCAATGATGTCACACTTGAAGAAGATAATGCTTTAATTTTGGAATATAAAACTACTGTAACACCCTAAACGATTATGACCCAAAACGACGCAGCGGAAATATGAACCGTAAAATTCTTTCTTTATTAACTATATAACATACTTAAAGGGTTCGTTTATAAATATTTGGACACTTCCTTAAAAGATGTACTATGTTCATTTTGCTTGACTTGCCGTATGTAATGCATAATGCAAGCTTGAAATCGCTCTTCCCGTACAATCCTTGCTCTTTGACTCGATCTTCGTCCACACATCTCCCTTGATGATAGTGGTAATTTGACTAATCTGCGGTCACCACATACACAACCAACACATTAGTAGAGGGTGACATCTTACATAATTAAATGGATATAAAATAAATCAATAACCACATAGTATTCTTTCTATGTACACTTCTCCATAATTATATCCTTCTAAATTTGTTCTGTATACCGGACTTTGCACTTTCGAAAGCCCAACACTTACATACCTGCATTCCTGTTTCATTCTCATTAGCAGTACAGTTAGTAAGGCATAATATCAACGTATTACAAACCTCCAAATTCGCATAAGCACATACCACTGATCTACATTCAATAAGTTACACTTCCTGTTTACACTCGCACGCATCAATATACATACATACATACATGCAAGTTACACTTGCTTGTTTACATGCAATCACCGTACTTAAATCGTATACTCTCTATTCATCAATGTGCGTACATGTTAATAAGTTGATTCTTTCTTGCCTATAACACTTCTACTCAATCCGAATTTTAATCATACAACTACATAACTTAGTGTTGGCACCCACACATGAAACCACATTCACTATACGTATATCAAGACTCGTACTTTCACTCTTACTTTTTTTTTACAAGCTTAGCATCACTTAATCGTCTTAAAAATATCTTACGAGGTACCGGGTTGGAGCCGGAATTAGTCGATACAAGAACACAAAAATAATTAGAAAGTTGATTAATCCCACCGTAAGCTACGGCCTGCCTACCGTAGCTTACTGTAGGTATGTTCTGCCAACAATTAAATCTTCTACTGTAAGCTACGGCTAGCTACCGTAGCTTACGGTAACCACGTTCTGCCAAAATAAAATCCTCTACCGTAAGATACGGTTAGCTACCGTAGCTTACGGTCAGCTGCTGCAGATTTGGGGCTGCAGCTTATTTGACCCGTTTCGAGTCCCGTTCGTTCATGCATGTTCCGATTCATTTCAAATTAAACATATAACATCTAAATGAGGTCCCGTTCCTCTTAATACTACCATAGTCTAACCTTAACAATAAATTCTACATGCGCACAAGCCCATTTGTGCTTTAATTATGTCGTTTAACGCTAGCTTACCACTTGGATTTACACCATTCGGTTTATATCATACAACTTCCTTTTAGTTGACTATTATCAACCAAATATTATCTAACTCATCTTAGTACCTCCATTGTTCTTACATTCCCACAAGCTTCTTCAACAATTAAAATAAAACATTTCCATTAAAGTATCTAAAGAGTGATTCCGGAAATCACTTACCTTAGCGTCGAATTCACATCCGTTACCTTGACTCCCTTTTGACCCGTTAGCCTTCCATGCTTCCATCCATCTTGACATGATCCCTATACTTTCATGTCATCGCAATCACATTCTTGTTAGCGTACACGATTGTACATATTAACGATCGTATCAAATGCATAACTCACATTTGACTTTCATAAGTCAATCCTAACAAGCATATGGCATATACTCAAAATCACATCTTTACAAACTCGTATTATTCATTATGTCATCACATATAACACATATTGATATATTACATACCGTATGACTTTCTATAATCTTACAATTGTGACAACAAGTCTAACCATGCTTCTTATGCGCAGTTGACTTTCAGAAGTCAACGTTTATCATATGAACTTTCGACATAACCTCATATATTCGTGTCATTATATTAGGCCATATTAATGACACTATGTACATTTCATACGCATCCATTTCTAATTATCGTTAAGTCACAAATTCAACTTATGGTGTACACCACCATTCAAACATAGGGTACTAGTTCCTTAAAGCACTCTTTTACCGAATCACATCATCAATTACGTTTTACATATACTTATCAAATACACTCCTAAACTTGTTTTACCATTATCACTTTCTATACACGTTCAATCGTTACTTGCATATAATTTCACATATTATTGTCATTTAGACATTTCATCAAACACTTGGTGTACGCACTACCTTCTAAGCATAATGTACAAGTATTTTAAGCATGTTCTTCCGATTCATCTCATGAACCATTCTACATCAAGTTTATCTATCATAATCTATCATATAACACCTTGTGCATCACAAAATCACAATATTACATCTATATGTTCATCATCTTCACCCTCAAGCGATGGGTTTCCATCTAAATCATTCCATAACTAAAATTTAACCATGATTCAACTTCCACATGATAGCATTAACAAGTATTCATTCTAATTTCAACCAAATTTCACCGATTTATCCTAACCCACTATATGAATAGTCACCAAATGAGAAATTTCAACTTACCATATGTTCATTAGGATGAGATGGTAAGGATTCTTCATTCATGCATTGATTTGGCTTCACATCCTTGTTCAATTTCGTCAATTTGTGGGGTTGTGGGGAAGAACCCTAATTCTTCTTCATGTGTGTGTCGACACACATACTGAACACACACACACACACTTATAAACCTGAATTTTAATGAGTTTGCCCACTTGCTACTTCTAGTCCCTCTAGTTTACATTTAATCACATTTACCACAAATCCTTGTTTTTACCATAAGACTTATAGTTCTAACTAAGTTAAATAACTTAGTTATCACCTTTCATTCCATATCTTATGAAACCATACTAGCGAGTCAAGTATTCGGGTTTTGGGGTGTTACAACTACCAGACCACAAAACGTGAATGTTAACTTGCAAGAGAATGGGTTCCTAAGGATTTGAAAATTCAAACTGAATAGATGGTTTGGATTGAGGATGCTGCAGATAAACCCACGGAGAGTATTGAAGCAATATTGATAAATGCAAGTTTTTAAAGTTCAGAAAGTAATGTGGTGGAACAAGATAGCACGTGACACATGGATGTTCCTTAGGGGCTTGGTACATCAAGCGAGAATCAAAGTGAGTTGGTAGAAAAATCCATAAATTTGTCATCAATTTTAGTTGGAAAGAGGAATCCAACAATAAGACTCATGCAAAGTGAGATGGAGGAATTGTGTGATGCTAGTGAACCGAAGATTGATGATATATTTGTTATACTGATGTTTAAGGTGGCTACACTACTAATGGATGAGCCGCATCTGGCGGCTAGCACAACTATATCAAAATTGAATGAAGGAATTGGTGTGGCAGTCGTGATGTTTATTCATGATGTCTAGAAACAAAAAAGTCTTGGAAGAGTACGTAATTCAGGAAGACAAATGCAGATAATGTGACCAAAGTAAATCTAAAAATTAAGACCAAAGAGATGCAAGTGTCACGGGTGTGAAGTAATTTTGTTAAACATATTAGACGCAAGAGGGTGATCAACTCAAAGGTATGAACGTGAATATAGAAGCAAATGTTGAGATGGAGTGTTAGAATTCAACACTGAGCCGAAGTTGTGAGACATGGCATGTTGCCTGGAGTCGCGACTTGGTTCAAGTTGAAGTCTCGTGTGTGTGTGTACAGCTGAGAATAAACGAGATGCAACTAAAACTCAAGCGGAAACTACACAAAAATATTGGAACGGATAACACTGATGTTGAGAGGGAGTGTGTGAAGTATGTTTCCGAGACGAAGAAAGTGAGCTACAACTCAAAAGGAATTGGGTTGTGGCTAAGAGATTGCTAGGCTACGGTTGGGGACAAGTTGAGAAAACTTAAGATACAGCTAAGGCTGAGAGACGGTCGGAATCCTATTCGTGATAGGAAAAATGTAATTTATTGTTTTTATTATGATTTGAATTTCAAATTGTTAGCATTTGTACACGAATAGGTTGCTCGTAGAGGGTGCTATATAACCCTCGTCTAGATTTATTTTCTAAGTTTTTGAGTCAAAGTATTTTTCTTTGTAATTGGTGTGTCGCAATTTAATTAAATGAAAAACGTCGCTTGTGCGTTTAAGCAACTACTGCGTCATGGGTGTTGCTTTTGCTCATCGATTTCACACGTTGAAATGCTACAGTAAATGCTATTAACAAAGGTAGCATTTCCCAACCAATATCCAATTTGACTCATTTTATACCATTAATTCTCTTATTTCCTCATATGAAAATGGAGAGAGTTTATAAATAGTGTATGTTATAGAGATAAGTTAGGTTTAACTCTAGTTAAACAAGACGTTATGGTTGTAGTTATTAAACATTACTAACGGATCTAGTATTTGTCTTTCTCTTTTAAGATTATTCTTTATTGTAACAACTATCTAGCCATAAGGGAAACTATGCTTACGACAAGAAGTAATCTTACAAGAGATCATACCTATTGGAACTGATAGAGTTGGTTGATGTCCTTTAAAAAATGCATGTATTGGTTAACGTTAAGCTATTCATATTCATACATGTGACTTAAAATTTATAGCAGAAAAAACGTGTGTATGAATAGATCCAAACTAGAACTTTAGATCGCCACCAGGATGCAAAACCAAATATAAACATAAACAATGAGAAGGCATTTCAGAAACATGTACCTTAACAGGTTGTAGTAGACTTTGATTTGCGAAACACCTTGATACAACAACTTTGTTGCTAGCTAGATCCGAGAACATGAAACAAATAGAAGACCTTCGAGTTTCAATCGCATAAACCAACCCACAAGAAAAACTTGCTCTAGCCGCTTTAGTTGGTTGACGACAGGGGCTGGAATTCGGTAACACAACAGTGGTAGTGGTGTGACATGTGGAGGCGACGCATGTTGGCAGTTAGTTGGTTGACGACAAGGGCTGGAATTCGGTGGAGATCGAGCGGGGAGGATGCCCGAGCACTACCGATGGTAAGTGTGGTCAACGGTAGAAAATAGTGCAAGGAGTCTGGTAGTAGAGTAGGTTGGTCTCTACTTTACTCTTATTAGCATGTAGAGTAATTAAAGTTAATAGATTCAACAGGAAGCTCAACCACATAGGGAGTATATGTGCACTACTATTCGTTTAGGAAGTTCAACCACGTGGTGTGGGTGTATAATGTAAAGTGTGTGATTTTCAACTTAGAGATGAAGGGTGTTTGTCAAAATTTGGTGGATCTTCTCAAACATCACATCAACGACCTCATCTTTTTTCCTCAACTCTCCAAACTTCAAAAATTAAAGAGTATCCATCAAATGCCAAGATAATATATATATATATATATATGTGTGTGCACGCAATGGGGGAGAGAATCGGGGTGACTACCAAGATTTTAGTTCGTTAGGGCGGTGTTTCTGATCGGGATTGCCCGTCTTGTTTTCTTTGCAAACATCATAACATGTTCCCGAATAGCTAAGTTATAACTAGAGATATAGTGTTCGGTTCCAACTTAAAAGCGGTTCTATTCTTTTAAGGGACCACAACCGGGTCTTATTCCATTTATATACTGACCCTGTAATATATGCGGTTAAATTCTAGCTTTATTAGTTAGCTTAGTTGAATTATATTATCCCGTATATAGCTGTCTGAATAAGACGTGATAGACGTCTAGAGCTAGTAATAGTTTATCCATTTCTTATGGTCCCTAATTTGCAGGGAAAAAGACGCGATAGACATGTAAATGGTTCATGTATGATAAGTCAAAAACAAAGACCAAGAATGCAAAAAAAAAAAAAACAAACAGGCTGTACGTTTTGCTTTGAAACCTTTTCTTAACCTAACTTGCATATGAAGCCGAAACGAAACCCTAAGGGTTACCACCGGAAATAAAAATGGCGGTGACGTAACTCTGACCGCCGTTATTAAATTTTTCCTTTTCTTGTTTTTTTTTTTGTATCTTTGACTTTTGTATGCAGGAAACTTCAACCATATGATATGTAGCTGTTAATTGGCTATAACAAATAAGATAAATAAAAAAATGGATTGCAGTCAGCATATAGGCCCGTTTCTTGCGGGTCTAAACATCCATAATCTAAAAGACCTAAACGTTGAAGTTGAATTCTTCAAGCGTTCTTCATTCACATCTTATCTATTTATTTATTATTATTTCTCCTGCTTGCAAAACTATATTACAATTTAGTTAGATCTTATGTAGAGACAAATTAAGTTTCATTCCCTTTAATTATATTATCATTTGATTAGTATTCATGAATTCATCTTCATGTCACATTACATTACCAGGGTAAGTTTTAATGAATCGATAACATGGAAGAACGTTTTTTTTTTTCATGCTCTACATTATACAACCATCAACATTACATTGAGAAAACAATTAAAAGTTAAATGAACAAACAAACAAAGATACCGTCCGCTTGTAAAGTGAGGTTTGCGAAGGGTGAGACAAGGCCGGGCAATTGGGTACCTTCAACATATCTGATAGAGAGTTTGCTTCTAAAGAGACCCCAACAAATTAAAGTTCAACGGATAATATATATTTGTATTGTTTTAGCTTATGGAAATAAATTAAGTCATGTTTGTGAATTAAAAAAGGGTACTACTAGTAGTAAAATAATGTGTAGGTAATGGCATGCAATCGAAGCATTGACATTTTTCCGTGTTTGATTATTAAGGAAATATATTGAATGAAAGAAAACGTATATACAAACAAGTCAAACATTGCTGGCCCCCTCATTATAAGAACAGATCTAAGTTGCTATATTTTCTCATTTATAGTTATTCTATTAAGTTCATTCGAAAGCAGCCGGGAATACTTTTGAAACAAAGGCAGCCATGGAAGTTGATCTAAGAAAAACACCCCAAATCAAGCATGAACAACATAAGGAATATGACAGCAAACAAGAGGTTCGTCTTATAAGGTTCATAAAGCTTTAATTTTCTTTTTCATATATGTTTTGTGTAATTTTGAATTTTTGCTGTTTTTATCTGACATGAAGAAATTGTTCTTACTAATTAATTAAGGTGCATGAAGTTTTAACTTCTCTTTTGTCTCTATTTTCTTGTTAGAGTCTAATTATTTGCTATTTTATTTGCAATGAAGAAGTTGTTCACTTGGTCATAATTATGTTCTTGAAGCTTTATTTTGTTTCATACGATTTTCTTTGTAAATTCTATAATAAACTTGTTATTTTATCTTCGAAGATGAGGGTTTTTTCTCATAAATGTTTATCTTCTTCCAATTACCTTTCTCAGTTTATAATTTTTGTGTTTGCACGTAGTTATTATCTGGTGTGTAATTGATAACTGAGAAGAATCAGAAACTAGTTAATTTTCTCTTGTACTTCATTATCTATTTGATTCTTTCTTATCTTCTTGTTTCTCGGATCCTGTGGGCTATATTTAACTTTAAAAATTTTCAAGATTCAGTATATGGTTAATGTTTGTGGTCGATTTAGCATGATAATTTTTCAAGATCTCTTTATTTAATACATACTTCATTAAAAAATAAGAAAATTATAACTTATCAATAGATCTATAAATATAATAATACTTAAGGTAAAGAGCACACCATTTGTAAATCTTGAGTCCTTTATATAAGTTTTAGTTAAATTTGAAAAACAAAAATAGAATGGAAAAAACATAAGATAAAACAGAATTAGAAGCAATTAGTTTAATGTTAGTTTACACAATATAAACCCTATTTTCTAATAAAAAAAAATTATCTGTTGGCATGCTCCTTATAATTCTTTAAAGCCCATAGAAAAAGCTATTAAACTTAAAACTATCAATTTATTAATCAATCCAGACACATTACCCAACAACCGATGAAAAAAGTCTAAAACATAGAGGTGAGATCTTAATAGCTCATTATCATTGTAACTTACAGTTACACAATAACTTAAATTAATATCTATTTAAAGCAGACGCCCATATTCAACGGCTAATTAAACTTATACTTAATGTTATATGATTTTATTTCTTATGTATACTCATCTACCTAACAAGTAGATAATTATTATAATAATATGTGTGTCCATACTCTTTTCTTCCTCTTCATCTTTTCTACGTGTCACAATCTTACTCATTTTTAGCAGGATAATTAGACACATACAATCTAAGTGTGATCATATATGATTTCTCAAACTTATGTTAACTATCATTATTTGTGTTTGTTGGATGTTGTGCGTCCATATTATGATCAAGGAGAACCCAATATAATTAAATATATAGTGTGAGTATAACTTTGTATTTCAAGTAGCAAAATTTAAACTGGTTCATATTGTATTATTGCAGGATGAGATGCAGTTTGAGTTAACCAAAGCTGAATTGGGTGAGGTGAGGGAAGAAAACCAAAGGCTTAGGGTTCACTTGGACCAGATCATGAAGGAATACCAAACCCTTCAAAAGAAGTTCCAGGATGTCTACCATCAACAAGATGAAACTTCAACTGCAGTAACAACTTTAATCAAGAACAACGACAAACCGCAAATTAACGATGAATCTGAGCTTGTTTCCCTCAGTCTTGGAAGAACTTCATCTACCGAACTGGTCAAGAAACATAAGAAATGTTCAACTCCTCCAACCAAAAGTGCAGAAGGGTTAGATCTTGGACTGGAGTGTGGAAAGTTTGAACTATCATCCACCACACAAGCCGAATCTTCGGTTATCCCCCCGAGCCCGAATAAAAGTTTGGAAGAAGCTAAAGATGAAGCTGTGACACAGAAACCTTCGACTCCAAAGAGAAATGCAGATGATCAAGAGGTTTTGCAACAAAACCCTACAAAGAAAACTAGGGTTTCTGTTAGGGTTCGATGTGATACCCCAACGGTAATCACTTACTTAATTCCTAAATTTGTTTTTACTAATTTTTTACTAATGTCTATTGTTCATAAAGAAAAAAAACTTCATATTTTTGTATAGTACGTGTTACCTTTGATATGAAGTTAAGAGATTACTTAAAATAGGTCTTTATTTTCACAGATGAACGATGGATGTCAATGGAGAAAATATGGACAAAAGATTGCAAAAGGGAATCCTTGCCCACGGGCTTATTATCGTTGCACTGTTTCTCCAACTTGCCCAGTTAGAAAACAGGTATATTTTACTAACATAACATTAGACGTAATGTAGTGATATGTATAGTGTTTTTATAATTGGACCGGTTATCAGACTAGTCGCCTTAGTCCACTAATGGGATGGTTTCAAAAGGTGGATAAATTTGAAAATAATTGAAAAAACTAGAACTATATCTATCACTAATTAAAACAAACTATACAAATTACTTTATTTAGGTTTTTTTATGTATTTGTATTGTAATAAAAGTAAAGTTCATATGAAGTCTGAAGGAAATATATAGCAAATGAATTAGATCATAGTTGTTTAAAAAAGAAAGGTAAATGAATAAGATAATTGTTAAAACAAAGTAAATGAGTTAGATTTTTAATGAAAAAAAGGTAAAATTTTGGAATACGGTGACCAGCGGATCCTGTTATAAAATATTGGATAAAAGTTCCAGCCCCTAATTATAGTGCTCTAACTTAGGGCAACACTATTGGTTTTATTGTTTATACCTATTTATTGGTTTATCTCCTAACATATTGTTCATCATAAAATTGTGTAGGTACAAAGATGTCCACAAGATATGTCAATTTTGATCACCACATACGAAGGAACACACAACCACCAGCTTCCGGTGTCCGCCACTGCTATGGCTTCCACCACCTCCGCGGCCGCAGGTATGTTAACTTCGGGCTCCTCAACGTCCAGCTCAAACTCAATCCCAAACCCAAGCACTAGTTCTCAAAGGCTAAACTTTTATCTCAACGAGAACTCGAAACTAAAGCCGATTTACTTGCCACATTCTTCGATAACCCCCTCGCCCTCGTGCCCAACCGTCACACTCGATCTTACTTCAAACACACTTTCCACATCATCACCTTACAACTATAACCGATCACAACCACTTGCCTCCATTTTCCCACCAAGATATTCAACCACAAACCTAAATTTTAGCTCTTTGGAGTCTAATGCAACCTCAATTTCTTGGACCAATGGGTCCTTCAACTATAGGGAAAATCCAGTAGGGTCCTTTAACTTTGGGTCAACACAAACTCAAGAAAACATTTACCATTCTTTCATGCAAAACAAGCCCATGATGGGAATACCAACCACACTCAACATTCTCTACAACCAGACACCATTGAGGCTGCAACAAGGGCAATCACATCAAACCCAAATTTCCAATCGGTTTTACAAGCGGCACTGACGTCTATAATTGGCAGCGGTGCAGTGGGAAGTCAAGGCGCAAGTGAGAAATCCGGGCAGGCTGTGAAAGTGGGAGATACATTTCCAGTGCTTTCGAGCTTTCCTTCAACGTCTAACGCGAATAAATGCTCGACAGCCTTCATCAACAAATCAATGGCAGCGAAAACATTGAATTCTCAAGCTGCAGGATCAAACTCATTGCAGTGTTCTAGCTCAAGGAGTAAATCTACTTCCCCAGAAACTAGCAGAGACCATGTCGTTTGATGGAGATAATTAGGATTGTTTTTATTGTATTTTTGTAATTTTTTACTTTTGATGGCTCAATAGTCAATGATCTATGATCACACAAAGATAAAAATGTAATTAATTTATAAAAATATGTATTGAACATTTATTATACATAATAATTGCCAAGGGATGATGCATGAGTGAAGAAAATTGTGCAAGGTTCGATGGTGATTGTAGTCATAATATTTGAATATAAATGGTTTCATTTGTCATATTAGGCTGTTACAATTGTTATTATTGTTTTTACTTAGTTTACTATTTTGAGAATAATTTATTTACTCGGTCTATTTTTAAATTAATAGTTTAAGCTCCATTCATACTTTCGTGGCATATATTTAAAATGTGTTCAATTTCAGACAGAATAGGTCAAAACTGTGGATAAATTAAAGTAATAACAACTGAAGACAAAATTAGTAAAATATTTTGGTTATGACTACTAGTTAAAGTACAAAATGAATTAATAATGTTATTGTATTAATTTCTGAATTTATGAAAGAGTAGGCATTCGGTATGTATAATTAGGGTGTTTAAGATTGAATTATCCGGTTTTCGGATAATGAATATTGATATCCAAATTTATAAAAGAGATAAAAATTCCGTTTCGTGCATAGATTAAAACTAAACTTATATTCGATTTTTCAAATTTCCAACATTGAACTAAAAATATTCATAAATCAACATCATAATCCGATTATTAATTTTTTTTACTATTTTTATTATATTTCAAACTACATATAATGCTCATATATTATATATATTTATAAAATAAATTAGTTTTCGGATAATCGAATTATCCGAAATTTTTGAAATTCATATCCGAATCCGAAAATTCGGATTATCCAGTTTTCGGATACGAATTTTCAAATATTTTGGATTCAGATATGGATTTCTTTAACACCCCTATGTATAATTATTTTCTTTCTATATATATAAAATGATACTAAAGCCATATAACTATTTCAAAATAGTTATTCATCTTATCAAAAATAAATTTTGACAGCAACCTTAAGGGATGTTTTGATAATTATAATTTGTGGTAAGTAAATTTATATTACATCTACAGATACATCGATATATAGACATTACAAATCTAGATAATATATTTATATATGGGGTTGTTTAAAAAGGTTCTCATTAACATAAAGAAACAGTCGAATTAGGTTGTTTAAAAAGGTTCTCATAAAGAAACAGTCGAATTAAACATTAAGTAATGTGTAATATATATTCTTGTAAGTGTCTGATAATCAAATTCTATAATTAATATATATATAAGCTCGATCCAACCTCCAACCAGTTAAGTTTGAGATAAAATAAAATATTACTGTAATTGGTCAAATTGAAGGTCTATAACTTAAGACCTCAAATGAATATAGATAATATCTATAGGAACACAACTAATATAATAACTATTAAATTTATTGTTTCCGTTCAACATGAATCCTTTGATTTTGTAAAACTAAAACTATTATCATTTATGTAATATCGTTAACACTGCAAGAAAAAAAATCTTAAAAAGCCATCATTAGTAAGTGACAGATGTATATTTTCATCAATAATACGCTCAATATTGACCGAAAAAGAGTTGTCACGAAATTTTAAGTTAGCGTTCATTTCACATAATGAAACTGCAATATAGATTTCATGCATATTATCTTCGTTTCAACAAAGGAAAGGAATTTGAATTGAATCTGAATTGCCGATTCACCTTTTCTTTTTGGATACAAGTTAGTTATGTCATTTTATATATTTACATTCCAAATCCATTAATAATTATACCAATTAAACATATTATATGATTTCAAAAGAATTCTTTAAAATCTAATTTCAATTTCATTAATTACATATATTCCTCGAACGAACCCTACCTAATATTCATCACTAAGGGATCACTCAATGAAAAGAGAATGCACCAATGCAAATAAGTAACAAGATTAATAGAGAGGTCAAATGAGCATCGCACGTTTTCATTTAAAATTTTTAATTAGCTAAAAGTTTTAATTAGCAACGGAAAGTAGTGACAACAATGATTGTAGTCACTACAAATAAAAAGTTACCCAAATTTCTACCAATAGTTTCATCATTGGCAAAAGCATTGATAACAGATAATACACAACGTTATAAGATTCACGTGCCCCACCCGGACCTGAGCACAATACGTGGAGGACATCTATCATTTATAAAAGTAGGAACACAAGGGTACTATTCTGCTTTTAGTGATCAACTTATAATAATCTTACAAAGTTGTTTATATAGAAAACAATCAAACAAAACGAAAATAGCAAATGAAAAAGTAAACTGTTGAAACGCCTAACCCAAGGGTTTCATCTATTAGATTCACTTTTTGACAAATAGTTCAAAATAAAAACATTTCATTAAAATCGTAGCGAAATACTAACTTTACAAACCAAATAAATTAAAAACATTGTCTCAACAACATAAACATAAAAGCGGATGCCAGCCGTCGGGGATCTCTGTCATTTGCCAGCCTCCATCTACCAAGAACCTAATGTGAATACTAAAAGTCAACTACATTGAGTGAGTTATAGTTTAAATCAGACAATTGCAACTATCATACATAAAGAAACAAGAAAGCAAACAGAAGACATTAAGAATCGCATGATTGTACGCTATGTATACAACACAAAACTTTTCTATGACTCTATCACAATACCATGAACTATCACATGAATTTAAACTCTGGGTGGTTATACAACCATGGGAAAACAACGGATGCATTGACATATATCTATTGATTACGGTGTTAACTTTAGACGCCATATTTGACTTCAATGTTAACTTTACACGTTGTTTGAGAGTACAGTGTTAACTCTAGACACTGTCATTGACTTTAGATGCGAAGGTCTCCCTTTCATCTTTGGTAATGCAAGACTCATATCAGAATAAGTGCACATGTTTTTAACATCAAAATAAACTCACTTTCTATTAGTTTTATTAAGAATATAATTGACATAGACTTATTTTGGTTTATTTTTTAGTATCGAGATAAAATGAACCCCATGTGAACAAAGGAAGCAAAACCGGACAAAAATCAGAAAACTGTCGAAGATTCACTGAGACACACCCCATTAAGACGTGCCTCAATCTCTGAAGACAACCAGCACCATCTAAAGAAACGGAACTTCTCCAACTGATCGTTGTCTGTTAGGACATAAAGCCTAATCAGAGTCACAATAAGTTGCAAGACTAAAATCACCAATATTATTAAAAAAAACAAATCAAGTGAACAAGTATCCTTGAGTACTTTACGAAGAGTATATCAGGCAACATCCTAGTGAGGAACCCGTGGATCACTCATGAACTAACCTATAAATTTAATAACAAATGCCAAATTAGGTATAGTATGTGTTAAGTAATTTAACTTCCCAACTAGCCTACTATAATCCAAAGGTTCATCAAGAACTTGGCCTTCACTAGTTTTGAGTTGTAAATGAAATGGTAAGGGTGAATGTGTGGAAATAGCATCCATAGTGTTAAATTCGGTCAGAAGGCCATTGGCAAACTTTTGTTGAGTCATGACAACACCAAAGCAGTCTTTAAAACTTTAATCCCCTAAAAATAGTTAAGAAAGCCATGATCCTTGATCTGAAATGTGGAATGTTAGAAAGCTTTCAAATCAAACATTTCCTTTTCATCATTTCGAGTCAAAAGAATGTCATCTACATATACTACCACATGAACAACAAAATTCTATTGACTTGAAAACACAGAATAGTCATTGGCAGGCCGCATATATACTTTGGTTATAAGAGTATTATTAGAGAGTTTTCCGTACCATTACCTTGAAGCTTGCTTTAAACCCAAAAGAGATTTCTAGAGCTTCAAAACATGAGCGGGTGATGATAAAGTCATACCCGGAGGAGGGCTCATATAAATATCTTCATTAAGATCACCATGCAATAAAGAATTATTGACATCCAGTTGTTACAAACCTAATTACCTTTTAGTCAAAACAACAATAAGACTTCAGATGTTGTTATTTTAACAACATGAGAGAAAGTCTCATCGTGAGCAATAGCGACTTTTGAGAGCCCCCTCGAACTAATAACCTTGCTTTACAATGCTCATAAGTACCACTAGCATTTTATTTGACTTTATACACCCATTTACACTGGACAACCTTATTGCCTTTAGGAAAATACATAAAGCTACAAATCTTTAGACATGTCTTCTTGTAAGGATGCTGTTAAGCAGTACGCTCTTAGATGTTGTCAAGAGTAAGAATGAGTTGCTAAGGGTCCTTAGACAAATCAGCAAGATTGACAAAAATAGTATGGTGTACACATTGGTGAGAGTATAATAACAAGAGAAATCAATAGAATAAATAGTGGATGCAAAAATACTACATAATCATGCATATTGATGATTGTCGTGAGTGTCATGCAAAAACCTAAATAAACTAGATAGCTAGAGTAAGTAAAGTATCGAATCCAGAGGAGTATCGTGGAAAGTGTTTGTTGATTAAGTATTAAGAACCTAATTGCAAAAATGTAAAATCGGTTGTTTGTTGTTTGATTAAACTAAGAATTACTAAAACGAGTTTGTAATAATAGGAGAAAACAACGGTTCCTCCGGAGTTTAGATTCAAAGTAAAGTTTAATTATGTGTTTGGCTATTTACAATCACATAAACATGATTGCATAATTCGATTAACTGACTGTGATCACCCTAAGTGTCACACCCCGGATTTCCAACCCAAATCCATACACCGGTGGGCCCGGGTGGGGAGTATCGTGACGTCAGTTAATAATCATCATAGTCAATTAAACACGGCACAACGGAAGTCTTGGAGTAAAATTACTATTACAAAACAAATGTTCAAAATAAAATAATATACAAGCTTATAATAGAAGATCCACAGGCGGATCATAAATTGTACATGGAAAGAATACAAAACAGACTTTCGGCAGATTTAGGATCTGCAAGATCCTCTATCACTACCGAGCACTTCCAGCCTATTTTCGTATTGTACCTGCAGTTTAGTCTTTTAAAAATGCGTCAGCTTACGCTGGTAAATACACCCAACTGACTCATTTGAAACCATTTCAAAATGTTTTAAATGCGTATCAGCACAAAATCTTTTTATAACTTGGGTCAATTGACCGTCCAACCTTGTTAACAGATTTACGTGTTTGTCATACATACGGGGCTCGGTACGGAGACCGAGACACAATTAACGCACACATCACTTTGGACTCACGAAGGAGTCAATTCCTCCCAACCTTGTGGGAATGCATAATTGAGCGTCTATCGGGTGTATGCCTACACCCGCGCTAAGGTCGTGGCCATTTCTATTGTAATGAGCCGAAGATATCCAGGACACGGTAGTTAACCCCCTATGTTTAAATTATCAAACAAAACTCATTAAACAGAATATGCGGATTTATAATCCCCGAACTGGTGTTCGATTGAATCCCATTTCCGACCAAGCGGTAATAATTTACCGTCACCCAAGCCCGTATAGGGAAATAAGTCGAGAGTATTTACCTGAGCTGATCTTCTTTAATTTTTAATAACTCAGCCATACACAAAAAGGACTAAATGCAGATAGCATTTACCGGCAAGTCTCTAGTCTGGATTATGGCATAAACTAACCAATTAAATACTAACGGTCTTATTTAAGTCATAGACTTAGACCGACTAGCGTACTTGATCAATACGTATGACGCTAGATTAAACGATGATTGGATAGAATGTAGTTTAATCCCAACAAGTACCTTGACTTGTTTAATATGGGTAAACTATTAACATTCTGGATTTTGAGACTTTAATGACAAGGTTATACCCGTTTCGGTTAATTTCCGTAAAAAAGTTACATATACGTAACCGTGTGCATATTAGCGATATCGGGTAACCGGATAAGTCATGGACAAGTTCTATATGTCATTATACTTTAAATAAGTTAACAGGATATCAACTTGTATGCCCATTAAGGTTTTAAAACGAAATTATGCATCATAAGGGCGTTTTGGTAATTTCATACCATATAAAAGGAACTTGAATATAATTTAAGTTTATGATCATGAGTATTCTGGAAAAATAATTTATTTATGATATAATATCAGTAGGATATCAATTATATGTGTAAATTATCTTTTATGACCAAACTAAGCACCGAAGGGGCATTTTGGTCATTTACACATAGTTTATAAATTATTTGGGATTATGAGTTTATAACATGTACCTACTTTAAATATGTTTAAAATAAGTTTTAAAATCAGTAGGTAACAAGTCTTGATTCATTAATATGGTTCAAAACCATACTATGCGCATAAACGGCGCTTATGTCGTAAAATGGCGTCTTTATGTGATTCTTACGAAAACTGATGTTAAGGTCAGATTGAAATGTCTTAGATATGTTATTTAATATAACATATCAGTAGGTAAAATAGTTACCTTGAAAAGATTTGATTAAAACTATTTTATGAGTCACAAGGGCTAAAATTGCCATTTATCGACATAGTTTAAAGATTTGCTTGAAAACTCAGTTTATAACTTGGTTTAACATCCCAAATAATCCTACTTATAGTATTTCATCAGTAGGAAACTCATTTTCAAGTTCATTATTATTTAAAACCTTGTTTTATGTAAAAAGGGCATTTTGGTCAAAGATGGCATAATTATGGAACTTGCGCATAAACTTGGATTCTGATTATGATCATGTAATATAACCTCAGAGGGTTATGCTACATTATATTACAATCATAATGAAACTTTAGATCAGTAGATAACTAATCTAAACCGGGTCAGAATCGAAAGTCAAAGCAGAAGTCAAACTTCGCGACTTTCGGTTGCGAACCGACCCTAGAACTGAAATTGACGAGCCGAACATGTTCTTACATGTTCTAATAATTATTAGCAACTTTTTTAAGTGTCAAAACAGGTTTCATAACATATATAAGATCAATTTATGATTTTTCCGAACAATGGCTTGTTTGACTTTTTAATATCATAACTTTGACCCATCAATTGGTCTAGCAAACATGATCTTCAGGAGGTGCCCTTTATAGGGACTAACACCTACCTTATTACAATCACTTAGCCATATTCATTTCGAACAATGGCTGAACCATAATGGTCTTAACCGAAAGTCAAAGCATTTTCAGTAAAACGCTTGACTTTGGGCTATAAAGGCCTATAAACGAAAATACAAGAGCAAGAAACACTTACAAGTGGTTCCTACAATGCAAGAGAACTAAGTTGGATGCTCCTTTCAGCTAGGAACTTCCAGAGGAGGGAGAAGAGTGAATTAATGAGAAAGGTGCAAGTTGGAATGAAGCACTTGAACACCTATTTATAGTTGGAGCTCAAAGGAGGTGAAGCCAGGTGTTTAGGGGTGTAAGAGGAAGCTTACAAGTGTCCCAAAACGTGGTATAGTTGATTACAAGTCCATGGTTTTCGAATTAATGGTTTTGGAGTTTTGTTTGGGAGCCAAGCAAAACTTTCTGCAGCAGATGCTCTCTGGCGGGCTGCGAGAGGCACAAGCCCTGCCTCTCGCGCCCCGCGAGTGCCCCAAAGGCAGTTTCAAACTTTGACACTTTAGCCCCTTAACTTATAAAAGCTTATAAAAACCTATTTAAACACCTTTTTGGTACTTTTAGTCCTCCGTAGCCAATACTTGGCATACCCGGGATTATGCCCGGACATTGTCGAGCTCTCGGTTCGTTAAAAGGTCTCTCAGAGGTATAAATTAACATGTTGACGCTTTTAATCCCTCCATTATCCAACTTTTATAAATTTACAAAATTGAACCCTCTCGTCCAACAAACGGGACATATGAGAGTTAGGACTTCAGAAAGGATCACTCAGAGGCTTATTATAAGCATGTTGATTCCGATGTCACTCAGAGGCTGGGCATGTTGACATATCATTCACTCAGAGGCCAAATTTCAAGCATGTTGACGTATCAGTCACTCAGAGGCTAATAATTTAAGCATGTTTACATATCAGTCACTCAGAGGTTGTTATTTATGCATGTTGCCATCGGACCGTCACTCAGAGGCTCAGATTGAGTATGTTGACGTCTTTAGTCCTCATTGGTCTTTAACAGACTATATTTAAAATACAATACGTGTCACTATACTATTGGACACGATTTTACAGGGTGTTACATCCTCACCCCCTTAAAAGAAATCTTGACCTCGAGATTTTATTCAAAAAGATGGGGGTACTTTTGTCGCATAGTGGACTCAACCTCCCATGTATACTCGGGACCTCTAAAAGCGTCTCATTTAACCTTTACTATAGGTATCAATTTTCTTCGGAGCTTCTTAACCTGTCGATCCTTGATCGAAATCGGTTTCTTAACGAACCTCAGGTTTTCATCAATTTGCACATCCTCGTGCGACATTGCTAGCGACTCATCAGCTAGACATTTCTTAAGGTTAGATATGTGGAATACGTCATGAATTCCACTAAGCTCCTCTTGCAACCTGAGCTTATAAGCTACAGTGCCGACACATTCGACTATCTCGAATGGTCCAATATATCTTGGGCTCAACTTGCCCTTCTTTCCAAAACGCATCACACCTTTCCAGGATGATACCATTAGCATGACTTTGTCCCTTACTTGGAACTTAAGAGGATTACGCCTCTTGTCAGCATAGCTCTTCTGCCTATCCCTGGCAGCTTTTAGACGATCACGGATTTGCATAATCTTTTTCGTGGTCTCCAGGACAATCTCTAGTCCTGATAGTTGGGTTTCCCCAACTTCTGCCCAGCATACGGGTGTTCGATACTTTCTCCCATATAAGGCCTCAAAAGGAGCAGCCTTGATGCTAGTATGATAACTGTTATTGTTGGAGAATTCTATTAGGGGTAAGTGGTCATCCCAACTTCCACCTAAATCAATCACACATGCCCTAAGCATGTCTTCTAGTGTCCAGATAGTACGCTCACTTTGACCATCAGTCTGCGGATGGTAAGCCGTACTAAAATTTAATCGCGTGCCTGACGATTGTTGGAAACTTTTCCAAAAGTGAGATGTGTATCTAGTATCTCTATCGGATACAATAGATATTGGCACACTGTTAGGGACACAATCTTGTCCACGTACAACTTAGCCAATTTATCAGAACTATAAGTCTCTTTAATCGAAAAGAAATGTGCTGACTTAGTCAGCCTATCAACGATGACCCAAATCGGGTCATTACCACATTTGGTGTTTGGTAACTTGGTAATCAAATCCATAGCTACCATTTCCCATTTCCAAGTGGAAATCTCAAGTTGTTGTAGGAGTCCTGACGGTTTCTGATGTTCGGCCTTAACTTGCGAACACGTCAGACACTTAGCTACATAAGTGGCTATGGATTTCTTCAAACCCATCCACCAATAATTCTTCTTCAAGTCTTGATACATCTTGTCACCACCTGGGTGAACTGAGTATCTTGAACTATACACTTCTTGAGGATTAGATCTCTAAGCCCTCCAAAGACTGGAACCTAGATCCTATCATTAAATCGAAGGATTCAATCTTTTCCAGGCGCTAACTGATCAACAGTTCCGCCTAATCCCTCATTAGGGATATTAGCCTTTGATAGATCTTGCTTCTGCTCATCTGGTAGCTTCTCACTCAAGCTATTTTTGAGCTCAATGCTCTTAGCGTTAATTCTTATAAGTTTAACTCTTTCTTTGCGACTTAAGGCATCGGCAACTACATTTGCCTTGCCGGGATGGTAGCAAATCTCGCAATCATAATCATTAAGTGTTTCCATCCATCGGCGTTGTCGCATGTTCAATTCTTTTTGATTGAACAGATGCTGGAGACTTTTATGGTCAGTGTATATAATACACTTTGTGCCATACAAGTAATGTCTCCACAGTTTTAGTGCAAATACAACGGCTCCCAGTTCCAAATCGTGGGTGGTGTAATTCCTTTTATGCACCTTTAGTTGTCGTGATGCATAGGCAATTACTTTGCCATTTTGCATTAGCACACAGCCCATGCCGGTGTGCGAAGCATCACAATAGACAACAAAGTTCTCAATACCCTCAGGTAGAGATAATACAGGAGCATTGCTCAACTTGTGTTTAAGAATCTCAAAAGATTCTTGTTGCTTTAGTCCCCAATTATACTTAACATTCTTACGGGTCAAGGTAGTTAGTGGAGTGGCTATTCTTGAAAAGTTCTCAATAAACCTTCTATAATATCCAGCCAATCGTAAGAAACTACGAACTTCTGTTGGGGTTTTGGGTACTTCCCAATTTATTATGGCCTTAATTTTGGCGGGATCCACTTGGATACCTCGCTCACTACCATGTGTCCAAGAAATTGGACTTCCCTAAGCCAAGACTCACACTTAGAGAATTTAGCATAGAGCTTCTCTTGTCTTAGCAGTTCTAAGATGCACCGAAGATGTTTCTCGTGATCAGCTTGATTACGAGAGTAAATAAGTATGTCGTCTATGAAGACAATGACAAACTTATCCAAATATGGCTTGCAGACTTTATTCATGAGGTCCATGAATGCTGCAGGTGCATTTGTGAGCCCAAAAAGCATCACTAAGAACTCAAAGTGACCAAATCGGGTCCTGAAGGCAGTTTTAGGAACATCTTCACTTCTAACCTTCAGCTGGTGATATCCTGATCTCAAATCTATCTTAGAGAAGTAACTAGCCCCTTGAAGTTGGTCGAATAAATCGTCGATCCTGGGCAGAGGATATCTATTCTTGATTGTTAACTTGTTTAGCTCTCGGTAGTCAATGCACATTCGCATCGAATCGTCCACAAACAGAATAGGAGCTCCCCAAGGCGAGGAACTAGGCTGAATAAAGCCTTTCTCCAAGAGTTCATCCAATTGAACTCTTAACTCATTCATTTTGGTTGGAGCTAGTCTATATGGAGCTCTAGCTATAGGTGCTGATCCTGGTATGATGTCAATTTAAACTCCACTTGCCTATCCGGAGGTAGGCCTGGTACTTCTTCAGGGAAAACATCGGGATACTCCGAGATAACTGGTTGATCTTCAAGGTTCGGCTTTGGTTCATTTTTGTGACTTGTGCCATGTAAATGACACAGCCTTTTCTCAAACAATTGGATGCCTTAAATAATGACACCTTGTCTGCAGTCCATAGTGTGAGTCTCCGGGGATGGTGATTATTTCACCAGATGGGGTTTTAATTTCGGTGAGCTTTTTATCGCAGGCAATGGGGCTTGGTTATGAGATAACCAATCCATGCCTAAGACAACATCGAACCCCGCCAATTTCATTGGCAAAAGAGAGATAGGGATGGAATGATTCCTAATGGATATAGAGCATCCATCAAGAATGGAAGAAGCAGTTTCTAAGGTTCCATCGGCAAGTTCTATCTCATAAGTTTTATCTAGAGTTCTTATGGGTAGGTTTAATAGTTTACTAAACTTATGATTAACAAAAGATCTATCTGCACCGGAATAAAAAAGAACTCTAGCATGAATATCATTTATGGGGAAAGTACCTGTTATGACATTGTTGTCATTAACGGCTTCCCTGGCATTCATTTGAAAGGCACGGGCATTCCCTTTCTTGGCTTCTCCGGGCTTTGCATCGTTACTTTTGGGTTTCTTGGGGCAATTATACGTTATATGCCCTTTTTCATTGCAGTTGTAGCAAACTTCATCCTTAAGATCCTTGCAATCTAAGGTCTTACGCCCCCTTTTCTTTTGTAGATACCACAGGGTTTGGTTGTGGATTTATGTCACACTGTCCCCAATGCCTATATTTACAGTTCTTGCACAGAGGTTTGTCATTAGACGTGTGTTGGTTCTTCTTGAACCCGAAATTTCCTTTCTTCTTAAATCTTTGGGAGTTATTATCCTCTTATTTCCTCTTTCCGTTAGTTTCAGTCCTAACTGACTTTTGTCTTACCAGATCTAGGGTGAGGGAAAGAGATAGATCCACATCGGACCTATAAGTACTGGGCTGAGCAGCCTTTAACATGCCCTTTATTTCGGGCGCCAACCATTTATGAAACGCGCAATGCGTTTGGATTCGGGGGTGATCAAATAGGAGACTAACCTAGATAGGGAGTTAAAGTCAGAAACGTACTTCCGACAATCTAGGTTTTTCTTTGAAAGAGACAAGAAGTCTGTCTCTAACTTCTCCACCTCATGAGGTGCGCAGCAAGTTTCCTTTACCAAATCAACAAACTTGGACCATCCCAAGTTGTACATGTGTACCTTACTTGTTGATTGAATTATGGCTTTCCACCATAATAGGGCATCGCCCTTGAAGGATTATGATACGTACTTGACCACATCCTTATCAGCATAGTTGCTGATGTCTACTATCGTCTCCATCTCGTCTAGCCACTTTAGGGCTTCTACAGCTCCTTTCTCCCTGTTAAAGTCTCGGGGCTTACAGGAGACAAAGTACTTATAGGTACATCCGTCTTTAACAGAACGGGACTTTTCAGTAATATCTATTTTCTTTGGTTCACTCTTCGCATTTGAAGAGTGAACGGAGCTCTCCCTATGAGCTGAAGATGGTGGGATAGATAAGGGTCTAGAGCGAGTAGCACTCGACTCTCTTAGCTTTTCTATGACCTTACCCATGGCCCTTTCCACAGCCGCATCAATGCGAGCTTGGAATTCATTATCATTAATATTTCTATTTTCAGCATTGTTGGGTTCAATGTTCCTCTGGCTATTTTGTGCTT
This sequence comes from Scalesia atractyloides, assembly GCA_947069175.1. NCBI lineage: Eukaryota > Viridiplantae > Streptophyta > Magnoliopsida > Asterales > Asteraceae > Scalesia > Scalesia atractyloides. Next base: position 10,768,448 of record CAMTDV010000029.1, read on the forward strand.
CATTCGAATTAGCCATCTTTAAGTCTTGGTTTCTATACACCAATTAGAATTTCAATTAGCCATGGTATATCAACCATATCGGCTTTTAACACTGGATATGACAATCCATTGCCTATACTAGTGTGAATAACATCACAACTCTTAGACTAAATTATAACTATATTTGGCCTAGGTCTTAATAGGACCATCATAGGCAAATTACAATTTGGACGTAGTTCATATTTTATTGGACAGTGGATCGCAATGTCATAACTGTCATTGTCATCATTCAATTATATAGCTCATAGGCTTGTCCCTAATGGACATAATAATTGGGCACATTGGCCTACATCGTATCAGATGTATATGGCATGTTAGTCTGTCCTGTTGGACATAAATTGGGCACATTGGCCTACATCATATCAGGTGTATTTGGCATATCAGCCTGTCCCGCTGGACATAAATTAGCACATTGGCCTACATCATATCAGATGTATTTAGCATATCAGCATGTCCCGCTGGACATAAATTGGGCACATTGGCCTACATCATATCAGATGTATATGGCATATCAGCCTGTCCCGCTGGACATAAATTGGGCACATTGGCCTACATCATATCAGATGTATTTGGCATATCAGCCTGTCCCGCTGGACATAAATTGGGCACATTGGCCTACATCATATCAGATGTATTTGCCATATCAGCCTGTCCGCTGGACATAAATTGGGCACATTGGCCTACATCATTTCAGATGTATTTGGCATATCAGCCTGTCCCGCTGGACATAAATTGGGCACATTGGCCTACATCATATCAGATGTTTAGTCACCACACTGGTGATATTAGCCGGGATCAAACAGATCACAAGGGCTATATAAGGTTAGGACATAGTCCATTACCTTGAAGGCTAGCGTGATTCCTCAAGTCACACTACCAAGAGTATGAACATTTCTTAATGTTAACATAAGAGTACCTTAATGATTGATTAATGGTCCCGATCACCTTTGACCTTAACGACCTTGGAGGTTTGGACCTAGTCCCTTACCTCTGGACAGAAGGATAACTTCCCTTAACCATCCTGATAGAAGACCCCTTCGTACTTGACTATCATTTCTTGGCCAATATGTGGTCTACGCCACTCAGGGATAATCAATCCATGAAGATCTTTTGGAGTTATATAGCAGAGCATAAATTTCGAATAAAATCAAGACGCTCGTTTTCAAGAGGATGATTTTATATTATATATATATATATATATATAATTCCAAAAGTACTTCATTAAATTCCAAATTAGAAATTACAATACTAGAAAAATGAAGTAAACTTGTCCATGGAAGGACTTAAAGGAATAAAAATGTCCATGGAGGGATTAAAATAAATAACAATGTCCTCGCAGGGACTACATATAATTAGAAGAGACTTCACTCATCCATCTTTCCCTTTACTAATTTGGAGAGTTTCTTGAAGAATTTGTTTGTCTTCTTCTCCATTTTCTCCGCTTGCTGCTGCATCTCTTTCATTCTTTCTAAGGCCTCATTAATGGCCTCTTGTGACGGCGGAGGTTGTGGTTGTGGTTGTGGTTGTGGTTGTGGCATAACTGGATACTGGTACCCATAAGTTGGATTCGGTGGATAAGTAGGTGGGAAAGGAGACGGGTAAAGTGCATTGTGCATAACCGCCTGCATATATGGGTCTTGCGACCATGCTTGATAGTCTACCGGCATAGACGGGTTAAAAGGATCATATCCAGACGTGTCTGGATATGTAGGGATTGGGTTAGTATAACCCCATGGTGGTGGTTGAACTGTAGGTGTGGGTGTTGGTGTTGGTTCAACCACAGGTGAGGTGTTAGAGGGCCCACCCATTTGTGGGTCCTCTTGAATCGTGGGGTAGGAGTTTGGCAAAGGTGGCAACGATCCCGACCTTTGTCCTGCACGTACCGACATACGTGCTCCACGCTTCCTCCTTGTTGGTTCAGGTGGTGGTTGAGGTTGGTCCACCGATTCCATGTCGACATCTTCTTGAACAGGGGTGGTTGGGAGTGGTGAGAAGGAGTGTGGGCGAAAGTGAATTGGTTCCAATATTGGTCCCACTCATTAGGACCTTGATAGGGCGATCCAACATATGAGTTTGAAACGCTTGAAATTTCAATGGGAAGCATATTTGATCCCGACGGTGGCATCTCCGGTTCGGAGTCCTCGTCATAGGATGTGGCTGGTCCAACTGATTTAGATCGGCTGGAGGTGTGTTAAAATAATGGTTAGGGTTGAATTCTTCATGGTAAGAATGTGAATGGGAATGATGGGTATGGTGTGAATGATAGGAATGGTGAGAGTGGTAAGAATTTTGAGAATGTGAGGGTGAGTGTCTATTAGAGACAGAACGTCTCGCAGGTTGCCAAGGAGACGAATCTCCTGATTCTTGATAGGCATCTGGGTTATGAGGTTGAGGGGGTATGCGCCCCGATGGTCCTACCCTCATTGGACCTTTTCCTCTTCCCCTTTGTCCTCTCACACGTGGCAACATTTTCCTGTTCAAAATCAATTCAAAAAAACTACTAATAACTTCATAATGAAATGAGTAAATCCTAGGTCAATGCCTAGACTTGGAAGTCTAAGGAATGTGCACGTGTAAGTTTGAGATTAAACACAAGAAGGGTAGTGTTTAATTCTCTCAACCGTTGGCTCTGATACCAACGTGTCACACCTCGGATTTCCAACCCAAATCCATACACCGGTGGGCCCGGGTGGGAAGTATCGTGACGTCAGTTAATAATCATCATAGTCAATTAAACACGGCATAGCGGAAGTCTTGGAGTAAAATTACTATTACAAAACAAATGTTCAAAATAAAATAATATACAAGCTTGTAATAGAAGATCCACAGGCGGATCATAAATTGTACATGTAAAGAATACAAAACAGACTTTCGGCAGATTTAGGATCTGCAAGATCCTCTATCACTACCGAGCACTTCCAGCCTATTTTCGTATTGTACCTGCAGTTTAGTCTATTGAAAATGCGTCAGCTTACGCTGGTAAATACACCCAACTGACTCATTTGAAAACATTTCAAAATGTTTTAAATGCGTATCAGCATAAAATCTTTTTATAACTTGGGTCAATTGACCGTCCAACCTTGTTAATAGATTTACATGTTTGTCATACATACGGGGCTCGGTACGGAGACCGAGACACAATTAACGTACACACCACTTTGGACTCACAAAGGAGTCAATTCCTCCCAACCTTGTGGGAATACATAATTGAGCGTCTATCGGGTGTATGCCTACATCCGCGCTAAGGTCGTGGCCATTTCTATTGTAATGAGCCGAAGATATCCAGGACACGGTAGTTAACCCCCGATGTTTAAATTATCAAACAAAACTGATTAAACAGAATATGCGGATTTATTATCTCCGAACCAGCGTTCGATTGAATCCCATTTCCGACCAAGCGGTAATAATTTACCGTAACCCAAGCCCGTATAGGGAAATAAATCGAGAGTATTTACCTGAGCTAGTCTTCTTTAATTTTTAATAACTCAGCCGTACACAAAAAGGACTAAGTTCAGATAGCATTTACCGGCAAGTTTCTAGTCTGGATTATGGCATAAACTAACCAATTAAATACTAAGTCATAGACTTAGACCGACTAGCGTACTTGATCAATACGCATGACGCTAGATTAAATGATGATTGGATAGAATGTAGTTTAATCCCAACAATACCTTGACTTGTTTCATATGGGTAAACTATTAACATTCTGGATTTTGAGACTTTAATGACAAGGTTAAACCCGTTTCGGTTAATTTCCGTAAAATAGTTACATATACGTAACCGTGTGCATATTCGCGATATCGGGTAACCGGATAAGTCATGGACAAGTGCTATATGCAATTATACTTTAAATAAGTTTAGATATCAATAGGATATCAACTTGTATGCCCGTTAAGGTTTTAAAACGAAATTATGCCTCATAAGGGCGTTTTGGTAATTTCATACATATAAAAGGAACTTGACTATAATTTAAGTTTATGATCATGAGTATTCTGGAAAAATATTTTATTTATGATATAATATCAGTAGGATATCAATTATATGTGTAAATTGTCTTTTATGACCAAACTATGCATCGAAGGGGCATTTTGGTTAGTTTACACATAGTTTATAAATTATTTGAGATTCTGAGTTTATAACATGTACCTACTGTAAATATGTTTAAAATAAGTTTTAAAATCAGTAGGTAACAAGTCTTGGTTCATTAATATGGTTCAAAACCATACTATGCGCCTAAACGGCGCTTATGTCGTAAAATGGCGTCTTTATGTGATTCTTACGAAAACTGATGTTAAGGTCAGATTGAAATGTCTTAGATATGTTATTTAATATAACATATCAGTAGGTAAAATATTTACCTTGAAAAGATTTGATTAAAATTATTTTATGAGTCACAAGGGCTAAAATTGCCATTTATCGACATAGTTTAAAGACTTGCTTGAAAACTCAGTTTATAACTTGGTTTAACATCCCAAATAATCCTACTTATAATATTTCATCAGTAGAAAACTCATTTTCAAGTTCATTATTATTTAAAACCTTGTTTTATGTAAAAAGGGCATTTTGGTCAAAGATGGCATAATTATGGAACTTGCGCATAAACTTGGATTCTGATTATGATCATGTAATATAACCTCAGAGGGTTATGCTACATTATATTACAATCATAATGCAACTTTAGATCAGTAGGTAACTAATCTAAAGCGGGTCAGAATCGAAAGTCAAAGCAGAAGTCAAACTTCGCGACTTTCGGTTGAGAACCGACCCTAGAACTGAAATTGACGAGCCGAACATGTTCTTACATGTTCTAATAATTATTAACAACTTGTTTAAGTGTCAAAACAGGTTTCATAACATATATAAGATCAATTTATGATTTTTCCGAACAATGGCATGTTTGACTTTTTAATATCATAACTTTGACCCATCAACTGGTCTAGCAAACGTGATCTTCAGGAGGTGCCCTTTATAGGGACTAACACCTACCTTATTACGATCACTTAGCCATGTTCATTTCGAACAATGGCTGAACCATAATGGTCTTAACCGAAAGTCAAAGCATTTTCCGTAAAACGCTTGAATTTGGGCTATAAAGGCCTATAAACGAAAATGCAAGAGCAAGGAACACTTACAAGTGGTTCCTACAATGCAAGAGAACTAAGTTGGATGCTCCTTTAAATTAGGAACTTCCAGAGGAGGGAGAAGAGTGAATTAATGAGAAAGGTGCAAGTTGGAATGAAGCACCTGAACACCTATTTATAGTTGGAGAGCTCAAAGAAGGTGAAGACAGGTGTTTAGGGGTGTAAGAGGAAGCTTACAAGTGTCCCAAAACGTGGCATAACTGATTACAAGTCCATGGTTTTCGTATTAATGGTTTTGGAGTTTTGTTTGGGAGCCAAGCAAAACTTTCTGTAGCAGATGCTTTCTGGCGGGCCGCGAGAGGCACAAGCCTTGCCTCTCGCGCCCCTCGAGCGCCCCAAAGGCAGTTTCAAACTTTGTCACTTTAGCCCTTTAACTTATAAAAGCTTATAAAAACCTATTTAAACACCTTTTTGGCACTTTTAGCCCTCCGTAGCCATACTTAGCATACCCGGGATTATGCCCGAACATTGTCGAGCTCTCAGTTCGTTAAAAGGTCACTCATAGGTATAAATTAATATGTTGACGCTTTTAATCCCTCCATATCCAACTTTTATAAATTTACAAAATAAACCCTCTCGTCCAACAAACGGGACATATGAGAGTTAGGACTTCACAAAGGATCACTCAGAGGCTTATTATAAGCATGTTGATTCCGATATCACTCAGAGGCTGGCCATGCTAACATATCAGTCACTCAGAGGCCAAATTTCAAGCATGTTGACGTATCATTCACTCAGAGGCTAATAATTTAAGCATGTTGACATATCAGTCACTCAGAGGCTGTTATTTATGCATGTTGACATCGGACCGTCACTCAGAGGCTCAGATTGAGCATGTTGACGCCTTTAGTCCTCATTGGTCTTTAACAGACTATATTTAAAATACAATACGTGTCACTATACTATTGGAAACGATTTTACAGGGTGTTACACTAAGACTACTTACTTCAATTGCAACATAATGAAAGGTTATCATAAGAATGATCAATTGGAATTACCAACCCTAACCTTGTATCAAATATATCCCAATTGCTAGAACTCTCGGGAATTGAATGAAGTAGAATCAAGAATTAAAGTAAAACTAATCGTTTGCAAGTCAATCGATCAAATCAAATGGTAAAAAGTATCGAATGCTTAGATTACCAAGTTCACTTACAAGTTCAAACACATAAAATCAATCCACTTACTAGAATCCTCCACCCGAAGAAACCACAAAGGAATTAGCTGCTCATCTCGGTGAATTGATCTTCAAAAGCTTGATGCATGCTTGAATTCGTCTTCTTGATCTTTGATTCAGTGAAACTATGATGGAAGATGGTGAAGAATTGTGCCAAAAATGCTCCTTGATCATACAGATTCGTCCTTGGGCTTGAATGACGTGTTAGGGTTTTAAAAATAGCTTTTATACATCCCAAAAAGTCAAAACACGCATTTTAGTCTAGGTCCTACAGTAACCTACGGCTGACTGACCATAGGTTACGGCCAGCACTTGCTGGTTCCTTTTGTTTGCGCAGCGTAACCTACGGCTAACTGACCATAACTTACGGCGGGTTTCTCCAACACTTCCCTTGTTCCCTTTTAACTTTTACACAATGACCAAAAGGCCCCCAAACCTTATTTTTTCACGTTTCCCATGCCTTTAAGCTATCCTTGAAGCTAAATCAAATCCCGAACACTATCTTTTGCCTTGTTTATCATCCTCGGGTGTTCCATTTCATCCTTAATCACTTTAACTTCACCGAATTAAGCGATTAACCTGCAAAACCACAATATCTCGTAGTTATCACATTCAAAACATATAATCACCTAAAACACACAAAAACACCTAAGATAAACATATTAGCACTCGAGTTTCACCCTTTCCATCACATATAAGAAGGAGGAACATAAGTTATGGTAGATATTTTGACTTCATAGGAGAATTTGATGAAGGGGAAGATGGAGAGTCTGCAAGAGGTTGTGAAGAAGAATCAAAATCAACGTGTAATGTGGTAGTATATATTTCACTCAAAACCAGTATGAAACTCTGCACTCATAAGCTTGTATAGTAAGCTCACCTCCACTGTCACAAATAACATAGCACATATCAGAAGGACTTTTGGGTTCGAGTAAATGTAAGGAATTTTGGCTTATTTTTTTCTTTTAATGTGGCTAACAGAGAGATACCAAACCATGACAACTTAATTCACGATGAACAATATACTACTAACACACAGCCGCTCATTTTAGTCATTCGACCCATATACTTGGCTGCATTTTCTATTTTTTTTTCTTTTTCTTTCTTTCTTTTTTTTCAAATATCGAGACACACTTGTCATTCACGGTTGGTAATTAAACGGGTCACGTGGGTGTAACAAACGAAAGGTATAAGGCTCGAAATGGTTTACTAAGGTGGGTTGGATAAACAATCAAAAGATATAACAATGAAGGGATCCTAATGCCTTTATCATTTATGTGCACACGCTAAACCACAGTCTCAGCATGTATCAAACCACACAAGTTCTAAAACAGAGCAACATACGGCGTACACTCAATAAATGAACATTTATTGCAATTCAAACTAACAAACCTAGTAGGCTCAAACATCTCACAGAACAGAAGGATAAAGGTTACCGATATGTAGCATGTACCCCTAGTTAGGCATCTCTTTCAAATTCTTTTCTGAAACACATGTCGGATATACTCTCATGAAACTTAAAGGGACAACCATGACTAGGGATCTAGATCAGCTTACTATCAGCAAGAAACCCTTTAGCGATTGAAATTTTCATGTAGTTCAAGCATGCTTAAGACAAAATTTTTCAAATTTCAAAATTTCCATTTTTTCAACCACTTTCAAGTGTTTTCAATCATTCATCCCCTCTCGGGTTACCGCATCCCCTCACTTGGGATACATTGTCCCAATGTATGGTGTCTTTTATATCATAACCTGAGATCTATCCAACACCTCAACAAGCGACCAATAACCCAACAAGTAGATAAACACTCCCAAACACAAAAGCTCACACCACCAAATGCACAAATAGAATTAAAATGCAAGATTGAGAGACACCTGGACCTGATAAGTAAATTAGTGGGTGTCAATGGTAGTGCAACTGCTGCAATCTAACATGAACATAATGATCTCCAGGGTTTTGATCATATCTCATTGGGGATGTTGACAAACATCCCCACACTTGAGTACTTGCATCCGTAGATACTTAAACGTAATGACCTGCAAGAACACATGCACACACACACCCAAGCAAACAAACAATACAATACTCTACATCCTCGGGCTGCCTCCCGAGAGCGCCAAGTTTAAAGGTCTTCAGCCAGACCATACCTGACAGTCTAAAGGAAGTTCAGATGATTGCTTGCCTCCCACTTCTCTACATACAATTCCATCCACTTGCTTGGGAAGTCCGCTGCTTCACGCCAGTTGGGGTCAAATTCAACTTCATTGCCCTTTCCAATTCCACCATCAGGTGGTTTTCATTCTTCTACCGTCCTTCTCACATTCACTCTTCTCATTTGATCTCCACTATTCTTCAACTCAGACCTGTAACACTCAATACCATTCTCATCTCTCATGTTCTTGCTTATACGTGAAACAGATTCATTAGTAGCAGTTGTATAACATAACTTGTCAATAACCTCCTAAGTAATGAATTTTATAAAAACATTAAAGTACAGCTTAAGATCCTCGTAACTCATAATGACTAATCCTTGCCTGCAGTCGATTTGGGCATTTGTTGTATGCAAGAATGGGTGACCCAACACTACCTGTGGCTGCTCGAATGTCCTCAATGGCGCATAATCCAATACCATAAAGTCCACCGAGTAGTAGGATTCGTCCAGTTGGATCACCACAGCTTTAACAACCCCCCGAGGTTGTTTCCAACTCGCATTCGCAAACATTGCCAAGCTTTCAACCACGTGTAGAGGACTAAAGTCGTACTAGTCATACAGGCTATCTGGGAGGACACTCATCCCTGCTCCATAATCCAGCAGTGCTTTGTGGATCTTGAATTTCCCAACTCGAATTGGGATGACCGACTCCCTTAAATCTCCTCCACTTCCTTCTTCAGTTGCTTCACGCAAACCTGTAATTATATGAGAACCAGTTAAACAATTATCATCGTATTTATTCTTTGGAACTACACTTACCCTTCGCATTCTTGGGGTTGGTTTGAGTGTCACTTGGTAACTTCCCATTGTGCTGCTTCAGATTAGCTACCTCACTAGCTAAATGTCCCATCTGCGTCGTCAACGATTGTATGGCCTTATCACGAATATCATCTTTTTGGGCCCTTGCATAATTTTTCCTTTGCATCTTTTTCTGCATCGCCTTCAGCATCTCCATCATCTCATTACCCCCGTGGCACTAGAGAATCCATATGATCCTCATTGATCATTTTTTTGGTAATTGGATTGGCCAAAATTTCTTTGCCCACCTGTTTGATTATTACCTTGAAATCCCGGGTTGAGCTGGCTATTTGCATTTCCATAACCAAAATTCGGATGATTTCTAAGTCCCGGGTGGTAGGTATTGGAGTTCATGCCGAAGTTCCTACCACATCCTTGAACAAAATTCACTTCATCGAACACTCCAACAATACTAGGGCACTGATCTGTAGTATGCCCTAAGTCTCCACAATGTCCACACATTGGCCATTGTCCCCCAAACTCAGGTGTATTCTCTACCACCCTTACCACTGAATGTCGACCTCTTCTTGATGATTGAGCCTTTCTCTTTGAAGTACTTGCCATTTTCTCCAAATAATCCCAATCCACATGCTCGTAATTTGTACCAAAGGTACCATTTGATATTGAGCTGAGGTCCTGCCCATCTTCTAATGTTAGCTCCTCATGAAACACGTTAAGTAATTCCCACATTTGTACTCCATTGTGTGGGCAATTCTTCAACAACATCTTGAAATGGTTAAATGCTTCATGGAATAACTCACCAGACAGCTGTTGGAAACTTCTGATATCTTTCCTAGCATCACCGGTCCTCTGAGGAGTGTAGAACTCATCCAGAAACAACTGTTGCATATCGGGCCATGTGAAAATAGAAGCCGAAGGGAAAGAATGAAACCAGTTTTGTGCCTTGTCTTCTAATGTGAATTGGAATAGTACTAATGTCGCATAATCGGGCGTAAAGCCTTGACCCCCAATTGTGTGGCAACAAGCATCATAAGCAGCAATATGCAAATATGGTTCTTCAGTCGCCAACCCGTGATACTTAGGCAAGCTTTAAATTGACTGTGCTCTTACCTCAAAGGACTGACCTCGTAGTTGAGGTATTACTACCGGTGAGGGGTTGTTAGCGATGGTGAGTTTGAAGTGACTCTCAATTCCCCCTACCGGTCCCCGATCGTATCGTCTAGGAATACCTTCGAAGTTGTTGACCGGTAGAACCAGGTTTCTCGGAAGTAGCCTTTGTTGAATCGGCATTTGATGCACCGGTGGTGGCAACAGAATGTTTATGGGTCTCGCATTAACCGGTTGCTGATTAATCGGATCAGGTTGATGACTGACTTGTTGATGCCCCGATATATCTTGGTTCCCTTTTTCTAAAAACCCATACCCCGTGTTGTATCTTTAAAAATTTCTCGTATTCACCACTTGTCTGTTGCCCTAATTACCCACATAACTATCATATTCATCATACTCATCTCCAACTTCCACCGAGCCATCTCTTTGATCAAACATTGAAGCTTTGAAAGAGAAATGCTGTGGCTGAGATGACTGATAATGTGAAGGTTGGGTTGGAAGAAGGAAGGTGGTTGATGAGTTAGTGGGTCGAGTTTGGTCAGCTGGGATGACATTTTCATTGGGAACAATCCTCACATAATGTAAAGAATGTTGAACATTTGATGTTTGGGTGAATAACGGGTGTTGGGAAGATGTTGGCTGATTTAAGAACGGTGGTAGGTTATCTTGATTGGGAAATGGTGGTGGTGGCATTGGTTGAACTTGAGTGGTGGTGGGTTGGGTGGATTGTGGTGGCGCTTTAATTGGTATGGAAGTATTAGGTGAAGATTGAGTAGGCGTTGGTGAGAACTGGTTTTGTGGAAGTGGTGTCCCGGTTTGCTTATCTGGGTTTCCTGAGCTCTCCATTGATTTGAGTGTCGATGATTGAACTATTTTGTTTTCTCGATGTAATTCTGAACTGTACTCTCGATTTTTGGATCGAATACTAATGGTGAAGACTTTCCGAACTTTCTAATATGATGCATACACGTACGAAATCATCCGCACAAGCACAGACAAGAAACCACGCGTAATTCTGAACAAAACAAAAAAAACTTTGTTTTTGAATTTTTTTTAACTTTTTTATGAAAGAACACTTAAAACAAAACACTTTGCGCACGACCCCCCAGCAACGGCGCCACTTTGATGACTGTCATGACTGTCATGCAAAAACCTAAATAAACTAGATAGCTAGAGTAAGTAGGGTATCGAATCTAGAGGAGTATAGTGGAAAGTGTTTGTTGAGTAAGTATTAAGAACCTAATTGCAAAAATGTAAAATCGGTTGTTTGTTTGTCTGATTAAACTAAGAATTACTAAAACGAGTTTGTAATAATCGAAGAAAACAACGGTTCCTCCGGATTTTAGATTCAAAGTAAACTTCAATTTTGTGTTTGACTGTTTACAATCACATAGACATGATTGCATAATTCGATTAACTGACTATGATCACCCTAAGACTATTTACTTCAATTGCAACATAATGAAAGGTTATCAAAGAATGATCAATTGGAATTACCAACCCTAACCCCATATCAAATTTATCCCTGTACTAGAATTCTCGGGAATTGAATGATGTAGAATCAAGAATTAAAGTAAAACCAATCCTTTACAAGTCAATCGATCAATCGAATGGTAAAAAGCATCGAATGCTTAGATTACAAAGTTCAATTACAAGTTCAAACACATAAAATCAATCCACTTACTAGAAGCCTCCACCCGGAGGAAACCATAAAGGAATTAGCTGCTCATCTAGGTGAATTGATCTTAAAAAGCTTGATTCATGATTGAATTCGTCTTCTTGATCTTTGATTCGGTGAAACTATGATGGAAGATGGTGAAGAATTATGCCAAAAATGATCCTTGATCATACTAATTCGTCCTAGGGCTTCAATGATGTGTTAGGGTTTGAAAAATAGCTTTTATACGTCCCAAAAAGTTAAAACACGCGTTTTAGTCTAGGTCCTACAGTAACCTACGGCTGACTGACCATATGTTATGGCCAGCACTTGCTGGTTCCTTTTGTTTGCCCAACGTAACCTACGGCCAACTGACCATAACTTACGGCGGGTTTCTCCCAACACTCCCTTCTTCCATTATAACTTTACATAATGACCAAGAGGCCCCCAAACCTTATTTTTCCACGTTTTCCATGGCTTTAAGCTATCCTTGAAGCTAAATCAAGTCCCGAACACTATCTTTTGCCTTGTTTATCATCCTCGGGTGTTCCATTTCATCTCTAATCACTTTAACTTCACCGAATTAAGCGATTAACCTGCAAAACCACAATCTCTCGTAATTATCACATTCAAAACATATAATCACTTAAAACGCACAAAAACACCTAAGATAAACATATTAGCACCCGGGTTTCACCCTTTCCATCACATATAAGAAGGAGGAACATAAGTTATGGTAGATATTTTGACTTCATAGGAGAATTTGATAAAGGGGAAGATGGAGAGTCTGCAAGAGGTTGTGAAGAAGAATCAAAATAAGGAACGGAATATGAGGAAGAAGGAACATTTGAAGTATGAGTAGGAGAAGATGAAGAAGAAAGATTAAAGGAATAAGAATGTGTAGGAGATAAAGCTTGAATTTCGGCACATAAAGAAAATGTAAAAGAGAAAGTCTAAAGTAAGTTGAGTAATGCCAAATTTGCTAACTGTAAGCATAACTCCACGAGGCAAACCAATTTGATATGGTCTAGCAAGCAATTACACATATGGTTGCTAGCTCTTGTATCGAAAATCCATTTAATTGAGGTTTTTTTTTTAAATTACAGGCCATTATACCTACAAAGTTTCCATAATTGATGAACGTGGTGCGGGGAAGACAAAGATGATTGTCACCACCACTAGCATTGAATCATTTTCCTTTTGTGAAATTGAAATTCTTTAAGTAACCAATAAGCCTATTGTGCATTTTTGTTATGTGGCCAAATTTCTAATAGTAAGAACATATGACACATGTTTTGAGTTTATGTCATAGAAACAGAAGTGTATAGAATAAGATGTTTTTAGGACCAAACGAAAATGATAAACAAGATTGAATAAAGCATAATTTGAGGGACTGAAACAGAGAATTCGAAACAAAAGGGGGATTCAAGTTGAAAAAATAATGTATCAAAACGTTGATCGTGAAACAAGTAACTTGGATGAAAAATGATTTAAAGGAAAGAATGAACTTTCGGATAGGAAAGTTTTGAGGTATAAATTTACATATAAAAATAATATACTGTGACCCTCTAGTTAAAGAGTTCTAGTTTGATAACTTAAACCAACCCTATGTTATCAAGAAACCGACTCCTAGGAAAACCTAAATTAAAAATCAAATATAAATCATAATTTTCAATTAAATAATAATATATCTATCAATACTATATAATAAAATAAACTAATGAAAGAACACATATCATTTATTGAACCACTATTTTTAGTTGTCCGGCTCTCTCTTCTACTTAATTATAAATAATTAATATTAATTAAAAGATAATTGTAAAATTAAATTTAATATAAATCTAAACAATTCGTATAAATATAATATAATATTTTGAAATATTTTATCAGATTTCAAAATTATTTATCCTGAAATTAAGAAAATACGTACGCTAAATATAAATTAATATAATGTAAATGATTTATGTATTTTATTAAACTAAGTTAGTTAAGGATAGAACCTATTTCAAAAATGTTTAAGGGTAAACAAAACTATTAATCAATGTTTTTTGTTTCTATACTTTTATTTTCGTGTTCAACTCTCAACTCATATACGGTATTCCCTATGTTTACTTGACATTTTTAAGAACCATAACCGCAGTTACCCATCCATCGTATATCGTGTATATCGTTAGTTTTTTTTAATGACATCATTTTTTATTAGATTCATTAAACCCGTGTAATAAACGAGGTTTTTTTTAAAGATATACAATTTTATTATTTACTAACAAAATTACTTTTATGCAACTCGTTTAAAGATAGAACTTTTTTATTATGTGGTATATAAAATTAGATTTATTCAATCCGTATAATACACAGGGTTTATAAAGATATAACAAGATATAACTTTTTATTGTTTGGTATATAAAATTACATGTACTCAACCCGTACAATACACGAGGTTCTTGAAAATGTAACTTTTTTCATTATTTCATATATAAAATTACATTTACTCAACCCGTATAAGACACGGCAGGGTTAACGATATAACTTTTTATTATTAATATATAAAATTACATTTATTCAATCCATGTAAACGAGATTTTTAAAGATTTATTGTTTTATTATTTGGTATATAAAATTACATTTATTCAACTCGTGTAATAAACGAGGTTTTTAAATATATTTTTTTTATTTGGTATATAAAATTACATTTATTCAATCCGTTTAATACACGGGGTTCTAACCTAGTAAAGTACTAATATGATTTATATAACTAACTAACTAAGCGCAATGTATAAATTTAAACTTTAGACTCTTACTCTCTTAATAATATTGAGATATATATTGGCTTGAATGAGAACCCCCCCCCCCCCCCAATTTGATCAAAGCCAGACCGAAAAAAATTATTACATAGCAATTGATAAACGATCCTTAAATTTTTAGGTTGCTGCAAAAAAATTGATAACTATAAGCATCCATCAGATGAAGTAAGATAACGGTAAAGCAATTGGTGAGGTTAGTAAGTTTTAGATATTTTCAAAATATCGTTTTATAATTTCTAAATTTTTACTACTAACTATGTAATGTATTTTTTTCGATTCATGGGTTTATAACTTATTAGTGATATTATAAAATTAAAAGATATAGATAAAGAAAAACATGATAGTTTCACCAATAAGATCAAGGTAAATAGGTAAAAATGTTTAGAGGCTAAATGATGCATTTGATTTACAGAATATATGTAAACGGTTTTGAGTGTTTTAAATAAATTTGGAACTAATTCGAATGAAGATTGGTAATGTCTATTGTTTATAAATCTTTTAAAGAATTTCGGATGCTCAAGTTGTAATTGTCAGTTTAATCATATGCCAAACATTCTTGGACCACAAGACAGCTTTCGACAGAGGTATTCATCGAAAGTCCATCGGCAAAAGTGGTAACTGGTAATATCACAGCAGTGATACCGTGTCAAACGTGGTGCGTCTAAAGAAATTTACAGACAGACATTACCGAGGAATCACATCGAGGAGTATTAAACAAGTCTAAATCATATTAACTCAACTTTTAACTGTTTACAGCAATAATAGTTTAAGAAAAAGAATTGCACTCTCGACGTCAAAATTCAAATGAACAATTCGTTTGCAAAATGTTAATGAAGGATTGCAGTGGTCCAACCAAAATTTAAACTTGAAAGAACTTGAATTAATTTCGATGAACAATGTATGGTGTTTCAATGATAATTTTGTTAAAAAGAAATTGCAGTGTTCATGAGCCTTCACCCAAATTGCTAATTTTCATTGGCATAGCAATTGTTAATAAGCCAAGCTAGAAGACTACCAATACCCTTCAAACATAATAGTTCAGGTGTAGAGAATATACTACAAAAGACAAACTTAAATGTGTTTTGGGAAGCAGTTTTTCGGCTTTGCCATCAAACTTCACTGGTAATCTCATTTTATCTACAGTTTGAAATCAACACATGCAATATATCAAAGAGTTTATCACACAAGATGATATAACATTTTAGACACCAAAGTAACACGCGACAAAATAAACACTCCGTGTAACAAATCCGCACACGCCATCTATAATCTATACAAAGCCAAACCTCAACAACAAAGACATTTAAAAAAGAGTTGATATGTTCCAGCTTACTAGAAGCAGAGTATGGTTATGTTTCCAAACTGATTTCCTCCACCGCGGTAGCATCCTATTACACATGACAAGTCAAGATTAGCCATATAACAAGCAGCTGGAATCTTTAAAAACATATAACTATACAGAAACGTCGAATTTATCAACATGTTACATTTCCAATTATGGGATGTTCTTACCATGTTTTCTTTGTTTTCTTCGGTAACTGTCTCCTCGGTGCAATTTATTGCATCTGCAAATTAAGTGCCAAAGGTAACCGATTTTTTTATGAACTATAAATAACTCTTAATTTTCAAAATGCAAAATAACTAGTCACCTTCATTATCAGATTTCTTTCCGTGGATCTTGACCAACTGTTTCTCTTTGTTAAACTCTTTTTTAACCGGCTTCTGAAAGTTCTTTTGAATCTTGCGACTTCTGGCTTCTGGAACAGAACGCTGATCAGTTATTTTCTTATTTGTCGAAACTTTCGCATTGGATACAAGTTTCTTCTGGTGATTTTCTTCCGGTTCTTTAGCAACACAACCAATCGAGGTTTTTGGCTTCGGCTTTGGTTTTGGTTTGTGAACTTCATTAACAGAAGACAAACTTTGTGCATCTTCAGATGACGATCGTGTACCCTGCACTATGTCTTCCGATATTTCATAGCTCTGAAGAACTTCTTGTGCAGTTTCACCTAAATCGATAATGTTGTGGCGGAGCGCGTACGACTTGAGCTCATCTCTCAGTAGTTGTGGATTCTTTGTAAGATAATGAAGCAAGTATGTTCGTTGAGATCTAAAAATACAAAAATGAAGTAAAAACTATAAATTTATACCTCACATGCGGCTTCTTGGGCAAGTTTAAAGAAACCGAGTGACAGTTGGTGTTTTCCAGCAGCTTCGGAGAGCTTAATGTGTGAGATCCAGTATGAAGCTGACGAAAGAACACTGAATTTCCTTCGGCTCAGCGTTCTAGAAGCATCCAAAACTGGAGTGTCACTTTTACCCTCAGTGTTCCTAGACCTATTTGGTCTGGTCTCGGATATTGGAGTTATGTTTTTTGGAGGTTGAGGAGTAGGTTTGGCAGTTGGCTTGGTGGGAATAGAGAGCCTCCTAAGTGGTTTGGTGGATTTATCTTTGGATGATAAATCAAGAACACTGACACTTTGGCTCACAGTTGAAGAAGGTCTTACCCTAAATATGTAGTTATCATGAATTTTGATTAGTTAGTTCACACCTTCCCTTCATCATTTTGTGCAAAGAGATAAAATACAAACGAAAACGTGATTCAAAGAAAATGCATTATAAGTTTATAACCAATCAGACAAAAAGAATTCTAGCTGTAAATCTGAATCTTGATGTAAGTTAACTCATAAACAGTTGCCGAAACACAATTTGACATAGCGATGTTCGAGTACAGAAATCCATACATTTCAAAACAAACATTCAAAAAAACCAAAAATCTGTATTACTAGATTGTGTTCCTTGATAGTTTAGGCAATTCAGACATCAGCCAGATCAAATTATTTAACTATAATTTGAACCAACATTTTACCTTCCTAAACACAACCCTCTGAACCATTAACCTTTATCAGTGTTGTAAAAGTAGGGATGAATCGTGGATTAATAGATAGTTTACCGATTAAATTTCACCTAGCAGGATCTGAAAATCAGTAATCGTTCAAAGGCAGTGAAAATCAGTCCAACTTCGGTCAAAATATTTGAATTATTTAAAAGATTAGACTTATTAATCCATTCCAATTTATAAGTTTGAAAACTCAGTAAAAATATTGATAATTTTGTGTATATGTAGATATAAGTGTGAAAAATTACATATAAAATTCCAATCCGGTTAATCCCTGTTAATCCTGATACCCCAACCCACGACTAGCACCTAATGATTGTTACAACTATGACGTTTAAGATAAGAACTTATACATGTATCAATATCTAATCCAACAATCACACAGCATAAACCAAAATTCCAGAGAAAAACCAAGATCAACATAATTAAACCAAAAAGATCATACCTAATTAAACCTTCACCAATGCAAATTAACAGCAACAAAACACACATATATCCAAACCGATTCGCATACAAATAAGAACACAAGCATCATAAGAACATAAACAGTTACTAAAACCATAATCAAACCTTCTAGAAGCTGAACCACTTGACATGACCGATACAGGAGGCTTTTCATCCTTACGCTTAGTCCCCGATCGAAGCGGATACCGCAGAAGTTTAGCCGATCCTCCTCCTTTATTTCCTGCAAAAAACAATCCGAAATTCAGTACACAAACAACGATGATCTTAATCGCCACAATTATAATAAAGAAATACATAATTACCAGAAACAGACGATTGATCTTTCGAAGTATCCTCCATGTGATTGATATGCGATCATGTAACGAATAGTAATTGCATATACGACAACCGATTGAATGTAGATTGAAAGATGTGAGTGAAATTGGGTGAAATTGGGAATGAAATTAGGGTTTATAAGGAAAAGGGGAGTGAGCGGGAATAAGAGTGTTTTTTCTTCAAAAATTGAATATGTTCCGTTGAAGTTGAATCTACACTTTTGGACCCTCTTGTTTCCTTTTTGTAACCGTTGCCCCTCCCCACCAACCTAATTTTTTTTTTTTTTTTGAAAAAGTTGTGTGGTTACATTCCTTTGGTTCTGTCAAATTATTAGTACCCATCAGTTTAGAAAAAAATCTTGATGTATAATAAGGTTAAGGCTAAATTGGTTTGATCGTTTTCAAACATCATTAAATTTGTCTGTAACTTTTTTTAACAGCCAACAAATACTATACAAGTACGGTTATACAGACAAACATATTGGCGAAAGGCCACTCACATCTTGTGTACACAGACGGTAGAGATGAATAAATGGTACCGGGTATGAACTGGTACCGGTACCGAATTTCCCGAACCGAGTCAATTTTCAGTTCCTACATTTAGCGTTTTCGGTACCGGTATTTACCTTCAAATACCGGTCCGAACCGCTTCTGGTAAGGAACCGTACCGTACCGGGTATTTTCGGTACAGGTACCTATTTTTTGGGATTTTCGTTACCGGTATTTTTGGTACTTGTTAATACCAAGCTCATCCCCAGCAGACACTGCTAGTGATCAGGCCTGTCCACGATTTTAGAGGAAACCCACCACTGTTAGAAATTAAAATATTTAGTTTTAGTTGTTTGATATTTTTTATAATTTTTTACTCTTAAACGTGGATGTTTGTTTGTTTTAGGGTGATTAAATTCTCATGAGGGTAAAATTAACCCCTCTTTTTCTATGTATAAACTGCATCACAGTGTCTCTTTTCTCAACATGGTATAGTAAATACTCGCCTTTTAAAGTGACCTAGAATCAGTGTACAATAATCGTGTAGATTTTTTGGTGAAGTGTGAAGAAGAACTCAGTGCTTTTTTTTCCATTTGATTAGCATTTAGTCTTTTTTAATATTAACTTTTATTGGGGGTAGAGGTGCCAAAACCAGTTTGGTTTGGAACTGGATTGAAAAACTTCCAACGGATCGGGTCTGACCGGTTTGTAGTAGGGTTTTGACTAGTCCGGGTCGGGTTTGATACATGGCTGCAACTTGGGATAACAATGGGTCGTTTATAGCTTATCTCAGTTCTATACTTGATTATAAAACCATGTCTCATATTCAGCCCAATACATATCAAGTATATTTCGTGTAATTATTCATCGGATGTTGGGAATACACATGGGTCGCTAGGAATGGCAAAAGAAACCAAACCTGATGGGTATACCCGAAACATATGAGACGGGTATACCCGAAACATATGGGACGGGCATACCCGAAGCCCAACGGGTACGGGACTAGTTTTAGAAATTTTAACGGGTGTGAGATTAGGTGATACCAAACCTAATTACCCGAACCACGATATGCCTGAATCAATTTTGTATGTTGGAAAACTATAATGTTATTATTTATTTATGATAAAACATATATCTATGCAATGTATTATATCTTAATTTATAATAGTTGTTATATAAATAAAAATTATACATTAACAGGTATACCTGACACTCGATGGGTAATTACTTGAGAAATACTCGACAAGTATTAAGCCGGGCATGGGACATAATTTTACAACCTGGTATTTAATGAGATTTACCAATACTCAACCCATTGTCATCCCTACAGTTCATGCTTATGAGCCTACATGATATACGTAGAAGAGATTATGGAAATTTATACTTCAAAACGAAAAGGGTTTTCATGAAATAAGTAAGGGTACCACCAAAAAAGTATTTGAGGGCTAAGTCAAAAGCTTGGATGAAGGACACTGAACTTGCTAAACAGACTGGGTAGGTGACAACGTGTAATACAATCAAGTTTATTAAGATGTGAGGATTGTTGGGGGTGAAATATCAGTTCAGAAATAGTGAGAGATTGCTAGATGTAATTCTAAAAGTAAAGAAAAGAAATTTGAATCAGGTTCAAGAATAATTTAAAAGGAGAGAAAATGATCCAAGAATTTAAAAGTTCTTAACTAATAGGTTTTACTTTAAAGTTAAATTTACAAGTGTAACAGGTTTGATAATATTAATTGGTTTGTTAATTTTCGTATTAGAGTATTTGTTGAGAAAGAAGAAACTGTGAACTTTTTTATCCGGAAGATCAACACTCAGACTAACCTAACTAACATTTTGGTCTTTGAATGGATAAGAAGAAAACCCGTGTGTAGATTTAATAGTGGTTTCACCTCTTGTGGTCTAGGGGACCAATGTATTCACGGTAGGTTATGATACTTTAAAAGTTGCTTCTATAAAGTAACCAAACACGATAAAGTGTGTTTTGACGACCAACACCTATTCCACAGTTCTCCTACCTTCAGCAGCCCATATCAATGACACCTATTCTGTCACACCCCGACCCGCAGCGGAAAAGGTGATCGGGGCATGATTGGGTTATCATCAAAGCTCATGACATTTATTATAACGTTTCATATTCATTATTACAATTTAAGGGGAAACATACAATCATAATTACATCATGTCCTAAACATCATTCTAGACTTCATTGTTTTCTTCTAAGGCATTTCCTATGTTTTCCTTGCTTCATCCTGTTCACCTGTATCATGTGTAAAAATGGTTTTTGGATCAAAAAAAAGTTGGCTAGTGAATCCTATGAAAAACATTTGAACAAGTTTATTGAATTGATTATAAAATAAAGTGCACAACCACATATGAGTAAATATAGATGTAAACTTATTCACAAATCACTTAATATTAAATAATGCACACACATACAATAATAGATTGTTTTGAGGCACGCGTTGCTCAACTCGTCTCCCACGAGGAACTAATGGGCCTAATGAATGATTTGCATATAACTTGACAATATGAAATACATAACTACAAACAATATATACATTCTAAGTTTAGATCACAATATGGTATGGCACAAGTTTAAATAAATGAGTTAATTTTAGTGACACATGACACACCCCAAAACGTGTAATTAAAAAGGGAAGTTGTAAGATTCACTCACACTGGGTGCGTTCGGTTGATAATGTTGAATGCGCACGAAGTTGGTTTTAACCACGAGTGAAACTAACCTAGATAATAGCATAATGGTTCGGTAAGTAAGCGGATTTTATTAATCAAGTTTAGTAGGATTATTGGATATATTCTTGTGAGTTTAAAGCTATTTTCTAACCTTAAAAATGTTATTTTTAAGTATTTTTAATTGATTTTTAAATAAAATAAATAAATATGTTTACTAATAAAGTCAAAGTTACATTTCCAAATATCCAAACATGTTCATACAATACAAAGAAAATAAACCAAACATAACAATCCCAACTCTAAATCATTTTATTCTTCTAGTCCAATCCTATGTGTTCCTAGCTGCTGCTGGTTCACCTGTATCATGTGTAAAAATGGGGGGTTTTGGGTCAACATAAGTTGGCGAGTGAACCTTATTAGATAAACATTTATTAATGAATTACTTGTTAGTTTATCAATGAAAAATTGTGCATAATCATAAATGAGCAAATGTAAATAATCAAGCAGTGGCAAATAACAATCACAACTATAACATACAATAACATATGACAGCATACATGAACATACCAACATCATACGATAAATAACATAAATGAAACTGTGCGATCAAGGCTCAATCAAACGGAGCCGATCGTATGTGGGCACGCCAGGTTCAACCTCATAATGAAATGGGGAACATGCTCAACGCTCATAATGTAATGGGGAGCGGCGGCCTATGAAATTGCATGTACTGAAAATAATAAATTGCATCCAACAATAACTACACAACAGAAACAAACTGAATACACAAGTTCATGATATGATGTATGCACAATGGTTTAAGTATAATATATATATCAAGACACATGATACACCCCAAAACGTGATTAAACGGGGAATTTGTAAAGATTCACTCACATTGGGTGCGTTGGATTGGAGACGGTGAGATGCGCACGAATTAGATGAGCGGAACAACGAGAAATACTAACCTAAATAATAACGGAAAAATATATTAAATGAGTGGATTTTATTAAGGATTTTAATGAAATTTTTAGATTTTATTTTTGTGAGTTTAAGGCTATTTTCTATCTTTAAAAATGTTATTTTTAAGTATTTTTAATTGATTTTTAAATTAAATTAAATAAATAAAAATATAAAAAAAATTGTTTTTTTTTTAGCGTTGACCGTTGACCGGTTCGGTCAGCGTATTAGTTTGCGCCGGGTGAGGCTCGAACCCGAGACCTCCCGTACCCGTGCACGCAGCTCTACCAACTGAGCTACGTGTCTAACCCGAAATAATCTTGTTTTTAATTATACTAATTCGGTTTAACCAAAATTCTTTTAATTTCAAAAACATTTCAATTCAACGAACCGGTGCCAGTGACGGGTTTCGAACTCGCGACGTGTGACTTAGTGTTGCACACAGTCCACCGCTGGACTGTGTGTCTAACCTGGTTATTATCTTGGTTTTTATTATACTTAATAACTAACTGAGTTAACCCGGTTTAGTTTTTAAACAAAAAAACATTTTATTACATAAGGAGTGCGTGTATCAGGGATCGAACTCGGGACATGCGTATATGTTTTGCACACAGTCCACCGCTGGACTGTGTGTCTAACCCGTTCATTTTACTGGTTTTAAATAAACTTATAACTTAATTAACTTCGTCTTCTTCATTCAAATTTCCGTCGACTGAATCACCGATCCGTTTCTTGTTTTTACGATTATCAAACATTCTTAAGGTTAAAATGAAATGACAGAAACGGTGTTGGAAGTAACATACCGTAGGAATGATATATCACAGAATTTCCGGCAAATGCGTCGGCTCTGTTTTTGTGCACCTCAACTGAACCAAAACAATTAACCATTTTGATTAGTCAATCGTGGAATTGAAGTGATAAACAAACGTTAACAGCGGGATTGAAGGTCCTTACCGTTTCACAGACGGAAATAAAGACTTTCAGGAAATTTCCGGCGAACTGGAATTAGCTGAATACAGCGCCTGAATTCGATTTCAGTTGAGAGGTTTAAGTTAGAAATAGCCTAACAATTGTTGAACTACAATGATATTGAAAGATTTACCGTTTGAGGATGAATACGGTTTTTCCGGCGAAATTTGCAGAAAATTCCGGCGAGCTGATTTAAGCGTTCTGATGGTCTGAAAATGTGACGAAAGTGAAATGGAATGTTGGTATGATGTTTCTGAGTCGCGAGAGGGGTCTGGAGTTGAAGTAATTGGGACTCTGATACTTTTCGGTTATAAAAACCGATAATGATGAGGATTGATGTTCAATCAATTCCGACTTGATTAAAAATCGTCGGTGCATCGGTTATAAACTGAATGTACGAGTAATCAAGCGATTTGACGATTGATTTGCCGATTTCCGTTTCTTAGTTGGCGCAACCGGTTTAACCGAGTTTGTGTATAAATGTTATTTGTTTCCTAGAGATAACAGAAAACAACAAGTGGCGGAGTGGTGATGTGAGTGTGTGTTAAGTCGTTGGAGTTGTAAACCGGCTGACCCGGGTTCGAGTCCCGGCAGCAACATATTTTTTTTATTTATTTTATTTTAACTTTTTATCAAATATAATTTTTATAGTTTAGTTTATTTATTAATTATGTATCATTTTAAATCAAAATAATCATAAATATTCAACGTGACTTTTATAACTTGATATTCGATTACAAAACGGAGCCGGTTTTGAAAACCCGTTTTTGACAAATGTTACAATTTATAGGGCAGAACATCGACGAATTTGGTCCGTTTACCGTCTTGATTCGTCGGTCAAAAATTTTCTGTCGGTTATGACCAAAGTCGCGGACTGGACATCGGTTATAACCGATGTTGAGGTTAATGCTTACATTAAGACAGAAGAAACCGTCCAATCTCGGCGAAATCGTCGGGATTTTCGACGACTGCGATTGGGCGCGTCAGTTTTGAATTCGAGTTTGATATTTGAATTAATTGTTTTGATATGTTACTAAAGAACACAAGTTGCGGAGTGGTTTGATGGATGAGAGTTAAATCGTTGTTGACCAGGTTGACCCGGCTGACCCGGGTTCAAAACCCGGCAGCCTTGTTTTATTTTTAAACCACTATTTTTAATACTTTTTCAAATATAACTTTTATATTCCAATATACTTATTAATTATGTATCGATTAAAATTAATTTGAGCATTAAATACGCAACGAAATTTTTAACTGATTGTTCGGTTAATAAACGGAGCGGGTTTGGTAAATCCGGTTTTTGACGGATGTTACATATTCCACCGTTCTCCTACCTTCAGTCGGTCTATCGAACTCCAGTTCAAGGTATGGTTTGAGGTAGGGATGAGCATTTGGTACCGGGTATATTCGGTACCCGTATCCGTTTTCCCTGTTTTTCGGTACCGGTATTTACGGGTAAAACACCAGTAAATACCAGTACCGAACCGGTATATTCGGCCCCATTTTTCGGTACTAGTACTTTCGGTACCGAACGGGTACCATGCTCATCCCTAGTTTAAGGATTGAAATGTGAATTTTAAATGTTTTGATATTTTATATGGATATGATCGAAGTTAAGTATGCGATTCAACATTGAAGTATGCTGTTTGATCTTTGACTTGTGTATTTATAAGTGTGAATTTGTATATCATTTGCTATGAGAAGTGGTAGAATTGGTTATTTTTTAGGTTTAGATTATTGAGTTATTTGATTTTCTAGAGAAAAATAAATGAATATTGATATTAGAAAATTTTTAGAGAGTGATGGATTTTGGTCTTAGATTCTTAACTTGTACCTAGAGAAATTGTTACTTGCATATCGATAATTTAATACTGGTTTTCTAGAGAATTTTTGGTATTGTTGTAGCATGTTGTTTGATCATCGACTTGAGTATTGATAAGTGTGAATTGTTATATGTTTGACATCGAACTACGGTTTGACATCGTATCTAATGTATCTATTCAATCGTTTGTTTTTTTTTCTGTACAGTGAAAGGCTTGTTTCCAATAATCATGTCATTGCTAGTTCATATTTGGGTGTTGGAATCTTAAACTTTGCCATCAACAAAGATTGTGTCCTGTGAGTATCTTTTAGTTTTTTTAAAGCATTTTTAGCGACACTCTTTGATGTCTAATTATTGTGAAAGGCTTTGCCATCAACAAAGATTATCTTTTTTCTAATTATTTTACAGCATTTGAAGATAAAAGTATTGGAGTAGATTTATAATTATGGTGTAAGTTTATAAGAAGAAAGGCAACTTGTAAAAACTCTCACAAGAATACTCGGTAACTTTTGACCCGCTATCATGTTTTAAATTTGGAGACAATCAGATATGTTTTCAGCTGATTGAACTAACAAACTAATGATTTGTTTTGTTGACTCTGCAGCATTTGCTCTTTCTCTACTAATGAAGATGTCACATCGAGCTCGCTGACTCTCCTCCGTATCACCATCTATTGATGCCTCAACTGATTTGGTTTTGATGACGTTATGTCACGTTTGTTTTGAATTCATGATCTCCTTAGATGTACTTTCATATACAAATGGATTTAATATGGGTTTTGTATTTGAGAAATTAGGGCTTTTGAGAAGTTAAAAGAGTATTGTCTCTGTTAATTGTCATGAGGTTAGATTTTTATTCTTTCAGCTTATAATGTTAATATGATTAATGGAACGAGGTTAAGTTAGTAATTGATATTTTGGTTGATGTATGAGTAATTAATTTTAATTGTATTCTTAGTTTTATCTGGATTATCTGGTTTTAAGGTATTCGTTTTGAGTTTTATGAATGCGTACCTTAATCAAAGATCAATAGTGTGGACTTTAGGGTAATCTTTCATAGTAACCTACTTGTCGACTGGAATAGTTGATGATCGTGTATTTTTAAAATGTCTGGTTCTGTTAAAGGTTATAACTTTGCAAACTTATCGTGCCGGGGTGTATGGAATGAATACCATGATATAGGAATTGGGCTATGGAAATTTGTCGATTTGAAATTTGCAACTAGGTTAGTGGAGTGACTATTGTGCCCCTGTTGTCGGAATGTTATTGCCTTTGTTTTCGTAGGGGACTAGTTGTGTAGGAGCGTAATTTTACTTGCTTTCGTCTGTTCGAATGAACCTATCAATATATTGTGGCTATTTGCTGCTCGTGACGATACGTAACATCATACACAATTAAACACAGCACAGCGGAAGTCTTGGAGTAAAATTACTATTACAAACCAAATGTTCAAAATACAAAATAATATACAGACGGTACGTAATAGAAGATCCACAGGCGGATCGCAAATTGTACAAAAGTGTATAACAGACTTTGTGTCACACCCTCAACTTCCACTTGCGGAGTTTTACCGCGAGGCGTGTGAACAAACCAGAATCTGAAACACTAGTACGTCGAACGACTCTATATGATTTGATAATACGTTTTCAAAAATCATTTGTCGTAGATTTTATATTGTCTTGATAGTTACCAATATTTAGCAGAAGCATCAGTTTTTAAAGTTTGAGCGGAAGCATAAATAAGTAGTGAAGCGGGCGCCAACACAAACGCCAAAACAAATGAAAAACCCCAAAACAATATTTATAAATAAGACTCGATAAAAGATGTCTTGTTCAATGCATGTGCGTGCACTTAGAGCTCCTAGCGTCCTGAGAAACATGTAAAGAAACAAGTGTCAACATTAAAGATGAGTGAGTTCACAGGTTTTTATAAATTCGTTTGTTCGGTTATAGTTTGTTTTCCCCGTTATCCCCAACCCGGGATAACGTGTTGGTTCCATTATTCCAATCCCGGAATAATAAGTTGTTGCTTCCATTATCCTCAACCCAGGATAATATAGTTGTTGTTTCCATTATTCCATCCAGGAATAATAAGTTGTTGTTTCCATTATCCTCAACCCGGGATAATATAGTTGTTTCGTAATTAAGTTCAATGTTAACATATATAGGTAGCTAGCCTAAAGTTATGTCACGTAAGTGTTCGCGATCGAAGCTGACTGTTGTGTCTCCGTGTTGCCAGGCCTATCACTGACCATGGCGAAGTTAGGCCGAATTATTCACCCGTTGACCATACCCGGTCGGCTAGCGCGACTAGCTCGGATGGGGCTTGTCGGGCCCAGTAGTACTACTTATAACTCCCCCGCTATTAAACCCAATACTAACGATCCGAGAGATTGACGAGGACTTAAGTGATAAAGCTGCTTAGTGACCATAACATTACATTAACATTAACTTAGTTACCGAATAGTTATGTGACGTTAAATTCGTATAACGTAAAGAGATTGAGTTTGAAGAGTGTATACATGTTTCTCCCCCTGTTGTTTAAAAACCGGATAAAGTTAGGGGCCGTGAACTCACCTTTATTTGCTTGGTTAGTGTAGCAAAGAAGTTATAAGAGATGGGACCGCTAGTTGCGTCCTAACAAACCAATTAATTCCAAGTCAGTGTGTGAACACACCAATACAAATTCTACACGTAATTTACGCACAAAGTGATACACACAAACAACATATCTAACACTCAAACATGCATGAAAGTATACTCATGTGAACCTAGTGATCAAAACAACTTATCATGAACATAATCCAATCCATGCAACAATTTGGTGCACACAATCACAAGTTATCAAATTTCAGCTTAACACTCATAATTCAGCTGTTTTCTAGGATTTTTATAAAATAGTTCCAACGTTCCAAAAATTCCAATATTTTTACAGCAGGTGCCATTTATATTGTAGAAATTTATATAAATTTTCCAAGTCCTAAATCTTTACCATTTAACCATAAATATTAATATACTAGGCTGCAGTCAGATTTATCGCTTTCTGACTGCAGTCCACGGAAGAATTTATTTAAAAATCACTGATCGTCCAATTAACAAAATTCCAGTTGGAGTTGCCCGGAAATTTCCATACCTAGTTTCTGTACAAAAATCATGACTCAACTCCCTACTGATTTTAAAATCCAACTCGATAAACAACTAACAAAATTTCAGGATTTTCACAGCTTTAGTTACTGAACTTATTTGGCCCATTAAAAATATCAAACGACTTCAGAAAATTATGAATCCAGCGCCCTTAGATTCGTTATTCAAATCTCTACGTTCTAGACATCAGAAAATCCGTTTTTCGACAACTAATGACCGAGTTACAGCCAGATGAAGTCGGCTATAACTATTACTCAGCAAACTGTTTCAGCATATCATTATCATAAACTCGCATCAGCCGTTCATACGATTAACCTAGGCGATCAAGAACCGGTTTCCTAGTCATAGATCAATACTAATAACATATCCATGCAAACCCTAGTTCATAACTCTAGTTTTTATAAACAAAACATACTTGCAAACTTATAATTTCCGAAAACAATCATGCATATAAACACGATCAATCAGCCGATTACATTCAACACATATAATCCGAAACAAACTAATCACTTCATTCAAGCACATAAATCTGCACTTGATCTTGCAATCAAAAGATAAATCCTAACCTTTAATAACTAGGTAAGTAAGTCGGGACTTGGACAAGAATGATCCGGCTGTTCCAACAAGATCACGACCGAAAGAGGTGAGCAGCTCTGCTGTTGCGACCGAGGCTGACAGGAACTGAAAGGGGAGGCTGCTCGTGATCAACAGGGAGTGCAAGGAGGCTGTTTTGTGATCGAATAGAGGTGAACAATGGTTGATCTCGCGACCGAATGGAGGTGAACAAGGGCTGCCGACGGCTGTTAACTTTTAGGGTTTTGTGTTATGAATGAATCATGCATGTGGGTTTGTATATATAGCGCAAGATGAAGGGTTACGGTTTGGGTTTGGTCTTGCGGCCGAGATATGTTTGGGTTGGTTCGGTTTGGGTTGTACGCAATGGGTTGGTTTGGTTTGGTTTGCACTTGGCCGAGAATGGCTTAAGGTTTAAGGTTTAAATCTCGCGGCCGAAGACTTGGGTTTAAGGTTTCCTAGAGTCACAAGGAGTTCGGTTTGCGTTTGCGTCGCGGTTCGGTTCGTGTACATATTTATTATATATATATAACTAAAACAATCACACAAACACACATCACGTATTCATTAACTCGTACACGTTTAATACTTAGCATATACTTTATTCGGCAAGTGTCGCGTTTAAGTTATTCGAAAAACCCGGGATGTCACATTATCCCCATGTTGAAAGAATTTTCGTCCCGAAAATTGAGTAAACGCGGTTTAGAATGTAGTGTACATGTTTAGAGTACCACGCACAAAGAGTTAGTTCGTTAATGATGGTACGCAACGTTACAAGAAGTTCCCAAGTGCCATACACAAAGATTTCCCAGTGCCATACACAAAGATTTATTATATATATATAACTAAAACAATCACACAAACACACATCACGTATTCATTAACTCGTACACGTTTAATACTTAGCATATACTTTATTCGGCAAGTGTCGCGTTTAAGTTATCCGAAAAACCCGGGATGTTACATTATCCCCATGTTGAAAGAATTTTCGTCCCGAAAATTGAGTAAACGCGGTTTAGAATGTAGCGTACATGTTTAGAGTGCCACGCACAAAGAGTTAGTTCGTTAATGATGGTACGCAACGTTACAAGAAGTTCCCAAGTGCCATACACAAAGATTTCCAAGTGCCATGCACAAGAATTTAGTTAACAATAGTACACGAAAGTATGAGAAGTTTCCAGGTTGTCACATCATCCCCATGTTGAAAGA
Source organism: Scalesia atractyloides (assembly GCA_947069175.1). Lineage (NCBI taxonomy): Eukaryota > Viridiplantae > Streptophyta > Magnoliopsida > Asterales > Asteraceae > Scalesia > Scalesia atractyloides. Next base: position 10,798,887 of record CAMTDV010000029.1, read on the forward strand.
ATTTTCGTCCCGAAAATTTAGTTACTGGTATCGTTAGATTGCTGCTCAGTTGCGAAGAGGTGTGGGTATTTGCTTTTCATTTGGTCCTCTCTTTCCCACGTGAACTTCGGTCCACGCTTAGAGTCCCAACGAACCTTAACGATCGGAATCTTGCTGTGCCTTCGAGTCTTGATCTCACGATCCATGATCTCGATAGGCTGTTCCACGAAGTGTAGTTGTTCATCCACTTGGATCTCATCCAATGGAATGACTAGAGTTTCGTCTGATAGACACTTCTTCAGATTTGATACGTGAAAAACGTTGTGAACTCCACTGAGTTCGGCAGGAAGGTCTAATTGATAAGCTACGGGTCCGATACGTTTCAAGATTACAAACGGGCCTACGTACCGTGGGTTTAGTTTGCTCCATTTTCCAAAGCGGATTACACCCTTCCAGGGTGACACCTTTAGTAGGACGCGGTCGCCTACTTGAAATTCGAGCGGTTTGCGTCGTTGATCAGCGTAGCTTTTCTGTCGATCTCGTGCCGCCGCCATGCGGTTTCTGATTTGTACAATCTTTTCAGTAGCCTCAAGTATTAACTCAGGGCCTATGAGTTGACTGTCACCGACTTCTGCCCAGCAGACCGGTGATCTACATTTACGACCGTATAATGCCTCAAACGGTGCTGCCGAAATACTCGTATGATAGCTGTTGTTATATGAGAATTCTACTAGAGGCAGGTGGATTTCCCAACTATTTCCGAAGTCTATGACGCATGCCCTAAGCATGTCTTCCAAGGTTTGTATGGTCCTTTCACTTTGACCATCAGTCTGGGGGTGATAGGCTGTGCTCATATCCAAGCGTGTTCCCAACGCTTTCTGGAGTGACTGCCAGAAGTTGGACGTGAAGCGAGCATCTCTGTCTGAGATGATGGATGTTGGCACTCCGTGCCGAGAAACTACTTCCTTAATGTAGATGCGAGTCAACTTCTCCATCTTATCTGTTTCTTTAATAGCTAGGAAGTGTGCGGACTTAGTTAAACGATCCACAATTACCCAGATGGTATCGCAACCACCCAAAGTTCGCGGGAGTTTAGTGATGAAACCCATTGAGATCTGATCCCATTTCCACACTGGGATCTCAGGTTGTTGGAGTAGCCCCGATGGCTTTTGATACTCCACCTTGACTTTTGCACAAGTCAAACATTTACTCACGTAGGTGGCTATATCGGGATTTGTGAGCTTCATCCATGACTAGCTCTCTGAGGTTCCGTAGAGAGGTACCCATATGCGATTCATGAAATACCGGGCTCCATTGGGCTTTACTTCCCAATCGCGTTCCATTTTCCCACCGATTCGGCCTTGATGTTTTCCTCCTTAACTGCTTCTAACTGGGCGTCGCGTATTTGTTCGGGTAGCCCCGAATGAATAGTGGTTGTAATGCTCGTACACGTCGTGGTTTCAAGTGTTCCTTCCTACTGAGGGCATCAGCTACCACGTTAGCTTTACCCGGGTGATACCGAATGGCACACTCATAATCGTTCAAGAGTTCGACCCAGCGACGCTGTCGCATGTTCAACTCCTTCTGATCAAAGATGTGTTGGAGGCTCTTGTGGTCTGTAAAGATTGTGCACTTCGTTCCATAGAGGTAGTGTCTCCAAATCTTAAGTGCAAACACTACTGCTCCCAATTCCAGGTCATGCGTCGTGTAGTTTTTCTCGTGAACCTTCAGTTGTCGCGACGCATACGCGATGACCTTATCGCGTTGCATGAGTACGCATCCCAATCCCTGAATGGAAGCATCACAATATACTACAAAGTCATCTGTTCCTTCCGGCAAGGACAGAATGGGTGCACTGCAAAGTTTCTGCTTCAGCAATTGAAATGCTGCTTCTTGCTTGTCACCCCAAGCATACTTGATGCCTTTCTGGGTGAGGGTAGTAAGCGGTTGTGCGATCTTCGAAAACCCCTCGATGAAACATCTGTAATAACCAGCCAATCCCAAAAATTGGCGGATCTCCGTCGGTGTCTTGGGTGCTTCCCAGTTTTTGATGGCTTCAATCTTGGCAGGGTCTACGTGGATACCCTTTTCATTTACGATATGCCCAAGAAACTGAACTTCCCGAATCCAGAAAGCACACTTTGAAAGCTTGGCATATAGCTTTTCCTGTTGAAGTAATCCTAGCAGTGTTCGTAGATGTTCAGCATGTTCTTCTTCACTTTTGGAGTAGATGAGTATGTCATCGATGAACACAATGACAAATTTGTCGAGGTATGGTTTACACACGCGGTTCATGAGGTCCATGAACACCGCAGGTGCGTTGGTGAGACCGAAGGGCATGACCAAGAACTCATAATGGCCATACCGAGTACGAAATGTCGTCTTAGCGATATCCTCCTCCCTGACGCGTAGCTGATGGTAACCAGACCGTAAATCAATCTTGGAGTAGTAGCTTGACCCTTGAAGTTGGTCGAAGAGATCGTCGATGCGAGGTAACGGGTATCGGTTCTTGACAATAACCTTGTTGAGTTCCCTGTAGTCAATGCACATGCGGAAAGTCCCGTCCTTCTTCTTGACAAAAAGGACTGGAGCTCCCCATGGCGAAACGCTTGGTCGGATAAATCCTTTTTCTAATAGCTCCTGAAGTTGGGTAGACAGCTCCTGCAGCTCGGCTGGAGCTAGGCGGTATGGAGCCTTGGCGATAGGAGTTGCATTGTTTGCCAATTCGATTTCAAACTCCAATTGTCGATGGGGTGGAAGACCAGGTAGCTCTTCTGGGAATACATCGAAAAAATCACGGACGACAGGGATGTCTTCTATACGTTTCTCGTCCTTAGGCTGTTCGGTAATCAGTGCGAGTAAAGCGAAGGAGTTCTTTCTCCGAAGATACTTCTGCGCTTGCATGTATGAGATGATGTTGGTGACGGCGCTTGCCTTATCGCCTTGTACCGTCAGGATTTCGTCGTTAGAGAGCGGAATACGGATAGATTTTTCGAAGCAGAGAACTTCAGCCCGGACGTCGGATAGCCAGTCCATTCCGACTACCACGTCAAAACTACCCAGGGTAGTTGTCATCAGATCAATGGTAAAAGTGTGACCCGCGAGTTTGAGTTGACAGCAGGATACTATATGGATCACATCTACAGAATTACCATCGGCTAATTCTATAACATAAGGGGTCTCTAATGGTTTAGGCGTGAGATTTAGGTTCCTCCTAAAAGACTCAGATATAAAGCTCCTATCCGCACCCGTATCAAAAAGCACAGTAGCAAAATGTTCATTAAGGGGAAACTTACCGGTGACCACGTTCGAGTCGTTTCTGGCCTCTTCGCGGCCCAATGTGAATGCGCGACCTTTGGCACCTCCGGTGCCACCGTTCCCATTATTGTTGTTGTTATTATTGTTGTTGTGGTTATTGTGGTTGTGGTTGTTTCCACCATTATTGTTGTTGTTACGCAGCTGTGGGCAGTCTCTTTTGAAGTGAGCAGTGCTACCACACTGATAGCATCCCCGGTTAATACCCTGCGGCTGACCCTGGGGTTGATTTTGATTTTGTCGGGACATGATTTCCCCACGACAATCCTTTGCCGCATGTCCCACCTTGCCACATCGTTGGCAGCGATTTCCGGCACAAGGGCCGTGATGATGAAGATTACAGCGACTGCACTGCGGCTTTCGACCTACATAGCCGCCTGCATTCTGGTTGTTGTTGTTGTTGGCGGACTGATTTTGGTGACCCCGGTGGCTGTTGTAATGATTGAACTGTTTCTGGTTCCCCTGCTGCGGCTGGGATGACGAAGACTGCCGAGCAGACGAGTCTTCAAACTTTTTTTTGTTATCTGGGGCAACTTCAGTTGTACCCCGTGCTGGCAGCTTCTTTTGCTCCACCGCCTTATCGGTGAGTTTGTGAGCTAATCGGATTGCTTGATGTTCAGTTGCAGGGTTACTAGCCATTACCATACCCTGAATCTCCGGAACCAGACCCCCAAGATAGAACTCGAGTCTTTTCTCCACAGTGTTGGCCAAATCGGGACATAGAAATACCAAGTCATGGTGTTTTGCGGTGTAAGCTTCAATTTCCGATCCCACCATCTTGTGGTTCCATAAGGCTTGCTCCAACTGTTGCACTCTGTCTCGTGGACAGTACTCCTCTTTGATTAGGGCCTTGAACTCGGCCCAGGCCATTGCATTCGCAGCTATAAGTCCACGTGTTTGGACTTGTGCATTCCACCATGTCAGTGCCCCATCTTCCAGTGTTGAGGCTGCGTACTTGACCTTGTTGGCCTCTAGACAGTTGCACATTTCAAAAACGGATTCAGATTTTTCGATCCAGCGGACCAGTCCAATGGGTCCTTCCGCCCCCGAGAATTTGCTTGGTTTCGCGTCAAGGAACATCTTGTAGGGGTTAAAGCCCCCTCCTGCTGACAGAGAATAGGTAGTCAGCGAGGAACCCTACTAGCCCAACTATTAGATTTTCACACGAAAATTTAATAATGGTTACCTGCCGGTTGGTTCTGAACACCCGCTAAAGCTGCGTTCACGTGCTCTTGAATCATGGCAGCTAGCTCTTCGGGCGTCAAGTTAAGGTTTCCACGTCTTCCAGTTGCCATTTAGATCTTCGAGACACAACACAAACACACCCCAATAAGTCTATATATCCAATATAGTTATCCTACTTTGTACTTTAATAATTATTAAGTTATGTCAACTCAATATGTGAAATAGTCAAAAGAAATACTTGATTAACTGAAATTTCAACGTCTTACAAAAGTGCAAATCAAACATATGAATTTACTATAAAGTCTCAAGTTTAAACACAAGTGGGAAAGTAAATAGACTGAAGGGAAGTAAATAAAAATAAGCGAGACGTGTCAGTCGTCTACGTCTCCATCCCCCAAGTCACTGTCGTTGCCGTCATCCTGCGCGGCATTTCCAGCTTCTACAGCTGGGTCCTCCTCCGGATCCTCCTCTGGATCCTCCTCAGGGTCCTCCTCTGGATCCTCCTCAGGGTCCTCCTCTGGATCCTCTTCCGGATCCTCCTCTACCGGCACTGGAGGGGCCGGTGCTGGTGCAAGTGCTTGATTTTGCAGTTCCTGAATGTTCTAACTATTTTCCAGGACTCTGTCCTCAAGCCAGTCGGCTCTTATCTGCTCAGCACGCAGATCTCTGGCTATGGTGTTACGAGCTATCTTACTCGTATGATGCTCTTCCTCGAGCGAGTCGGTTTTACCTGTCAGTTGTCGGATCATCCATCCTTGTGCTAGGATGGTTTCCTGCATTCTTTCTAATTGTGCTTGTTGTTTATGTAATATGATTCTAAGTAGGTCAATTCCTACTTCTACAGGGTTAACCGGTTCAACCGGCACAGCAATGGTTGGGAGTGATGACGACTCCTCCCCCAAAGCGAGCCTTTTCCTCGCAGCTGAGCGTGTCTCCACGCCATAAGATGGTAAGGGTTCCACCATAGGTGCCTTTCCTGGCGCTCTTGGTGGCGTAAGTTTGTCGGATGATGATGACGATGAGGATGATGACATTACCTGTTAGGTCGTGTAGTTAGTTACGAGTTGTTTTCATTTCTTATTATGAAGGCATAATCTACATAACACAGTTGTGGTACATCGCATAACAAGATATAATAGTTCGGTGCCAAACTAAGTCTAGTGTCGTGAAATCAGCTATAGTTTAGGTCTACTTCTAATGCAAACCTGTTTCTCTATAGCTAGTGGCTCTGATACCAATCTGTCACACCCTCAACTTCCACTTGCGGAGTTTTACCGCGAGGCGTGTGAACAAACCAGAATCTGAAACACTAGTACGTCGAACGACTCTATATGATTTGATAATACGTTTTCAAAAATCATTTGTCGTAGATTTTATATTGTCTTGATTAGTTACCAATATTTAGCAGAAGCATCAGTTTTTAAAGTTTGAGCGGAAGCATAAATAAGTAGTGAAGCGGGCGCCAACACAAACGCCAAAACAAATGAAAACCCCCAAAACAATATTTATAAATAAGACTCGATAAAAGATGTCTTGTTCAATGCATGTGCGTGCACCTAGAGCTCCTAGCGTCCTGAGAAACATGTAAAGAAACAAGTGTCAACATTAAAGATGAGTGAGTTCACAGGTTTTTATAAATTCGTTTGTTCGGTTATAGTTTGTTTTCCCCGTTATCCCCAACCCGGGATAACGTGTTGGTTCCATTATTCCAATCCCGGAATAATAAGTTGTTGCTTCCATTATCCTCAACCCAGGATAATATAGTTGTTGTTTCCATTATTCCATCCAGGAATAATAAGTTGTTGTTTCCATTATCCTCAACCCGGGATAATATAGTTGTTTCGTAATTAAGTTCAATGTTAACATATATAGGTAGCTAGCCTAAAGTTATGTCACGTAAGTGTTCGCGATCGAAGCTGACTGTTGTGCCTCCGTGTTGCCAGGCCTATCACTGACCATGGCGAAGTTAGGCCGAATTATTCACCCGTTGACCATACCCGGTCGGCTAGCGCGACTAGCTCGGATGGGGCTTGTCGGGCCCAGTAGTACTACTTATAACTCCCCCGCTATTAAACCCAATACTAACGATCCGAGAGATTGACGAGGACTTAAGTGATAAAGCTGCTTAGTGACCATAACATTACATTAACATTAACTTAGTTACCGAATAGTTATGTGACGTTAAATTCGTATAACGTAAAGAGATTGAGTTTGAAGAGTGTATACATGTTTCTCCCCCTGTTGTTTAAAAACCGGATAAAGTTAGGGGCCGTGAACTCACCTTTATTTGCTCGGTTAGTGTAGCAAAGAAGTTATAAGAGATGGGACCGCTAGTTGCGTCCTAACAAACCAATTAATTCCAAGTCAGTGTGTGAACACACCAATACAAATTCTACACGTAATTTACGCACAAAGTGATACACACAAACAACATATCTAACACTCAAACATGCATGCAAGTATACTCATGTGAACCTAGTGATCAAAACAACTTATCATGAACATAATCCAATCCATGCAACAATTTGGTGCACACAATCACAAGTTATCAAATTTCAGCTTAACACTCATAATTCAGCTGTTTTCTAGGATTTTTATAAAATAGTTCCAACGTTCCAAAAATTCCAATATTTTTACAGCAGGTGCCATTTATATTGTAGAAATTTATATAAATTTTCCAAGTCCTAAATCTTTACCATTTAACCATAAATATTAATATACTAGGCTGCAGTCAGATTTATCGCTTTCTGACTGCAGTCCACGGAAGAATTTATTTAAAAATCACTGATCGTCCAATTAACAAAATTCCAGTTGGAGTTGCCCGGAAATTTCCATACCTAGTTGCTGTACAAAAATCATGACTCAACTCCCTACTGATTTTAAAATCCAACTCGATAAACAACTAACAAAATTTCAGGATTTTCACAGCTTTAGTTACTGAACTTATTTGGCCCTTTAAAAATATCAAACGACTTCAGAAAATTATGAATCCAGCGCCCTTAGATTCGTTATTCAAATCTCTACGTTCTAGAAATCAGAAAATCCGTTTTTCGACAACTAATGACCGAGTTACAGCCAGATGAAGTCGGCTGTAACTATTACTCAGCAAACTGTTTCAGCATATCATTATCATAAACTCGCATCAGCCGTTCATACGATTAACCTAGGCGATCAAGAACCGGTTTCCTAGTCATAGATCAATACTAATAACATATCCATGCAAACCCTAGTTCATAACTCTAGCTTTTTATAAACAAAACATACTTGCAAACTTATAATTTCCGAAAACAATCATGCATATAAACACGATAAATCAGCCGATTACATTCAACACATATAATCCGAAACAAACTAATCACTTCATTCAAGCACATAAATCTGCACTTGATCTTGCAATCAACAGATAAATCCTAACCTTTAATAACTAGGTAAGTAAGTCGGGACTTGGACAAGAATGATCCGGCTGTTCCAACAAGATCACGACCGAAAGAGGTGAGCAGCTCTGCTGTTGCGACCGAGGCTGACAGGAACTGAAAGGGGAGGCTGCTCGTGATCAACAGGGAGTGCAAGGAGGCTGTTTTGTGATCGAATAGAGGTGAACAATGGTTGATCTCGCGACCGAATGGAGGTGAACAAGGGCTGCCGACGGCTGTTAACTTTTAGGGTTTTGTGTTATGAATGAATCATGCATGTGGGTTTGTTTTTATAGCGCAAGATGAAGGGTTACGGTTTGGGTTTGGTCTTGCGGCCGAGATATGTTTGGGTTGGTTCGGTTTGGGTTGTACGCAATGGGTTGGTTTGGTTTGGTTTGCACTTGGCCGAGAATGGCTTAAGGTTTAAGGTTTAAATCTCGCGGCCGAAGACTTGGGTTTAAGGTTTCCTAGAGTCACAAGGAGTTCGGTTTGCGTTTTGTCGCGGTTCGGTTCGTGTACATATTTATTATATATATATAACTAAAACAATCACACAAACACACATCACGTATTCATTAACTCGTACACGTTTAATACTTAGCATATACTTTATTCGGCAAGTGTCGCGTTTAAGTTATCCGAAAAACCCGGGATGTCACACTTTGGGCAGATCTAGGATTTGCAAGATCCTCTTATCACTACTGAGCACTTCCAGCCTATTTTCGTATTGTACCTTCAAGCTTAGTCTTTTAAAAATACGTCAGCTTTCGCTGGTAAATACACCTAACTGACTCATTTTGAAAACACTTGAAAATGTTTTAAGTGCACGTTGGCACAAAATCTTTTATAACTTTGGAAAGTTGGCCTTGTAACCTTGTTAACACATTCATATGTTTGTCCATACATACAGGGCCCGGTACGGAGACTGATACATGATTAACATACTCACCACTTTGAACACACGAAGGAGTTATTCCCCAAACCTTGTGGGTAATGCATTTTGAGCGTCTATCGGGTGTATGCCTACACCCGCGCTAAGGTCGTGGCCATTATAATGAGCCGAGGATATCCAGGACATGGTAGTTACCCCCCGATGTTAAAGTTATCAAACAAAATTGATTAACAGAATATGCGGATTTACTAGCCACAATCCGGCATTCGATTGATCCCATTTTCGACCAAGCGGTAATAATTTACCGTAACCCAAGCCCGTATAGGGGAAATAAGTCGAGAGTGTTTACCTGAGCTAGTCTTCGTTTAAACGCAAGATTTAATAACTCAGCTGCATACAAAAGTACTAAGTGTAGATAGCATTTACCGGCAAGTCTCTAGTCTGGATTATGGCATAAACTAACTAATTAAATACTAACGGTCTTATTTAAGTCACAGACTTAGACCGAGTAGCATACAGGATCAATACGTATAACACTAGATTAAACGATGATCGTATAGAATGTAGTTTAATCCCAACAAGTACTTTGACTTGTGTAATATGGATAAACTATAAACATTCTGGATTTTGAGACTTAAATGACAAGGTTAGACCCGTTTCAGTTAATTTTTCATAAATTAGTTACATATACTTGACCGTACGCATAACAGCGATATCGGGTAACCGGATAAGTCATGGACAAGTTCTATATGCCATTATACTTTAAATAAGTTGCAATATCAGTAGGATATCAACTTATATGCCCGTTAAGGTTTTAAAATTTTATGCCTCACAAGATTTTTATGTTATGACCATAAATATTCTGGAAAAATAACTTATTTATGATATAATATCATTAGGATATTAATTATATGTGTAATTTATCTTTTATGGCCAAAATATGCACCGAAAGGGTATTTTGGTCATTTTACACATAGTCTTATAAATTATTTGGGATTCTGAGTTTATATCATGTATCTACTATAAAAATATTTAAAATTAGTTTTGAAATCAGTAGGCAACAAGTCTTGGTCGATTAATATGGTCTAAAACTATACCATGCGCCGAAACGACGCTTATGTCATAAAATGACGATTTATGCGATGTTTAATGAAAACTGATGTTAAGGTTAGGTTAACATATCTTAGATATGTTATTTAATATAATACATCAGTAGGTAAAAGATTTATTTTGAAAAGGTATGATTAAAACCATTTGATAAGCCAGAAGGGCTTTATCGACATTATACAAGGACTTGTTCATAAACTTGGTTTATAATCTGATTTGACATCCCAAACAATCCTACTTATAATATTACATTAGTAGGAAATTCATTTCCAAGTTCATTATCCTTTAAACCTTATTTTATGCAAAAAGGGCATTTTAGTCAAAATGGCATAATTACGGAACTTGTGCATAAACTCGGATTCTGATTATGATCATGTAATATAACCTCAAAGGGTTATGCTACATTATATTATGATCATAATGCAACCTTAGATCAGTGGCTAACTAATCTAAATCGGGTCAGAATCGAAAGTCAAAGCAAAAGTCAAACTTTGCGACTTGCGGTTGCGAACCGACCCTAGAACTGAAATTGACGAGCCGAACATGTTCTTACATGTTCTAATAATTATTACCAACTTGTTTAAGTATCAAAACATGTTTCATAACATATATAAGCTCAAATTATAACATTTCCGAAAAGTGGCCCGTTTGACTTTTTAATATTTAAACTTTGACCCGTCAATTGGTCTAGCAAATGTGATCTTCAGGAGGTGCCCTTTATAGGGATTAACACCTATCTTATTATGCTCACTTAGCCATGTTCATTACGAATAATGGCTAGACCATAATGGTCTTAACCGAAAGTCAAGGCGTTTTCCGTAAAACGCTTGACTTTTGGCTATAAAAAACCTATAAACGAAAATGCAAGAGAAAGGAACTCTTACAAGTGATTCCTAGGATGTAATAGAACTAAGTTGGATACTCCTTTCAGTTAGGAACTTCCAGAGGAGGGAGATAAAGTGATAAATGAGAATGGTGTAAGTTCAAATGGTGAAACATTGCACCTATTTATAGCTAAAGAGCTTGAAGGAGGTGATGCAGGTGTTAAGGGGTGTTAAAGGGAGCTTATAAATGTCCTAAAACGTAGCATAGTTGTTTGAAAGTCCATGGTTTCTAAACAATGGTTTTTGGCAATATGTGTGGAGGCCAAGCAAAAATTCAGCAGACACAAGCCTCTCGCGCCCCGCGAGAGACCAGGGCCTTGCCTCTCGCGCCTCGCGAGCGCCCTGTGGCCAATTTCAAAGTTTGACACATTTAGCCCCTCAACTTATAAAACCTCCTAAAACACCTTTTTATCATATTTAGTCCTCCGTAACCAATATTTGGCGTACCCGGGATTATGCCCGGATATTGTCAAGCTGTAGGTTTGTTAAAAGGTCACTCAGAGGTATAAATTAACATGTTGACACTTTTAACCCCTTCATTATCCAACTTTCATATATTTACAGATTTAATCCCTCTCGTCCAACAAATGAGACATATGAGAGTTAGTACGTCGTAAAGGATCACTCAGAGGCTCATTATAAGCATGTTGACTCTGATGTCACTCAAAGGTTGGGCATGTTGACATATCAGTCACTCAGAGGCCAAATTTAAGCATGTTGACATATGAGTCACTCAGATGCCAAGTTTATGTATGTGGACATCAGAAGGTCACTCGGAGGCTCTGTTTGAGCATTTGACACCTTTAGTCCTTATTAGTCTTTAATAGACTATAATAAAATATAGCACGTGTCATATACTATTGAACACGATCTTACGAGATGTTACACAATAAAACAAAAGTCTGATGTTTGGGTGATCCCAAATCATTATATATCAAAACATATATGTGGATATAAATATGGAATTCACAAGTGAAAGGCATCATATATTTGACTTATCTAACAAAATGTCTATCTATCTGTCTCTTCTATATCTATATTTATATAATAAATAAAACTTATGTAGGACACATGACAACTTTTAAGAAAGTCTAAAAATGTTTTTCCCCTCTCCTCTCTCATGTGTCTATCTCCTATAAATGATTATAATTTCTAACACTATGAAGTGTAAGAGGTTTGAGTTGGGGGCATCGTACGACATGTCGCGAGTGTAAGATTCATAAGATAATACTCAAAAACTAGGGGTGTGGTGTGGTGTGGCTTAGCTTGGCGTGGCCAGCTATATGGATTTGTTTGGGTGGCTTAGATCGAACTAGCTAACCAAAGCCAGCCACATCACCCCAACCTCAAGCCAGACACAATCCCCATGCCAAAGGGGTAACGCTATACCCAACGCTAACCCGGGGTGGAGCAACCGGCGTTGAACTCAAATCGCCCCAACCCATGCCCCACACCCCCACGGTCTAATCATCAAATTGAACAATTAAATATTTAAAATACAAATATTCTTATTTTAATAATTTACTCAATCATAAGATATCAATTATGTTTACAGTATAATGTCAAAACAGTCCCTGAATTTAAATTATTTTTGCCATTTCAGTCCAAAAGTAAAACCTTTTGTATTTGGGTCCCTAATGTTTCATTTTTTATCATTTTCTTCCATGGCAAACTGAGTTAGAATTTTGTGTTAACTTCTCTCCTTTTTTGTCGTTTTCATCATTAATTAAAATATATTATGGCATAAAATACAATTATATCCTTAATTAAATGAGGAAACCGATAAAAAGGGAGAAGTTAACAGAAAATTGTAACCCAGTTTGTCAATTAAATAAAAATGGCAACAAAAATGAAACCTCAGGGATGTAGATACAAAAAGTTTCATTTTTGGACTATAGTGATAAAAGTGGCCTAAACTTCGGGACCATTTTAGCATTTTACTCGTATGTTTATTATAAAATATAACGTTATACAAATCTTCACATAAACTAGTGGTTTTAACAAGTTTATTTATTTGTTCGCCTCGCAACTTCGTTACCGCACGATAACACTGCCGCCACCCGTGCGAGTAGGCGAGCGGTTTGGTGGTTCCGGGTTATGTTTGTCGCATGGTAAAGGTTTGAAAATGTGACCGTTGGAGTTTAAACGTTCAAAAAGTGACCACTGAATGCTTTCCAAAAAGAATTAGTATTTAAAACATTATAAATAACCACCCCTATTAACTATTTTACACAAACCTTCTACCATTTCCATTCTAATCTTCACAATTCTTACTCAAACCTTCACTCTTTCAATCTCACTTCTCAATGGATAATTTCTCAAACGATGATCTGGATATATTTTTACCGTCAACAATTTCGATGACAATTTTTAGTCAAATTATAATAGCCTAATTTTTTTCAAAGTTATCATTGAGCAAGCCAAAGCGGAAGACACGACAACATCATCAGGCATTCCTAGAAAAAATCATCAAACGTGATCGCGTAAAAGGTAATGAAAATCTTTTGAATGATTACTTTATTGATGAACAAAAGTATCATCACAATACATTCCGCTACCCGTTTCGTATGTCGAAACAATTATTCTTAAAAATTGTAGGTGATGTGGAAGTACAATATCCTTGATTTACAGGAAAGTTTGGACGGTAGGTTTAAAAAGAGTTTTATGGTAATACAAAAAATTAAATCCGCCATAAAACAACTCGCGAGCGGTAATACTCCTGATGAGGGCGATGAGCATTTACAGATGTCCGAAAGGACTTCGCGCGAATGCCTACAATTTTTCTGTAATGCCGTGAATCAATTGTACAATGATGAGTTCTTGCGAAGATCAACAAGTCACGACGTAGTGATTTTATATCAAAGACATGAAGAAAAACACCACTTTCCTAGGATGTTAGGTAGCATCGATTGTACGCATCTGGTTTGGGGGATGTGTCCTAAACCGTTACGATCCTAATATATGAGAGGTGATTACGAATACCCAATGGTCATGGTTGAAGTGGTTGCGTCACAAGATTTATGGTTTTGGCATGCGTATTGTTATTCGCCCGGTTCACTCAACAACACCAATGTTCATCAAACAACTCCAATTTTTTCTCACTCAACGGAATGGAACCGCACATAAGTGTCCATTTCAAGTGAATGGCATAAATACAAACTTGGCTACTATCCAACCAATCCGATCTACCCTACTTGGTCAACATTTGTGAAAACATTTCCATATCCGGCCAATCCGAATAAAAAGAAGTTCAAGAAATTTCAACAAGGGGCAAGAAAAGATGTGGAACGTGTTTTTTGTGTGCTAAAGAGAAAATGGGGCATACATAGGAGACTCATGTGTGCTATGACTGTAGAAAAGATTATTAGCATGACATATACTTGCATGATACTAGACAACATGATCTTACAGGATGACGAAAATGCATTCTCACTGGTCCATATCCTGGATCATGTCGTCCTACCCGTTTTTTTACAATAAATCAATGATTCTATTCATGAATTGATGGATCAAGATATGAATTTTCAACTTAAAAATGATTTTGTGATCCATTTTGCAGCTCAAAATCTAACATACCTCGAAGAGGAAAACATGAATAGTTTCGTTTTTTATCCATGTTTTTTTCTATTTTATTTTAATTGTGTTTTTTCTATTTAATTTTATTGGTTTGTTTCATTTAAATTGATATTTAATGAAATTGAACAGTAAATTTATAAAAAAGAAAAGTTCTAGGTTACTTGTAGGTAGGCCCCGCCAGCATTTTGCCTCATCTAGGGTACTTGGAGTTGAAAATGACACGGCAATGCATGATTGGACGGGGGTAAGGTACAACCCTAAAGTGCCCTTCCACCTAAACAAATGAATAGTTAGGAGGGTTTTACTTCTAAGAAGCCAATGTACTTTGTAAACCTTTTCGCCAATGAGTTATAGTTCAAATGACATTATAAGGGAAGTGAAGATTTGGGTTTGAAGCTATAGGTCAGGTTTAAATCTGATCTCAAACGGTTTTACTATAGTGAGTTTTCGAGCAGTACATTTTCCCCGAAGCTAGAGATAGTGGAATTGAACTACCCAAGATTGTCTACGGTCACATACGTATTGGGTTGTATTTTATCAAACTTTTTCCCTTAGGGTTTTACTCTTTCTCCTGCATTCACGCATGAGAAAACTTTGGTCTCAGTGACTTGGAAAATCCCAACTTGGATATCCATTCAACCTAGGGACTCGAATGTTTGACCAAATTCAGGTCATGAGTTGGAACATGGGTATTGAGAAATTCAGGGAAATAGAAAGTTATCTACGTACTTGTTCCTTTTCACAAAACCGAATGATTAGGGTCACTTTTTCGTAAAAAAAAACCTACTCTGTGTATACACGTAATTTCAAAAACTATCTAGGAGTAGTGAGTTTGTACACTTGTATTGTATCATGGGAGAAAGACGTGTGAATAGTCGCAGGTCTATATATAAAAAATAGAAAGTGCTAAAAAGAACATTCGCCACAACTAATTCACTTCTTTCTTCATGTTTTGTTTGATTGTTGCAGCTGTAAAATTGGTGTTAAACATTGTTACTTTTGTAGATATTATAAAACATTATTTATTTAAAGGAAATAATAAACGATATTCTCAACAGTTACATAACTTCTTAATGAAGCAAATTAAGTAAGTCCCTTCATTCAAATGAAGTCTTAACAACTCATTTGTGATGTACTGATGGGAGAACGTAAAAGCCATAGAGCACCATACATAATGGGCAAACAAAAGGAGAAAGATGTATAATATTAGATGATGGTCTGATTATTGCGAAAGTAAACTCCTGATGATTGAAGCCTGAGCCGAATCAGTGTTCTCGAGCAACTCTGAGAGTCGCTCGCTTAAATCGTCAACCTCTCGATGCAAGCTTCTAATGTAGTTGCAAGTCTCTTGTAGCACTTTTGACGCGGATACCTGGATGAAAATATTCAGAATCACCAGGTTTTATAAACTTATATCGAGACATACATGGAATATTAAAATATAGTACCACTGGTGTAACTAAAACTTTTTAGTCGGGGCTCATCATAGGATCATATTCGTTACTTCTTACACTATCATAGTATTTTTATTATTTCATGGTTTTAGTTGTATTATATATTATCCTATTTAAAAAAACACTATCAAGGCTAAACTTGCCTTATATATTTTAATCATTTTTCAAAATGTTTCTAAGGTAGTGTTGTGCGACAGGATCAGTGGCAGTCGCTAAATTTGCGATTATTGTGATTTCGTCGCAAATGTCTATTTGTGTAGTAGTAGTAATAAGTTGAATACCTTGTCAGACGAACGAGTGGGGATTTCAGGAAGAAGTTGTTGCAACTTGGAAACGAGATCGTTGATCTGATCATCGCTGATTCTTGAAGCCGTTGGTTGTTTTGGTCTTGATTTTGATCTTCTTGACGACATTTTCTTTTACTTTTTTTTGGATTTGTGAACACTTATCTAAATATAAACGGGATAGAAAGATGTAGAAGATGATAAAGTTAATGGAAGAAGGGTGTGGCTTATGCTTCTATTTAAATACCTCACACTCCCACAGTCCCACCTTCCTACTTTCAAGATGTTCGCAACTAAAGTCTAAAACTTCATTTAATATGCTTTTTGTCCATAAAGGAATAATGATCATTAAAACCGTAAAATAAACGAGTTACAGAAGATTTGAGGTTTAGGTCCATGTATTAGTATAGTAATTCTGTTTTTTTCAATATGTTTAATATATTTATAAAGAAATTAGTACTAATATATAATGTGTGTGTATATATATATTTTTTTCAAATTACATCCTATTCGATCTAGTCATTAAGATGACTTTTGACCCGTAAAAGCCGAAATCATAACATATTTTAGTTATTTGAATAGTTAATAACAATAATTAAAATGAATATAAAAATAAACCCCTAACAACCACCCAAAAAAATATCCAGATGGCTCCATACACCCCACCATCTTACTGTTATATATATATGTAATATAAAAATATATATTATATATATATAAATATTATATTTGTTATATAAATAAACATGTTTTAGTGTTGGTCAACTTTATCCCTTTTCTTGTTTTATTAATTGCATATTAGACTCAGTATTTTAGTATCAATCTACACAGTTTAGCTAGTTAAGAAGCTCTAATAAAGCAGAACAAATAATTAATTATATAATTATTTATGTTCGGAGTAAGTGAAAATCACATTTTCAACTAATTTTCCAACACAATCAACATGGCCAACATATTCTATATTGTTTAACACAATATTTTTAAATCCGGTTCAAACTGGCTAGTTGTACCAGTTGAACCGGTTAAGCCGTCCGGTACACCCGGTTAACATACAGCTAGATCAGGCTCAGTTTTTTCTTTCTTCGTATACTTTCTATGTTTGATGCCCCCACCCACTTTTCCTATTAGCAAACAAAAAATTTCAAGTGTCAAGATGTTAAAAATGAAATAATATCAGATGAGAATAGGATTCTTATCATTAGCTCTTAATGCAACAGGGACAAATACACACTTGTGATTGTACACTAGTATATATATAAGCTTGTCCTACATAATTTAAAAAAGTTCAATTGTGATGAATTTTCTGGTGCTAGCAAGTAGCAATCTGTAAGTATAGTCGCTTTCTCTTCTCTTTCTCTCATATCATGTCCCATATTTCTTTGGTTCAAAATTTTACCTATAGTTGATAAACATATAGTTAAACTAACACTTAGATATACCTGTGTGGTTAATACTTAACTATATATTTAATAAAAATGTTATAGATATATATAACAAAGTACAGTCAAATATAAACCAAAATACTTAACTACATTTTTCTTTTCTTTTAACGTACGACATGTAGAATACACTATTTCAACATACAAAATTCTAGTCCTTAACCTTTAACTGATTTGATTGTTTGTTCACGTTGTTCCCATATTCTGATAGAATTTGTTAATGATATCTTCTTCCTTGCTAAACTTTCCCCATATTGCACCTTGGAAACCCTAGTTACAGAAACAATAACCTCAAGTCATATTCAGCAGCCAAACATTCTTAAACTGAAGTAAAAGAATAAGAAATATATCACCATGCTGTAGTAATAACAAAGATAACTTTGTAGTTTCTATAGTTTCACTCTATAGGAAGAATACTTCAAACAAATGAAGAGATCAAATTGCAATAGATATTTCTAGGTTAAATAACTATATTCAATGAAACTCCAATCTGATATAGAACAGGAATATGATGAATGGGATTATTTACTATTCATTATTTGATTATATAGTTTATATGCTATACTTAATAATTAATACTAATAAGTAATAAATATAACTTTTTATATAACATTATTATTTCAGTTATTATTATTATTAAAATTTATACATAATAACTTTATTATGTAAATACACATTTAATACACCAAATAAAATTTATGTAAAATATCAACTCGTTTAGGCTCGCAGGTCTAGTCAAAATCGCTAAGCACAAGTGAAGTGTGATCTTGATCTTATCTATTAAATGTGCTCCAACAGAAGCTCGAGTTCGAGCTCAAGTTCCTTTAAGCTTAGGTTGATTTAAACTTTTTTGTTAAGCTGATCTCAAGTAGTTTATAAACACTTATGCTCGACTTACATGCACTCATTCTTGTTAGCTCCAACGTGAAAAATAGCTATACAATACACACATAAAGATTAGGGTTTTTGGTCAAGTAAACATAAATATTTATCTATCATTGGTGAAAAACATTAACTAATTTGTTTTGTTCATTTGATAATAAAAATAGGATCTAA
The DNA here is from genome assembly GCA_947069175.1 of Scalesia atractyloides. Classification (NCBI taxonomy): domain Eukaryota; kingdom Viridiplantae; phylum Streptophyta; class Magnoliopsida; order Asterales; family Asteraceae; genus Scalesia; species Scalesia atractyloides. The sequence continues at coordinate 10,817,471 of CAMTDV010000029.1, forward strand.
ATAAGAATTAACAAAAGTAATAATATATACTTTTGTTACATGTTGTTGATTTGATAATAAAACTAGGATCTAAAAAAGAATCAACAAAAGTTATAACATATACTTTTGTTACATGAATAATACTTTCTATTTGATATGGCAATCGTTAGCACTTGGTGAGGAGTTCCACCGATTTATGCATTTTCGTTTTGTGATTTATTAAACATACATAAACGGCTCATATCGATAATCTTAAAAAGAAAGCATTTCATAGGATTATCCTTACGACGTGTTAGTGTATTTGGAAGGCAAGGAACAACCACATTTTCTCAGACATGACGGCTCTCGTATCCAAAGTAGTGGAGGATATCAAATTGAACAGGTATTTTGGATTAAAAGTAAATCCCCGTCCCTTTAGCATTGAAAGATTGGTGTAATTTTGATTTGTAAGTTTATTGTGTTTTGGCTCTAACGTCTTGCTAGTTGTTGCGTTTTTAATGAAATTTGTCGTTAAAAGAAAGTTGTTTCCAGCCGTCTCACTATTAGTGTAGGCTACTAGGCTAGACCCTTAATCCAACGCTCGCTGCAAAAAAAACAACTCTCAAAGTCTATATTTCTTATTAATTTCCACCCACATCATCCTTTGAACCATGATGGGCTCCTTGATGGTGATTTTATGCATACTCAAAAACCGATACCATTGTTTGAGAGGATATTCATGTAGTTTTAACGAAAATATTAGTTAGTGATATAAATCTTTTATATAATGATAATGATTATACAGTTTCTTTGGTTAATATATTCATTAAGTAGTTTTAACGAAATACTAGTTAGTGATATAAATCTTTTATATAATGATAATTATTATACAGTTTCTTTGGTTAATATATATTCATTAAAATGGTAATTGCTCCCATGAGTATTATTAGATGTGAAAATATTTGAAATCATTACCAAGTTTTTATCCTAGTCTTTGGCTACAAGATAATAAATGATATCTTCACTCATAGTTTGATTGTTTTGAATTTTATAAAATTTGTTCGATCGAAACATACAAATTATCAAGAGGTTGATTGGTATATATGATTAAGTAATTTGAAATGTCTGAAAGTCTATCACGTAAAGGTGTAAAGCTGCTTAACAAAACATAAATCACCTTGTTATATGAAGAGAAGATTTTGCTTTAAAACAATGAATATATAAATTGGCTATAGGTTTAAATTTGATGAATCACAAATAGGGTTGTAAACGAACCGAACATTCAGCGAACTGTTCGTAAACTGTTCGGTGGAAATTAGTATTTTTGTATTCGTTCAATTAGCTTAACAAACGAACAAAAAAATTCCGGTTTGCTTAGCAAACGAACACAAACAAAGGTCTCCGCTCGTTCGACTGCACTCTTGAATGTTCGGTAACGTTTGTGTTCGTTTGATTATACTATAAATCTTTTATCTTAATGTGTTGAAAACTTGAAACCCAATTTTTTTCTAAGTTAGCTAAAATTTGTACATTTAAGACATTTTTTGGGATATTTATGTCTAAATTAGTTATACTTTGAATAATTATGTCTAAGTAGTTCTGGACAATTATGACTATGTTAGTTAAACTTGATTAATCGTATGAGGATTGTAATAGACTTCTTCTGTTTTGATTTATCGTTTGATGATTGTATTTAACTACTTATGTCAAATGTTTAAGGTTAATAATGTTTTTATTTTTTTATTTTCAAGTTAAATGTACGTTTATATTCATTTGTGTTCGAGACCAATGTTCACGAACTGTTCGTAAACAATTGAATTTCCTTAACGAACGAACACGGACAGAAACTTATGTTGGGCATGCGTTCGTTAACAGTACACGAACATGTAAATTTCCCATAACGAACGATCACGAACATGACATTGTTCATGTTCGTTCGGTTCGATTAAACCCTAATCACAAAGATCATTGTGTAATTAGCTCTTTAAATTAAGTTTAGTTATAAATAAAAAAAGAGATGACAATTAAAGTCTGAAGTCTAAACCTAAAGCTAATCATCATTTATATTAGGGAACAAGGTAACGTGAACGTGTGTTGACTAGTCAAAAACGTTGACAAGACATGAAGTTTGCGATGAATAGCATAGTACTACTTCACATGACACAGCTTCTCTGAGGAACAAACCCCACTAACAACATCACCGACCATATCCTATGTCCGATACTTCCAAACAATATATGGGTTCTCATTAGGGTTGTAAATGAACAAACTTTGGCGAACAGTTTGTGAATTGTTCGGCGGAAGGTTTGTATGTGTTCGTTCGTTTATTAAAAAAACAAACACAAATAAAAATTTTCGTTCATGTAGTTAAATAAACGAATTTGAACAGGGGTTGTGTTTGTTCATTTATGTTCGTAAACATTTGCTAATGTGTTCGTTTGTGTTCGATAGTTAATTAGTGTTTTTAGTATCTATATTTTACGCCCTCCGTCCCATTAAATGTGTCTTACTTTGAATTTTTAAAGTCTTTATTTATAAACTTTGACTTTAGTTATATATTTTTTGTGTCATATAAAACTTGATGAAAATTAACCCGATAAAAACACTTGTAAAACACACTCAAATCATATAACTTTCATCAAGTATTATCTAACACAAATAAAATTATTTAAGGTCAAAGTTTATAAATAAAGACTTTGAAAATTCAATATAGGACACTTTTAGTAGGACGGAGGTAGTATTTAAATACTTCAAAATTCCGACAAATTAAATATCTAATAAGTGAAAGTGTCACTACTACAGAAACATGCATTTGCTAAGGCCAAATCCGTAGCAAACACCCATTTTACTACGGATTTGCTATGGATTTGATACGTAGCTACAAGTCTCGTCGCAAATTTGATTACTACGACTTTTAGCTACAAAATTTTGCTATGGACTTTAGCTATGAAGTTTGCTACAGATTTTAACTAAAAAAAAAGCTATTGATTTCACTATGAAATATGGCTACTACGAACTTTTCTACCAATTTTGTTTGATTTTTGTTACTATTTTTTTTCTTTTTTGCTACGATGTAGCTACAGGTTTTGATAGCTTTTTGCTATTGATCTTGTTTAGAATTTACATATTATTTTATGTTTTGTGAGCATTATATTCAAATCAAAATAAATATAAAAATTCCCAATTTATCCATAACAAATGTGGCCAAATAGAATACAATTTCCTAACCTCCACTGTAGCATGATGAAGATTCAAATTATCCAAAAACAATACAATAAAGTTTCAACGTATAATCTTGCATTTATATTTTCTTCATTTTCTCTGTTATAGAATGTTTCTTTCTTTTTCCAACTCCGTTGCGTCATAGAGTTTCAGCGTATAATCTCGTATTTATATTTTCTTCATTTTCTCTGTTATAGAATGTTTCTTTCTTCTTACAACTCCTTTGCATCTTTCTCAACCGTTGCTCCTATAATTAATAAAATACCAAAATTACCTTAGTAAAACACTTTTTACAAGTTCTAAGAAATTACAAAAAAATACAACTCCATGTAAGTTAATACATCAAAAAGATAAGTTAACATCCGTGTCAACGTTCTCCGTTTAAAAAAGCGTGAGACGCTCTTAAACGTTTAGGACCAAAAGCCAAGACGTGAGATACGAATTCACATATGAGCCCCAATATGTAAATTAAAAAATGTCTAACAAACAAGTTCGTTTCATTATGTCTAAAACAAATTACTCATAACCATTATGAAAATGAAAAAAAATAGTTGAATAAATTCCAACCTCGAGATGTTGTGCAACATATGAAATCAACCTAACACTACTCGCAACTAATCCAATTCACATACCACACATAGAAATATACCTGAAATTCTTAATTTCGTTATACCAAATTAGGTTAAAAACTATCGTTTCAATTTCCTAATTTAATGTGCAAGTCATTAATACTAACAACAATAAACTATACCTTTTCAATCCCTCAATATGTTCACTTTTAACTTCCCAAGCCCTCACAAAATCTTCCTCCTCAAACACAAATCTTGCAACCTTGATTTCAACTGTCAGGGAACAAAATGTTAAATGACTGAGAATAGTAAATATAGACACATGTATATGTCATCTATCTAGTGAATTCCAAATTAAAAAATAAAAAAAAAGTTGTATCTTAATAAACTATATCTTTAGGTCAAAACTCATCAACCATCCAACATAACTTTAAATATGTTTTATGCAACTGTTACCATTACCTTATGCTATAATCAATTAGCAAATAAATGTTGTATTTCTTTTATCACATGCGATACCTGTTTGCTTTTCATAATATACAAATACAACCAAGAACATGAAAACATAAATACATAAATGAATATAACCTATATTGAGAGCTCAAGTCAAACATCACCGATGAATGACAAATACAATTAGATTTTGTTTTTCGAAAATACCACGTACATGGATTTGGAAACAGAGTAAACCAGTCGATACAATTGAAACGACAAATAGAAAAAGTATAACAGCATAATACAAAGATATAAATTAAAAAAAAAACTCACATCGGATGAGTTACTAAAGAGCTCATGTAAAAAAGATCTGCTTGTTAACGTAAACGGTTTTGATTATGAGACTCGATTGCCCGTTGATCTCCACTTCAAATGCAAACGTCTCTGTGTCTGCCATTGATAATTCGCTCAACAAAATCGAAAACTTAGAGAAGACTAAAGGAAGAGATGACTGCAAAGTGGGAAGGGAGCAACAATGTATAAAACTAATAGGGTTTAAGGTTTAGGCGTACCCAGGTCATACCCGAACTCATAGTAAGAATCATATATAGATCTGATCATAGTAAGAATCATACCGAAGCCAAACCCGGGTCATACCCGAACTCACCCTCAAGCTATTCTCTTTATAGACAGCGACTCCCTCCCTAGACTGCTATTATCTCTCTACACTGCATTGCTCCCTTATTAGTAACTCAACTCAAATGCCATAACTCCCTTCAGGTTTAAAGGCGCAAAGAAAGAAACTTCTTAACAAAGCCTTAACTACTAACATTATATAAACCATATGCAATACTGGAACCTAACTCGAAAAACCTGGAATATAAAACTCTAAACATCCTAAATTCACCTTTTAAAAATGTTTTTCGGCTAAAAAGATAAATTAAGTTTGTGTTCAGTGGTACCTTTTCCCTTCCATGTTAATAGTGGAAATAAAGCAAGAAAATCAATGAAAAAACGAGAAAAAAGGTATCGGATTGACGTTGGCAGGGGGTTCCTATTAAGTCTTTCCTCCATTAACGAAATTGCCAACAGCCACCGATACGGATACCCGACTTGAGGAAGCAAGCACCGGCCGGAGTGCCCTCGAAGCTTATTTATCAATATCTTCCTTATGTGATGGCTCTCGACATCTGTCTCAGGTACCTAACTTTGAACGGATTCTATTATGTACCCATCTATGGAACCATCTTGGCTGACTTCCTCGCAGCACATCCTATCCCCGATGATTCACCTCTGGCAACAAACTTACCAGATGAATAAGTTATGCAGATCGAGACAAAAAGGGGCTGGAAAATGTACTTTGATTGAGCTTCAAGGAGTCCCGACGGCCAAAAACAGGAAAAAAAACAAAAACAAAAGATTCTTTTTTTCTTTTTTCAATTTTGAGTTCTTTTTAGAAGAGAGAAAGAGTAGAAACAAAGGGTACGCTCTCTAGAAGATTTGCTCGGAGCTGTTCACTTTCACTCGGTCGACGGGTATTTTGAAACCTCTTCGCTTGCGGCGGCAGGAGTGGAAACATCTGAGAGAGCGCTTGGCGAAAGAATCGCGTGGCGCAGTGAAGGATTTCCGTGGGGTTTCTGGCTCTCCTGGTCTCCACCTACTTGTGGAAGAGGGGGTGAGGTGATATTAAGGTGTCAAGGCGCTCGAAGAAGGCCACAAGCGGAAGAAACCGATGCCTTGATCATTCAGTTGACTCCTTGCTGCCAGTCCGTGCTTGCTGTCATGTTGGCAAAAGTGGGGCTTTCGGTGGGTTTTTGAACCAATGCTCTCACCGTATGAAAGTGATACTTATTTAACCAGAAAATAGATTATGCTCCTGCGGAAGTATCTACTCGTTACGAAATCTCAGGTGTCAAAGTGTGGATTTCATATTGTCAAAAAGAAAGGGGATGTGCTATATCCGAAACGAACTTCCCTCTAGTCCAAGAATCACTACCTCTTTAAACCTCTGATGAGAAAGTTGTAGGTGAAAGCAGGCCTTTCACCCATACTCATTCAAAAATGGGGGAGTTTACTCATCCATTTCGAGATAGTTGCTACCTAGATGTTCTGATTCATTTACTACTACTACAAGAAAGCCACTATTCCATCCAAGCGTAGGTCGAGATTGAAAGGCAAGAAGGAGTGTTCAAGCTGTAGATGGTTCCCAGTTGCTTGTTTCCTTTCTTCCATTGCTTCACTTCATAATCATAAGGAGACTAGGTTATTCTCATTCCTGCTTCAGTCATCAATGCACACGGTTAGACCCTTGCTATAGATTAGGGGGGATGGTAGATCTCTCTTTTCAAAGTTGGCAAAGTGAGAACGCTGGCTCCGGAATAACCAAGTCAATCCAATCCTCAAGGGGAGAGGGGTCCGTATCCTGTGACTTAAGGATTTAGGGATCCCTCAAAGGACCGGGTTCAGGCTCAACCAAGTCTTCGTCCACCCTTTCTCGAACCAGATCCATGCCTTGGGCTTGAGTCCCAGCTTCGGTAGGAGTCCAAACAGCATTATCCATTTCTAATTCCGAATTCTCATCCATAGGTGGAAATTCTTCCATAATGGCATCAATTGGTTGTTTTGCTTATTCAACGACCCTTTCCCCTGAGCCGATTTTAGCTCTGGCAAACAGCCCTGATAGCTTAAATCTAATACAGGTTCTAGGTTGAAAGAATCAATGGAACCAAGCTTTCTACTCAGGTTCAATGTGACTCTAAGGAACTTGTTGATGCGCTACTACTATCAGTTCGACTTTAGCATTAGCAGTTAGGATTTATTTGACTTAGCCGTGCCTGCCTGACCTCATTTAGGGAATAAATTGAATATGATAGGACCCTTTCTCACTCATTCTCCTCACTTGGCTTCTCTTACCACCTAAATGACTACTCAAAATAACACACTTTCTTGGTTGAGCTAATGGAGACTATTCAAGAATCCTAGCTTATCCCCGGTCATACTATGATACTATGATCGATACAGGATATAGACTATCTCTTTCTTTATTCGATAAGATATGAATAGGAGGAAACTTTATAATGAATAAAAACAATGTCCCCACTCGGGATTACAAAACACGTGATTGAAAACCCAAAAGCACTTGCATCAGTCCCATACTATCGGAAGCAGAGGAAGCTAACCAAGTGGAAGCCGTTTACCTCGACTTTGTACTCAAAATCAGCCTTTCTACCTCTATGGGATGAAGGCGGGAACAGTAAGTTCACCCCGAACAAATTAGACTCCTTTTCATACGCAATTTCCTACGATAGGGTAGGGATGAAAGGCCGGTGAGATAGTTTGGAATATTAAATAGAAGACAATTACGCTCGACCGGTGGATCGAATTGATGAACCTTTTGAACTTTCTTTTATCCAGGGTGTGATACCCACAACTTTTCCAATTCGAGTTCGAATTGCATTACCTACTTTATCCTTCATAGTGATTTGAGACTTTCTAGTCGAGGCCAGACAAAACAAAGATTGCAGCTAGACATCCACCACAGCATTCCTATGTTTTTCTCGACTATAGTCGATCGACAGAAGGCATCTCTGATCCACCGATTCACCACTGAACGGCTTTGGATAAGCAAGAATACCGTATGTGATGTCGTTTACCTCATATTTTAGTAAGATCTGTATGAGGCTTGATAGATCTGGAAGAAAAACTAGAACTTTCCACATGCGGAGACGCGAAAAGGGCTTAGACGAGACCTAGCATCTCTCAGCTCAGATTCGGCATATCTGGTCTATTTTAGAAAGACTGTTTTCGTCGGTTTTGTTCCATAGTACTGGCCGTGACCAGCTCTTAATTCATTCCCATATGATAGTCCACTCAAACCCCTCCTCTTCAATCAGTACGTAGGGGAGAAGGGTAGACCCCAGTTTTTCAATCCTTACTAGATACAGATGATGTAGACAGAATACGAAGATTCTCCAGGGTCCGCGATAAGTACCCACTCAAATTGGAAAATTCCTATCATCTTCAGCTTAGCTGGTTCTCGCTCTTTATAGCAGCTTAGCCCACTTCGACTAGGAATCTGTCAAGTTGGTAGCTAAAAAGAGAGTCTCACCCTCCCGCGTGATCCCGCAGCACAAGCATCCATAGATCTTATCCATAAGGATGATCCTGAGCCATCACCTTCTAACAGAAAAGTAACCCATAATCCCACACAAGGTAAGGAAAGAAAGCAAGAAAGAAAAGGCGAAATCATAGTGATCATCGGCGCTTTTCGTGGGGGAAGCAGAGGAGACGCACTTTAACAGGCTAAAGGTCAAACCCCATTAGAGCTTAGCCAAGATGCTGTTGGGAAGAAGCAAGAAAACACTTGAATATGATTCCGACTGGCTGAGTAATTTGGTGACTACTTGTGAAAACCAATTTGGCGATCTTATTAATAGGAGGTGCACAGGCGCCCTCTCGCTCCTTACCGGCTACAGGAAGTTATTGAAAGTCTGGAAAGTAAGTATTCCATCGAATACTTGGATATAATAGTGAAAGACGTGTAAAAATACTTAAAAGTGCATTTTATCAGGAATCAAAAATTAACCGAGACATCCCCCGTGAAAAGAAGGCAACGGCCTTATTCGATGGTGTAATCCGGAATCGGGAATAAAGAAATAGAATCACCAACGATTTCATCCGTATCTGGCACAGCTTTGCTTGGCTTAGCTAGACTGCTTTGAGCTTTCTTGTGTCGAGAGGGAGATTTAGCTTTAGCAAGACCGTGCTAGATAACACAGGTTGGTGGGAAAAGATGGGTAAGTTATAAAATGCTATCATTTCTCCATAAAAAAAAAACTAGGTTTTTAGTAGTAGTTCATGAGACCTCGAATTCCCACGTTCCAGCTTGCATTATGCCAACAAGTCCCACCCCCAACTCTAGCTGAGAAGTTGAGTCACCCTTCTTCTTCTTTTTTAGAAAAAGAATCAAATAAAGAAAGAGATAGTCTATATCCTGTATCGATCATAGGATCACTCTATGAATAGGTAAATTTCTGTGACCTCCCACCGTTCACGACATCCCTTGCTTCTCGCTGTGAATGGCTCTTCGGTGGAAGAGTAGAAGCGTTGGTCCCCTTCGGTCAAGTTGCTTGTACTTGTTGTTACCTACCTAGGACCTTCGTCCCCGAAGCAAAGAAAAAGGAGCAGGAACAAGAGGTTGTCCTCTCCCGGCCTAGTAGTTCCGCAACTACTACCGTGGTTGTTGCCAACGGGGATCCCCCATTCCGAAAGGTTACTAGGCCAGCCGTTAGGTCCAAAGTTGTATGCCACAGCTATGGTGCCGATAGATTCACTACTTCAGCGTCGTTATCGGACATTTCAGGCTGAGCATCTATTTCTCGTATATCGCTCCACACTGAGAAGAGGGATGTGTACCTCCAGCAACAACAAGATGGAACCATAGGCTTCTATGCTGGGAGCATTTCGGGGTATAGGTCTAACATCTCAACTCCCTATTTCTAGCATGCTATAGTTATTTAAGTCTCTTGATGGCGGGAATGGGAGATTACCGGTAAACCAGATGCTTCGCGAACCATATTCTTAAGGCATTTCGTTGCACTTAAATCATCTCGTGAAGAGGCGTACTCCGATGCCATTGATGTCCAATAGCTTTGATAGTAATGGCTGGAAATACTGCTACCTCGTCCATTGAGTATAAGAGAGCAAATGATGGTATAGCAATGAACATCGGGATGATACTAGGAAATATGGTCTGAAGAATCTCGATAGTAGTTCCATGAATAATCCTTTACGGGATTGGATTTTTTTTCTTTTTGGAAATGCCATAAAGCGTGAACCAAGATCCGTGAGACGAAAACCAAAATAAGAATGAGGAAGAAAAAGATATCGTGATGTAAGTCTATTATTCCTTGCATCATATGTGTTGCTGCGTCTTGAGATCCTAATTGCCATGGTTCCACTGCATCACAAGGAGCAATTATGAGAAATAGCCATTCTAGAATAAACATTTGATCTGTTTCATTCTTTGACTGCTCTTCCAATTCAGAAGACTTATTTCGCCGATTGGTCCAACCAAGAAAGACATGGGAATTTTGGGCGTCACATTCTTCTTCTTCCTTACTTACGATATGTCGAGTTGGATGAACAGATTGCTCCTAAAGGTTTAATAAGACATTAGATTCTCATTCATCAATAACTCGACTTCCAGCTTCTCACATGGAAGGGTCCGATCCAGAAGAAGAGGAAAAGGAGTTCACCTCAAATCAACGCAACGCACACTCAATCCATTTATCCTGTCTGATTGAGAAAGTCTTTAGGTTCCAGAGTTCTGACCTTAAAGGAGTGAAACCACTTCTAAAGACTCAGCAATAGGGTAAGGCATAGTGACTACACAAATGAAAGCTTAGGAGGAAGCATGGTGTTAAACGAGGTCGGTGAAGCATAGCTTCCATCCAGTGCTATGTTTGCAAGAGAAGGTGTGATCGTAGGAGCTCAACTTGTTGCCAGTGGTTTGAGACATAATCGCTGCTAGGGGAATAAAAGGTTTGGTCCTATCCGCTTTTAGAGTGATCGCAGACTTAAGTAGGTCCCTGAGAGTCCTCGCATCACAGCCTGCTCTTATACAATTCCAAAGCATTCTTTTCATAAGCAGACTAACTACTAGATACAAGATAGGGTATACTGGTTCTGAGCCTACCTTTTCTTTTCCTTACTCGCTGACAACCTTGCTTACTTTCAACTTTTTCTTAAGCTTGGCAGACTAGCTCCTAACTTCCTTGATAGAGCGATGAGCTTACTTAAATAGAGTTCTATCCTCGGGAATTACTTAAAAGAGAACCTTGCACCAGAACGAGGGTCGATGTAATTGAGCTCTTACTTCGGGATAGCTGCTTTAGAACCTAACCTTATTTTAACTTCTAGGGTTTGTTGGTTCTAAAACATGTCTCCCCCTTTTGAGGAAGTAAGGAAGCGGATAAACCTTATAACCAGTAGGAGTAGGAGCCAGCTAATCCCTCTATCAGTCTAACCCCACGAACAAGGAAACTAGCAAAGCAAGTCATTCGAGGTCAAGAAGGGCAGAAGAAAAATTGAATAAAGTAAGGAAGTCCCGGGGTTGGTGCTATAGTAAACTGCCATAGGGACTAGGAGTAAGCCTGCAAGTCGTATTTATTAAGTTAAGCAGTAAGCCCTAGATCTCGAGATTGTATGTCACACCCCAACCGATGGCGGAAACATCGGGATGAGACGAAAACGAGATTGCTCATTGCTCACAACATTAATAAGTGACAATAATTAATTAAACCATATTTCATTTCATAAGAATTGTCAAATACATCAATGTAACAAAACAAAGAAACAACATAACATTTGCAAAGTCATAACAAAATTGATACATCGACATTAAACCTAACATCTAATTTGTGTGTATCTAGTCCTTGCTATATTGTTTTCATAGCATCATCTCCTTCAACCTGTAACATGTTTTAAAATAATGTCAATGCGAAAGCAAAGGCGAGTACACAAGTTTAGGCATAGCATACGTATACGAATAAGTTTAAACAATCCTCATGGCAACCAAATCTATACAAGAGCAATATCAAGGCATGGAATACTAATAATCAAACCCTTAACACAATCACGATGTTTTAACATGACCTCACGAATAACACGATGGAGGTGGATGCGTGAATTCCTATAGCGCTAAGCATGTCAAACAAAGGCTAAAAATAGTTAATGACTAAAGCATAGCATAACGAATATCCAAGACAAGCATCAAGTATAAGATTCAAGTTTTCATGTATATGGGATCGTTTGTGTCCATGCCTACTGTGACGTCAAAGCTACCCATTTGCATAGGTATGAGGTCGATGGAAAACTTATGATCGTTTAAGATTAGGGAGCAACCAGAAAGAACAGAGTCAACGGAGATGGTCTTACCATTAGCGACTTTGACAGCAAAAGGATTAGGCATTTTAGTTCGTTCGCACTTAAGCAAGGGTTCAAATTCAACGGATACAAAACTTCTATCCGCGCCAGTATCAAACAGACAAGTAGCATAGATATGGTTCACAAGGAACATACCAGTGATGACATCATTCGAACTTTGGGCTTGAGCTGAGGTGAGAACGAAAGCTTGTCCTTTCGCAGGTTCGGTTTGTTGTTGCTGCTGGTTGTTGGTGCGTTTCGAGCAAACGTTGGCGAAATCGTTAGGATCGCCCCAATTGTAGCAGGTTCGACCAGGTGTAGCTTGGGTTTGGCAGTTTGGATTAGGATTGGGTAAAAGGGCTTGGGTTTGCTGGTTCTGGGGTAGGCGACAGTAGTTCGAGAAGTGTCCCAACCTATTACAGTTGGCACATTTCCGGCATGAGGTGCCAACAGGGTGATGGTAGTTGCAAGTGGTACACTTGGGGTGAGAGCCAATGTAACCTTGTCCAGGTTGGTTGGTGTTTTGGGTAGTGGCGACGGCGTTTAGTGGTGAAAGGGTAGGCGGAGTGACGACCGCATTGTTTTGAGGAGAAGCCTTCCGCTTCTTGTTCTTGTTGTGGGGCTTTTTGGCTGGAGGGGGTAGGTGATTCGGTGGTGTTGGCAATGGCTTGGTGCGCATGCTTTGTAGGGACCTTGCCGTAGGCCCCCTGAAGGATGCAGTTATGGTTGAGTTGGAGGGTTATGGCATAGGCTTCCTCGAGGGTTTTCGGGTTGGCTGCGGCTACATGGTTCAAGATCACCGGTGAGAGGCAACGGATGAGCTTGGCGATTGACTTGGGAACAGTATCGACTTGCCCAGGGCAAATGATACTTAACTGTTTGAAGCGCGCGATCAATCCTTCAGCGTCGCTCCCCTGTTGTGTGAGATTCCAGAACACGTTTTCAAGTTTCTGGGTCTCATGGGGAGGACAGAATTGCTCCTTCATGAGCTCCTTAAGCTCGTCCCAAGTCATCACGTGGGCTGCTTTGTTGCCACGCGTGTTTCGTTCGGTGGTACACCACTCGAGGGCTCTCTTGCGAAAGACCCCGGTGGCATTAAGGGTTCGGAGTTCCTCAGGGCAGCCGCCCTGAAGGAAGATAAGCTCCATTGAATCAAACCAATTGATCATGGCGGTAACACCGTCCATGCCAGTGAATTCCACTGGTTTACAAGCCATGAAATGCTTGAATTGGTAAGATGGTTTGGGGGTATCGGCTTTGGAATCAGCGGATGATATAGGTGTGGCTTCGGCTATGGTGTGGATTTGGCTAACAATGTCGGGTATGATCTTAGCCATTTGCCCGGCCATTTGCTCCGAAACGAGCCCAATCAGTTCTTGCTCCGATATCGAGTCCTCGTTGTTGGATTCCTTCTTGGAACCCGACTTCTTGGACTTTTTGGGACGGTTCAACGACTTTCAGAAAGGAGGCATCTAGAGGTTGTAAACAAGAAAAAGCATGAGACTTGATCGTAATAAGAGAAAATAGGTTTTGCATGCATGAGTAAGAATAAAGTTCACATAAGTTTCACATAAGAAGCATGTGTTCATCAAGTATGGTTCACATAGTTTGCATGAGTTCAACAAGTATAACACGTATACTCACGTATGAATACAAATAAAGAGTATAAATTTAGTTTCTTCACGAGGATTAGTATTGTTTTTTATTGCGATAAACGTGCGAGTGTGTAACGGTTTGAAATGAACGAGGTAACAAGTATTAAAACACATAAAATTTTAGTCACATAAAAAGAATAGGCTCATAAAACATGGGAATGATTCGGGTAGAGAATCGTCAACAATTCCAAAGTGAATCGAAGATCTTTTCAAATTAGAGAAACGTGCTTTGGCCTATAGGTAAAATGCACTCTCGAGAAGCGACTAACGACATTTTACCCTTCCAGTTACTACACGTCTCTAACCGATCGGAAAATCGAGACTTTGGCGAGAGCGAAAATCAAGGAATGGGACTTTATCTACAAGGTGCGGGTTTCACCCCTAACTTGACGATTTCGTACCCTAAGTGTGGTTGGTACTTACCAAATGAAGAGCAAATTCCAATTTGTTGGTAAGGGTCCACTAGAGTTTTGAGTTGGAAATTTTCCATCAAGGTTTGGATTTCACTCCTAACTTGATGGCATAATTGCGTGCAAAAAGAATAAGTATAGCGGATTGAGAGTCATTCACCAAATTGCGGTTTTCAGACCTATTTTAGTGAAGTCGTCTCGTTTATATTACGAGTGTCTTCAAGCGTCCAAACGTGTATTGTGTAAAAGTGTCTTAGGAAGACACCAAGTATATGTATTAAGACCAAAAGGAAAGAGAGAAGCAAAGTAGGAAGCATAAAGTTTTAAGCATAATCAAGAATGGTCACAACGGGTACTTAGAACTATAGACTAGGTCGAACATGGCAATTCTACCTAATTCCCTATAGTTATGACTCTGATACCAATCTGTCACACTCCAACCGATGGCGGAAACATCGGGATGAGACGAAAACGAGATTGCTCATTGCTCACAACATTAATAAGTGACAATAATTAATTAAACCATATTTCATTTCATAAGAATTATCAAATACATCAATGTAACAAAACAAAGAAACAACATAACATTTGCAAAGTCATAACAAAATTGCTACATCGACATTAAACCTAACCTCTAATTTGTGTGTATCTAGTCCTTGCTATATTGTTTTCATAGCATCATCTCCTTCAACCTGTAACATGTTTTAAAATAATGTCAATGCGAAAGCAAAGGCGAGTACACAAGTTTAGGCATAGCATACGTATACGAATAAGTTTAAACAATCCTCATGGCAACCAAATCTATACAAGAGCAATATCAAGGCATGGAATACTAATAATCAAACCCTTAACGCAATCACGATGTTTTAACATGACCTCACGAATAACACGATGGAGGTGGATGCGTGAATTCCTATAGCGCTAAGCATGTCAAACAAAGGCTAAAAATAGTTAACGACTAAAGCATAGCATAACGAATATCCAAGACAAGCATCAAGTATAAGATTCAAGTTTTCATGTATATGGGATCGTTTGTGTGTTTCATAAAGTTTAAGTGTTCGTGATGTTGTATATGGAAACATGTTACACCCGAAAAGTGTTATAAAAAAGTGGGTTGTACTCACGGTTTTGCTAAGTCTTTTCTACACTTGACAATCCGTGAAGACATTGGTTCGAGGATGACGCCGAATTATCCTACAAGAGGAAACGAGGCGTATGAGTATAGAGTTTCAACGGGATATTAAGCATGATTAAAAATAAGTTTGATAAAGTATTATGATACGAAAGTATTCACTAATATGTAACATTCATGTCACACCCCGACCCGCAGCGGAATAAGAGTCGGGGCATAATTGGGTTATCACCAAAGCTCATGATATTTACTAATATGTTTCATATTTATTAAAGTCAAAATTACATTCCCAAATATCCAAACATGTCCATACAATACAAAGAAAATAAACCAAACAAAACAATTCCAAACTCTAGATCATTTTATTCTTCTAGTCCAATCCTAAGTGTTTCTTGCTGCAGCTGGTTCATCTGTATCATGTGTAAAAAAATGGGGGTTTTTGGGTCAACATAAGTTGGCGAGTGAACCTTGTTAGATAAACATTTATTATTGATTTTCTTGTTAGTTTAACAGTGAAAAATTGTGCATAATCATGAATGAGCAAATGTAAATAATCAAGCAGTAGCAATTAGCAATCACAACTATAACATACAATAACACATGATAGCATACATTAACATACCAACATCATACGATAAATAACATGAATGAAACTGTGCGATCAAGGCTCAATCAAACGGAGCCGATCGTATTGCATGTACTGAAAATGATAAATGTATGTGCGATCAAGGCTCAATCAAACGGAGCCGATCGTATGTGGGCACGTAAAGTTCACGCTCATAATGTAATGGGGAACATGCTCAACGCTCATAATGTAATGGGGAGCGGCGGCCTATGAAATTGCATGTAATGAAAATAATAAATTGAATCTAACAATAACCGCACAAACAGTTGAAACAAGCTGAATACACAAGTTCATGATATGATGTATGCACAATGATTTAAATATAATATATAGCAAGACACATGATACACCCCAAAACGTGATTAAAACGGGGAATTTGTAAAGATTCACTCACATTGGGTGCGTTTGATTGGAGATGATGAGATGCGCACGAGTCGGGAGAGTTGAACAACGAGAATTACTAACCTAAATAATAACGGAAAAATATAGTAAATGAGTGGATTTTATTAAGGATTTTAATGGAATTTTTAGATATATTTTTGTGAGTTTAAGGCTACTTTCTATCATTAAAAATATTATTTTTAAGTATTTTTTTAATTGATTTTTAAATTAAATTAAACAAAAAAAAAAATATAAAAAAATTGTTTATTTTTGCGTTGACCGTTGACCGTTGACTTGTTGACCTGTTGACCGGTTTCGGTCAGTGTGCATGTATGCGCTGGGTGAGACTCGAACCCGAGACCTCCCGTACGCGTGCACGCAGCTCTACCAACTGAGCTACGTGTCTAACCCGAAATAATTTTGTTTTTAATTATATTTATATACTAATTCGATTTATTCAAAATTCATTTGTTTTAAAAAAAAGATTTTAAATCATCGAACCGGTGCCGTTAACCAGACTCGAACCGTGACGTGCGAGTTAGTGTTGCACACAGTCCACCGCTGGACTGTGTGTCTAACCTGGTTAATATTTCGGTTTTTATTATACTTAACATCTATTTGAGTTAACCCGGTTCGGTTAGAAAAATAAAACATTTTTATAATAGAGAGGGTGCGTGTATCAGGGATCGAACTCGCGTCGCGTATGAAATTTGTTTGCACACAGTCCACCGCTGGACTGTGTGTCTAACCCGTTCATATTACTGATTTTAAATAAACTTATAACTTAACTATCTTCGTCTTCTTCGCTCAATTTACAGTCGACTGTGTTACTAATCTGTTTCTTGCTTTTACGATTATCAATCATTCATAAGACTAAAATGAAATGGCAGAGACGGTGTTGGAAGTAAACATACCGTAGGAATGATTTATCACAGAATTTCCGGCAATGCGTCGGCTCTGTTTTTTTTAACTTCGACTGGCAAACAAATTAATAGTTTTGATTTAGTTAACTGTGGAATTGAAGTACTAAATAAGAGTTATCAGCAGGTTTGAATGGCTATACCGTTTTACAGCGGAATATAAGGATTTTCAGAAGTTTTCCGGCGAGCAGAAATTATCCGATGACGACGTCTGAATTTGATTTCAATTGGAAGGTTTGAGTCAGAAATAGCTTAACAATCGATAGACCACGAAGGTATTGAAAGACTTACAGTTTTGATGAAGATTACGGTTTTCCGGCGACTTGCAGAATTTTTCCGGCGAGTTGATTTAAGCTTTCTGATGGACTGAATGTATGACGAAAGTGAAATGGAAAGTTTGTATGATGTTTCTGAATCGCGAGAGGGGTCTTGATTGAAGTAATTCAAACATTGATTATTTTCGGTTATAAAAACCGATCATAATCAAAATTGAAGTTCATTCAAATCCGAATTGATTAGGATCGTCGGTGCACCGGTTTTGTTCAGTAATTCGCGAGTAATCAATCGTCTTTGGACGATTGGTGACCGATTTCGGTTATGGTTTGGCATTCAGGTTGTTTTCTGTTTGAATATAAGTTTCATTTGTTTCCTAGTGATAACAGAAAACAACAAGTGGCGGAGTGGTGATGTGTGTGTGTGTTAAGTCTTTGGATTTAAATTTCCGGCTGACCCGGGTTCGAGCCCCGGCAACAACATTTTATTTTTATTTATTTTGTTTTCACTTTTTATCAAATATAATTTTTATAGTTTAGTTTGTTTATTAATTATGTATCATTAAAAATCAAAATAACCATAAATACACAACGTGACATTTATAACTTGATATTTGATTACAAAACGGAGCGGGTTTGGGAAACCCGTTTTTGACAAAAGTTACAGTATCCCCTACTTTTAGGAATTTCGTCCCGAAATTTAAGTAGTAGTAGGAAAAAGATGTGGGTATTTTTCACGCATTGAGTCTTCACGTTCCCAAGTAAACTCAGGTCCCCGTTTCGACTCCCAGCGTACCCTAACAATTGGAATGCGACTTCGTCGTAAACGTTTTTCTCCGAAGTCCATGATCTCTACAGGTCTTTCAATAAAATGCATAGATTCATCAATCTGAATATCTTCCAGCGGAATGTGGAGGTTCTCATCAGCGAGGCACTTCTTCAAGTTTGATACGTGGAATGTGGGATGAATCCTGTTGAGTTCTTCTGGTAGGTCAAGCTTGTATGCTACAGGTCCTACTCTTTCGAGTATCTTGAAGGGTCCTACGTAGCGTGGTGCTAGCTTGCCTTTTTGACCAAACCGAACTACTCCCTTCCACGGTGATACTTTTAGAAGTACATGATCACCAATGTTAAACTCTAAAGGCTTCCGTCGTTTATCTGCATAACTCTTTTGACGACTCTGAGCCGCTAGAAGATTGTTCCGAATTTGATGGATCTTGTCTGTGGTTTCTTGAATCAATTCCGGACCAGTGATTTGAGCTTCCCCAATTTCGTGCCAACATACTGGAGATCGGCACTTACGACCATATAAGGCTTCAAAAGGTGCCATGCCGATGCTTGAATGATAGCTGTTGTTGTACGAAAATTCTACTAATGGTAGATGAGCGTCCCAATTTCCCTTGAAGTCTATAACACATGCTCGAAGCATATCTTCAAGAGTTTGAATGGTACGTTTAGATTGACCATCAGTTTGAGGATGATAGGCGGTACTGAGATCTAATCGCGTACCCATGGCGGCTTGTACTGCTTACCATGTTCGTGAAGTGAAACGACCATCACGATCAGAAATAATGCTTAACGGTACCCCATGTCGGCTTACGATTTCGCTGATATAAATACGAGCAAGCTTTTCGTTCTTGAAATCTTCGCGGATAGGAATAAAGTGAGCTGATTTTGTAAGTCGGTCAATTATTATCCATATAGTGTCATACACACCAGAAGTGCGATGTAACCCGGTAATGAAGTCCATGGTTATATTTTCCCACTTCCATACAGGTATTTCAGGTTGGACCAGAAGTCCTGAGGGTCTTTGGTGTTCAGCTTTCACCTTGGAACATGTAAGGCACTTAAAAACAAAAACAGCAATATCCTTTTTCATTCCAGGCCACCAATAGGTATATCGTAGGTCTTGATACATCTTATCGGCTCCTGGGTGTATAGAGTATCGCGTTTTGTGAGCTTCCTTCATAAGAATTTCACGAAGATTGTTGTGGTTAGGAATCCAGTTACGATCTAGGTAGTACAGAATACCGTCAGATTTAGTTTCAATTTTAAGTTCAGCTCCACAGGACATCTCCTTTCGTACATCATCTTCTGTTACTGAAACATGTTGGGCTTCTTGAATTTGATCTTTAATGTCAGTTATGATTTGTGAACATAGAAGACGAATGGAGTTCGCATAACCCTTTCGACTAAGTGCATCAGCCACCACATTTGCTTTGCCAGGGTGTACCGAATTTCACAGTCGTAGTCATTTAGAAGTTCAACCCATCTTCGTTGCCTCATGTTTAACTCCTTTTGATTGAAGATATGTTGAAGACTCTTGTGTCAGTGTATATTTCACACTTAGTACCATAGAGATAATGTCTCCATATCTTAAGAGCGAACACAACGGCTCCAAGTTCTAGGTCATGAGTGGTGTAGTTCTTCTCATGCGTCTTGAGTTGTCTCGAAGCATAAGCTATAACTTTTCCTCTTTGCATTAGAACGCAGCCTAATCCTTGCCCTGACGCGTCGCAATAGACCACGAAGTCATCACAACCTTCCGGAAGAGTGAGGATTGGTGCATCACAGAGTTTTTGTTTAAGGGTTTGGAAGGCTTCTTCTTGCTTGTGTCCCCATATGAAAGGTTTTCCCTTATGATTTAAAGCTGTGAGTGGTACAGCAATGCGAGAGAAGTTTGAAATGAATCGACGATAATAACCAGCCAGACCAAGAAAAGATCTTACTTCAGTTGGTGTACGTGGCGCTTGCCTTTCTTGTACCGCTTTGATCTTTGAGGGGTAGACATGTATTCCCTTGTCATTGACTACATGTCCGAGGAATTGCACCTCTTTTAACCAGAATTCGCATTTGGAGAATTTGGCGTAAAGCTTTTCCTTCTCTAGAAGTGTAAGGATGAGTCGAAGATGACGCTCATGATCAGACTTAGACTTTGAATAAATAAGAATGTCGTCGATGAAGACTATAACAAATCGATCAAGATAAGGTTTGCAGACTCTGTTCATTAGGTCTATGAAGACTGCTGGAGCGTTGGTTAAACCAAATGGCATGACCATGAATTCATAATGACCATAACGAGTTCGGAATGCGGTCTTTGGGACGTCTTCTTCATGCACTCTAAGTTGATGATAACCAGATCGAAGGTCGATTTTGGAAAAGTAGCTGGCACCTTGAAGTTGGTCAAGAAGATCATCAATGCGAGGTAAAGGATAGCGATTCTTGATTGTTAATTTGTTGAGCTCTCTGTAGTCGATGCACATACGAAACGATCCATCTTTCTTCTTTACATAAAGGACAGGTGCACCCCAAGGCGAGGAGCTAGGACGTATGAATCCCTTGTCAGTCAACTCTTGTAATTGACTGGCTAGCTCTTGCATTTCAGAGGGGGCTAACCTATAAGGAGACTTTGCAACCGGTGTAGCACCAGGTATAAGATCAATACGGAATTCGACTTCTCTAACTGGAGGAAGTCCTGAAATGTCGTCAGGGAAAACTTGCGGGAAATGTTTTGCTACTGGAATGTCTTCAAGTTTCTTCTCCATGGTTCCCTTTTTGATGATATGAGCTAAAAACGCGACATAATTTTTGCGAAGATATTTTTGGGCTTGAAGACAAGACATTAAGCTGAGCCCCTTCGACGAGGTTTCTCCAAAGATTCGAAGAGTCTGACCGTTTGAAAGAGGAATACGTATAAATTTCTCGCGACATACAACTTCTGCCTGATGTTGACTGAGCCAGTCCATACCAATTATGATATCAAAACTTCCCAGCTTCATAGGAATAAGGTCGACTGAGAAATCGTGGTCGTTTAAGGTGAGTGTACAGTTGCGTATAATAGAGTTTAATGAAACTGGTTTCCCGTCAGCAACTTCTACCGTTATGGATTCCGTGAGCTTATCCCGATTTTGGTTTAAGATAGGTTCAAATTCTAAGGACACAAAACTTCTATCCGCACCAGTATCAAATAACATAGATGCATATCTACCATTTATAAGGAACGTACCGTTAACCACATTGCCGTCAGCTCTAGCCTGATTAGCGTTGATATTGAAAGCTCTTCCTCTTGCAGGTGGAGGAGCTTGGTTCGCTTGATTCACCGGGTTGGCTTGGGCCTGAGTATGAATAATGTTTACCAACCTTGGACAAGTGTTTCTGAAATTGCTTGGGTCTCCGCAATTTTAGCAAGCCCGCATAGGTTGACCCATAGGATAATTGGGTTGGTAATATGTTTGGGCTAAATGTTGGGTGGGTGGATATAGTAGGGGTTGTTGGGCTTGACCCATTATTTGCTGGTGGGTTTGGGTTGAAGGTTGGTGGCGGTTCGTTCGCTGAGGCATGCGGCAGGTTTGAACAGTATGACCTGCGCGACCACAGCCGGTGCAATGTTGGCAAGGATAATCAGGAGAATGGTGATATTGGCAACGGTTGCATTTTGGTAACGGGCCAGAGTATGGTCTTTTGTATGGTGCAGGTGAAGGAGCGACTTGGGTAATGGGTGCAGCAGGAATAGGGGAGTTGGTTTGTGTAACAGCGAAATTTCTGGTGTTGCGCTTCCTCTTGTTAACAAACTTAGAGGAGGAGACGGAATGGTTTGAAGTTTGACCCTCAACAGGGGCTTTCTTTTTCTCTTCTTTAAACTTCCCGTTGCGAATTCGATTCTCGGTCAGTTCAGTCGCTAGCTCCATAGCAGCTTCAAGTGTTACCGGTGAAATGCTGAGAACTGAATCTTGAATTTTCGAGGGAAGTCCCCGAATATAGTGCTCGATCAAACGATAAGTTGGGGTAAACAAATTAGGAACCATTTGGTTCAACTCTAAGAACCTCTTGTTATAGGTGGTGTGATCTCCCTCCTGCTGCTTTAAAGAATGAAATTCGTCCTCCAACTTTTTAATTTCACTCCTAGGACAGAAACGCCTAGTCATGATTTCCCTTAATTCCTCCCAAGTTAAGGCCATTGCATCATCAATTCCCCTCTTCCCTTTTTCAGTATTCCACCAAGTGAGAGCTACCCCCAAATAGTCTCCCGGTGGCGTATCGAACCTTGCGATTCTCAGGACAATCGCAGTTGAGGAAGGTGTTTTCCATTTCCTCAAACCAATGGAGGAGAGCAGTGACACCTTCGGTCCCTTCAAATTTAGGAGGATCACAAGATTTGAAATGTTTGTATGAGCACTTGCTGGTAGGAGGGTTGCCGATGTTCTGGTCATGTTGTTGGGAAGGATTAGTGGGATTTGTGGCGAGAGCTTGTTGTACTTGGACCACAATGTCAGGCAGTATCGTGGCCATTTGTTTCGCGTTGTGTGTGGCCAAGCGTTCCTGAGACCTTCCTGATCTTTTACCCCCTCGTTGTTGTCTGGACGACATCTACAGGAACATACATAAGAAGATTGTGAGTTTATGGAGACTTTTTTGTTTTAGGTGTCATGTGTCTTTAAGAAAAATGAAAATAACATAAATATCAATAATGCAACTACATCCATAGGATGTCTTGGGTTTGCTCATGTTGGGCCTCAAATGTCCCCCATACCTTCACCTGTATAGTCATGTGGGCCCCCATGGCTATTGGCTTGGTAGGATTCACATTAGTATTGGCGATTTAACACTCGCATCACCCGAATGCAAACCACAAAATATGTTTACTAGATGTATGGTCGGAATGTGTCCAGGTGTAGACACAATGACAACTCAAAGTGGGGTTAGCTCACACGACGTTTGGTATAGCATGCTTTGGCCTAATAGGTACTTCGTACTCTCATCGTTAGTCCCCAGGTAGGCAAACTGGTCCTTTATTTTGGATTTATACGAATGCCAGCCTAGACAGGACGTTCCGACTACCGGTACTGGTACCCTTCCAGTTACTACATGCCCGTCATGAGAACTCACTTTGATGAGATTTGAAAACACAAAAATCATTGTAAAAACAATCATGATGTGGTGTGTGCTTTCTTGGATATGATGTGTTATGAGAATATGATTCATGATAGGCATTATATGATAATATATACTTATGAACATGCTTGCATAACATTGAATGTAACATTTAACATAAAACATATAAACATCATGAAATTTGGCATGTAACACACAAAAATCTTAAAAATTTCTAATCAACTATAGTATAGGCTCTAAGGGTCTAATAACCTATCCTATATCCCTATAGTCATGGCTCTGATACCAATCTGTCACACCCCGACCCGCAGCGGAATAAGAGTCGGGGCATAATTGGGTTATCACCAAAGCTCATGATATTTACTAATATTTTCATATTTATTAAAGTCAAAATTACATTCCCAAATATCCAAACATGTCCATACAATACAAAGTAAATAAACCAAACAAAACAATTCCAAACTCTAGATCATTTTATTCTTCTAGTCCAATCCTAAGTGTTTCTTGCTGCAGCTGGTTCACCTGTATCATGTGTAAAAAAATGGGGGTTTTTGGGTCAACATAAGTTGGCGAGTGAACCTTGTTAGATAAACATTTATTATTGATTTTCTTGTTAGTTTAACAGTGAAAAATTATGCATAATCATGAATGAGCAAATGTAAATAATCAAGCAGTAGCAATTAGCAATCACAACTATAACATACAGAGAGGGTGCGTGTATCAGGGATCGAACTCGCGTCGCGTATGAAATTTGTTTGCACACAGTCCACCGCTGGACTGTGTGTCTAACCCGTTCATATTACTGATTTTAAATAAACTTATAACTTAACTATCTTCGTCTTCTTCGCTCAATTTACAGTCGACTGTGTTACTAATCTGTTTCTTGCTTTTACGATTATCAATCATTCATAAGACTAAAATGAAATGGCAGAGACGGTGTTGGAAGTAAACATACCGTAGGAATGATTTATCACAGAATTTCCGGCAATGCGTCGGCTCTGTTTTTTTTGAACTTCGACTGGCGAACAAATTAATAGTTTTGATTTAGTTAACTGCGGAATTGAAGTACTAAATAAGAGTTATCAGCAGGTTTGAATGGCTATACCGTTTTACAGCGGAACATAAGGATTTTCAGAAGTTTTCCGGCGAGCAGAAATTATCCGATGACGACGTCTGAATTTGATTTCAATTGGAAGGTTTGAGTCAGAAATAGCTTAACAATCGATAGACCACGAAGGTATTGAAAGACTTACAGTTTTGATGAAGATTACGGTTTTCTGGCGACTTGCAGAATTTTTCCGGCGAGTTGATTTAAGCTTTCTGATGGACTGAATGTATGACGAAAGTGAAATGGAAAGTTTGTATGATGTTTCTGAATCGCGAGAGGGGTCTTGATTGAAGTAATTCAAACATTGATTATTTTCGGTTATAAAAACCGATCATAATCAAAATTGAAGTTCATTCAAATCCGAATTGGTTAGGATCGTCGGTGCACCGGTTTTGTTCAGTAATTCGCGAGTAATCAATCGTCTTTGGACGATTGGTGACCGATTTCGGTTATGGTTTGGCATTCAGGTTGTTTTCTGTTTGAATATAAGTTTCATTTGTTTCCTAGTGATAACAGAAAACAACAAGTGGCGGAGTGGTGATGTGTGTGTGTGTTAAGTCTTTGGATTTAAATTTCCGGCTGACCCGGGTTCGAGCCCCGGCAACAACATTTTATTTTTATTTATTTTGTTTTCACTTTTTATCAAATATAATTTTTATAGTTTAGTTTGTTTATTAATTATGTATCATTAAAAATCAAAATAACCATAAATACACAACGTGACATTTATAACTTGAAATTCGATTACAAAACGGAGCGGGTTTTGGAAACCCGTTTTTGACAAATGTTACAATTCACCAAATTGCGGTTTTCAGACCTATTTTAGTGAAGTCGTCTCGTTTATATTACGAGTGTCTTCAAGCGTCCAAACGTGTATTGTGTAAAAGTGTCTTAGGAAGACACCATGTATATGTATTAAGACCAAAAGGAAAGAGAGAAGCAAAGTAGGAAGCATAAAGTTTTAAGCATAATCAAGGATGATCACAACGGGTACTTAGAACTATAGACTAGGTCGAACATGGCAATTCTACCTAATTCCCTATAGTTATAACTCTGATACCAATCTGTCACACCCCAACCGATGGCGGAAACATCGGGATGAGACGAAAACGAGATTGCTCATTGCTCACAACATTAATAAGTGACAATAATTAATTAAACCATATTTCATTTCATAAGAATTGTCAAATACATCAATGTAACAAAACAAAGAGACAACATAACATTTGCAAAGTCATAACAAAATTGATACATCGACATTAAACCTAACGTCTAATTTGTGTGTATCTAGTCCTTGCTATATTGTTTTCATAGCATCATCTCCTTCAACCTGTAACATGTTTTAAAATAATGTCAATGCGAAAGCAAAGGCGAGTACACAAGTTTAGGCATAGCATACGTATACGAATAAGTTTAAACAATCCTCATGGCAACCAAATCTATACAAGAGCAATATCAAGGCATGAATACTATAATCAAACCCTTAACGCAATCACGATGTTTTAACATGACCTCACGAATAACACGATGGAGGTGGATGCGTGAATTCCTATAGCGCTAAGCATGTCAAACAAAGGCTAAAAATAGTTAACGACTAAAGCATAGCATAACGAATATCCAAGACAAGCATCAAGTATAAGATTCAAGTTTTCATGTATATGGGATTTGTGTGTTTCATAAAGTTTAAGTGTTCGTGATGTTGTATATGGAAACATGTTACACCCGAAAAGTGTTATAAAAAAGTGGGTCGAGTGTACTCACGGTTTTGCTAAGTCTTTTCTACACTTGACAATCCGTGAAGACATTGGTTCGAGGATGACGCCGAATTATCCTACAAGAGGAAACGAGGCGTATGAGTATAGAGTTTCAACGGGATATTAAGCATGATTAAAAATAAGTTTGATAAAGTATTATGATACGAAAGTATTCACTAATATGTAACACTCGTTCTTAACACTATAGTAACTCTTACGAGTTGGATGTGATTTCATAGGTTCGGGACCTATTAGAATCGTGACAAGGA
Source organism: Scalesia atractyloides (assembly GCA_947069175.1). Classification (NCBI taxonomy): domain Eukaryota; kingdom Viridiplantae; phylum Streptophyta; class Magnoliopsida; order Asterales; family Asteraceae; genus Scalesia; species Scalesia atractyloides. The sequence goes on from CAMTDV010000029.1 coordinate 10,843,999, forward strand.
ATTACATACTTTAGTGTTAAACTTAACAACTTGATAGGTGATTATAAGTTCATTGTCAAGGATTCGGTTTTAGAATTATAATATAGTTATATATATCATTATAATCATGTAGGAGGTGGGAGGATGAACCATCCACTTTGTAACCTCTAGTGTCATGTATGTCAAGTATGAGGTGGGAGGTTAAACCATCCACTTTGAACCTCGGATTATGTTCACCACTACACAAGTTACCATTGGTAATAAGGAGGGTACAAGAACTATATACTATACAAGAATGTAAAGACAAGAATGATAAGGTGTCATCTAGATACCAAGTAGCCAAGTATTCAACAACCCGACGAGCACACAAGGACATTCGTCAACGGCTTTGTGGGGTTGAGACACTTTAGGTCTAGCAAACTAGTTTGGGATCTTGATGAAAATAATCAAGTGATGTGTGGTCTCCGGTTAGGATAGCCCAAGCTTCCTTGTGGACACACATGAACGAGCATAATAGCTTGCATCACTTGTGAGCTCAATGCTCTTCAAAAACAGAAAGTTTAGGGTGTTAAAACAGCCCTTAGTTCATGTTAACAAGATTGGTTAGGCTTTACTAATCATAAGCTTGATTGTAAGCACAAGAACACAAGTTTGTTGAAGTTAAAACACAAGTTTGATAAAACTTTAGACAAAACAGAAATTTTGTGGACATTTTGGGGCATTTCCAGGTCTGGATTCTCCATGGAGAACCCTAGGAATTCAACCCAAAGTTTATCCAAGCAAGTAGGAAAAAGAATGGAGTGATTTCGTTAAGAAATGAGTGAGTTATACTCACTTTAGTGAAGATGAGTAATTCTGCTCGAACTTGTAATTTTGCAGCTGATTTGGAAGGTTTTAAGAGAGATTTGAGGGAGATTAAAGTGTAAAAGTGCTTGGATTAGAGGTGGGTTTTATAGGGGAAGGATTAGGGTTAGTTAGTTGAAGTTTAGGTGGGTAATTAATGGTTTAAAAATGATTTAAACTCACAAATATGTCAAAAACCCGCCCAAAAAAGGGTTGTTTGCCCGCTGGTTGCGCCCAGCTTTGACCGGAAACAGTGGTTAAATGATTTGTTATCCGGGTTCTTTCACATGTTGGGCGTTTGGCGGAGTGGTTGAGGTGTTGTTTGTTGAACCGGGGATCCCGAGTTCAAGTCTCGCGGATCCCAGTTTGTTTTTTTTTATTTTTTTTTAATTAAAAACTCAATAATTTAGTTTCATAATTGGCAGGAAAGGCCCCTGTAGTTCAAGAATTCAGTAATTACATATTAGACCTTGGACTTTATTTAAGGAAAAAAGATATATAAGTATTTATTAACATTTAATCCTAAATGTTAATATATTTATAAAATAGCATTTTAATTTTTATAAAAAGTAAATTAATTAATTTTATTAACTAATTTAATCAATTAATTTAATTAATTAATTAATTAATAATTAATATGAATTAATTAACTTAATAAATTTAAACCTATGTAATTGTATTTTTTTTTTTGCAACGAATTAAGTTTAACGATTAAAAGTTTCACGTTTGAGTCTCGTTTACGCAATACAAACCAAGTTTGCGAGTTATCACACATTTACGAATAAGAGTATCACGAGTATGCTTATATGTTTAAGGTATGAACAAGTATAAGTGTAACAAGATTATGATTAACACAACATGAATAAAATACGAGTTTCTCATTACGATCCAAGTCTCGATTTACAACGTTTACAACAAAAGACGAATACAAGATACAACGATTACAGAAAATAGAAGTACGGTACAAGGTTTCCAAATATAGAAAGTAGAGAAACGCGGGGCGTTACATTGTAAGTTTCAGGCACTAGTTTACAAATGTATAAGCCGACTATCTTTTGGTAAACTTATGTGCCCTCATCTCTCCTTTCTATTTGATGGTTAACCCCTTCCTAGTCTCCTAGAAGTGCCTAATTGAGACGAATTCTCGTAGGGCTGTCTCTGATCTGGTTTTTTGCTGTTGGCTTAAGGTATACTACTACGGTGTAGGGTGTCTCGATTAGCGTGGTTCTTTGCTATGTCTGCTAGGTAACCCGAGATGGGTGATTCGGAAGATAGCAAGTTTCCGAACTAGGTTTCCTAACAAAGAACTCCAATGACGAAGCATGTCTCCTTCTATCTGACCGGTGTCAGTTTTATGTTCCCCTTGGCTTTTTTCATTAGCTTTTCCGAGAGCTTTTCCCGCCACATGGAATTTTTGACGCTTTTATCTGGATGGACGTATTTTGCCGTCTCTCATTGCCGTTCTGATCGTTGGCTGTAACCTTTCTATTTCCTAGTTTCCAGGGTCAACAACCCACAATATCACCACGCACCCTACAAGGGAGAGAAGCAAGCCCGATTCACTAGCCTAGCCCGGGTACATCACTTCCTATAGTGGAATTGAAGGAAAGCGGCAGCTAATTGAATGAGTTATGTCGCACATGATTCATCTTCAACCGAGATTACATCACATTCAGTAAGTACATATTAGACCTTGGACTTTATTTAAGGTAAAAAGAACATTTAATCCTAAATGTTAATATATTTATAAAATAGCATTTTAATTTTTGTAAAAAGTAAATTAATTAATTTTATTAATTAATTTAATTAATTAATTTGAATTAATTAACTTAATAAATGAATAGGTAATTGTATTTTTTTTGCAATGAATTAAGTTTAAGGATTAAAAGTTTCACGTTTGAGTCTCGTTTACGCAATACAAACCAAGTTTGCGAGTTATCACACGTTTACGAATAAGAGTATCACGAGTATGTTTATATGTTTAAGGTATGAACAAGTATAAGTGTAACAAGATTATGATTAACACAACATGAATAAAATACGAGTTTCTCATTACGATCCAAGTCTCGGTTTACAACGTTTACAACAAAAGACGAATACAAGATACAACGATTACCGAAAATAGAAGTACGGTACAAGGTTTCCAAATATAGAAAGTATAGAAACGCGGGGCGTTACAGTCTCCCCTCCTTTAGGAAATTTCATCCCGAAATTTAAGAAGATGTAATGAAGAGATATCGATACTTAGTCTTCATATCACTTTCAAGTTCCCAAGTGAATTCGGCGCCACGTTTACTTCCCATCGAACCTTGACAATAGGAATACGACTGCGCCTCAGTTGCTCGGTTCCTCGGTCCATGATTTCGACCGGTTTTCCACGAAGTGCAAAGTATCATTGATTTGAAGATCTTCGAGTGGAACTTGGAGTACTTCTTCAGCTAGACACTTTTTCAAATTTGAAACATGAAACACAGGATGCACGTTGCTGAGCGCTTGAGGTAGATCCAGTCGATACGCTACCTTGCCAATCCTTTCGAGAATCTTGAAAGGACCCACATAGCGAGGAGCGAGTTTGCCTTTCTTACCAAAACGAACAACACCTTTTCAAGGTGCAACCTTGAGAAGTACGTGGTCACCTATGTCGAATTCCAAAGGTTTACGTCTTCTATCAGCATAGCTCTTTTTCGGCTTCGAGCTTTGAGCAAGTTGTCACGAATCTGTAGGATCTTGTCCGTCGTCTCTTGTATAAGTTCGGGACCGGTGAGTTGTACGTCTCCGATCTCGTGCCAACAAATAGGCGAACGGCACTTGCGACCATACAGTGCTTCAAATGGAGCCATTTGAATACTTGCGTAATAGCTGTTGTTGTACGAGAATTCTACCAAGGGTAAGTGCAAATCCCAGTTGCCGCTAAAATCGATTACGCATGATCTAAGCATATCCTCTAGAGTTTGAATAGTACGCTCGGTCTGACCGTCAGATTGAGGATGAAAAGCGGTGCTAAGATTCAAACGAGTGCCAAGGGCAGATTGGAAAGTTTGCCAAAGGCGAGAAGTGAAACGAGTATCACGATCAGAAATAATATCAAGAGGAGTACCGTGACGACTAATGATTTCACTCGTGTAGATACGAGCCAATTTATCGACTTTGTAATCTTCACGAATGGCGAAGAAGTGTGCGGATTTGGTCAAACGATCGATGATAACCCAAATGCTGTCGTGACCAGACGAGGTACGAGGCAATTTCGTGATGAAATCCATGGCGATGCTCTCCCATTTCCAGACAGGAATTTCTGGTTGTTCGAGCAAACCGGAGGGTCGTTGATGTTCTGCCTTGACTTTGGAACACGTAAGGCATTTGGAGACGTAGAGAGCGGTATCACGTTTCATTCCAGGCCACCAATAGGATGCGCGCAAGTCATGGTACATCTTATTAGCTCCACGATGAACGGAGAATCGAGATTTGTGAGCTTCGTCCATCAAAGTAGTCCGAAGATTGAGATGATCGGGAATCCAAATGAGACTATGGTAGTAAAGAATACCATCAGGCTTAGCTTTGAGTGGGTTTTCGATTCCACAATTCAACTCGTTATCGAGGTAACCCTCGTTAATGACGGTAAATTGTGCTTGTCGAATCAACTCGTTGAGTTTTCCCACGATTTGGTAGCAACCAGCACTCTTGACATGAGTCTTACGACTAAGTGCATCGGCCACGACATTCGCCTTACCAGGGTGGTAGCGGATATCACAGTCGTAGTCGTTTAACAATTCTACCCAACGACGTTGACGCATGTTGAGTTCCTTTTGATCAAAGATGTGTTGGAGGCTCTTATGGTCGGTAAAGACCGTACACTTTGTACCATAAAGGTAGTGTCGCCAAATCTTTAATGCAAAAACAATTGTACTAAGTTCAAGGTCGTGAGTAGTATAGTTTTTCTCATGAATTTTGAGTTGTCTCGACACGTAAGCGATTACTTTGTCCCGTTGCATGAGAACGCAACCAAGACCCTGGTTAGAGGCATCGTAATACATGACGAAATCGTCGTTTCCACCGGGGAGAGTGAGGATAGGAGCATTACAAAGCATTTCCTTGAGCGTTTGGAAAGATTCCTCTTGTTCGGGACCCCAAACAAAAGGTTTATCTTTTTGGGTCAACGAAGTCAAAGGAACGGCAATCTTCGAGAAGTTCGAGATGAAACGGCGATAATACCCAGCTAGGCCAAGAAACGAATGAATTTCAGAGGGCGACTTAGGTGCAATCCAATTCTTCACAGCTTCTATCTTTGCAGGGTCAACATGAATACCAAGTTCATTGACGGTGTGACCTAAGAATTGAACCTCTTTTAGCCAAAATTCACACTTGGAGAATTTGGCATAAAGACGTTCGGTTTGCAAAAGCTGAATAATAAGACACAAATGTCGTCCATGTTCTTCTTTCGTCTTGGAGTAGATTAGGATATCGTCGATGAATACAATGACGAAATGATCAAGAAAAGGCTTACACACACGGTTCATGAGATCCATAAACACTGCAGGAGCGTTGGTCAAACCAAAAGGCATGACCACGAACTCGTAGTGTCCATAACGTGTGCGAAATGCGGTTTTGGGTACATCTTCCTCGGAAACCCGAAGTTGATGATAGCCAGAACGGAGGTCAACCTTTGAAAAGCACTTCGCGCCTTGCAATTGATCGAAGAGATCGTCAATACCAGGAAGTGGGTATCGGTTTTTTACTGTAAGTTTATTGAGCTCACGATAATCAATGCACATCCGAAAAGACCCATCTTTCTTCTTGACGAACAACACGGGAGCGCCCCAAGGGGAAGTACTAGGGCGTATAAAGCCTTTATCAAGAAGCTCTTGAAGTTGGCTTGATAACTCTTGCATCTCCGAGGGTGCTAAACGATAGGGAGCTTTCGCAACAGGAGTTGCGCCAGAGATCAGATCAATACGAAAATCGACAGCTCGAGGAGGCGCAGGACCAGGGAGATCCTTGGGGAAAATAGAAGGAAACTCACAAACGACAGGAACATCACTTATGCTAGGACCTTTGTCTTTCTTTTCCACAACGTGGGCGAGAAAGGCAAAGTACTCCTTACGCAAGTACTTGTTCACTTTGATGCACGACATAAGCTTGAGACCCTTAGAAGGTTTCTCACCATAGACATGTAAAGAGTCACCTTGAGGTAGGGGAAGACGAATAAATTTCTCAGAACAAACGACTTTAGCACGAACTCGCTTAAGCCAGTCCATGCCTACTGTGACGTCAAAGCTACCCATTTGCATAGGTATGAGGTCGATGGAAAACTTATGATCGTTTAAGATTAGGGAGCAACCAGAAAGAACAGAGTCAACGGAGATGGTCTTACCATTAGCGACTTTGACAGCAAAAGGATTAGGCATTTTAGTTCGTTCGCACTTAAGCAAGGGTTCAAATTCAACGGATACAAAACTTCTATCCGCGCCAGTATCAAACAGACAAGTAGCATAGATATGGTTCACAAGGAACATACCAGTGATGACATCATTCGAACTTTGGGCTTGAGCTGAGGTGAGAACGAAAGCTTGTCCTTTCGCAGGTTCGGTTTGTTGTTGCTGCTGGTTGTTGGTGCGTTTCGAGCAAACGTTGGCGAAATCGTTAGGATCGCCCCAATTGTAGCAGGTTCGACCAGGTGTAGCTTGGGTTTGGCAGTTTGGATTAGGATTGGGTAAAAGGGCTTGGGTTTGCTGGTTCTGGGGTAGGCGACAGTAGTTCGAGAAGTGTCCCAACCTATTACAGTTGGCACATTTCCGGCATGAGGTGCCAACAGGGTGATGGTAGTTGCAAGTGGTACACTTGGGGTGAGAGCCAATGTAACCTTGTCCAGGTTGGTTGGTGTTTTGGGTAGTGGCGACGGCGTTTAGTGGTGAAAGGGTAGGCGGAGTGACGACCGCATTGTTTTGAGGAGAAGCCTTCCGCTTCTTGTTCTTGTTGTGGGGCTTTTTGGCTGGAGGGGGTAGGTGATTCGGTGGTGTTGGCAATGGCTTGGTGCGCATGCTTTGTAGGGACCTTGTCGTAGGCCCCCTGAAGGATGCAGTTATGGTTGAGTTGGAGGGTTATGGCATAGGCTTCCTCGAGGGTTTTCGGGTTGGCTGCGGCTACATGGTTCAAGATCACCGGTGAGAGGCAACGGATGAGCTTGGCGATTGACTTGGGAACAGTATCGACTTGCCCAGGGCAAATGATACTTAACTGTTTGAAGCGCGCGATCAATCCTTCAGCGTCGCTCCCCTGTTGTGTGAGATTCCAGAACACGTTTTCAAGTTTCTGGGTCTCATGGGGAGGACAGAATTGCTCCTTCATGAGCTCCTTAAGCTCGTCCCAAGTCATCACGTGGGCTGCTTTGTTGCCACGCGTGTTTCGTTCGGTGGTCCACCACTCGAGGGCTCTCTTGCGAAAGACCCCGGTGGCATTAAGGGTTCGGAGTTCCTCAGGGCAGCCGCCCTGAAGGAAGATAAGCTCCATTGAATCAAACCAATTGATCATGGCGGTAACACCGTCCATGCCAGTGAATTCCACTGGTTTACAAGCCATGAAATGCTTGAATTGGTAAGATGGTTTGGGGGTATCGGCTTTGGAATCAGCGGATGATATAGGTGTGGCTTCGGCTATGGTGTGGATTTGGCTAACAATGTCGGGTATGATCTTAGCCATTTGCCCGGCCATTTGCTCCGAAACGAGCCCAATCAGTTCTTGCTTCGATATCGAGTCCTCGTTGTTGGATTCCTTCTTGGAACCCGACTTCTTGGACTTTTTGGGACGGTTCAACGACTTTCAGAAAGGAGGCATCTAGAGGTTGTAAACAAGAAAAAGCATGAGACTTGATCGTAATAAGAGAAAATAGGTTTTGCATGCATGAGTAAGAATAAAGTTCACATAAGTTTCACATAAGAAGCATGTGTTCATCAAGTATGGTTCACATAGTTTGCATGAGTTCAACAAGTATAACACGTATACTCACGTATGAATACAAATAAAGAGTATAAATTTAGTTTCTTCACGAGGATTAGTATTGTTTTTTATTGCGATAAACGTGCGAGTGTGTAACGGTTTGAAATGAACGAGGTAACAAGTATTAAAACACATAAAATTTTAGTCACATAAAAAGAATAGGCTCATAAAACATGGGAATGATTCGGGTAGAGAATCGTCAACAATTCCAAAGTGAATCGAAGATCTTTTCAAATTAGAGAAACGTGCTTTGGCCTATAGGTAAAATGCACTCTCGAGAAGCGACTAACGACATTTTACCCTTCCAGTTACTACACGTCTCTAACCGATCGGAAAATCGAGACTTTGGCGAGAGCGAAAATCAAGGAATGGGACTTTATCTACAAGGTGCGGGTTTCACCCCTAACTTGACGATTTCGTACCCTAAGTGTGGTTGGTACTTACCAAATGAAGAGCAAATTCCAATTTGTTGGTAAGGGTCCACTAGAGTTTTGAGTTGGAAATTTTCCATCAAGGTTTGGATTTCACTCCTAACTTGATGGCATAATTGCGTGCAAAAAGAATAAGTATAGCGGATTGAGAGTCATTCACCAAATTGCGGTTTTCAGACCTATTTTAGTGAAGTCGTCTCGTTTATATTACGAGTGTCTTCAAGCGTCCAAACGTGTATTGTGTAAAAGTGTCTTAGGAAGACACCAAGTATATGTATTAAGACCAAAAGGAAAGAGAGAAGCAAAGTAGGAAGCATAAAGTTTTAAGCATAATCAAGAATGGTCACAACGGGTACTTAGAACTATAGACTAGGTCGAACATGGCAATTCTACGTAATTCCCTATAGTTATGACTCTGATACCAATCTGTCACACCCCAACCGATGGCGGAAACATCGGGATGAGACGAAAACGAGATTGCTCATTGCTCACAACATTAATAAGTGACAATAATTAATTAAACCATATTTCATTTCATAAGAATTATCAAATACATCAATGTAACAAAACAAAGAAACAACATAACATTTGCAAAGTCATAACAAAATTGCTACATCGACATTAAACCTAACCTCTAATTTGTGTGTATCTAGTCCTTGCTATATTGTTTTCATAGCATCATCTCCTTCAACCTGTAACATGTTTTAAAATAATGTCAATGCGAAAGCAAAGGCGAGTACACAAGTTTAGGCATAGCATACGTATACGAATAAGTTTAAACAATCCTCATGGCAACCAAATCTATACAAGAGCAATATCAAGGCATGGAATACTAATAATCAAACCCTTAACGCAATCACGATGTTTTAACATGACCTCACGAATAACACGATGGAGGTGGATGCGTGAATTCCTATAGCGCTAAGCATGTCAAACAAAGGCTAAAAATAGTTAACGACTAAAGCATAGCATAACGAATATCCAAGACAAGCATCAAGTATAAGATTCAAGTTTTCATGTATATGGGATCGTTTGTGTGTTTCATAAAGTTTAAGTGTTCGTGATGTTGTATATGGAAACATGTTACACCCGAAAAGTGTTATAAAAAAGTGGGTCGAGTGTACTCACGGTTTTGCTAAGTCTTTTCTACACTTGACAATCCGTGAAGACATTGGTTCGAGGATGACGCCGAATTATCCTACAAGAGGAAACGAGGCGTATGAGTATAGAGTTTCAACGGGATATTAAGCATGATTAAAAATAAGTTTGATAAAGTATTATGATACGAAAGTATTCACTAATATGTAACACTCGTTCTTAACACTATAGTAACTCTTACGAGTTGGATGTGATTTCATAGGTTCGGGACCTATTAGAATCGTGACAAGGAATTACATACTTTAGTGTTAAACTTAACAACTTGATAGGTGATTATAAGTTCATTGTCAAGGATTCGGTTTTAGAATTATAATATAGTTATATATATCATTATAATCATGTAGGAGGTGGGAGGATGAACCATCCACTTTGTAACCTCTAGTGTCATGTATGTCAAGTATGAGGTGGGAGGTTAAACCATCCACTTTGAACCTCGGATTATGTTCACCACTACACAAGTTACCATTGGTAATAAGGAGGGTACAAGAACTATATACTATACAAGAATGTAAAGACAAGAATGATAAGGTGTCATCTAGATACCAAGTAGCCAAGTATTCAACAACCCGACGAGCACACGAGGACATTCGTCAACGGCTTTGTGGGGTTGAGACACTTTAGGTCTAGCAAACTAGTTTGGGATCTTGATGAAAATAATCAAGTGATGTGTGGTCTCCGGTTAGGATAGCCCAAGCTTCCTTGTGGACACACATGAACGAGCATAATAGCTTGCATCACTTGTGAGCTCAATGCTCTTCAAAAACAGAAAGTTTAGGGTGTTAAAACAGCCCTTAGTTCATGTTAACAAGATTGGTTAGGCTTTACTAATCATAAGCTTGATTGTAAGCACAAGAACACAAGTTTGTTGAAGTTAAAACACAAGTTTGATAAAACTTTAGACAAAAAAGAAAGTTTGTGGACATTTTGGGGCATTTCCAGGTCTGGATTCTCCATGGAGAACCCTAGGAATTCAACCTAAAGTTTATCCAAGCAAGTAGGAAAAAGAATGGAGTGATTTCGTTAAGAAATGAGTGACTTACACTCACTTTAGTGAAGATGAGTAATTCTGCTCGAACTTGTAATTTTGCAGCTGATTTGGAAGGTTTTGAGAGAGATTTGAGGGAGATTAAAGTGTAAAAGTGCTTGGATTAGAGGTGGGTTTTATAGGGGAAGGATTAGGGTTAGTTAGTTGAAGTTTAGGTGGGTAATTAATGGTTTAAAAATGATTTAAACTCACAAATATGTCAAAAACCCGCCCAAAAAAGGGTTGTTTGCCCGCTGGTTGCGCCCAGCTTTGACCGGAAACAGTGGTTAAATGATTTGTTATCCGGGTTCTTTCACATGTTGGGCGTTTGGCGGAGTGGTTGAGGTGTTGTTTGTTGAACCGGGGATCCCGAGTTCAAGTCTCGCGGATCCCAGTTTGTTTTTTTTTTTTTTTTTTTTTAATTAAAAACTCAATAATTTAGTTTCATAATTGGCAGGAAAGGCCCCTGTAGTTCAAGAATTCAGTAATTACATATTAGACCTTGGACTTTATTTAAGGAAAAAAGATATATAAGTATTTATTAACATTTAATCCTAAATGTTAATATATTTATAAAATAGCATTTTAATTTTTATAAAAAGTAAATTAATTAATTTTATTAACTAATTTAATCAATTAATTTAATTAATTAATTAATTAATTAATTAATATGAATTAATTAACTTAATAAATTTAAACCTATGTAATTGTATTTTTTTTTTTTTTTGCAACGAATTAAGTTTAACGATTAAAAGTTTCACGTTTGAGTCTCGTTTACGCAATACAAACCAAGTTTGCGAGTTATCACACATTTACGAATAAGAGTATCACGAGTATGCTTATATGTTTAAGGTATGAACAAGTATAAGTGTAACAAGATTATGATTAACACAACATGATTAAAATACGAGTTTCTCATTACGATCCAAGTCTCGGTTTACAACGTTTACAACAAAAGACGAATACAAGATACAACGATTACAGAAAATAGAAGTACGGTACAAGGTTTCCAAATATAGAAAGTAGAGAAACGCGGGGCGTTACATTGTAAGTTTCAGGCACTAGTTTACAAATGTATAAGCCGACTATCTTTTGGTAAACTTATGTGCCCTCATCTCTCCTTTCTACTTGATGGTTAACCCCTTCCTAGTCTCCTAGAAGTGCCTAATTGAGACGAATTCTCGGTAGGGCTGTCTCTGATCTGGTTTTTTGCTGTTGGCTTAAGGTATACTACTACGGTGTAGGGTGTCTCGATTAGCGTGGTTCTTTGCTATGTCTGCTAGGTAACCTGAGATGGGTGATTCGGAAGATAGCAAGTTTCCGAACTAGGTTTCCTAACAAAGAACTCCAATGACGAAGCATGTCTCCTTCTATCTGACCGGTGTCAGTTTTATGTTCCCCTTGGCTTTTTTCATTAGCTTTTCCGAGAGCTTTTCCCGCCACATGGAATTTTTGACGCTTTTATCTGGATGGACGTATTTTGCCGTCTCTCATTGCCGTTCTGATCGTTGGCTGTAACCTTTCTATTTCCTAGTTTCCAGGGTCAACAACCCACAATATCACCACGCACCCTACAAGGGAGAGAAGCAAGCCCGATTCACTAGCCTAGCCCGGGTACATCACTTCCTATAGTGGAATTGAAGGAAAGCGGCAGCTAATTGAATGAGTTATGTCGCACATGATTCATCTTCAACCGAGATTACATCAAATTAATGAAGGAATGCAAGCATGATATACTGATTCCCACCTGCGATGTGAGATTGAGAAGGTTTCTAAATGCTGATTCAAGATGTCCTTGTTATTGCGAATGCCCACGGCAAAACAGAGATCAAGACTCAACATATAGTTAACTTCCATCACCGGTTTCCTCTCTATCCCGTTCTTTTCGACGCTTCCCGTATTTGCAACTTTCCATGTGGGGATATGAGAAGATTTTGGAGGGAAGAACAAAATTTTGAATGGAAACTAGGGAGGGAACGGATGAAATTAGAGGGAAATTAAAAGTTTTGGTGAAAAGAAATGAAAATTAATAACTATTTGTATTTTAATAAAATTAAAGTACCAATTTTTTAGGTATAAAATAAAACTAAAAATTGTATAATAATATAATATTATAACTTTTTTTAGCAAAAATATAAAAAAAAACATATGAATTATAATAAATCACTAGCAACGGAGAGCTGAGCCTTGGACGCCATCGAAACAAACGTATAAATAACTAATATAATCATATAAGCATACATTCGAAAGATGAATTAAATATTAAACATAGTTAGATACTAGGATATTATTACTTCACTTTATAGAGATTCTTGCCTCTTAGACCACACGGTGTGGGCGTGGAAACGGCGTTGTTGTCAGTCCACACCAACAAAACCACCCCATGTCCCGCGTTGTGAACGGCATTGTGCTTGGGGCTTGAGGATTTCCACCGACGTGGGGGCAAATATGTGGGTGAGTTGGAGGCTTTTGATTGGTGGGTGTAGTTTAGGTTTGTTTTGATTGGTTGATGTTTATTTTCTTTTTAAATTTTTATTTTCTTCCACACCACTTTCCTACCCCGTGCTTTTTTCTCAACCCACCATGCTGTCGTGGTTGCCATATGTCGCTCCATGCCCTTTCTTCAAGCCCCTCCACACCGTGTAGTCTTAGTGGTAGTTCTTTGGTTCAATTTCAAGCAAGTAGTAGATTAAGATTTATTTTGTGTAATTTAGAAGGGGTATGTAAATGTTGTCATTCATACTGATTTACAACCATATTATTTGTGGTTGTGTCTAGGGCTGTAAAGAACCGAACGTTGAGCGAACAATTTGTGAACCGTTCGGCTGAAAGTTCGTTTACGTTTGTTCGTTTAGTAAATGAGCAAACATGAACAAGAAATTTCGTTCGATTAGTTAAATAAACAAACACGAACATAGATCTCGTTCGTTCAACTGTGTTCGTGAACGTTTGTTCATGTTCGTTTATTGTGCATTTATTTATTTTATCTAAACTTTTTATATTTTTGGTTCTTATCTATATTTATTAGCCTAACAAGGAGAATAAGAAACTCCATTCCCACTTTGTTTATGCACCGTTCCCATCTTCCTCTCATTATTTACGTCGATTAATACTACCAGCATCCATTCCACGATTAGCGCTTCAAGTTCTAGCTCTTCTACCTTTGCCATCCACCTCTACTCTTCATCGATTTAATTTGTGTTTGTTTGTGTTTATGAACACGTTCATTTCCTTAACGAACGAACATGAACATGATGTCTTGTTCGGTAAGTGTTCATGAACCGTTCATGAATACACTATTTCCTTAACGAACGAACACGAACAAGTTCGTTCAGCTCATTTACAACCCTAGTAGTGTCATTTCTAATATGAGTTTCTAACTTACTTACCCGTACTTTTAACCTAATTGATAGTGGTTGGTAATAGTTTCCAATTTATCCTATTTGAGGCAAATTACCCTAACTAAACATAATGTTCCTAATTGATTGTAATAGACACCACTTTCTTATAACTTACCCAAGTTGCCCTAACTGATATAATTGACCAATATTAACACTATATCACCATAATTGACCATGAGTGGCCATTATTGGCCATTGTTGATGTGTTTCTTTAATTGGTTTGGCTAATCATTCCCTTCCTCGGTGTACCATGTTGTCTCCAGAGTGGTGTAAGGTCGAGGGGTGAATGGTTTGGTGAATGAGTTTTGGCCATAGACAACAAAGAATGGATTTGCCCAATTGAGCCATGGTCGACTGATTGTAAGATAACTCGGCTTGTTGCAATAAATAAATTCCACTGTTTAAGGTTATTTTCGACATACAAGATTTCCCAACCTACGGTTGGTCGCCTATCTCTGCTAGTGAGTTTGCGAATGGTGAGAGCTACTGAATTGTAATCGGGACCCCAACTTTTCCACAACTTATGCCAAAAATGACTAACAAATTTAACATCACGGTTGGGGGTAATAGACTTAGGAACACCATGTAGCCTAACAATTTTTTTGCAAAGTATAATCTAGCCACCTGACTATCTTCATAAGTCTTCGAACCCGCGATTAAAATGTGCCATTTTGGAAAATCTATTGATCACCACCATAATAAAATCCTTCATGTGTTGGGTTCGTGGTAGCCCCACCACGAAATCAAGGTTGACGTTCTCCCACTGGCAGCCGAACCTGGAAGTGGGGTATACAGGCCCGAATTGGTGCCATGTAGGGATGTAAACAAGGTGAGCCGAACCCTAGCTCGACTAGGCTCATGCTCATTTAACATATGAAAACTCGGCTCGATTCAATCTTTGTCTGTAAAGCTTGAGCTCAGCACAATTCAAGCTTTGTTTCTATATCTCGAGCTCGTAAGTAGTTTTCAAGCTCGACGGCTAATTTATTTCGTAATTAATTTATATTAATTATAATTATTATTTTGTATATAATTAGGTTATTGTTTTATAATTTTGTAGACATAAGTTTTATATATATATATATATATATAAATATATATATATAGGTGGAGAATTATTTGAGAAGAAAAAGAATAAATTGTATAAATATTTTTTTTCTCTCATCTCATTAATTATACTCTTTGACTAATTAAGTAGTCATAAACACTCTTATTTTACACATCAAAACTTTTGCCTACACAAATCAAAAATTATACTACACATGTAAAAATTTATCTCATGCAACTCGTAATTTATCTTACACACATTTTAATTTATCATACTTTCTAAATTAATTTTTTTTAAATATACATTTTGAAAGTAAGTTATAAATTTATGTAGTTAGCTATTAAAGAGGAAGAATGCAAATTAATTATCAATGTAGGTTTACCGATATACCCTTACAATAACATTAAATAAAAATATTAAATAAACAAAATGAAGCATTTTAATGGTTAAATTTTTTTTCATATTATAAAGAATTTCTTCTCATTTGAACTCTTAATTATATATGTGTGTGTAATGTATTATTAACAAATTACGTAAACAGCGAGCACATTTAAGCTCGCGAGTCGACTCGAGCTCGATAAGCGAAGCATAGGATCGAGCTCATTTACATGATTACTCGTATACTACAAGTTTTACTTTGAATCATTAATAGCGTTTTGTAAGAAAACAATTTACTTTGATTTTTAATTATTTAATATTTTTGCTATTATTTTTTTACTATATATATATATATATATATATATATTAATTATTTTCTAATACTTCTTTTGTCAATTTTTGCTATGGATTTTATTATGGTTTTTTACAATATTGTTTTTTGAATATTTATTTTATTAGTTTAGCTATTGATTTTGTTACCAATATTATTAATGAATTTTAAATATTTGTTTTTCAACGTATTTTGCTACAAATGTTGCTATTGATATTAGTAAAAAAAATTTGATTAATTTTTTTCTTGTTTTTTGCAACAGATTAATCTATGGATGTTGCTACAAAATTTGTTAAGTTAGTTATTAAGTATTTTTTTCTAGATTTAGCAACCAATTTTGCTACGAACTTTATTTACTTATTTTTTCAATATTTATTTTCTCAACTTTGCTACCGGTTTTGCTACCGATTTTTTTTACTTTTTTAGTTAGTTTTTAAATATTTATTTTTATGATTTAACTATGGATTTTACTACGAATTTTACTAAGTTTTTTTTATTATATTTATTTTCCCATTTTTGCTACCAGTTTTGCTATGAATTTTATTTTACCTTTTTAGTTAATTTCTAAGTATTTATTTTCTTGGTTTTGCTACGGATTTTATTACCGATTTTGCTACATAATATTTTTTTACATTTACTTCCACAATTTTGCTATGCATTTGCTGTGGATTTTGCTACGGATTTCATTTGCGACGAAATATCCGTAGCAAAATAGGTTCCTAACTAGTGCGTGGCTAATCCGTAGCTAACTCGTAGCAAAACTTGCTACCGATTTTTTCGGTAGCAAAATTTCGTAGAAAGTACCTCTTTTTGTAGTAGTGTGTATTATATGTATATGTTATACATGAACGTTTGTTTGTGTTCATGAACATTAGTTTGTGCACATCAACACTCGTTTTTGTTCGTTGCCTAAAATTGACAAAACAAACTCAAACGACCACGAACAAATTCATTTCCTTATCAAACAAACACGAACATAAAATCTCGTTCGATAATGCGAACACATATATTTCTTAACAAACGAATAAGAACAAAGTCTTGTTCGTGTTCGTTCGGTTCGTTTGCATCCTAGTTCTCAGTTTTTGCTTAAAAAATAACTTTATTTTATAAACCCACATGTATATATAGTATGGTGCTGTAGTGTTTGTGGGATTAAACAAAAACAATATATGTTCAGATTTTCTATTTCGTTTATATCTCTTTTGAATTTTAATCACCAACATTCCATTTTACTAGTACTACTACAACTATAAATATAAATATCAATGTTAAGTAATCAACAATTTCTAAGATTAAACATGTTTTTTTAAATAGCAATTTGGTTATTTGATATGAATTTAACATATAGTTGTTAAAGTTTATTAATGAAAAGAATCTAGTGTGTTATGGTTTAGCAAACCCTAGGATCAAATACGTAATTTATAGAAAAAAAAGGATGTATAACTTACATCATATAATCACATAAATTTGTTTCTTGAACTCATGGGTGACTCAGCTATAAAAAAAAACAACAAGGCTAAAAAATAGACCCCAATTTTTCTTGATTATATACTAAATTCTTACATCGCTTTCCCATTATTAGGATCTTGTCAACCTATTATAAAATGTTGAGGTAAGAAATTTCCTATCATATATCTTTTTGATTTTTTCTTTTACATTCTCATAAATAATAGGTGATATGGGGTTTTATTGTTTTTAGTTTTCAAGTTTTGACAAATAAAATAAAAGAATCAATAGATTTTTTTTTTCACTTAAACTCTACTGTGTATTTTTTTTATTTTTTTTAAATGATAACACTTACTTTTAGTATAATCTATTACACAATAATCTTAAATTAATATGTGTAATATTACATGTAGTTTAAAATCATATACAAAAGAATGTGTGTTATCAATCTCCCATACATCTCCCATATTTTAGAATCCTAGGATATATTATATATATTTTTTTATTTTTACAAAAGGGGCCAATATGTCAATCCATTTTAGACTCAGAAATACTCTCAAAAAAGTAAAGCAGCTTGACCTTTAAATAATAACATATTTATGTTTTAAAGACTACTTTTGTAACAAAGTATATCAAATGACCTTTTTGCGTTAGTTTAAACAGGATATCAAGTGTGAAAAAGAAATGCTAAGACATTTATAACGAGGTCTTCTAACTTTTGGCAGGATGCCCAGTTTGCAAATATAACAATAGTCTAAGGACGAATTTAGTAATGTTTTTGACTTCTTGAATTGTTTCCACCTTCAAACAAGTTAACCATTGACTTTTGTATCAGAAAAGAGAGTACAACTCAATCGTTTATTTTCACAATATTATCATACACGTGGTAATTTATATTTTAGATCGGCAATTTTTTTTATTTTTTTTATGTGAAACTTGAATTTAATATTTTCTTTCCTTTTTAACTCCGATGTTTAAAGATTTTACCTTTAAAAATTAACAATCACCTCATTAGTATAAACGAGAGAATTTACGTCGTCGTTGTAATTAATTAAGAAGTAAGAATACAAGACAATCGATTATTTTCACAAGGTTATCGTAAATAAATAAGGCTGTAAAAATACGATCATTGTCATTAAAAAAACTTTGAGCTTTATAATTAAGATTAATCTTTTAAATTGTATACCGTTATTAACTTAATTGCATATAGTATATTAAATATTTTGTTTTATATACATATATAATTATAATTTATTTTTTTTAAATAATATGAAGTTTATAGGGTCAGACCTATAGTACAAGTAACCCAGACGTAGGTCTAGGGCCTTAAAAAAATAGGGTCACCACTTAAAAAGAAAATTAATATGCTAACTATTAATATTAGTGCAAATGTTTTGTTTTAGATTTCTTTGATTTCTTATATGATAAAACCACTCTCTCTTATAGTTGTTTATATTTTGTTTGGTTCCAAACACGGATAAAGGAGTATCGTTTATAACAATCAAAGAAGGAAAGAGGGTCCCATAATTTCATATCATATTAAGCCTCTAAAAAGTTGGAACAGCCCTGAAACTTTATTAAAACTAGGAATGGCAATAGGCTGGGTTCGGCCGAGTATTGGTAATCCAAAGCCCATACCCAGTTGTAATTCTTTGTCCCATACCCGGCTATTGGGTATACCCGTTAATTTGTTAAAGATACCATTGAGTCTCCTATGTGTATTTTTTACTCTAATGTTTGTATAATTTACTATTTTAATAACTATAATACGGACAATATAACCAATAACATACATACATTTCATATTCAAATACATATTTAAAACATATATGTGCATAATTAACTAATTATGACGCTACTACTTTGGAACACATAATGTATTTTCCATTTAATCAAACACCAGATATGAAAAATAGTAGCATTAATAAGGATTCAAGTAATCTCCCTACCAACTTGAAATTTATTTAGAAAATCCCAAAACTAACACATTTTTAATCTGCATAGAAACAATATAACTAAACATAAAATATTGTATGAATAATGAAAGTGTATATACTAAAGTTTATATAAATGAAGAAATGTAAATTAATATACTTTTCGAGTATTATTCGGGCAAACGGACCGGGTATCGGGCGGGTATCACTAAATCCCATACCCGTACACATACCTAAATTTTTTGATATTTTTAATCCCATACCCGTCAGACTTTGGGTACACCCAACTATATATTTCGGGTTTCGGGTATACCGTCGGGCTAGGGCTTTTTTGTAACACCCTAAAAACGGGTTTGGTAATCAAATCTCATTAATATTACAGAGCGGGTAAAAGACCGTTAGAGGTAAAAGTGAACCCATAAACAAATAACTAGGAACAAGTTAACCTAGTTAGTAATATGAAAATAGCAATAAACAATGAGTTGTAGCTCTAAATGAACAAGACCTCAAATATGAGGGACCAAAAGAGGAAAGGTTGAAAAGTTGAATATATAAAATAAAACTTAAATAAAACACTACACGCACAAAAGGTGTGTGTGTGTGTAGCGACCAGGAGCAAAACAAAGGGGGCGAACCCTTGTTTTGCTTAAATCATCAAATTTAGGGTGAATTGAACTTGGAATTGATGCATGAACGCATATAAACGATCACCTAATCGAAGGGATCATAAGGTATGTCTTAAAACCTAGATTGGTGAAAGTTGCGATTTGAGACAAGTAGATTACTTGCAATTAGAAAGTTGGATTATGATCCAAAGATGATAATAAGTGTATGTGTATGATTGATGTAACATCCGTCAAAAAACGGGTTTTCACAACCCGCTTCGTTTATTAATCGAATAATCAGTTTCAAATTTTCATTGATCATTTAATGCTTATTTTAATTTTAAACAATACATAACTAATAAACATTTTAGAATATGGAAATTAAAATTGTTAGAAAATAAAAATAAAGCAATTAAAAATAAAAAGGGGTTGCCGGGTTTCGAACCCGGGTCAGCCGGAAGACTCAATTATCAAACACTTAACCACTCCGCCACTTGTTTTTTTTGTGTAATCAAGAAACAAATAAAACCTTAAGATCACCCGTGAATCTACCTGTTTGCGCCAAAAAACTGAAACCGATAATCGGCTTTCAACCATCCAGACGATTAAGTGATCGTGAGTTACTGGTTATAACCGATGAAATCATTACGACCGACGTTCTTAATCAATTCAGCCTTTATTGGACCCGATTCATATGATGTTCGAGTTTGATAACCGAAATCATTCAACTCCAAATTTACACCGGTATTATCATTGTCTCGCAACTCAGAAACACCCACAGAACTCTCAATTTCACTTTTGCTCTAATTTCTGATCGTCGGAATCGCTATCTGATATCACCGGACTTTCGCCGAAAAACCGTGTCATTCATCAAAACAGTAAATTTCTCAATTCTTTCATCTTCTATCTATTGTTAGACTCCTACTAACTCAAACCCTTCTACCAGAATCGGTCCCAGACGACGATACCGGATAACCTGCAACCGCCGGAAATTTTCTGAAAATTCTGAAATCACGCTGTGAATCGGTACGAGCATCTAAACTCTTTGATAATCCTTGTTTAGTCACTTAATTTCACAATTAGTTAATCAAAACTGTTAATTGGTCCGCTCAGACGGAATTCATAAAAGAGCCGACGACCTTTGCCGGAATTCTAAGAAAAACCTCTTTCTGGTACATTCGTTTCCAAAGCCTTCTTTATCCATTTCATTTTAATCATTTATATGTCCGTTAATCGAATTAAACAAGAACAGTCGAATAATTGTTGTTCTGGGTTGTTTTAACGAAGAAGATAAAGTTTAGTTTGTGTATAAATTTAATATAAATCGGATTATATCTCGGGTTAGACACACAGTCCAGCGGTGGACTGTGTGCATTTGAATCATAGAGATACCGGGTTCGAGTCTGTCCTTGTTCCGATTCGTCACAATATTCAAACTTTTTATAAAACCCAAATACGGAAACTTCCAGTTAGTATATAAGTGAAATAAAAACAAGTATTTTAACCAGGTTAGACACACAGTCCAGCGGTAGACTGTGTGCAACGTTAAACAACAGGTCCCGGGTTCGAGACCTGTTATGCACACCGGTTCGATATAATTAAAATCCTTTTAAAATAAATGAATTTTGAATAAATTAAATAGTATATAAATATAATTAAAAACAGAAATATTTCGGGTTAGACACGTAGCTCAGTTGGTAGAGTTGCGTGCACGTATACGAGAGGTCACAAGTTCGAACCTCACTCAGTGCAAAGCCGAACCGGTCAACAGTCAATGGTCAACGGTCAACCCAAAAAAGTCAACTTTTTTTTATATTTTTATTTATTTATTTAATTTAAAAATCAATGAAAAATACTTAAAAATAATATTTTTAAAGTTAGAAAAAGACCTTAAACTCACAAAAATATATCTAAAAATCCTATTAAAATTGTTAATAAAATCCACTTGTTTACCGTACCTTTTCGTTATTATTTAGGTTAGTTATTCCTCGTCGATCAACCCTCTAAACTCGTGCGCATTCAACATCATCAAACGAACGCACCCAATGTGAGTGAATCTCTACAAATTCCCCGTTTTAATCACATTTTGGGGTGTATCATGTGTCTTATTATTTAATACATTGAAACACTTGTGCATCCATTATATCCATGATCAAATGTGTATTCAATATGTATCAACTGTTTGTGTGGTTAACGTTTAGATTAAATTTATCATTTTCAGTACATACATCATCATAGGCCGCCGTTCCCCGTTACCTATGAGCGTGAACCGTTCCCCATTACCTATGAGCGTGAACGAGGCGTTGCCAACATACGATCGGCTCCGTTTGATTGAGCCTTGATCGCACATACACCATCATAGGCCGTCCGTTCCCCATTACCTATGAGCGGAACGTGACCTTGCCAACATACACATTATCATTCATGTCATATACTCATGCAAGGTGGTTTGTTATTGTTATTGTTATTGTTATTGATATTGTTATTGTTATTGTATGTTTATTTACGTTTGCTCACATATGATATATTGCACAATTTTTCCATATTAAATATAACAAGAAATCAATAATAAATGTTTTCTAACAAGGTTCACTCGCCAACTTTTGTTGACCCAAAAACCCCCCATTTTTTACACATGATACAGGTGATCCAGTTGCAGCAAGAAACATATAGGACGACTTAGAAGAATAAATCGGTTTAGGTTTTGGATTGTTTATTTAGTTACTTTTTCCTTGTAATTGTATGAATTTGTTTGGAATATTGAAGATGTAATTTTGAATTTAATAAATATGAAACATATTAGTAAACATCATGAGCTTTGGTGATAACCCAATTATGCCCCGACTCTTATTCCGCTGCGGGTCGGGGTGTGACAGATTGGTATCAGAGCCATGACTATAGGGATATAGGATAGGTTATTAGACCCTTAGAGCCTATACTATAGTTGATTAGAATTTTTTTAAATTGTTTGTGTGTTACATGCAAAATTCATGATGTTTATATGCTTTATGTTTATTGTTACATTCAATGTTATGCAAGCATGTTCATAAGTACATATTATTATACAATGCCTATCATGAATCATATTCTCATAACATATCATATCCATGAGAGCACACACCACACAATTTCCATGACTTTTGCAACGATTTTTGTATTTTCAAATCACATCAAAGTGAGTTCTCATGACGGGCATGTAGTAACTGGAAGGGTACAAGTACCGGTAGTCGGAACGTCCTGTCTAGGCTTGGCATTCGTATAAATCCAAAATAAAGGACCAGTTTGCCTACCTGGGGACTAACGATGAGAGTACGAAGGACCTATTAGGCCAAAGCATGCTATACCAAACGTCGTGTGAGCTAACCCCACTTTGAGTTGTCATTGTGTCTACACCTGGACACCCTCCGACCATACATCTCGCAAACATATTTCATGGTTTTCATTCGGGCGTTGCGAGTTTTAAACCGCCAATACCAATGTGAATCCTACTAAGCCAATAGTCATGGGGGCACACATGACTATACAGGTAATGGTATGGGGGACATTGGAGGCCCAAACATGAGCAAACCCAAGACATCCTATGAATGTAGTTGCATTATTGATGTTTATGTTATTTTATTTTTTTTAGACACATGACACCTAAAAAGACTCCTTAAACTCACAATCTTCTTATGTATGTTCCTTTAGATGTCGGCTAGGCAGCAACGTGGGGGTAGAAGGTCAGCAAGGTCAAACGAACGCTTGGCCACCCAAATCGCGAAACAAATAGCCGCGGTGCTTCCTGGCATCGTAATTCAAGTCCAACAAGCTCTCGCCACAAATCCCATCAATCCTCCCCATCAAGAAGACCAGAACGTCGACAACCCTCCCTCCAAAAAGTGCTCTTACAAACACTTCAAGTCTTGCGATCCCCCGAAATTTGAAGGGACCGAAGGTGTCACTGCTCTCCTCCACTGGTTTGAGGAAATGGAAAACAGTTTCCTCAATTGCGATTGTCCCGAAGATCGCAAGGTACGTTACGCAACCGGGAGACTATTTGGAGTAGCTCTTACCTGGTGGAATACAGAAAAAGGTAAGAGAGGAATCGAAGATGCAATGGCCTTAACATGGGAGGAGTTAAGGGAAATCATGACGAGACGCTTCTGTCCAAAAAGCAAGATCAAAAAGTTAGAGGATGAATTTCACTCGTTGAAGCAAAAGGAGGGAGATCATACTTCCTACAACAAAAGGTTTCTAGAGTTGAACCAAATGATCCCCAACTTGTTCACCCCCAGTATACTGCTTAGTCGAACATTATATTCGAGGCCTCCCCTCGAAAATTCAAGACTCAGTTCTAAGCACTTCGCCTGCAACACTTGAAGCTGCTATGGAACTAGCTACCGAGCTTACCGAGAATCGTATTCATAACGGCAAATTTAAGGACGAGAAAAAGAAAGCCCCCATTGAGGACCAAACTCCAAACCATTCCACCTCCTCCTCGAAGTTTACTAATAAGAGGAAACGAAACACCAGAAACTTTGCTGTCACACAAACAAATTTCCCTATCCTTGCTGCACCCGTCACTCAAGTTGCCCCCTCACCTGCACCATATAAAAAGCCATACTCCGGCCCATACCCAAAATGCAACCGTTGCCAATACCATCACTTTCCTGATCATCCCTGCCAGCATTGCACCGGCTGTGGCCGCGCAGGTCACACCATTCAAACCTGTCGTGCACTTCAGCGAACGAACCGCCATCAGCCCTCAACCCAAACCCACCATCAGATAGTGGTTCAAGCCCAACAACCTTTACTCCTACCACCTGCCCAACATGTAGCCCAATCCTACTACCAACCCAACTATCCCATGGTGCAACCTATGCGGGCTTGTTACAACTGTGGAGACCCGAACCATTTCAGAAACACCTGTCCACGCTTGGTGAACATCATCCATGCCCAAGCTCAAGCTAATCCAGTAAACCAGGCTAACCAAGCTCCTCCACCTGCAAGAGGAAGAGCTTTCAACATCAACGCCAATCAAGCTAGGGCCGACAACAACGTGGTTAACGGTACGTTTCTCATCAATGGTAGTTATGCATCCATGTTATTTGATACTGGCGCGGATAAGAGTTTTGTGTCCTTAGAATTTGAACCCATCCTCAACCAAACTCGTGATAAACTCATGGAATCCATAACGGTGGAAGTTGCTGACGGAAAACGGGTCTCATTAAACTCCATTATCCGAAACTGTACTCTCACTCTAAACGATCACGATTTTCCAGTTGACCTTATACCTATGAAGTTGGGAAGTTTCGACATTATAATTGGTATGGACTGGCTCAGCCAACATCATGCTGAAGTTGTATGCCGCGAAAAGTTTATTTGCATTCCTCTTACAAACGGTCAGACTCTACGAATCTTTGGAGAAACCACTTTGAAGGGACTCAAATTAATGTCCTGTCTTCAAGCCCGAAAATATCTCCGCAAGAATTATGTCGCATTCCTAACTCATGTCGTCAAAAAGGGAACCAAGGAGAAGAAACTTGAAGACATCCCAGTAGTAAAAGATTTTCCGCAAGTTTTTCCTGACGACATTTCAGGACTTCCTCCCGTGAGAGAAGTCGAATTCCGCATTGATCTTATTCCTGGAGCTACACCAGTTGCAAAATCTCCTTATAGGTTAGCCCCATCCGAAATGCAAGAGCTAGCCAGTCAACTGCAAGAGCTGACTGACAAAGGATTCATACGTCCTAGCTCATCGCCTTGGGGTGCACCTGTTCTTTTTGTGAAAAAGAAAGATGGAACGTTTCGCATGTGTATCGACTACAGAGAACTCAACAAGTTAACGGTCAAAAACCGCTATCCATTACCTCGCATCGATGATCTTCTTGACCAACTTCAAGGCGCCAGCTGTTTTTCAAAAATCGACCTTCGTTCTGGTTATCATCAACTCAGAGTACATGAAGAAGACGTCCCAAAGACCGCCTTCCGAACTCGTTATGGTCATTATGAATTCATGGTCATGCCATTTGGTCTAACCAACGCTCCAGCCGTCTTCATGGATCTAATGAACAGAGTCTGCAAACCCTATCTCGATCGCTTTGTTATAGTCTTCATCGACGACATCCTCATCTACTCAAAGTCTAAGTCTGATCATGAACGACACCTTCGACTCATCCTTACACTCTTAGGGAATGAAAAGCTCTACGCCAAATTCACCAAATGCGAATTCTGGTTAAAAGAGGTACAATTCCTTGGACATGTCGTCAATGACAAGGGAATACATGTCGACCCCTCAAAGATCAAAACAGTACAAGAAAGGCAAGCGCCACGTACACCTACCGAAGTAAGATCATTTCTTGGTTTGGCTGGTTATTATCGCTGTTTCATTGCAAATTTCTCCCGTATTGCTGTACCACTCACGGCTTTAACACATAAAGGAAAACCCTTCATATGGGGACCCAAACAAGAAGAAGCCTTCCAAACCCTTAAACAAAAACTCTGTGACGCACCTATACTCACACTTCCTGAAGGTTGTGATGACTTCGTGGTTTATTGCGACGCGTCAGGGCAAGGACTAGGCTGTGTACTGATACAAAGAGGAAAGGTGATAGCTTATGCTTCTAGACAACTCAAAACTCATGAGAAGAACTACACCACCCACGACCTAGAACTTGGAGCCGTTGTGTTCGCTCTTAAGATATGGAGACATTACCTCTACGGTACCAAGTGTGAAATATACATTGACCACAAGAGCCTCCAACATATCTTCAACCAAAAGGAGTTAAACATGAGACAACGGAGATGGGTCGAACTTCTTAATGACTACGACTGTGAAATTCGGTATCATCCTGGCAAGGCAAACGTGGTGGCCGATGCACTCAGTCGAAAGGGTTATGCGAACTCCATTCGTCTTCTATGTTCGCAAATCATAACAGACATCAAAGATCAAATCCGAGAAGCCCAACATGTTTCAGTAACGGAAAACGACGTACGCAAGGAACTGTCTTGTGGAGCTGAACTTAAAATCGAAACTAAATCCGACGGTATTCTGTACTATCTAGATCGCATATGGATTCTCGATCACAATAACCTTCGTGATTTCCTTATGAATGAGGCGCACAAAACACGGTACTCTGTACACCCAGGAGCCGACAAGATGTATCAAGACCTTCGATACACCTACTGTGGCCTGGCATGAAGAAGGATATCGCTGTTTTTGTTTCCAAGTGCCTTACATGTTCCAAAGTTAAAGCTGAACATCAAAGACCCTCAGGACTTCTAGTCCAACCTGAAATACCTGTGTGGAAGTGGGAAAACATAACCATGGACTTCATTACCGGGTTACCTTGCACCTCCAGTGGGTATGACTATATGGGTAATCATTGATCGTCTTACAAAATCAGCTCACTTCATTCCGATCCGCGAAGATTTCAAGAACGAGAAGTTAGCTTGTATCTACATCAGCGAGATTGTAAGCCGTCATGGTGTACCGTTAAGCATTATTTCAGATCGTGATGGTCGTTTCACTTCACGAACATGGCAAGCCGTACAAGCCGCTTTGGGTACACGATTAGACCTCAGTACCGCTTATCATCCTCAAACTGATGGACAATCTGAACGCACCATCCAAACACTTGAAGACATGCTTCGAGCATGTGTCATAGACTTCAAGGGAAATTGGGCCGCTCATCTACCATTAGTTGAATTTTCGTACAACAACAGCTATCATTCAAGTATCGGCATGGCACCTTTCGAAGCTTTATATGATCGTAAGTGCCGATCTCTAGTATGTTGGCACGAAATTGGAGAAGCTCAAATTACCGGTCCAGAATTGATTCAAGAAACCACAGACAAGATCCATCGAATTCGAAACAATCTTCTAGCAGCACAAAGTCGTCAAAAGAGTTATGCAGACAAACGACGAAAGCCTTTGGAGTTTAACATTGGTGATCATGTACTCTTAAAAGTATCACCGTGGAAGGGAGTAGTTCGTTTTGGCCAGAAGGGCAAGCTAGCACCACGCTACGTAGGACCTTTCAAGATACTCGAAAGAGTAGGACCTGTAGCATACAAGCTTGACCTACCAGAAGAACTCAACAGAATTCACCCCACATTCCACGTATCAAACTTAAAGAAGTGCCTCGCCGATGAAAACCTCCATATTCCCATAGAAGATATGCAGATTGATGAATCTATGCACTTCATTGAAAGACCAGTAGAGATCATGGATTTCGGAGAAAAACGTTTAAGACGGAGTCGTATTCCAATTGTTAGGGTACGCTGGGAGTCGAAACGAGGACCTGAGTTTACTTGGGAACGTGAAGACTCAATGCGCGAAAATACCCGCATCTTTTTCCTGTTACCACTACTACTTAAATTTTGGGACGAAATTTCTAAAAGTAGGGGATACTGTAACATCCGTCAAAAAACGGGTTTTCACAACCCGCTTCGTTTATTAATCGAATAATCCGTTTCAAATTTTCGTTGATCATTTAATGCTTATTTTAATTTTAAACAATACATAACTAATAAACATTTTAGAATATGGAAATTAAAATTGTTAGAATATAAAAATAAAGCAATTAAAAATAAAAAAGGGCTGCCGGGTTTCGAACCCGGGTCAGCCGGAAGACTCAATTATCAAACACTTAACCACTCCGCCACTTGTTTTTTTTTGTGTAATCAAGAAACAAATAAAACCTTAAGATCACCCGTGAATCTACCTGTTTGCGCCAAAAAACGGAAACCGATAATCGGCTTTCAACCATCCAGACGATTAAGTGATCGTGAGTTACTGGTTATAACCGATGAAATCATTACGACCGACGTTCTTAATCAATTCAGCCTTTATTGGACCCGATTCATATGATGTTCGAGTTTGATAACCAAAATCATTCAACTCCAAATTTACACCGGTATTATCATTGTCTCGCAACTCAGAAACACCCACAGAACTCTCAATTTCACTTTTGCTCTAATTTCTGATCGTCGGAATCGCTATCTGATATCACCGGACTTTCGCCGAAAAACCGTGTCATTCATCAAAACAGTAAATTTCTCAATTCTTTCATCTTCTATCTATTGTTAGACTCCTACTAACTCAAACCCTTCTACCAGAATCGGTCCCAGACGACGATACCGGATAACCTGCAACCGCCGGAAATTTTCTGAAAATTCTGAAATCACGCTGTGAATCGGTACGAGCATCTAAACTCTTTGATAATCCTTGTTTAGTCACTTAATTTCACAATTAGTTAATCAAAACTGTTAATTGGTCCGCTCATACGGAATTCATAAAAGAGCCGACGACCTTTGCCGGAATTCTGAGAAAAACCTCTTTCTGGTACATTCGTTTCCAAAGCCTTCTTTATCCATTTCATTTTAATCATTTATATGTCCGTTAATCGAATTAAACAAGAACAGTCGAATAATTGTTGTTCTGGGTTGTTTTAACGAAGAAGATGAAGTTTAGTTTGTGTATAAATTTAATATAAATCGGATTATATCTCGGGTTAGACACACAGTCCAGCGGTGGACTGTGTGCATTTGAATCATAGAGATACCGGGTTCGAGTCTGTCCTTGTTCCGATTCGTCACAATATTCAAACTTTTTATAAAACCCAAATACGGAAACTTCCAGTTAGTATATAAGTGAAATAAAAACAAGTATTTTAACCAGGTTAGACACACAGTCCAGCGGTAGACTGTGTGCAACGTTAAACAACAGGTCCCGGGTTCGAGACCTGTTATGCACACCGGTTCGATATAATTAAAATCCTTTTTAAAATAAATGAATTTTGAATAAATTAAATAGTATATAAATATAATTAAAAACAGAAATATTTCGGGTTAGACACGTAGCTCAGTTGGTAGAGCTGCGTGCACGTATACGAGAGGTCACAAGTTCGAACCTCACTCAGTGCAAAGCCGAACCGGTCAACAGTCAATGGTCAACGGTCAACCCAAAAAAGTCAACTTTTTTTATATTTTTATTTATTTATTTAATTTAAAAATCAATGAAAAATACTTAAAAATAATATTTTTAAAGTTAGAAAAAGACCTTAAACTCACAAAAATATATCTAAAAATCCTATTAAAATTGTTAATAAAATCCACTTGTTTACCGTACCTTTTCGTTATTATTTAGGTTAGTTATTCCTCGTCGATCAACCCTCTAAACTCGTGCGCATTCAACATCATCAAACGAACGCACCCAATGTGAGTGAATCTCTACAAATTCCCCGTTTTAATCACATTTTGGGGTGTATCATGTGTCTTATTATTTAATACATTGAAACACTTGTGCATCCATTATATCCATGATCAAATGTGTATTCAATATGTATCAACTGTTTGTGTGGTTAACGTTTAGATTAAATTTATCATTTTCAGTACATACATCATCATAGGCCGCCGTTCCCCGTTACCTATGAGCGTGAACCGTTCCCCATTACCTATGAGCGTGAACGAGGCGTTGCCAACATACGATCGGCTCCGTTTGATTGAGCCTTGATCGCACATACACCATCATAGGCCGTCCGTTCCCCATTACCTATGAGCGGAACGTGACCTTGCCAACATACACATTATCATTCATGTCATATACTCATGCAAGGTGGTTTGTTATTGTTATTGTTATTGTTATTGATATTGTTATTGTTATTGTATGTTTATTTACGTTTGCTCACATATGATATATTGCACAATTTTTCCATATTAAATATAACAAGAAATCAATAATAAATGTTTTCTAACAAGGTTCACTCGCCAACTTTTGTTGACCCAAAAACCCCCCATTTTTTACACATGATACAGGTGATCCAGTTGCAGCAAGAAACATATAGGACGACTTAGAAGAATAAATCGGTTTAGGTTTTGGATTGTTTATTTAGTTACTTTTTCCTTGTAATTGTATGAACTTGTTTGGAATATTAAAGATGTAATTTTGAATTTAATAAATATGAAACATATTAGTAAACATCATGAGCTTTGGTGATAACCCAATTATGCCCCGACTCTTATTCCGCTGCGGGTCGGGGTGTGACAATTGATTTCGTTAAACTTAAAGAAATTATGCACAATTTGATGTAAGATTACTTGTTAGTGATTAACAAGTAGGTTTTGATTATATGATGAAGTTGATGATACATAAGTGTTCGTGATCATCATACTTGTATGTATGTGTAAGATATTTGAACAAATTAGAAGTTTGAATAAATGTGCATACATGACTTGAAATGGGTTTTGATGATAAGAAAAGATTAGTGTTAAACACATGTTAATAGATGTTTAAAATCATTATGTGAATATGAATGTTTAAAGTATTTGGCTAAGTTTAATATTTGGGTACATTCTATATATATATGATGCAACGGGTTGTTTCATAATAATGAAACAATCCCAAGTTCTTGCATAAGACTGATAGATTAGCATATGATTGTAGAAACTATGTTAATTTGATATTAGCAATCATGTGAACTTGGTTTGGAAAACATAACTTAAATGGTGGCCTAAGAATAGTGCTTACCGGGTAATTAATGAAATGCGTAAATAAGTTGTTAAACTTATTCGCGAGTTTGTATACATAAATAGGCAGTTGACTTTTAAAAGTCAAACTGACCTATAATAAGATCGAATGATAAATTTGATGTAAAATCCGTAAGGTGGAAAGTCCTGTTAAATAATTACTAACCTAACCATCTTGCGAATGATAAATGATAGTGTGACGCTTGACAAGCTAGGTGGAGGCTTGGGAAGAAGCGCGTCAAACGGATCAAGTACGCAGAAAGAGCATAATTGGGTTTCAAGGTAAGTAAAGCTTACATCCTTAAAATAGTAAAATTACTTACTTAGTTGAACGAGCATTTTAGGTATTCGTGAAGAGAATTCGAAATATAAGTTCTAACACGGATAGATACGGGTTGGAACAAGTAAATATGGTATTAAACCATGAATTACGATAAAAAGGGTAAAACCGTAAATTAGTCATGCGACGACGAATAAATAAGGAGTTTTGAAAAAGATACCATATGACGTAAGTCATAATAGGTCAGACGAATTAAGAAACGGTGTTTAAAGTAAGATAATCATTCAGTGAAAATGAAAAGGGTTAAATAGTTGAGATGACAAATAAGTGTCATCTCAAAATGACAAATGGTCATTTAGACCGAACGGGTCAAATGGTGATATTATCACCATTTGACAATGATAACTAATATCGCTTGTTGAAATGTTATGTTCATAGAAAGAATAGAGCATGATATTAGAACGGATCAATGCTATGAGCCGAGCCAGGTACGTGTAATGGTCAAACTCTCAAAAGGACTTACGGTTCGTTGAGAGACAATCAAGTCATGAATGAATAATAGATCACCTAAGGTAAGGTGATCTAATATTCTAGTTCGTAGACATTATGTTATCAAAAACATAATGATTCTATATAGACTATGGTTAAATGTACATTTTGGTCAAAACATGATATTTGTAAGACCGTCGTAAAGAAAGGTCTAAGTTGACCAAAATGCCCTTATGTAATAAAATAAGTAAACGACCTGGAGGGTAGTTTAAAAATGAGTTTTATAAGAAGGTTTACCCTTGCGGTAGTGTAATAGCAAATGGCATAAGCCGTTTTGGCTTAATGCCTCATATTGGTCTTTTTCGTAAAATGTCAACCGTAGGGTAAAATTGAAAATATGGTATTCTATAACCAATCCACCACAATGTACAGTTGTGGTGGGATGTAAATAGATATTTTTGTATGAAAACCAGAAACAAAGTAAGAGGAAGTGAGATTTAAGTTTATACGCTTAAATCTCTTAACGGGTCAAAGTGAATATACGCATGAACTATGAACGAATGCGTAATTCATAAGAATTAAGAATACGAGATAAGGATTTCAGACTAAATACGTAGATAAACAAATTTCGGACAGTTGGAAGTAGATAGATATCTTATTATGGGAACAATAAGATAGATAAGGTTTGGTTGAATAAGCGTTGGATTACGCTATAACAACCAAACGGGTTAAATAATAAATAAATAAAAAATAAAGGTTTAGTTAAATAAGACAACTATACGGGTAATAATGGAGTGTTAATGCATATTGAAAAAGATGCATAAATGTATAGTTTGGTTTAAATGGGTTAAAGGGCAAAATCGGAAAATAGAAGCATAAACCGGGCATAAATGCATAAATTATATGAAATAAGAATCCGGGTCAAGAATTTCGGGTTAAATATGTAAGAAAATATTATACGGATATTTAGAAACAAGTTTCGGGTAAAACGGAGCGAGTTACGGAAAATATCGTAACTAAAATAGCAAACAAGAGAAGATTTGCAGCACACCACCGTAGGCTACGGTGGCCTACCGTAGCTTACGGTGGGCAGCTGCTGTAATGGAACTGGAAGTCTGGACCGTAAGACAGAAGGTCCGGACCGTAAGGCTGGACCGTAAGCTACGGTGGCCAGCCGTAGCTTATGGTGGAGCCTAAAGCTAAAGTTTTGTTTTGTTTTGGAGTTAAATGCTTGGTTGGTCCCTGTGGTTTGCAAATCGTGCAGACTTGGTCCCAGTGGTTCACTAATTACACACTTGGTCCCAGTAGTTTCAAATTTTGCACTCGGGTGGTCCTTACCACTAACCTTTGTTAGATTTCTCAGTTAAGTATATGCAAAATTACTATATTACCCTTGAAATAATAAAAATAAAAAAATATAAACTGGCCTGCCACCACCACTTAGGTGGCGGCGCACTGGGTGCGGCGGCGTGTACCAGACGCGGAGAGAGAGAGAGATCGGTTGCATACTCTGTCGCTCTATCAGAAACCGCTCCGACGCCGAGCACAGCGACAGCAGCGCTCCGGTTGCATACTCCGTCGCTCTATCAGAAACCTTTAAAATAATCTTCACTAACAACGGCACTGTAAGCGCGTGAGCTGCAAACGCCGCACATCCTTCCGGAATCCGGCACAACAGCTCCACCGTCGCCAGCGCACGTTCGGCGTCGCATTTTTCAAAATCCGATAGTCTGTCAATAACCGCCTCCACCGCTCCGGCTTCCACCGCCTTATGACGGTGTTGCTTCACTAGACATAACGCGAACAACGCTTTGATTCCGACTTTCATCGCTCTCGAACACGTCACCGGATAATTCAAAATTCCGATCACTTTTTCGAAAACCTCGTTCTGATTACTGATTTCCGCTCTTTTCTCCGGCGATCTGGTTCCGACGACGATGTTTTCAAGCAACGACGCTGAATTAACCCTAACGTCAATCGACGAATGCGATAGAAGCGAAATTATGTACGAAATTCGATCCGGATCTGACGATATCAACACACACTCCGATTCAGTTAACGGAAACGAAGATAAAATCGCTAACGCTTCCAGATTCAACTCCGGTGAGTTCAAACTCAAACTCGTTTTGAATAATATTCCGATGAGAATCTCACGTGCGTTATACGCTGAAATCACCGAACGGTTTTTCTCGGAGTCACATGCGGGTGCACGTAACCGCCGGAGAGCTAACAGCCTTGCGTGTTTACTATTAGATTGAGAAACCGCTTGGCGGTGGGGGTTTTGACGCAGTTGTTGTTGGTTGTACAGAGCGATTGAGGCTCGAACCTGAGTCATCTGCACCCCGGTCGCCGCTGGTCGACACCGGCGAGTCTAGAGTCGCCGCTAAACGGGGCCACCGCCTCCACCTCTGCCACGAGATGCGGCCGCCGTCGCCGCTAAACGCGGCCACTGCCGCTGCTACAGAGAGATGTCGGTCTCTCTCTCTCTCCGCGTCTGGTACACGCCGCCGCACGCCGTGCGCCGCCACCTAAGTGGTGGTGGCCGGCCAGTTTAATTTTTTTTTTATTATTTCAAGGGTAATATAGTAATTTTGCATATACTTAACTGAGAAATCTAACAAAGGTTAGTGGTAAGGACCACCCGAGTGCAAAATTTGAAACTACTAGGATCAAGTGTGTAATTAGTGAACCACTGGGACCAAGTCTGCAAGATTTGCAAACCACAGGGACCAACCAAGCATTTAACTCTTTTGTTTTGTTTTTATTGTTTTAAGCCTTCGAGTTTATTCGGTTATGTTATAATCTATTTATAACTAACGTATTTCATAAAATATGAAATATAGGTGATATTTGGAGCACCGGAGGAGGATCAAGCTATATGAAGAACCGAACACGATCAAAGACGAAGCTTCCGCACTTAGTTTTGATTATAACAAAACAAATCATTGATAACATGTCAAATTGTTTAAATATGTCGAAAAAATTTTAATAAACTTAAAAATTTAAGTGACGAGTACTCACAATTACATGTTTAAATGCGAAACTTTTAATAGTAATTCAGTAATATAAAGCTAGGATCTTACATGTTTGTCCTCCCTAATTAAAAAAATAAAATGGTAATGAAATGTTAGTGTTATAAATGAGACCCAATTAAATTTGTAAGGAAACCTCACTAATGAGATTTGTCCTTATATCCAAAAATCTGTGAAAGTGCTTTAAATAAGAGTCAGACTAAAATAAAGTCCTTACTTTTCTAGTTAACGTGTAGGAAAAAATAATTAATTTTGTATCAAGTACGAGGAATCAAAATTCACAACTATAGAATAATAGATCATGATGTCGCCAAATTATGATCCATATTACATATGAAATCGTAATTTTAGTATCATTTGATGTTTGTCACTCAATCGATCATAAGATTAAGTTCATTAATGAGTGAGAATAACGAAGTAGTTGATCCTACATAAAGGGACATGGTCTTAAATGTCGTGCAAGCCATGTTTGCGTAGGACTATACCCATACTTAATTCTCAAAATACTCAACTTGTTCTAAGATTCTCGCTTGAGATCCCCCAACACACGGGCAACCGTGACAACTCATAAAGTACAACCAATACAAGTGATAGCAGCCTGTAGCCAATCAACATGCTTCAGGCTCTGTCACAACCAATCCTCACGATGATCAATTGTGCAGGGGACAAGAAAATGTAAAAGGATAGTGGCGTGTGACCAATCAGGATACAAATCTAAGTTGATGGCAGACGCAACAACAGGTACATTTGGCAGGTGACATGTAACCAATCACGAGACGCCAGCATACATCCACCTCTGCAGACACTACCTGTCGTGACAGAGGGGACCAAATGTAACCAATCACGATACGCCAGGCCCATCAATCCAACTCCTTCTCCAACCCTGGGCTATACATAACAACCTCCACCAAAGATTTAAGGATCCGATTTCTCATACTCTCACAGTTAAAACACACTTGTGTCTTTTTTTTCTGTGAAAGAACAATACTTATTTTCACCCTAGAGGATAGTTACGAGAAAAACCTCTCACATCTCATTCTCGTAATGAACTCACAATGTTTGTTTTGCAGGTCATCCAAGCTACATCGATTTGAAGACGAGATATTGAAGTTATCACTCGGTCGAAATAGAAACTCTTAGGTTCAGTCCCCCGAGGAACTGAACCGGTGTTTCTTCACTACACAAATCGTTTCCTCGGTGAACCAAGTTAACTTTGGATTTTAAGGACGGTTTAGAACAAGATATATAATTACACATAATTGAAATTAGGGTGTAATAAAATGTAATGATCGACACCTACCAAAGATTAAAATTGGAAAAGAAAAAAAAAATTTGAAATATAATTGTCAGCATAGATTTGTAAGTAACTGATATTCAACTTTAATTAGGGAATAAGGACAATAAAACCCAAACAATTATTTAATTAACAAAATTAATAAACAAAATTGAATGGCTATAATTCAAATTGATTTGATCGGATCCTAATTACATCAGTTAATAAGTTGGAACTTGGAAGCTTGTTGTTTAATTCTTTAAAAACCTCAAAATAAACTCACTTTAAATTTTTAAGAACCGCAAAATAAACACACTATTACAAATCAATCGTCCTTTAATTAAGGAACAATGTCTTCCTTTAAATTAGGGAACAATATAATTTGATTGTGTGTTGACTAGTGAAAAATTTGACTTTATGAATAGCAAAGTATTTCATACAAGGGTTGTTTAAAAAAGATGTAGTTAAAAACTTGCTTGAAATCGGCTTGTTTATAAAGCTTTATAGTGTGGAATAAAGTCATATTGGGCTTTATCACGCCACATCAGTGTCATGTAGGTTATCAGGTGACTTTATTGTTAATTGTCATGCAGTGAAATAAAGACCCATAAAGCCCATGTTATCATTTTCCGATCATTGTTTGTTTTTTTCTTTTCTTTTAATTTAAAAACAAAAACCTATAAAATAAACGACTACACGACAAATGACAACTTTTCGGTTTCTTTAAAAATAGTATAATCCCATATATGATAAATTTATATTTCTGATGGCCCATTCTAAAACCAAATATCAGCCCATATATTTTAAAAACTGATAACCCATAATCCCAATAACTTTTTCTTTCCGTTTGTATACATTAAACCCTACCTACAACACACTCAGTCGTTTCATAAGAAAAACACAACAAGAAACCGCCGGAGATGGTAGCCGGCACGGCCTCCGGCCGACCTTTTTCAGGTCAACGAAGGTATGGATAATGGCAGCAAGCAATGATCCCCTTTCTTCTCTTCTCGCACCCGCTAAAGGTATGACGGACCTCACCATAGCACCCCTTTTTGATGCTAGCAGGATGATGAAGAAGGTGCTATGGATCCGAGCTAGATGGGGACGCTAGCCCACATCTTCCATCAGGGAATGGAGTAAGTGAGCTCGAGACAAGGTAATAACGCACGTTTAATTCATTTTAATTGAGTTCAAATTTTAGCGTTTATAAGTTATATCTCATTTTTATTTATATAAGATTAAATAAAGAGGATAGTAAGAACATAGCAAAATTAAAGTATTGTTATTATAGGGGTGTGCAAAATATCTGAATTTGAATCGATCACGATTATCCAAAATTTCGATATCTGAAATTTTGAATTTGGATTTTGATAGTGTTTTCATAAAAAAAATTTAGATATTTGAATATCTGAATTATCCGAAATGTTTTCAAAATATTAAATAGTAAATATAATTAGAAATTTCATATGTTTGGTATATGTCGAATAAAATTTTTAAAAGTTTCAATATTTAGAATAATTCAGGTATCCGAAATATTTTTTAAATTATGAAGTATTTTTAAAAAAAAAAATTTAAAATATGTTTTTTCAAATTTTCAGATATTCTTTCACTATCGGAAACCGTATACAGAAATGTGGCATATCAAATCTTAAACATCTTTAATTGTACGTATGATATTGTTATAATGACGTAGTGAGAACATGATCGATTACCATTGTAAGAAAAGTTAAAATAAAAATGATGATAAACAGTAAATTTAGTATGTTTATTAACTT
This sequence comes from Scalesia atractyloides, assembly GCA_947069175.1. NCBI lineage: Eukaryota > Viridiplantae > Streptophyta > Magnoliopsida > Asterales > Asteraceae > Scalesia > Scalesia atractyloides. The sequence continues at coordinate 10,881,927 of CAMTDV010000029.1, forward strand.
AATTACTATATATTATATTAACTACTTTTTAAAGTTCGTAAGTATTATAAACGACCCGTGGCGTATATTACTGTTCCCAGCGATTATTATATATATATATATATATATATATGGGTTGGTTAACGTAAATTTTATTTAACGTACGCTGAACTATTTCATCACGGATTTTCCCCTTAACATGCGTAATTATTTTTTATTAACATGCGGCTTTTTTTTTCTTAACATACGATTCTTTTACTTTCCCACACGTGATTTTTCTGTTTTTAACATGCGGACTTTCTTTCCTTGTATCAACGTGCGGATTTACCCTCCAAACCCAAATCTGTATGTTGTAAATCCAATATCCGCATGTAAAATCTTACCGTTAAGCAAAATTGTACAATACACTTTCTCTCTCTATATATATACACACACACATATAATTCGGAGTGTCGCACTCCAGTCAAAGATAATATTTATAAGTCCTAATTACCCAAACAGATAGTTAGTAAAGTCAGGGTGTCGAACCACAAAGGGTTTGTGGTCTGTGTCAGGATTCAGATGATTATATACTTTGAAACAAATTATGAAGGTTGTTACATTATACTTATTGTTTGTTTGGTTGGTTTGAGAGAAAGTCGGATTTAAACCGACCAATTACTAATAACTACGAAAACGATTGTGTGATTATGAAAACAAGAATTCAATTACTTGATTGAAAACTACAATGTTAAAACAAAGTTCACACCCGTTCGAAATTGCAAGACCTAGGGTTCCTATACGTTTTAGATTCAGTTTAGTTGCACTTGGTTATTAACGGGTTTAGTGTTATGAGGCTTAGGTGCCAATAGCTATCAGCGTTACAATGAACAGACAAAAATGCACTTCATTACCTAGAACATGTAAACCTTATCCTATAGTAAAGCATAATTGCACTATTCTTTTCACAAAGTCAAATTTCATAACTCACTCGAAAATTATGAATTCAATGCAAATGCAATACAATTACTATAAGATCCAAATGTTTAAACACAACTAGTCACAAATCAAAACCAAAAGAACTATTAAAACCCTAAAAATCTTATAAAATCTACACTAGGGGAAACTCTAGATAATTAGTCGCTCATGGTGAGTGGAACTCAAACACCGGATGATGAACGCGGATGATGGAACATGATCTTGATCTTGAGTCTTGGAAATGATTGATGGAGAATTAGGGTTTGGATGGTTATGTGATGATTGGGGATGATGATGGTACATATTAGTGATTGGGAATGATTCGGATCAATGGAATGGATTGATGATGTGATGAAGATGGATTGGATCGTGGATGATGATGTTTCAAAAAGGTTGTGAATTCTTGGCTCCAAGTTTGAGATGTCTCATCTAATCCTGTCAAAAACAATGAAAAAAAACTCTTCAAAACTCGGTCGAACAGTCATCCAAGGCCCCGATTCGCGATTTTTATGTCGCCGCTCGGCGACGCAGAGTTCCAGCGTGGCTATTGGAATTGACACAAATTCTTGCTGCGTATAGGGTTTTCCGTCTGACACAATGTGTTAGCGACGCGGCCTTAGGTCGTCGCCGACGCAGTAACTTGAGTTTCTCCTGTTTTCTTCATTTTTCGCACCCGGTTGATCCAAGCTCCGTCTCGATGTTCTGTAAAGCTTCTGAATGTTTCTTAAACTCCATGAAACCTGCAAAACACACATCACATCAAAGTAGATCATTTCAAAACTTAAATTCGCGCTAAACACAAATTTAATTATGTAAAACACCGGACTTTCGATCACGTATCACATCCCCACACTTATCTTTTGCTTGTCCTCAAGCAAGCTCGTCTTTCATTTTCACGTGGGGCAAACAAAATGACACACTCCCTATTCTCAATAATTCAAGTTAAGGTCCAAAGCCATGCCCGACTCATAATTGTCATATTCCAAAGGTAGTTCAATGATTAAACGGGTTTTCCAATTTTTAAAGAAAACTTATGGTTACCCAAGATTAATCCACCCTTAGAACTAGCATACTGTACACATCCCTCACAATATTATCTCCGATCGGTTTAACATATAATGAGCATTGATGCACTAGAACACTCAAAGCGATTAGAACACGTATATGCATAAGCTTGCAACTCAATTATTCTCCACCAATTAACACAAAACAAGGCACAAGTTATAAGGTCTTTAAAGGGATGTAACGGCTAGGCTAAGGGTACATAATGGGATATTTGAAAGCGGCTAAAGCGATGAAAACTCGATTTTTATTATTACATCAAATTATTAAAACAAACTAAACTAATAAACATCAACTATAAAACGGAACTGCTAACACTTCTTTTTGTATTTGTCGTAATGATTTTCAGCTATTTTTCATCATATGTTCGGTTTTTTTAACAAGACTAACTATACAAAGCTGTACTTGCAAAGCAAAACAAACCTGAAACAAATTTCCTAACTCATTCAACAATTTGTGAATTCAAAACAAGATTAATACAATTAACACGATTGTTCAAATAATCAAACGCAAACACAATGATTCACACAAAGAACCCTACACCCGGGGATGATCTTGGGAATTAGCCTCGCTTACTTATCGCGTCCAAAACCCGCAAATTCAAAATCTTATGCGACTCCTTGATCGATCTCCTTGCCAAAAGCTAAGACCCACAACTTCCAAGAGGCTGCTTCCAACGCCTCTCCTCTGTAAGCGTGTTCAAAATTGTGAACCCCCTCTCACTGTCCGTCCAAATTCCTTTTTTCTATTCAGTTCACACTAGCCCAATTAAGTTGTTATTTAGTTATGCAATATTTTTTACGAGCCCAGTACGTTGTAGTCCATAGCCCATCATTATAATTTATATATTTATATCTACTTTTGCCATTTCAATTTACGTTTATTTACCTGCAACCTTTAAATGACATCAATTCATATGATAACAATTCTCAAATCACATTAGTACCAGAAAACTAATTACCCTAATTACTATTTAATTAGTTTGTGTGTTGACCAAAACTAACGTTATTTTTGTTATGAATACATCATTAAGAATGACTCTCCACATCCTTAAGTCCTCTTTTGTATTTACTCTTATATTAATGTATGAGTCTATAAGTAGAGGCTGTGTATTTCATACTTACACATTTATAAGATATACGTCTAACATTCTCTCTTTATCTCTATATGTTAATAGGTTAGTTGTTATACAACATGTTATCAGCACGACTTGCTTTTAGAATTGATGATATTAATTTTAAGTGTTGCAAATATTAGTGTACCTAGAGATGGGCATAATCGGGTTTTATTATTACCCGGAACCGGTTCCAACCCGGAACCGGTTCTGCTTGGATGTCATTGGAACCAGGTATGGTGTGGAACCGGGTCCGGTTCCTACCCGGGTTCACACCCAAGAATATGGAACCGTGTAGAACCGGGTACGGGTATTATGGAACCGGGTATGGTGTGGAACCGGGTATGGTGCGGAACCGGTTTCTGATAGTGTTCAGAACCGTTCCTGACAGTAAAAACCTGACTTTTACTGTTCAGAACCGTTTCCTGACAGTAAAAACCTGACTTTTACTGTTCAGAACCGGTTCCTGATAAAATGTTACCATTGGAACCGGTTCCTGATTAAAAAATCGTTTTTTTTTTGTATATAAACCCATTCCTACTTACCGGTTCCTGATAAATGTTATCGTTGGTGTTTTAATAAAGTTTGTGTAATGTTTCTTTCTATTGTGTTTGTTATGTTTGATTTTTATTATTATTTACATTTATAAATAAAAATAGTAACAATAATCGGTTAAAATTAAAAAACAAATTAATCGGTTACAATATATAAAAAAATTAACCGGTTACAAAAAAAAATTACTCAGAACCGGTTCTAGTAAGATTTTATTTCTTTGATCGTTTACTAGCGGCAGGTGCAACACTTTCCGATAAGTTTCTCTTAGGTGCGGGTACCTCGGCACAATCGTTGTCCGAATCGTTAGTCTCCACTTCTTCGTCAACAATTTTATGCTCTAACTCAACTTCATCTTCTAGACTAGTTTTATGTTGAACACGATCAACGGCATCCAAATGGTCCTTTAAGCATATTGCCATCTCTAGCGATTCCGGAGTTAGTCTTGTTCTTCTAATTGACAAAACCCTGCCACTAAGAGAAAACACACTTTCCGAAGCTACCATGGAAGCTTGGACCGTTATTATATCACGAGCCATGGTGGCTAGAATCGGGTATTCGGATTCTTTCGATTTCCACCATGCCAAAACATCAAATTTCCTATACTCCTCGGTGGTCATAGTAAGCGAATACTGATTTTTTTATATCTCCCAAGTTCACTTGTTGGTTCACTACCCCTTTGTTGTCTAGCGGTCTCGTCTCTAACGACATTCAACATGGTTATAAGTGGATCCCCGCTTGTTTCATCGTTAGAGGCCGTGGACCGAGACTCAAACAAATTTGTATGATTTTTTTCACCATATTTTTAAAAATAATGATCATTAAGTTTGGCCATACACTCATTGAATATTTTTTTTGTTTTTGCTTTTAAAGTTGGATCCTCCTCATGCATATCCAACTTGTCATAAATTTCATCAATTAAAGCTTCAACACCCGGTACGTTTAAAGCTGGATTTAAAGCAGCGGCACATAGAAAAACGGGTGGTAATTCTAAAAAATATTTTTTAATTTTTGAATCATTGGTCTCGTCATATTCCTTTACATGTCACTAGAATTTTCAAACTTTTTAAAATTAGTTGTTATCAAATACAATTGGTCCACAACTTTAGAACTAGTAGGATAATAAACACCGGAAATCAAAGTCATTGTAGTTTTAAAAACTTGTAAAAAAAGTACTTAGTTTATTAATATTTTCCCAAGCCGTGTCGGGAAAGGGGACGACAAGGTACTCATCACTTAAAGTTGTATGAAAAGATTTTAAAGTGCCCATTTGCTTTATAGCCATTTCAAACATATGACAAGTTGAATTCCAACGAGTCGGTATATCCCAATTCGGTCAAATAATTTTTTGGTTGACATCTTTACAAAGTTTTTTGCCATGTATCGGGATCAACCCTTCATCATTTGCCATGTATCGGGATCAACCCAATGAGCGGTGACACATATGTACGATTCCGGTAAACCATGTGGAGCCGACCACACATCACTAGTTAGGTTTACACTAGTTTTTAAATTCTTAAAAAAACAATTAAATCTTTTTTTGCATTTTCCCATAAACTTAAACAAAGACATTTTAAAGTGCGACGACTTACATGTTTATAGCGAGGTTGTAGCGTCTCCCGAATAAGATTTGTAAGATCGGGGTCGTCGAAGTGTCCAAACGGCAACGCTTTTTGTATCACCAACTTCGCCATCCGATCGCGAGCTAAATTTTGCTCATAACGAAAAATGGTACCATCTTTGGATAGTGGAACTTGACCGGATGTCATTTCCTTTAAAACTTTGCAGTACTTATTAATATGCTTCGTTAACGTTGAGTTTGATTCCTTGGCTAATAACGATCCACAATGTTTACATTGAGCTTTTTGCGAGCCGTCACTCATCTCGACCAACTCCCAATTGCTCCAAACTTCCTTACTGCGATCATGAGACAATGTTCCAACCACATATGGAACCGATTGATCTTGAGGAACATTGTTAACGGATTGGGAATTTGCGTTTTTGGAACTCTTTGAGGCCATTTGTTGATTAGAATGTGAACAATGTTCCTCAAGATCAATCGGTTCCATATGTGGTTGGAACATTGTCTCATGATCGCAGTAAGGAAGTTTGGAGCAATTGGGAGTTGGTCGAGATGAGTGACGGCTCGCAAAAAGCTCAATGTAAACATTGTGGATCGTTATTAGCCAAGGAATCAAACTCAACGTTAACGAAGCATATTAATAAGTATTGCAAAGTTTTAAAGGAAATGACATCCGGTCAAGTTCCACTATCCAAAGATGGTACCATTTTTCGTTATGAGCAAAATTTAGCTCGCGATCGGATGGCGAAGTTGGTGATACAAAAAGCGTTGCCGTTTGGACACTTCGACGACCCCGATCTTACAAATCTTATTCGGGAGACGCTACAACCTCGCTATAAGCATGTAAGTCGTCGCACTTTAAAATGTCTTTGTTTAAGTTTATGGGAAAATGCAAAAAAAGATTTAATTGTTTTTTTAAGAATTTAAAAACTAGTGTAAACCTAACTAGTGATGTGTGGTCGGCTCCACATGGTTTACCGGAATCGTACATATGTGTCACCGCTCATTGGGTTGATCCCGATACATGGCAAATGATGAAGGGTTGATCCCGATACATGGCAAAAAACTTTGTAAAGATGTCAACCAAAAAATTATTGGACCGAATTGGGATATACCGACTCGTTGGAATTCAACTTGTCATATGTTTGAAATGGCTATAAAGCAAATGGGCACTTTAAAATCTTTTCATACAACTTTAAGTGTTGAGTACCTTGTCGTCCCCTTTCCCGACACGGCTTGGGAAAATATTAATAAACTAAGTACCTTTTTTACAAGTTTTTAAAACTACAACGACTTTGATTTCCGGTGTTTATTATCCTACTAGTTCTAAAGTTGTGGACCAATTGTATTTGATAACAACTAATTTTAAAAAGTTTGAAAATTCTAGTGACATGTAAAGGAATATGACGAGACCAATGATTCAAAATTTTAAAAAATATTTTTTAGAATTACCACCCGTTTTTCTATGTGCCGCTGCTTTAAATCCAGCTTTAAACGTACCGGGTGTTGAAGCTTTAATTGATGAAATTTATGACAAGTTGGATATGCATGAGGAGGATCCAACTTTAAAAGCAAAAACAAAAAAAATATTCAATGAGTGTATGGCCAAACTTAATGATCATTATTTTTAAAAATATGGTGAAAAAAATCATACAAATTTGTTTGAGTCTCGGTCCACGGCCTCTAACGATGAAACAAGCGGGGATCCACTTATAACCATGTTGAATGTCGTTAGAGACGAGACCGCTAGACAACAAAGGGGTAGTGAACCAACAAGTGAACTTGGGAGATATAAAAAAAATCAGTATTCGCTTACTATGACCACCGAGGAGTATAGGAAATTTGATGTTTTGGCATGGTGGAAATCAAAAGAATCCGAATACCCGATTCTAGCCACCATGGCTCGTGATATACTAACGGTCCAAGCTTCCACGGTAGCTTCGGAAAGTGTGTTTTCTCTTAGTGGCAGGGTTTTGTCAGTTAGAAGAACAAGACTAACTCCGGAATCGCTAGAGATAGCAATATGCTTAAAGGACCATTTGGATGCCGTTGATTGTGTTCAACATAAAACTAGTCTAGAAGATGAAGTTGAGTTAGAGCATAAAATTGTTGACGAAGAAGTGGAGACTAACGATTGTACCGAGATACCCGCACCTAAGAGAAACTCATCGGAAAGTGTTACACCTGCCGCTAGTAAACGATCAAAGAAATAAAATCTTACTAGAACCGGTTCTGAGTAATTTTTTATTTTGTAACCGGTTAATTTTTTTATATATTGTAACCGATTAATTTGTTTTTTAATTTTAACCGATTATTGTTACTATTTTTATTTATAAATGTAACTAATAATAAAAATCAAACATAGCAAACACAATAGAAAGAAACATTGCACAACTTTATTAAAACACCAACGATAACATTTATCAGGAACCGGTAAGTAGGAAGGGGTTTATATACAAAAAAAAAACGATTTTTTAATCAGGAACCGGTTCCAACGGTAACATTTTATCAGGAACCGGTTCTGAACAGTAAAAGTCAGGTTTTTACTGTCAGGAACCGGTTCTGAACAGTAAAAGTCAGGTTTTTACTGTCAGGAACCGGTTCTGAACACTATCAGGAATCGGTTCCGCACCATACCCGGTTCCACACCATACCCGGTTCCATAATACCCGTACCCGGTTCTACACGGTTCCATATTCTTGGGTGTGAACCCGGGTAGGAACCGGACCCGGTTCCAATGACATCCAAGCAGAACCGGTTCCGGGTAGTAATAAAACCCGATTATGCCCATCTCTAAGTGTACCACGCCAGTGGCTGTTGTATCACGTACGGGGACCTCCACCAAGAGCATAACTTTTCGATGACCATCTACTCAAAATATCAGGTATCCATAATGACTTTATATACTCTGTTACTACTCAACTATTAATCAGCTATTAATTACTGAAATCAACAAATATATATTATATAATAAAATTAAATTAATGGGTTATGAATAAACTTGTATGATGGTATCTAAAAGTCTTAGTTAATAGATATGATACTTCTTCTTTTGTGGTAGTCACAAAACAAACACAAGGACACTAATACTCTTTAAAACGGTTCACTCTATTCGTTGTAGCAAATTCAATAATTAATATAAAATTCATGGACAATAATTTGCATTGAAATTTATGTTAATGTTTTATATCTTTTCTATCACAATTTTTTGTTTTCTAATTAAAAGCAACTTAATTAATTATTTCATCTACTAAATACCACCTTGAAATATTTTGGTGGACTTTGTTTATATAATATTTGTTTCTTATCTATTTGAAGTATTATAATAATTTCCTTTATCATATCAGTTACGGTTTTAAATTCAAATTCCTCAAGTAATTATAATATGTGTAACGCCTCGTTTTTTCGTACTTTCCTTAATTAGAAAGTGTAATCGTATTTCTATTTATGGAAACTTGTATTCATATCGCATTAGTATTTCATTTCCCAATCTTATAATCCGAGAATTTGATCGTAATAAAATTCATACCTGATACATACTTGCCTTATATGCATTTAATTGTTAAATACGTGTTTACATACAAACCGATACTTGTTATACGTGCAAATACTCATACGTTCATATTTGATACCTAAAATATACTTACATATACATTATACAATTGAAAACATGCGAAAATATCAAGTTTTACCATGAAATGAAAGATAAACTAAGTTCAAGGACTAAAAATAGCATAATCCGGAGAAAGTTGTTTCTAGCTCATGGATTGGGCAAAAGTGTGTTTGTTGGATTGTGTTTCTTGCATTTAATACTCACCTAATTCAACCCCCAAAGCTTAACTATAAATACCCCAATCCCCTTCACTCTCAACTCACACCTAAATCTTCTTTTCTCTTCTCTAAAAGCTCTAAAGAGCTCTATTTTTCTCTCAAATATCAAAGCTTCTAAAAAGTGAGTTCTAATTCACCTCTTTTTTTGATCTTTCCTTTTTCGTACTACTTGGAAATACCTTTGGAATGTTTCCATAAGTCTTCCATGGAAGACTAGCTTGGAACATCACCATGTCTAAGGTCCCAAGGGTAACGACTTTCTTTTGGTTTTAGGGTTTTACCCACAAGTGTTGTATCCTTCCAAGCTTGTTCTCGAAACAAGACTTGAGTTGGTATAGTGTGATCACTTGGAAGCCTTGGCGATCCTAAACTTCGATCCACACCTCACTTGATGTTTTCATTTACTTTTTGTCTTTTACTTGTATGTTCAAACGTACTCATGACCATCCTTGTCGTCCTTGTAACGACTTGTGCATTGGTATACTATACGAGAGGTTTTAAAAGAAAGGTTCTCCTCATACCTCCATACATGACTTCTATGAAATTACATGATGTTTATGAATTACTGATTGTTATACTATATATATATATATATATATATATATATATATATATATATATATATATATATATATGAATACTAACCGAACTCTTGATGGTAATCAAATGATTATTCGTCATGGTAATAGGTTCCATCACCTAAGTACTTAATCTCTCGTTACGATTCTAATGGGTATCCTAACCCATGAAAACACAATCAACCCGAATGGGTCTTCTAGTGTCAAAAAACGAGTAATAAGTCTTAGTGATTACTTTCTCGTATAAACTACTTTATTGCTTTTAATTCCTAAATCCTCCGTTATCGTTCGAATACTTACCAACCTAAGTTCTCCTCTTGTAGGATAACTCGGCGCTCATCCCACCCGTCAACCCACTTCGCGAACTCGTCAAGTTTGAAGACTACACAAAACCGTGAGTACACTCGACCCCTTTTCGTTTACAACACTTTTTGGGTGTAACATGTTCACTTATCCCAAAACCACAACACTTAAAACATTAGGAAATGCACAAACAATCCTATACACTTGAATACTTGATACGATTACTTGATGCTTATATCTTGGACATTCTTTATGTGATACTTTAGTCATTAACTTATTTTAAGTCTTCATTTAACATGTATAGCGCTATAGGAAGTCACGCATCCCCCTCCATCGCATAAACTTGAGGCCGTGTTAAAACAACGTGTTTGCGTTAAGGGTTTGGTTACTAGTATTGCATGCTTGTATAGGCTCTCGTAAAATCATAGTTGCCATGAGGATTCGTTTAAACGTAAATCGTATACATATACTATGCTTAAACTTTGTACTCGCCTTTGCTTTTGCATTGAATTGTATTTTTAAAACATGTTACAAGTTGATGAAGATGATGCTATGAAATCAAATAGCAAGGACTTAGATACACACAAGTAGACGTTTAGGCTAAATTTGTTGTATCAAATTTTATTGTATTATGTTATTTGTAATTTGCTTCATTGTTGTACTTGACAATCATTATTGAAATGAAATTCGGCTTTAATTAAATATTGTCATTATTAGCGTTGTGAGCAATGAGCAATCTATTTCGTCTCACTTTGATGTTTCCGCCATCGGTTGGGGTGTGACAATATGTAATAAAGATAATATGTCGCTAGATAAATAGTAAAAATCTCAGTCTGTTTATTTTCTAATGTAGTGCTTCATAATCTAGTATTATCTAAAAGAGTTATGTTTTTAAACATCTAGATAATTGGTTAACTTGTTCCTTAGCTATTCTTATCTATTTTATCTTATTCTTTGAAAAACAATTTTAGTTTGTTTATATTTTTTTACTAAAAAAGGATAAATAAAAGTAACATAACTAAGAATTTGCTTATACTTTCAACTCTAATGTTCATATAATCATGTTGAAATCTCATATACTCTAAAGTGTGAAATATTTTGAATCTCTCATAATATTTTATTATTGTTTTTTTTTGTTTAAATGTGCAAACACGTTTGAATACACCTAGACATACCTACTGTATTTAGAGATTGCAAAATTTCGGTTGTTGCGTCATGTTATTTTAGAAAAATAGAGTGATCTGCAAGTATGTTGTATTGTCATATATTCATGTCTTTAGTTTTGTGTTTACGATGAGATTTGATTTGTAATAACATGTTTTACATAAAAGTTTTAGCTAAGATTCTAATTTGACTTTATATGTATGCATATATAAGTGTATTTTTATGATTCTAAGATGTATGATTTGATGAAGTCTTACATCGTTTTCAGTTTTGTCTTTATGGAATTACAATATTTTGAAAGTCACATACTTAATGTTGGTAAAATAGAAAAATCCTTGGATAAGTTGATTAAAATACTTGAAAGATTGTGAACACTGAGTATTATTGATTTATTGATACAAATTCTATAATCATTATCTTTTATACATGTTAATCTTCTATCTTTAATAAAGATTTTAACATGTTAATTAGGTTTTATTTAGTTATTATACTGTTGAAAAAAAAAACTTTGAACATTTTGTGTATAAAGGATAAAGCTACAAAATAATTTACAACTTATGCATGGAAATTAAGATGAAAGATCATACATATTGCATGTCATGCTTCGTATAATTTGGAAAACTTAAAAAAAAACATAATATTATATGCTATTAGTGAATACTCTAAGTCATGGAGATATTTGTATAATTTCAACTTAGAGTGACAAAACTATGTATATGAGATATACTTATGATTGGTTATATCGTGATGAGTTACTAGGTAAATACATACTTCATAGAAGTAATAGAAGTGATGAACACATGTTATTTCAAAAGGTTGTATTATAAGTCATTTTATGTAATGACATGACATAATGTTATGCATTATATAATCTAATCTTGTGTATACATTGTGTTTCATATCTTCTAAGTTAAAACATCCGAATAACCAAACTAATGGTATACAATCACAAGTTATAAACATGATTAATTTGTGATCAAGGTTTTAGTTTTAAATATGACACCCAAAGTGTCTATAAAAGCTTGTAAGATTTTGAACCGATAAATCTTAATGATTTGATCATGTAACTTCTTCTCAATTGATATTATGTGATGAGAATGTTATTTATACATTGTTATATGAAACATACTTTTATTATCAAAACTCAAATATGCTCTTGAAGTAGCAAAATTATTAAGAAAATAATATAAGGTTTGAAAAGGCCATCATGAAAGTTGTGTGGTTATAATACTTTCCCTAGAGTGAATGTGAAGTCGTGTACTTCTAATCCATCACTATAGTAAAGGTGACGATGATCAGTGTAAAGGTCACGATCATGATTAGGGAAATTGTAATGATGCCACCGAGAAAGTTGTGTGTTAATGATACTTTCCCTGAAATGAATGTGATGATATACTTATCGTCCGGTTTAAAGTTTGTGATCATAGAAATTGAGAAAATCATATGCTCATGTTAATAATGACTTCAACCATATTAATAATGTGATGATTATACAATGATCCTTGTAAAGGTTGTAATCATGGTAGATGAGGAAATTGCAATGAACCTCATGTTAATAATAAGTCGACCATGTAATAATGAATCTGGCTACAAGAAGTGGTGCATTAAGAGAGTCAATATACGAAAATAAAATATGAGAAATATGTTATAAGGTGAAATTTTGAAATAATAATACATTATTCTCTCATATTTACTGTCGTGTATTAGACAAACGAGAGTGCACATATATGGTCATAAACCAAAAGTTTATGGATCATAATTATTTAAGTAGTTGGCACAACCGGTTAGACCACACCGAGTATTGATGATGTGAAATGTATTAAAGAACCATATCTTCTTGATAGTTAAGCTTGTCATTGGAAATTAATTATTTATCAGCTAAAGTAGGGTATAAATCCCTAAATATTCTATAAATGTTAAAGGACTTGTATGTATCCTAACATGGAACCATTTAGTAATTTGAAATCTATGAATCGTCTAAATGGTTATCAAGTTCGCAACTTGAAGTACTGATCGTTTATGGCTTAGCTAATAAGATAGCAAGCATATTATTCCAAATTGGCACATCTATTTTGTATATAATGATGAATTTGATTCCCATGTTATTAATGATCATTGGCATAAGTGTTATTGTTGAGACGATCACATAAACGTCTACAAGTGATTAAAAACCAATTGATCATGAAGCAAAAGGTTCATGTTTATATTTAATTATTACATGTATTCACCTTAAGCCAACAAGTTATCATTTTCTTCCTCGTTATAGTTGGTTTTTGTCAGGAACCTAATCTGTCCCTTCAAAGGTTTTCGGTTATATTGCATGAATATTTAAATTCACCCACCACACCAAACAAAGATGGGAACTCTAAAAAGGTTGAGAATATGTTGGGCATAATTAGTTGTCTATGATTAAATATTTAAAGCCATTAGTAAGAGGTTTATTTACGACTCATTGTTATTCACTTTAATGAATGAATGTTCCCAACAATCGGGGAGATAAAAAGCAGTTTGCAAAGTGAAAAGTGGAATGAATTATCATTTTATCTTGATCCTTAGACTATAAACTATGAACGAGAAGTTCAAAAGATAATTCATTTACCAATATAAAAGAATAAATTATCAGACGAGTTTACTGACGTAAATATAGTGACTAAGTAAGTCACATAGTCAACTATTAATGCTCCAATTAAGTTAATTGTCCTAGAAGGACAAACCATATATTAGTAATGAGTTTCTTGCAAGCCTGAAGCATGGTAGACTAGTCGATTTCAAAAAATAAAAATCACTTGAAAAAAGTTGGAGCAAGTAATGAAGAAGATGGTCAAGTCGAGACTATAGTGAAAATGTCTCCTGAAAATGTCCATTCAAAGGTTTTTGGTTATATTGCATGAATATTTAAATTCACCCACCACACCAAACAAAGATGGGAACTCTAAAAAGGTTGAGAATATGTTGGGCATAATTAGTTGTCTATGATTAAATATTTAAAGCCATTAGTAAGAGGTTTATTTACGACTCATTGTTATTCACTTTACTGAATGAATGTTCCCAACAATCGGGGAGATAAAAAGCAGTTTGCAAAGTGAAAAGTGGAATGAATTATCATTTTATCTTGATCCTCGGACTATAAACTATGAACGAGAAGTTCAAAAGATAATTCATTTACCAATATAAAAGAATAAATTATCAGACGAGTTTACTGACGTAAATACAGTGACTAAGTAAGTCACATAGTCAACTATTAATGCTCCAATTAAGTTAATTGTCCTAGAAGGACAAACCATATATTAGTAATGAGTTTCTTGCAAGCCTGAAGCATGGTAGACTAGTCGATTTCAAAAAATAAAATCACTTGAAAAAATTTAGAGCAAGTAATGAAGAAGATGGTAAAGTTGAGGCTATAGTGAAAATGTCTCCTGAAAAAGTCCCTTCAAAGGTTTTTGGTTATATTGCATGAATATTTAAATTCACCCATCACACCAAACAAAGATGGGAACTCTAAAAAGGTTGAGAATATGTTGGGCATAATTAGTTGTCTATGGTTAAATATTTAAAGCCATTAGTAAGAGGTTTATTTACGACTCATTGTTATTCACTTTAATGAATGAATGTTCCCAACAATCGGGGAGATAAAAGGCAGTTTGCAAAGTGAAAAGTGGAATGAATTATCATTTTATCTTGATCCTCAGACTATATACTATGAACGAGAAGTTCAAAAGATAATTCATCTACCAATATAAAAGAATAAATTATCAGACTAGTTTACTGACGTAAATACAGTGACTAAGTAAGTCACATAGTCAACTATTAATGCTCCAATTAAGTTAATTGTCCTAGAAGGACAAACCATATATTAGTAATGAGTTTCTTGCAAGCCTGAAGCATGGTAGACTAGTTGATTTCAAAAAATAAAAATCACTTGAAAAAATTTGGAGCAAGTATGAAGAAGATGGTCAAGTCGAGGCTATAGTGAAAATGTCTCCTGAATAGACATTAGACATGATGGTTTCAGAAGAACCTCATGTACCTAAAAATAAAGAGCTCTTAGTAAATTATATCATGTCTAGAAATGTTTTGGAATTGAAATTAAAACGACGTCGTTATACTTTTGTATATAATGTAGCGCTTTAAATAATTAAATGATTAGGATCAAAATTTAAGATGTGCCTATGAATTAATACATACATAAAAATGATTAGCCAAAAGCGAAAAAAATGCAAATAAGGCTCACTTAATTCTCTAATAAAATAGGAAAGCTTTTCGGACCAACAGTCCATACAACTGAATTTGTTGGATACAAACGGGTCATTTATGCGAATCATGTGAAATCAAATTAATGACATAAGGCAAAATTGGTGGCATGAGGATTTTCGCAAAAACCCATGATTGATTATAAAGATACGCATTCTGAAGTGGTGGATGCAGTGACTTTCTAATATTTTATTCATCTGGTAATACAAAGAGAGAATTGTTATGCGTCTTCTAGATGTTGTGTATCATTTGATATTGAAATTTACATGAAGCTCCATGATGGATTTATATTATCAAAATCATGTAAAGTAAGTTCTTGAGAACACTATGATTGTTATATGCATATTAAAGTTTGAGTACTTTATGATTATTTAATATGTTGATTATGATTGGAACTCTTGATGAGTTTCCCAAAGCAGTTGGGTGCTTAAAGTAATCTAAGACATCATAGGATGTAATTTTGTGCACCAATATATACGCAATGAATAAATAGAACTTGGTGATTATGATATCCTAATGTATAAGAATGGTACAATATTCATTGGAAGGGATTTTGATGCTATCGACGTTCTAATTGATTTGCTAAATGATAAAGTTTATGTACCAAAACTCTTAAAGAGTGAATGCACATGCATAATTGGTCAAGATGGAAAAAGTCCATGATGGATTGATGATGCTGGAAGCATTAATATCAATACCCTAAGAGCGTTATCTACAAAGTTAACAAAATGTGTAAGGATTAAAATAGTCGGGTTGAGTGTGTTTATAACTCATGTGATATTGTGATAAAGAGGGATATAAGTTTGATTAAGTTAGCCATGCTTCTATCCAAATTTCACTTCTAAAAGTTTGCTATAATCACAGTTTACAGTGATAAAGTACCATCATCAAAAAACTGTCGAGCTTTTAGAGAAAACTTTTTGAAAGACCTTGATTCATTGTAATTTTTTCTCGACTTGCAGCTCGAGTATATGTGTAATGATATTTTTATCAATCCATCAAAGTACATTCAGAAGTTGTTGTGACATTTTACTATGAACAAAGCTCATCCTTAAATAACGTTAAATTATGTTCATTACATAATACAGAAAAGAAACCTTATTATCACCAATTATATAAATTGAAAATTTTGGCGAGAAGTACCATAGTTTAGTGCAATAGGTGCATTAATATTTCTTGTTACTCATGCATGATTATAAATTATTTATTGAATATATTGACGTAATTTAACATTTGTCAAGCGAAGAGAAGTTGGAATTAGTTAGAACAACTACTTTGATACATCTAAGGTATGAAATATTATTTTACTAACCAATCGAAACAAGTTTGGTTAGCCTTATTGATGTAGGGAATGTAACACAACACGGTTGTTGATCTTGTCGTACGTATATATGATATGAGAGGAGGCAGTAGAAGTCTAAATGAAGTCATGCATCATTGCTTAGTTTAAAGAGTTGTACATAAGGAGATCAAGCAACAATTCATTGACAACCAAGTTTTGAGAAACATTCAAAGACGATCGACATTGTCATTTAAAAGATACATATTAAAATGAGGGTGAGTAATATACACATTATTCGTTCCTCTTCACTAAGTTTTCCACTATCGAGTTTTCTTTTAAGGTTCTTAACGGTAAGCAAATTTGATCCAGAAGTATTAGGGAGAGAAAATACGCGTTGTACTCTTTTTCCCTTAGCTATGGTTTTATCCCACTGGGTTTTCCTAACAAGGTTTTTAATGAGGCAACATCACCAAGCGTATTAAAAGAATACTATAATATTTCATCATGTGGATAGTCAATTAGGAGTGTTATGAATACATCATTAAGAGTGACTCTCCATATCCTTAACTCCTCTTTTGTATTTACTCTTATATTAATGTATGGGCCTATAAGTAGAGGCTTTGTATTTCATACTTACACATGAATAAGATATATGTCTACCATTCTCTCTTTATCTCTATATGTTAATAGGCTAGTTGTTATACAACAATTTTCTTTTACTTTATTTGTTTTATATTTTAATTATCATTTATTATAAATAAAACTGTTTTAGCTTTTTTTCAAACCATATAGAATATAACACAACTTTAAAGTAATATGGTTTACACTAATATGACACATTTTTTACTAAGAATATAAGACCATTTTAAAGTAATATGGTTTATACTAATATGATATATTTTTTACTATACTTAATATCAAATAATCACTTTGAACACCATTTTCAACAACCTCGCTAACCAATGCGTTGGTCGAGTAAGCGGTGCAACGATGTAGATTTGCTTATCGAGGCACGCAAAACCTACAAACAAAATAAAGTGCTCACGTTTACAGTGGATCAGCGATGGCCAATATTAAGTAAAATCACAAAGTGGCATCTTGTCCCACTTCGATCCGAACAATCAAAGAGCCTTTCGTCTATCGACGTAAGTTCGGATGCATTGTCTCATTTTAATTTAAATGATTCAGACGATGAATTTTATATTTTGGATGATCCGGTTGATGTAACCTGCCCTATTGGGAGGGATCACACAAAAGCAAAAAACAGAGGTGCGAGTTCGTCTCCAAGTCAAGTGGATCTCGAAGATTATTAAGATCGAAACTTAACCTTGGAAGAACGTTATTATTATCATTCTAATTTTTTTCTTACCGTTAATACATGGAAACAAAGAAATATTTAACGTTATAGGTTTACAAAACAATACGTAGCCCAAATCCAATCCGAGTTAGTCAATAAAAAGTCAACCTCAGTTTGGGTTTCAAACCAATTCGGATTCAGCCGGTTTGTTGACTGGTTTTTGACTTTTTTACCGGTTTGATTTGGGTTCAAACGAGTTTTAAGTTGTTTTGATTGCTTGTTAACTATTCGGTTCAGTTTCAAGAAGAGGAACCCAAACCTACGATTTCAAGTGGTCAGAAACCATTTGTGTCTACTAGTTTGGTTCCCGTTTTGGTCATCGACTCGTCGGTCCCGGTCCTCGAACCAGTGTTTTGTGCACCTCTACTTGAAGCCTAGAAGTATTTCGTTACTTTTGAAATGAGAGTTGTAAAAATAAATGGGCTATCGATATAATAAACGTTTGGCCATTCCTTGAGGCCCATACGTAGTTTTACAGAATTAAAAATAATAATAAAAAAAAAAACCAACACGACGCAACACCAGTGTATTCACTGCAGAAACACCGAATCCGATACCGGAAAGTGAGCGGATCGTGAACGGAATCGTCTCCGGGGACTGACGCCATCACGGCTTTAATTTTCTGTGTGTACTCGATACCTTATTGCGTAATCAAACGGGATCTGAACTGAATCTAGCATAATCTTTGTGGCCAGGTAACTATCCCCTTTTTCATAAACCTTATCAATCGACTTTACTCGATACAAATCTTATAAATTTGTGATCTTTTGGGTGTATGATTGACTTATAAACTATCTTTTGTTTGTTCAGGCTGAAATTTAACTGCCTTGTTATATCGTTGTGGTGATAGTTTGTTTGCATACCAAGTGTTTGATGAATTGCTTGAGTGAAAATAAATATATGTATTTTTGTTTAAAAGAGTATGTGTTGGTTGTAGGAATGATATGCCTCGTCTTTGAAATCTGTACTTAATAATCATCCATTGTATTCCATTATTCATTGCTAGGGCTGACCCGAAGGGATTGAGTGAAACAAGCAATTTAAGGTTTCTTTTTATGGATATGTAATTTGGGATTGAAGTTGAAGGTGAGATGTATGTATGGTATTTGGTGAGTCCCATGTAAGATGAAGTGTATATTTCAAATCAATAGATGATTCGGTCTAGGCAGTTAAGATCGATAGTTCGATAGAAGAACACATAGAAATCGAAGTGTCCAGTTCTGTAAGATGGGCTTCTACTTATTCTTACATGGCATTTCTATATCTACTTTATGTTAATTATGAACTTTTATTTGATGTAATATCTGAAATAACTATCAACAAATAGTAAAGTTAATTTTAGTGGCATGCTATTGAACTAATGAACTGAGAATGAGGAGAGGTTTTGTTGAGCCTTCACAGAACAATTTTCATCGACTAGGTTTAACTTCAACACTCCACTTGAATTCTTGTTTCTTTGAGTCTTCACATAATGCCCTTCAAGATTTAATCTGAGTTATCCTTAAAAACAAATGTGGGTTCAAAATGGATAATGTGAATGAGAATTGTTGCGATTTTCTATATATATATATATATATATATATATATATATTATATCAAAAACAGATCAGGCAATCTTGATATTTTAGACTCTCAATAAAGTTGTTAGTGTTAATTTTTTTTGTTTGACTTATTCAATGCTTTTTATGTTGGCATTTGGATTCTAAAGCTCATAACCAACTCACTAAACTTTTGTTAAGATGTAAAATATCTGATGTTTACTCGCTGTAATTTTTGTAGCAAACAGAGAATCCTAATTGTTTGGTTTGGGCTTCATTTGACGCTAACACCAATCTGATCTAGTCTTTTTTTATAAAATTTCTATAATCAATATAAAGGTTAGAAATCATTGTGACTTTTGTTGTATGAAAAAAAGACACAGTTGATGATACCTTCAATGGTTGCTTGTGAATATGCAGTCATTATTTATTGAACTCGGTTTATTCGGTTAATCACCGAATAAACTTCCTAACCCAGTAACTCGAAAACCGAACCAATGAATACCCCTAGGAGTGAGTATTTGATATCATGTAGACCCAGCAATTCTAACCCAAACAACATAAAATGGGTTCATTTGGACTTTTAAGTATTACATCATGGGTTATTTTGGGTAATAGATTATTTACAAGGGGGTTTAAATGGGCATGCTTAAAAATAAAAATAGTAAGGTATGGGTCAAGAATCAAAACGGGCTGAAGAAAAGAGCTTGTGGGTCTGGGGGTTTAAATGGGTAAGCGATGCCAAATATGGTGCCAACAACCCAACTTTGGTAAGTTACTCCTCATTCGCCCATTCACAACTCACATCATTTTCTCTACTTACAATATTACTCAAATTTGTTGATTTAGTGGAGTTTCAGGCCTGAATTCTGTCAAAGCATAGTTGTTAAGAGCCATCGCCTCTTGCACCTAGGCCCAATTTCCTAGCAAGGCGAGGCAATTGCGCGTTAAGTCAAGGCAATTGCGCTTTAATTCTCCTGGTGATGGTTCATGCGCATATTCCAGCGAGATTCCAGATTCAGGAGAGTTTCCGGCCAAATTATTTAAATTTTGGCAAGATTCCAGCTAGATTTCTACTTTTGTCTAACGAAAACTATTTTTCTACACTAATAAACTAGCATTTATAACTCTTGGTAAGACGATATAAAATGTTATATAATAGCTTTAGTTTTATTTTATTTGAAGAATAGTAAATTTTCTATTATATAAAAATATTTTAAGTTTTTTGCTGTGCGCTTCTTTTCTCAGGCCCGCACTTTTTTTGCGCCTTGTGCCTAGGCCACAGGCGAGACCTATGCGCCTTGAGTGCGGCTAACGCCTTTAATAACTTTGTGTCAAAGTTCATGATTTTAGGTATTTTTTACCTTATCTATGTGTTTGATTTTCGTCCAATTGGGGATGATTATGATGCTTTTTGATGGAATTAAGCTTTAATCCACTTCGAGTTTGTTGTTATAGATCAAAATATATGATTGATTTTGGGGATGTTGTTTTGTGTTGTGTCTGTTACCAAAAATTAGGGTTAGCGATGATTTAATTCAATTAAATTTCAAATTGTTGATTTCTCTGAATCTCATACGCTTTTGTTGTGGTATTACAGTGCTGAACTGTGTTTTTAGGTTAGGGTTTGGGTTTCAAGATGATTAGTGTGATGAATTATGTGAAAATTGCCATTAATACTGAGTAGAAAGTAGGGGTTTGTTTACGAATTTGATGTACCATCCATGAATAAAAAGAAATTTACAAATTTGTTGTGGTTTTACAGTGCTGAAATTTGCTATTAGTTACTACTATTTTTTTCATATTTTAGATATCTTGTTTGATATTAGCATTCTATTAACATGCACTAGTTTTTAAAACCTTGAATGTGTCCTAACTTTGAATGCAGTGTCAGCTCTTGTGTATTCGAGGGTAAAGCTATTTCTCTTGTGTATTCAGATTTGCGGTTGATATTAAAATTTCTCGAGTTATTGCAATGTTTGTATATACTGACTCAAAATGTTGGAGAAAACCAGTGATTTATACCCTGCAAATATGAGAAAAATGTCCAGTGTTAACTGTGTTCTTTCTTGCATTTTAAGTTTAGAAATAGTTTTAAAACCAAGGCGTTTTCTAGTTTCATCTAAAAGCTTATTTTTCCTTCACTGCATTTACACTCATGGCTCCTATGTATCAGTTGAGATACGCTATTAATAAGTTATTTTGATATGTTGTAGTCTTGGTACTGATGTTGAGTACTTGAGTCTTGTTGTGTTTGGTTTTTTACTTGTTACCTCAACCTGCAAATGAACCTTGATCTATTAGCAGTTTGGTACAATCCTTTGCATCATCTAATATGTTTAGTACTTCATTCAAATCACAATGAGTGGCAATTGCTTCCACTTATATAACTTATATGGTAAATATCTTTTTTCGTGGATGTAATTTTTCTTAAATAACTTAATGCTTATGTCATCAAGCTTCTCGGCCATTTAACATATTGTATTTTAAATCCATTTTGCAGGATTAAAGTTCTCGATATCTGATATAGTCATAAAGACTAACAAAGACTATGATTGAACCTCTACCATTAGTTTCGTCTCTCTCTTCTTCTGTTCTCACCTTTCTAGACACCAAACTACACACGCCTGACAATCTTCTAGAAGCTTCTAGACTTGTTTCGGAGTTGCAGAATGACTGTCATCTTTGGATCAAAACCTCGCAGATTTAAACCAAAAGCTCGGTTCCTGTTTGATTGCTTACTCTACACACTCAGATCAAGTAGGCATCCTCTTCAACAATATAAACGCCAAAATAAACAGTTTCCGATGTTCTATATCAGGTCAGTTATCTGCATATTAATATAGAGATTGAATATTTCATTATTTCATGTATATTATCATTATATTTTAATATTTTGCTTTTATTTACTTGTAATGTGCGTAGATGGTGAGGACGGAAAGCAAAAGGAAAGATCAGAAACTTTCTTGGGGAAGGAGTTACCCGCACTTGCTCGCGAAGTGGCTCGGGTTGAAGCAGTTCGAGTGTATGCTGGTGATTTGCTTTATTTAAAATCTTTTTCTATTAAAAAATTGGTTTTTATATTCGGGTAATATGCCATTTTCGTCCCTGAGGTTTGACCAGTTTTGCGACTTTCGTCCAAAGGTTTGTTTTTACATAAGTTTTGGTTTTACGCATCTGGATCCAAAAGGTTTGAAATCTTGCCAATTTTTATTCGGCTTGCTCCGTCCATTTTTCTCCGTCACATCAGGGGGTATCTCCGTCTTTTTTGTTAACTTGAAGGGCAATTCAGTCTTTCTCAAGGGTATTCGGTCTTTTTACATAAAGTGAAAAAAACCGAATTGCTCTTTAATTTAACAAAAAAGACGGAAATACCCATGACTAACGGAGAAAAATGGATGGAGTTAACGAGCCGGATGAAAATGGCAAGATTTCAAACCTTTTGGATCCAAATGCGGAAAACAAACCTTTGGACGAAAGTTGCAAAATTGGCCAAACCTCAGGGACGGAAATGGCATTTTACTCTTTATATTTTTATGGCTCTCATATCGGTTTCTTTTTTAACCATCTAATGTGATTTTATTACGTCTTGCAGAAACTGCATTGAAACTTGACTCCTTGGTTGGGGATATCGAAGATGCTGTTTCATTTGTGTAAATAAAAACTTAAGGAAGCCAACATCTGCCCAGAATTCAACGGTAAAACAGTAATAAAAATAGGATTACATTTTTACATTCTATTTTAGTAGAAACTAATATTTTTTTATAACTTGTAGGAGGGAGTGCATTTTGCTGCTATTAACGCTGTCAAACTAGCCGAAAATGTTTTAACCATGGTTTCGAAAACACGCCCACAATGGTCCCGCTTAATCTCAGCCGTTGATCACAGAGTAGATCGAGCATTAGCCATTTTACGACCACAAACAATCGCTGATTACCGATCTCTCTTGACCTCACTTAACTGGCCACCGCCTCTTTCCACTTTAAACCCTTCTAATTCGGAACAAAAAACATCGTCAGAATCCACAAATCCCCTTTTCACAATGCATGGTGACCTAAAAAAACAATACTGTGACGGTTTTCTCGCACTATGCAAACTACAAGAACTGCAAACACAACGAAAATCCCGACAACTTCAGGGCATGACGGTCAATATACATTTACTCTGCATCAGCCACTTTGGGCCATTGAAGAGCTTGTGAATCCTATTTCGATTGCGTCTCAACGACATTTCGCGAAATGGGTTGATAAACCCGAGCTTATTTTTGCGTTAGTTTATAAAATAACCCGGGATTACGTTGATTCGATGGATGAGTTGTTGCAGCCGCTCGTTGATGAAGCGATGCTATCAGGTTATTCTTGTAGAGAAGAATGGATTTCGGCTATGGTTACATCTTTATCAACTTATATGGCAAAAGAGTTATTTCCCGTTTATATAAATCAGCTAGATGACGAAAATCGTTCACAAGCGAAAGTGTTTTGGTTACATTTCATCGACTTAATGATTTCTTTCGATAAGAAAGTCAAAACTCTCGTAGCGCAATCGGGAATCACGTTATCCGTTGACGAGGATGATAACATGCAAAAGATTTCGTCTTTATCGGTTTTCTGTGATAGGCCCGATTGGCTTGATTTATGGGCCGAAATAGAACTCAATGATGCAATTGATAAGCTGACACCCGAAATTGAAGATGAAAAGAAATGGTCACGGAGGTCAAAGAATCTGCGCTTGTTTTAGGTACAGAAGCTTACAGGTCACCTGCGATTTCGAGTGCGTTTCTTAGGCGTTTATCTTCTATAATCGAACGTTGTAAATCGATTCCGAGTGTTCAGTTGAGATCAAGGTTTATTAGATTGGCACGCGCACCGATTATACATCGGTTTTTGGATTTTTTACTTTTGAAATGCCAAGAAGCCGAAGGGTTGACCGCTTTGACTGATGACGATGCTTTGATTAAAGTGACTAAATCCATCAACGGTTCTCGGTACTTCGAGTCGGTTTTGAAGGAATGGTGCGAAGAAGTGTTTTTTTCTAGAAATGGGATTAGACGGTGAGGATAATTCCGCTGGTATAATTGATGACGAAATACATAAACTGGAAAGATTTAGAACCGAATGGGTCGAGAAGCTATCAAAGGTTGTTTTCCGAGGTTTCGATGCTTCTAGTCACGAATATATTAAAAATAAAAAACAATGGACGGAAAAGACCGAAGAAGGTTGGGCGGTGTCGAAATCGTTTATCGGGGCTCTCGATTATTTTCAGGCGAAAATGTCGATATTAGAAACGAATTTAAACAAGATCGATTTTGTTGCGGTTTGGAGAAGCCTTGCGTCCGCTGTAGATTCTTTGTTTTTCAATGGTATTTTTATGAGTAATGCTAAGTTTAACGATGGTGGTGTAGAAAGACTCGATAACGACATGACGGTTTTGTTTGGTGTGTTTAAATGTTGGTGTTTGAGACCCGAAGGGTTTTTCCCGAAATCGAGTGAGGGATTGAAGTTACTAAAAATGGAGGATAAACAGATTCGTGGCGGTCTAGAAGGTAGTGAACTGTGGATCGCGATGAACACGATAAGGCATTTGACTGTAACCGAGGTGGAAAGAATTTGAAAAGTAGGGTTTATAGCAATTAACCTTTGTGAATGCGCGGGTATGTTCTTTATTCTTATTTCTTATTTTATCTATCTTATTAAATCCAACGTTCTAGAAAGAAAGTTTACATACATGGCACCAGCAACTAATAAGACATACAATATGCATCTGCTTGGCTCAGTGTCCTGAACCGAACGAACACAAACATTGTTCGTGTTTGTTTGTTAAGAAATATATGTGTTCGTAAATTGTTCATGAACACTTACCGAATGAGATTTTGTGTTGGTGTTTGTTTGTTAAGGAAATGAACGAGTTCGCGCTCGTTTGTTAATTTTAGGCAACGAACGAAAATGAACGTTGATGAACACAAACTAATGTTAATGAACACAAATGGAAACAAACGAACACAGACAAACGTTCATGAACAGAAAATATAATACACTAATACTTATTAGATATTTTATTTGACGGAATTTTGAAGTATTTAAATAAAATATAAAAACGAAAAACACTAATTTACTATTGAACACATCGAACATAAATGAAGATGTTACCGAACGTTCACGAATATAACCACGAATATAACTAACGAACACGGCTTCTGTTCATGTTCGTTCTTCTAACTAAACAAACGAAATATCTTGTTCGTGTTCGTTTGTTTAATAAACGAACAAACACAAACAAACCTCCCGCCGAAGGGTTCACGAACTGTTTGCTGAACGTTTGGTTCGTTTACACACACCCTATTGTTGCAGAAGATCTCTGATTGTATTCACATCAACCGCATTGTTTTCCATGGAATCCAACAGTTGAGATAATTTTTCGGCTAGATTGTCCCCTTTCGTTCTCAAGCTCTTTATGTAGTTGCACGTCTCTTCAAGAATCTTCGGCGCTGGCACCTTTTTCATCATATCCACACGAATCAGTTTCAAGTTTTGCTTAATGACATGTTCCAAAGACTACGATAAATAAATGAAATTACTAATATACCCTTGTTTTATTGCAGCCAGAACGCGAAGCTGGTAGCAATGTTTGTAACTTGGACACTAGATTATCGATCTCGTGTTCTCTGTTCTTAGGAGTTCGTGTTCTTCGGCTAGACATGATTGGTTTCATGTGTGTTTTTTTCACTTGTTTTGTAACCAGTTTTAGCTTAAAAAGCCAGTGGAATTTGTAGATTGGAGACATATGTAGCTACAAAAGTACCGTAATATACCAGCAGATTGCTGTTTTGTCTGCTGCTGATAAATATAATATTGGTCTGGGCCCTAAGTGTTTCTTTCTACTGCACTTTATGGGCCCACAAAATTTATGGGTCTTTCCAAATAAGGGTCATTTGGGGGCCCATTTTTGTTTTAAATATGACCTGATTGGGACATGTGTACATTTTAGAATGAGGGTTGGTCGTAAATTACTGTAGATACCACCTAGAAGATGCTATGTTTCTGGTATGGGGATAGTTATGGGTTGATGATTTGGTATGGGTTCTCCTACCAGCTTTTTGTATGCTGCATTTTTTTTATATCCCAGCTATTGTTATTTCAAGTTAATACAAACATACACATTAAGCCATTACCCAACAGCATACATACAACCTATGCGGCTATGCATGTGAATACACACAACCTATCGATATTACCTATACGTACGAAATATGCATAAGTGATGCAACCTTTAGATACGACCGTGATACAGCCTGTACAGATGGCCTTATACATACCATATGTATGTAGGAAATATACAATCTATAGATTCAACTTAAACCGTTGGCCTACACATACCACGTATACATATGATATATATGTACACATATTATAGATACTGCCCATACATACAACCTACACATCCTATACATATGAAATATACTTACAACGTTACAACTTATACATACTATCTAACATATGAAATATACATACAACCTATGGATTAAATAAGTTACTAATAGCTTTTTGAATGTACACATATGGCCCAGAATATTTATTGCCCGCGACTCCATATGTGGAGCTATTCACCAGAAACAATGACTGCGAACCAAGCATCTTTGACATCAGTGGGATCAAATTTTTCGACAGAAGAGGTGATTGAACCACATATCACCTCCATCGCTAATGCACAACGCCAAAATTGCTATTACTCTATTAGTCATTTATATTTATAAAACGCTGTGTTTCAACATGAGCTCATTTAAATTAGAGCCTGTTTTTCACCTTAATCAAATTAATATTTATATTGGATGAACCTGTTTGGAACAGAACCATTTTAACTCGTTAGATGACTGACTCGACCCGTCCATTTTTGTAGACTTCATAGAACCTAATAGGAAATGACACCTGAGTGTCACGCTCATACTTGAGTATGGGGTCCAAATTTCTAACTTTAGGCGTTTTACCCACGACACATAGCACTATAGTAGTAATAGTATTGAAAACATTTTTGCTTTAATGAGTTTTTTGGGTGACTTTTCTAAAATATAACAAGTTCTGCTGAAATTTATATTAGTTGATTATATAATTCTGGAATGATGCTAGACATTCATGATCGCTAATTTAAGTCACATAAACAAGATACCGGGTTGCCACACGCACATATGGACTAATATCGGTTCAAAACGTTTAGTCTTGAAACAAAAATACTCGAAACATGAAAAGTGGCGTAGATATAAAAAATGATTTGCGAGTCCGAAACTATATCTAAGATAGAAAGATGTATGGAGTAGGTATGTATTGAATAAGTTATATTGTTTTTTTAGGTTGATTTGTTAGACACATGTTGTTTTGAGTAATGATCAAAACCATCTATTGGTTGGTAGTATCAAACATTAAAAATTGAATTCAGAAAACCTAAAACCTCTACACTTGCTTAAAGTTTACGTGGTTATTCGGTTATTCCCATTCAGCCACAACCGGCACTTCACTTGTAATTACCATTTTCTACATATTGTCTTCTTTATATATATTTTGAAGTAGATGATGCTTGTATGTGACTTTTGGAAATAATTGTTTGAATAATTAATTTTTACTATTTGGATAACGGTAATATTAATCATATATTACGTGTGTGTGCTTGTGTGCGCAGCTATTCCCTTTTAATCATATATTCTGGCGAGTATTGTTTAATTCCCTTTTGTTTAATTATTAGTTGATATATATATATAACCCAGTCATATAGAGTCATCTGTTATTTCAACCAATCATTACACGTCACATTTTACCTCTGTATAACACATGTTGGTGGATGTGAAAAGTAAAACCTCAACACTTTTTGTCACATTTCACATTAACACATAGTCTTAAGTGGTACATAGTTAGATTCCAGTTGTAATTGTAAGTTATGAAAAAAATTAAGAATCTTCATCAAAAGGTTTCTGAAATTCATCCTTGTACTAAATGTGTAAATGGTTAATATAAATAAACATTGAGTAAAGCAAAAAAGTGGGCATGGAGTCGTTTGGGGAAAAGTTGGCAGAAATTCTTTGTCAAAATATTAAGTTTGATAAGAGTTGATTGTTTTGGTATAATTTGGGACGGTTTATTACTACGTTAGTTATTATATTGATTTCAGTCAGTTTTGTCTCGACTTAAGCGGGATGGTTTGACTGGTTCTTTTATAGGGAGCTCGTCGGATCCAAGTTTAGTGGGCCACGACTAAGAATGGTCACAATCAGGTTGGTTTTTTAGATAGGTTTGGGATTTGAATTGTTTCGGCTTTCCCATATACTATCGGGCACGACGGTCTTAGACGAATAAAGGAAAGACAAAAGCAATAAAACAAACACAACATAGTGATCAACAAATGTGATCAAAACAGTTCTTTCTATTCAA
The DNA here is from genome assembly GCA_947069175.1 of Scalesia atractyloides. Classification (NCBI taxonomy): domain Eukaryota; kingdom Viridiplantae; phylum Streptophyta; class Magnoliopsida; order Asterales; family Asteraceae; genus Scalesia; species Scalesia atractyloides. The sequence goes on from CAMTDV010000029.1 coordinate 10,910,890, forward strand.
GTGTTAGCTAACGGTGATTATTACCACAAACTTAAAACTTAAAACATTGTTTACGTCATTTGTTTTAACTCAAAAAAAAAATTTGATAGAAAATAGATAAGTAGTTACTTTTTTCTCAAAAATCATTTGGTGGGTAATCATGATTTGCAAGACAATATAAAAAGATTTTCGGAATCAATTTGGGACATTAAAATATGTGGGTTTGCGAGGGACAAGTCACAAGTGTTGTTTATTCCTAAGTCCATTTTGTGGGTCTTTGAATAATTTATAAATTAAAGTTTACACGATTTAAAAGACGTGACATCCACTTTCGTCTTATTCCATATAAAGATATATCATTGTTCATATATAATATTTATCTCTTTATGTGTGATTCTTATGAAATAGTTTTATTATGTAGTATGAAATAAATTCACAATTTAAAGTGTTACAAAATTTTAAAATGTAGGAGCATTTACTTGGTATTAATTTTGGTGTTATATCTTATTCTTTAGATATCTAAAAAAGTAATCTTTTACCTTTAACTTAAAATTTTTCATCTTTTGCAATTTAACCTTACAAAATTTGATTTTATACATACAACTTAAATCTTTTTATCTTTTGCAATTTAACCTTATAACTTTTTACTTTCAACTTTGATCCCCTATAATTTTCATTTTACGTTTTGTTCTAAATATTGTGAGTTAACACGGTGTAACATGCGTGTGTGGTTCAAACAGTTTACGTTTATTTTTCTCGTTTCACAAGTTTGACACAATGCGCAGGTCCTAGATCACTTAGTTATTTTTGTCTATGTTGATATGGTTCGCTCTAATTCTTCGCATTTACTGTTGGTGGTCGCCAGCGATGATAAGACATTATTGTTATTATTAAATTATTAAATTGTAAATTCGTAATAGGATTTTTAAGGTCCGTTAGAAATGGGTCCAGCCCTTTATATGCACGCGACATGATAAACATATGTAATATGGATATCCTCTTGATTTGTTATCCTTGCGAGGAGCAAAAAGTGAGCCCCTTCCCACTTACCTCCCTTTTAAATTAAAGAAACACAAACTTTTTTAAAGACTTGTAATGTAATAAATAATAATATATGTAGAATCACAAAAGCTTTGTGATATCTTTAATTAGGTTAATAGGTTTTAAGCCTCAAATTTCCATACATATCGGTTTAACTATTACGGTTGTTTTCATAATACTATTTCAAAAATTTGTTTTCATAACGAAAGTATAATATATACCCTTGATTACATGTTGCATACGTCATGTGTGTATTATTGATCTTTGGTGGTAATTGACATGTCTTTAGCAGAGGTTTTTTTTTTCTTTTTTTAATCAAAACAACTAACTATTCGAGTATAGGAATGAATTCCTATGAAATGTTGTATATAGAAAGTATAAAGACTTCGAGTTGTTGAGATGAAATCAGTCAATGTGATCGTGATAGTAAATAGAATGTGAAAACTACCATCTTAAGGTCGTTCAGGAATAACAAAAGTCTTATGCTGATGAAAGGAGATGACCAACTCAATTCCAATATGGAGATCCCGTAATATTGAAAGTCTCTTCGTAATTTGATTCCAAATCAAGGCAAGTTGAGCTCACGCTCCATTGCCCCATTTAACATACTAGGAGTCGGAAGCAAGGCATACTCTTAAAGAAGAGTTGTTAGAAAAAATTAGTGAAATAAATAACACTTTTCAAGTGTCTGTATTTATGAAAATGTTTGGTTGACAAATTCACTTACGTACTAGTGAGCGATATTGATATTGTGATTAATAATAAATTGGATTCATTGGTTGCCATTTTTGACCAACAAGTTAAAGAACTATAAACAATATGATTGATCAAGTCAAGGTCCATATGGAAGCACCATATATGATCCAAAACAATGAGAGTTAAGAGGAAAAGACGTTTAAATACAACCCTTCTTTATTCTCCTCGAGAACGAAATCCTAAATTTATAGGAAATATTTGTAATTAGAATATCACTTTCACCATTTCTGATTTTATAAACTTTAATATAGGTTAGACAACTTATAGACAATTTAGCCCTTTAAGTTTGTTTTAAATTGTCATTTTAGTTTAAATAGTTTTTCTTTCCTCTAGGCCCTCTGAGTTTTTCATTTCTTTAACATTTTGATCCAACCCACTGACTCCGTAGATGATGTCAGTTAACTCACACTAAATAGTTTGATACTTGTCATTTTCATCCAAAAACCTTTTTATCCTTTTAAATATATAATTAATAAATAATACATATACTATTATTTTCTTTTAATGTTGTTTTCTTTTTAATATACACACAACCTCACTTCACTTTCTCACACAGGCTCTCCTCAAGAACACCACAAACCACACCACTATGCATCACCATCTAAATGTACCACCATCACATCACCACCACCTACCACCGTCAACCACCACCGAACTGTCACAAAACCACGACCATGCTTCCGGCACCATCAACAACCGTTCACCACCACCCTACTGTCACAAAACCACCACCACCACCCAACTGTCACAAAACCACCACCACACTTCCGGCACCACCAACAACCAACCACCATTCACCACCACCCAACCGTTCACCACTTACCACCGCCCAAACCTAGATCTAATGAAGATTGGTGTGGGCAAACTGTTTTTCCTGTGTAAAAAAGGTGAACAAGAGCCCTAGTGGGTGATTGGTGTTGTAGTGGCAGTGTATGCTGACGGAAACGCGATGGGGGAACAATTCCAAGCTCCGATTTGGGGTCAGGGTTAGATGGTGGTAGTTGATGGTGCCGGAGATGAAGAGGAAATGGAGATGGGGGTTCGTTTTGGTATCCTGCCGGATGGTTGTGGTGAGTGGTGGTGGTTGTGGCGGTGGCAGTGGTGGAGCACGGTAATGGTTGTGGTGGTCAATGTTGAGAGAGAGAGAGATAGAGATAGAGACATGAGAGAGAATGTGAGGTTGTGAAACGGTGGGGATGGTGGTGGTTGTGGTGGTGAAGGCGGTGGCAGTGGTGGTGCACAGTGGTAATTGTTTAGGTGGATAAGAGAGAGATGAGTTTGAGTTTTTTTTTCAAAGAAAACACTATACTCAAAGAAAACACTATATATATATAATTATTATATATATAGAAAAAACTTATAAAATGGTTTTTCATAAAAATGACAATTTAAAATATTTTTCTTAAATGCCAAAACTACCCCGGTTATAACCAGACTTTTTTAGACTTAGTAGATAACATGATCAAAAAAATGAAAAACTTAAATACTCAGAAAAGAAAAAAAAAATATTTAAATTAAAATGGTAATTTAAGACACTCTTCATAGACTAAAATGACAATTTTGTAAATTATATTAAACTAATTGTATTGTATCTAGTTACAATTTCAAGTTGCATGTATACTAACAAAAATAATATTTTATTTAACTTTTTAAATTTATATAATAACTTAACCAGAAATCTAAATTGTTTTTTTTTTTCTTTTTGTGACTTTATATTTTTTTATATTTACTTTTTTATTTTCAGTATTTACGCTTACAACCCTTAACTTTTTAAACACTTTGTAATCAAGTTTTACGTGCATATTTTTATATGCGTGTCGGTATAAATTCAAGTTGATTTACGTCTCAACGTAAGTTTTTTTTTTTTGGAAATCAATCGGGTCAAATATAATACGTTTTCGTGTCGTACAATTCTTTAACTTAATAGAACATTATAAATTAAAATGAATCAAGTCAAATATAATACAAATTCAAGTTACTTTACGTTCCAACATCGCCGTAACGCGTCGTACCATTCTTTTACTCAATAAAACATTATATTCTTATGTACTTATTTTTATGTACGTGTCAGTATAAATTCAAAGTAATTTACGTTTCAAGGTCAGTTTCTTTCAAAAGATAAGTCATGTTAAATATAATAGGTTTTATACTTATTTTTATAAACGTTTTCAGTTGGTCTACATTTTAACATAAACTTTGTTTGGAAATAAGTTGGGTCAAATATAATCCATTTTCATTAGACGATATTAATTCAAGTTAGTTTACATTTAGACTCGCTGCAACGCACGACAAACTTACTAGTTATATACATAGTTAAATTTGCAAGTATATATAAATAAAAGTAATAACAAGAAAGTAAGGTAAGCAGTTCGTTTAGTTCGTGCAATTTGTAAGAAAGATGAAAAAAATGCGGATGAAATGAATATAAATCCAAATTTTCTTTGGTGATTCATTTCGTAGATTGAAGGTACATTTTAAAATCAAAGGAAAACGAAGAAGGTTTTCAATTTTTTTCTAGTCTTCCTTACAGACTTACTAATCGATCTACACAGGAAAACTTTACCAACCAAACACGATACAACTCTCATCGTTACCATTTGATACTCTTTTTGAATTACAACTTCCTTTATACAACAATTTTTCAAAAGTAAAATGTGAATATTAAATTAGATGTGGAGGGGCTTGAGTTGGTAGCATTGCTTGACACGTTGTGAGGATGAGATTCACAAGGTAATAACTAAAAACTATGGATGTAGTGTGGTGTGGCTTAGCTTAGCGTGACCAGCCATATGGATTTTTTTGGGTGACTTGGATCGAACCAGCCAACCAAAGCCAGCCCCCTTCCAAACACAATCCTCCAACCAAAAAGACAACGCTGTGCCCAACGTCAACCCAAGATAAAGCGGCCGACATTAAACTCAAACCGCTGCCCCAACCCACATCTCACGATCTTAAAACAAATAGTTATTAGATATATACATAAAAAGTCCTCCATGGACTACTTGTATAACACGTTTTCCAAATATAATATTTTCCCTTTTCTTTTACAACAACACAAACCGTAATTAAGTAATTACAAACACAAAAATACAATCAATTTTCAACATCAATGCAAATGCATCTCAAACTTCTCAAGTATCTCATCCATATGACTGAGAATTGCTAAGCTGTTGCTCATACACGCACTCGATCTCTGCACCTTCATCTTCACCTCATCCACAGCCGTCGATCCCATCTCCTCCAATCCATCCACACACGTCTCCTGATCCGTCATCGCCGCGCTAATCCACGTCTTCAAATCCGCCACTTTCTCCACCGACAACACCGACTCACCACGCATCGACTCAACCGACCTACTGAGTTGACTCACCGCGTCATCGAACAGATTCGCACAGTCTCGCAACGCGGATCCGGTCCGTAAATCGTTCGAGTTCGAAATTAGGGTTTTAGGCAACGAAGAAACGTTCGTTAGCTCCGTCACGGCGAGTTGAAGCGTTAAGTTGAAAATCGCCACCGGATCGACGGCGTTGTTGCCGGAATTAACGGAAACGACGTCGGTGAAGCATGTGTCTGGATATTGCGTGACTGCACATACGGTTTTAATTGATTCCGATGACTTGAGCGACGGCGATTGCGACGGTTGCGACTGTGTCGTTTGTCGGTGGTAAGCCGTTGTAGCAGCGATTGTTATTATAGCGAAGAGGAGTAGAGTAACGATGACGGCGATGGTGAGGGTTTTACGGCGGTTAGGTGACGGAGATTGGCGGTGAACGGCGGTTGTGTCGTCGTCGGAAGGATCGATTTTGCCGTAGCCTTTGACGAAATTCACAGATTCTTCCATGAGTGAGATTTGTGCACAATGTCGTGTGGCAGAAGAAATAGAGGGATGGGTATATAACGACTTTTATGAAAGGTGATTTAGGTTTGGTGGTTTTTGAATTTTTGTTTTAAGTTTTTTTTTTTTTATTGAAATAATTAGTTTCGGCGAAAAGACTTGGGAGGTAATTACAGCCGGAAGTATTTGAAAGTTGGGCCCGTCGGTCTGAATTATCAAAGGTTTTGCTTTATTAGTAACTATGATTTTGACACGTGTAATCTACTAATTTTTAGAGCATCTCTAACGAGTGTGAAATGAGACCCGACATCTCAGTACGTCACATATTATTCTAGGAACGCGGACTTGTCCGAAATGGGTGCGATGACCGAACGTTCAGTGAATAGTTCGTGAACCATTCAGCTGGAAGTTCGTTTGTTTAATTGATGAGCAAACATGAACAAGAAATTTCGTTCTGTTAGTTAAATGAATGACCACGAACAGATGTCTCATTCATTCATGTTCTTTTGTTTATGTTGTTCATTACAAATAATTTTGCATTTATTTATTTTATCTAAACCTGTTTATATTCTTAAATTCTTATTTATTTCATTATCAAACAAATAAAATAGAAAACCCTATCTCCACCTTGTGTATGCGGCGTTCCACTTTCCTTCTTATTATTTACATCGAAAAATATTATCGACATTCATTCAACGATTAGGGCTTCAAGGTCTAGCACCGCTCCCTCTCACTATCCACCTCTAGCCACCATCGTCTTCGCCGATTTTATATGTATTCCTTTGTGTTCATGAACATGTTCATTTCCTTAATGAACAAACACGAACAAAAAATCTCGTTTGGTAAGTGTTCATGAACCATTCGTGCACACATTATATCTTTAAGGAACGAACACGAAAAAAGTCTTGTTCGCGTTCATTCGGTTCGTTTACTGCCCTAGTTACATCCGTTGTTTTAGGTGAATTTTAATGCATTTATTTAATTGGTTGTGCTCATTATTAAGGTGTCATTTATTACTCATTATGTATGAGTTAATATAAAACAAACCCTTGTATGAAAAAGTATCTCAACTTCTTCTTGTTATATTAAAATCACTTAACTTGTTCGGCAATATGTTGGATGAAATCAGAACTTTATGGTTCCTTTTGGGTCAAAAATCGATCCAAGCTTGCATCTCTAGACTGATCTCAATGTTGCAGTTTCAGTTTTTGTAACCAAGTGTGTTTTATGGGTGGCTAGCTTGCTAGCAGTCTATATGTATGTATTTGGTGGCTAGATTGTTTGGGGTCTGTATATGTTTAGTTATTGTTTGTTGTGGTTTAACAAAATTGGACTTCCAAAAAAAAAAACTAACTAAACTTGATTAAAATGTACTTATTGATAGAATGTTATAAAAACATCAATTAGTAACATAATCATTACTAGTGAGCCCCTTGGAGATGCTCCAAATATTTTATACTAGTTGATAAAATGTTGTCTTTTATAATATTAACGTTTCTTTTTTTATTGTTACACTATATCATTTGAAAATTATAAATCTTGTCATCCAGGAAACTATAACAAAAAGGGTTATTAGTAAAACTTATTACAATCGAAAATAACAATTACATATATTTATATCTTCGATCGCCGAATGGTGCTCGATATATGAAAATATAAATGGTTCGTTTTAGTTTGGTTAACAGACGGTACAAAAAATAACCGATAACCAACTTTAGGTTAATGTGATTTTGGTTTAGTTTCGTCGTTTTTAGGTTCGATTACGGTGAACGGTTCAGTTATTGTTTATCCCTAACATTTGTTGTAAAAAAGGAAGACGATAATATTGAATAACTAATGTGACTTTTAACAATAATAGTATTGTCCGAGTCGATAAAATATAAAGTAAATTCTATTTTGAGTCCCTATGTTTTGATGGTTTCAATTAAATGAGCCCAATTGAATAACTCTATTAGATTTACTTAGTTATTTCTTTTATAAAATGATCAAAATGCACTTCTCATTAAAAATAAAAAAATATGAAAAAAAACAGAAGTACTCTTTTAGCAACACCTTTTTACTCCTCGTCCCAATGTTCACAAACAACTCTACACCCCAAATCTGCTGCAAATTCTTCAAAAATCAAACCACCAAAAACACAATTAATGCCAATAATTACTAATTAGAACAAATGAACACGAAACATCTCCAATCCCCAAATGCTGCTCGATACAAAATTGCTAATGTCAATCCACTATAAACAGGATTACAAACAGTAATCGATGCTAAGAGCATATGATAGTGAATAGATATAGGGAATGGATAGTGATTCACCATATATTGGGAAACACTATTTACTCACTATATCTTTTTTCTATTTTAGAGATTCAAATTGAGTGAAAAACTAATTAGAGTAAATTACATGATTTGTCTTTTAACTTTATACTAACTTGCGTCATGTGTCCTTTATCTTTAGAAATTACACTGAGTGTCCTTTATTTAAAACTTTTGCACACCACAAATCCTTTATACTAACCTCCATCCTGTTAAAACCAACCATGTGCCCCTTACATGAGGGGCGAAGCTGTCATTTTATCACCTTCTATATGAAATTTATAACTACACATATGTAATTACTTATAACGCGTATGTATAATTTCGTTATTACACATATGTAAATTACTCTTAACATGTATTTAATCATATAAATACATGTAATAAATGATAAAAATATCATATATATATATATATATATTACAACCTTGAGAACAAATAAGAAAACTAATTAAATCTTTTTTTAATATAAACCTTATTGTAATTAAAATATAACATCAAAAAAAAATTACAACATCAAATATTTTTTTCTTCTCTCAGAATCACTCTTATTAGATTTTTTACACATGTATAAATATAACAAATTTACACATGTGTAAATGGCGAACTTACACATGTGTAAATTTTCTTTTTTACAAATTCACGTAATTTAATCGTGTAAATTAAATTTCTAACATTGTATTCGGATGCTAATAACATTGTAAAAATATTTTACAAATTCACATAATTTAATCGTGTAAATTAATTTTTTTACAAGTTCTCGCGATTTTTTCATTTGTTCTCATGGTTTTCACAATATTTAGCGTTCTTATTTAAACATTTCCCTATATATATATATATATAATGATTGTTTATTAGGAGTTCTGAAAAATCTGCAATTATTTAGAGTTTTCAAATAAACTCAGCCATATATTTATAGGGGATAGATCATAAGAAAATTAGTTTAAATGAGAAAACTAAAAAACTATAAAAAATAACCTAAAAACATATCAATTTTTTATATAATTTTTATTAAATTTTGCTCTTTTTGGTATATAAAAAATAACTACTATACATGTGCATTACTACGAAAAAACTTATTTTTAGTATAGCGATTTTTAATAAAAAATGTAAAAAGCAAAATTTGGTGTGGTTTTTTAGGCTTTTTTTGTAGTTTTTTAGTTTGCTCATTTATATCTAGTTTTCCATTATCCTCTCCATGTATATATATATATATATATATATATAAACTTGAGATGATTTTTTAAGGACAATACACGTAAATTAAATAAAAATGAGAAAATGATAGTTTTGCCCCTCATATGAGGGCACATGATTGGTTTTAACCATCAAAATAGATGGAGGTTAGTATAAACGACATGTGGTGTGCAAAAGTTTCAAATAAAGGATACTCAGTGTAATTTCTAAAGATAAAGGATACACGATACAAGTTGATGTAAAGTTAAAGGACAACCGTGTAATTTACTCAATTAATTAAAACCTTTTAATGTTTTCCTTAAATTAGATGGATGTTGATGATATAAAGATTCCTGTTTGAATGCTAAATGCTCACTTAAACCTCAAATTTTTACCCTCCTAAATCTCAAAATCTAGATTTCATATACATTTTGGGTGATCTTTAACTTCTATAAAAATCGTATATTAGATCAAAACCCTAGGCAAAAGAGAAGAAATGCGTTAGTGTGAGCATAACACTTTAAGACACATTTGTACCTATCTCTATTTAGAGAGAATTTGTAACAGTGATATTTGTCAAGTTGGGGAGAAACAAAGTGGTAATCCCTACCATGATCAGAGAGAAAGAAATGTTGATCCCTGTCAAGATGAATGATAAGTGAAGTGATGATCCTACTAAGTGTCTTTGGAAAAAGTTATTGTAATAATCTCTACCAAGTATTTTAGGGAAAATCTTTTGATGAGAACTTTTGTGATGGTGATACAAATGTTATTGATAAATTTTAGTGGTGTTTCCCATCAGTTTAGAGAAGAGTCGATGAAAAAAGCTCTTAGATAAGAGCAGAGGTAGGGATGTTAACTTAACCCGAAACTCAAAATATTCGAAACGAGTAATGGGATGAATATCCGGGTTCTAAGACTGGGTATATGGTTAGTTCTAAAATTTGTGTAGGTAATAGATTACCCAAAAACATATACTCATTTACAAAACTATAGCTGAAATTGTTAATTTTAATTTCGTTTTTCATTAACCCCGGTTTAGCAGTTGTTCATGCTAACAATTTCACTATGTGTAAAATGGTTTTTTTAAATATGTACTTGATAAAATTATTTATATATTTTGACGATATAAATAATAAACTTATCTTTTCTGTTGGACTTATATTGGGCTTTAGAAGGTTTTGTGGGCTTCCTAGTGCCTTGTGGGCCTAGGATTGTAAATAGTGGGCATGGTGATCATTATAAATAGATGAATTAGGTCAAGGTGAAAGGGTTAGAGAGTTGTATTCACAAAACTTGTATCAGACACTTTGCTAGTGTATGCAAATTGGTTTTAATTCAAAGTTGTTCTTCATCCTAATCATTATTTCCGCTACTGGTTAGGTTAGTGATACATGTTCGATCCGTTTTCGGGACTTACAATTGGTATCAGAGCCTGCTGTTCAAATACATGCTCCGGGTATTGCTGATTGAAGAAGCTGTTTTGAAGTGTTTTGCTGCTGCTCGGAATCGTCACTGTTCCGGATCACAGCTCAAGATCAGAAAAATCACTGTTTTCGTCTTCGGAAGTGCTACTGTTCCGAAGAACTCGAAGAAGATTTAAAGGTTTCGGATCTGTTACAGTTATGGATTCCGAAGAAGTCGAACAAGGTGCTCGTATTTCGGATATGATACTGTTCCGGATTCCGAAGAACACGAAGGAGATCATCCATCCCGGATTGATCCCGGACTATTGTTCAATCCGGATTACTATTTTTTCGGATCCGAGATACTGTGGTGGTTATCAATTCATTGGAATTCGGATTTCTATTGCAGAAAAGTAGGATTACTGTTGCCATCAGATAAGGATCAGGATTCCGGATTATCTTTTCCGGATTCGCATTCAGACTTATCTGTTCCGGATTCTCTCAAATCGGATCTTTATTCCGGATTTCTCAATTCGGATTCACCAGTTTTCGGATTCATCATTTCGGATTCATCACTTCGGATTCTTCATTACGGATTCTTCAATTCAGATTCAATTTCAGTTACGCATTCAGCATCCGGATTTGTCCTTATCTGTCTTCAGAGTTGACCATTCCGGATCAATTTCGGATTAAGTACTGTTCATCATAGAAGACTTAAAATAAATTGATTTTAAATCTGTTTGGTAATTCTAATCAATTTAATAATGATGAACGGATACATGACTGCACAAGACTTGACCAATGCCACTCTGGCTGCCCTGCAATCACAAACTCTGGCCCTCCATCAAGAGCTGGATCAAGTCATTGGAACTTCCACTAAAGTGCCACGTTTGTTGTATGGAGACGAATATTACGAATGGAATTTTCATTTCGAACAGTATTGCAAGGCAAAAGAGCCTGGTGTGTGGAGATGCATCATGAATGGTCCGCGAACGATAGTCTACAATACAGAGCAAGATCCGGACACAAAAATTCCTAAGCACATGCACTTGTGGACTCCAGAAGATATTAAGATAATAGAGGAAGATGAAAAGGCCTCGGCTACACTGACCATGGCACTTGGACCTGATATTTCTATTGCGGGTAGAAACTGTAAGACCGCAAAGGAAGTTTGGAGTGAACTGCAAAATATCTATAAGGGAATGCAGACATGAAGGCAAGAAGGGTAAATCAGCTGAATCAACAATTCAGCTCATTCAATCATGTCTACGGGGAAACTATTGAAAACCAGATTCGTCGCTATGTCAAGCTTGTTTCCCAGATGATTTCAGCTGAGATGACTCTCACTAACAGTGCTATGAACAGACAGTTATTAAACTCACTGCCCAAGAGTTGGGATGCGGATATGGGAATGATCAAAAAGACAAAGAACTTGAATGATGTCACTCTCACAGAAATGATAGCTACTATCAAATCATGTGAGATTGATAACAAGCAGAGAGAAATAAATCATCAGAGTAGTTTGATGGCCGCCGGGATGACAGGGCAAAATGCGGCACTGATGTCACAAAATTTAATTTATAGCCCTCTGCAAGGAAATTCACAAACACCATGTGGCTCAAACGTGGTTTATAGTCCTATTGCCACGCCACATAACACCCAGTACGTGTATGGTCTTCAATCTCAAAATCCCACTATGGTTTCGGCTGCTCAAGTTCAGACTTCGTACCATGCTCAGTATCCCAACATGGTGTTCAGTCCTGCAATTCCTCAAGCAGTGCAACAAGGCAACATTCCTCAAACTGCTGCACTAGCGCCTGCACCTGCTCAACCTGCGTCCAACTCTGCGTTTCTCACTAAAGAAAACGAAGAGAAATTGGCTATTGCAGCATCAATGATCAAGAGCTTGAACGCTTTCCTGGCAGGTGATTTGACTTCTCCATCCATTCTTCCAACCGAAGTTGATCAAATAATGGAGGAGGACCTGGACGAGATTTATGTTTCCTTGAATCTAGCAATGGCTGCCTTTCGTGTTAACAAGTTTCAGAAGAAGTATGGACCGAACCTTTGTCAAATCTGAAGACTGGTCTCATAAAGAACAAACTCAGATGCTACAGATGTCACGAACCAGGACACTTCCCATCTGGGTACGCGTCATCCAGGGTGGCAGACATACAGAGCAGCGACAGACAGCTGGTCCCTGTTTCTCCCTCAAAGTCCACTTCGAGTCCCTCGAGCAGCTCCGGCGGGAAGTCAACAGCATTGGTGGCCCAACAGCATGAAGGCTTCAACTAGGCAGACGTTGCAGCTCAAATGGAAACGTTAAATCTCTCCAAGAACAGCAACCACTGCATGATGGCGCAGACAACTGAGACGCCCGATCTTTCGGAAATGGTAAATCGAATTCTCTATTCTGATAGTTGTCGTTTTAAATTATCACAAATGCGCGCCCATAATTCAACTCTTTTAGTTGAATACCAACAAGTTGCGTCACAGAACATCGCCCTTAAACATAAGAACAAGCTTCTTATAGAAAAGGTCGAAGCTCAGAAACAAGATGTAGCTCAGCTAAAGCTAGACTTGAACCAACAGCAATGTTGGGTCTACGACTATAAGCTAAAACTAGCTGAAAAGGACGTAGAACTTCAAGCAGTCTTAGCCAAGCTAAATTCCTTGACAGGGAAACTTCACGAAAATGAAATAAACATTAAAACATTTGAAACTTCCAGTAAACTAGTCAAGGACTTATGTGACCTCCAGCTAAATTACCAGAAATTTTTTACCAAAGGTCTTGCGTATAATAGGGCACCTCCACCATATAATCATAACTATACTAGAATGCCTGAATCTAAGGCTGATTTAGAAAATGCAGAAAAAATGATTTATGGTAAACCTTCAGATTATTTATCTAAACCATGGACGCCATATTACCCAAAGTTCTCTAAACCAACTGAACTCAAGAGGGATGATTTTTTTGTTACTTCTACACCACTTTCACATGAAACTGGTGATCATCCTTCTGGTAGTACAGATGGTTTGAGAAAGTAGTGCATGAGGAAGAGAAATACACATCCTCCACAGAATTTAAAGGAGAAGAATCATTATTATTCGAATACAATGTTAGAAATTAAATTTACACATTCAAATTTACGTGAATTTGTAAAAAAAGAAAACTTACACATGTGTAAGTTTGTCATTTAAACATGTGTAAATTTGTATATTTACACATTTGTAAAAAATCTAATAAGAGTGATTCTGATAGGTGAAATGAACTATTTGACACTGGAAATTCTTTTTTTTTTGATGTTGTATTTTAATTATAATGAGGTTTGTATTAAAAAATAATTTTGATTGTTTTTTCATTCGTTCTCATGGTTCTCGCGATATTTAAGATCCTTGTAGATATATATATATATAGGTTATGGATCCTAAGAGAATTCCATCCTATTGAGAACTTGAGAAACATTCTGGACACGCATTTTCCTTAAACTTTTCGTAATATACACATATGTATATAATCAATTTTAAACTATACATACGTGTATATTACGAAAAGCTTAAGGAAAATGTGTTGTCCAGAATGCTTCTCAATTTTTTCAATTAGCTTAGTATTTCTCACACGATCCTAAACCTATATATATATATATATATATATATATATATAATGTCCTAATACACTTGATACTTCATCAATCACAATGGTCCTAACAAGTTGGTCTAGGGGTTAGCTACTTGGTTTCTCTCTTTGAGGTCCCAAGTTCAACTCCCACTAGTATCATTTTGAAGGACATTGGTGGTGGCAATGAAGTTTAGAACTAGGCCTCTTTGGAGGTCACCAGATCGAAACCGAGCCGAACCGAGTTTTATCGCAGTGGGCCTTCGGGCAGGCGGGGCTCAGGTATACATCCAACTGTGACCGTTATAAAGAACATGATACATTTACTTGATTGAGACCATCATAAAATATATATCCAGTGATTTAGTTGACCGTTAAAAAGATAAAACATCTTCAATCACAATGATTAAAGGCAATATGTTACTACATTGAAAATAATCAAGCTTATTACAAATGAGGAAAACTGCCTAATAACACGCACGGATTAAAGCAAAACCAGCTAACCGACAAGTTGTATATATTGGGAAGACCAAATTACAGAAAGCATCATTTAGGTTAACATGAAATTTCAACTTCCATCCTTAATATTAAAAAAAGGCAGGCCGTCCTTCATGTTACATTTTTATAATGTGATGGTAATTTGGTACATTCACCCCATGTTTTAAAATATATTATAAAAAAGAGTTGCATTCCAAGTTTCAATCTTTAAAGTCTTGTATTGTAATTGTTTAGTGATCATTACCATTTGTGGTATAGTATCACATCGGTACCATTAGTGCAACAAATATTGCAAAATACTGAATCTGAAAACCTAAAAATGAATACTAATACTTGTTTCAATTTCGCCCGATTGATATCGATTCAGTATGATACTAGTATTTGTTAAAAAAAATACTCATCATTACCATCTTAGACGAGTTGCAGATTTCTTGGCAGTTACATTTATACATTCCATGTGATAATCAATTGCATAATTAAACATCCAATAGAGACAACTATCAAAATATATATGGAAAAAATGAATTTATTTAGGTGAATTAATGCTTTTTATGATTGTACTTGGATCATTAAACATTGAAAATATACCAATAAGTCACGTGACTTAATGAAGTTGAAGCAACTTAAACATTCATTGCCTAACAATAACATTATGTAGAAGAAGAAAAACACTTAAATCAATAGCCGTAAGTCCTTATTAACATGTAACAGGTTCATTCACAACAACTTAATCGGTTATGTCACGCACCAAAATAGAAACCACACCATATTTTTTTGTGTTACAAGATGGCTTAACGGAACCATCATTTAATTCTTCCGTCCGACACAGAGTGTTAATAGTGTCCCTTCTCGCGTTGAACAATGGTGTAAAGTTAGAAGAAGATTAGATTGTTGTTGAAAAAAAATGTGGTGCTTAGTACAATGTGGTGTTAACTTATTAAAGTGTTAAGTATCATGTTCCTTACAGCCAAGTTTTGATATATTTCAGGCCCAACTATTTCGAAGCCTGATCATGATAGGCCCATACTAGATTTTTGAATGTGCAATGCCTATCCAGTAACCACTAATATGTACCAAAAGTAACTAAACCAAAAAAGAAAAGGCAAAAGAAAATACATACCAAATTTTTCAATCGAGCCATTTTTCATTTTTTTATACTATATAGTATAGTTAGATTAACCGGAATTGTCAAAAGTAAATAAATTTAAAAAGAAAAGGCAAAAGAAAATATAGACCATTTTTTTCAATTGAGCCATTTTTATTTTTACTAGTTTTCTAAGGCGTCGCGCGTTGCGGCGAAACCGAGCAAATGATAATGTAAACAAACGTGATTTGATAATAAAGCATGTTGTTTAAAAAGTCAAACCATTAAATATTTTAGTTTATTATCGTACTATTTTATGATACCAAATAAATACTTTATTTTGAGTATAACTTCGTTCTTAATAAAACTTATAACGGAATGTAAAGGGAAAAAAATCAAGCACGACTATGTACTTAAGTTTTTAGAAAAAAGTTATAAACGTTAATTATTAAAGAAGTATCAAATTAATCGATAAATTATAAGTTCTAAAAGTTAAAAAAAAAGAATAATTACAAAAATAGTAAAGAAAATATATGGTTTTAAAAAATGAAAAAAAATAAAATATTTTATAAAAGTAAATATAATAATAAACTATTATAATACATTAAATAAAAAATAATAAAAATCTTTACATTATTATAAAAATAAAAATTACTGTTCATCGTACTTCTTTATATATATATATTATATATATATATATATATATACCATAGTAGTTAAATTAACCGAAAAATTAAACATTTCAGTGTTTTTTTCCGTTACGGTGTATGTTTTAGTGATTGATGTTAACCTAGGAAATTTAAAAATTATTAATTTCTTAGGGTAAAATGTTTTACTACCATGAAGCTCACTTGACTTACTGGATGTTATTACTAGATGTTGTTATTGTTTGTTATTTTTTATTATTATTATTATTATTATTATTATTATTATAAAAGAAGAATTTGTTAGTTACACTGAATATTAAATTCATATGTAGGTAAGTCACAAACTGATAATCAGTTGTCTTTGTTGTTTCTTTTGCTCTGACGTGTGTCTCTCACCTTTCCTATCTTTTTGCTCAATTTTTCATTTTTTGTAATAATATTATGTGACTCCGTTGCAATAATATCATGTGAAGTCCATATTTTTTTGAAATCCGGTTGGCTTATGGTCTTAATTACGTAAAGTCAAGTGATTTGTGATGTAAAATTTTGGTATGAATGCTATTTATCTTAAAATGTTTATGTAAATGAATGTTTAACAAGTCAATAGATTTAGATTACTTTTTAGTAAATTAAAATTATAATGCATTTAAATGCATATAAGGAAATACATTATCGGATAGAAATCGCGTTTCAGCATACAAGGATATACACTATCGGATGGAAGTCACATTTTAACGTTTTTAGTTGTTTTTGTGTATGTATTGGTATAATTTAAAGTTGTTTTACGTTTGAGGTAAATGCATTTCAAGATGAGTAAAGTCAAATATAATACATTTTCGTGACTTTTTTGTCCTCCGCCTTCTAAAAAGTTTATAAATTATCTCTTTGACCCCCTCGACTTTTTAATATGTGTCGCTATAAGTTCGCCTTCGACTATGTTTTACGTCGTTTAAGTCACTTGGTGTTTTAAATTCATGTTTTGGTTTTACGCTATTCTCTGATTTTCGTATAGTCGCTGCAACGCAGCGGGATCAATTCTAGTTATTGAAAATACGCATTAGTTTGAAGTTTCTATTTGCTTCTACATGTCTGGCTTTAAAAATTGTCTAAGTATTTAAGTATATTTACTGTTCTATCTCTGTATTACTTGATAATTTTATTTGAATTAAGATATATTATATGATTAATTTCATATGAGAACTCTTTGGAGTTTGAGAATCATAAGAACTCCTATTTTGCTGTGAATTTTTCAACCAAATTTTGCACAAAGTTAGATTAATATCTAACTAAGACATCTGTCAAAAAAAATTGATGAGCCAAGAATTATTCGATTGACAATGTCATAGAATACAAATTTGATTTACATTGCTGTAAGTGACTGATGACGTCATCAACTCCAGAACGTTACGACGTTATAAATTTGGGTTACACCGATGTAAAAAGCCGTATACAATATTTTTTTATTGAAAACGTTTCATAGAAAAAAGAAGAATTTTCGTCAACAAAAAATATTTCAAAAAACTTTTGGATTAAGAAGTTTTCGCATTCTCACAACTCAGGCTATATTATATGTGTATGATGCATGGGAACATGTTATCATAATTATGATATGTTTCGATACATAAAGTTTTTAGTTGGACGTGTTTACAGACTTGCATGTGTTAATCCCCATTTTTTTCCTTTTAGGGTTTCTACAAGAAGAAGGTAAACTCTCGCATGACATTGTTGACAGGGAAGTCTCACTCTCGCACGAAGGTCCTATACGAAAGCTATTTTGTATGAAAGTTCTATGCAAAAGTTATGATCTTATGCCAAAATCTGTAAGAGATAGTTGATGTGAAAGTTTTAACTTTCGCCAGTATGGATAAATGAAAATTTCCAACTCTTGCATGGAAGTCTCACCTGAAATATGTCAATGTGTAGGTAATTAAAGACTATTGTTCATTCGAAAGTATCCAAACTCACGCATGATGGTCTTATGCGAAAATTAACATTTTACCACCTTCAGTTTATGCAAAAGTTGACCCATATCACATGTAAACCTATGACCAGATTGACTTAGTTGTCTCGGTGTTCTGCCAGTGTCAAAACCATCAAGTTCATAGTATTAGGTATTTCCCGTAGGTGAGTTCTAGACCCCTAACGATTAGACTGTTTTGGGGGTGGTGTGCATACTTGACAAAGTGTTTTTAAGTAAAGTATGATTTCTAGAAAAATGAGTGGTTTTTATTATTATTTTTTTAATCTTTATGAAAGAAGCAATTTTGGCTTATAGCCATGACATGCTTAGGAATGCTTCCGATCAAGCGTCTAAAGTTAAGATTTTGTTATGTAGCAACCTTCACATGTGTAAAAGGTAAAGTTTAAGAAGAGACTAAGGTATAAACTATTCTAAGCCAATGTATTGTCTCATACTGCTATGTGCATTCAAGAATTAAAGTTAAAGGGAATTTACGTGACTAACGTTATAGCCAGTGTCTAAAGTTTTCGATGTTGTCTCATAGCGTCTAAAGTTAACACTAAAGTCGTAAAACATCTAAAAGGTAACACTCTAAGCAACATATTATAGGGAAGTGTATTGGCAAGGTTACAACTATATAACGCTAAGGAATTATATTATGTTATGATATGATATGTCATGTATGTTATGATATAGTACATGTTAAAGCTCCAAAGATGTTGATGAAGCTAGAACCCACCCACTCACCGCATCTAACTTCAAGTATGCACATCAGGTTCAAGTAAGAGGCGATCATGTTCCTGCATATTTGTTTACATGTAATTCACCTGAATCTTAAATGATAGACTCGTCATGTGAGGAAATACATCACAAGTTTGATTTAGTGTTTCATGTTTATTTGTGTAGGCCGTTAATTAGCTGGAATGGGCTTTCCTATACAAAGCAACCCTATATAATGTAAGTTGTAACAAGGCCATCTCGAACAATAGTGTAATGTACTTGACATATATTTTATATATTCTTTTTCGTGTGATACAGTGTTACAAATAAATTTTATTACGGTGACTAATCACTGACTATCCATATCCATAACTCTCATCTTACAATAATATGTTGTATTAGAAGACTCAATAGGCGGACTTTTTTATTTGATAATAATCTTAGTGAAAAGGGTTTCCCGTCCTTTCGTTATTAGGTTGTTTCATGACATCACGTCCATTTCACAGAATTATAAATGGTTGCTTTGTTTCAAAAGTCATTCTAAGCCAAAACACACACTCAAAGAAGTAGTGGTGTAAATGAATCGTGCTAGTCAAGATCAGATTGATAAGAAAAAAAAGAAACTCTAAACGCTTCAAGCCTAATAAGCTGAGCTCGAGCCTTGAATAGGAAGATTGTTTAGGCTTGTCAAGGAAACTTAACTCTTTTCAGACTTCTATGTATTAGTTAATATCCAGTCGGGCTCGAGCCAAGCTGGAGGTTGTTTAAGGTACTATAGGCAAGATTGAGCTGATGAGTTGTGGCTCATTTAAGGTTTTCTCAAATTAACTCGAGTCAAGCTTGAACCCAAAAATATAGGCTCAAATCAAGCCGAGCTTAAGTTCGAGCTTCCAACAAGCTGAGCTCAAATAGTGTAGGACTCAGACTTGACTCAACTCGACTCGTTTGTAACCCACGAGAAGAGATGGGTGTTGTTTGATTACAAACAGGTTGCAATACAAAATAAGATGATGAGGTAGTATACATTTGGAAAGAAAAAGAGTGGAAGCGGTTGTTTTATTTTTCTTTCTTTTCTTTTCTTTTCTTTTTAACTCTATTTTTTAGCATAGTCACATGTCGATATCTTCATTTGACAAATGTTGAGGTAACCTATAATACAATCGTTTTCACAATCCAAACAAAATATATAAGTTTTATATAGTTTTCATACTTATCTAATTAGAGTTGGTTGTCTAATAAATTTTCCTCTCACTTCATAACTTGTAATTTAGGCTATGAGAATTACTCTTATTCATTTGAAGCTATTCTATTTGAGACCAAACATACTTTTAAGCATCTTAAACATAAAAATAAATATTCAAATTTTGACAAATCAGACCAATAATATATATTTTTTTCATTTTGTAGACCATCACACTTTTTTAATAAACCGCTACCGTTTTAATTTCCGGGGCCATAATTATATTTTATAGCAGAATTTATTAACACCAATAATGGTAAGTAGTTGTATGATATAATAATATATGTATTCAATAATAATAGTAATAAAACAAACTATTAAATTCACACAATTCACTCACACACACACACAAAATACTATTTTTATCAACTTACAATATACAAATAGAAAACTTTAGTTAAAAACAATGATGTACTAGTTGAGAAGCACATGGTACAAGTGATTGATGCACTTGTTTGAAAAAGACGAACATTAAACTCCATGAGAAGGTGTCACATCAAGCCATGAATCACGAGGACACCGGCTATGAGCCTTGTGACCTTGTCTCACTCGGGGGCCCGACCCAAGCCTATGCACATGACCCAGCACAATTGGTCGGTCCCACACACTGTTTTTTCATTAAAGATTGGTTTCTAAAACAGTACACTTATTAGGATCTAGTAACACTATTTTTCAGTTAACACCCTTGTAGATTTCTAAATGTTATTTCACTCCCAAAATTACGGATTTTCCCATTTTTATTACGTTACATACACGTATTAAGGGATGTGCACGATCCAGTTCGGTTTTTAAGTAAAAATGAAACAGTAACCGAACGTTCGGTTTTTGGCTTTTGAAAACCGTCTGGTTTCGATTATTTCGGCTTTAGCAACGTTCGGTTTTTTGGTTTTTGAAACAAATTAAGTAAGATTCAAAAATAAAAAGTATAATTCAATGTTTAAGAATTTTTCTTAAATGTTTACATTTAAGTTAATATATTTAGTCTTTTTAATTAATATTGTTCACGTATACCTAACCTTCTAATTTTTTTAAATATTTCTCTAAAATTTTTATTAAGACGTTTTCTTTTATAATAATTTGAAAATCATTAATTTTTTAAGTTAAATTTTGTTATTTTTTTTGTAAACAATGGATAAACCATTAAATATTTATGTTAAGTTTTGTTATTTCTTAGTAGCATGGGTTAATCACTTAAACATATTAAACTTAAACATAAAAATATATGGATTTGGCCTACTATTATAACATAGCAGTTCGGTTCGGTTATTTTCGATTGTTTGAAAATGGTTATCCGAAAACTAAACTATCAGTTTTTGTTTTGGTTCGGTTTTTTTGATTTTATGCTCAACCCCACTTTCTGTTTTTGCATATTGTTATTACTATTTATACATATGTTAATGATAGGATAATATGTGACAACAATCGATAAATGACTGATTATATTTACTAGGATGATCACTTTCTGTTTTAGGGTTATGACACAACATAAGTCATGAGCAAATCATGATCTATCGTTGAGTACGTGACTATGTCATATTGCTACTTATTACTTTTTGTTTGTTTATTAGAAAGCTGTATAAAAGTTGTAGAAAATTGTAACGGGAGACTTGTAGATACGTAATAAACTATTAATCATATATATATGTGTTTCTTTTAATCATATTAATCATAAAAATTTTATCTGGTTTAGTTAGATAAATGACAAATATTTCATGCCAAACATAAATCATATAAGATCAATTTCATGCCAAACATAAATCATAGAAGATCAATTTCATGACAAATATGTTAACTATCTTGATCATTATTGATGATTTTACTACATAAATTCAATCGCTTAGAATTGGGGTTGTTCCCGAGCCAAGCCGAGCTCGGGCTCGGCTCGGATTCGAAAGCGAGATGAAAATCAAAGCTCGGACTCGGTTTGATTTTGGTTTGGCTCGATTGTATAAAAAAAGTACACAACTCTAAAAATTAAGTGGTCAAAAATATTATTTAATACTTCAAAAGAATATATCTAAAATAAGTTCAACATAATACATCACAAACTAAAATCAAGTTAAACAACCTAAAATAAGTTTTAAACTTCGACGAAATACAATATTAGTTTATTAGCATGATAATCAACTTTCAAATAAGTCATAGATATCAAATTACAAACTTAAATACATGTAAATAATAATTAGTTTTTTTGTAATATTATAATGTATAAAAAATAAAATATATTATAAATAAAATCATCCAAGCTAAGCCGAGCTGAAAAGTGAGCCAGTCCGGCTCGTTACTGGCCGAGCTATACTCACTTTCTAACCGAGACGAGCCGATATCAAGCAAGCTTTTTTCAAACTAAATCTGAGCAAGCTTTGAACGAACTCTGTGTAACATCCGTCAAAAACGGATTTACCAAACCCGCTCCGTTTATCAACCGAACAGTCAGTCAAAATTTTCGTTGCGAATTAAATGCCCAAAATATTTTTAAACGATCCGTAATCAATTATTATACGGGAATATATATTTAGTTTTTGAAAAACTGACAAAAATCGCAAAATAAAAATATATTACCTCTGCCGGGTTTCGAACCCGGGTCTGTACCGATCCGGAAATGACTTATCGCACATAACACAAACCACTGCGCCACTTGTTCCGTTTGTCAAATAATAGAATCATTTAATTCATAAAGCGACTTTACAAATTCAAAACCGGCGCCCAAACGGTTCAGTCGTCGGAATCCCGGAAATCTCGCGAGTTTTAACACCACTTTCAGTTATAACGTAAACCATTAACAATACATCGGTTATAACCGATGTTTGAAGTCCGCGACACCTTTCTATAACCGCCGGAAATTTAAATCAGTGAATACAGTCGGAATTCAGACCAAGTGCTTTGACGATTTGCACTATAAATTCACCCACAACCCACGACAAACACTTTCGCTCAAAAATCACACCTTTTCTCGGCGTAATTCCACTCGCCGGAACTTTTCTGTTTTTCGCCGGAAAACCGAGTTTTAATCTCTGAGCTTTACTGAATCCCCTAAACCTTTACCGAAGTCACCCACACCCTTTTTAAGCTTTCGGAAGACTCGCTGCTGCAAGACACCTGACGCCGGAGTTGAATTCTGTCGCCGGAGTTCTGCCGGAAAACAGAGGATCCAGTCGGTTAAATCTCACTCGTGGTTAAAACCACTTCGCGTGCATTCAACGTCATCAACCGAACGCACCCACGGTGAGTGAATCTTACAATTCCCCCTTTTAAATTACACGTTTTTGGGTGTGTCATGTGTTATGAAAATAACTAATTTATATTTTTAAACTTGTGCCATACCACATCATGACTTAAACTTAGATTGTTTTTATTGTTGTGATTTACTTATATTCCTTTTGTCAAATTATATGAAACTCATACATTAAGCCCATCAGTTCCTCGTGGGAGACGAGTAGAACATCGCGTGCTTCAATTCAAAACTCATTATTGTTTATGTGTATATCATTGAGTTTGTATTGTTTGTAGTTGTGTCATTCATATTATCATGTTTATGCAATTCATTCATCAGGCCCCTCAGTTCCTCGTGAGAGACGAGTTGAGCATCGCGTGCCTTTAATTGTTCCATTATTGTTCATGAGTGTTTCATTTAACATCTTATGATTATTGATTAAGTTACATCTATTTTTACTCATGTTTGGTTGTGCACATATTTCATAATCAAGTTAAATAAATTGTTCAAATGTTTTCCATAGGATTCACTCGCCAACATTATGTTGATCCAAAATCCCTTTTACACATGATACAGGTGAACAGGTTGAAGCAAGGAAAACATAGGATATGCCTTAGAAGAGAACCAAGAAGTTTAGATTGTTAGTTAGAACAGTTGTAACCTTTATTGTAAATTTCCATTTAATTTGTATTAATGAATATGAAACGCTTAATAAATGTCATGAGCTTTGATGATAACCCAATCATGCCCCGATCACCTTATCCGCTGCGGGTCGGGGTGTGACAGATTGGTATCAGAGCCATGACTATAGGGATATAGGATAGGTTATTAGACCCTTAGAGCCTATACTATAGTCTGCCTAAATTTTAATTGATTAGGTGGTTACATACAAACTTATGATATTTATTTGTTTCATATTTGTTTACATTTCAGTCAAACATACATGCTTATATACATATTCATTATACATATATACATATTCATTATACACATATCGATGTTCATGAATTCAATTTATTTTCATATTCTCATTATCCAAAGATTTTATGCAATTTTCAAATCTCATCAAAGTAAGTTCTGCGACGGGCATGTAGTAACTGGAAGGGTACAAGTACCGGTAGTCGGAACGTCCTGTCTAGGCTGGCATTCGTATAAATCCAATATAACGGACCAGTTTGCCTACCTGGGGACCAACGATGAGAGTACGAAGGACCTATTAGGCCAAAGCATGCCACACCAAACGTCGTTCGAACTAACCCTACTTTGAGGTGTCACCGTGTCTACACCTGGACACATTCCGAATATCACACGTTGTATACATATTTCTCGATTTTCTCCGGGTTTTTGTGTACGCAACCAGGCAGAAACCGTGCGAACCATATGAAAAACCGGTATTCATGGGGGCCCACATGATTACACAGGTAAAGTATGGCGGCATGAAGGGCCTAACAGCGAGCAAAACCCAAGACATCCAATGGATGTAGTAATTTATTTATCTATAATTATTTTATGAATGTTCGTTCTTGAATGCGACCCATGATCCCAAAAGCATCCAACTCATACTCTTGTCATGTATTCATTGTAGATGTCTTCTAACCTCGCCCGTAGGAAGACGAGAGCAAGAAAAGCCCGCGAGCGCATGGCTGCCTTAATCGCTCAACAAATGGCTGCCGTAATACCCAATATTGTAATCCAAGTTCAACAAGCACTTACCAATAATCCTGTCAATCAAGCAAACCAAAACATTTTCAACTCTCCCCCAAATACCACTAAATGCACCTACAAGCATTTTAAATCATGCGACCCTCCGAAGTACAAAGGGACTGAAGGCGTCACCGCTCTCCTCCATTGGTTTGAAGAAATGGAGAACACTTTTCTAAATTGCGATTGCCCTGATGATCGCAAAGTGCGTTATGCTACCGGTCGACTATATGGGATAGCACTTACTTGGTGGAACACAGAGAAGGCCAAACGAGGTGTGGAAGATGCTATGTCCTTAACTTGGAACGAATTGAAGGAAATCATGACCAAGCGATTTTGCCCAAGGAGCGAAATCAAGAAGTTAGAAGATGAATTTTACTCATTGAAGCAAGTGGAAGGAGACCACATCACCTACAACAAAAGATTCCTCGAGTTACATCAAATGGTTCCCAACATGTTCACTCCCCTCTACCGTTTGATCGAGCACTACATTCGTGGTCTTCCGTCAAAGATTCAAGACCCTGTGATAAGTACCGAGCCTGCAACTTTGGAAGCAGCAATGGAGCTAGCAACAGAGCTCACCGAGAACCGAATCCGAAACAAAGACTTCAAGGAGGAGAAGAAGAAGGATAAAGAATCGACTGAAACCTCCGACTCCTCTCAAACTGAATCCCCTTCTCAACCCAATCCTAAGAGAAGAAGAGTCGGGCGACTTTTCGCTGCGACCCAACGAAATCAACCAGTTTTACACGCCATACCCATCCGAGCTATCCCAATCACCCAAGTGGCACCCAACTCAGCTTACCCAGATAAGAAACCATATCTTGGACCTCACCCTCGATGCAACAACTGTTTTTATCACCATCCCCATACTCTACCTTGTCGTCTATGTGCAACTTGTGGACGCTATGGTCATTTGAGCAATATTTGTCGCACCTTTCAAGACCAAACCTTTTCCCCTACTCAAAACATGGCCCAAGCCTATCAACAACCCCAATACCCCATGTTCCCATATGCTCGAGCTTGTTTCAATTGTGGCGATCCTACCCACTTTAGAAACACATGCCCTCAATTGGTTAACGTTATCAACACTCAAACCCAATCAAACCCAGTTAACCAAGTAAACCAAGAAAACCCAACCACTATGCCACCAGCAAGAGAAAGAGTCTTCAATATCAACGCCAATCCTGTCGAAGATAATGACGGCCCAAATGAAGATACTCAGCTAGTCCTCTTCGCCGAAGATCCAGATTCAATTCCTATCGTTTAGTTTCATGTTTTTCCATGTGTAGACTGTTAGAGAAATTATTGGATGTTATATATTATATATTGTTTTCAGTACATTCAATACGATCGGCTCCGTTTGTTTGAGCCTTGATCGGTTATTTCATTTTACATTTCAATACATGCAATACGTTCGGCTCCGTTTGATTGAGCCTTGAGCGCACATTCAATTTCATTATCGGTATCTTGTGGTTGTGGTGTTTGTAGTAGAGTCGCATCGAACTAACCATAACTTGCGGATAAAGTCAATGAAAATTTGACAAGGATATGGTGGATACGCCGATGGTACTTCCTATATATAAGTATTCTTGTCAAATGATCGGAGGCATTATCAGGCGGTTATGAGAGGTTCCATGCATAGGCTGTTTGTGTGGTTAAGTTATCATTTTCAGTACATGCAATACGCTCGGCTCCACCCGATTGAGCCTTGAGCACACAATTTCAATTTCAGTACATTCAATACGTTCGGCTCCGTTTGATTGAGCCTTGAGCGCACATCCATTTCATTTTCAGTACATGCAATACGATCGGCTCCGTTCGATTGAGCCTTGATCGCACAGATATATTTCATTTCAGTATTTTATGTTTGTTGTATTGGTTGTAGAGTTATAGGACTAATCATAATTCACTGATAAAACCAATGAAAATTTGACAAGAATATGGTGGATACGCCGCTGGTACTTCCTATATATAAGTATTATTGTCAAAGGATCAGAGGCATTATCGGACGGTTATGAGAAGTTCTATGTAGGATTTATTAGTTTCTTGGTAACCAATCATAACTTGTGGATAAAACTAATGAAAATTTGGCAAGAATATGGTGGATACGCCGCTGGTACTTCCTATATATAAGTATTCTTGCCAAAGGATCAGAGGCATTATCAGGCGGTTATGAGAAGTTCCATGTAGGATTTAGTATTGCCTTGGTTGGAATTTGTGTTACATTTATATCATCATGTTATTTAAAGAGATTGGATTGTGTTCCATTTCTACATAAACTAACCTCTCCATCATAATAAACGAGAGAGGAACTTCCATCATTCAAACATATATGCTATCAGAATGTGGATTCAAATATTTGCTGATGTGTTTATTCATGTTCAAATATTTGCTGATGTGTTTATTCATGTTCAAATATTTGCTGATGTGTTTATTCATGTTCGGATATTAGCTGTTGTGTTTACTTATGTTCAAATATCAGCTGTTGTGTTTTTATTTATGTCCCATATAGGTTGTAGTGTTAGAAGTTTTGCCTTAGGATATAACCATACTTTCCCAAACGTATCTAAACTCTTATGCATGATATCATTTTAGCAAATCATTTCTGCTTATCAATACTTATACAGTAGGCAACAAAAAACGATTCCTGAATAGGGTACTTAACCCTTACAAGGAACGTTACCGCCTCGAACAAAAAACTTAAGCCCTTATTTTGTTAAGCATACAACTGTCAAACAAAACATCATCATTCTTTTAGTCAAATATATCACAATTTAAATTTCGGGACGAAATTTCTAAAAAGCAGGGGATACTGTAACATCCGTCAAAAACGGATTTACCAAACCCGCTCCGTTTATCAACCGAACAGTCAGTCAAAATTTTCGTTGCGAATTAAATGCCCAAAATATTTTTAAACGATCCGTAATCAATTATTATACGGGAATATATATTTAGTTTTTGAAAAACTGTCAAAAATCGCAAAATAAAAATATATTACCCCTGCCGGGTTTCGAACCCGGGTCTGTACCGATCCGGAAATGACTTATCGCACATAACACAAACCACTGCGCCACTTGTTCCGTTTGTCAAATAATAGAATCATTTAATTCATAAAGCGACTTTACAAATTCAAAACCGGCG
Source organism: Scalesia atractyloides (assembly GCA_947069175.1). Lineage (NCBI taxonomy): Eukaryota > Viridiplantae > Streptophyta > Magnoliopsida > Asterales > Asteraceae > Scalesia > Scalesia atractyloides. The sequence goes on from CAMTDV010000029.1 coordinate 10,939,220, forward strand.
CCCAAACGGTTCAGTCGTCGGAATCCCGGAAATCTCGCGAGTTTTAACACCACTTTCAGTTATAACGTAAACCATTAACAATACATCGGTTATAACCGATGTTTGAAGTCCGCGACACCTTTCTATAACCGCCGGAAATTTAAATCAGTGAATACAGTCGGAATTCAGACCAAGTGCTTTGACGATTTGCACTATAAATTCACTCACAACCCACGACAAACACTTTCGCTCAAAAATCACACCTTTTCTCGGCGTACTTCCACTCGCCGGAACTTTTCTGTTTTTCGCCGGAAAACCGAGTTTTAATCTCTGAGCTTTACTGAATCCCCTAAACCTTTACCGAAGTCACCCACACCCTTTTTAAGCTTTCGGAAGACTCGCTGCTGCAAGACACCTGACGCCGGAGTTGAATTCTGTCGCCGGAGTTCTGCCGGAAAACAGAGGATCCAGTCGGTTAAATCTCACTCGTGGTTAAAACCACTTCGCGTGCATTCAACGTCATCAACCGAACGCACCCACGGTGAGTGAATCTTACAATTCCCCCTTTTAAATTACACGTTTTTGGGTGTGTCATGTGTTATGAAAATAACTAATTTATTTATTTAAACTTGTGCCATACCACATCATGACTTAAACTTAGATTGTTTTTATTGTTGTGATTTACTTATATTCCTTTTGTCAAATTATATGAAACTCATACATTAAGCCCATCAGTTCCTCGTGGGAGACGAGTAGAACATCGCGTGCTTCAATTCAAAATTCATTATTGTTTATGTGTATATCATTGAGTTTGTATTGTTTGTAGTTGTGTCATTCATATTATCATGTTTATGCAATTCATTCATCAGGCCCCTCAGTTCCTCGTGAGAGACGAGTTGAGCATCGCGTGCCTTTAATTGTTCCATTATTGTTCATGAGTGTTTCATTTAACATCTTATGATTGTTGATTAAGTTACATCTATTTTTACTCATGTTTGGTTGTGCACATATTTCATAATCAAGTTAAATAAATTGTTCAAATGTTTTCCATAGGATTCACTCGCCAACATTATGTTGATCCAAAATCCCTTTTACACATGATACAGGTGAACAGGTTGAAGCAAGGAAAACATTGGATATGCCTTAGAAGAGAACCAAGAAGTTTAGATTGTTAGTTAGAACAGTTGTAACCTTTATTGTAAATTTCCATTTAATTTGTATTAATGAATATGAAACGCTTAATAAATGTCATGAGCTTTGATGATAACCCAATCATGCCCCGATCACCTTATCCGCTGCGGGTCGGGGTGTGACACTCTGAGACAATAGCTTTCTGAACGTAATACTTAGAATTAGTGGCATCTCCACTTTAATTAGTAATTTCACGAAAAGCATACATAAGATGACAAACACAGCAAGTGTTTCCACATGATGTGTTTGAAGCGGGTGAGAAGTAAAAATATTTTGATAAAGACGTTGTTAACCGTTCCAACAATTTTCTCCAAATAAACAAAAATAACCACAATAAAATAATAATGCCACTAATCACCAATGAGCCTTCATAAGTGATCGATGATTACTAAAGTGTTTTACACTCGAGCATGAGGACTGTGTTGTAAAAAACTAATACAATATTGTTAAAACTTTTACAATATTGTGTTAGGGGTGTAAACGAGCCCGACTAGACTCGAGTTCAGCTCGTCATGTTTTTAAGAAACTCGAGCTCGGATCGGTTTGAGCTTACTTATTTGAGCTCGAGCTCGGCTTGCGAGTAAAACGTAAAGCTCGAGCTTGGCCCAACTCGGTTCGAGCTATTTTGAACAACGTTAGACGAGCTAAAAGCTTGGCTCGAGCTAGCTTATATACTGATTAAACGATCTAAAACTCGGCTCATCCTTGGTTTGCTAATATTATCATCATCATTATTATATTATATATACAAAAAAACTAAAATTTTGTTGCGCCCATTTAGGCTAACAAGATTTGTATTTCAAGCTCAGACTCGATAATTAAACGAGCTTTATTTCAGGCTTGAACTTATTAAAGACTTGACCAATTCAAGCATTTGACGGAGCCGATAATAAATAGTTTTCCTTCTTTACAAATCACACCCCTACTTGTGATTTCAAATAATTTATTCATTCTTTTAAAAAGAGGCAAGTTCAAAGAATTATTAAAAAAAAAAAGAAAAACAAGTTAATCGTCATCTTTATGGGTGGCCGGTTGGTGATACTGATGCCTGACGCCATTGCCAGCTTTTGCTTTCTAGTTTTTTCACTGTTCCTCCAAACCCTACTTCTTCAACTCTCTCTCACACACACATTTCTTCTGCAATTGTCCTTCAATCCGTACTTGTTCTTGTTCAAAATCGTGTATTCTAATTTGAATTTTGAACGAAATTGTTGGAGAAAATGGCGAGCAATATCGGAATGATGGACAGTGCGTATTTAGTCGGGAGAAACGAGCTTCTCTCATGGATCAATGCTAGACTTCAATTCAATCTCTCTCGTATCGAAGAAGTAAGCTCTTAATTCGTCTCGTCATTTAGGTTTTCTTCGATCGTTTCGCAATTTCAGTTTCAGATTCTATGTAGCGTATAAATAAGTTATCATTTATGATTGCGTGTGTTTCGTATTGGAGATCCGTCTCGTAATTTAGGTTTCATCGTTTCGCAATTGAAGTTTCAGATTCTATATAGTGTAGAAATTAAGTTACGATTGTGTGTGTTACGGAATTGGAGACCAAATAAATGTTAATTGTAATTACTTAATTTGATCAATGTTATGTGAGTTAAACAGTTTGAATATTTGTAATTAAGCTTTATACTGCATATTTAGGTTGTTTTATTTATGAATTTTTATCGTTCCGCAATTTCGGTTTGAGATTCCAGATAGCGTAGAAATTAAGTTATGATTGTTAATCAATATTATTCACAAAGTAATTTTTAATCGCAAGTAATTCAAACTCAAAACTCTGAAAATAGCTGTTAAAACTAGATAACTGTTAATTAAAATTAGTTAGGTAATTTAAAATGAATTTGATCAATGATACGTGGGTGAAACAACTTGAAAATTTGTAATTAAGCTTTGTACAGCATGTTTGTGATTAATTAGCTTCTAAGTTATGAAATGGAATCGGTGACTTGATTCACAAAGTTACTCTGAAAATCGCCGTTCAAACTAGATAATTCTTAATCGAAAGTAGTTGATTAATTTGAACTGAATTTGATCAATGTTATGTGAGTGAAACAATCTGAAAGTTTGTAATTAAGCTTTGTACTGCATATTTGTGATTAATTAGCTTGTATGTAATGAAATGGTGTGATGAACATTGGTATGCAGGCTGCTTCAGGTGCTGTGCAGTGTCAGATGATGAATATGACATATCCAGGGACTGTTCCTATGCACAAGGTGAGGATTCATATTGTAGATGTTTGATGTTTAAGCTAATGCAAGTGTCATGATGTGGTTTGAATACAGGTTAACTTTGATGCAAGGACAGAATATGATATGATCCAATACTACAAAGTGCTACAAGATGTATTTAACAAACTGAAAATCGATAAGGTAAGTGATTTTGAGCATGAAGTTTGATTTGAGATAGTGTGATAAACATTAAACAACTATAGAGTTTGAATGTATGTTTGTGTAACCATGCTTTTGATTTTGTTTCAGTATATTGAAGTAAATAGGCTAGTGGAGGGTCGACCATTGGACAATTTGGAGTTTCTGCAATGGTTGAAGCGATATTGTGACTCTGTAAATGGTGGCATCATGAATGAGTATATTACAGTCCTTAACTATACCGCGTGCTTGTCCGTTTTGCATTTAGTTATATGTTTGATATTTGTGTAGGAATTATAATCCTGTGGAACGTCGAAGTAAGGTATGTAAAGAACGTGGTTTAAAAGCGTCTCAGAAGAATTCAAAATCTCTGCAAACAAACAACGCCCAGAATCCTGGTTCAGGGGACAAATTGAACATTCCCAAAATGTCAGGTGAGCTCATACCCTACTTTTTTTAATGTGGTTTGTTTTTTTACCATTTTTTTACTTAGAAAATCCTCTTTGATTGTTGGAGATGATGCCTCTTTTGTATTGTAACTTCATGGATCCATAGTTGGATACTTGGTATGCGTTATCGGCCTTTTTGTTTGGGTTTTCGGTGTACACATGGTGTCACCCTTCTTAACAGTTAATACACTAACACTCCCTTCATCCTGGAATAAGTACAACAATTGTCTAGGCGTGTTAAATATCTATAATTGACACTTAATAAAGACAAAATAAAGGGCTCTTAAGGCTTTTAAACTATTTCTTTGTTTAAAACAACCCAAACTGGAAAGTAAACAATGATTTTGGGATGAATCATGAATGGATTAAACTATTAACTATGTAAATTTGGTGAAACTATTTTCTTACCCTACAAGTGATATTGTGTGTGTACGATTATTGATCCTATTGCTGTTTGTTTTAGGGAACGGAGCAAAGACAAAGTGCAGTAGCAATTGAGTCTGATTGTTCAGAGGAAATCCAGGCTTTGTCGAATGAGGTAATCTCAGTTGCATTTCGGGCTTCATCCCAAGCCCTTAGGGTTTAATCGTCTGATCTATTGAGGGATTTCAAACGCGAATTTTGAACAGCTCAATGATGAGAGACAACCTAAATTTTGTTTGAAGTTTTGATGTTTTTTTTTTCAGATTACAGAGCTGAAGGTATCTGTGGATCTTTTGGAGAAAGAAAGAGATTACTATTTTGCAAAATTACGGGATATCGAGATCCTTTGTCAGGCTCCTGAACTGGAACATATTCCGGTAACCTTTTGCAAACATTTCATTTTCATGCTTATTTGATGTGCATCTTTTGGAATTCATGTAGTCATAATATGTTCAATAAATTCAGAAATTTTCTTCATCAACTGGTAGTGTAATCTTGCTACCCATTTTTAGGCACTAGTCATATTAGTATGAAAAAAATTGTGAAGTGAAAAGAATAATAAATAGGAGTTTTTTGAAGAAAGGCTTTGTTGACAGATGGTTGTGGCAGTTAAGAAGGTCCTTTATGCTGCGGATGAGGAGTCTGCACTTGCTGAGGCTCAACAAATTATAGCTGCCAATCAATGAAGACAGTTAACCAAAAGTGAAACATGATGGTGATGATGATGATGATGGAGAAAATATTCATGTCATTTAATTTCATCTGTAAGATTAAGTTATCAAAGTGTCCATGTCTGATTACAGGTAATGTAGATTATGTTGTGGTTGGGAGTTTAATGGTCTTGGTCAAACGTTGTACACTACGTTTCCTAACTTGTGCCAAGTGTGCACTGTTGTTTACTTGTAACTTTGGAGCTTTGTTTTTCTGTCCTTTCATCCTTATTTCAATTTTATTGGGTTCATATTCTAGGATTTGGTGAACTGTTGTTTAGTTGTGGGATATAGATGTATACATAAAATTCAAGAAAAGTACACAACATATAAGAATATTTATGAAAATATTCAATAATATATAAGCCTACAAAGCGCCCATGATCCGATTTATATGGTTTTAAACTCAGGATATTGAATTTAAATAACTAAAACTTTTACCAATTAGCCGATAACACTCTCAAATTTTGATTTGTACCACACACTCAACTTATTGGCCGATAGCACACCCGAACTAATTGTACCGTAACATAGTTAGTTTTTTTTTTGCTGATGTGGCACTTGTGTGGTGACGTAGCGTCTGACGTGGAATTTTTCATGACGTGGCAGCTTACATGGTGTTTGACTTGGCTTTTTTGATGACGTGGCATCCAACTTTGCTTTTTTGATGGCGTGGCACTGTTTGGTGACGTGGTAGCTGATATCAGTAAACTCGGTTAGTTTGAGAGTGCTATCAGCCAGTAAGTTAAAAATTAAGACTGGTTTAGTACAAATCGAAAGTTGAAAGTGTTATCGGCCAATTGGTGAGTGAAAGTTTAGGTTATTTGGACCAAACCAAACTTCACCAATTACAGTTTGAGTTTGTTATGCATTTAATAAAAAAAGACATAAAATATAATTACCAAAATACGGTAAATTAAATTAATTATATACCATCAAAATCAACCTTACAAGCATATAATATTACATATGAAAATTTAAACAGAATCCAACTATACAATTTAAATAAATACATCATAAACAAAATACAACCGTATATCAAATTTTATAATTAAACATAATCCAAGAAGTATAAATTAAACATATCACATTAAAATTTATATAAAAGTTATTACAAGTACTCCGTCATTGCTGAGGGATATTTTAAATATTAGTATAAAGGGTAAAAGTGTAAAACTTGATATGTGATTGAAGGCTTAGTAACCAGTTAAAGCTGTAATCTAATAAATATTATTACATTGCAAAATATCTTAAATTATCTCATTTTAGTGAGAGGGGTGTGTATAAGTTAACTGTTTATAAAGAAAAAACCTATTCGACTTTTTTAGTTATGATGACAATAATAACTATTATATAATGTCAAAGTCCATTCAGTCTTAATTTTATCATTTTGCCAAACTCAAAAATAACAAATATTAAAATTACACACTACACTATTATAAAATATGATTGGACCAATTTTTTTTATTTGTTCACTCGATACCCGTACTTTTGTTGAGTGCATAACAAAGAGCTGAATTTGTGGCACAGCTCTTGACATTTAACCTAATTACTTTCAATCTTTATATATGCAGCAGATACCATTAACACACCAGGTGGTCATTTCTTCAACAACAATATTACAACTAACACGCCTTTGTTAAAATTACGGATATCAATCTCGTTCCTAGCGTTAATCCTCCCCGGCTCCTTGAGACGGTTTTTCAAGAAGTTGGAAAGGCCAGGAATCAGACGGAGTGGGATACCGCGGGTTTGGTTTGCTCACATTTGACATGGGATTGTGACCCGTATGCAACTCTGGTTGTGCGTGAACTTGGATGTTCTGACAACCGGGAATAACGAAAACAGGATTTAAAACTTGATCACCAGCAGGTAATCCCATCATCTCCTCTGGAAAATAAGTCGTAATTGCGGTTCTTGAGACTCGATTGCGGGCGCATTCAGGTCCAGGTTTGTTTGGACGTTTCTTTCTTTTATCATGCTCTGTAGTTCGCTGATCTGTTTTTGTAGCGTACAAGTTTCATCTTGAAGTTCAGTTCCTTTCAACTGTCACCTGCGCATGAAAGCAAAATTTAATCATCAAAAATGAAAAGATGGCAATTTTGGCCGTTTCTTACTATGGCTCGGTTTGTTGAAATTCTTACATATTGTGTTTCGGATTGTAAGGCTGCATTCTCTTTCTTGAGAGACTTGATCTGATCAATCATGTCTTTTACAACTCGAGTAGTTTCACCTAATACCGAGGCTTTCCCACTGTTTTGTTCTGTGAGTTCTGCAAGGTAGCAAAACGTTAATCCAACAAACACGGATTCTCGGCGAAAAGATTGAAATAAACACTAATCAGACGTTACCAAGTGCACCAGCCAACTCAAGAAAGAGTTCATTCAAATGTTCACGCTTTAGTTTTTCCCTTTCAGCTTTGTGGATCCGTTTAGGAACTTTAGCTGGATTCTTCTTGCTCGTTTGCAAGCTGAATAAAAATCATTATTATTGTTATCGTTATGTACTATATTAGATAATAGATAAAGATATCGAAAGTGAAAGTGAAACTTGGTTTTACAGACCAAGTGGGCGATCTTTCGGCTGCCATGTTGGTTTAGATGTAAATCTCCAAAATCTACGTACAGATCGTATTCTTTATCTGGTAACAACAATGTACCAAAAATCTTCAACAAAAGTAACAAAAATGAACCAAAGATCTCAATTTAAACATCTACACCAAAGATCCAATGCACTAACTTAAGTAAAACAAAGTAACAAAATGAAACAAAATAATTAAATTTTACAAACTTTAACATGTAAACAGATGAACAACACCACAAGAAAACAAAGCTTCAATTTCATATTTCTTAAACCCCCTCATTTCAAAACCAAAACAAAAAAAAAATCCATAGTTTTTTAGGGGGAAAGTGAATACGGTGTTATTAGACGTCTAACTTTAGATGTGAAACCTATCAAAACTATGTCGTTTCTCAAATCTGACGCATAGGCATACAAGGAAAAGCCCTTCATCGGGAAGGCATTTGAAAAAACACAAAAAGATGCAGCATCCATGATAACAGATTCTTAGGTTTTTAATCAAAACGACGTTAGAATAGCACCGTTTTCACTTTCCCCTTATTTTAGTTAACCTAATTCATTATCACATAAAATTCAGTAAATTCCAGTCCAAATTCGCTTCAAAACAATCATAAATCCTTCAATAACAATACAAACTCATAACCAAAACAGAACATACAACAATCAAAACCGTAAAAACACAAATTAAGCAACCACAAACCCTAGATTTCACGTAACAAAAATTGAAAACCTAAACCACACATCCACAGTCAATCAAACTTCATAAGAGCAATCGAAACAACAAATCAGCGATGGATTGATCAAAACCTAAAAATAGAACACTTACAGCAGATGATGAATCGTAGCTTTGGAATAACGAATTGAAGTTGAATGCAAATGAAAAGGATCGATCTAGAAATTAGGGCATACGGCAGCAGTGTAGCGCACAGAAGACATACATACCTTGTGTAATAATTGAGGGGGAGACTGTGAAACGACGTCGTGAGCAGAGGGAGGCGTGTGGCGGGCAATACAACAGTTTTTATAGGAGATAGGGCGGAGCGTGGCCGGCAGATACCTGCAAGCTACATTCTTTTTAAATATTCATTATTGATGCCACGTACACTCGATTCCTGTTTTAACGTTTTTAAACAATCATTGAATGAATGAAAGAAAGATAAAACAACACAAAAAGGAATGAGATAACGTCGATTTAAAACCATAAAAATAAATACATGTATCGGTATTGATGTTCTTCGATTGATATTGATTCAGTTTGTTATGAAACTGATATGGTACATACTCTTGATTTAGCTTAGGACACCACTTTATTATGAATACAACTTTGTGTTTAATGAATTTATACCGTTACGTCGAGGAAAACTACAAAAACATATATGGTATGAGTACCGGTGTTGACCCATGCGTTGCAGACGCGAGGGTCATAAAATTGTGCTAAGTAGTAAGCAAACGACGACCAAAACGGGAAAATCGTAAAACAAAAACGCAAAACCGTTAACAAGACAAAGCTATAAAAGAACCATTCATAAGGACCTTTATTATTTGTTATATATATGTGTATGTATATATATATAGGGGTTGGTTAACGTACAATATTCCTTAACGTACGATGTGTACGAGATGAAATTACACACGTTATAAAACTAACCCTAATCAGGCATGTTGAAAACCACAGTCACACATGTTGAAAACCATAATCACGCATGTACAAAATCAGAAATCACGCATGCGATAAAAAACCTAATCACGCGTATTATAAAATTCATCAAGCATGTTATATTTACACAGTGTACGTTAAGCAAATACCCTACACTATATATATATATATAGAGAGAGAGAGAGAAGGTTCATTTATATATATATATATAAAGAGAGAGAGAGAGAGAGAGAGAGAATGAATGTTTATTTAAGAAGAAATTTAATGTGACAATAAAAAGAAGGAATGACATAATAGTAAAACATTAAATAGTTTATAACTCATCACATTAATTTTTATTATCTCTCATTAATAAAACAAAAACATTATATTTTACACATTTCAAAATTTATCCTACATATATCTTACACTTATCGGAAATTTACCCTACACACATGTAAAATACCTACACATGTCGAAAATTGTCCTTCACCATAAATTATTTTATCTTGAAAATTATATTAAAAAAATGAGTTGCAAGTTTAATTAATTAGCTAATTAATGACAATTATAGATTTACCTATATGCCCTTTTTCATAATATTAAATACACACATTAAATGAAGTAAATGGATAATTTCTATTGGTTTAAAAGTTATTCTTTTTATTCTTACAAAATTTTTCTTCTCATTTGAACTCTCTCTCTCTCTCTATATATATATATATATATATAGGAATCCTAAGAGAAGTCAATCCTGTTTGAGAAACTTGAGAATCATTCTGGATCCCATATTTTTCTTAAGCTTTTCGTAGTATACACATATGTAGATAGTCAATTTTAAACTATAAATATATGTATATTACGAAAAACTTAGGGAAAATGTGTGATCCACAACGCTTCTTAGGTTTCTCAATTAGCATAATGTTTCTCACACGATCTTAACCATTAACCGTTTATATATCTATATATATGACGTGTACGTATATATACATAATTTTACAATGAACTTTACACACGAACTCGGTTTTAATATTTATAAAAATGATTTATACCATACCATTAAACACACACAAAATGACAAGTGTACCCTATCATATATGTAGTAAAGTATAGGTAAGAACTAGATGTCGATCCATGGACGCGGGCGGATGCATGAGTACTAAACCGTTGTCACGGGTTTACCGGTATAAAGATAGGTGAATGAAGTTTTTAACTAAACTAATCTAAACTATATTTAAAACATAAAAGACTCCAAATACAAAAATGTATATTATCTTGTTTTACAAACAATCTAAGCATGTTAACTAAGTCAGAAATGTTACAAAGGCACTTGATCAATCTTCCAATTATATAGACAATTAGTATCCCTTTCGAGAATCCTAACATAACAATCCTTCAGAAAGCTAACGCGATAGGCACACTTTAGCCACCTAAAATCGTTCCTTGGCGTGCTATTGATATATTTTCATGTAAATCTTCTAAAGATAAGTTAGTCATCCGTTAAAAGTTTTCTAACCTCACTTAATCAATGAAAGTAATACCGACAACACAATACAACCACTGAGACAAGCATAAAGTAGATGATATCACAAACTATTCCATTTTACAAACCTTGAACACAAATCTACCAAGATAGTAATTTCAACCAAAACCACTAAACAAAGATCATAAACCGTGCCAAGAACTTGTAACAACACCATCTAACCCTTTAGGGTCCTTACGTGAAAGAAAGTACTCTTGATTAACATTTGATTTTACCTTTTATTAAACCAATACCCATTCCTAGTTTCATGGTGTAAACATATTAGCAAGTTAATAGCTTACTAACAAGTGTTTAATCAAGGTTTTTTCAACATATCTCAACTAAACATTCATTAATCATCCAAGATAACCAATTGTAATCAAGAATCCCAAATCAATGAAACATGTTTGCCAAATGATCATCAAGACTTAAACATGAAAAGTACCAAAGTTTCATACAAATAAGATTAACATACTAATGTTTGTTCATAAAACAAGTAAACTAGTGTTTTTGCCATAAGGCTACAATAATATAGAATACATCAAATCAGTGCTTGAAATACAACCAAAATCATGGAAAGAACAAGGATTCAAACCATAAGCAAACAAGGATTAGATGGATTGGATGATAAATAGGCTTATTTGCAACTAGGACGCTTGAATCCGACCCAAGCAGGCTATTTCCGAAGCCCTAAAATCACCCAAAAGCTTGCAAAAATATCCAATACTTGATCAGCATGCGCCTACTCTGTTTTATACGACTTTTCAAAAAAAGTGCACGCACGTGCACCATAAAAGTCTAATCATGACGTCAGCTGCAAGGTATGGGTTAAGCAAGTGGCTGATTTGACGGCAAAGTACGCGCACGGCCGTGCACATGAGGGGCACGGTAGTGCATGTCCGAGAAAATGGATGCACGGTTGGTCGCACGGTGTGTGCTTCTGTGTAACATCCGTCAAAAACCGGGTTAACCAAACCCGCTTCGTTTATTAAACCGAATAATCAGTTATAAATTTTGTCGCGTATTTAATTATCAAATTAATTTTATACGATACATAATTAATAAACAAATTAGAATTTTAAAACATAATTATTAAATAACAAAAAAATAGCAAATTAAAAAAAATGTGGAGACGCCGGGTTTCGAACCCGGGTCACCCACAAGTTTTAACCCACACAGTTTTCACCACTCCGCCACACGCTCATGATTGTGAAGAAATTTAAACAAATAAAACTTAAAGTCTCACCGCGAACAATCCGATTTAACCCAAAAACTGAAACCGCCAATCAATCTTCAATCAATGAAGTTTCGCGATTATTTTGGGCATAACGGACAACTGGGCATCGGTTATAATCAGTCCATTGACTCAATTCGAATCAAAACTGATCAAACCATATGATGTTGAATTCGAAACCGAAAATGTAATTAAATCCGAGTTATACTTTATTCATCATTTGAGCTCGCGAGCTTATCAAACATACTCTCTCCAATTCGCTCTGAAAACCTCGCCGCAAGTCGCTGGAGTCCTCTGCAACTTGACCGAAAATGATCGCCGGAAAACCGGAGAATTTATCTCACTGTTGTTTTACTTTATAAACCGGGCATCTAGAGCTCATACCGAAATCACCCACACTCACCTTAAACTCCCTGTAGAGTCTCTGTCGCAAGAAATACATCGCCGGAGATTTTCTGCAATCGCCGGACTTTCGCCGGAAAACCGAGACTTTCATCAAAACGGTAAATACCTCGACTCTTTCGGTTTCAATCCATTGTTAGACTATTACTAACTTCAATTCATCAACCAGAATCAATCCCAGACGACGTTGCCGGATATTCTGCAATCGCCGGAAAATCTCTGGAATTTCCAAAATCACGCTGTGAATCGGTATAATCATCTAAACCTTCTGATAATCATTGTTTAGTAACTCAATTTCACATCTAATCGATCAAAACTGTTAATTGATCCGATCAGACGGAGTTCACAAAACAGAGCCGACGATCCTTGCCGGAGTTCTGAGAAAGTCATCTGTTTCGGTACATTCATTTCCAAAACCTTCTTTATCCATCACATTTCAATCACTAATAAATTTCGTTAATCGAATTAAACAAGAACTGTTGAATAATTGTTGTCTGTGTCTTTGAACGAAGAAGATGAAGTCGAACTTATGTATAAGTATAATTAAAACAAGATATTAAATCGGGTTAGACACACAGTCCAGCGGTGGACTGTGTGCAAACGATTAACACACATCTCGAGTTCGATCCCTGACACAACCTCACTCTCTGAAATAAAAATGTTCTTTTTTAAACCGAATCGGATCAACTCGCTGTAAGATGTTAAGTATAATAAAAATCAGTATATTAACCAGGTTAGACATACAGTCCAGCGGTGGACTGTGTGCAACACTAAACAACAGGTCCCGGGTTCGAGACCTGTTGTGTGCACCGGTCCGATATAATTAAATCCTTTTAAAAAATAAATGATTTCTGATTAAATTAAATAGTATATAAATATAATTAAAAACAGAAATATTTCGGGTTAGACACGTAGCTCAGTTGGTAGAGCTGCGTGCACGCGTACGGGAGGTCACAAGTTCGAACCTCACTCAGTGCAAACAAATACACGACCGAACCGGTCAACAGTCAAACGGTCAACGGTCAACTGGTCAAAAAGTCAAAATTTTTATTTTCTTTTATTTATTTATTTTATTTAAAAATCAATTAAAAATACTTAAAAATAACATTTTTTTTAAAGTTAGAAATTTCATTGAACTCACAAAAATAAACCGAACAATCCCATTAAGAACACTAATTAAAAATATTAATCGCAAATAAAAGTTTATTTATTTATCGGACTATTATGTTATTATTTAGGTTAGTTCCCTTGCCGATTAAATCCGAATTCGTGCGCATTCATCATCAATCCAAGAAACGCACCCAATGTGAGTGAATTCTTACAAATTCCCCTTTTTATTCATGTTTTGGGGTGTATCATGTGTCGCTTAAACTAATTCGCTTATTCAAACTCGTGTTATACCATATTATGATCTAAACTTAGAATGTAATTATTGTTTGTTGTTATGTATTACATATATTGTCAAGTTGCATGCAAATTATTTGTTAGGCCCATCAGTTCCTCGTGGGAGACGAGTTGAACAACGCGTGCCTTAAAATCATTCATTAGGCCCATCAGTTCGTAGAACAACGCGTGCCTCAAAACTCATCCATTAGGCCCATCAGTTCCTCGTGGGAGACGAGTTGAACAACGCGTGCCTCAAAACAGTCAATTGTTGTATGTGTGTGCAATATTTAATATTATGTGTTTTGTGAATAAATTTACATCTACATTTACTCATATGTGGTTATGCACTTTATTTTATAATCAATACAATAAACTCGTTTAAATGTTTTTCATAGTATTCACTCGCCAACTTTTTGTTGACCCAAAAACCATTTTTACACATGATACAGGTGGACAGGATGAAGCAAGGAACACATAGGAAAGTGCCTTAGAAGAAAAATAATGAAGTCTAGAAAGATGTATAGAACATGTTGTACTAGTATGATTTGATTGTATGATCTCCTTTAAATTGTAATAATAAATATGAAACATTATAATAAATGTCATGAGCTTTGATGAAAACCCAATCATGCCCCGATCACCTTTTTCCGCTGCGGGTCGGGGTGTGACATTCTGAGGATCAGAGGGCGCATGGGGGTGCAACCGAGACGCACAGTCGTGCATGTCCGAGAAATCAGTTGGACTGCCCTGGTCGTAAGTCTACACGGTCGTGCACTTGGAGAGCACGGGCGTGCATGACATGTGTCTTCAGCAGATTATGTAGTTTTCATCCAAAATGCCCAAAAACTCCTCTTTTTTTCTAACTTTGTCTTTGGCACTCTGTTTAAGACTTGAACATCCAAAAGTGCATGATTAAGTACTTAAACGTCGAAGTTTTAGCTAAAAACGCGTAAAACAACAGTCAAATGGGGGACTAAAACATGTGCAATTTACTGTATATCAATATATACACACACACCTAAGTTTTGCTATGAAAAAGTATAGGAATCAGACGAAAGGCTTTTATTTAGTAGTTAAAAGACCATGATAACAATTTTTCAATTATTCAGGAACATCATCAATGAAAGTATAAGTAGAAACTCTATTAACACTAAGTTACGCATTAACTGTTGATGATGGTAATCAGTTAGTGTTGATCGCACTTGTCCCTACGAGTCGTTGTTGTTGATCTCAATTGCTACTAATAACTGTAGTAATTTACTACTAAAATTATTTGTAACGAAATATCAATTTTCATGCAATTTTTCATCAATTATACTAATCTAAGTTAACTTTTAATGAAAATAAACATTGTTACCACTACCCTTTGGGTTTCGCAAGGGTTTCGCCACCTTGTAGCGCCGTGTTTGAAGGTGACGAAAATGACAGCAGTCTTTTACAAGTGTGTACTTTACATCTCTTTAACTTATCAGTAGTCATTTATAAGTGTGTACTTCACATCTCTTTAAATCATATTTATAGGTGTGATCCAATATGATCTAGCGGATTATAATTAACATATAATAGCACTAGTAAGTTATCGTGTTTTAAATCATATTTATAGGTAGTTCAAATATAATTATTTACACACTTACTTAACCACAATCACTATAAAGATTTTTTACAATCAAACCTTTTAGATAAAATAAGTTGTAGGAGCATACTACTTTGAATATAAAGCAAGATATAAACTACTTTAATTATAAACCATGATCACTTTGTTCATTTAAAATAAGTCAATATTATTATACTAAATAACTTTATTGAATATGGGTGTAATAACGATCCGTTTCACATGTCTCATTATTTACCTTCCACCAAGTTCTTTTGTTTATATGAAAATTGTCATAATTTGTTTACAAACCGTTCCTATAAAATAATTTATAGTTGGAATCACTCAAATTAATAAATATGGTTTTCAAACATTCATCATTATGTAAGAATTACTCGTTAAAAAGTGAGTTTGAAACGTTTAGGCCCAAAGTCAACAACCCTCTGGCTATTCACACACGCACTTTGTCTTTTTGCACACATCGAACGCTGCGCTTTGGCCAAAGGGCAGCGTTTAAACCCAAAGTCAACAGACAAGGTATGTCAGACCTTGTCTGTTGACTTTGGCCTAAACGTCGCGCTTTAGCGTAACGTTTCAATGTCTCAGTTTCTTTTTGTTGGAAAATGGGTGGATTTGGTGGAAAAAGTGGGGGGTTTTGGTGGGTTGTATTTGGTTGAGTTTATTTGTTAAGATTATGTAGATTTTTGTTTGTTTTATAAAACATATATTATAATTTAAAAGCATATATTATAATTTTACAAACAAATTTATAAGTTAAAAAGTGCTTTAAAAAAACAAATAATGCCCTGAAGCGCGACATTCATTTTCTTTCCGATACACTCACGTTAAACGCTCCGTTTCTTTATGCCATTGTTTTTATAAATGTTAATCGATTTAATTTTAATATATTACACAAGTGTGATGCATAGAAAAGCTTACAAGGTTAAACTTGAAGCGTGGTGGAATAAACTTGAAGAAGTGATTTGGAGGATTACCCATGGCTGCTGCAAAATATGCTATGCGAATCTCAAAAGTCATAGTACTTTATAAAATATCTAACAAATTAACGTTCTTTTACAATAGTATTATCATTTACGTTCTTTTACAATAGTATTATCATTTACGTACTTTCGTTTCAAATTAACCACTCACAGTAATTGAGTAAGAATTAAATGAATCGATCGAGTGTGGTACTGTAGTAGACCTGCAACAATGTCAGATTTTACACGAACATATTTAATTAAAACACCGTACGATATATCGCGAAAGAGATGTATGAAATAAGCGCAAACAATCCACACAAACATATGTAAAAGATCAACTGCATAAATATATATAAAGTCAGTTTGTACATACAAAACAAACTAAATTTCTCATTCAAGATAAATTTCTAATTTATATAAAGCCAGTTTGGCCAAAGCGCGGCGCTTTGGAGGGTGTGGAAATAAGGCAGGATGTGTGAATATAATTGAAGAAACACCAAACCGGGAACTATCTGAATAGATCTAGATCTGAGGACATGGTTTCTGCATACAAGGGTTAATCTTTTGTTTGATCGTCGATGGAAAGAACTTCGCCGGAAATCACTACAAAACAGAAAACCGCCGTTAGTTTCGCCACGGGGAGAATGGGGGTTCTCTCCGTGACCACCCTCCGGCGTGAGAATAAGTACAGTGACTCGAGGAAGACGAAGTATCAGTGTAAGTAATGGAGAGTGAATATATGTAGCTTGTACCTCAAGTCTTCTATTTATAGCCAGAAATTTGGGCGTTAAAAGTTAACGGAGTTGTACCAGAATCTTTCCCACTGATAATGGTTACATCTCCATCCATGCACACGGATTGGAAGATGATCAATCGTTGGGGAAGAACCACATGGAAAGTGGTTTTCTATGGGTCTTCATGAAGATTGTGCTGACATCGGGTATAGGATAGACGCCCCAGATGTTGCCACGTCATATGCGGTTACAACCGAATAGAGGCCTGCACGATTACCATTTAATGCTTCTAGAAGATCCAAGGCTGTGGAGCCTTGATCTGCTGCCACATGTCCAGTTGGTTATAACAGAAAAGATTCCTTTAGCTCAACTCTTCATTACCTGCGCGCGAAGATGTCTGTGTACAAGACTTAAGAGTTTTGATAGTTTCTTCTTACTTCAAGCTTAACTGTACCCTTGCGCGGTGCCGCGCAAGGGTGTTAAATGAAGTTTAGATGTTTCGCTCTTTATTCTCGCGCAAGGTTAATAAGAACTGTGCTTTTAGGTCTGTCTTACCGTTGCACGAGGCATCCAAGGTTTATTAAGTGATCTGGTAACATTCTGATGGTATGGTTTCCTACGCCGACGTAGGACTTCTGGGACCATACCCTCAGTAATGGTCCATAAAAAGTTATCAATGGAAAAAAGGCAATCACACGGTGACATGGACACACATTGTTGGTAGAGCCAACCAAGAAATGACTGAGGTGTCCTCTAAATTTGACACACATTTACAAATTTTTCGAATATATAAATACCAAAATAAAAAACATATATAAACAACTAATAAATTGTATAAGCTGGTGACAACTCACGATTTTCTTATTAAATAAAAATTCAAAGAAAATTTCAACAGCAGTTGGGATTTATTGTCATTTTCTCACGCGTCTATCACACCCCATTGATCTGTATATAACTTTGTTAATTGATTTACTTGTCCCTCGTCATTTTCCCTCACTGAAAAGAACTCGTACTACTCAAGTTCTTATAGTAAAAGTTTTGGTTGATGAGTTATCTAACTTCTCTACTTCTATATATTCCTCCACCCATAGTTCTAATTTTGCAATTGTATCGTATCTTGTTAGTTTTTCATTGCTAAAAAAACACAATTTGTCTTCTCTCTCGTCATCATGTGTTGCTTTGTCTTCATGACTTGCTAACTTCGTTTATCATCTCATCATTATGGCTTCAACTTCCATATATTTTGATGTAACATATTGTTATCATTTTGAGTTTTGTCGATTTCAACCTCGTTTGTTAGCTTGGCTTCATGACTATAGAAATACCCTAATTTTTATGGACATTTCTGCCAACTATGATTATGACACGTAATTCTTTAAGGATTGTGTCGAGTTTTTCAGCCTTAGTATACATATAATCCTACAAACACCACAAAGCATCAACCCCATGGTCTCCATCATAAGAATAATGTGGTTGATTTACTCCAACGCAATGTGCCATCAGAATAACGAGTTTTGATACCACCTGATGGAAAGCGAAACTGAAATCTATCACGTATCACATGAGGCAAGAGGTGTCCTTATATAGGGAATTTGGCACATATTGCCACAATTTTGAATTTACCAAATAGTGACATTAAAGAGAAGTAAACAACTAATAAATTGCATAAGTTGGTGATAACTCACGATTTTTTTATAAAATAAAAATTCAAGAATATTCAGTATCAATTTGAGAATAATTGTCGTGCACTCATGCATCTTCCACACTCCTCCAATCCGTATATGATTTTGTTAATTGGGTTATTTATCCCTCATGACCTCATCAACCGCTCTTGTAGCTATGGCCTCGGAACCCTTCTAACGGATTTCCTCCATGTTACAACCTCATCTCAAGGTCTAAAAGGTTAGATTTTGAGAGGTTTGATCCTACCCACACGACGCCAAGACCCACCCCGACGATCATTGCGTCTTTATAGTTCAAAAAGCGCTCATATGAAATATTTTATGTAATGTATTACCAATGTCATATTTTCTTTTAGCAAAACTGTCACAGTCCTGGTTACATATCAGCACAAACAAATTAATACCACCAGGAAATATACAAACGCGACATGATATGTGATTAAATACAACTAGACTTATAAAATTATAACAAAAAAACTGTTTCAAAATAAAATAAATCTATTCAACGCTCAGGCTTTCGAACATCCAAATTGGAACCGACGTATTTTCATTTTTCCATCTAAAGCCAAAGCCAAGACGTCATACTCTTCCACGTACCACAGCTCCGAGACTGTCGCCTGCAAGTGAAAGTTTTTAGGATGACAAATCATGCAAACAAATAATTAGAGCCCAGAAGAATTAATGCCGTATACAAATGAAAAGAAAATTAACTTGAACAAAATAAATATGTAATGTGAAATGACAAAATATACCACCTTAGTTCCAACGATGCGGCTGTTCAAACGAGCTACTAATTCATGAAAGTGTTTCAGTTCTGAATCGACATTGTTTCCTAAATAGTAACAATTACAAGTCAAAAGGTTGAATAAGCGTTTTAAAGCAACCATATGAACGAACGGGGCAACCAACCTCGGATGAATTTTTAGGGTGACCAAGAATCCTTGCAAGTGATGTATGAAGTATGGCAGGAGCATACTACAGCATAAAAGTCAAATCATATATATCAATTAAAACGTTGAATCCCGTAAAAAGATTGAAGGGTAAGATTGGTAACTTGGTAAGCTTCTTACAAGTTGCTTTTCTGGTGCACGGGGAAGAGCGTTTCTTAATTTAGAACGGATATTCACAGGATCCGTCCCAGATATCACCTAAGAAATCATCAAATATTAAAAAAAAAAGCTAAAACTATATACTAAGTTACTAACTGTACCTGCCAGCAACCCAAAAGCACACCGGTTGAAGTCAAAACAACCCGATCTAACAAAATTGTCACCGGGCAGAGTTGATCTGCAACTGATTTTACGGCATCCACTTCCGCCTCGACCTGCCCGATTTAAGTTTAGTAAATTCATAATTTTTAAACGTACTAAAATGGTATAGAAAAATGCTTACTTCCTCTTCTGAAGCAGGAACGGGTGAAATGTGGTGTGATGCGTGAAACATACTAAAATGGTATAGCTCGGAATTCTGAAACCAAATTACTAACCCAAAAATGATTAAGCTTTACAAGGGAGACCCAAACGCGTATTTTATATAAAACATTAAACTTACCTTCATTAAGAGTGGGCGAAAATATATCTCTCACTGCTTTCCTGCATCAAGAAACAACACGCATCAATTCATAAAAACACGATAACAACTCAAAACATTGAAAAAAAAATTTAATTCCCGTACGAGATAGGAAGTGAATACTCAGTGCTCAAATGCAGGACATTAGCTCGAACAGGAGGATTAGCAGCCTGCAGAAGTAACAACATTAGCTAACAAACTATAATATTAATAAATAAAAGTACAAATTTATATTCATATGATCATTACATAATCACCTTCAAAGAAGGAGTCACAGATCCATTTTTGACATCAAATAGATCGGAAAGTAACAACGACTGTGAAGTCTCTCCATGTTTAAGAAAAAGTGCACCATGCTCATCCAAATCCCTACTCATTTTCTCATACAATTTCAACCTCTCTCCATTCGAAACCGGAAGATCTGCTAAATTAGGGCTGTTATCTACTTGATACAATGTAACATTAGGAACACAATAATGTCCCAGATCGATTAATACAAAACACCAAAACACGAGATTTAAGTAACTTGCTTGACTCTTTTTTTTATTGTAAACCAAAGCACACGAATTTCAATAACATTAACTATCTGTTTATACTAACCAAACATACTGGAAAACAAGAAACCTAAACCACTAAAACAAGAAATTAAAAAAAGACTCAGCATTTTAACATAAAATCTCCTTAAATAAATAAACCCAACTAAAAACTAGGGGTGTAAACGAGCCGAGCCAAACCCAAGCCCGACTAAACTCGAGCTCCACCCGGTTCGAGCCTACTATTTTGAGATCCAGCTCAGCTCTAAAGTAAAACCCAAAAGCTTGAGTTCGGCTCAAGGTAATTTGAGAACAATTTTACCGAGCTAAAAGCTCGGCTCGAGCTCGCTTCGACAGCTTAAACGAGCAAAGCTTGGATAGAGCTCGGCTCGCGAATGGTAAATAGTAGGTATATCATATATAAAAAAGTAACATAAAATTTTTTTGGGCTTGTGAGCCTTAATGAGCTTTTGTATGTAATGCTCGAGCCGAGGCTAGTTCGAGCTTTTTACTGATCCGATCGCGAGTAACTCTCGAGCCGCTCCAGCTACTAAAAATACATTTATACCCTTCAAACGATTAAGTCCAACACACTAACTTTAATAACAACTGGGACTAACAGATTCAGAAACTAGTGACCACTTCAATATGTTTAATAATCAAATAAAAGAAAATCTAAAATGAGATTTCATTCAATATCATCTATCTATATCTGTACAGTATAATAATTGCAATTAGATTCGATATATGATAATAGATTGTGCGATAAATGAGCAATTAGTAAACTGTAGTGTGAATTAAATAAAGGAACAATTGATTATTACCTTTAGAAGAAAGAGGAGAGTGTTTAGAAGCCATACGGAAGATAGCGTAGAAGATTATTAAGGAGATGAACCAAATTAAAGAAGCTGGTTTTGATTGATTATACCAATTTCTAACCCTAGCCATCTTCTTAACAACTCAGATCAATCATGTGATCAGAAATCACCGGAATTTGTTTGTAAATATCGGTTTGGTCAGGTGGAATGGAAAGCTAAAACCTCGACTTATCACTTACTTTATTTTGTTTTATTAACATGTAAGTAAAATAAGGAGATTAAATTGAAATTAGTGTTTGAAAGACTAATTTACCCCATTTTAGAGTTGTACCTTATGCATTAACAAAAAAAAAATCGTCATTTTCATATACATTATGGGGGGGGGGGGGGGGAGGGGTGATCATTTGAGAAGAAACTTAAAATGAGAAGAAATGAGATGACGATAAAACAAACATTTCAAAATTTACCTTACATATAGTGAAATTTCCCGTACATATATCATACACATATCGAAATTTATCCTACATTTTGTCCTATACATAGCGAAATTTGTCCTATACGTATCGAAAATTATCCTACACATATTGAAAATTGTCGTTCACCATATATTAAGTTGTTCTGAAAGAGTATATTTTAAAAATGAGTTACAACTTTAATTAATTAGTTAATTTAGGAGAATACAATAAATTAATTAAAACTGTAAATTTATTTATGCCCTTACAATAATACTAAATTCTTATATTAAATGAAACATTTCTGTTAGTTTAAAACTCATTCTTTTTATACTTACAAAAATTTCATCTCATTTGAAAACTCTACTATATTATAATATAGTATAGATATGTTTGTTTTCTTTCACATCATAAAATATTAATTGTTAAATTAATGTGGTTGCGAGAAAACAAGGAAAAGGTTTTAAAAACGAATGAATATTAACTAACGAACACAAAAGAGTATAGTGTTTTAGTCTAGTTTTAGTTGATTTATCTTTGTTCCACTCATTTGTCTATTATAAAAAACACTAGGTTTTGAATTCAATTATATGCAAAAAGTAGTTTAGAATTAAATTTGGTGTAAATTAGGAGTAAGTAAGCATTGTCATTAAAAAAATAGTAATTTTTTTATCTTTTATATCTTTTGTCATTTAGTGAGTTTTGAATACACCCGGTACTTTATTGGGTTGTCATTCATTGCTTTGTCATCTAGCGGATTTTTATTTACAATCTTTGTATTTTACTCTTTTGTAATTTAGTGCTTTGACATTTACTGAATTTTCATTCACATTGTATGGTATTGTCATTTATGAATTATCGTTTACACCCTTGTATTTTACTCGGTTGTTTAGTGCTTTGTCATTTACTAAATTTTCATTTACTTTGTCTGACTTTGTCATTTAGTGAATTTTCGTTTACACCCTTGTACTTTACTCGTTGTCATTTATTTAGTGCTTTGTCATTTAGTGAATTTTCAGTTACTACTTAGCCTAGTTTTACGGCCCCCGCCTCACAACGCTGGCAACACTGTTTCCCCTAACTTTGTCATTTAGTGAATTATTTTTTTATCCTACATGTACTTTACTCGATGATCATTTGGTAATTTTTCTTTTTATACCTAGCACTGATTCCCCCTACCCCACAACACTGATAGCATGGTTTTACACCCTAAGTCTTGCAACGTGGGTGACTTAAGAATAGTTTATCCAATATGATATAGATTAGTGTAACATCGTTTCACTCTAATGTGTTAGATATCACCGAGGGTTTATGAAAACCTGGTGAGCCAAGCATACCACAATATAGCTTTTTTCATTTCTTGACAATTTTTGAGTTGTCATTACATGACTTTAAGATTTTCCAGTTAGGACTTAGGTTAGATTTTTCTTGGAAGTGAAACTCACAAACTTATTAAAAGCCATACATAACTAATACTCAAGCAAGTAAGGAAAAGTGTGTCACGTATAGAAGAGGGGTTTCCACTTTCACACTTACTAAACATATGTAATGGCTTAGTGAGGGGTGAAAGGTGACCATAGTTTTTTTAATAAATTTTAATGCTTATTTTTGGATTACATTTTTAAATAATTACTTAGGTGCAGTTTGTTTTTAAGATTTAAAATGTATGTAGTCTGCGGTCCATATTTGCAGACATTTTTAGAAGAAGAGGTAACCAAACATCTGCAGTATTTAAGAAGAAGGCTGTTTGTTTTTAATATAGTGTACGTACAGTGATCGTGGTGGTGGATGTGGACGGTAGTGGGTGATGGACAATGGTGGTGGACGCCGGTGGCGAGTGGTGATGTTTAACCCTCTGCAAACCTTAGAAAATCTTAAAAGTGTCTGGGCAAAGTCTGTATCAAGAAGAGCTTCACCGACGTTTTTAATGAAACGTCTTCGAAAAACAAACAGTCTGCAGGTGCCAATGTCTGCTCGTGGTCTGCGTGGCGCAGAAAGAAAAGTCTGCGCAGATCTTTTTCATAAAAACAAACACCACCTTATTATCTAAAATGTCAATCCAAGCACGCGTCAAAAGAACTTACGACCAAAACACTTTTCTTTTTTTTTTTAAAAAACAACTCCATTTTGTTGAACTTATATACCGTAATGCTTTGAAAAATATAAGCCAAACTGTATAATTTATTTTTCCAATACCTAACAAATACAAATTATTTGAGAAAAAATAAAATTAAAGTAATGTTAAACGAAATAATATAATAAAAATAAAAAAGATACCCACATGTGTATAATTCTCATTGGCTCACACCATTTCTTCAGTGTCTCTGTATTATTCTCACAACTCTGGCTAGGACACGAAACTCACTTCTCACGCTCACTAATGGCATCGTGAAACGGGGTGTTCCGTGAGTGTGGATCTGACATAGCTCTCCTCCTAGTAACGATCACGTAGAATAACACATAATCTAATATATTCTTATTCTACTCCACAATTCAGAACAAGATTTAAATCCTTAACCTCTAGAATAAAGCAGAACATTTCACTCGCCAAAATACTATTTAACCTCTTGAGCGATTTACCGTACACCATTTTACAAATTTGACTCAAGATGCTTATCTAGCTATACATATGGCATGCCAAGTCACATTGGTTGACTACACGATGCACGATGGTACACGTGATATGCCACATCACCTCACCTCACTTACACATAATATGCAAAGAGGTCCTCCTAGTTTCACATTATGGAAGTATTAGTCATTTATAATATGGTAATTTTGACATAGTATTGGTTAATGTAGCATTGCAACATATTATCTGTTATGTAATGATTTTTAAAGAACGTAAAACTTTAAGTGAAGAGCACAAGTAATTTCCACTAGGACACGTTAGGGTGATTCAACATTGTTACATATTATAGATTTAGTAATTTTACTAAGATTGAGTAAAATGCTAGATCCCGTTTACTACCGATTTCTTTTAATAAATCCACAAACCAAACGTGCAATCCATTTTGAAGAAAAACCGTCGGTTTAAAAAGGTAAAAGTATAGAGAACCGTCAAAACTAAAACAATTTGGTCGATCAATTTAACCAAACTACGAACACTCTCTAGCTTGTGGATGTACATGGGCTACTTACTATGATTTTTTAACTCCGAAAACTACCAGTCATTTTTCTTTATATCATACCAGTCATTTTTTATTGTCAATAAAGATATAAAAATACATACATACATACATATATATATATATATATATATATATATATATATAATATATTTAGTATGTATGTATGTATTTTTTATATCTTTAATTGACAATAAAAAAAGATTAAAAACTAAATTGAAAATTGCTTAGAGTACACTTTTTTTATGCACTATTGTCTTACAAAAAAAAGTTAGAAAATCTATATATAAGACTATCTTCAATGCTACGTACGACTTTAGTTGCCACTACATCTTTCAAATAAATCCTTAAAAACTCCAATTTAATCTCCAACACTATAAATATCCTTACCCTACTTAATTTCTACCTCATCACCTCCATTACACACAATTTTAATTAAATTCTTTTTTTTTTTCTTTGGGTCCACTTTATCGTATGAACTGAGGCAAACCCATGACTTTATGCAAGGGCATCTCACCTAAGGACTTTTCAGGATGAATGCCCTTTATAGATAACGTTAGAATGGATGAACTTAAATGGTAAGAGCCTCAAGGGCCCATTGAAGAACGTCTACTCAAAATTGATTTGGATTTCAACCCAAGGTGACTTGAAATTGGTTCCTAACATTTCTAGGTACTATTCATTTGTTCACACATGTATTTAGGAGCATTAGACAACGTTTCAAACAATTATGAAACAAAATTTGACATCGATGAATATTAATTATTTAATCATGTAGTTCATTAGCATTTTTTTCTTAAAAACATATTTGCATCAGTTCTGACTAATCTTTGTGTAAACAGAAATTCTTTAACTAAATACTTACCAAAACTTAGAATGACTCCGTAATTAAGTATCCAAAGTTGCGTAAATGGGAATCCTTAAACCAAATATATGTGGTTGCCCGATTACTTGATGTAATACAATGCGTTAGTACTTTGATAGATCTAGCAAACCTCAGTCCTCATCATGAACTGTACAATGATATAAATTATTGCACCAAATCCTGTATCCGACAAGTGTCTTGAAGCCATGAACACAAAATTGCAATACATGTATGATGAGCAAGTATGAGACTTGGATGATATATCTCTTAACAACAAGGTTGTTGATAGAAAATGGATCTTTAAGAAGAAGACATGCATGCACAGTGATATACACGAATTTAAATCAAGATTAGTGGCGAAACATTTCAGTTAAACTCATGTGATCGACTATGAGTCTATGATGAAACTTAATTTCTCTCTAGCGTCAATTCAGATTAACTAAGTATTGGGTTAATCTTGTAAAGTTAAATCGTTTAGAGATTAAATTGTTAGTTGGGTAATAATATATTTGGTTGAAGAAGGCCTGGTTTCCAACACTAAGATACTCAGTTGTATAGTCATATATTATGACTACAGGGTATGGTAAATAATTCTCATTGACACTTTAGTGAAGATGTCCAACCAAAAGGTTTTTGCATATCCCATGTAACATGATAAAGTTTGAAGCTCAAGAAACTCATTTAAGGGATTAACCAAATATCTCAAAGGTGGAATCTTTATAGTGATGTTAACATTAAAGAGTTTGATTTTTGTTAAAAGTGAATCTAATTTGTCTCTTTACAAGAAAGCTAGTGGACAAATAGTATTCTTAACCTACTACTAATCTCTAGTTGACATACCATCCTTACAAGATTTTCCATGTCTTGACTTGGGAAGTGTTTTTCAAGAAAATACCTTTGCAACACTGCTTATATTCTAGACATAGAGATAAATAGATATAGATCTAAACCACTAATTGGTCTGAGCTAAAGCGCATACAATGACAAAATCTTGGAGAAGTATAAGGTTCAAGATTCCAATTGTGGATTGTTGCTAATTGTATTGGATCCAGATCCACAGGTAACAATAATATATGACAATGCTACTCATGGGTGCTAGGGATCTCATGGTTCCATACCATTGCATTAAATCACAAACCCAAGCACACCGCATCACTCAAGTCCCAAGCGGGGTATGGTTCTTGGTAGCATCGTGTACGAAATAGCAACCTTGATTGTTGGAATTTTTCGGATTTCCTCTAGTTGAATCATCCACCTAAATAAACAAGTTTACGGTAAAAGTTGTAAACTTTTCTATGGTTGTGATCTTGGTTTCATTATTCTTGCAATTAGACTCTTGGTGGGTGTTTTTTTTATTAGATCATATGTCCCATCTCATTAACAGTGAGATAGAATGAATGGACAAGATCATACGTCTCGTATGCTTGGCACATATATAACAAGTGAATACCAACACAATCTGGGTGAAAGCTATTAGATGACAGTCAAGATTCAAGAACTTATGGAGGTTTAGAAAAAGATCTTATCATAAAGTGATGAACTGATACCCACTTTTGAACAGATTAAAACATTCTCGTGGCTTCATGTTAATCAATGTACATCGCTTGGAACAATGCAATAAAAAAAAGTAGTTGAACAATTTACTACAAGCTTAATGCACGTATGCTTTGAAAGTTGCATATTAGGCTGCTTGGATGATGCGTTTAAGTTCATTGATGATGCAATTTTAAATTCATCTAAGGGGTTAGAAAACAAGCATTGTGTTCTCTTTTGAATATGACATGCGAAGAAAACAAATATTAAGCAAGTCCATGTCGCATATGTATTGAATTTGGTCATCTGATTGTACGACTGATGATGATGTGCAAATGGTTGTTCACGTATTTTCCATAAAATAAAAATGAATACATGAGCAGAAGTACACACATTTATAGATACACATATCTTATTGCTATAGATGTGATAATTATCTATCATGACTACAAAGGTATATCAATTCTGGAAAAAGAGAGTGCTACTTTCACAATTTATTATGTAACATTATTTTTTTATTAGAATACTCTAGGCCATATTCCTTTCTACTTGTACCATTATCTTCCACCTAATTTAAGTCTAGCACTTTTTCGTTGCACTCATATGCACTTAATTTTGTTTTCACATTCTTATAGTGATGCAATCACAACATATTTTAAGTTAACATCATTTTAAAATAATTCTCATTAATTATATATATATATATGGGAGGACATCTTAGAACGCTAAATATTGCGAGCATTGTGAGAACGAATGAAAAAACCACTCAAAACCATTTTTTTATACAAACTTTTATAATCAAGATACAACATCAAAAAAAAATTTACAACATCAAAAATTCATTTCTCTTCTCAAAATCACTTTTACTAGATTCTTTACACATGTGTAAACATAACAAATTTACACATGTGTTAATGGCAAACGACACATGTGTAAATTTCTTTATTATGAATTCACATAAATTTAAATGTGTAAATTAAAATTTCTAACATTGTATTCGAATAATAATGAATAAGTGTAAAAACAAATTTTGAATTTGAATTGTTTTATAACACAAGTTCTCGTGATTTTTTTTCATTTGTTCTCACGGTTCTCACAATATTTAGCGTTCTCATTTAAACACTTCCATAATATTAATATATATAATAGGGGAAGGTTATCTTGAGAACGCTAAATATTGCGAGAACCGTGAGAACGAATGAGAAAACCAATCAAAACCATTTTTAATACAATAATCATTTTAATTAAAATACAACATCAAAAAAAGAAATTACAACATCAAACAATTCATTTCTTCTCCCAAAATCACTCTTATTAGATTTTTTTACACATGTGTAAATATAACAAATTTAACATGTGTAAATGGCAAATTACACATGTGTAAATTTTCTTTATTTCCAATTCACGTAAATTTAAATGTGTGATTAAATTTCTAGAATTGTATTCGAATAATAATGACAAGTATAAAAAGAAATTTTGAATTTCACTTGTTTTTTTCCAAGTTCTAGTGATTTTTTTTCATTCGTTCTTACAGTTCTCGTGATATTTAGCGTTCTCATTTAAACCCTCCCATATATATATATGATCAAGATCAACAGAAAATCCCCTTAAGTTATGAAAACTTAGAGAACTCCAACTTCTCTTGTGAGTTTTACCCATATTTTTGGAATACACAGGTTAAAATATTAAAAAACAGATGTAAAAACTGTGAACCCATAATTTAAGTCTTTTTACGCAGCTGTAAAAGATGCAGACATCATCATGAATCAACACACCAACTGTAAAGGTATTTTTACAGTGGTGTAAATCAATAAAACTATTTTTTATTAATTTTTTTCTAAAAAAGTTAGGTTTTTAGGATTTTTGATATTTTTTTAAGAAAATCTTTTATAAGACCAAGTTATTTAGTTTCCAACTCATAGGACATTTTATTTTTATATATAGTAAGCCACAACATACTAACCTTTTTAAGAACAAGAAAGAAGCTTCACATGCCTTTTTTCCTTGTACTCTAGAAATCATTATAAATTATTATAACATGACACCTAGCTTAGTTAGTTAAAAGAAATACATGTCACATACCAACTTACTTGATTTAATATGGTTACCCTCAACCACCATCATTAGTAAAGTACAACTGATCTCAAAGGGATTTATAGTATGTCACTAAGGTGTTTACTCTCAGTCTAAAGAGTAAAGGGTTCAAATCATATAAAGTATAAATATAGAAATATTTAAAAGTGTATTAGTTTGTCGTTAAAAAGCTAGTAAAGCACAACTAATGACCTAGTGGTCTAGCTAGTGGTACGGTGATTGCCCCTCGTAAAAATAATGTGAGTTCAAATCCTTACAAGCATAATAACATATGAAATTTAAGTGTAAAAATTATCGTTAAAAACATACCTATATAGTACAAGTTTGACCCTCAATGCTCCTCCCAAAACCACAACCTTCTTCAAAAGAAGTAGACGATGTCCAAAGGTGATAAGAAAATTTTGTAATGATAGATGAAGCACACTAAACAAAGGTGAATAATACGAGAATTGATGAATCATAAGAACAAGTGAACATCAGCTATATCAACTTACTTATTCTTACATTAATCTTTTATTAGCTACGATAATTAAGTAGTTGTATATATTTCTTTCACTACGATAATTAAGTCGTTGTATATAATTTCCCTCACAAATTAGGTAACTAAAAAACCAAAACCTACAATTCCTCCTAACCCTTGGAAAACTTTCATAACATTAATCACACAGATAAAATAAAAAAAAACTAAATAAAAAAAAATAAAAATCATAATATTTAAGAATCGTTTCAGAATTTATAAAAAAATTGGATCAAGAAAATGAGAAAATCAAATCTCACGTGTGTTTACACATCAAATTTAACAACACAACACAATCACGAGTTACGGATGGTCGTATCATTCCGATCATCACTTCCGCCGCCACGGTGGCCGTGTCCAATCGCCGGAGAAGTTTCCGATGATCCCGGACCAAACATTTGCCTGTACGGATTCACACCGGAAAACATATTCAACTGCCCTTCACCATACCCACCCCCACCACCACTACCACCACCACTCCCCGCCGGCAGAACCGCAACCGGCGTCGGAAAATTCATGAAATGCAAACCACTAGAAACCGTCCCTCTATACACACCACCGGAGCTACTATTCACATTCGGAAACGTCCATACAGGGTCTCCATTCATTACTTGATGTTGGTTTGCACTCGAAACCATCCAAAAGTTCGCCGGAATTGACGGGTGACTCGCGGCCATAGCTCCGGTGGTTGACTGCATCAAGTAGTTCCCCATCTGTTGATGTTCATTCTCCGGTGGATTATTATTATCTCTCATTTCTTGTTTCGCTTGTAACATCTGATTAAGATTCATCGTTGACCCAAAAGTTAATAGGTTTGATGAAGTGTTGTTTTTTATTATTATATTATATTTTTCTGGGAAAGTATTATTGTTTCTCCGGTTTGGGAGAGTGAAATTGGGGTTGAAGTAAGTGGACCGGAGTTGAGACGGGATGGACATGCTTGAACCGGAGCTGCGTAAAGAGATGTTGAGTGATGTGAAGTTTGCTGGGATTGTACCGGTTCCGGTTGCGGCGATGACGGCAGGTTCGGCTTGTTGTAGCAGCCACTCGATGGTTTCACCGTCGGACTTGTGGCCGAGCTCACGGGTGAGTTGGAAAACCCTAGCGGCGCATAACGCCGGCATGCGGATGCGGCGGCCGCGCCCGTCGACTTTCGTGTGTCTGTCTTTGGTGGAAGTGCGTTTTGGTGGTTGTTTTTTTGATGGTTCACCGGAGAGGAGGTGGTTGTGTTGGTGTTGGTGTTGGTGTGGGTTAGTTGCATGTTGGAAGTGTTGGTATCGTCTTTTGTTGCTAGTAGTTGGATAGGGAAGTTTGGCCGGTGGTGGTGGTGGAAATGATCATCTCCACCGTCCATGATCACATGAGATGATAACACACACTAATCACACACACTAAACCCTAGCTTCAAGAAAGTGAGAAAATCGAAAATCACAATCTTGTTTAGGTTTTACTTAGGGTTTTCACTCTCTCTTGAGTTTCTCTCTCTAAAGTTGTGTATAATTTGGATTAGGGTTTTGTAGGTGTTGAGTGTTTTTCTTTCTCTTTCAAGAACATTCGAACAGTCTCTCTCTTGATTTACATTTGATGTGTTTAAAGAGTTGTGGGAGGATAAGGAAGGAGGGCAAGCTTTAAGCAACAAAGATAATGAGTGGGAATTATAAGGGTGATCTTTAAAAAGCAAAAACAAAAAGAAATGGAAATGGGAATTAAAATGAAGAATTTGTGTTATAATATGTGTTTGGTGTATAAAGGATTGGCTATGCTACATCTTTAGTCCTTCCACTTGATGTTAGAGAGTATGAATGCCGGGTGAACTCGCAGATAACGAAGATGCGTATGTATGTAGTCGACATCAACCCACTTTTGTTATATTTATGTTTGTTGTTTTCACAAAACCGTAATGACAGTTGTACGAGGATTTGAATTTTTTAGTATGTTCGCTAACTTGATAATGCACATGGTAACTTACACATGTCTAAGGGTTTGTTCATTAGACATAAAATTTCAAGTTAGATGGTTTATATTTCTTGCTTTTGGTAATATTTACGACTTTTCGACGGTCACAAATGAACAATTTCATAGTAGTTATAGTCGAAACCTGCTACGATGGAACTCTCCTTGCTACACAGTGTTGGATACACACATGTACGTATGTTAGAGATTCAATCAACCTAGCTAGGTGAAAACATCTAGCGTTGACACACGTTAATTATATCAAAATCACTTTCAACCATTTTTTAGAACAAATCGATATTAAGACACAAATTCACTAGTAAAACTTGTGATATTTGAAGCATAGGGACCATAGTGTAGGCTAGACTATAGTTGATGGATGTGATTGTATAATGAGAACAAAGAAAAAGAAATTACTTTGTTGAAATCTTTGCTGGTATCTTTAGAATTGATTGAAATGTATCAAAAAAGGAATTTCTTTCCCAGATATTGCTATCATTTTTGTTTGAACCTTTTTTATAAAATAAACAAAAGTAAATAAATTCTTTCCTCTATTCATATAAAACTCAGTTCATGGACCAATTAGCACCGGTCATGACATACATGTTTTCATTTCTATACAATATAATATAATATAAATAAAATCTAATACTCCTTTTTTATACATTAGGTATATATCCAAAACTCAAGTGACACTGATTCACTAAATATTGAATTCGTCAGGCACTAAACCCATGTATTTCGATGAGTTTTACTTTAAATTTATTATATTATAGTTATAACTATAGTTGTAAATATTTTTCTTTTATTGCAAAAGTTTTTTTGATGAATAAAAATAACAGAAACGAAGAAGTCCTTTAATTGTGGTTGGACAGAGGCCTTTGGTTCAGAGTCCACGTGAGGTGCTCTTTTTTATCATTCAATCCATAAAACACTGGTGGGCCCTCCCCTCCATCGTATGGGTCCCATCCCCCTTGACTCAGCAATTCGCGAAACACTGATTGCGTTGTAAAATCCTAGATTAACGTTGTTTAAGGAAAAAAAACTTTTTGATTTTCTTTAAATAAATTATACATAAACATAATTTTTTTTTAAATATGTACAAAACTAAAAAACTGTTAATAAAAGGTAATTAAAGATTCAAATTTATAACATAGATTTAATTTAATAAAAATAGTTTAACTATTCATCATAACGGGATGGTTTTAAATTCGTAGAAAGTTTAATTTCAAAATTATCTTATTTAGATAAAAGACAAAATTACCGAAACTCTCAGTTTATATATTCTTATTTGATTGTATGATTTTATTGCTGGGAAATATAAGAAGATAAAAACGTATTATTGTAGTTGATGATATTAAAAACTATGATGTATGACTTGACAAGGATGTCTCTCGTAGATGGATTACTTTTATCTTAAGGATACTAAGAATTGTACCCTAACGATCAAGTGAGTGCACTACACTGTAGATTTTGAAGTTATACCTTTTATATAATACTTGATTCATTTTAATAGTTTTTTTTTTGTCCTTTTTAAATGGTCCCAAAACAGTCTAAAAGTAGTAATTGTAGAGGAAAACTTTTAAATGATTTACATTTGCAATCAATTTATTAGTTGATATTTAAAACCGTGATTTACATATCAAAATTTGAGTTGAAAGTTCTTACCATACAATCATTCAAAGAAAACTCGATACTAATACAAAACAATACACGTTATACATAGTCTCAGATTCTTCTAGTGGCAGAAAATTGTAACTATAACTGAATACAAACACCAAAGTATCTATCACAAGGCTTTGTGATTTTTTTTACACTTTTGGTTGGGTGGCACAAAGCTTTGTGATTTTTTTTACATTTTTGGTTGACCCACCCGAGAATATACAAACATTAACAAAGCTAAATAAATACATAAACGATATAAAGTCGAAAATGTTTTAAAAGTAAGTGAGAAAATGGACCGTAAGACCATTATAAGCTTAAACTCGTGTAACATAAGGCTACACTACATCTATAGATCGGTTACTTCGTAGCATCACGTTAGGCACATGGAAATTTAGGCTTGCACCATATGGCAATGGTTATTAACCTAAAGCCTACGTTGCATGTACAAATGTGTCACACCCCGATTCATAACGGAAGCGTACGGGGATGCAACATACACATGGTACAAACACATTGTGTAACATCCGTCGAAAAACGGGTTTTCAAAACCCGCTTCGTTTGTTAATCGAATATCAAGTTATAAAATTTTGTTGCGTATTTATGGTTAATTTTAATTTTAAACAATACATAATTAATAAACATTTTAGAATTTAAAAACTATAATTATTAAAAAGTAAAAATAAATTAAATAAAAAAGAAAAGGGGCTGCCGGGTTTCGAACCCGGGTCAGTTGGAAGACACAACCATCACACAACCTAACCACTCCGCCACTTAGTTCTTTTGTGTAAACAAGGAAACAAATAAAACTTAACTCTACCCGTAAACTCATCTGTTTGCGCCAAAACTGAAACCGCTCATCGGCTTTCAACTGTCCAGACTGTTGAGTGATCGCTTTTACTGATTATAACCGATAGATCAATTGCTGCCCACGTTCTTAATCAATTCGGTCATCAATTGTCTCGATTCATATGATTTTGGGAGTTGAAAACCGAAATCAATTACTTCCTGAATTACTCTAACAATATCATCTTCTCACAACTCAGAAACACTCTCAGAACCTCCAATTTCACTTTCGCTCTATTTTCTTTTCGTCGGAAACGCTTTCTGAAATCGCCGGACTTTCGCCGGAAAACCGTGACGTTCATCGAATCGGTAAATTTCTCAATTCTTTCATCTTCTATCCATTGTTAGACTTTTACTAACTCAAATCCTTCAATCAGAATCGGTCCCAGACGACGTTGTTGGATATTCAGCATTCGCCGGAAAATTTCTGAAAATTCCGAAATCACGCTGTGAATCGGTATGAACATCTAAACTCTCTGATAATTCATGTTTAGTCATTTAATTTCACAATTAGTTAATCAAAACTGTTAATTGGTCCGCTCAGACGGAGTTCATAAAACAGAGCCGACGACTTTGCCGGAGTTCTGAGAAAAATCATCTTTCCGGTACATTCATTCCCAAAACCTTCTCTATCCATTTCATTTTAATCATTTATATGTCCATCAATCGAATTAGACAAGAACAGTAGAATAATCGTTGTCTATGTTTTTGAACGAAGAAGACGAAGTCAGAAAATAAGTATAAGTATAATTAAAATCACATAATCAAACGGGTTAGACACACAGTCCAGCGGTGGACTGTGTGCGCAAACAAAACAAACGTCTCGAGTTCGATCCCTGACACGACCCTATCATCTGAAATAAAAATGTTCTTTTTAAACCGAATCGTATTAATTCGCTGTAAGATATTAAGTTTAATAAAAACCAGTATTTTAACCAGGTTAGACACACAGTCCAGCGGTGGACTGTGTGCAATGTTAAACAACGGGTCCCGGGTTCGAGACCTGTTATGTGCACCGGTTCGACATAATTAAAATTCTTTTTAAAATAAATGAATTCTGAATAAATTAAATAGTATATAAATATAATTAAAAACAGAAATATTTCGGGTTAGACACGTAGCTCAGTTGGTAGAGCTGCGTGCACGCGTACGAGAGGTCACAAGTTCGAACCTCACTCAGCGCAAACAAATACAAGGTCCGAACTGGTCAACAGTCAAAGTCAATGGTCAACGGTCAACGTCAACCCAAAAAGTCAACATTTTTTTATATTTTTATTTATTTATTTAATTTAAAAATCAATTAAAAATACTTAAAAATAATATTTTTAAAGTTAGAAAATGACCTTAAACTCACAAAAATATATCTAAAAATCCTATTAAAATAGTTAATAAAATCCACTTATTTACCGTACTTTTTCGTTATTATTTAGGTTAGTTATTCCTCGTCGATCAACCCTCCAAACTCGTGCGCATTCATCATCATCAATCGAATGCACCCAATGTGAGTGAATCTCTACAAATCCCCCGTTTTAATCACCTTTTTGGGGTGTATATTGTGTGTTATTATTTATTTCATTTAAACACTTGTGCATCCATCATATACATGATCAAATGTGTATTCAATATGTATCAACTGTTTGTGTGGTTAATGTTTAGATTAAATTTATCATTTTTAGTACATACATCATCATAGGCCGTCTGTTCCCCATTACCTATGAGCGGAACCGTTCCCCATTACCTATGAGCGTGAACGAGGCGTTGCCAACATACGATCGGCTCCGTTTGATTGAGCCTTGATCGCACATACATCATCATAGGCCGTCCGTTCCCCATTACCTATGAGTGGAACGTGACGTTGCCAACATATACATTATCATTCATGTCATATACTCATGCAAGGTGGTTTGTTTATTTGTTATTGTATGTTATTTTACGTTTGCTCACATATGATTATTGCACAATTTTTCCATGTTAAATATAACAAGAAATCAATAATAAATGTTTTCTAACAAGGTTAACTCGCCAACTTTTGTTGACCCAAAAACCCCCATTTTTACACATGATACAGGTGATCCAGTTGCAGCAAGAAACATATAGGACGGCTTAGAAGAATAAATCGGTTTAGGCTTTGGATTGTTTATTTAGTTACTTTTTCCTTGTAATTGTATGAACTTGTTTGGAATATTGAAGTTGTAATTTTGAATTTAATAAATATGAAACATATTAGTAAACATCATGAGCTTTGGTGATAACCCAATTACGCCCCGACTCTTATTCCGCTGCGGGTCGGGGTGTGACACATTGTTCATAAAGATACTGGATCAAACATCATTTTACAAAAGGGTAATTCCACAAACAACTTATCCTTAAAGCAGGTATGCACCTATCTACAGTAATATCTGAAAAGCAAAAGTGGATCAACTACCACATCCACACTCTATTCTTCTTTTGCCTTACTTGAAAAGCATGTTCAAATTTTGAAAGGTCAATAACAAAAGTTGGTGAGTTTCACAGGTTTTGTTCGTATCTAAAAGAGTGTACGTAAATCGGATATAGCACATGTGATGTAATTATACTAAGACTACAAGTGAAGCCTTGACTATTCGTTCACAATCCAGTGGTCTACATCCACCACGTCATTGCCCCAAGTAGCTATGGCTAACACCTTATAACATGTTCAATGTATATGTATGAACATGTGCAATTGGAGTAGTACCTATGGCCTCTGTGCCATCACAATTGGGTTTGTCAAACCAATAGCAGTATTTACATATTCACCAACCTACAGTTAATCACTCGTGATTGTGGGGACTTTTCGTATGTTAGTGCTAACTCAGGTAATACACATCAAATCACATTTTCATATGTAAATATGTACGTATGGAACTTGCAATTCACCCCAAGTAAAAAAATTTAGAAAAAAAGGGCAATGAAACTTACGTAATAGTGTAGCTCAAATATGTAAACAACATGATTGTATCGTTAATACAATTCTAATAGTTAATTATTGAATATAGTGTATCTATAATCGCTATATACCAAGCTCGGATGAGAATATTCATCCGAGGGATGGGCTAATAGGCTCATAGTATGGTGATGGGTAATTTTGTGGTGTCAAAACCAAGTTTGGCACCTGTGCACCGTTTTGCATGTCGTTCACGATTGTTTGTTTTAGGTGTTTAGGTAATGGCATGATCATATATGACGTCACAATTTGTTGATTAATAGAAAATGATTTGTTTATAAAGAAAGTTTGTGCAAAAAAGGGGGTCTAGTGTCACACCCTGACCCGCAGGGAATATAGTAGTCGTGGCATGATTTTCATCAAAGCTCATGACATTTACTATAATAACGTCTCATATTTATTAATTCAAATTTAAAATAGAATATTCCAACAAACACGTAAAATCATACAAACACAAAAATGTTCTAAACAAGTAATATTTTATTCTTCTTCTAAAGCCCAGTCCTATGTGTTCCTTTCTCAGCTTGTCCACCTGTATCATGTGTAAAATAAAGATTTGGGTCAACAAAAGTTGACGAGTGAATCTCATTTAATCATTTGAAAGAGATAGTTATATTGATTAATTTAATAAAAATGTGCACAAACCAAATATGAGCATACGTATATGTAATACTATCCACAAACCACATAAACATCTCGCAATGTACACATGAGCATGAAAATGATGAACTGTGAGATCAAGGCTCAATCAAACGGAGCCAATCTAATTAAGCACGCGATGCTCTACTCGTATCCAACGGGGAACTGATGGGCCTAATGTGAATAATGAACTGAAATGAGAAATGTAACCACATATAACAATAACCAAACATAACACGCTAGATCATATAATGGTAGTAGCACAAGTGTTTGAATAAACAATATAAGCGAACGACACATGATACACCCCAAAACATGAATAAAAAGGGGAATTTGTAAGGATACACTCACAGTGGGTGTGTTTCTTGAATTGATGACGAATGCGCACGATTTAAGATTTCAACCGACGAGAGAACTAACCTAAATAATCACGTAATAATTCGATAAATATATAACTTTTATTTGAAATTAATATTTCTAATTAATGACTTTTATTAGATTTTTAAGTCTATTTTTATAGCATTTATTACAAATTTAAAACCTAAAAGTCTTATTTTTTAAGGTATTTTTAAGGATTTTTGAATAAAAAAATAAGGAAAATAGGTATTAAAAAAATATTCCCTTTTTCAGGGTTGACCGGGTCAACCAGCCGGACTGTGCATGTTATTGGCATCGTGTAAGGATCGAACTCGTGACCTCTTGTATACGTGCACGCAGCTCTACAAATTACTACGTGTCTAACCCGAAATAATATGCATTTTAATTATATTTATATACTAACTAGACCAAACCATATTTTATTTTTATTTTAAAAAGGTTTATATACTTGCCAAAACCGGTTCCAGACCGGCTCGAACCCACGCCCTGTTGTTTCATGTGCTAACCAGTTGGGCTGTGTGTCTAACCCGTAATATCCCAGATATATATTAGTTTTATATACTTACTAAGTGTTTATCTGAATAAGTTTTTAAAAAAATAGTTTTATTTGGGTGATCGGATGCGTGTGAGACTCGAACCCGGGACATACGCTTTAAATTTGCACACAGTCCACCACTGAACTGTGTGTCTAACCCATTTTAAACTACGATTTAAATTATATTTATACACTATCCAAAACTTCATCTTCTTCCCTTTTAAACCCACTGATAACAAAACCAAACTGTTTAGTTATAAATCTATTTGAATTCGATGATTAGTTTCAATTCACATACAATAAAAGGATTAAAAGATGATGTGTACCGAAATAGAGACAATTTGGTACTCCGGTGATACTTCCGGCGGCCACACAAGAATTCCGGTGATTGGTATGTTGAACACAGCGGGAACTTCAGAGATTTTGAGAGTGATCGAGTGTGTTAGAGCGAGTTTTTAGAATAGGTTTGGTCACTATTTATAGAGAAACATTGCTGTTACATTTTCGGTTTCAAAGCTTAAATCATGGGTCAATGATTTCATACGAATTGATTTCGATTTCAGTAAAAACTGATATTTGGAATCAGTTACACGCGCTTGATAAAAAAAGAAATCGTTAATTGTGTATTATTACTCTGATTAAGCTCTTGGTGGTTACTGGTTCTGCTAATTTGAACTTGCAGGTTTGGCGTTTGTTTTAATATAAAACTTAATTGTTTTCAGATTTAATCACAAGTGTGTGTCTAGCTTAGTGGCTGTGTGGTGTGTGTTATTTCAATGAGTACCCGGGTTCGAAACCCGGGGTCATCGGTATATTTATTTTTATTATTTCCTCTTTTAATAATTAATATTGTTAATAGTTTTTATTTATTTATTATTTTACCGCTTTTAATTTATTTATTAATTACAGAAGTTTATATAACGAAGTTGAACGATAAAATACGTAACGAAAACTCATATCAAATACTTGAATTATTTAATGAAGCGGGTTTTAGAACCCGTTTTACAACGAATATTACATCTAGTTCGTTCAAATAGCAGTTCTAGTTTTTATATCTTGGGGATTTCCTAAATTTGTGTGTAATTCACCCCAATTTATCCCAAAAAGTTCGGAATTACTACCGACTTTCCAATTATCACCTATAAGTCATCGATCAGCTTAAAAGTTCCGGCAGGTTCGTTAAACGATAAAATTGCTGATTTTTGTTAAATTAATATATTCTAAAGCATAATTTTCTTAACTAGTTATCCAGACTCAATAAAATTCTGGAAATTTTTATATAAGACTTTATTAATATATATATTTCAGAAAAATTATAACCTGAAATTATTAAACTTATTTACTATTAATAATATTTTAGTTTTAAACTCCCGTTTCACCAATAAATTGAAGATAAATAACACTAGACTTCTGAAAATTTTAAAATTTTTATTGAAGCGTCAAAAATGCCCAAAAACTCCCTGTAAATTTTCAGGTCCAACCGAAATTTCTAAACAGAGGTTTTCGGTTAGCGAAAGTTTGATAAATCGTGATTTTAAAACCATAGTTAGGGTCAGCCAATGAACCCTGAATTTTTGTGGATCGTTCTTAAGTATAGTATAAATATCCGCAAAATTTGAATATTTATTGATTTCTTTTGATATTTTTCAGGAATTAACGCTATTAAATACCAATAAATTCATCAAATATTCTCAAAAATTCTAGAAACCCCCAAATATTGCAGAGACCTAATTTTACGCTTATTTCCTTTGTTTTATTTCATCTTCCGTTGCCATTTGTGATACTACTATCAATCGTCACGCATAAACCCCAAGTCCGGGTCCACCAGGAAACCAGGGTGTGATAGATTAGTATCAGAGTCATAGTTTGAGCAAATCAGATAGTAGCCTTTTGTGTCTAAGCTCTAATATCACAATTGCAGATCCCATAGAACAATTTTTGTCTAAGTCTTCCTGTAATGCTAGGCTAGAAATCATATAATTATTAATAATTTTGAATATATGTATTTGACAAGTAATCATGCCACCGAGGACCCTCACAACCACAAGCATCACACTCTAAACATTCACAAGATTCCCATGAATCCCATTCATCCCAACCACTTAGACATTCATATTCTCACCACTCACACGATTCTTTTCATGCATCAAACTACCAAAACTCCCCTCACCCTAGTCAAAACCAACTAAATGATGATTCTAACCCATAAATGCAACCGTTAGGATCCAATAAAACACCCTATTGAACTATCTAGCGACACTGCTTCTTATGCAGATTCGCCATATCAAGGTCCTGATGAATGGGACCAATATTTTAATCAATTTATCTTTTACCATACTCTAGAGCGCCACACTTGCATACCCACCCCCTCAAACTCTACCTCTTCCACAAGACGATGCACCAATGTTATCACACTAACTCATGGAACAACAACAACCACAACAAAGGAAGACCCATACCAGCGCCTGAATGTCGGTGCATGCCGGAGAATGGTCTGGAGCTCTTCCACCCCTTCCACCTTCATATCCACCAATACCGGATGACCCCCAAATGGGTGGACCCTCTAACACTGCTCCTACAACCGACCCTGACACCTGTGGGCTATGATAACCCCATTCCCACATATCCAAACTTTACTAGATATGATAACCCTTATGCCACAACTACCATAGATTATACATATCCAGCTCCATCCTATGACCCCTATATGCAGGCGTTCATTCAAAATGCACTTTATCCCCTCCTTTTCCTCCCACCTACCAAAATCAAGGTTATCCAAACCTAGGATACTAGTATCCGGTTATACCCAACCACAACCATCAGCCCATCTCGAAACTATCAACCAAGTACTAGAAAGGACCGAGCTTATTCAACGTTAGGTCCAACAAACGAGAGGAAGACGTGCAAGATTTATAAAAAGCTTTCAAAGCTTGTTAAAGGAAGAAATATGATTGAAGGCTTTATTTTGTGATTGTAATTTCATATTTCCAAAAGTCCTTTAGGACATTGTATTCTAACTTAGAATTCCAAAAGTCCACTAGGACATTGTGTTGTATTTATTCTAAAAATACATAGTGGACAGAGTATTGTAATATTTTCAATTGTATGGAATTTTAAGTTTTAATCATTATATTGCAAAATTTGAACATTCGTTTCAATATTTGAGATTCTATACTTAATTAATCTGTCCTAAACGACGAATCTTTTATTGGCCTATAGCTCAAAAATAAAATATTAATTGGCAAGCCAAAATTCTAGCAATGAAAATGGCGAGCGTGACAATGAGGTGGACACCGGCTGAGAGGGCGAAGCGATAACCTCCAAGCCCTAATAGTTGCTGAAGTTAGCAAAGCCATGACTGAATTC
Source organism: Scalesia atractyloides (assembly GCA_947069175.1). NCBI lineage: Eukaryota > Viridiplantae > Streptophyta > Magnoliopsida > Asterales > Asteraceae > Scalesia > Scalesia atractyloides. Next base: position 10,981,947 of record CAMTDV010000029.1, read on the forward strand.
ATGGCTAAGAAATATAATAATCAATATATTAATAACATAAATTTTATAAAATAAAACATAGAACACACAACTAAATAAAGAAAACATAAAACCTTTTTTTAGAAGAACACACATAAAAAACTAATCCGTTGTGCTTTGATCTTTCTCTAGCTCCTTTGGCGATTCGTTCTTGCTCCTTTTCTAGTATCGCTCGACGACCCGGTGATAGGTTGCTGAAGTCTTTCGTAAGGAAGTCCAAATTCCTAATCATTTGTTTATTTTTTTTCACCAGGGCCGTCGCTTCGATACTACGAGAGATTTTCCAAATTCATTATCAGCTTCTGATGTTGTTTATTTGCCGGTCCCTTCCAGGTGGACGACTTTGTGCCTCCTCAGTCATTTCATACTCGTCGGCGTTTAAATCAATCCCTATATGAGCATCCGAGCTACTGATAGACGAAGACATACAAATTAGTTTTTGTCCGCTTTGACCCCGAGTCGCCAACCATTTCATCTACATAAATTAACTTGGTCCTTTTCGAACAGTGGCGTAGAATGTTCCACAAATTAGTCCTCGTCAAACGTTTTCTAAACCTCGTCATCTTCATCTCTTTCTAACGCCACCCGGTAAACATTTGAGCCCCACAAATCAAAAATCATTATTTTTTTTATAAAAAAGTAGGTGGAAGGTTGGTATTTTTTTTAAAGTATGAGAGGAGAGAATAGTGAAAGGGGACATTATTTAAAAGGATGTGAGGGTTTAAATAGGTTTTAAATAAAAATTTGATTTTTTTAATAAAAAAGCCCCAACGGTCGAATGAAGTGGCCCCACCCCCCAACGTTCAAATTTCTGCCGCTAGCATGCTCACCCAGGGTTTGGCTCCTCGCGCTAGACTGGGGTGTTGTGGTGTACACCACCGCTAGCAGGCCTACGTGGCTCGCGGTGGTCTTGATAGCGGGCCCCAACAGTCAGTCTAACTAATTTCACCATTAACGTGGTCATTTGAGCTCTAATCACCCAAAGTCAACTATTGATATCTTTTCTCGTGATCAGATACCAAAGCAGAAGAATTTTGAATTACTAGACTTCAACTCGACTAATAATGTCTAAAAATCAACAAAATAAGTTTTTCCACTTCCAAGTCAATTTTTAACTTCGAAAGCACTTACGAAAGTATATTTGACCACTGCAAATTATTAATGATCATCTGATTAACGATTTTCCATTTTAAGTCAATTTTGGATAAAATTATCAATTTTTTATTTTATTTTTCTTATGTCAAAATCACTATTTGCAATTAGACTTTGGAGCTGTATTCAAAACAATTCTGCTGGTTATTATAATCATATGATATTTATACATAGTTTGTCATAACCATTCCAAACTATATCATACAAATGTGTAACACTCTTTGCAAGTCCTATATCGGTTGTATACATGAGTAAATTGTTGGTTAATAAGAAATGCCTCACCAATACCATGATCGACGAACATCGATACCGATATTAGTATTATCTAAATTGATATTTGTTTTTATGGTTTTGGATCGATATAAACCATATGTCGATATTTTCATTTGGGCATATTACGACTTACTTTTTTTTTGTTTCTTCTTTTAGTTGCTATAGCGAGTGTCGATATTGTAACAAGCCGAAATGATAGCCAGCATGTTACGAAGCATTGATAATCCCGCTAGTGATATATTGAAAGTCGTATTTGGGAATGGTTTCTCTTAAAAAATTGGAAATGGGTTTAAAATATATTCCTATAGGTTAAATTGAGTGGTCAATTTCCACACAACCTAGAATCATGCAAACATCTAAAAAATACACACAAAGCGTACAACTTTGCTATACATAAATTATATGCCTTATCTTTAAAACCCATCAATCAATGACACGTGAAAAGAAAAAAAATTAATTATGTGATTAGCTAGAATATATGATTACCAATAAGTGGAACCCTCATTAATCATTACACTAAAATAAACATGACATAACTTATGATACAAATATGTTTTTTTTTATTATTTCTTGTCCTAAGAAACCTCATGAGAACTTTACAACTCTCACAATCTTAGCTAATCATTATATAATGTGATATAATTAGCCATAAACAAACCATCATTTCATAAATACTCCGAAAAAAAACTACAATTTAGTATGGAATTTTTCAAGTGAATTATGGAGAAATTACATATGGTTTAACAATGTAGCTAGGTTTCTTTTTTTTTTTTTGGTAATGTTACAATATAATTAACCTTTCACAATGACACATCTGAATTTCAGGAAAAAAAAGAACACCTTACACATATAATGCTTGGGTAAACAAGACAACAAACCAAAAAGATATTATACATAAACACCCATAATTTCTTCTAGACATTGTTACATTAGGACGTTTACTCACTTATATTAAAGCTCACCAATAAAAAATTAAGACGTCATACCAAGTATCCACTGGATACTTAGTATGCCTTATCGGCCTTTTTGTTTGGGTTTTCTGTGTACACATAGTGTCACCCTTCTTAATAGTTAATACACTAACAATCCCTTCATCCTGGAATAAGGACAGCAAGGAACACCTAATGAGGTCTCTATGAAACACAAAAATCAACGTCGATTCAAATGGCGCAAAAAGATTAATTGTGTTTTATTAGGTTTCGAATCTAAAATCACATTAGTTGGGGAACACGTGAGGCTCAAAGTATCAGAGTGCAACACATCAATATGACTGTGTATAATCATTTATCAAGGTAAAAATGATTGACGTTATTTCTTAAGATTTCAAATTGACCAACATTTGAGCATAGTATTGCCTCTAAGTTGACCAAATCTAAAGTTTTTATAGTGTAAATATCTAACACCCATGCACATTTATCATGAGATGACCACCTTTTAAGCTTTACCAAAGTTGATCTTTCATTAAATTCTTTTGCAAGATGAACTACCCTCTAGTTATCATAATGGTGAACATTGTCGTCTTATTCTTTGACTAATGCAGTGTTAAACTTGTCAACCATAGCCTTTTCTTGCGGTTTCAATAGCTATAATTATGCTTCAACGGTTAGAAAACTACACTCTTTTGTAATGTGGTTATCCAAATGAACATTATTACCCAAAATGTGAAAACATACTCGATAGTGCTTTTCCTCAGTGGCAGACCTACCCACAGTCGTGAGTGGCGGCCGCACCCCTTGGAAAAAAGATTAGTGTATATTTTAGGTAATAACCTGACTACATCTCTTGAAAACATGATTGAATGCATTATTTGCATCTCCAACAAAAAAATTATGGGTCCGCCACTACTTTTCCTTGAACTGGAACATCCACCCAATTTGCATAAATGAAATCATTTGAAAATTGAAAAACCTTTCTGTGCATAACGTAACTCAATTTTAGTGTTTCTTTCAAGTAACATTGCAACCGCTTAATTATTTCATAGTGTTTTATACTAGATTTGACATAAAACTACTAACAACTCTCACTACATAATTTAAATGAGAACCGTTAAATATTTTCGAAACATTTAATTCAATGTTGAATGCTTATATCTACTAGTGAACAGTATTTGTTGAATTATATGGAAACATAATATATTCACTGTTGATCATTGATCTTCATTGAATATACTATTTGTAAAGTCATTACGACATTATAATGCATCCATTTGTGAATACAAGTGAACAAATATCTGTGTGTGAGTGAGTGTGTGTGAGATCAAGACTTTTTTTTTCATAGAAAGAGTACACAGTCATTTGACCAATTTAAGGTTAGGATTTATTGAGTGACAATTTCATAATTAGGTTTTAGTATTGGATAGTTAGGAAAGGTAAAAGAGGCTTAAGCCTTTAAGTTGATGTTTTTGTTTATATCTGTTTCCTGTAACTTTTTAAACTTAGATAAATTTCATATACTTCATTAATTTTTTTTTAAATTCATAAGAACCTAAAATTTTATTATGTATGATTTGAGCATAGCATTATTATATTTAAAAAAACAAGATGGTTTTAAAGATCCAAACTACACAAACGATGTGTCCAACTCATTTACGTATATGGTGCATGATAGTTGTCAAGGTACCTTCACATGTACTCTCAACCAATTTACACGGTGCGCCAAATTTCACGGACATAAATTCATCTCCTTAAATACTCTCTTAGACATATCACGTCTAAATTCTTCCTACGTTTTTTTAATGAATTTTACGCTTTTGAGTGATTCTCATTTGATTATCTGAACCTACCAATATGTGTATGCGCTTGTATAAAGAGAGAGGGTGGATCAAATACAAAATAGCATATCAACTAAGAAATATAGAAAGCAATCTAGTTTTTTTTAACAAACTAACTAATACTATGGTTAAAACTAGCTATATGACGTTTTTGTAATAAGCTAAAAGTAAGTAACGCTTAGAAGAGTAAGGAATTTAGCCCTTGTGTTACATATTCAGAAAATCATACAATAAAATAAAATTACTTTTATATACTTCGTCACATTTTCAGAAAATCATACAACAAAATAGATAATTGTATTCTCTTTAATCTAATTCTAGTAAAAAACTCAAACTAATGTGACATGGTATTATCTTATTCAAATCATTAATAATAATATTTAATTAATATCTAATTTCTAATTAATGATTATTAATAACATTATGCTATTAATATTAATTAAAATCAAGATTAATGATTAAAAAAATACTTAAAGTTATTATTAAAAGAATACTTCAACTTTTTTTAACGGTTGTTATCTATAATTTTAAAACCTATGATTTTAATACTTTTTAAAATAAATAATTATGCTCAAGTGTTTTCATATATCTAGAATTTTTATATTCCACGTATTAGTTGTGGTTTCCGATTTATTCTTGTATTTCACAATAATTTATGCTTAAAGTGAATATTATAAAGTACTCAGGTCAATCACTATTTGTAATAGGATTTTTTGTATTTTTCTTTTTAATGGAAAGTGTTTGAATCTTATTTATTCATCTTTTCAGGTTGTAACGGGTTCATGTCAAAACAGGTGATTTTTACGGGTCAAAAGGATTTGAGTCACATCAGGCCAACGTTTCAACACTTTTTGTGCATTCTTATTATACATATACATATATATATATATACACACACACATTTTGTAATGTTTGATGTATTTTTATGAGTAGCGACAACATGTTATCAGAAGTATGATATAAGATTTCTTTTTAATAAAACGATTAAGAACATTTTAATTATTCAAATACTTTTGACACGTTTGATCAATTTACTTTTTTTTAAATGAAACATGTTACTCGGTTGAATCTTTCCGACAATATACGACTCTAATTGCTCGTTTCCACTATCATATTGTAAGACCCTATATTACTTTACTTGAATTTCTATTAAAATTTCGCATTTTGATGTGCGAATGCGAATACACATCACTCATATTTACGAGTTTATTAAAACTTTTTCAACATCTTTAAACAATTTAACATGTTATCGTTGGTGAGATTTATTATAATCAAAACCAAATGCGGAAGCTTGAACTTTGATCGTGTTCGGTTCTTCATATAGCTTGATCCACCTCCGGTACTCCCAAACATCACCTATATTTCATAATTTATGAAATACATTAGTTATAAATAAATTATAACATAACCGAATAAGTATGAAGTCTTAAAAACAATAAAAACAAAAACTTTATTTCAGACCCACCGTAAGCTAGGGTGGCCATCGTAGCTTACGGTCCTAGCTCACTGTCTTACGGCTAAGACTTCTAATTTCAATCAGCAGCTGCCTACGGTAGCTTACGGTGAGCTGCTCACCGTAGCTTACGGTGGGCAGCTGCAGCTTTTCTCTTGTTTGTAGTTTTAGTTACGACATTTTCCGTAACTCACTTAATTCTTCTTCGTTTTACCCGAAACTTGTTTCTAAATATCCGTAGAATATTTTCTTACATATTTTATCCGAAATCCTTGACCCGGATTCTTATTTCTTGTGAATTACACATTCACTCTTGATTTATGTGTATATTCATTTTGACCCATTAAGTGATTTAAGTGTATAAACTTAAAGTCTCATTTCCTCTTACTTTGTTTCTCGTTTTTCCACCAAAACATCTATTTACATTCCACCACAACTATACATTGTGGTGGATTGGTTATAAAAATGCTATATTTTAAATTCTACCCTTCGGTTTGGTGTTTTTACGAAAAAGCTCTAATATGAGGCATTAAGCCAAAACGGCTTATGTTTTTCGCCTTTACATTACCAAAGAGGTCTATCGTATTATAAAACTCATTTTTAAACAAATATTAGAGTCATTTACCTATTTTTTTTATCATTCGAGAACATTTTGGTCAACTTAGACCCTTCTTTACGACGAAGGACTTACAATATTATGTTTGACCAAAACGAACATTTAACTATAATCTATGTAAAATCATTATGTTCTTAAGAACATAATGATTACAGATTAGATTATTGGATTTACCTTACCTTAGGTAATCCCTTTTTCATTTAGGACTCATTTAACTCTCATGGGACCTTTTAGTCCTGGTTGAGAGTTTGACCCATTACACGTACCTGGCTCGGGTCATAGCATTGACCCGTTTAATTACTTTGCACTACTAGTTACTAATTAATAGCGATGCGAACCAAACACCATTTTCCTGTAATTACAAAAACTCGACAAGCGTTCATTAGATATTATCAAATCATCACCATTTGATCCATTTGGTCTAAATGACCATTTTATCATCACGAGATGGTATTTATTTACCATCTCATCATGTATCCGTTTCAGTTTACACCACATGATCATATTACTTAAATTTGTTTCTCAATTCGTTATGGCATACGCCATATGGTGTCTATATCAAAATTTAATATTTATTTGTCAACTCATGACTGAATTACCATTTTACTCTTTTGTTTCTTATGGCTTACACCATAAGGTAATTTTTCCGAATTCCTTGTTTATTTGTCATTACATTATTAAATTACTGATTTACCCTTTTTACCATCAAATATGGTTTATTACCATTTTCACTTGTTCCGACCGATACCGATTCAAGTCGGAACCTTGCATTTCATTCCGATTACCAAATCACTTATTCTTAGTCATTACAAGTAGATTTTCTATATTAAGGATGTAAGCTTTACTTACCTTGAAATCCAATTATGCTCTTTCCGCGTACTTGATCCGTTTGACCCGCTTCTTCCCAAGCCTCTACCTAGCTAATCAAGCGTCAAACTATCATTTATCATTCGCAAGATGGTTAGGTTAGTCATCATTTAAAACGACTATTCCACCTTACGGATTTTATATCAAATTTATCATTTGATCTTATTATAGGTCAGTTTGACTCTTAAAAGTCAATTGCCCATTTACACATACAAACTCACGGATAAGTTTAACAACTCATTTAAGTATTTCGTTAATTACCCGGTAAGCGCTATTCTTAGGACACCATTATAGCTACGTTTTCCAAACCAAATTCATGTCGTTTCTTTCACTTAAACAAATTCAAGCGATTGTTAACATCAAGTTAACTTAGCTTTTGATCAACAATGCTAATTTATCCGTTAGCTAGGTTTTCATCTTTATGTAGCAATCCATTTCATCATATTATTAGGCATTCATCCGAATACCTAATATTACCAATTTAACATCTATTAACATTAACTAGACATCTATTTCATCATATCATACAAAACTCATTTCAAGTTATGTATGATTACTTACTCGAATCTCTAATTTTTTCGAGTATCTTACACATGCATACAAGTATGATGATCATAAACATTCCTACATTATTAATTTCATCATATAGTCAAGAACTCATTTCATAATTTACTTGTTAATCACTAACAAGAAATCTTACATCAAATTGTGCATGATTTCTTTAAGTTTAACGAAATCAATCATACACATACACTTCATCTTTGGATCATAATCCAACTATCTATTTGTAAGTATTCAACTTGTCTCAAGTTATGATTTTTCACCAATCTAGGTTTTCAGACATACCTTATGATCCCCTCGATTAGGTGATCGTTTATATGCGTTCATGCCTCGATTCCGAGCTCAATTCATCCTTTAATTTGATGATTTAGGAAGAACAAGGGTTTGCCCCTTGTTCTCCAGCCGTAGAACACACACACGTACACATTCACTATGTGTTTTGTGTTTTAATTTTTGATATTTATAATACAAGTTCCCTTTTTGGCAGCTTTGGTCCCTCAAGTTTTGTTTTGATTATGAATGAGATTACAACTCATTGTTTGGTTACTTGTATACATGTTTTTAACTAGGTTTATTTGTTCCTAGTCATTTTGTTTATAGTTTAACTTTCATCGATAACGGCCTTTTACCCACTTTTTAATATTAACGTGGTTTGATCACCAAACCCGTTTTTGTGGTGTTACACATATGTAAAAATGTAATTTCAGTCCTATGATGTATTTAGAGATTTATAAATTATATATATATATATATATATATATATATACATACACACATAATGTCACACCCCGACCCGCAGCGGAAAAGGTGATCGGGGCATAATTGGGTTATCATCAAAGCTCATGACATTTATTATATGTTTCATATTCATTAATACAATTTAATGGAAATTTACAATAAATGATACAACATGTTCTAACTATCAATCTAAGCTTCTTGGTTCTCTTCTAAGGCATTTCCTATGTTTTCTTGCTTCAACCTGTTCACCTGTATCATGTGTAAAAGGGTTTTTGGATCAACATAAAGTTGGCGAGTGAATCCTATGGAAAACATTTGAACAACTTTATCCAATTGATTATAAATATTGTGCATAACCAAATATGAGTAAATGTAGATGTAAATTTATTCACACAACAAACAATATTGAAATTGCACACACATACATCAAATGATTGTTTTGAGGCACGCGTTGTTCGACTCGTCTCCCACGAGGAACTGATGGGCCTAATGAATGAGTTTTGAGGCACGCGTTGTTCTACGAACTGATGGGCCTAATGAATGAGTTTTGAGGCACGCGTTGTTCAACTCGTCTCCCACGAGGAACTGATGGGCCTAATGAATGAGTTTTGAGGCACGCGTTGTTCTACGAACTGATGGGCCTAATGAATGAGTTTTAAGGCACGCGTTGTTCAATTCATCTCCCACGAGGAACTGATGGGCCTAAATAATTTGCATACAACTTTGGCAATATGTAATACATCTCAACCAACAATAGTTACATTCTAGTTTAGATCATATAATGGTATAGCACGAGTTTGCATAAAAGAATTAGTTTAAGCGACACATGATACACCCCAAAACATGAATAAAAAGGGGAATTTGTAAGAATTCACTCACCTTGGGTGCGTTCGGTTGATGAGGTTGAATGCACGCGAAATGGTTTTAACCACGAGTGAAATTAACCTAGATAAATAGCATTTTGGTTCGGTAAGCAAACGGGTTTTATTAATCTATTTTAGTAGGATTGTTGGGTGTATTTTTGTGAGTTTGAGGCTATTTTCTAACCTTAAAAATGTTATTTTTAAGTATTTTTAATTGATTTTTAATTAAAATAATTAAATAAAAATAATAAAAAATTTGACTTTTTTTCTGACCGTTCACTGACCGTTGACCGTTGACCGGTTCGAGTGCATATTGTTGTGCGCTGGGTGAGGCTCGAACCCGAGACCTCCCGTACGCGTGCACACAGCTCTACCAACTGAGCTACGTGTCTAACCCGTTATATATCTGATTTTAATTATATATATATATTAATTAGAATTAAGCAGAAAACCTTTACTTTAAAAACGATTTTTAATTAAGAGAACCGGTGCGCTCCACAGGTCTCGAACCCGGGACCTGTGGGTTAGCGTACACACAGTCCACCGCTGGACTGTGTGTCTCACTTGGTTATTAACTCGGTTATTAATATACTTAACATATACCTAAAATCAATCCGGTTCAGTTTGCGAAAAAGGAATTTTTATTAAGGCAGCGTGTGAGGAAACAATACTCGAACTCGAGACCTTAGCGTTCAATGTGCACACAGTCCACCGCTGGACTGTGTGTCTAACCCGGTAAATAACTTGATTTTAATTATACTTAACCATTACTGAAACATCGTCTTCTTCACTGGTTTTAACCGGAAGTGACGACTGACTGGTTCGAAGTGTTGATTCAGGTTTCTTTAGCGTTTTATGATTAATTACAGATGAGATAAAAGTAAAAAGGAAAGAAATTAGGCGTGAAAAATACCGACTGGTTTTCCTCTGTTTTCCGGCAGAACTCCGGCGACAGCAAGCTCTTCCGGCGACGAGTGTCTTGCAGCAGAGAATCTTCAGAAAGCTTACAAAGGGTGTGGGTGACTTCGGTAAAAGTTTAGGGGTTCAGTAAAGCTCAGAGATTAAGGACACGGTTTTCCGGCGACATACAAAATATTTCCGGCGAGTGAGTTTTCGCCGAGAAAGGGTGCGATTTGAGTGTGAAAGATTTCTGGTGAGTTGTGGGTGAATTTATAGGGTAGTATCGAGATGTATGGGGTCTGAATTCGGTCTCAATTCGAAGTCAGCCGTTCTCCGGCGGTTACGGCTGATGTCGCGGGTTCAGACGTCGGTTATAACCGTCGTGGGAGTTAATTCTTCGGTTAACTTGAGCGGAGACGTAAATTAACGGCGAAGTCGTCGGGATTTCCGACGACTGCTAATTGGGCGCAATTTACAGAATTTGACTTCCGAACATTATTATTTGAATTAATTGTTTCCTTTTATTATCAGAAAATCAAAGTGGCGGAGCGGTTGATTGGCTGGGTGATAAGTCTTCGTTGAGCCGGTACAGACCCGGGTTCGAAACCCGGCAGAAGCAAATCATTTTTATTTTGCGATTTTTATCAGTTTTTCAAAAACTAATTATATATCCCCGCATAATAATTGATTATGTATCGTTTTAAAATTATTTTGGGCATTTAATTCGCAACGAAAGTTTTAACTGACTGTTCGGTTGATAAACAGAGCGGGTTTGGTAAATCCGTTTTTGACGGATGTTACACATAACCCGTGTAATACACAAGTTTATAACCTATAAGTATATTTCCTTATGTTTTTTTTTTGAAATAGGTGTAATGCACTGTGCTATATAATTTTGAGGTTATAATATTCACATTAGACACTACTTCAATAAACCATTGAATCCAATACAGTAAAAAACATGAAGTTTATAGATCATAGAAGTTTTACCGTTTGAAACCTAATAAAGCCATTATGCATCACTGATGATGAAAAAAGTCATAGATAAAAATGTTAACATGTTTCGAAAAACCTAAAGATTATTTAAACTGTTTGAAAAACCAAAAGATTATTCAAACTAATAATTTTACGCGTAACATCTCACCCCCAAAAGTAAATGATGTATGATATATCACATTTACAATGGTTCAACAGAAATTAAAGACAAAAACTGATAATCACAACATCATAAGCATCTCAAATCATAATAACCATTTAAATTCTTTCATTTGCAACAACTAAACAAATTTACTAAATCCGAATAATTGTCATCAGAGTCTTATGTATTCCTTCATGGCCACTTCCTGAAGAAAGAAATCGAAAATATGCTTGAGTCAAACGCCGTCTGAAGTTCTAATTTTACTTCTATCGCAGTTTTTTCTTCATTTAGAAATTTTATTTTTGTATTATAATAAATTGAAATTGATTTTAGTCGGTATACAAAACTGAGTATGACAACTACTAGATAACAAACCAAGTGCCTTCATATAATATATGATATGTAATTACATATTGTCCTATCGTTTTCGGCCTTTCATTTGCATAGGAATTACACGCAATATTCGAAACTTTCATTTATTTCATCAACCACCTATTCTTAAAATATCTAAAAAAGAGATCTACTTTCATGAATGACAAATGCAAATGAAAAACCTTCTCAATACAATTAAGATTAATAATGAAATCATACAATTAGAACTATATTTGTGAGTTGCAACAATATAGAAGAATTATCTTTACCAAATTCTTATGTATGTGAAAATGAAAGAAAAAGTGAAAGTTAGAAAACATGTGATGTGTTGTGTGGAACAAAGAGACAATTAGAGGTCCAGTTGAGCAGTGAGTCCCAAGACCCAGACCCAGCAGGTGGTGGTGAGTCACTCATAAACATAACCCCAATCAGTTTGTCTGCATGTTTTCAGAGCACTGCCTTTTTTTATTATGACACTTCAACCATCTTAATATATTACACTACACTTTGGAGTTTTGTATGTTTGATTAAATAATATATATATTATAAAATCATACCATTACATGTCAGGCTCCAGTTGTTTCAATGATTAAAACATAAATGTGACTGAGAAACAGATTTTAGCACATATTTTATTAATATAGCTCTAGTTTATGTATATATTAAAATATAATAATTTGTCTGCTGTCTCAAAGTTTTTAAACAATATATGAACTATTTCTACCACAATAAAAGGTATAGTTTCATTAAAAAAAAAAGAAAAGAAAATTTAACATGAACTATGTCTACCACAAAAAAATATAGTTTCATTATAAAAATAGAAAATTAAATACGCTCTACGTGATTTTGGCTCTTATGTCTTTTAGTTTTAATTAGATTTTAAGTTAGAATATATCATTTTTTAGAACGACAACTTTCTTATTATATTAGGCTACGGTACTCCCTAAATCGGAGAGCCCCGTAGTCGATATATCTAACAAACAACTTAAAGTATGTTTGAAAAACAAAAGGCACAGTATTTTAATCTTGAAAAGACATGAACGGAGTCATATACGATCAAAACCGATCACATAACAAGGACGCCCGACAAATCTCAAAATGAGTTGATAAATTGAGTTTGAAAAAATATGATTTCGGCCTATATGAATGTGTAGTGGCGGATCTAAAAAATATTTGTAGGGGTAACGTTTTATAAAAAGGGGTAACGAAATCGAAAAAACGTCAAAAAGGTCAAAATTTTCCAAAATTTTACACTACCGCCGGAGCGCCAAGAGGTGGCGGAGGCTACCCCTGCGCCTAAGGTATGTCCGCCCTGTGAATGTGAAACAAAGTGGTAACTAGTAATTGTACTAAGTTTACATATTTTATAATTCTCTTATGCAAGCAAATGTTATAACATTGTATTTTTTTTATTGATTTATAATAAGTTAAAAACCTTAATTACAATACTATTTGGTACAATCAACCCTTACACACAAGTGTTGCATTTTGAACGATGCATATCGTCTCCATGCAACATGCCACATGAATGAAAATAATCCCATTAAATATAATAAATAATTGTAGTTGGGTCAAGTGTATTTAATTTCTTGTAAAAACATGTTCTGACATTTTATTACCCTAGTTGTTTGATCCAATTGAAGTCTTTTTCTCTTTTAAGTGGCATGAACGAAAGGAAAAATTAGAATATAACACTTTTATATATATATATATATATATATGAGAGAATGGATCAATGAAAATGTAATATATATATATATATATATATATATATATATATATATGAGAGAATGGATCAATGAAAATGTAACATCTCTATATAATAAATGAAACTATGTCGTTTCATAGTTGTTTTGTGAATACTAAAAATAAATAAACATAGTAAGTCTTTATTTTATAAAAAAAAGAAATTACAACTTTTTGTCCTAATCAAAAGTTTAAAACCAAATAGACAAGAAGTTACTTGATCCCAGTTATAAGCCCCACTATATCCTTTAAGCCCTACTAATAAGTTAAATAGTGTATCGTTCTTTAATCTCCAACATATTAATCATTACTTAGTTATACTCCCCATTCTTAAACATACTTTTTAAGCCACTTGTCTCTATCTGCGCCTAAGGTATGTCCGCCCCTGTGAATGTGAAACAAAGTGGTAACTAGTAATTGTACTAAGTTTACATATTTTATAATTCTCTTATGCAAGCAAATGTTATAACATTGTATTTTTTTTATTGATTTATAATAAGTTAAAAACCTTAATTACAATACTATTTGGTACAATCAACCCTTACACACAAGTGTTGCATTTTGAACGATGCATATCGTCTCCATGCAACATGCCACATGAATGAAAATAATCCCATTAAATATAATAAATAATTGTAGTTGGGTCAAGTGTATTTAATTTCTTGTAAAAACATGTTCTGACATTTTATTACCCTAGTTGTTTGATCCAATTGAAGTCTTTTTCTCTTTTAAGTGGCATGAACGAAAGGAAAAATTAGATATATAACACTTTTATATATATATATATTATATATATATATATATATATATATGAGAGAATGGATCAATGAAAATGTAATATATATATATATATATATATATATATATATATATATATATATATTATATATATATATATATATATATATATATATATATATATATATATATATATGAGAGAATGGATCAATGAAAATGTAACATCTCTATATAATAAATGAAACTATGTCGTTTCATAGTTGTTTTGTGAATACTAAAAATAAATAAACAAAGTAAGTCTTTATTTTATAAAAAAAGAAATTACAACTTTTTGTCCTAATCAAAAGTTTAAAACCAAATAGACAAGAAGTTACTTGATCCCAGTTATAAGCCCCACTATATCCTTTAAGCCCTACTAATAAGTTAAATAGTGTATCGTTCTTTAATCTCCAACATATTAATCATTACTTAGTTATACTCCCCATTCTTAAACATACTTTTTAAGCCACTTGTCTCTATCAAAATACACATCTTAACCGCAATTTTATCATAACCTGCACCTCCTAAACTATACCTCATATATATTGTAAGACCTCTATATAAATGGTAATGGTGCTCCTAGAAGTTTTGTACGTGTCAATCAAAATACACATGTATACAGAAGAACCATTGTCCCCAAGGGTAAGGTGCCTCCCATTTTATTCATGCAATAAAAGGTTCAAATCCTGTAAGGTGAAGATATACGTGATTAATAAAAGTAAATTAGGAGTCTCCCATTTTATTCATGCAATAAAATGTTCAAATCCTGCAAGGTGAAGATATACGTGATTAATAAAAGTAAATTAGGAGTCGTTCTAAAAAATACACCAAAACTATCATATATGTCATAAACTATACTTAAATAAAGGCAAACGTTTCATGTTATGATATTTGATTTGTTACATAATTTCTAGGGATATAAATTCCAATTTTTCGTACCGAGTGGAGTCAACTAAAGTTGTATTCTATTGACAATGCTAATAACTTAAAAGGATAAACATTTAATATTAAATGAAACTAGTCACATGGTTAACACGATTCTTTTTATAACTTGTTTTGTTTATTATTGTTAAAAGTATCATAAATGAGGTACAAGTTATACACACACATTAGTGTTAGAAAAATTCATTGTTACATGGTAAAGATAATAAAATAAAAAAAATTGGTTATATTTTATTGATCGTGTATAGTAGTTAAGAAAATTCATGAATATGATATATGACGATTATAAGTTCAAATGTTTAAAATAATTGTTTAGTTGAAGTTACATTATACTTAAGGCATCAGTGTCTAAATATAAGATTGGATTACGAGCGTGTAGAAGATCATTATTGGATGGGTTTATTTGGTCAGCGTTGGAAGGTATTATATAGATTTTTTTTTGAACGACAACAAACTATATATAAATATTGTGCCAGCCAGAGGCTAAAAGAGGATATAACAAAAAGAAATTACAACAAAGCCTAATATCAAAATCTAACCACGACTCCTATACAATATTTTTCATCTCCGCACTACTTTTGAGCCAAATTTTCTTCCATATTTTTTCGACCCAACTTGAGCTGCCACCACATCGCTTATATCTTTAGATCCACCATAATTGTTAACCTGGTCCACCTAAATTATTCCACCAACCGTTCTTGAAAAAAGGCACTTGGCGAAAAGGTGGTCGATCGTCTCTTGTCAAGCCGCACCTGAAGGGATTATATTGTAACACCCCAAAAATATTAAATCATATATATATATATATATATATATATATATATATATATATATATATAACTAGGGGCATTAAACCTAGTTGATGGTCGGCTGTTAAATAATAAAAATCATGAATTATGGTTCTCTTTATAACAATCTAAACATGATGGACTAAATTGGCCAAGTGGGTGGAACTTGTTTTATTAAAACTAAACGAAAAATACAGCACACTCATGTACGTATGTGTGTGTGCGACCAGAGAAAGAAAGAAGGAACACCCAAACCCTAATTCACTAAATTGATCAAATTGGAGAGTGGATTGAGGCCTTTATTGGTGTATGAATCAAGAATATCGATCATCCATACTTGTCTAACACAAGGTAAGTTGTAATTTTGATTTTGGTGATACTTGATTTTGGATGATTGAAGTTCTTGAAACATTTGATTGATATTATGACTTACGGGAGGTGTAATTTAAGTGTAGGATCATAATCCTAACTGAAAATAGTTGATGAATTTATAAAATTATGTGTTGAGATTATTATGTTTTATATAAAGAAGTGGGTTTTGCTCTTGTATGACAAAGCCCCAAGTGATTGTATGAATTATGAATGTATAGATGTACGTTTGTTGAAATGTCATGTTAATATGGACTATGAGGAGTAATTGAGTATGTGAAATTGAGGTTCTTGGATTCACCAAGGTTTAATTGAACTAAAATGGCTAGCTAAAAAGCGCGCATATAAGGTGCTTGACAAAATGCCTAAAGAATTGCCAACTTTAATCAACAAACGAAAGATGTTGATATGATTGGCAAAATTTACAAGCTTTAATTATGAGCCGAGAGGTTCTAATGAAATTTGGCTTGTATACTTTAGGCAATGCAAGTGGAGCGTCAGGAAGTCAAGCCGGTGCGGACACACGTTTGAAGGGAAAGCTTTAAGGTACGTGGCTTTACGCTTCGTAGAATTTTATTTACTTGTTTTGTATAGTTATACGCTTATTATTGATGCAATATTTGTGATGTTTGGTTAAATAAAGACGATGGATTTCGCTAAAGAAACCAGACGGGTCAAATGATAAAAGAAATAAAGGTTTAGTTGAATAAAGGCGATGGATTTCGCTAAAGAAACTAAACCGGTCAAATGATGAAAGAAATAAAGGTTTGGTTGAATAAAGACGATGGATTTCGCTAAAGAAACCAACGGGTCAAATGATAAAAGAAATAAAGGTTTGGTTGAATAAAGGCGATGATTTCGCTAAAGAAACCAAACGGGTCAAATGATGAAAGGAATAAGGTTTGGTTAGACAAAAGTGATGGATTTCGCTAGGGAAACCAAACGGGTCAAATGATAAAAGAAATAAAGGTTTGGTTGAATAAAAGCGATGGATTTCGCTAAAGAAGCCAAACGGGTCAAGAGAAGTCTTAACATGTATTAAAATGGAATGCGTGAATGACTATTCTCGTTTTTAACTCGGTCAAAGGGTAAAATTGAAATATAAGTGTAACCGAATAACAGGAGCGCGGACTACAAGTCAAGGGACACGGGGAAGATGTCATAATTAACAAATAGAGAATTCGTGAAAAGAATTCGGATAAAAAATTATAAAGTTGAACGGATCAAATGAGTGCGATTGCGTACCGGATAACAGACGTGAATAACACAAGAAGTTGTTCCGGGAAATGGGGTAAATTCATGTAGATAATGACCATGCAAAAAGGATATGGTTTAATAAGTTTGTTTGCTCAAAAGTGCAAACGGGTCAAAATAAACAAATCTATAAATTTCAAATCTTTAACATAAAACATGTTGTAATCAATTCGGGTTGTGGATATTTGGTTAAACATGAGGACCATCATTCTACAATTAAATAGAATCAAGTTTCGTGTTAAATGGATAAGTGGTTAAAAAGATACAGAAGATTTCGTATTAGAAACGGCAAACTTATATTTCCTGCAGCAACCCACCGTAGGCTACGATGGCCTATCGTAGCTTACGGTAGGCTGTTGCTGTTTTAATCAGGGTGTGCCCACCGTAAGCTACGGTGGCTAGCCGTAGCTTATGGCGGGGTCTGATAAAAAAATTGTTTGTTATTTGGGCTTTATCATTGATGTTTCCTATGTTCTAGTATGTTATATGTTAATGTAACTAAAGTTTTAATAAATGTTGGTAATGTATGTGATCTTTATAATGTTGCGGATGATTGATCAAGCTGTTGAAGGACCGAAAACTACCAAATATCAAGCTTTCGCTTTTGTTTGCCTTTTCTTTGGAACATAATAGTGTAAATGTGTTTGAAAATGTTTTAAATAGTTATAAATTTAAATAAACCTGTACTTTCGATATAAATTTTGAAATTACGTTATCTAAATAAAACACGAAACCTTTTATTAATTTCAACGAAGTAAGTTAGGGTATTATATATATAGATAATGTTTGGAATATATGATGTTGTATTTCATATGTCGGCCCTTTATCAATCAATCTCTAAGCTAACTAGTAAAAATTAAGCCTGACCCTTTACAACCTTCTGTTGACCCATCATCACAAACTTGAATCTCTGAAGTCTTTGTCATATAAAAATAGGATTTATATTACAATTTTATATTAAATCCTTTTAGTTTCCTTTGTAGATTCAGTTACAATAATTTAGTTGTTGACACTAAAATCAACAATAATAATACGTTGGAGAATGATACATAGATGAAATTAATCATCTTGATCCATATGCATATCCAATATTCATTTATTTGGTGCATACATACTCAAAATTGATTTGCGAATCCGGTTAATATCCACAAATTCATGTGACATTGTTATGTCTAATGTGCATATCATGTTAGAAAAAAAATAATTAACATAGTTAAATTTACCGACACATTAGTTGTCATATTTTGACTGATAACAAAAAAAGTTACTTAAATAAACTATTTAAACATTATATTATATTTGCTTTAAATAAGAATTGCATGAATTTTTTAACTTAATATATATGCTTGATACATTACCACTAAACTGAACACATTTCTAAAGTTGGGTGCAAGATTCTATATGTGATATATTAATTCACATTCACAAAACAATTTGTCTTGTATAACAAAAAAAAGAAATGCATATTATACCGTTAACCATTACAGTTTTATATATTACCAATGGACTATTTAACAACATATTTTTCTATCCTATATTATTTATTTATTTAAAAAATGGTCGTTTCCCGTCCGATTCTGATCATACACAAATTACATGTGATGAATAAACTTCATTTTACTCCTTTTAAGTAATTTTGGAAATATTCATTATTTATTTTTTATTCATAAAATGTAATTGAATAATAAAGAATTGATAAATCATTTTATATAGCATGGTTAGATAGAATTAAAAAAAATAAGATAAAAAGAAAGAAAGAACTAAATCAGTGGGGGGAGCCTGTAGGGAGACAGTTGGAATCTTTGGACTCTATGAGGCTTTTGGGCTGGTGTCACTTCATCAAATATTATATAATATTAAGGTATATGATGTGTTTTTCTTTTTTTTACTCTTTCAGTTTTCAGAGTCAATTTAAAAAATATATATAAAAGAAAGGAAATGATAAGGAAGTGGTTTAATATGATTTTATATATGACAATAATTAATAGGTATTTGTATATTTTTTTTCTCATACAAATAGATTAATCATACGAAGCGTACGAATTGAATAAAAACAAGAATTCTTGTGATGACATTCGTGTAGTTTAACTGAACCCCGTTTATAACACTGAGGCCGCTCAATTTCAATCATTTCTTTACATAATCAATATTTTTTTCAAGCCAAAAGTAAAACAATTATAGGCCTGTAGGATTTATAAACTCTTCTATCTTTATTGTTAGGATGATTGAAAACCGTATCATTATTTGGTCAACCATGGGGTTTAGCCACATTGTTATGTCTTGAGGTTTGATTGTGTGCATCACCTTGTGCGTTTGTTTTATAATGTGTTACTTATGATATGATGTTATAAATTGTACAAACGTGTTTACTATGCTTTATTGTAAACCTATGTTTCTCACCAACTATTTTCAATTGACATACATTTCTACATGTTTCAGGTAACCATGCTTAGAGATCAAGACATGCACGCATAGGATTGCCTAGATATCGAATTAATCAAGACAATATTTATTTCTATTCATTGATTTCTACATTTGTTTATATGAAAAAGCTACGAAAAAAGTTAATGTAAAATAAGTTATTTTATATGTAAAACTAATAGTTCTTTGATTTCTCGCTTTTTTGCGGTTCCCCAATGAACTTCTCCCTATAATTAGGGGAGAATTATCTTAAAAACTCTTAATATTGTGGAAAACCGTGAGAAACAAGAATTGGCGATAAAACTAATCAAGCTAAAAAAAATTTACACTCATCATCATCATCATCATTATAATTATTATTATTATTATTAAATTATAACATTAGAAAAGAATTTACTTTTCAATAAATTCATCTTTCCTTTCAAAGTCAATCTTAATAAATTTTTTGCACATATGTAAATAAAAAAAATCCATATGTGTAAATGGTAAACTTACTTATGTGTACATTTTTTTATTTACGAGTACATGTAGATTTAAATAAATTTTTTTGTAAGTACCAAATTCTGGGGAAAACCTGGTAACCCGCTCGTCCGTAGGCACGACGATTAAATTACCGGTAAAATTCGTTTGGCTCAAGGACCCAACCCAGGTTTCCCTGGGTCTCCTATCATTATCTTCCAATGCCTCACTCTGTAACAAGTAAGAGTTGAACTTACATCTCTAAAAAGAAATACAAGTCTTCCACCACTTAATCTATAGATCATTTACAATTTAATTGATTCAAGTTTTCATAATTCTTACAAAGTATATGAGTTTTTTTAAATACGTATAGAGAGAGAACGCTCACACGCATCCAACTAAAAAAATAAGCAGAAAAAAGCAAAAAGCCACATTCTATAAAGTTTGGTAATAATTATATCGAATATTAGATTTTTCTTTTCTTTTTTAAAGCTAAGCACCAAAGCATTCAATATAAATGCGAACGCATCATCAATCATTCACAATGATCACACGTGACATGCATTTTGATGTATGCTAGCCCAAATTTTATATCGATTCAAGGAGCTCATGGATGTGAAGGAGTGTATAGTTTAAGTAATGGGAAGTTATAAGATTTGGTCGATGCAAGCACGTTTAAGATGTTGATCAGTTCTGTTTAAACATAATGGAAAACATGAATAAAATATCTGTGATGGCAGACATGCCAGCAGAGAATCTAGTCAGAGACGTAGCCATGGAGTTCGACATCTTTGTTAGTGTGATCTGTTTCCTCCTTAGGGTGTAAGATTATGATGGTAAGAACCGAACTAGGGATGAATTCGGTTTAGGTTATGGAGAGAGGGGTGGGTGGCGACTTTGATGATAATGATGTTATTGTAATTGTCTAACCCTAAACCTCTTTAATCATCTCCTTATATATAAAACCAGAAGGAAACCCTAATTAGTTAATAAGGGTAATATTGTCCATCAACAATTATCAACTAATATATAATAGGATTAATATATTTTGATCTAATATAATATAAATGATTACAATGGCTAAATAATTAAATATTATAATTAATATATTTAATCTGACATAATATATAAACTCAAAGATCTAGGGTGGAATTCTTTAGTAAGAGAATGAATCTAACACGCGATGAAATCATATACGCAAGAAGCCTAGGTGTGAATATCATGATATTTTTATTTCATTTTTGTATATTTCTTCCAAGGCTTTTTAATGGCAAATTCACCCATTCCTTACAACTACTTTTAACTTTCGCAATTTAATCGTAGTGAAACTTAAACTTTCACCACTTTTAAAAAGGGTGTTATTTTAACATCCTTATATTAGATACATGCTGTTTGGTTAATAATTCTTCCAAAGTTTGTAGGATTGCAACAAATATATTGTCAAGTTCACGTTGTATTCACCCTGCGATATTCAATCAAAACACCTTTTTAATATTTTGTCTCTAAAATGGTAAAGATAACTGATTACGACGTCTTTTTATCATAATAGTCAATAGAGACCACTAACACTAGTTAAACTAAGTAGTGATCTAATATGCCCGTCACTAAGGTGGTAGTAAGGACATAGGGTGTGGCATCGTGTCACTCCGGCAAATCAGTAAAAATGGCGTCCACACTCACCCCGTGTATTTTAAAAGGGGTGCCACCCCTTCTTTGCTGCGGTGCTAACGGCCAAAGTTTGGCAATTTAGAGGCATTTGATCAAAGATGACCATTGGTAAACGGTCAGTTAATAAAAAAATAAAGTTTTTTTTAAATTCTATAATATATACAAACCTATCACAAACTAAAATATGCACCAATCACAAAAAAACACATAGATTCTCTCCAATCATTTTTAAAAATTCATCCGGTTCGTCCAGCTCTTCATCTTACGGTGTTCTCGACGATATGCTTATCGTAGTGACGCAGGAGGTGATTAATTATTTGGGAGAAGAAGCACAATTATCTATATCGCGTACCAGACAAGCGCCTCTTGAACGAGAACGGTTAGGTGCTCACGTTTAATGCACGATTATTTTGTGAAAATCCGTTGTACGATGTTGCACAGTTTAGGCATCGTTTCGTATGAGCCATCGTCTTTTCTTAAGAATTTCTAATGATCTTGCGGCCGAATTCCCTTTTTTCACACAAAGAGAAAGTGCTAGTAGTAAAATTGGTTTCTCTAGAATACAAAAGTGTACTGTCGCAATTAGGCAACTAGCGTACGACACAACGAGTGATGCGTGGGATGAATAATTCAGGATGTCAGCCAGAAGTTGTCGTTATTGTCTTGAAAATTTCTTTGATGGTAATTTTATTATTATTATTATTATTATTAGTATTATTATTATTATTATTTATAGTTTATTAACACTACTATATTAGGTGTTAACTTTCTTTATGGGAGGCGATATTTGAGGATGCCAACCGCTGCTGACGTTCCACTTTTATACGAGGTCTGTCAGCGGATACACAGGTTTCTTGGGATGTTGGGTAGTGTCACACCCCGTATTTTCAACCAAACACCGGTGGGCCGGGATGGGGAATATCGTGACGTAACTTGATATCACCATAGTCAATTAAACACAGCATAGCAGAAGTCTTGGATTTAAATTACTATTACAAACTAAATGTCCGAAATACAAAATAATATACATGCTCGTAATAGAAGATCCACAGGCGGATCACAAATTGTACAAAAAAAAATGTAAAACAGACTTTGGGCAGATCTAGGATTTGCAAGATCCTCTTATCACTACCGAGCACTTCCAGCCTATTTTCGTATTGTAACTGCAAGCTTAGTCTTTTGAAAATACGTTAGCTTTCACTGGCAAATACACCCAACTGACTCATTTTGAAATCATTTAAATAAAATGTTTTGAAGTGCGTAACAACACAAAATCTTTTATAACTTGGGAAAGTTGACCGTCCAACCTTGTTAACAGATTTACATGTTTGTCCATACATATAGGGCCCAGTACAAAAACCAAGACATGAGTAACGTACACACCACTTATGAACTCACGAAGGAGTTATCCCCAACAAGTGTGGGTAGTTGCATTTGAGCATCTGTCAGGTGTATGCCTACACCCGCGCTAAGGCCGTGGCCATTATCTAATGTAATGAGCCGAGGATATCCAGGACACGGTAGTTAACCCCTGATGTTTAAGTTATCAAACAAAACTGATTAAAATGGAATATGCGGATTTACTAGCCACAATCGGCATTCGAGTGATCCCATTTCCGGCCAATCGGTGATAATTTACCATAACCCAAGTCCGTATAGGGGAAATAAGTCGAGAGTATTTACCTGAGCTATTCTTCGTTTAACGCAAGATTTATTAACTCAGCCGTACAAAAAAGTACTAAGTGCAGATGGCATTTACCGGCAAGTCTCTATTATGGATTATGGCATAAGCTAACCAGTTAAATACTAACGGTCTTAAAGGTCTTATTTAAGTCATAGACTTAGACCGAGTAGTGTACATGATCAAAACGTATAACGCTTGATTAAACGATGATCGGATAGAATGTAGTTTAAACCCGAAAAGTACTTTGACTTGCATAATATGGTAAACTATAAACATTCTGGATTTTGATACTTAAATGACAAGGTTAGACCCGTTTCGGTTAATTCATGTATGTAACACCTCGTAATATTCGTGTTTGGTAATAAACCGACACGTGTATATACCCTTAAAAATATATATAGATAAATAAATAATTAAAATAAATAAATACAAAATATAAATACCTCAGATAAGTTAGCCACTCTACTCCTTAGACGTATCCAAAAAATTTTTTTAAAGCTGACAGTAGCTTACGGTCCGGGACTGTAGCTTACGGTCCGGACTTTCTGGTTAGAATTTAAACCTAACCGTAAGCTACAATTTGGCAACCGTAGCCTACGGCGAAGCCTTAGAACTTCAGTTTTGAATCATATGAACTTTCAACTATTAACCCTAAGGTCCCTAGACTTTATTATAACCTTTTCTTGCATATTTAAGTCATTTTTCGACCCGAATGACTCCCGGTTAAGGTAATATCTTGTGATTCACCATTCTTGAGTATCACACATCTTCACCGAACCTTTAACCTTACTAGCTTGGGTGATTTAACCCATTAAGCCATAAGTATTCGTATCTTTCACGCTTAAGCTAGTAAACGCTTATAAGTCGTAAGAACACCTAGCGTGACACCCGTTAATGTTCGGTTACTCTTATTCTTCTTCAATACATCTCGTGTTGAACGAAAAGACCAAGTTGTATCATTATGTCATTGGATATAAGTCAAGGGACAATTCATGACAATCCACAAAACTAAATTTGAGGGACTAAAACTGTCAAAACCCCAAAATTCTGTCAAGATGCCACCTCTCCTGCAATTTGCCACACTCTTGCAGTTCTTGACACCTTGGTAGACACTTGTGATGATCCTAGAACACCTCTAACACTTGGCTTCATCTTCACACACCCTCTTGCACTATAAATAGCAACTCAAGTTCACCTCATTCTTTGCTCATTCACTTCTTCTCCTCTCTATTATACACTTGGAAGTTCCTGACTATTTGTGTAACATCCGTCAAAAACGGATTTACCAAACCCGCTCCGTTTATCAACCGAACAGTCAGTTAAAATTTTCGTTGCGAATTAAATGCCCAAAATAATTTTAAACGATACGCAATCAATTATTATGCGGGGATATATAATTAGTTTTTGAAAAACTGTCAAAAATAACAAAATAAAAATGTTTTACTCATGCCGGGTTTCGAACTCGGGTCTGTACCGGTTCAAACCAACAACTTATCACCTAGCCGAACAACCGCTCCGCCACTTTGTTTTTCTGTTAACACAAGGAAACATTTAATTCAAATATTCAAGTTCCGAAGTTGAATTCAATCAATTTTTCCGCCCAATTAGCAGTCGTCGGAAATCCCGACGACTTCGCCGTTTAATTACGTTTTCGCCCAATTTAACCGATGACTTAACTATTACGACGGTTATAACCGACATATGAACCCGCGACATCAGCTGTAACCGCCGGAGAACGGCTGACTTCGAATTGAGACCGAATTCAGACCCCATTCATCTCAATACTACCCTATAAATACACCCTCAACTCGCCAGAAACCTTTCACACTCAAATCGCACCTTTTCTCGGCGAAAAATCACTCGCCGGAAATATTTGATACATCGCCGGAAAACCGTATTATTAGTCTCCGAGCTTTACTGAAACCCCTAAACTTTTACCGAAGTCACCCACAACCTTTGTAACCTTTCGGAAGACTCTCTGCTGCAAGATACTTGTCGCCGGAAAAAGATTTCTGTCGCCGGAGTTCTGCCGGAAAACAGAGTAAAACCAGTCGGTACTTTTCACGCCTAATTCCTTTCCTTTTTACTTTTATCTCGTCTGTAATTGATCATTAAACGCTAAAGGAACATGAATCAACTTTTCGAACCAGTCAGTCGTCACTTCCGGTTAAAACCAGTGAAGAAGACGACATTTCGGTAATGGTTAAGTATAATTAAAATCAAGTTATTTACCGGGTTAGACACACAGTCCAGCGGTGGACTGTGTGCACTTTTAACGCTAAGGTCACGAGTTCGAGTATTGTCCCTCATACGCTGCCTTAATAAAAATCCATTTTTCCGCAAAACTGAACCGGATTGTTTTGGGTATATGTTAAGTATAATGATAACCGAGTTTATAACGAAGTGAGACACACAGTCCAGCGGTGGACTGTGTGTACGCTAACCCACAGGTCCCGGGTTCGAGACCTGTGGAGCGCACCGGTTCGCTAGATTAATTCGTTTTTAAAATAAAGGAATTCTGTTTAATTTCTAATTAATGTATATATGTAATTAAAATCGGATATATGACGGGTTAGACACGTAGCTCAGTTGGTAGAGCTGCGTGCACGCGTACGGGAGGTCTCGCGTTCGAGCCTCACCCAGCGCACAATAATATGCCTTCGAACCGGTCAACGCCAGTCAAAGTCAACGGTCAAAGTCAACTGTAGCAAAAATAAAATATTTTTTTTATTATTTTTTATTTAATTATTTTATTTAAAAATCAATTAAAAATACTTAAAAATATCATTTTTAAGGTTAGAAAATAGCCTCAAACTCACAAAAGTACACCCAACAATCCTACTAAAATAGATTAATAAAACCCGTTTACTTACCAAACCGTAATGCGATTTATCTAGGTTTAATCTCACTCGTGGTTAAAACCACTTCGCGTGCATTCAACGTCATCAACCGAACGCACCCAATGTGAGTGAATTCTTACAAACTCCCCTTTTTATACATGTTTTGGGGTGTATCATGTGTCGTTTAAACTAATTCTCTTATGCAAATTTGTGCTATACCATTATATGAACTAAACTAGAATGTAACTATTATTGGTTGTGATGTATTACATATTGTCAAAGTTGTATGCAAATTATTTAGGCCCATCAGTTCTTCGTGGGAGACGAGAACAACGCGTGCCTTAAAACTCAATTATTAGGCCCATCAGTTCCTCGTGGGAGACGAGAACAACGCGTGCCTTAAAACTTATTTATTAGGCCCATCAGTTCCTCGTGGGAGACGAGAACAACGCGTGCCTTAAAACTTATTTATTAGGCCCATCAGTTCCTCGTGGGAGACGAGAACAACGCGTGCCTCAAAACTCATACATTAGGCCCATCAGTTCGTAAGAACAACGCGTGCCTTAAAACTTATTTATTAGGCCCATCAGTTCCTCGTGGGAGACGAGAACAACGCGTGCCTCAAAACTCATACATTAGGCCCATCAGTTCGTAAGAACAACGCGTGCCTCAAAACTCATTTATTAGGCCCATCAGTTCCTCGTGGGAGACGAGAACAACGCGTGCCTCAAAACTCATACATTAGGCCCATTAGTTCGTAAGAACAACGCGTGCCTCAAAACTCATTCATTAGGCCCATCAGTTCCTCGTGGGAGACGAGTCGAACAACGCGTGCCTCAAAACAATCATTTGGTGTTTGTATGTTCAATATTCAATATTATGTGTTGTGTGAATAAATTTACATCTACATTTACTCATATGTGGTATGCACATTATTTATAATCAATTGGATAAACTTGTTCAAATGTTTTTCCATAGGATTCACTCGCCAACATTATGTTGATCCAAAAAAACCTTTTTACACATGATACAGGTGGACAGGTTGAAGCAAGGAAAACATAGGATATGCCTTAGAAGAGAACCAAGAAGCTTAGACTGATAGTTAGATCATGTTGTATCATTTATTGTAAATTTCCATTAAATTGTATTAATGAATATGAAACATAGAATAAATGTCATGAGCTTTGATGATAACCCAATTATGCCCCGATCACCTTTTCCGCTGCGGGTCGGGGTGTGACAGATTGGTATCAGAGCCATGACTATAGGGATATAGGATAGGTTATTAGACCCTTAGAGCCTATACTATAGTCTGCCTAAATTTAAATTGATTAGGTGGTTACATACAAACTTGTGATATTTATTTGTTTCATATTACAGTCAAACATACATGCTTATATACATATTTGTTATACATATATCAATGTTCATATATTCAATTCATTTTCATACTCTCATTATTCAAGGATTTTGTTGCAATTTTCAAATCCCATCAAAGTAAGTTCTGCGACGGGCATGTAGTAACCGGAAGGGTACAAGTACCGGTAGTCGGGACGTCCTGTCTAGGTTGGCATTCGTATAAATCCAAAATAACGGACCAGTTTGCCTACCTGGGGACTAACGATGAGAGTACGACGGACCTATTAGGCCAAAGCATGCCACACCAAACGTCGTTCGAACTAACCTCACTTTGAGATGTCACCGTGTCCATGCCGGGGCACATTCCGAATATCATACGTTACATATTTCTCGATTTTCTCCGGGTTTTAGTGTACGTAACCAGGCTAACACATGCGAACCATATGAAAAACCCGGTAATCATGGGGGCCCACGTGATTACGAAGGTGAAGTATGGCGGCATGCAAGGCCCAAATACGAGCAAAGCCCAAGACATCCTATGGATGTAGTAGATTTATTTTTCTATATTTATTTTATGAACGTTCATTCCCAAAACACGACCCACGATCCCAAAGGCATCCAACTCGTACTCTTGACATGTATTCCTTGTAGATGTCTTCTAACCTCGCCCGTAGGAAGATGAGAGTAGGAAAAGCCCGTGAATGCATGGCTACCCAAATCGCTCAGCAAATGGCGACCGTAATACCAAACATCGTAGTTCAAGTTCAACAAGCCCTTACCGCTAATTCCGTTAACCCAACCCAACAAGAGATTCCTTGAGTTAAATTAAATGGTTCCCAACTTGTTCACTCCCCTCTACCGTTTGATCGAGCACTACATTCGTGGTCTTCCATCAAAGATTCAAGACCCTGTAATAAGTACCTCGCCTGCAACTTTGGAAGCAGCAATGGAGCTAGCAACCGCGCTCACCGAGAACCGAATCCGGAACAAAGATTTCAAAGAGGAGAAGAAGAAGGATAAAGCATCAACCGAAACCTCAAACCCCACCCGAACCGAATCCTTTACACCACCTACTTCTAAGAGAAAACGTGATGGGCAAATCTTCGCCGTCACCCAACGTAACCAACCAGCTTCACAAGTTGTACCTCCTCAAACTATCCCAAACGCTCAAATAGCACCCAACTCAACTTACCCAAACAAGAAGCCTTACATTGGACCTCACCCTCAATGCAACACCTGTTTCTATCACCATCCATCTACTTTACCCTGTCGACTATGTGCAAATTGTGGACGCTACGGTCATTTGAGCAACGTTTGCCGCACCGCTCAAAACCAAACCTCAACCCCTACTCAACCCATGATCCAAACATATCAACAACCTCAATACCCCATGTACCCATATGTTCGAGCTTGTTTCAATTGTGGCGACCCTACCCATTTTAGAAACACGTGCCCTCGTTTGGTTAACATCATAAACGCCCAAGCTCAAGCAAACCCAGTTAACCAAGCAAACCAAGCAAACCCAGCTCCACCGCCGGCAAGAGGAAGAGTTTATAACATCAACACCAATCCTGTTGAAGATATTAACGGTCCAAACCAACCACTTAACTAGCCTTCTCTCCCCAAGAATCAAGATTCAACTCCAATCACTTAGTTTTTATGTTTTTCTTTATATCTCGATTTTCATGTATCTCAGTTGGAATTTTATCCAAGAAATTTTAATGCAAATTACTAGTTCAGTTTGTTTTATACTCATTAATTTAATATTCATATCATCATACTTCACGACATATCTCAGTTTCATCATTTAAAGAAGTTGAGTTGTGTCTCACTTCTACATAGACTAACCTCTCCATCATATTAAACGAGAGAGGTTTTGTCAAACACGGATACTATCAGAATTAAGACTCAAGCGCTGGTTGTTGTGTTTGTTAATGTTGTAGAGTCGCATAGAACTAATCATAACTTGCGGATAAAGTCAATGAGAATTTGACAAGAATATGGTGGATACGCCGCTGATACTTCCTATATATAAGTATTCTTGTCAAATGATCGGAGGCATTATCAGGCGGTTATGAGAGGTTCCATGCATAGGTTGTTGGTGTGATTAAGTTAGTCATTTTCAGTACATGCAATAAGCTCGGCTCCGTTTGATTGAGCCTTGAGCACACAGACAATTTCATTTCCAGTACATTCAATACGTTCGGCTCCGTTTGATTGAGCCTTGAGCGCACAGACATTTCAATTTCAGTACATACAATACAATCGGCTCCGTTTGATTGAGCCTTGATCGCACAGATATATTTCATTACAGTATTTTTATGTTTGATGTATTGGTTGTAGAGTTATAGGACTAATCATAATTCAATGATAAAACCAATGAAAATTTGACAAGAATATGGTGGATACGCCGCTGGTACTTCCTATATATAAGTATTCTTGCCAAAGGATCAGAGGCGTTATCAGGCGGTTATGAGAAGTTCCATGTAGGATTTAGTATTGCTTTGGTTGAAATTTGTGTTACATTTATATCATCTCACTATTTAAAGAAATTGGATTGTGATCCATTTCTATATAGACTAACCTCTCTATCATAACAAACGAGAGAGGAACTGTCACCATTCAAGCATATATGCTATCAGAATGTGGATACAATTGTTAGTTGTTGTGTTTAATTTGTGTAGATTGTAGAATTTCTGCCTTAGGATATAACCTTAAGCATATTCAAACTTTTATGCATGATATCATTTTAGCGAATCATTCCTGCTTAACAATACTTATACAGTAGGCAACAAAAAGCGATTCCTGTATTAGGATACTTAACCTTTACAAGGAACGTTACCGCCTCAAACCAAAAACTTAAACCCTTATTTCTTCTAAGCGTGTAACTGTCAAACTAAACACCATCATTTTTTTCAAATATATCACTATTTAAATTTCGGGACGAAATTTCTAAAAAGCAGGGGATACTGTAACATCCGTCAAAAACGGATTTACCAAACCCGCTCCGTTTATCAACCGAACAGTCAGTTAAAATTTTCGTTGCGAATTAAATGCCCAAAATAATTTTAAACGATACGCAATCAATTATTATGCGGGGATATATAATTAGTTTTTGAAAAACTGTCAAAAATAACAAAATAAAAATGTTTTACTCATGCCGGGTTTCGAACTCGGGTCTGTACCGGTTCAAACCAACAACTTATCACCTAGCCGAACAACCGCTCCGCCACTTTGTTTTTCTGTTAACACAAGGAAACATTTAATTCAAATATTCAAGTTCCGAAGTTGAATTCAATCAATTTTTCCGCCCAATTAGCAGTCGTCGGAAATCCCGACGACTTCGCCGTTTAATTACGTTTTCGCCCAATTTAACCGATGACTTAACTATTACGACGGTTATAACCGACATATGAACCCGCGACATCAGCTGTAACCGCCGGAGAACGGCTGACTTCGAATTGAGACCGAATTCAGACCCCATTCATCTCAATACTACCCTATAAATACACCCTCAACTCGCCAGAAACCTTTCACACTCAAATCGCACCTTTTCTCGGCGAAAAATCACTCGCCGGAAATATTTGATACATCGCCGGAAAACCGTATTATTAGTCTCCGAGCTTTACTGAAACCCCTAAACTTTTACCGAAGTCACCCACAACCTTTGTAACCTTTCGGAAGACTCTCTGCTGCAAGATACTTGTCGCCGGAAAAAGATTTCTGTCGCCGGAGTTCTGCCGGAAAACAGAGTAAAACCAGTCGGTACTTTTCACGCCTAATTCCTTTCCTTTTTACTTTTATCTCGTCTGTAATTGATCATTAAACGCTAAAGGAACATGAATCAACTTTTCGAACCAGTCAGTCGTCACTTCCGGTTAAAACCAGTGAAGAAGACGACATTTCGGTAATGGTTAAGTATAATTAAAATCAAGTTATTTACCGGGTTAGACACACAGTCCAGCGGTGGACTGTGTGCACTTTTAACGCTAAGGTCACGAGTTCGAGTATTGTCCCTCATACGCTGCCTTAATAAAAATCCATTTTTCCGCAAAACTGAACCGGATTGTTTTGGGTATATGTTAAGTATAATGATAACCGAGATTATAACGAAGTGAGACACACAGTCCAGCGGTGGACTGTGTGTACGCTAACCCACAGGTCCCGGGTTCGAGACCTGTGGAGCGCACCGGTTCGCTAGATTAATTCGTTTTTAAAATAAAGGAATTCTGTTTAATTTCTAATTAATGTATATATGTAATTAAAATCGGATATATGACGGGTTAGACACGTAGCTCAGTTGGTAGAGCTGCGTGCACGCGTACGGGAGGTCTCGCGTTCGAGCCTCACCCAGCACACAATAATATGCCTTCGAACCGGTCAACGCCAGTCAAAGTCAACGGTCAAAGTCAACTGTAGCAAAAATAAAATATTTTTTTTATTATTTTTTATTTAATTATTTTATTTAAAAATCAATTAAAAATACTTAAAAATATCATTTTTAAGGTTAGAAAATAGCCTCAAACTCACAAAAGTACACCCAACAATCCTACTAAAATAGATTAATAAAACCCGTTTACTTACCAAACCGTAATGCGATTTATCTAGGTTTAATCTCACTCGTGGTTAAAACCACTTCGCGTGCATTCAACGTCATCAACCGAACGCACCCAATGTGAGTGAATTCTTACAAACTCCCCTTTTTATACATGTTTTGGGGTGTATCATGTGTCGTTTAAACTAATTCTCTTATGCAAATTTGTGCTATACCATTATATGAACTAAACTAGAATGTAACTATTATTGGTTGTGATGTATTACATATTGTCAAAGTTGTATGCAAATTATTTAGGCCCATCAGTTCTTCGTGGGAGACGAGAACAACGCGTGCCTTAAAACTCAATTATTAGGCCCATCAGTTCCTCGTGGGAGACGAGAACAACGCGTGCCTTAAAACTTATTTATTAGGCCCATCAGTTCCTCGTGGGAGACGAGAACAACGCGTGCCTCAAAACCGGCCATGGAGAAATTTATGGAAGTGAGCGCTACTCGCTCCAAACCTTTATCTATTCCACCATCATCAGCTCGAAAGGAGAGCTCTGCTCACTCTTCAAATACGATGAGTGAACCAAAGAGACTGGAATTTAATGCTAGGTCCTGTTCTTCTAAAGACGGATGTACCTATAAATACTTTGTCTCCTACAAGCCCTGAGATTTTAATGGAGGAAAGGGGGCTATAGAAGCTTTGAGATGGCTCGATGAGATGGAAACTATTGTAGATATCAGCGGTTGTGCTGATAAGGATGTGGTGAAGTTCGTATCCCAATCCTTCAAGGGCGATGCCCTAATATGGGGGAAGGCCATGGTCCAGTCAACAGGAAAAGTACACCTGTATAACTTGGGATGGACCAAGTTTGCGGACCTTGTTAAAGAAACGTACTGCCCACCTCATGAGGTGGAGAAAATAGAGACAGATTTTCTGACTCTTACAATGAATAATCTGGACTGTCGGAAGTATGTTACCGACTTTAATTCCTTATCCGGATTAGTATCTTATCTGATTTCACCTGAACCTAAACGCATCGCGCGTTTTATAAATGGGTTGCTCGGCCTACTACTTATAGGTCTGCTATTGACCTATCTCTCTCACTCACCTTGGATTTGGTTAGACAAAAGTTAGTCAAGACTGAGACTGACGGGAAGAGGAAGAGAGAGGATGGTAACTCCCAAAGATTTAATAAGATGAATAAAGGGAGATTTGGGTTCAAAAAGAATCAAGATAAGTCGGGTGTGACGCCGACATGTAAGACCTGCAACCGCAGACACTGGGGACAGTGTAATTTTGATCCACAGACTAAACCCTGTGGTATCTGTAAAAGAAAAGGGCATAAGACCCTAGAATGCAAGGATCTTAAGGATGCAGTCTACTACGGCTGCAATGAAAAAGGGCATATTAAGACTAACTGCGCTAAGAATCTTAAGAGTAATAATGCGAAGCCTGGAGAGGCCAAGAAAGGAAATGCTCGTGGCTTTTAGATGAATTCTAGAGAGGTTGTTAATGATAACAACGTCATAACAGGTACATTCCTCATTAATGACGTATATGCTAGAGTTCTGTTTGATTCGGGTGCAGATAAGTCTTTTGTGGACCATAAGTTTAGCAAACTATTAAACTTACCCTTAAGAACTCTAGACATAACTTATGAAGTAGAACTTGCTGACAGAACCTTAAAAACAACGTCTTCTATTCTTGATGGATGTTTTATATCCATTAAGAATCATTCAATTCCTATTTCTCTTCTGCCAATGAAATTGGCGGGGTTCGATGTAGTCTTAGGCATGGATTGGTTATCTCATAACCAAGCCCGCATTGCATGTGATAAGAAACTATTCGAAATTAAAACCCCATCTGGTGAAATGCTCACCATCTTTGGAGATTCACGCTATGGATTGCCAGACAAAGTGTTGTTATTTAAGGCATCCAAGTGTCTAGGGAAAGGTTGTGTCATTTACATGGCACAAATCACCAAAAATTAACCTAAACCGAACCTTGAAGATTTACCAGTTATCTCAGAATATCCCGATGTTTTCCCTGAGGAATTACCAGGTCTACCTCTAGACAGACAAGTGGAGTTCAGGATTGACATTATCCCGACATAATACAAGGACTTGTTCATAAACTCAATGTATAATCTGTTTTGACATCCCAAATAATCCTACTTTTAATATTACATCAGTAGGAAACTCATTTTCAAGTTCATTATCATTTAAACCTTTTCTTATGCAAAAAAGGCATTTTAGTCAAAATAGCATAATTACGGAACTTGTACATAAACTCAGATTCTGATTATGATCATGTAATATAACCTCAGAGGGTTATGCTACATTATATTATGATCATAATGCAACTTAAGATCAGTAGCTAACTAATCTATATCGGGTCAGAATCGAAAGTCAAAGCAGAAGTCAAACTTCACGACTTTCGGTTGCGAACCGACCCTAGAACTGAAATTGACGAGCCGAACATGTTCTTACATGTTCTAATAATTATTACTAACTTGTTTACGTGTCAAAACAGGTTTCATAACATATATAAGATCAAATTATAAATTTCCCAAAAATGACCTATTTGACTTTTTAATATAATAACTTTGACCCGTCAATTGGTTTAGCAAACGTGATCTTCAGGAGGTGCCCTTTATAGGGACTAACACCTACCTTATTACGATCACTTAGCCGTGTTCGTTATGAACAATGGCTGGACCATAATGGTCTTAACCGAAAGTCAAGACGTTTTCCGTAAAACGCTTGACTTTTGGCTATAAGAGCCTATAAACGAAAATGCAAGAGGAAGGAACACTTACAAGAGGTTACCAGAATGCAATAGAACTAAGTTGGATGCTCCTTTCAGTTAGGAACTTCCAGAGGAGGGAGATAGAGTTGTGAATGAGAAAGGTGCAAGTTCAAATGGTGAACCTTGGCACCTATTTATATTTGTAGAGCTTGAAGGAGGTGATGCCGGGTGTTAAGAGGTGTAAGAGGAAGCTTACAAGTGTCCTAAAACGTGGCATAGCAGTTTGGGAAGCCATGGTTTCGAATCAAATGGTTTTTGGTAATTTGTGTGGAGGCCAAGCAAATTTTCTGCAGCCACGGGCCTCTCGCGCCCCGCGAGCGCCCCATGGCCTGTTTCAAAGTTTGACACTTTTAGCCCCTTAACTTATAAAACCCTCTAATACCTTCTAAAACACTTTTTAGCATATTTAGCCCTCCGTAACCAATATTTGGCATGCCCAGGAGTATGCCCGGACATTGTCGAGCTTTCGGTTCGTTAAAAGGTCACTCAGAGGTATAAATTAACATATTTACACTTTTAACACCTCCATTATCTAACTTTCACAAATCTACAGAATTGAACCCTCTCCTCCAACAAATGGGACATATGAGAGTTAGGACTTTGTAAAGGATCACTCAGAGGCTCATTATAAGCATGTTGACTTCGATGTCACTCAGAGGCTGGGCATGTCGACACAACGGTAACTCAGAGGCCAAGTTTTAGCATGTTGACACTGATGGTCACTCAGAGGCTATGTTTTAAGCATGTTGACACTGATGGTCACTCAGAGGCTATGTTTTAAGCATGTTGACACTAATGGTCACTCAGAGGCTTGGTTTATGCATGTTGATATCAGAAGATCACTCAGAGACTTAGTTTGAGCATGTTGACACTTTTAGTCCCTGTTAGTCTTTAATAAAAATAAAAATATAACACGTGTCGCTATATTATTGGACACGATTTTACAGGGTGTTACAGGTAGTCTTGATTGCACGCAGTGGGATTGGTCGGCATGTCCAACCGCTTGGAAAGGCAACACCATCGTGTTGACCACGATAGTCCTACCCTAATATTACAAGCGGTCGCATCTTAAGATTTATGGATTTGGCATGCATACTTTGGCATGGCCGGTGTGAACAATGACATCGCAGTTTTATAATCTTCAAATCTTTTAAAAGCTTTACTAAAAAAAGATGTGATTAAAACCATTTTATAAGCCACAAGGGCCTTATCGTCTTTTATCGACATAATACAAGGACTTGTTCATAAACTCAGTGTATAATCTGTTTTGACATCCCAAAATCCTACTTTTAATATTACATCAGTAGGAAACTCATTTTCAAGTTCATTATCATTTAAACCTTTTCTTATGCAAAAAAGGCATTTTAGTCAAAATAGCATAATTACGGAACTTGTGCATAAACTCAGATTCTGATTATGATCATGTAATATAACCTCAGAGGGTTATGCTACATTATATTATGATCATAATGCAACTTAAGATCAGTAGCTAACTAATCTATATCGGGTCAGAATCGAAAGTCAAAGCAGAAGTCAAACTTCGCGACTTTCGGTTGCGAACCGACCCTATAACTGAAATTGACGAGCCGAACATGTTCTTACATGTTCTAATAATTATTACTAACTTGTTTACGTGTCAAAACAGGTTTCATAACATATATAAGATCAAATTATAAATTTCCCAAAAATGGCCTGTTTGACTTTTTAATATAATAACTTTGACCCGTCAATTGGTTTAGCAAACATGATCTTCAGGAGGTGCCCTTTATAGGGACTAACACCTACCTTATTACGATCACTTAGCCGTGTTCTTTATGAACAATGGCTGGACCATAATGGTCTTAACTGAAAGTCAAGGCGTTTTCCGTAAAATGCTTGACTTTTGGCTATAAGAGCCTATAAACGAAAATGCAAGAGGAAGGAACACTTACAAGAGGTTACCAGAATGCAATAGAACTAAGTTGGATGCTCCTTTCAGTTAGGAACTTCCAGAGGAGGGAGATAAAGTTGTGAATGAGAAAGGTGCAAGTTCAAATGGTGAACCTTGGCACCTATTTATATTTGTGAGTTTGAAGGAGGTGATGCCAGGTGTTAAGAGGTGTAAGCGGAAGCTTACAAGTGTCCTAAAACGTGGCATAGCAGTTTGGGAAGCCATGGTTTCGAATCAAATGGTTTTTGGCAATTTGTGTGGAGGCCAAGCAAACTTTCTACAGCCACGGGCCTCTCACGCCCCGCGAGCGCCCCATGGCCTGTTTCAAAGTTTGACACTTTTAGCCCCTTAACTTATAAAACCCTCTAAAACCTTCTAAAACACTTTTTTAGCATATTTAGCCCTCCGTAACCAATATTTGGCATGCCCAGGAGTATGCCCGGACATTGTCGAGCTTTCGGTTCGTTAAAAGGTCACTCAGAGGTATAAATTAACATGTTTACACTTTTAACACCTCCATTATCTAACTTTCACAAATCTACAGAATTGAACCCTCTCCTCCAACAAATGGGACATATGAGAGTTAGGACTTTGTAAAGGATCACTCAGAGGCTCTTTATAAGCATGTTGACTTCGATGTCACTCAGAGGCTGGGCATGTCGACCCAACGGTCACTCAGAGGCCAAGTTTTAGCATGTTGACACTAATGATCACTCAGAGGCTATGATTTAAGCATGTTGACACTAATGGTCACTTAGAGGCTTGGTTTATGCATGTTGACATCAGAAGATCACTCAGAGACTTTGTTTGAGCATTTTGACGCTTTTAGTCCCTGTTAGTCTTTAATAAACTAATAATAAAAATATAACACGTGTCGCTATATTATTGGACACGATTTTACAGGGTGTTACATCCTCACCCCCTTAAAAGAAATCTTGACCTCGAGATTTTATTCAAAAAGATGTGGGTACTTCTGTCGCATAGTGGACTCAACCTCCCATGTAAACTCGAGACCTCGAAGGGCATCCCATTTAACCTTTACTATAGGTATCAATTTCCTTCGGAGCTTCTTAACCTGTCGATCCTCGATCGAAATTGGTTTCTCAACAAACCTCAGGTTTTCATCTATTTGCACATCCTTGTGCGACATTGCTAGCAACTCATCGGCTTGACATTTCTTAAGGTTACTGATGTGGAACACTTCATGAATTCCACTTAGCTCCTCGGGTAGCCTAAGCTTATAAGCCACAGAACCGACACATTCGATTACCTCGAATGGTCCAATATATCTTGGGTTTAACTTGCCCTTTTTTCCAACGCGCATCACACCTTTCCAGGGTAATACCTTCAATGATACTTTGTCCCCTATTTAGAATTTAGGAGGTTTTCGCCCCTTGTCTACATAACTCTTCTGCCTATCACGGGCAGCCTTGAGACGATCTTAGATTTGAACAATCTTATCCGTGGTCTCCAGGACGATCTCAGGTCCTGATAGTTGGGCTTCCCCAACTTCTACCCAACACACGGGCGTTCGACACTTTCTCCCATACAAGGCCTCATATGGAGTAGCATTGATGCTCGTATGATAACTATTATTATAGGAGAATTCTATTAGGGGTAAGTGGCCATCCCAACTTCCACCTAGATCAATCACACATGCCCTAAGCATGTCTTTCAATGTCTGTAGTACGCTCACTTTGACCATCAGTCTGAGGATGGTAAGCCGTACTAAAATTTAATCTTGTGCCAAGGATTGTTGGAAACTCTTCCAAAAATGAGAGGTATATCTAGTATCTCTATCAGATACAATAGGTACTTGCACACCATGCAAGGACACAATCTTGTCCACATACAACTTAGCCAATTTGTCTGAATTATATGTTTCCTTAGTCAGCCTATCCACAATGACCCAAATAGTGTCATTTCCACTTTTGGTCTTAGGTAACTTGGTAATCAAGTCCATAGTTACCATTTCCCATTTCCATGTGGGAATTTTCAATTGTTGTAAAAGTCCTGACGGCTTCTGATGTTCAGCCTTAACTTGCGAACACGTCAGACACTTAACTACAAAAGTGGCTATGGATTTCTTCAGACCTATCCACCAATAATTCTTTTTCAAATCTTGATACATCTTGTCACCACCGGGGTGAACTGAGTATCTTGAATTATGTGCTTCGTGGAGGATTAGATCTCTAAGTCCTCCAAAAGTTGGGACCCATATTCTATCATTAAACCTAAGGATTCCATCCTTCCAGGCGCTAACTGATCAACAGTTCCGCCTAGACCTTCTTTAGGAGCATCTGCCTCTAATGGAGCTTGCTTTTGCGCATCTAATAGCTTCTTATTAAGCTATTTATGAGCTCAATGCTCTTGGCATTAATCCTTATAGTCTTAACCCGTTCTTTGCGACTTAAGGCATCAGCAACTACATTTGCCTTGCCCATATGGTAGCGAATTTCGCAATTATAATCATTAAGTGTTTCCATCCAACGACACTGTCGCATGTTCAATTCTTTCTGATTGAACAGATCTTGGAGGCTCTTATGGTCAGTGTATATAATACACGTTGTGCCATACAAGTAATGTCTCCATAGCTTTAGTGCAAATACAACGGCATGGGTGGTGTGATTCCTTTCGTGCACCTTTAACTGTCGTGATGCATAAGCAATTGTCTTGCCTTTTTGCATTAGCACACAGCCGATGCAAGTGTGCGAGGCATCACAGTAAACGACAAAATCCTCAATACCCTCAGGTAGAGATAACACAGGAGCATTGCTCAACTTGTGTTTTAGAATTTCAAAAGATTCTTGTTGTTTTGGACCCTAGTTAAACTTGACATTCTTACGGGTCAAGGTAGTTAAAGGAGTGGCTATTCTCGAAAAGTTGTCAATGAACCTCCTATAATAACTGGCAAATCCTAAGAAACTACGAATCTCCGATGGAGTTTTGGGTACTTCCCAATTCATTATGGCTTCAATCTTAGCGGGATCCACTTGGATACCACGCTCACTTACAACATGTCCAAGAAATTGGACATCCCTAGGCCAAAATTCGCACTTAGAGAACTTAGCATAAAGCTTCTCTTGTCTTAGCAATTCTAAGATGCACCGAAGATGTTTCTCGTGATCAACTTGATTACGAGAGTAGATAAGTATGTCGTCTATGAAGACAATGACAAACTTATCTTGGTACGGCGTACAGACTCTATTCATGAGATCCATGAATGTTGCAGGTGCATTTGTGAGCCCAAAAGGCATCACCAGAAATTCATAATGGCCATAATGAGTCCTGAAATCAGTCTTGGGAACATCATCGTTCCTAACCTTCAGCTGATGATATCCTGATCTCAAATCAATCTTAGAGAAATAACTAGCCCCTTGTGGTTGATCAAACAAATCATCGATCCTGGGCAGAGGATAACGATTCTTGATTGTTATCTTGTTCAGTTCGTGGTGGTCAATGCACATACGCATTGAACCGTCCTTTTTCTTAACAAAAAGAATTAGAGCTCCCCAGGGCGAGGAACTTGGCCGAATGAAGCCTTTCTCTAAGACTTCATCTAACTGAGTCCTCAAACTCCTTCATTTCCGTTGGTGCTAGTCGGTATGGAGCTCTAGCTACGGGTGCTGATCCAGGTAGGATGTTAATCCTAAACTCTACTCGCCTATCTCGAGGTAGACCTGGTAGTTCTTCGGGAAAGACATCGGAATACTCTGAAATAATTGGAAGGTCTTGCATATTCGCCTTCGGTTCGTTGATAGTGACTTGTACCATGTAAACGACACAACCTTTCCTTAAACACTTGGATGCCTTAAATAACGACACCTTGTCTAGCAATCCATAGTGTGAATCTCCAATGATGGTAATCATTTCACCAGATGGGGTTTTAATTTCGATGAGTTTCTTATCACAGGTAATGCAGGCTTGGTTATGGGATAACCAATCCATGCCTAAAACTACATCGAACCCCGCCAATTTCTTGGCAACAGAGAGATAGGAATGGAATGATTCTTAATGAATATAGAGCATCCATCAAGAATAGAAGATGCTATTTCTAAAGTTCCATCAGCAAGTTCTATCTCATAAGTTTGTCTAGAGTTCTTATGGGTAAGTTTAATAGTTTACTAAACTTATGGTCTACAAAAGACTTATCTGCACCCGAATAAAAAAGAACTCTAGCAAATATATCATTGATGAGGAAAGTACCTGTTATGACGTTGTTGTCATTAACGGCCTCCCTAGCATTTATCTGGAAAACACGAGCATTCCCTTTCTTAGCCTCTCCAGGCTTTGCATCATTGTTTGTGGGGTTCTTAGGGCAATTGGGCTTAATATGCCCTTTCTCATTACAGCCATAACAGACGGCATCTTTAATATTTTTGCATTCGTGGGTCTTATGCCCTTTTCTTTTGCAAGTACCATAGGGTTTAATCTGAGGGTTGGTATTGCATTGCCCCCAATGCCTGTGGCTACAGGTCTTGCGTAGAGGTCTATCATCAGACCTATGTTGGTTCTTCTTGAACCCAAAATTTCATTTCTTCTTAAACCTTTGGGAGCTATCATCCTCCCTTTTTCTTTTCCCGTCAGTCTCGGTTTTGATTGACTTTTGCCTCACTAAATCCAAGGTGAGGGAGAGAGATAGGTCAACAGCGGACCTATTAGGTAGTAGGCTGAGCAGCCTTTACCATCCCCTTTATCTCGGGCGATAACCCGTTAATAAAATACACAATGTAATTGGTTTCAGGGGTAATCAGATAGGAAACTAACCTAGATAGAGAATTGAAATCGGAAACATACTTCCGATAATCTAGGTTCTTCATTGTGAGAATCAGGAAATCTGACCTATCTTTTCCACCTCATGGGGTAGGTAGTAAGTTTCCTTAACAAGGTCCACAAACTTGGACCATCCTAAATTGTACAGGTTTACTTTACCTGTGGATTGGATCATAGCCTTCCACCAAATTAAGGCATCACTTTGAAGGATTGTGATAAATATTTTACCACATCCTTTTCAGCACAGCCACTGATATCCACAATTGTTTCCATCTCATCCAGCCAT
This sequence comes from Scalesia atractyloides, assembly GCA_947069175.1. Classification (NCBI taxonomy): domain Eukaryota; kingdom Viridiplantae; phylum Streptophyta; class Magnoliopsida; order Asterales; family Asteraceae; genus Scalesia; species Scalesia atractyloides. Next base: position 11,024,318 of record CAMTDV010000029.1, read on the forward strand.
TTCAAGACTTCTGCAGCTCCTTTTTCCCCGGGGCTTGCAGGAGACAAAATATTTGTAGGTACATCCGTCTTTAGAAGAACGGGACCTATCAGCAAATTCTATTTTCTTTTGTTCACTCTTCGTATTTGAAGAGTGAACTGAGCTCTCTTTATGAGCTGAGGATGGTGCGATTTATAATGGTTTGGAGCGAGTAGCACTCGACTCTCTAAGTTTTTCTATGGCCTTTCCCACAGTTGCGTCTATGCGAGCTTGGAAATCTTTATTATTAATGGTTATGTTCTCTGGGTTATTAGAGTTAACATCCCGGTGGCTACTTTGCGCCTCATCCGAGTTGGACATTCTTTAAAGCTTTGGTTCTAAACACCAAATTAAATTTCTTTAGCTATGGTATTAATAACCATATTGGTTGTAAACATTGGATATGACAATCTATCGCCTAATCAACTAGTGTGAATAACATCACAACTCTTAGGCTTATTATATCTACCTTTGGCCTAGGTCTCAAAAGGACCATCAAAGGCAAATTATAATTTGGACGTAGTCCATATATTATTAGACAGTGGATCGTAATATCACAACTGTCATTGCCATTAGGCAATTATAATTAGCTCATAGGCTTGTCACGAAGGACATTAAAATATGGCACATTGGCCTGTCGCTAATGGACATAAAATATGGCACATTGGCCTGCCACTAATGGACATAAAATACGGCACAATGGCCTGTCACTAATGGACATAAAATACAGCACATTGGCATGTCACTAATGGACATAAAAATATGGCACATTGACCTGTCACTAATGGACATAAAATATGGTACATTGGCCTGTCAATAATGGACATAAAATATGACACATTGGCATGTATCTCTAATGGATGTCAATTATCATCATCATATTGATGATATTAGCCGGGATAACATTGATCACATAGGCAATAAATAGGTTTTAGGACATAGTCCATTTTCCTAGATGGCTAGTGTGCTTCCTCAAGTCACACTACCAAGAGTATGAACATTCCTTAATGTTATCATAAGAGTATCCTAATGATTGATTAATGGTCCCGGTCACGTTGGACCTTAACGACCTTGGAGGCTTGAACCTAGTCCACCACCTCTGGATAGAAGGATAACTTCCCTTGACTATCCTGATAGAAGACCTTTTATTCTTAACTATCATTTATAAACTGGCCAAATATGTGGTCTGTTCCACTTGGCTAATCAAAACCATTAAGATCCTTTTTGGAATTATTTAGCAGAGCAAAAATTTCGAATAAAATCGAGACGCTCGCTTTGAAAAGGATGAGTACATATATATATAATTCCAAAAACACTTCATGAAATTCCAAATAGAAATTACAATACTAGAAAAAAATGAAATAAACTGTCCATGTAAGGACTATAGAAACAAAAATGTCCACGCAGGGACTAAAGAAATAACAATGTCCTCGCAGGGACTAACATTTATTAGAAGAGACTTCACTCGTCCTTCCTTCCCTTAACCAGCTTGGAGAGTTTCTTGAAGAACTTATTCGTTTTCTTCTCCGTTTTCTCCGCTTGTTGTTGCATCTCTTTCATTCGTTCTAAGGCCTCATTAATGGCCTCTAATGGCGGCGGAGGTTGTGGTTGTGGTTGTGGCATAGACTTAGACCGAGTAGCGTACAGGATCAAAACGTATAACGCTTGATTAAACGATGATGGGATAGAATGTAGTTTAAACCCGAAAAGTACTTTGACTTGCATAATATGGGTAAACTATAAACATTCTGGATTTTGATACTAAAATGACAAGGTTGGACCCGTTTCGATTAATTCCTGTAAACTAGTTACATATACTTAACCATACGCATATTAGCGATATCGTGTAACCGGATAAGTCATGGACAAGTTCTATATGCCATTTCATTTTAAATAAGTTGTAATATCAGTACGATATCAACTTATATGCCCGTTATGGTTATAAGGTGAAACTATGCCTCATAAGGGCGTTTTGGTAATTTCATACCGTATAAAAGGAACTTGAATATAATTCAATGTTATAACCATAATTATTCTGTAAAAAATAATTAATTTATGATATAATATAAATAGGATATTAGTTATATGTGTAATTTATATTTTATAACCAAACTATGTACCGAAGGGGTATTTTGGTCATTTTACAGATAGTTTATAAATTTTTTGAGATTATGAGTTTGTATTATGTACATACTGTAAAAATATTTAAAATAAGTTTTAAAATCAATAGGTAATAAGTCTTGGTTGGTAAATATGGTTTAAAACCATACTATGCGCCGAAACGACACTATGTCGAAAAATGACGATTTAAGCGACAGTTAATGAAAACTGATGTTAAGGTCAAGTTAACATGTATTAGATATGTTATTTAATATAACATATCAGTAGGTAAAAGCTTTACTAAAAAAGATGTGATTAAAACCATTTTATAAGCCACAAGGGCCTTATCGTCTTTTATCGACATAATACAAGGACTTCTTCATAAACTCAGTGTATAATCTGTTTTGACATCCCAAATAATCCTACTTTTAATATTACATCAGTAGTAAACTCATTTTCAAGTTCATTATCATTTAAACCTTTTTTTTATGTAAAAAAAGGCATTTTAGTCAAAATAGCATAATTACGGAACTTGTGCATAAACTCAGATTCTGATTATGATCATGTAATATAACCTCACAGGTTATGCTACATTATATTATGATCATAATGCAACTTAAGATCAGTAGCTAACTAATTTATATCGGGTCAGAATCGAAAGTCAAAGCAGAAGTCAAACTTCGCGACTTTCGGTTGCGAACCGACCCTAGAACTGATATTGACGAGCCGAACATGTTCTTACATGTTCTAATAATTATTACTAACTTGTTTACGTGTCAAAACAGGTTTAATAACATATATAAGATCAAATTATAAATTTCCCAAAAATGGCCTGTTTGACTTTTTAATATAATAACTTTGACCCGTCAATTGGTTTAGCAAACGTGATCTTCAGGAGGTGCCCTTTATAGGGACTAACACCTACCTTATTACGATCACTTAGCCGTGTTCGTTATGAACAATGGCTGGACCATAATGGTCTTAACCGAAAGTCAAGGCGTTTTCCGTAAAACGCTTGACTTTTGGCTATAAGAGCCTATAAACGAAAATGCAAGATGAAGGAACACTTACAAGAGGTTCCTAGAATGCAATAGAACTAAGTTGGATGCTCCTTTCAGTTTGGAACTTCCCGAGGAGGGAGATAGAGTTGTGAATGAGAAAGGTGCAAGTTCAAATGGTGAACCTTGGCACCTATTTATATTTGTAGAGCTTGAAGGAGGTGATGCTAGGTCTTAAGGGGTGTAAGAGGAAGCTTACAAGTGTCCTAAAACGTGGCATAGCAGTTTGGGAAGCCATGGTTTCGAATCAAATGGTTTTTGGTAATTTGTGTGGAGGCCAAGCAAATTTTCTGCAGACACAGGTCTCTCGCCCCGCGAGAGGCATAGGCCTTGCCTCTCACGCCCTGCGAGCGCCCCATGGCCTGTTTCAAAGTTTGACACTTTTAGCCCCTTAACTTATAAAACCCTCTAAAACCTTCTAAAACACTTTTTAGCATATTTAGCCCTCCGTAACCAATATTTGGCATGCCCAGGAGTATGCCCGGACATTGTCGAGCTTTCGGTTCGTTAAAAGGTCACTCAGAGGTATAAATTAACATGTTTACACTTTTAACACCTCCATTATCTAACTTTCACAAATCTACAGAATTGAACCCTCTCCTCCAACAAATGGGACATATGAGAGTTAGGACTTTGTAAAGGATCACTCAGAGGCTCATTATAAGCATGTTGACTTCGATGTCACTCAGAGGCTGGGCATGTCGACACAACGGTCACTCAGAGGCCAAGTTTTAGCATGTTGACACTGATGGTCACTCAGAGGCTATGTTTTAAGCATGTTGACACTAATGGTCACTCAGAGGCTTGGTTTATGCATGTTGATATCAGAAGATCACTCAGAGACTTAGTTTGAGCATGTTGACACTTTTAGTCCCTGTTAGTCTTTAATAAAAATAAAAATATAACACGTGTCGCTATATTATTGGACACGATTTTACAGGGTGTTACAGGTAGTCTTGATTGCACGCAGTGGGATTGGTCGGCATGTCCAACCGCTTGGAAAGGCAACACCATCGTGTTGACCACGATAGTCCTACCCTAATATTACAAGGGTCGCATCTTAAGATTTATGGATTTGGCATGCATACTTTGGCATGGCCGGTGTGAACAATGACATCGCAGTTTTATAATCTTCGAATCTTTTAGACGATGTCATACATGGTGTTGCACCGGATACTTCATTCTATGCAAACGACGTTGTATAAGTATGGGTACTATCTCACTGACGGTATTTATCCGGAGTGGGCGACGTTTGTTTAAACTCTTTCGTGTCCAGATGACGAGAAAAGAATTTATTACAAGAAGAAACAAGAGTCATCAAGAAAAGAAATCGAGCTGGCTTTCGATGTGTTAAAAGAGCTGGTCTGTCATTGCATAGTCGTCGAGGATACTTGAAAAAAACAAAAATGAGAAACGTGTATACGTGCATCATCTTGTATAACATCATATTGGAGGACTCAGGTAAAGCGTTTTGTGGAGAAAGTTATGATGAAAGCAACCACCGACGAACCCACTACTCACATACGCTGAAAAACAAGTTATCCGAGCAAGGATACATGACAGGGACACACACCATAATCTTCGAGCTAATCCGACCGAGCACCTATGGTTTTATCGTGAATAAGGAGGAGACGCCGAAGACGACGAGTGATTTTTATTTAAATTATGGCATTGTATTTTTTTATTTAAATTATGACATTGTATTTTTTATCAAATTAAATGATATTTAAATTAAATTTAAATAAAAAATAAAAATTAGGTAATGACAAGGGCTTAAACCATTACATACAAGTTAAAGGAATGTGCTTTAAAGCCCCTATGTGACGTGGCGGTAAAGTAAAGCTAAAATAGCGTAATAAAATCCCTAAAAGCTTTACACCACACCCTATATCCTAACCACCAACACTAATCTCGATAAACGCATAAAGACTAAGAAATCATTCTTTATTGATGATTAAATCCCATTCAACTATGAAAGTGATTAAACAATATCCACTTATCTAATTTATTGATTTTGGTTTAATTTGACATAAAGATCTTATATTCTATCGGAAAATTATAATGCTTTTGTTTTAGTCATGTCTCTTAGCTAGTGTTGATTTTTTGGAGTTCTTTTTCATTCTATATTCTATTATAAGACTGTACTAATTATTCTTGCAATTTTTCTTCTACTTTTTTTCAAGTCTTAACGATATTATTTTGGGTGGTTACCGTTTAATTCGATTGTTTAGAGTATGTTGTGCTCTTTATAAGATGTTTGTAAACTTGTACATCACTTTGTGCCTAAATGTGCTCTGTCACACCTCGACCCGCAGCGGAAAAGGTGATCGGGGCATGATTGGGTTATCATCAAAGCTCATGACATTTATTATAATGTTTCATTTTTATTATTACAATTTAAAAGGAAACATACAATCATAATTACATTATGTTCTACACATCATTCTAGACTTCATTATTTTCTTCTAAAGCATTTCCTATGTTTTCTTTGCTTCATCCTGTTCACCTGTATCATGTGTAAAAATGGTTTTTTGGATCAACAAAAAGTTGGCGAGTGAATCCTATGAAAAACATTTAAACAAGTTTATTGAATTGATGATAAATAAAGTGTATAACCACATATGAGTAAATATAATGTAAACTTATTCACAAAGCACTTAATATTAAATAATGCACACACATACAGTAATAGATTGTTTTGAGGCACGCGTTGTTCAACTCGTCTCCCACGAGGAACTGATGGGCCTAATGAATGAGTTTTGAGGCACGCGTTGTTCTACGAACTGATGGGCCTAATGAATGAGTTTTAAGGCACGCGTTGTTCAACTCGTCTCCCACGAGGAAGTTTATGGGCCTAACAAATAATTTGCATACAACTTGACAATATGTAATACATGACTACAAACAATATTTACATTCTAAGTTTAAATCATAATATGGTATGCACGAGTTTTAAATAAACGAATTAGTTTAAGTGACACATGATACACCCCAAAACGTGTAATTAAAAAGTCGAGTTGTAAGATTCACTCACATTGGGTGCGTTCGGTTGATGATGTTAAATGCGCACGAAGTTGGATTTAACCACGAGTGAAACTAACCTAGATAATAACATAATGGTTCGGTAAATAAGCGGATTTTATTAATCAATTTTAGTAGGATTAATGGATATATTTTTGTGAGTTTAAGGCTATTTTCTAACTTTAAAAATGTTATTTTTAAGTATTTTTAATTTAAATAAATAAATAAAAGAAAAAAAATGTTGATTTTTGACTGTTGACCATTGACTGTTTGACCGTGACTTGACTTGTTGACCGGTTATAAGTGTGCGCTGGGTGAGACTCGAACCCGTGACCTCCCCGACGCAGCTCTACCAACTGAGCTACGTGTCTAACCCGAAATATTTCTGTTTTTAATTACATTTATATGAAAGTGATTAAACAATATCCACTTATCTAATTTATTGATTTTGGTTTAATTTTACATAAAGATCTTATATTCTATCGGAAAATTATAATGCTTTTGTTTTAGTCATGTCTCTTAGCTAGTGTTGATTTTTTGGAGTTCTTTTTCATTCTATATTCTGTTATAAGACTGTACTAATTATTCTTCCAATTTTTCTTCTACTTTTTTTCAAGTCTTAACGATATTATTTTGGGTGGTTACCGTTAATTCGATAGTTTAGAGTATGTTGTGCTCTTTATAAGATGTTTGTAAACTTGTACATCACTTTGTGCCTAAATGTGCTCCTACTCCTAGTTGTAGGTTGTTTACATTTCGAGCCAAATTGAACGGACCTTTGCTCGTACTTGGCTCGTTTACAAACCAAGCCACGCCGATTGAATTGTTTACAAACCAAGCTAAAAAACCGAACGGGCATTTTTCGAGCACTGTATGTGCGAGCTAGTGATGTGCGATTCGGACAACTCTAATTTCTAATGTGCCATCCGATTTAAATTTGCAGAGAGAAAAAGGACAATGTTGTATCTCAAGTTTTTATACTTTAAAAAGCAACTACATTTTATATAATAATAATTTCATGAATGACAATCTTGTGGCCGATGATGGGGCTAAGGTTGTGGCCGATGAGGCGATGAACAAACTATAGAGAACGATGACAGTAAGAGCGGGAAACAATTGACTCAGGGTGAGAGCGAGAGACAATGAAGTGATAGGCGGACCGCGCGGGTGAAAGTGCAGGGTTTTACTTTTAAAATTAGTGTTAATTTTTTCTTGGATTGATTTGGGTAAAATATGTGTAAATATAAATGCATGAGTGATATATATTAAACTATAAATATACTTTGTATTTGTGTGTGTGAAATACATAAAAAACAATATGAGCTGAGCGGACTTTTGCTCGTGCTTGACTCGTTTTACAAATTAAATTGAGCAGATCTACTCATTTACAACAGAATCGGAAATTAAACGTTCATTTTCCGAGCATCTTTCAAGTGACGAGCAGCGAACAGTTTCGACAGTCATACCTAGTTGTGTATCACTGAGCATTTTGTGAGTGACGTGCGTGAGCGGTGTGAATTGCCCTACCTAGTTGTGTATCACTTATTTATTAGTTGTATATTAAAAGATTACTAATTATGTACCAATGTTGGAATAGTTATGCACAACTGCATCGATAGTTGTAGAACATTGGGTGTGTGTTAGAGGGGAGGGGGATTAGTAATTATACATTAATTATTATTTATGTTCGTGTGATATGGCACGATTGCATATTTTATTAACCATATATTGTTTACGAAATATTTGAAATACATGTAAACCCAACTAGCACGTTGCGGCAAGGGTGCACATATACTGGCACGCTAAATAACAAAAATTACAATCTAAACCGTTACTTGAACCACCCAAGCATTTCGGCTACGTATACAACTTCAACGACACATACATAGGCGTGTAGACGAGTTGTAAATTATCACTCACAACTCTATTTAAAATAAAACTTACGTCAAAATGTAGATAATAATAAACACGTTGTAATGGTATATTCACATTTTATAAAAATCATATTTTTAAAGTTATAAAAAAACCTCAATAGGACACTTGTCAACCTATAACTTTAAAAACCTTGTGATTGTAACTTAAGGTTTAATTAAAGTGGAGGATTATATTTTATAATTTTTAGAGGACCTTAATGTGACTTTAAAAAACTTAAATTATTGCTTGTAACTCATGCATAATCATTTGTAAAAAAAGTGAATATATTTGTTTTACTCACAACAAAAGTTTGCAAAATAAGGTTGTATATTGTGCTTTATTAGATGCTTTATCTGAGATACAAAAAATATTTCTATTGTTTACTAATTTGTGTGTCACACTTATAAAATTATGCATTATAGATACTTTTTTTCCTAGATCACACTTGAGAATTTCAAAAAAAAAAGATATGAATATAAAAAATAGAAAAGATTAACCACAAATAAATTTGTATACATAATTACAAAGTTGTGTTGTTGATTTTAGTGTCATCAAGTTATTTTGTATTGGGATTCACTTTCAGACTAAATGGGAAAAATAGAATTATATTTATATGTGTAGATCACATAATTAATCAGTAGGAAACTTGATATAAGTGTCAACAGTAACCATCTGTATGATTTAATATCATGATCAAAAATCACCAAGGCATGCCTCACAATTGTGAAAAGGTTTACATGTATATTTTTGTTGATTGTGAATACAAATCCTTTAACTTCACCATAGTGATGCATTTTAATTATTTAGATAAAATTGTGCATTGTACTTGAAAAGGTTTAGATGAACTTTTAGATTGATCAAGCGATATCTCACTCATATGACTTCCGTTTAATGCGATATTAAAACATTAAGAATAAATAAATACATTAAGCTTTATAAATAAATTTCATGTTTAAGATCTGGCCAAATTAAAAGCAGTTGAAAAATTGGTGAAAATTCATTAATAACTAGGAAAAGTGTGAAAATATATAGAGCAGTCGTTCTCAAATGCTTCTTTTAATTATCTACTTTTAGAAAAATAATTTAATTATTTAAAAAGATGGATTGGAAAATAATTAAATAAAAGTAAACTCATTATGCATGAAATGTATGTTAGTGGAGAGGTTGAGTTACAACCAAGGTTTGCCATTTAAGTTCCGTCGTATAACAAAAGGTGTCACCCAAGGCTTGCCATTTAAGTTCCATCATATTACAGATTGAAGACAATAATTATTCATTCGTATTTCGTAACACTTTTTACCGAATTCTCGTTTAATAATATCCCTTATCTACATACACTCACGCAGTACCTACATGTGAACATGATACACATCACACACGCACAACAAATGATAAATATAAATCCTCTATCTTCTATATTACATAAAAGAAATCGACACGTGACACGTGTTATTCACTGGATACATTTTTTTTCCCGTCTCTTCTTCATGCTTATCTTATATTAATTAAAAAATAATAAATTAGTATTTACTCTTATCCTACGTTGAATCGAATAGAATCCTTCTATTTTTCTAATAAAATATTTACTTGAAATTCAAATGTTGATTTAAGATATATCTGGATAAAACAAATTATTTATTACGGAAACCAAACTTTGTATTAATAGATTACTTATTTTTATTTTCATTATTAAAAAAATTAATATATCTCACCAATCTAAGCGTTGTGCTCACACGGGCACCCCACTAGTATACACACATATATAAGAGAGTGAAACAAAGGGGTTTGCGTTTATTACAATATAGTAAGTGATAACGAAAAAAATGAACTTTAATCGTTTAAGTTTTTAATCAAGACTAAAATCGTCCATATTTTCTTTCAAACTTTTTTACTTTTTACACACAATTTTTTATATAATTTACATAAAATCAATAAAAATTTTATGATATGCTTTCTAAAAAATTAAAATGTTTACTTACATATGTGTAAGTTATGTGTAGGCAATATAATATAAGTGTGATATGTATATGTGTAGATTTTATGAATGAACAAAATTTGTTTATATATATATATATATATATATATATATATATATATATATATATATATATATATATATGGACGTTTATGTCCCTTACATAACATACATCTGTCACGTCTTGATGTCTTTCTACCTTCTTACCCTTTGTAAAAAACATCGTATTTTTATAATAAAAAGATTCTTTAAACAAGTAAGGATATTAAAATAGTGAAGACAAAAAAGTTAATATACTTTTTATTTTGCATATAACGTTTGCATATCACTTATTTCAATTGATGCATCAATGTGGGAAAAATTAAAACTGTGCATCAAATAGAAGTTATACCCGCATTTCACGGCAGGATAATGCTTTTTTTAGTTGTGCGTTACGGTTGGTTTTTTATAAAATTTAAATATAGAAAAAATACACTTAACACCAATATATTTGAAAAATACGAAAATGTATGTTGTTATAAAAGTGTATGCGTAGAATACCCAAAAAATAAACTCAGAAGAAGTCGGTCTATCATTTATTCAACTAAATGTGATGATATATAGCTTGTTTTAAAAAGTAACATATACAAAATAAGAGAAAGATAATAAAAAATTGTAAACAACTTATATAAAGATGCCTCAAGAAGTTACCATTTCATAATAAGGATACTAAAATAAACATAATTTTTTAAATAACAATAGGTTGATGTGACGTTGAAACGTAAAATATCTCAAATTTATACAAATTTATGCCGTCTAATGAAAACATATAATATTTTGTCCTGGTTGATTTCTGAAAAAATTACGTCAAAATGTAGACCAACTAAAAATGTACATAAGAATAAGAATGAAAACGTACTATATTTGATCTGAAGTATTTCCGAAGAAAATTTATGTTAAAACGTAAACCAACTTGAATTTAGACCGACACGTGTATAAATTTAAGCATGTAAGAAAATGGTGTTGTTGACCCGACTCATTTTCAAACAAAATTTACATCAAAGCATAGAACAACTGAAAACGTACATTAAAATAAGTATAAAAACTTATTATATTTGACCCGAGTTATTTCCGCAAAAAAAAATTACGCCAAAACAGAGACCAACCAAAAAATATACATAATAATAGGCATAAGAACATATTATATTTGATCAAACTTATTAAAATAAACACGTAAAACTTGGTTACAAAGTTTTTAGAAAGTTAATGGTTGCATATGTCAAAGCTAAAATTTGAGGGGTAATAACATAAAAAATAAAAAAACACAAAAGAAAAAGAAAAAGAATAAAAAGAAAAGTCAAACACTCCTCACGCAAATTTCATAAATGTAATATAGTTAATAATACTACTATGCTAGTGTTATGTCACACTTGCTTTGCCGGGTGGTAAGCAAAATATATATCACCTTGATGATATGTATGTCTGTGTTTTGGTTACTTGAAAATACTATTTATAACACAATCTCAATAAAAAGTACATCAAAACGTAGGTAAAAATATGCTCGTCACAGAGTAACTTTATTAAAGTACAGGAGTAATAATGGTTGTCCACCAATAGCAAACGATCACTATTCCCGGGTTGGTTTATAACAGTAATAAGGGGAAAAGGCTAAAAGATAAAAATAAAAGAAATAAAAATAAATGAACTAAACATGTACACAACCAAAGTTAAAGCAAAGGCACTAAACACACATATGAACAAAGCTAATAAATAAAAAGGTAGTTTTTTAAACATATGAGCTAAACACGTATACTAGCAAAGTTCAAGGTTTAAAAGCAATATACAAAAAGCCACGATCAATCACTAAAAGGAATAAAAGTAGAAGAATTAAACATGTACACTACTAAAGTTATAGCAGAGGGACTAAAGGCGCGTATAAACAAAGTTAACCAATATAAAGAAATCTTTTTTAAAAGCATAGGGGCTAAACAAATATTTCAGCGAAGTTGATTATTCGAAAATAAAATACAAAAAGACACGATCAGTGAGAGAGTGCCAAACAACTGCCTGACACTATTCCCCTCATTGTAAATGTAGTATATAGTATGTATAAATGTAGTATATATGAATGTGATGAGTGTGAATCATGTTTTGGACCTTTTTATATTCTTTTAAACTAAATTCATCCAAGGATTTGAAATAATAAGAATAGAAAAGAATTTGTTTTATGCCCTGTCTCAACATCTCACCATTTTAAGTATTTTTATTGTATCTTTACAATATATAATCACAATCAAACAAACAGGGTGTAATTTGAGAGCACATTACAACAAATTATTCATAGATAGGGGTATAATTTGTAACTTAGAATTACAACTGTATAAACTTGAAGCATTGATTCTTAAAACCCTGATTCTTCTCTTATTGTTCTTGTGTATTTGATCCAATCAAGCAATAAACCCTAAAAATTTATTAACAACAATTTTGCAGTTATCAAGCTAATGATCAATCAATGTATCAGCTTATTATAATGAATTAGTAGATCACTCAATCCTAACATGTTTAAGATCATGTTTCGGATAATGAAGATCCCGTTTGATTAATTTTCATACACATAACAATATACAATGGGTGTACATGAAATCTCTATGGGTAATAAGTAACAGGTTTCTAGTGATTATGAGATCAGATATTAGACACAACTATATAATCACGTATGGAAGTGAAATTAACTATAACCATTTGATTCCTGATTCATATTCACGTAAAATAAGCCTACGCACATAAAGATGGCCGACGGTCATCGATATTTTGTTTTATGATGTTTCTTGGTCCAAAAGCGAACAAGATGAGGTTAAAGCTTAAAAGACACTCAATCCTAACATGTATCAGCTTATTATAATGAATTAGTAGATCACTCAATCCTAACATGTTTAAGATCATGTTTCGGATAATGAAGATTCCGTTTGATTAATTTTCATACACATAACAATATACAATGGGTGTACATGAAATCTCAATGGGTAATAATAACAGGTTTCTAGTGATTATGAGATCAGATATTAGACACAACTATATAATCACGTATGGAAGTGAAATTAACTATAACCATTTGATTCCTGATTCATATTCACATAAAATAAGCCTACGCACATAAAGATGGCCGACGGTCATCGATATTTTGTTTTATGATGTTTCTTGGTCCAAAAGCGAACAAGATGAGGTTAAAGCTTAAAAGACACTCAATCCTAACATGTATCAGCTTATTATAATGAATTAGTAGATCACTCAATCCTAACATGTTTAAGATCTGTTTCGGATAATGAAGATCCCGTTTGATTAATTTTCATACACATAACAATATACAATGGGTGTACATGAAATCTCAATGGGTAATAAGTAACAGGTTTCTAGTGATTATGAATCAGATATTAGACACAACTATATAATCACGTATGGAAGTGAAATTAACTATAACCATTTGATTCCTGATTCATATTCACGTAAAATAAGCCTATGCACATAAAGATGGCTGACGGTCATCGATATTTTGTTTTATGATGTTTCTTGATCCAAAAGCGAACAAGATGAGGTTAAAGCTTAAAAGACAGTGGTGATTATGGTGATTTGTGAGTCTTATATGACAAATCATAATTGAGTTATGGGAAACAAGAGGGTATTTATTGTTTAGGAAATTCATTAATAACTATGGCCAACGGTCACAAACTCCTCTTATGTATTTATTGTTTAGGAAATTCATTAATAACTCCTCTTATGTATTGTTTAGGGAACTCATTAATAAATCACAAAAAAGAGAAAAAAATATAGAAACCCAGTAGAATTCATAATTTAAATAAAAAACAATAGCATAATTATAATTAAGATTATATTAAAGTGCATTATATGATTGTGTTACCTATATAATTATTTTCGCAAATCGTTATTATGTCATTGTAAGTTGTAAGGCGGCAGGTCATGTGATATGATAAAATATGTATGAAATCTTGCATCCTAACGTGGCAGCCCAAGATTGGTAGTTAGGGAATTTGGCAAAGGATAGGGTCATCTAATCATTTTGTCAACACAAAGTGGTAGTCAACTTTAACACGCTCAAGATTCTACTTAAGAAAAATATAATAAGGTATCTTCTTTTATTTCACATTGAACAAATTACATCTTAATAATAAGTAGTAAGAGGTTTTTCCACAAGTTTGGAATTTTCTGTGACGGCAACCCGAGTTCTACTCTTCCTCAAGTGTCACTTTTCGGGTTTAAGCATGGAGGACGCACCACTGGACAGGTTTCAAACCTGGGGCCCTCTTAAGAACACCCCATGTGGGTTTAGCTGTTATTCGTTGTCGTTCAAAAAAAATTATTCAGTTATTAGCTATGATCTAGTGGTATGGTGTTTGTCCCCTACAAATATATTTGGATTTAAATGTTTTTAACGAATGTTACATATCCATACTCACTTCTAAATTACAGCAAATTAGTTATAATTTACTCCCTGCAAAGCCTCTACCTAAAAGGGTTCACCTCTACATTTGAGCTCATAATATTGTGGGTTTAAATGTTTAAGAATGTGCAAAATTAAATAGTATTTAGGTGTAAAAAAAGATCTTGTTGATTAAAATCGTTCTCACGATTTTCTTTTTGAATGTTTTCTCCATAACCCAATTCTATTTGTATATACATACCCAATGAATATTGTTAGGCTACTCGTGTGGGGGGTCGTCCAGGCCCGGCGACGCCCCCCAACACCGTCGTGTCGCGGCGTCTGGGTCCCAACGTTGGGACGGGCACATTTAAACTATCTTGGCTACCGTTAAATTTAAAAAAAATCATTTTTTTAAACTTTTATTCTCCCACCTTATAAATATATACCCCTCATTCCCCCACTTTTAACCAAAACTTTTCAATCTCTCCCAATTTTTCATACACAACCATATTATTTTTAAAAATATAGACATGTCTTCTTCTTCTTCATCGTGGTGTTCATCATATTCGGGTGAGGGCGAATTATTTATTTCCAACTTCATTATGCACCAACATAATGATCATGGAGGAGGAGGAAGAGGAAGAAACGTTCACAACCGCAAACCAGGGCGGCCGCCTTAAATCGACAACGAGAAGGTATTTAATTCGTTATTAATAACGTATTTAATTTTTTAGTGTATCTTTATTTTGATGTGATTTCCTAATTTATATAATTCGTTGTTAACAATCAGTTGGGCATGATAGTTTAGTGGCCGATTACCTTGCCGACGAAACCTGTGTGCATGGACGCGATGTTTAGACGTCGGTTCCGAATGAGTCGTCGACTATTCTTACGTATAGCAGAGGACTTGGCGCAGTCTGATCCGTATTTCACACTTCGATACGACACCAGGGGTCGTAGGGATTCACCAC
Source organism: Scalesia atractyloides (assembly GCA_947069175.1). Taxonomy (NCBI): domain Eukaryota; kingdom Viridiplantae; phylum Streptophyta; class Magnoliopsida; order Asterales; family Asteraceae; genus Scalesia; species Scalesia atractyloides. Next base: position 11,039,792 of record CAMTDV010000029.1, read on the forward strand.
TTTACAGAAATGTACCGCGGCCATTCGCCTGCTCGCATACGGGACTGCACCCGATTTGTTAGACAAGTATTTAAGGATGTCCGAAAGAACTTCACGTGAATGTTTGCACAAGTTTTGCAAATGGATCGTGTCATTATATAGCAAAAAATATATACGGAAACCAAACGCAAACGACGTCCAAAAATTATATCAAGCGCACGAAGAAAGACATGGTTTTCCTGGAATGCTCGGAAGCATTGATTGCATGCACTGGCCCTGGCAGAACTGCCCTACTGCCTGGCAAGGTCAATATACTCGGGGCGATCACGGTCATCCAACTATAGTACTAGAGGCTGTTGCGTCACAAGATCTTTGGATTTTGTATGCCTTTTTTGGTCTACCTGGTTCACTTAATGACCTTAACATCATCTACCAATCACAGATATTTGACGATGTAAACCAAGGAACAGGTCCAGACCCAAGTTTTACGATTTCGGGGGTGGAATACGGCGCAGTTACTACCTTGCAGATGGAATATACCCGACGTACTCTACAATCGTTAAGACTATTCTGCACCCGACAGACGATAAAAGAAAGAAATTTTGCCAAGTTTCAAGTGGGGGCGGGAAAAGATATTGAACAGTGTTTTGGGGTTCTACAAAAAAGTTGCATACACTGAATACCCGACACGTTCTTTTACACCACAGAGGTTGCGATACATTATGTATGCTTGTATCTTGCTGCATAACATGATCATCGAAGACGAGGGTAGAGCGATTTGTGACTACGACGAAAATGTGTCTAGCAGGAATTTGTTCCAGTGAGTGCAGAACAACAAGATTTAAACGGATTCTCTATACATAACGAAGTACATACATCACAACCTACAAGCGGACTTGGTGGACTACATTTGGAACAACACAGAACAAACCCACCGACGACATGCCGGATGAAGACTAGCAGTTTTTTTTAATATTAGGTTGGTATATTTAATGTAATGTTTAATTAATATTTAATTTAGTTTTATAAATATATTGTCAAAATTAAAAAGAAAAATAAATTAACTAGGTGGGGTCGGGTCGTCACCCATTTCTTTGCTTCCATCCTTGGAGGGGCATCCTCAAGGCCTCTAACGTGGATGCTGACGTGGCGGATCGTCGTAAGAGAGGTCCGTCACCCACACCGAGTAGCCTTAGAGATTATAATGACAATGACTTGAGAGAGAGATAGAGAGAGAAAGGGGAGAGAGAGAAAAGAAAGGGTTAAGTAAAAGTCCAAAAGAAAAAATACATACAATTTGCATGAGCCTTCTTCCCTTCCTTCTTTCACGCAACATCCACGTGACTCCTCTGAACTCGCGTATAAAAATTGGTACAAATCTTTCAAACCCGTTTTGCTACCTCTCGATTCTCAAAAATATTAAACCATTTTTCCCAACCTCGCACGAGGCATAGCCGCCCCGTACGAAGTGAGGCCATCTCGTACGAGGTGATGCCCAGCTGTACGAGGTGACTCCAACTCGTACGAAGGGCATGTTTTCCCTATAGATCTCATCCTTCACCCTCATTTCCAACCTTCTGAAATTTCTTCCACTCCCACTTGTAATTACAGATTTATGGCAGTATTTCCACCACTTCTAAGTGAGCCTTAGCTCACTTACTACTTAAAATCTTATCAAGCTTCTTCATACATTTCTTCTATTTTCTTTTCTTTGGTACAAGCAAGTGAGCTAACTAAGTCCAAAAGACTAAGTTCGGCTAGTGTGAGAACGTTGGGAGTCTAGACTTTCCAAATTAAGTTCCACCCCTACTTGTGCTCGTTTTAACTCTTAAAACTGATTCAAATTTCAATAGAGTGACAAAGCTACGACACGTCCCCAAACGTCATCATGTTCGGGATGCACGCACCTAGCTTTGGTCATTCGGTTAATAAAGTTTTAGTCGACTTACATTCTGTTAATTCATGACCAACCGGGTTATTACAACCTTGTGCTTTGGTGAATCATATAAAGAGATTTGACATCTCCATGCTTGACTTCTATGACAAACTTGACTAAACTATACTTATTTTATTTACGAACTGACTCTGGACATAATATTAATTACAATCTGATCTAGTGTTATGACTCGGACTATCCTGCCTCGTTATCACGACCCCCGTTCACAGAAATCAGTGTTGAAATGGGTACAAACAGGCTAACACGTTCCAGGATTGTCACCTCGCACGAGATGAATAGTCAACTAGTATGGGGTGCAAGTCAACTCGTACGAGTTGCAAGTCAGCTCGCTCGAGGTGGTCGGTCCACTTTGTACGAAGTGGTATTTAGCCCGTTTTTCATTTCGTACTTTTTGCCTCGGAATCTGGACCAATCATTCCACTCAGTTTACTCAGTTCTCCTAATTACCCCTTGTAGGGTAACTCCTGGTGACTTCACTTCAACACTCGTCAACTCTCGAACTTGTTAAGGAAGCTTGCAAAATTGTGAGCATACTCGAACCCATTTTACTCTTATCACTTTTAGGTGTAATACATGTAGGCTTATAAAAAAACACAAACACATTTATACGCTAATCACGAAAATCTCACACATGCTCTTAGTACTAACTTGAAATCACACATGCTTATACTTGATATGCTTATGCTCAGTCTTAACTTTGATCAAGCCTCCCTTAACATGTATAGCGCTATAGGAGTAACACACCGCCAAGTAAACTTGGGGTCATTTTAAGTTATACACATCTGGTCCTTTCATGTTATGAGAAAGATTATGCTTGCGGGAAACTTTGGGTTGACTAGTATACTTATGCATGATAAGTTTAATGTATGTTAGCCTCAAGAATAGATAATTACGCATGAAGATTTGTTTAAACGTTTATACTATGCTATTATTCAAACTTGTATGCTCGCCAATGCCTTGTGTGTTGAACTATACTTTAACATGTATTGCAGGTTGATTATTGATGATGATGACATTGGAAACAAGTAGGACGACTTAGATACTCATCTAGAATTGTATTATTAAGTTGTCGTACTTGTATTTTGTTCCAATTATGTTGTATTGACATCAAACTATTGTACTTGATCTTTGTTAAAGAGATGAAATTTTGTTATTTAAATACATGTCACATTTTAGCGTTATGATGTCTCGAGCAATCTCTTTCGTCCTGCCCTGATGTTTCCGCATCGGTTGGGGTGTGACACAAGCGCCATTCCTGAGGTCATCTCTTAACACGTAGAGGGAAATTCTTCTTAGCCTACATGCCCTTGTTTCTGAATTTACAAACATGCCCATCACCATCATGTAAGCATCCATGTGTGTATAGAGGTAGAATCTTGGTAAGCATAAAATTCTCATCACCAGGTTGCAGTTCGGTAATGGTGCGTAGGTCTATTAACGGAGGTTACATAAATTGTGAGTTGGGCTTTTAATAATAAGAGGAAGCAATTTGGTGGAAAAATTAAATGAAGAACCATTCTCTAGGGATCAAGGATTTCATTCGATGTTAGCTAGTCAACTAAATTGGCCATGAGTAGTTGATGTTTAATGACAGAAGATAAGACAAGTGCCTCTGAAGTCTAATAGGATTACCTTGAAAATTATCAAACTCCAAAATATAATGGTGGTCATTCCCCATGTATTCGTAAACTCTACCAAAAGACAAAAATTTGGCGCATGCCTGTTAGCTAAAACAGGCATGTTAGGAAACTCAATGATGCATACCTTCGGTCAAGTCCAAGTATTAATACCTTTGATCAATTTTATGAGCCACCTAATGTAAGTTTTTCTTAATTTATGTGATCGTTTACTTGTTGATACAAATGTTTCATGTAAGTTTTTCTCATTTCTTATAGTAAAAAATATGTTAATAGTTTGTGTAATTAAACTTATATAATGTTTTGATAACCAGACTCTTGCTTCGTTTGGTGTTGGAAAGATTGTGCGCGTATATTTATTTATGGCTTATTTGTTGGACACTATGAATCATATTAGTATTAAAGTATATTCGGATGCATGCAGGTACGTGATTTTGTTGCACATCCACCAAAAGGATCCTCTTGTCAATAGTTCATTGACTAGGTGATGGAACTATTCAATACGAAGTATGCCTCATGATAGCTGTGCTTGAAGAACTAAATGCCAACGCAAGATGTTTCATAAAGATCCTAAAAGATATTGCAGTTAGTTTGTATTCTGTTACTTACTAATTACACTCTTATATTAGTTTTAGGAGACTGGTTTCTCAAACTCATGATATGCTTCCTAGGAGCCTTTGCCTTTTTTGAGATTTGTACAATGGAAAAGTTTGAACAAGCTTTTTTAGATACCATGCCCCTTGCTGTTTTGAGGGTACTAGTTAGTTTTTCGAGTTTCATTTAATATTTAATATACATAACATTTTAAGTAACATATTACTTATTTAGTTGAAATGGATCCAAGAGAAGGATGGTAAAAAGGCAATGTTGTAGGCTAATAAAAATCACGTATTCTAATGACTTAAATACCTATATGAGTACTGTAAGTAAGGTCGTTCCGCAGGGAATACATAGTTAGTGTTTAACTAAATGATCATATTAACTAAGTAGTAATCTTGATTTGGGGGTTTTGATTGATTTGAAATAAAATTGTGAAATTAATTGAGAAAGGTGTTATCAAATTTAAGAAAAGCAACCCCCTCCAGAATTCAAGTTGTAGATTTACACAAAACTCAGTTTAATCAGAAGAACACTATATAGATATGGCCTTGGAATAATACTTAATTGAAATAACAATTAAGACAATTTTTAATCCTAATCGTAACAATCCAATTGCCCACTTGAATATGTTAACTACCTACCTAATTACCAACCTGTTAACGATGCAAGAAATCGCAAATATGTTTGATAAAAGACAAGTAATTCAAACATAAAAAAATGTTTTAAATCAACCAAACACAAGTGTGATTAATCATCAGAGGAAAGGTACACGAGAGGTTTAGCCGCTCATGTTCATCATCATAGCTTCAATCTTGATTTTGAGTGAAAATCACACTTGGGGGCTCTCGAATACGTTTGGGATTGAATGAATGCGAGTTAGCTTGATCCCCAAGCTTAACTAGGTCCTAACCTAATTTGTCCCGAGTTTGGTCTCCCCTGCGTGTCCGGGGGGCCTTGTGCTCTCTCTTGCGACACGCAAGAGAACCACTTTTCATAATTTTTCACTTTAGATCTATGGACTTCTTAGTGTGCTCGTTTTCTCTAATTTAAGCTCCGTTTTGCACACTTTTAAGCCACGAACTCCTACAAGACACAATACAACATAAGTACAATAAATCACCACCAAAATGACTCGATAATAAGTTGAAACATATACAAAACTAATAATTTATACAATGTTATTACCTACATATCGATACTTTTAAACCAAACAATAAATAGGTGTAAAAACATTGAATCACACGCGAATTAACTTTTAAAATAGACTTAAACATAAAATATAACAACCAAAAAAATAACTCAAAACTATGAAGTCTAATAAAATATATATGGAAGAAAAATAAACAAAAATAAACAGGAAATCTAAAAAGATTATAAATATGTGTGTAAATTACTTTTTGAATCCTTGTGTTTTAGTTGGTTTAACTACTTGAGTCCAAAATAAAAAAAAAAGTTTAACGTCCTGAGTCCCTAACCGCTCATTTTATAACGTTTTGAGTTCCTGTGTTTTAGTGGTTTTAACCACTCGAGTCCAAAATCAAAAGTAAAAGTGTTAAAAAGTTCGACTCAAAACGTAATAAAATGAGTGGTTAGGGACTAAGGGCGTTAAACTTTTTGATTTTAGACTCAAGTGGTTAAAACTACTAAAACACAAGGACCTAAAAAGTAATTTACTCTAAATATGTAATTAGTGTAACTTTTGATAATTTTATCTTACCTTATAATATATACAAATAATAATTTAAGTCACTATTACATTAAAAACTCACTGATAAAGAATTATGATATAGCTAGCAAAATAAGGGTAAATTATCTTATAAAGTTTCTAAATCTAAGAAATACACAAAAATACAACGTCAAAAAAATATAACAGAATGTAGGGAAAAAAGACACAATGGGTTGTAAAAAAGACACAATGGCGCAAATATAGAAAAGACACAATGTTAAAGAAAAAATTTAATGATATAAACAAAAAATTTAAAATTACCCAAAAGTGTAAACCTAAAATTTCATATAGGATTCGATATAGAGTTCAAGAGACGGTTCCAGTGCCTGTTAAATGAGGTCAATCGAAGTTCTTTAATACCCTTCTTACAACTTCTTATTTATATTTGACTTTTTATTCAATCTTAACCGGCAAACTAAAACAAGGTTTTCTTTCCTTATTCGTCGATAAAAAAACATAATATAAATTTAATATGCTTTGTTTGGTATGGAATAGTATGATAAAACTTTATGCTTTAGTTTTAATATTCAAATCCTATCATGAACTTTAGTTATAAAACCTTAGCCGCATGATGTGAGCAGGACCTTCTCCGGAAAACGCTTAGGCCCTTGAGGGTCCTAATCAAGTTACACAAACAGAGCCCGAAAACTTAGACCAGTTAATGCACATCCATCCCCGCTTAGGCCCTTGAGGGTCCTAATCAAGTTACACAAACAGAGCCCGAAAACTTAGACCAGTTAATGCACACCCATCCCCTGACTCTAGACGATTCGCTATGAATTTCCTCCTCTCGGACGTCTAGTTCTCTTTAACCGTAAAACAATTGAATACACTATTAACTATTAGCTGCAAATAATCAATTCTCATCAAATGCATGCAATTTAACGCAGATAAAAACTAGCCATGACCTATGAAATGGTAATTACTTCAATGCTTATAAATCATGTCCTGATATGAATTTTGTTAATAAGCTGTAAAGATTTGTTTCAATGGATGAACATAGTAATGTGGGGCTAGCAGGTGTAGTGTAGTTGATAGAAATATTTAAAAATAAATTGAAACATCAAAACAGCAAATTTAACTATAAAACTACAGCTAATAAACTGCTTAAACAGCCCTGCACACATTCAGTTCTCTTGGTCCTCATCTTCATCTTCTTCAGAGTCGTCCGTGCCAATGTCCTACAAAAACAATCCCATTTAAACCGATACCTAACAACCCAACGGATTTGGACCCGTTTACTTGTGTTTAATCTTGAACAGATAGGATGAGTTAAACTCGTAAAAAGCCGCTCGAAGTGTGTACTTTTAATGGATACCACCTAAATCGGTTTATTTAAAAAAAAGAGAGAGATTTTGTTGTAATAATATGCGTTTTTGCATAATATTAACTAAAGTAAAGTACATAAATGGTCCTTGTGGTTTACCAAAATTTTGGATTTGGGTCCCTAGCTTTCGGAAAGTACATGATGGTCCTTTGGTTTGCACTATGTAACGCGTTTAGTCCACAGCCAACAAATCTAAAGGTTTTAGCATGTCCAAGTTAGGGACTAAATGTGTTACAGAGTGCAAACCACATGAACCGTCAATGTACTTTTGGAAAAAGCTGGAACTAAATGCATACAAAGTGCAAACCACAAGGACCATCTATTCCTTTGGAAAGCTAGTCACAAAATCCTAAATTTGTAAACCACAGGGACCATCCGTGTACTTTACTCTATTAATTAATTATCGAGGGGGGTAAATGCACGGTACCCCTGACCGTGGGAGGGTTCTCCCTCCCCAAGCTAGCTTAGCCCCATAGATGCCTGGCGGTTACTACCCAGCAGGATTATTCGGGCCGAGCTGGACTCGAACCCGCGTCCTCCCGTTTGGAATGGGTGAGGCTGGCCACTGGGCTGACACCCCGTGGTTACTATTAATTAATTAATTAATTATCTGTTATACGTATTTAAGATTTTTGCCGAACATTTTTGGATTAACCCGACCCAAATTGGAGTATACCAAGAATTATCCATTTTTAGTCGGTTACTCAACCCGCCCGACATTAACGCTCCAATTGTTGTTTACCTCTTCATCATCCTCGTCACTGAATTCCTCCTCATCAGCATCCTAATAATCAAGAAAGCTTGCGAAAAGATCAGTCGGAAGAAAACTACATTTATCACAGATAAAATTTTATGGAAAGATGAAAATTAAAATGAAGAAACTATAAAGATTACATTGTTGAAATATGAAAGAGGATTGACCCATAGATCCTCTTTAATCATCTCTGCATACTGCAAAAATAATTGAACATAGCATACATAAATGTTGGCCTTTTAGTGTTTTCATGCAATTAAAAGATATCGATGAACATACTCCGCCATGAATTTCATCCATAAGCATATCGTCTCTCTGGTGGGTCCCGCTGAACCAGCTGAAGAAGCTGCATCAAAATGTCCATGAAAAGATAAATAAATAAATAAATAAAATATGTGTGCATGAACAGAGCACAGATGAAGAAAATCAGGGTGTAAAATGTTGATAAAAACACAAAAAAAAAGTAGGTAAACGTGTCGGATTTAACGTTCTCGAAAATGTATCCAAATGCTTTAAATCTCCTAAACCGTATTATTTTAATAAACAGATCAGTACTTTTTATAATTTATAAAGGTTTTTCTGTTCATATTTGATATAGTTAGGGCTGTAAACAAACCATAACGTTCAGTGAACAATTCATGAACCGTGTGGCGGGAAGTTCGTTTGGGTTTGTTCGTTTGATAAATGATTGAACACGAACAAAAAATTAGTTCGTTTAGTTAAAAGAACGGACAACAGAGGCTGCGTTCGTTCATTTATGTTCATGAATGTTTGGTAAAGTGTTCGTTTATGTTCTATAGCTCATTAGCGTTTTTAGTTTTATATCTTATTTAAATACTTAAATATTCTAACAAATAAAATATATAATGAGCATTAGTTTGTGCTATGAACGTTCGTTACCTAAAATTAACTAATGAACACGTCTACGTCCTAACGAACCAACACGGACATAAAATCTCGTTCGGTTAGAGTTCATGAGCAGTTCGTGAATAAATTACATTTCCTAAACAAACGAACACAAATAACGTCTTGTTCATGTTCGTTCGATTCGTTTGCAACACTAGATACAGTAATCTATAAAATCCAAAAAAGTGGACAGAGATTGGTCAACCCAGTTGACCTTTACATAAGCTGCCCGACCCACACATATTTCACCTCTAATGCCAAGCAGAAGCAAAAGACGTATTTATTATGCCAACAACAATAAAAATAAAAGACAAAACCATATTTACTAACCTATCATCCTCATGAGGCCTTTTCTTTCCATTTTTTCATGTGAAACTCCATTTGAGAGTCCCTTCATGAAAAAGGGCCCAAGATCAGGTTACTATAAAAAGACATGTAATAAACATAAAAGCAACTATATATATACAACATGTTACCATGCCCTCTTTCCACTTGATTGATGTAGCGGTAACTTTTGTAGATCCCTCATCAAGAAACGTGACAGTTTTCGTGAGCTTCGTATCCTCAAAGTACGGGTTGAAACTGAAGTTCTGAAATAAGTATGCGATCTTATAAATATTATCGTGTAATTAAATCAATCAAAATAAACCCTCATTAGTTCAAGCATTATGTACTTCAACTAACCCGTTGTGGTTTAACTAATAATTAAATTAAAGAAAGAAAATTGACGATTGGTGCAAGCCCACATGGGCCCCACCATAGTCACCTAATTCGTGATTCGCTCCGGTTCGGGTACGTGGTTCGCGAGATGGGACAAATTAGGTATGGAGGAGGGTAGGTTTATTTCGGTACGATCCGGTACAGTGTAGAAAAATTAAGAAATAAAAAATAGCTATTTATTATATATAATGTTAATTTTATACTTTTTTTGTATAAATTAATAAGTTTAAGGACCAAATGGAAACTAGTAAAGATAGAGGAGGTTAAATGTTTAAATACACACTAATTTTACACTTTTTATGTAAAAAATTACAAGTTTTAAGGACTATATGTAAACTAGTGACAGAAAGAGGGGTCCGATATTGGAAACCTAAACTTATTTAAGCCTCAAAAGCCTGAAACACAAAGTTACGCAGCCACTGTCTTCTTCTTCAGTATTTCCGGCAGAAAGCAGCAATTGAAACCCTAAATTCGCACTGAATTGGTTCGTATACGTATCATGTATGGTACGAAACGTACCAATTCGAAATACGTAGGTTCTCCAGCGAATTTAATTATTAGTCAAACCACACCGCCCAGTCTAAGTAAATGATAATAAAATTAAGACAGAGCTAATGCATCCTCCTTAATTATACGTAAATAAATGAAATACTTACAAATGTGATAGAGTAACCCGACTTCACATCTTTCATATATTCAACTTCCAGAGACGTCAGATGCTTGCTTATCTATAAGTAAAGAAATCTATGTCACAAAACATATAAAGTAATGCGGGATACGTTTTCATGATTAAAATTTTAAAAACTAACCTTTCGGTCTTCTTCGTTTAAAAGATCAGAGAGAGCAGGGTGACTCAAAAACTGCAAAACATATCCAAATTAGATTCAAAAGCCGTTATGTAGAATCATATGACGGTAATAAAACAAGGTATTGGATAAAGTCACTTACAGCGGTTAACCAAAAGTCAGGAATCGACTTAACGATATCACTCCGCTTATCGTACACAGGCTTCCGCACCTTGTTATATTTCTCGACTTCCAATACTTTGTCACTTGCTCCTCATTTATCTGGACCCAAAATAAAAATAAATAAACTAGAATCTAACACTTCATCAGATTTAAATATACAAGTTCTTAAAGTTAAGATTGTAAAAAAAATTCAATAATTCAATTCACCAGTTTATTTTTTCAATTCGACATATTTTGGGTCCAAATCCAATCAGTTGTTGCTAGGGTGCTAAACAAGTCGTGTCCGCGGGTTGGCAGGTCCAACCCGACCCAAACCCGCAAAATTTACACGAACACGGCCAGAATACTCGTGTGTTGACCCAAACACGACCCGTTCAACCCGTATTTTTTTTTATTTTTTTCAAATTAATATTTTAAAATTAAAAATTTTTACTACAAAAAAACACAAATACATATAAAACAATTACATTTGAATTACAAAACCTTATGCCAATTTCTCTTCTAAGTTATAATTATGGTATAAAATACCCAACCAATTTAATTTATGACATAAAACATATTTTAAAAAAAATCATATAATATAAATGGGTTAAACATGTCAACCCGCCCGAGTTGACCCAAACCCAACCCATTTAGCTAAACGGGTTCACGGGTTCAACCTAAACTGACCAGCCCTCGTTTAAAATAAACCCAAACTCGTGAATTTCGTGTTAACTGTTAGGTTGTGGGTCATGTTTTCGGGTCGTGTTAGAAATTCACACCCCTGTTTTTGCCAAGCACTCTACATTGTAAAAAGATTAACATTAAAGCCCCTCTTTTAACAAAAGAAGATTCAACAAATACCAAACCCTAAAACTGCATATGTGCATTGCACATCCGGTCAGACCACAATCAAATTAGCAAAACCAAAACACAAAATGAAACATCAAATTAAAGTTCAGTAGTAACTTTCACAACATACACTCATAAAAAGTGTTACAAACAACAAGAATTATAAGGTTTCCACAACCAATCGCAACAATTTCATGTGAATTGACTAAATTAGGCAAAGAAAGTCGATAAATAATGAAAAAAAAGGGCACCTTCTCGAGCTCATCTTGGACTTCCTGCAAATTTTCGATGGATTTAAGAAGATTAGCGTCAATTTGGTCAGCACCCTCTTCGATTTTGTCTCCGAGCTTCGGCTTCTTATCCTTGTCTTCCACCATTATAGAGAAAATTGGGGTGATTATGGGGAGAAAGATGAGGTTTTGTGTTTGTTTAGGGTTTTAAGGCGTTTAAAACCGAATAATTAGGGTTTTAGGATATCTTCTGTTTGGTACCAGCAATTTAATGAACGGGATAATGGTACCAGCAATTTAATGAACGAGACAATGGGACGAGCAAATGCAACGGATCATTACCATTTTATGTCATGTTTGGTTACCATGTGTGAATGGAATGAATTACTATTGTGTATTGTTAGATATGCAAGAAAGCGCAGGAATAAAATTAGCGGTGAGTGGTGTGATGGTCGGCGGTAGTGATTGTGGGTTGTTATAGGTGGCGGTGGTGGGTGGCGGCGCCGACGATGGGTGGTTGTGGTGGCGGCAAGTGGCGGTGGGCGGCAACGCGTGCGGCGGGTGGTGGCGATGGCGGCCGTCGGTGGTGGGTGGAGGTGGCGGTGGACAGCGGCAACGGTTGATGGTGGTGTCGTCGACGTGGTGGTGGGTGGCGGCGTCGAGTGGTGTTGGTGGTTGGTCGCGCCGGTGGGTGGCAATGGTGGCGGGTAGGTGGCAGCAGCGGTGGAGGATGACGGGGTGGCGACGAAGGTGGTGATGGGCGACGGCGGTGGTGTGTCGACGATGGTGGTGGGTGGTGACTGCGAGTGGCGTTGGCGGTTGGTTGCAGCGGTGGATGGCAACGGTGGCGGGTGGGTGGCAGCAGCGGCGATGGCGAGGCTGTCGGGGTGCGACGGAGGCGGTGACGGGTTGCGGTTGGCAACGATGGCGTCGGTGGTGTTGGGTGACGAAGGTGGTGGTTGTGGCGTTGTTGATTAATGATGCAAGAAGGGATGGAATGAAAAAAAAACATGGGGATGGATGAAATGATTTTGATGGAATAAAATGCCTTATGGAATGGGTGATTCATTCCATTAACCAACCAAACACTCTTTTCTTATTCCCTCGTAATCATCCATTCCATTCACCTCTCATTCCTTCATACCAAACACTACCTAAGTTTACATCGATCCATATTTTATTTAAAAAATAGTTATAGATATTAGGCCACTCAGGTGTCATCGGTTACTTTATCGGGTACCCCTATCCAATCAGCAACACCGCTGTCAAGAGTTCGAGTAGGGGGTTTCGAGTATGTGAATTGGGTGATGTTTCCTGGTTAATCTAACCATTTTTCTAATTATCGCCCCGAATGCTTAACACAAACTTTCTGGTCCTCCCTCTAGCACACGGGCCCCTACGCACCGGCGGTGAAGCGTAGAGGTCACTTTAGCTTGTTGTACCGGAGTGGTTCATCGTCAAAAGAACAACAATGGCTTGTAGCATTTCCTATTGATTTGTCTAGGGGATGGGATGTAAAAGAAGGCTTTATCGTCTAAAGCAGGGGTGAGCTTTCTCACTATACCTCGCTCTTCTTTTATCCCGCCTGCTTTCTTATCCTGTTCCGTAAATTTCGTACGTAGACAGTTAGTTGCTTGACTAGTTTTTTAGTGCAAAAAAGGACCAACGACGACCCAATGATAGTAAAATAGTGGTAAAGGCTATCCCTCATCTTCCTGAGTATTCTTCGTCTAGGCCGAGTAGTCTCAACTCCGATTAGGAAGCGCCTGTGTTTTTACAACCATGACTGCTAGTATGATACATCTATGTTTATGTATCGTGATCCCCTTTTCTATAGGCTTGTATTTTAGTTCGTCTCTGTTATTCGTTCATTTTTTTATATAAATACGATGGATTTGTAGCCCTAAATAGAACCCAACCCATGAGTTTTTTTTTATCGTCTTTACTCTTTATATTTCATAATTCGTAATCTATGAGCAAAGAAAAAAATGGTTTGTGTCTTTGTAATTATGTACGAGTATCTTCTAAAGGTCATCCACAACCAGGTTATCTAAAAGAGCTATCAAACTTGTTACATGTATCTCTAGGTGAAGCGAATATATAAATATCATCATTATTATCATATTCAATAAATTCCACCAAAGTAAAACCAAAATACACATGATATGATAGCCGGTAATTAAAACAAAATAATTTTCTAAATATAGTTTCTTTCAACTCTACTTGTCCGATTAAATTTATATATTTTGTCAATTTAAACCACTAGAAATAAGATAATCGAAACTGCTACTATGCCTGTGCCTATGCCTTATGCCACTTCGGGTTCGCATTTGGGTTGCATCTAAATAGTTATTGTATTGGGCTTTGAAATCATGATGTAAACTAGGCTTTAAGCCCAATTTTGTACTGCATCTAAATAGTTATTATATGGGTTATGAATTCATAATGTAAACTGAGCTTTTAGCCCAATTTTATAAAACATTTTTGTTAAAAGTAAAAACATGAATCCTTGAGTCTCAACATATGATAGCTTTTAATTAATCTTTTGTAAGACTAACAATATAAATGTTAAAGCCATCTTCGTGTCTTAACGAAATCATAAAAGCTTCGAGAACACATACCGAATACATACTTGTACCTATTGATCTAGATATGAAACAAAAACCGGTTAAAAACCGTCTTTTTTCTCTCTTCTATGATTATATCTTTATGCACTATATAGTTTTATACTCATGTATTAAATGTGTAATATGATTGACAAGTGGTTCTAAAAATCCACTCTGTTTGGAAGTACTTGTAGTTTATGCATAATCACCAATGGGTCATTGATGGTTATTTAAAAAAAAAAAGAGATATTAAAGGGTCGTATATAATATCTCCCTTGATATTTATAACGGCATATATATATATTAATTTAAAAATATAGATAACGACCAACATTGTTATCTATTCTTCCATGTTTTGGTTTCTTATTTATGATGTTAACGTCGAAGAACATGAAGATGAGAACATGACATTGTCTCTTGAAGACATTCTTTTTTCTAGTCTTTTATTTGGCACTTTACATAAAGCCCAAATAATACTACACGTTTTTAAAAATATCATGTATAAAACTTCTAGATAACGTCCTCATTTATAATCTGTGTTTTCAACCACCTCCGTTATCAAGGAGTTATCGGAATATATATATATATATATATAATATTATATATTTATTTACAATATATCTAATATATGTATATATATTATTATATATTGTGCATTAATGGACCAGTTTCATTTGACAATATTCTAAACAGGCCACTGGGTGAGCTTGATTTACCTCTCACGTGAGGGAATTAAGCACTGGTTGTTTGAGATGCATAATTATGTCTTCTAAGAGAATTGCATGTTATAAAATGGTATAAAATGTCTTTAAGATGATGGTATCTAATATTTTAGAGTAATAAAGATGAAGTACACTTTTTAAACAATAATGTACAAGTATTTAATGCATATTTCTTTGAGGTATTTCCAAACACCATATACTCAAAAGGTCTCATCTTTATGCTGCACAAAAACCATAGAAACCTACCCCTAATTTGTTTGAAACAAAAGAAGTCAAGTGTTCATGGCCACTTTAGCAAAGTTCAAAGAATCTTAATCAAAATTCAATCTTAGTGCCTTTAGCATTGTAGCTAATGATCCCACCTTAGTTGTTTGAAAGGTACTACCTAATAGCAACATACCCTACACCATCAAGTATATTCTTTTGCACTTCAAATTTGTTAAAATCTTTATCTAATGCATAAACACATATAGTCACCGTCTCGATGGAATCATAAATACCCGACGAATTTGTGGACCGAATAGGTGGTCCACCATGTTAATTTATATCTTTATAGTTTTCTAGGTTTTTCTGAATGATAACATAAGTAGTACAAATTAGGGGTGCTTGCTATTTGATTTGGACTCCAGAAAATCATATTGAACTTAATCGAATTCGAATTTGGTTTATAGTATTTCAGGTTGGTTACGAAACCTAATAGGTATTCGTATTTCGTGGTAATAATATTAAATAATGTTGATAACTCATGTTTTAATATCATGCATTATGTTAAATGTAATAATTTTAGATATATCGTATCTTTGGGATTGAATAATTACATAGAACTATACTTACATTTTGTAAAGACGTAAATATATGTAAAAGAATTAACATATAGGATTCCATGCAAGTAAAATTAGCATGCATTTATTTTATCATTCATGTGTGTACAAAAAAACCGATTTAGCTCCTGAAATCGATCCACCACAGACCGGTTTGGGCCCAACCAAGGTTTGGCACCAGTTCGTAGTCTCGTTTTTTGAAACCGGTTCATAACCTGAACCGGTTTGAAAACAAGTAAAAACACCGGTCTTTTTGTCCCGAACTGGTTTGAAAACAAGTAAAAACACCGGTCTTTTTGTAACCTTAGATCCCAATCAATTTGATAGGTTCAAACATTTTACCTCCTAAACCGGTTTGACTACATGATGGAAAAAATTGGTTTTGTTTAGGAACCAAACCGACTAAAAAAAGAAACAATTTGTACACCTCTAATATTGCACATAAAGAGTCTATACCGGTTTAGTTTGTATTTATAAAACAATTGACTCGCTAGTTCACAGATATGTCGTTACATCTTTAAATCTTGAGACCTTGGTAGAAGCAAAAGTTCTACTCCTACTATGTCACACCCCAACTGATGACGGAAACATCGGGCGGGACGAAATAGATTGCTCGAGACTTCATAACACTAATTTACGACAAGTATTTAATAAGATCAAAATTTCATTGATACTAAAATGATAATACATTGTTTCGAAAAGGAAAGTACAAGTTGCAAATAATAAAGTGACATGAAATGAAATACATAAGTTTAAATCTAGGTGTGTTTCTAATCCACCCTAGTAGTGTTCCTCATCAACTAGTTTGTATTAAAATAATGATTAACAAAAAGTTGACGAGTATACAAGTTTCATACGTAGCATAATAGTGATTGAAAAGTTGTCTCATATCCAAAATGGTAAATTACATACATTGTTCGTTATCATACTAGCATGTGTTAACTATAAGTTAAACCAAAGTGTACCGCAATCGTGCATACTTGTCACCGAAATGACAAGGTTGTAAAATAGTTTACTCAACAATACCACAAGAATACGGGTGGTGCGTTAATCCTATAGCGCTATAATTGTTAAGGGATGCTTGCAAAGTTAATGAGCATATAGAACATAAGAATGAGTATAACATGTAATAACAAGAATATACCAAGTATCATGTTTTTTACGGATAGAGTATGTGTATAAACAAGTTTAATCGTGAGTATGTGAGTTTGTAATATTGTGTACATGTTGCACCCAAAGTGTGTAAAACGGTAAATGGGATCGAGTATACTCACGGTTTTGCAAAGCTTCCGATTAAACCCAGAGTTAATGAGTTGTGGAGATGGAGCACTGAAGTTACTTTACATTTGAGGAAACGAAGGCTCTTGAGATATGGGGTTTGTGGGGAGTTGGATTCGGATTTAAGTAATAAATTATATGTATACGAAAGTATATATCGTCTAAATACTCGTTTGGACACTAAGTTTTCATGTGTTTTCATGGTTTCTAATTTGCCCATTAGAATCATAAATAAGGAGTTTAGAACGAAGATAATATAACCTAAATTCATGTCATCTAACCATAATCCAGTTAGTATCAAGAATCCGGTTAAATATATATTATATTTTATATAGTATAGTATAGTCGATCATGTATAATCATATAAATCACGTAAGTCAAGCATACAGGTAAGATTAACCTCTTTGTATGATTCACCAAAGCACAAGTTTATCAAGGTAGTTGCTAAACTGTTGGTCATGAATGAAAAATAAAAAATATAACTAACTAGTTCATCAAGTAGCCAAGTAAGGATAGCCCGGGCGTGTTACCCAACATGGCAAATGTTGGAGGCGAGGCGGGGTTATGTTACTTTGATTCTTGGAAGCTACTTGATGTCATTACTAAAAAAAGTGTGAACAAGTGAGATTTTGTGGAACTAATTCGGATAGCCAAAGCTTCCATGGTTCACACATAACTCATGCACAAGCCTTTCAACATGGAAGGTTGAAATTTGGATGGTTTTCAATCACTTAGAACTTATATGGGCAGAATTTAAAGAAGATTTTAAGCTTGTTTATTGATGAAAATCAACCACAACATAAACCCACAACTATGAGCTTAGTTGGGAGTAAGGGTGGGTACAAGATTCCACTAAGTTTTAAGTGTTATATATTAGAAACAAAAAGAGAAATTAGAGCAGAATTTTATGCTACTTTGGACCTCAAATATGGTGAGGTTCTACCTTAGTTTGCCATGGCAAACTTGTAGAAGCCTTTATAGAGGTTGACCAAGTAGTTTGAAAGAATATATGAAGAAAAAAGATGAAGAAAAGTGAGTGAAAACTCACTTAGAACATTTAGAGTTTTCTTCCTTACTTGGAAGACTTAAGAGAATTTGGGAGTTTAAGAGAAGATTTGATATGTGGAAAATGTTTAGGATGTGGTGGAGGCTTGTATTTATAAGTGGGGGTTAGGGTTTGGAAGTTAATGAAGGTGGAAGGTGATTGGAAAAGAAAGGAGGTGGAGAATGATGAAATATGATTGACTTAAAAACATGTGAAAGGTGATTGGAGGAGAAAGGAGGTGAAAAAATTTTGGTTTTGCTCACTTTAAGTCCTCGCACTTTGTAACTAGATTATTTTATGCCGTTTTCTTGTATTTTAGCTTGTTTTTAGATATCCAAAGTGTATTTTAATTCTCGATTTTGCGCAAACACGTATTTAAATATTGATTGCGTAGATAACACAAATATGAATTGTAACACTTATATGTATAAAAGAAATTTCCATTATGATCAAAGTCTCGGATTACAAGATTGGAAATGAACCATGAATATGACACGATTACAAGTTTCTAAAAATAGAAATGTGAATACAACTTTATAAATATGGAAAGTACAGAAAATGCAGAGTGTTACATATTAAGCCTTTTTTCTCATATAGGATCTCAATAATTGTTTATTTCATTTTCAGCCCTCATGTATTTTCAATAAAAATGGCTTTAAACAAATAATCTTAAAATTTGAAATCCAATAACTTTGGGGTTCCTTTTTCTAGTCACACAAGGCCTAGAGTTCTGAGGGATGACTTTGGGTTTTGTATAACAAGATTAATCAACTACGAAAGTGGAGACACCCCTCTCCTTTTCCTTAGTCATGAACACACTTTATGTAACATCCGTTGTAAAACGGGTTCAAAACCCGTTTCGTTTAAATAATTCAAGTATTTTATTTGAGTTTTCGTTACGTGTTTATTAATTGTTCAAATTCGTATTGTTAATATTTGTGGTTAATAAATAAACTATATAATTAAAATATTAAACTAAATAAAAAGTAAAAATAATACAAAGTTTAACAAAGAAGAAAATAAATGAAAAGGGGCAGCCGGGTTTCGAACCCGGGTCCCCAACAAATACACACACACATCCTACACCACCAGACCACAAGCACACTTGTGAATAACTTGAAATTTATTAAGTTTTATGCACAAACAAAACACCAACCTGCAAATTCAAAGCTTGCAGCCCTGTAACCGTCGACAATCATAATCTTTGCAATCAAATCAATTAATGTTCCTTATGATTAAACGTGGGTTATAACCGATTTTGAACAATCTGTTATAACCGAAAATCTTAAACAATTTGATTGAAACCGCAAAGTAATCATGGACTTTAAAAATTGAAGACTTGAAACTGTTTTTGAGCACTATAAATATCGATCCATCATTTCGTATAAACTCGCCAAAATTTACAAACTAAATCCTCTGCTCAACTCTCTGTTCGAGTTCTACCTCGTCGGAATTATCAGTTACTCGCCGGAATTCTTAAAACCGTAACGTTTCTTCAATCGGTATAATTCCTAAAACTTTTTGATATATGTTGTATGTAATTAGTTGTTTTAAACAGTTAATCAAAATTGATTAACCAAGTTATCAGGCGAGTTCAAGTTCTGGGTTTTTGTTATGAAGAATATGAAGTTTAAAATGTATATTAATATAATTAAAATCATAAGTTTAACCAGGATAGACACACAGTCCAGTGGTGGACTGTGTGCAACAGAATCAGAGATACCCGGGTTCGAGTCTCTTTATGTGCGGCGGTCTGTTCATATAACGAATCCTTTTTAAATAAATAAAATATTAAACTGAGCAAGTATATAAATGTAACAAAAAATTAAATTATACCGGGTTAGCCACCCAGCCCAGTTGGTAGGGCTGGGTGCAACGCAAGTCAGAGGTCGCAAGTTCGAACCGGGTTTGGGCAGCGGCCAAATGCATCTGAAGAAAATAAAACCTTTTTAGAATAAAACCAATATATAAATTGAAGTTATATATTTATCGAATTATTATGTGATCATTTAGGTTAGTTTCCCTCGTCGGTTGAATCCTAAATCGTGCGCAATCGTCATCAATCCCAAGAAACGCAACCACTGTGAGTGAATCCTTACAAATTCCCCCTTTTTATTCATGTTTTGGGGCGTGTCATGTGTCGTTTACATATTCTTGTATATTCAAACACTTGTGCTGCTACCATTATATGATCTAACGTTTGTGTAATGTTTTGTTTGTTGTTATACGTGGTTACATTTTCTCATTTCAGTGCAATCATTCACATTAGGCCCATCAGTTCCTCGTTGGATACGAGTTGAGCATCGTGTGCCTCATTAGATCGGCTCCGTTTGGTTGAGCCTTGATCTCATAGTTCATCATTTATCATGTTCATGTGTACATTGCTTGATGTTATGTGATTGGTGGTTAGATTTACATATACGCATGCTCATAAATGGTTTATGCACATTTTTATTAAATTAATCAATATAACTAGTTCTTTCAAATGTTTAAATGGGATGCACTCGCCAACTTTTGTTGACCCAAATCTTTATTTTACACATGATACAGGTGGACAGATTGAGGAGAGGAACACTTAGGACTTGGCTTTAGAAGAAGAATAAAACATTTCTTGTCTAAAACATTTTTTTCTTGTGTTTGTATGTTTTTTATGTGTTTGTTGGGATATTCTCTTTTAGATTTGAATTGATAAATATGAAACTTAATTATAGTAAATGTCATGAGCTTTGATGGAAACTCAATCATACCCATAAATATGAAACTTACTTAGAGTAAATGTCATGAGCTTTGATGGAAACCCAATCATGCCCCGACTTCTATTTCCGCTGCGGGTCAGGGTGTGACAGATTGGTATCAGAGCTTTTGACTATAGGGATATAGATATGTTATTAGACCCTTAGAGCCTATACTATAGTTGATTAGCTTTTAATTGCTTATGTGTTATTTGGTTACATGCAAACTCATGATATCTATTTGTTTCATATTTGTCTCACACACCAATGCATGCAAGCACTCTCACTATTAAATGTTATTGTGTGATATTTATTGTGGTATACGTATTATCAACATATCATGCTTATGCAAACACACACGTCTCAATTTCACATATTTGAACATTTATCATGTTTTCTTTCTCAAGAATTTTATGATTTCATATTTTTCAATCTCATTAAAGTGAGTTCTACGACGGGCATGTAGTAACTGGAAGGGTACGAGTACCGGCAGTCGGAACGTCCTGTCTAGGATTGGCATTCGTATAAATCCAATATAATGGACCGGTTTGCCTACCTGGGGACTAACTGAGAGTATGAAAGACCAATTAGGCCAAAGCATGCCACACCAAACGCCGTGTGAACTAAACCCACTTTGAGTTGTCACTGTGTCTACACCTGGACACCCTCCGACCTTATATCTCGCAATCATGTTTATGATTTTTCATTCGGGTGGTGCGAGTGTTAACAGGCCAACACCAATGTGAACGCTACAAAGACCAGTAGTCATGGGGGCCCATGTCACACCCCGACCCGCAGCGGAAAAGGTGATCGGGGCATGATTGGGTTATCATCAAAGCTCATGACATTTATTATGCGTTTCATATTCATTAATACAATTTAATGGAAATTTACAATAAAGATTACAACATGTTCTAGCTATCAATCTAGGCATCTTTGTTCTCTTCTAAGGCATTTCCTATGTTTTCTTTGCTTCAACCTGTTCACCTGTATCATGTGTAAAAAGGTTTTGGATCAACATAATGTTGGCGAGTGAATCCTATGGAAAACATTTGAACAAATTCATTTAAATTGATTATGAAATATGTGCACAACCATACATGAGTAAAAATACATGTAAACTTAATCAACAATCATAAGATATTAAATGAAACACACATGAACAACAATGGAACATTTAGAGGCACGCGATGCTCAACTCGTCTCTCACGAGGAACTGAGGGGCCTAATGAATGAATTGCATAAACATGATAATATGAATGACACAACTACAAACAATATAAACTCAATGATACACACGTAAACAATAATGAATTTGATTTGTGGCACGCGTTGTTCAACTCGTCTCCCACGAGGAACTGATGGGCTTAATGAATGAGTTTCATATAATTTGACAAAAGGAAATAAGTAATCACAACAATATAAACTATCTAAGTTTAGGTCATGATGTGGTATGGCACAAGTTTAAATAAATAGGTTAATTATTTTCATAACACATGACACACCCCAAAACGTATAATTTAAAAGGGGGAGTTGTAAGATTCACTCACAGTGGGTGCGTTCGGTTGATGATGTTGAATGCACGCGAAGTGGTTTTAACCACGAGTGAGATTTAACCTAGATAAATCGCATTATGGTTTGGTAAGTAAACGGATTTTATTAATCTATTTTAGTAGGATTGTTGGGTGTATTTTTGTGAGTTTGAGGCTATTTTCTAACCTTAAAAATGTTATTTTTAAGTATTTTTAATTGATTTTTAATTAAAATAATTAAATAAAAAATAATAAAAAAATTGATTTTTTTCTGACCGTTGACCTGACCGTTGACTGACCGTTGACCGGTTCGAATCGGAATATAGTTGCGCTGAGTGAGGCTCGAACCCGAGACCTCCCGTACGCGTGCACGCAGCTCTACCAACTGAGCTACGTGTCTAACCCGTCATATATCTGATTTTAATTATCTTTATACATTAATTAGTTTAAACCGAAAATCATTTTATTTTAAAAACAGTTTAAGCGAATCGGACGTGCACTCCACAGGTCTCGAACCCGGGACCTGTGGCTTAAACTAACACATAGTCCACCGCTGGACTGTGTGTTTAACATGTTATATAATCCAATTTTTATTATACTTAATTACAAAATATTTGTTTTCAGTTCTGACTTATTTAAAAAGGTTAATAATCGTCCGGGTCGATGCAGAAGACCGGACTCGAACTCGTGACGTGCGACTTAAACATACACACAGTCCACCGCTGGACTGTGTGTCTAACTTGGTTATTATTCCGATTATTAATATACTTAACATATACCTGTGGCGACTCCGGTTCAGTTTAACAAAAAAATGATTTTTATTAAGGCAGCGTGTGTGAAACCGGATTCGAACTCGAGACGTTTGTATGTTTAATGTGCACACAGTCCACCGCTGGACTGTGTGTCTAACCCGAGTAATATCCTGATCTTAATTATACATATACGTTCCGAAACATCGTCTTCCTCGTTGAGTTTTAACCAGAATCGGTAACAGACTGGTTCGAAGTTTTAATCGGTTTCTTAGCGTCTTACAGTTCATTAAGGTGAGATATGAGTATAAAGAAAAGAAAATAAGCGTGAGGTATACCGACTCGTTTTCCTCTGTTTTCCGGCAGAACTCCGGCGACAGAAATTAACTCCGGCGTCAGGTATCTTGCAGCAGGGAAACTTCAGAAAACTTACAAAAGGTGTGGGTGACTTCGGTATAAGCTTAGGAGGTTCAATAAGGCTCGGCAATGGGGAACCCGGTTATCCGGCGACAAACAGAAAAATTCCGGCGAGTGGAATTACGCCGAGAAAAGGTGTGGTTTTGAGCGAAAAGGTTTGCAGTGGGTTGTGGGTGAATTTATAGGGCAAATCGTCGAAGAACCTGGTCTGATTTCCGACTGTATTCGTAAATTATAAAAACTCCGGCGGTTATAACTTTGGTCGCGGACTCAGACGTCGGTTATAACCGATGTCTTAGTAATGGTTTACGTTATAACGTAAATTGTCGTTAAAACTCGCGAGATTTCCGGGATTTCCGACGACTGAACTATTGGGCGCCGGTTTTGAATTCGTAACGTCACTTTATAATTTAAATGGTTCCAATATTTATCAAACAATACAAGTGGCGCAATGGTTTGTGTGAGGTGCGATAAGGCTGATGTTGAACCGGTTCAGACCCGGGTTCGAAACCCGGCAGAGGACTTTTATTTTTATTTTGCGGTTTTCAACAGTTTTTCAAAAACTAAATATATTTTCCCGTATAATAATCGATTACGTATCGTTTAAAAATATTTTGGGCATTTAATTCGCAACGAAATTTTTGACTGACTGTTCGGTTGATAAACGGAGCGGGTTTGGTAAATCCGTTTTTGACGGATGTTACAGCCCACATGACTACCTAGGCCAAAGTATGGGAGGCATATGGTGGCCCAAACATGAGCAAAGCCCAAGAAATCCTATGGATGTAGTGAACTTATTTTTCTCGTTTATTTTGTGAATGTTGATTTTAAATACAACACATGACACCTAAAACGTCAAACTCATAATCTCGTTACGTATTTCCTATAGATGTCTTCTAGACACTCATGAGGAGGTAGGAGGTCAGGAAGATCTGGCGAGCGCATGGCTGCTCAAATAGCCCAACAGATGGCCGCCGTACTTCCCGACATCGTAGTTCAAGTCCAATAAGCCCTTGCCGCCAATCCCATCAACCCAATCAATTAAGAAGGTCAATGTTGCCAATTCTCCCACCAACACCACCAAGTGCACCTACAAGCACTTCAACTCCTGCGAACCTCCAAAGTACGAGGGGACTGAAGGTGTAACCGCACTCCTTCGTTGGTTTGAGGAGATGGAGAGCACTTTCCTCAACTGTGACTTGCCCCAACGATCGCAAAGTGCGTTATGCTATTGGTCGCCTGTATGGGGTGGCACTTACGTGGTGAAACGCGGAGAAAGGTAGGCGAGGCGTTGAAGCCGTTGTGGCCTTAACTTGGGAAGAATTGAGGGAGCTCATGACTAGACGTTTCTGTCCAAGAAGCGAAATCAAGAAATTAGAGGATGAGTTCTACTTCTTGAAACAAAAGGAAGGAGACCACATAACTTACAATAAGAGATTCCTTGAGTTAATCAGATGGTCCCCAACTTGTTCACTCCACTCTACCGATTGATCGAGCACTATATTCGAGGTCTTCCCTAAAAAATTCAAGACTCTGTGATGAGTACTACACCTGCAACTCTCGAGGCTGCGATGGAGTTAGCCACTGAACTCACGGAAAATCGCATCAGAAATGGTGATTTTAAAGACGAGAAGAAGAAAGACAAGACACCTGCTGAAACCCCAACCCTAACCCAAATAGGATCGTCTTCTAAGTTTGCTGGCAAAAGGAAGTGCAGTGGAAAGAACTTTGTTGTTACCCAAACCAATCCCCCTATCACTGCCGCCCCAGTCACATAAGTTGCTCCTCCTATCGCCCCATTCAAGAAACCATACATAGGATCTCATCCAAAATGCAACCGATTCCAATATCATCACCCTCCTGAGAACCCATGCCTTTACTGCACAAGTTGCGGCCATGTAGGTCATACTATTCAAACTTGTCGCACTCTTCAAAGGCCAAATCGCAATCAACCACAAGCCCAACCCAACAACCAAGTGGTAGGCCAAGCCCAATACCAACAACCTTTACTTCTACCACCTGCTCAACCTATGGCTCAACCCTACTACCAACCCAACTACCCTATGATGCAACTGTCAGAGCCTGTTTCAATTACGGTGATCAACCCATTTTCAAAACACTTGCCCACGTTTGGTGAACATCATAAATGCTCAAGCCCAAGCTAATCCAGTGAACCAAGCCAACCAAGTCAATCCGCCCGCCAGAGGAAGAGCTTTTAACATCAATGCCAACCATGCTAGAGCGGATAATAACAGTGGTTAACGGTACGTTTCTTATTAACGATAGTTATGCATCTATTCTATTTGACACTGGTGCGGATAAGAGTTTCGTATCCTTAGAGTTCGAATCTATCCTTGATCTACCTCGCGTTAGTCTAGCTGAATCATTCACGATGGAAGTAGCTGATGGTGAACCTATTACGTTAGACTCAATTATTCGTGATTGCACTCTTACCCTCAAAGATCATGATTTTCCAATTGATCTTATCCCCATGAAGTTGGATAGCTTCAACGTCATCATTGGTATGGACTGGCTTAGTCAACGTCAAGCTGAAGTTGTCTGTTATGAGAAATTTATTTGAATTCCTCTCGCTGACGGTCAAACTCTTCGTATTTTCGGTGAAACCCCATCCAAAGGACTCAAATTGATGTCATGCCTGCAAGCTCGAAGATACCTTCGCAAAGATTACATAGCATTTTTAGCTCACATCGTCAAAAAGGAAGGCAAGGAAAAGAAGCTAGAAGACATTCGAATCATTAAAGAATTCCTCAAGTTTTTCCTGATGACGTTTCAGGACTTCCTCCTGTGCGAGAAGTCGAATTCCGAATCGATCTTGTACCTGGTGCTACACCAGTTGCAAAATCTCCATATCAGTTAGCCCTCTCTGAAATGCAAGAGCTAGCTAGTCAGCTGCAAGAGTTGACTGACAAGGGATTTATACACCCTAGCTCATCACCATGGGGTGCGCCGGTTCTTTTCGTAAAGAAGAAAGATGGAACTTTCCGAATGTGTATCGGTTACCGAGAGCTCAACAAGCTGACTATCAAGAACCCTATCCTTTACCTCGTATCGATGATCTTCTTGATCAACTTCAGGGTGCCATCTGTTTCTCAAAAATCGATCTTCGTTCTAGTTATCACCAACTTAGAGTACGCGAAGAAGACATTCCAAAGACCGCTTTTCGAACTCTATATACTACGAATTCATGGTTATGTCTTTTGGTTTGACCAATGCTCCTGTCGATTTTCATGGATTTGATGAATAGGGTGTGTAAACCCTACCTCGATCGTTTCGTCATAGTCTTCATCGATGATATTCTTATTTATTCTAAGACCAAATCTGATCATGAACGACATCTTCGACTCATCCTAACACTTTTGAGAACCGAAAAGCTTTATGCTAAGTTTTCAAAATGTGAGTTTTGATTAAAAGAGGTTCAATTTCTTGGTCACGTCGTCAACGACAAGGGAATTCATGTCGACCATGCAAAGATCAAAGCAGTACAGGAATGGCAAGCGCCATGCACTCCTACCGAAGTTAGGTCATTCTTGGTCTAGCCGTTATTATCGGCGTTTCATCGCAAATTTTTCTTGTATTGCCCTACCACTCACAGCCTTGACTCACAAGGGCAAGCCCTTCATTTGGGGGCCCAAGCAAGAAAAGGCTTTTCAAACTTTAAAGCAAAAACTTTGTGATGCACCTATCCTTACTCTTCCTGATGGTTGTGAAGACTTTGTGGTTTATTATGACGCGTCAGGGTAGGGATTAGGTTGTGTCCTAATGCAAAGAGGAAAGGTGATAGCCTACGCCTCAAGGCAACTCAAAGTACATGAAAAGAATTACACTACTCACGACCTAGAACTTGGAGCAGTCGTGTTCGCTCTAAAGATATGGAGACATTATCTCTATGGTACTAAGTGTGAGATATACACTGACTACAAGAGCCTTCAACATATCTTCAATCAAAAAGAGTTGACCATGAGGCAATGACGATGGGTAGAACTTTTAAGTGATTACGATTGTGAAATCCGTTATCATCCTGGTAAAGCCAATGTTGTGGCTGATGCTTTTAGCCGAAAAGAGTATGCGAACTCCATCCATCTTTTGTGTTCTCAAATTGTAACCGATCTTCAAAACCGAATTCGAGCAACTCAGCATATTTCTGTCACGGAAAATGATGTATGAGATGAATTGTCTTGTGGAGCCAAAAACAAGTTAGAATCCAAGCCCGATGGTATCCTCTATTATTTAAATCGTATTTGGGTACCTGATCATGACAATCTTCATACTTTTCTCATGAATGAGGCTCACAAAAAACGATACTCTATGCATCCAGGTGCTGATAAGATGTATCAAGATCTACGATACTCTTACTGGTGGCCTGGCATGAAGAAGGATATCGCCATTTTTGTCTCCAAGTGCCTCACATGCTCTAAGGTTAAAGCTGAACACCAAAGACCTTCAGGGTTACTCGTCCAACCTGAAATACCTGTTTGGAAGTGGGAAAACATAACCATGGACTTCATTACCGGGTTACCTCGCACCTCCAGTGGGTATGACACAATTTGGGTTATCATTGATCGTCTCACTAAATCAGCTCATTTCATTCCAATCCGCGAAGATTACAAGAACGAGAAGTTAGCTCGTATATATATTGATGGAATTGTAAGTCGTCATGGTGTGCCTTTAAGTATCATTTCGGATCGAGACGGCCGTTTCATTTCACGAACATGGCGAACCGTACAATCAGCGTTAGGTACACGTTTAGATCTCAGCACTGCCTTTCACCCTCAAACTGATGGTCAATCTGAGCGCACCATACAAACTCTTGAAGACATGTTGTGAGCATGTGTCATAGACTTCAAGGTCAATTGGGATACTCATCTACCGTTAGTTGAATTTTCGTACAACAACAGCTATCATTCAAGTGTCAGCATAGCTCCTTTTGAAGTCTTATATGGCCGTAAGTGCCGACCTCCAGTATGTTGGCACGAAATTGGGGAAGCACAAATCACTAGACCTGAGTTGATTCAAGAAACGACTTATAAAATTCTTCAGATCTGCAATAATCTTCTAGCAGCTCGGAGTCGTTAAAAGAGTTACGCTGATAAACGACGAAAGCCACTTGAGTTTTGGGTTGGCGATCAAGGACTTTTGAAAGTATCACCATGGAAAGGAGTGGTTCGTTTTGGTCAAAAAGGAAGCTAGCACCACACTATGTGGGACTATTCAAAATACTCGAAAGAGTTGGTCCTTTAGCATACAAGCTTGACTTACCGGAAGAACTCAACAGGATTTATCCCACGTTCCATTATCAAACTTGAAAAAGTGTCTTGC
This sequence comes from Scalesia atractyloides, assembly GCA_947069175.1. Classification (NCBI taxonomy): domain Eukaryota; kingdom Viridiplantae; phylum Streptophyta; class Magnoliopsida; order Asterales; family Asteraceae; genus Scalesia; species Scalesia atractyloides. The sequence goes on from CAMTDV010000029.1 coordinate 11,068,666, forward strand.
CGATGAAAATCTCCATATACCGTTAGAAGATATTCAGATTGATGAATCAATGCATTTCGTTAAACGACCTGTAGAAATCATGGACTTCGGTGAGAAGCATTTAAGACGAAGTCGTATTCCAATAGTCAGGGTGCGTTGGGAGTCAAAACGAGAACCTGAGTTTACTTGGGACGCGAAGACTCAATGCGTGAGAAATACCCGCATCTCTTTCAAGTTACATCTACTACTTAAATTTCGAGACGAAATTTCTAAAAGTAGGGGATACTGTAACATCCGTTGTAAAACGGTTCCAAAACCCGATTCGTTTAAATAATTCAAGTATTTTATTTGAGTTTTTGTTTCGCGTTTATTAATTTTTCGAATTCGTATTGTTAATATTTGTGGTTAATAAAAAACTATATAATTAAAATATTAAATAAATAAAAAGTAAAAATAATACAAAGTTTAAAAAATAAGAAAATAAATGAAAAGGGGCAGCCGGGTTTCGAACCCGGGTCCCCAACAAATACACACACATCCTACACCACCAGACCACAAGCACACTTGTGAATAAACTTGAAATTTATTAAGTTTTATGCACAAACAAAACACCAACCTGCAAATTCAAAGCTTGAAGCCTTGTAACCGTCGACAATCATAATCTTCGCAATCAACTCAATTAACGTTCCTTATGATTAAACGTGGGTTATAACTGATTTTGAACAATCAGTTATAACCGAAAATCTTAAACAATTTGATTGAAACCACAAAGTAATCATGGACTTTAAAAATTGAAGATTCGAAACTGTTTTTTGAGCACTAAAAATATCGATCCATCATTTCGTCTAAACTCGCCAAAATGTACAAACTAAATCCTCTGCTCAACTCTCTGTTCGAGTTCTACATCGCTGGAATTATCAGTTACTCGCCGGAATTCTCAAAACCGTAACGCTTCTTCAACCGGTATAATTCCTAAAACTTTTTTTATATCTGTTGTATGTAATTAGTTGTTTTAAACAGTTAATCAAAACTGATTAACCAAGTTATCAGGCGGGTTCAAGTTCTGGGTTTTTGTTATGAAGAAGATGAAGTTTAAAATGTATATTACTATAATTAAAATCATAAGTTTAACCGAGTTAGACACACAGTCCAATGCTGGACTATGTGCAACATAATCAGAGATACCCGGGTTCGAGTCTCTTTATGTGCGGCGGTCTGTTCATATAACGAATCCTTTATAACTAAATAAAATATTAACCTGAGCAAGTATATAAATGTAATAAAAATTAAAATTTATACCGGGTTAGCCACCCAACCCAGTTGGTAGGGCTGGGTGCAACGCAAGTCAGAGGTCGCAAGTTCGAACCGGGTTTGGGCAGCGGTCGAATGCATTCTGAAGAAAATAAAACCTTTTTAGTGTAAAACCAAAATATAAATTGACTTAGTAAGTGTATAAAATTAATTAAAATCAAGATTATTTCGGGTTAGACACGTAGCTCAATTGGTAGAGCTCCGTGCACGTATACGGGAGGTAACGAGTTCGAACCTCACACGATGCCAAACTCACACGCGGTCCAACTGGTCCGACCAGTCAGACCTGACAAAGTTTATTATTTTTTTATTACTATTTTCTTTATTATTTTATTTAAAAATAAGACTTTTTAAGTTTAAAAATTGCAATAAATACCACAAAAATAGATATAAAAATCTAATAAAAAGCATTAATTAAAAATATTAATTTCAAATAGAACTTATATATATTTATCGAATTATTACGTGATTATTTAGGTTAGTTTTCCTCGTCGGTTGAATCCTAAATCGTGCGCAATCGTCATCAATCCCAAGAAACGCACCCACTGTGAGTGAATCCTTACAAATTCCCTTTTTTATTCATGTTTTGGGGTGTATCATGTGTCGTTTACATATTCTTGTTTATTCAAACACTTGTGTTGCTACCATTATATGATCTAAAGTTTGTGTAATGTTTTGTTTGTTGTTATACGTGGTTACATTTTCTCATATCAGTGCAATCATTCACATTAGGCCCATCAGTTCCTCGTTGGATACGAGTTGAGCATCGTGTGCCTCATTAGATCCGCTCCGTTTGGTTGAGCCTTGATCTCACAGTTCATCATTTATCATGCTCATGTGTACATTGCTTGATGTTATGTGATTGGTGGTTAGATTTACATATACTCATGCTCATAAATGGTTTATGCATATTTTTATTAAATTAATCAATATAACTAATTCTTTCAAAGGTTTAAATGGGATGCACTCGCCAACTTTTGTTGACCCAAATCTTTATTTTACCCATGATACAGGTGGACAGGCTCAGGAGAGGAACATTTAGGATTTGGCTTTAGAAGAAGAATAAAACATTTCTTATCTAGAACATTTTTTCTTGTGTTTGTATGTTTTTATGTGTTTGTTGGAATATTCTCTTTTAGATTTGAATTAATAAATATGAAACGTAATTATAGTAAATGTCATGAGCTTTGATGGGACCCAATCATGCCCTGACTTCTATTTCCGTTACGGGCCAGGGTGTGACACTTTAGGCATGTGAGTGACATTTGCTTCACGATTCTTTGTCGTTGTTAACTAATCCTTAATCGTGACGAATTAAACTATTCGTTAATTTTTACTACTGTATTACGTATGTCAATATATCATTTTAGGCATGTTATAACTTTACGTAGAAGCAAAAGAAACTAAATTCCCATATCACGGTTATTAGTAAAATAGAAAAAAAAACAAAATGACATCTTTTCTATTTCCCGCTCTTTTTTATCACCGGTACTGCACCCGCACATGCACCTTCACAAAATCAAACTTTCATTTCATTCACACCTTCACAAAATCAAACTTTCATTTCATTCACTGCTCACATGCAGATCAACAACACTCGCCATCGATCTTATCTCTTAAATCAATCGGCATTTAGAAGTTATCAATCTATCTCACTCATCGTAGTCGTCTTCATGTACGTAGTTAGAGTATAGTGATTCTCGAAATTTGGACTAGCGTTGTAATTATTATTCTATTAGATTCGAAAGCTTCATGTTAGTTAGGGTTTATCAGTACGATATGTTGAACATATTGGATGTTGTGTTGACTAGGATCTGTTGTAAGCATAGTGGATGTTAGTAGATTACTATAATTCCCGAAATTTTGACTTGCATTGTAATCTTTATCATGTTAATTTCTAAGGTTTCATGTTAATTAGGGTTTATCACCACCATCTATTGAACATATTGAATGTTTTGTTGTAATCATGAAAATTTGATTACAATCAATCTCATACATTCACTCCTCACACGTAAATTACACTCTCCATTGATATCATTTTTCAAATCAATCTCTATATCACTCAATCATCGACTTCATGTAGTTAGGTTGTAATTGTCGAATATTTGACTGATAGTGTTGTAATATTATCCCGTTATAGATTCAAAAGCTTCATCTATTGAGTGTGTATATATATATATATATATATTGGATGATGTGTTGTAACCATTATCTGGTAGACTTGAAAGCTTCATGTTATGTTAGGGTTTTGATCCTCAAAATTATGACTAAGATCTAAATAATATATGTAGTGGATGTCATGTTGTAACCATGAAAATTTGACTAGGATCTTGCATGTTCTATTGTAATCATGATATAACTATAGATGTGAATTTGCAATAGCAAGAATATTATACACCGAAAAGAGGAGGGAGAGAGAGCGCGAGATATGTTTTAGGTTACTAACACTAGGTGTTTGATGAAATGCCTTTAAGAATTTCTATATCAATTCTAGCTCTCCTTGATCATTTTAAATTGCATGATTTGACTTTTTACCTATTGTTTCAAAAGAAATAGAAGAGGATATTGAAACCATGAATAACTTGTATGAGTAAACATTAAGTCGTTATTGGGTTGTTAATCATTATTGCCTTTCTTTATAGATTTATTCATTGTGTCCTTGCATCTCATAAGATTAATAAACGGTTTAATGAAATAGATGAGGATTACCTTAGGAGTATTCTCGGATTGCTAAAGCAAGAGAAGCTTTAAGTAAAAGTTTTACGTGCGAGTTATGGGTTAGAGAGGTTAAATTTTTGGGACATATGCTAAGCGAGCATGGTATCCAAGTTGATCCCGCTAAGATCGAAGCCATCATGAATTGGGAAACACCCAAGTCACCTTCAGAGACACGCAGTTTCCTAGGATGGCTAGTTATTATCAGAGATTCATCGAGAACTTTTCTAGGATAGCATTCCTTTGATTGTTTTAACCCGAAATAATGCAAAGTTTGATTAGGGCCCTAAGTAGAAGGAATCCTTTGAGATTCTAAAGAAAAAAATCGAGCAATGCCCATGTTCTCTCTATACCTGAAGGGTTTGAAGATTTTCTAATATACTATGATGCTTCGCACACATGATTGGGTTGCATTTTAATGCAAATAGGCAAGGTGATCGCCTACGCATCACGACAACTCAAAGTTCATGAGAAGAACTAGATAACCCATGATTTGGAGTTAGGTGCAGTTGTGTTTGCCCTTAAGCTTTGGAAACATTATCTTTATGGTAGAAAGTGTATTATATACAAGGATCATAAAAGCTTGCAACATATATTCAATCAAAAGGATTTAAATATGAGGCAACGCTGATGGATGGAAACTCTTAATGATTACGAATGTGAAATTCGTTATCATCTGGGCAAGGCTAATCTCATTGTAGATGCCCTTAGCAAAAAGAGTTAAACCCATTCGGGTCCATGCTAAAAGACTCGAGCTAACGATTAACTTGACAAAAAAATTCTTGAATGCTCAAAATCAAATATTGATGGAAGAAAATTGTAACGTTTCGTATTTTTGTACTTTCAACTTTTAGAAAGCTTGTATTCATATTCTATATTCAATCCTTGTAATTCTGAGACTTTGATCAACGGAAAACATATTTTATATCAATCTTGTTTGATCATACTTGCACAATATGTAATCAATCACAAGTACACACTTTTACCGAACCATACTTTAAGTTTATATACGCTTTGGAGTGTGATCATACGTGTTTTATACTTACACATACTTGCATACACTTTAGATACCCAAAAACATGCTTAATTATGGGTTTCTAGCTTGAAAAACCAATAAAATCAATTGCAGGGGGTAAAATGAACATTTTGCAAACTTTGAAAAATGGTGCTTCTTCGCGCCACATGACGAAGCACTAGTGCCTGGTCGCATGGTGAGACAGAGCACATTTTTCAGCCAGATATTTTAAATTTGCGAATTAAGTCCGGTTTTCACTTTCCAACCATTCTAACACCCAACTTTTAGAAAGCTTGTATTCATATTCTATATTCAATCCTTGTAATTCCGAGACTTTGATCAACGAAAAACATATTTTATATCAATCTTGTTTGATCATACTTGCACAATATGTAATCAATCACAAGTACACACTTTTACCAAACCATACTTTAAGTTTATATACGCTTTGGAGTGTGATCATACGTGTTTTATACTTACACATACTTGCATACACTTTAGATACCCAAAAACATGCTTAATTATGGGTTTCTAGCTTGAAAAACCAATAAAATCAATTACAGGGGGTAAAATGAACATTTTGCAAACTTTGAAAAATGGTGCTTCTTCGCGTCACATGACGAAGCACTAGTGCCTGGTCGCATGGTGTGACAGAGCACGTTTTTCAGCCAGATATTTTAAATTTGCGAATTAAGTCCGGTTTTCACTTTCCAACCATTTTAACACCCAACTAACCTCATTAAACCCCAAACTCTAATACCCACTTATAAATACCCTTCCTCCACACCTCCTAAACACTTTACACTCTCTCAAATCACTTCAAAATCCTCCTAAATCTCCAAGTGTTGGTAGATTGTATCAAGGTTCAAAACAATGTGTTTTGAGCACTTTTTCTCATCTTTTCTTCTTGTATTCTTCTTTCAATATACTTAGACAACCTCTAGGAGTGTTTCCATAAGTTTATCATGGTAAACTAAGTTCGAACATCACCATTTTGAGGCCAAAAGTTGGATTTAAAATTTTGTTTTTGTTAAACTTTTCAAAACATTGTTCATTCTATTTCATTTCTTGAACATCTTCAAGTTGCCACAAATCCCCTTTGTTGGGATGGTTTGGATTGATGATTATTATAGAAATGATAGGTGTTTATCTTACTTTCTAAGTCACCAAAACAACTACCATGTAACAAAGTGAACAAGACTACACCAAGTCTCCAAACACTATCTATGTTTGGAATGCACTCGTCTAGTCAAATCACTTGGTTGATTAGGTGAATTAGATGATTTAGATACTTGTATTTACCTTCTTGTACTTGTTCCATGACCATCCGAATCATCCATGTGATGATTTGTACATTGGTGAACAAAAAGGTTAATGGATTCATCCAACCCATGCATGACCATACTTGACAATCTATGACTTAAACTTAGGTTATAACTATATACATACAAAAATATATGTAATAATCCATCCGAAACAGAATCATGATAGTAACCAATCCATGGTTAAGTATCTTGTGTTAAGATGGAATTCTATCTAAGTGTTGAACTCCTTACTTTGGACTTCCAGTGAGTGCAAAATTCATGAAAAAACATCAACTATTATGGTGTCCAAATGAGTGTTAAAGCAAGATAGATTTCTGTGTATATTCAGACTATTAAAATTTCTGAATCCATTCCATTATCCACTTTATCAACTCATACACCTTGTTTATCTATTTTAGGATAACCTCGGTGTTCTATACTTCAAATCATTCAAGACTCACTTTGTGGAAAGCATTTGCAAACCATGAGTATACTAGACCCATTTTTATGTTTTAAAACACTATTTGGGTTGCAACATGTATCCATACAAAATACACAATCACACATACAATCAATAAAACAATCCTTAAACATCTATTTGTTTTGCCATTTGTTATACCTACTAGGACACACTAAATGCTTGCTATCTATTATTAACTTTGCAAGGCTACCTTAACATGTATAGCGCTATAGGAGTAGCATGCCGCCCCGTTTGTTGGGTTATTGTTAAGTATTCAATCTTTACGGTTTTATCGTTGCGATTATAAGATTACGCTGGTGGACACTTTGGTTTGATTTATAATTCATGCAAGCTAGTATGATTCATATAACTTAGTATACAATTGCCATGTGTATTTGCGACTTTTCTGTACTTATGCTATGTAAACAAACTTGTATGCTCACCTACCATTTTGTGTTGACATCTACTTTAATATATGTTGCAGGAAATTGATGACGATACGACAGGAAGTTCACTTAGGGTGGACTAGAAACCCACGCGAAACTTTATTTATGAATTTTGTACTCGTTATGTTTCAATTTGCAATATGTTATACTTTCATTTTAAGACAATGTAACCTTTAGCAATGGAATGAAAATTGTTATTTAAATTATTGTCATATTCAGTTCGTTATGATGTTTTGAGCAATCTAGTTCATCTCACTCTGATGTTTCCGCCATCGATTGGGGTGTGACAAAAATGCTCCAACAGAAGGATTAGGTGGTATTATGAAGCAATTAACACCTATAAATGATGGAATTTTAAGATTAAGTGGTAGAATTTGGGTTCCTGCCTTCGGAGGACTCAGAGACTTGATTCTGGAAGAATCACATAACTCTAAATATTATGTACATCCTAGTGGAGATAAGATGTACCAAGACTTGAAGAAGAATTATTAGTGGATCGGGATGAAGAAGTCCATAGCCACTTATGTAGCTAAATGTCTGACGTGTTCACAAGTTAAGACCGAACATCAGAAACCGTCAGGTTTACCCTAGCAGTTAGAATTACCCAAATTGAAATGGGAATTGGTAACCATGGATTTGATTACTAAGTTACCAAGAACAAATCATGGCAATGACACAATTTGGGTCACAGTCGACAGACTGACTAAGTCAACTCATTTCCTGTCAATAAAGGAAACTTTCTATTTAGATAAATTGACTTAGTTGTATGTTGACAACATTGTATCTCTCCATGGGGTACCATTGTCAATAGTATCTAATAGAGATACTAGATACACGTCCCATTTTTAGAAGAGCTTTCAGCAAGCTCTAGGAACTCGATTAAATTTCAGTACGCCTTACCATTCACAGACCGATGGTCAAAGTGAGCGTACAATCTAGACCTTAGAAGACATGCTTAGAGAATGCATTATTGACTTTGGTGGCAGTTGGGATGACCATCTACCATTGATTGAATTCTCCTATAACAATAGCTATTATACTAGTATAAAGGTCGCTCCTTTTGAAGCTTTATACGGTAGAAAGAGTAGAACGCCCATATGTTGGGCCGAAGTTGGAGAAAGCCAATTATCTGGACCTAAGATTGTACTCAAGACTACGGATAAGATTATACAAATCCTTGACAAGCTCAAGGCTACCCAAGATAGGCAAAAGGGTTATGCCGACAAGAGGAGAAAACCTCTTAAATTCCAAGTCGGAAATAAAGTTATGTTAAAAGTATCACATTGGAAAGGTGTCATGAGATTTGGAATAAGGTCAAGTTAAGACCAAGATATATCAGACCAGTCGAGATAATTGAATGTGTCAATTCTGTTCCTTACAAGCTTAAGCTTCCTGAGGAACTAAGCAAAATACATGATGTGTTCCATATTTCAAATTTAAAAAAAAATGCTTGACCAATGAGTCACTATCAATGCCTCATCAAGATTTTCAAATCGATGAGAATTTACAATTTATTGAAAAACCTTTGTCGATCAGGGACCGACAAGTTAAAAATCTCCACAAAAAGACGATCCATATCGTGAAAGTCAAGTGGGACTCCCAACGTGGCCATGAGTACAATTGGGAATTAGGGTCCAAGATGAGACAAACCCTCACCTATTTGAATATCATCTCGAGGACGAAATTTCTTTTAAGGGGGTAAGGATGATACTTCCAAACAAATCATAGTGTGACATGTGTCTCGAAAATCCTCCATTTGATTTAGATATGTTGAAAAGGAGGGGTTTGATTGTAAAAAGGGCATATAAAAGAGTTGACATGCTAAAAATGTGAAAAATGCAATTATTTTGGTCACCCGCAGTCCCTTGCGGACCACATAACAAACCCCTTGTAGTCTGAAAGGGTGTTTAAATTTAATTGCGCGCCTGAGGTCCTTTGCGGGCATATCCCTTGTGGTCTGCAAGAGGTGCGATGACAGCAGTTTTGTTGCTGGTAGCAGCCTGCTGCATATCATGGCACCTCTACACGATTTCTTGCCACTCAAAACTCATTGTGACACCTGGTATGCCACTAGTCTCTTTCTAAACACACCCGAGAACACGCGTCACGCTCTCATCACTCTTGATCAAGTCTAAATAGGCCTAAGTCCTCACTAGTTCATCACACCATTCATTTTCACTCTTTAATATGCTTTATGGAGCTATTTCAGCAACACTAATCCTTCTTTTCTAGAGCTCTAGAACGTCTTCAAGTTTAGGTAAGTGCTTTCCTTTTAGTTAATTTCAGCATTGTAGTTAAATTCCATCTGAAAGTCAAACAGTTTGACTTTTTGTTTGATTTCCAGTTCTAACCACTTTGGTTAACCCAAATCTAAACAAAAGTTACCCACGTGATCATCATAATATAAAGGTATAATTCCCTACAATTATATCTTTAAATCATCGCGTTTAATTGGGTCAAGTGACGAGTCAAATTTATATTTATAAAAAGTCAAACCCATTATAATATATATATATAATATATATATATATATATATATATATATATATATATATATATATATATATATATATATATACGACTTCAAAACAATTTATATAACATCATAAAACACATTTTAATTTGTCGACTCATCACAAACCCATTTGACCATCCAAACCCAATTTATGCACGCGACTAGTTAAAATAGCGTAAACTATATAAACTAACCGTAAGGGGTCAAATAAATTCAAAACTTTTCCAAATTAGAATCTTTGGTTAAATAACTAATACCACACGAGACTCCTCACTCGTACGGGTATAAACCACATTATATTCGGTCCACGCTTAAATTAGCGGTACCAAGCGTTACTCTAAGTTAACCGGTCAAAGTCAAAGAACTTATAATGACCCGTAAACATTCTAATGGATAATGTTCCATTCATTCCGGACTATGGAACCCTCCAGAGAATCGCACCTAATTTAATAAACTTTGAATACTGATTGTACTACGAGAGCTAAATACAATGTGCATACAACTAGTACAGGTAGATATTTTTTAGCCAATTTTTATTTATAAAACTTGGATATGACAATAGCCACTTGGAGCGGGTATTGCAAAATAGGTAAATGCTTTCAAAGAACGTTAATAACCCGGTTTAATTCGTTATGCTTTATTAACATTAAAATAATTGAGGGTCCCAACCCAATACTTGTAATGGCCATAAATAAGCGCGGGGTGTAAGCATACACCTAATAGACGCAAATATTAAATTACGTGTATATTGATCATGTACCGGTTATAATCACTGCTCCCCCAATATACGACAAGAATATAAATTTGGTAACAAAAATCTATACTAAATGACTATCAAATGATTACTAAATGGTTATGATGACTATTAAATTAAATGATTACCAAATGGATGACGATAATGATGAATGCTTGGCTTATAAGCTAGTACGCATTATAATATATTTGCACTTAAAAACTTCTATTGTTAATTTCTTTTTTTCTATTATGTATTTATTTATTTTTTCTACGTTAATTCATAATCTGTGATGAAGCCCTCACTACCCCCTCTTAACTCTTTTAAAACTATATAGGCAAGTTTCAACTAGAACCAGATTTTAAAATCTTAAGACTTATTCTATTTCCACACCTCTAAAATCTTATTTTCACATCATTTTCACTTTGTCTCTCTCTATATGTATCTATGTATATATAGAGATAGATAGAGGGGAGGGGTGTGTGAATATTAATATCAAATTTTAACTAAATCCTTTCCTTGGAATTCTCGTGAGACATTCCTTGGATTTTTTTAGGAAGCTTTAAAATCTTTTCCCAAAGAATCCTCGAAAGGCATTCCTCAAAAATATTTGAAAAACTTTGTAAATCATTCCCTAAGAATATTTACACAAAATCCTAGCACATATATCATAATAAGTTTCCTCTGTAAGATAGACAATTAAAAATTAATTCCTATCTAGACACTTAAGCAAGTTCACTACATGAAACTTCCTTTAAAACCAAAGCCAATCAAGCGCATTTTTTAACTTTTAGACAAAAAAATTTCACAAAATTTATATTGGACATGTAAAATAATTAAGACAACTTGTGGATTCATAAGATTGCAAGGAATATGCTACATGTAAACATTATAAGCACACAACCAACACATGACAAGTTCCCAATGATTCCGAGATTATTTTTCCAGTTTCGGTCAAAGCGACCGGTCTACAGCCCGGGTGGTCGATCTATCAATACAATCTGCCCTTATCCGAGGCTAATGATTATGTGGGGGTGATAATTTTAATGGAAGTACCTTCTTGAGGCACAAACATTGCCCTTGCCCTTTTAGAACCTGAGACCTTCATAGACGCAGAAGTTCTACTTCTACTTTTGTTTTTTTTTCTGGAAATTATCATATAGGATACATGCAGGACCTCAAGAGTTGTTTATTTCTTTTTGGGCCCTTATGTACTTTTATAAAAAAAAATCTTTAAAAACTAACATTTCAAATTTAAAATCCAATAATCTTTTTAAGTTTATATTTATTCTAGTCGTACATGACCCTCGAATTCTCAAGGTTTTGTATATCAAAATTAATTAAATGTGAGGATGAAGACACCCCTCTCCTCTTCCTTGGTCATGACTCATGAACACGCTTTAGGCATTGAGTGCCATTTGCTTCATAGTTGTTAACTAATCTTTTTAAACGATGCAGGATACATTTTGTCCCAAAATTAATAACGTGTAAAAAGAAGTGTATGTTTTTGTTTTGTTTAATAGTGTGACATGTCCTTGGTCCCCTTTTCTTGAGTGTGGTTTGTTTAAGAGAGGTTATTCACATTATATCGAAGTTACATCGTATAAGATTATTTGTGTAACAACCCCCTCAACTTCTGTAGAAGCTTGTGTGCAAGTCAAAGACATGTTTTATATATATTTTAAGTTAAATACAATTGCATCATTGGCGGAGCATTTGAAAAGAGGTTAAATCGCGGTTTAATTTCATGCTTTTGTTGTAAAGAAACGTATAAAGCCATTCTACAAAGTCCAATAGTCTCCACCTTCACGGTTTGATTTCTTGCTTTTGTTGTAAAATCGTTGTTTGATTCCATGACATGTCCTGCTTCGGGTTAGGAACAATTGCTAAATCTTCCACTTTACACATTTTAGATGCAACTTCGGAGGCTTCATCAGCCCTAAGAGGCACTGTAAACCAAGACTACACCGGAGCAAAAAGTTTTTGGATGTCTGTCAGACAACCATGTGACCATGCCAGACCCATCAGATGGGCAGACAACGATACTAAGCCATGGTCAAGACCATAAACTCTGTTAATCACGCTCTGGTCACATGGTCTTGGTTCATCAACCAAGACATGGGTTTCTGTCTTCTTAGGAATCAAAAAGATAGAGGTACAAGCCTACAGAACAGTTCCTGTTCAAATAAGGTCATGCAAAGTGTTCTGTTTGTATTATATATATAGCACTCTTATTTTCCACTTCGTACCGATGTGGGACAGCTCAAACAAAATGTTCTAGCATGTGAATCTTTCACAAATCTATTATTTGAAAAATACTAAACAGAAAATCATATAAACTGAAATTTTAGTTATTTACATGTTATGACTGTTACAAAGGTTGATCGGAAAACTGAATTGTTGTATATTGTTGTGTTTTCTATATGTTTCATTACAGAGGAAATTATACAATTTATAGCATAAACGATAATCTAAATATGGTAGATGTGCTCTGTAAACGGCTGGATTTGTAGCTGTTATGAGCTGTCTTTGACCCTCTTAATTTGGGAGATGATGCTTGACTGATCCCGTAATCTTTTATTTTCAACACTCCCCCTCAAGTTGAATAGTTGGATTTCCAAAATTCAACTTGCCCAAACAATCGCTGAAAATTTTCCCGTTAACCGCCTTTGTTAGAATGTCAGCGAGCTGATCCTTTGATCGAACAAACGGTAGTTAATCGTACCATATTCCAATTTTTCTTTGATGAAGTTCCTATCAACTTCCACGTGTTTAGTTCGATCATGTTGTACTGGGTTTTCTGAAATCTGAATTGCAACTTTATTATCACACATAATCTTACTTGTTTCTTTTGACGGAAAACCAATCTTAGCTAAGAGTCTTCGCATCCACATGGCTTCTGTTAAACCTCGAGCTATACCTCTAAATTCAGCTTCTGCACTTGAAAGAGCAACCACCTTTTGTTTTTTACTTCTCCAAGTAACAAGGTTCCCTCCAACTAAAGTGAAGTAGCCTGTTGTTGACCTCCGACTTCCCTTATCTCCTGCCCAGTCTGCATCGGTATAGATTTGAACATTTAGGTGTACATGTGATTGAAACAGGACTCCATGACCCACTGTTCCTTTGAGATATCTGATGATTCTCCAAACTGCTTCCATATGTGACTGTTGAGGTTGGTGCATGAACTGACTTACTACCCCTACAGCATAGGCAATGTCTGGACGAGTATGTGAGAGATATATTAGTTTTCCCACCAGCCGTTGGTATCTTTCTTTATTTGCTAACTTTGCTCCTTCCTCCATATAAAGCTTTTGGTTTACACTCATAGGAGTGTCTGCTGGTTTGCAATCGATCATTCCAATCTCTGCCAACAAGTCTAAGACATACTTCTTCTGACTAATGAAAATTCCTTGTTTTGACCTTAGTACTTCAATTCCGAGGAAATACTTAAGTCTGCCCAAATCTTTCATTTCAAATTCAGCAAACAAGTTTTCTTTGAGTTTTACCATTTCTTCTTTATCGTTCCCTGTAATGATCATATCATCTACATAGATAATTAGGCAGGTTACGAATTTTCCTCTTTTTTTGAGAAACAAAGTATGATCGGCATTACTCTGTTTATATCCAAACTTTTTCATAGCTACCGTAAATCTGCCAAACCAAGCCCGGGGGGATTGCTTCAAACCATAAAGAGACTTCTTCAGACGGCAAACTTCTCTAGTTTTGAAATCTTTTGTGAATCCTGGAGGAGCATCCATAAATACCTCTTCATCTAGGTCCCCGTGTAAAAAAGCATTTTTTACATCAAACTGTTGAAGTGGCCACCCTTTATTTGCAGCTATCGAAAAAGAACCCTAATTGTGTTCATTTTTGCAACCGGGGAGAAGGTTTCAGCATAGTCAATCCCATGTGTCTGGGTATACCCTTTTGCTACCAGTCGGGCTTTATATCTTTCAATTGTACCATCTGGTTTATACTTAACCGTATAGACCCAATGTCACCCCACGGATTTCTTTCCCAATGGTAGAGTACACTTTTCCCAAGTATTGTTCTTGATTAGGGCTTCCATTTCCGTTTTCATCGCTTCCTTCCAATGTTTAGACTTTAAGGCTTGATCCACGTTTGTAGGAGTTTCTTCGGAATAAACAGATGAGATAAATGCTTTGGCTTCCTTAGTGAAATTTCCATCGGCCACACTAGCTATAGGATAACTAGATCTTCTTGGTTCTTTTCCAGGAGAATACCGTTTCGGAGGAACCCCTCTGTTTGTTCTAGGGGGTAACACATATCTTGATGGTGGTTCTTCTTGTCTGGATTCATCTGCCTGCAAATTTTCAGCTTGTTTTGTGGCAGTTTCATGATTAGAAGTATTGGTATCTTCGGAGTCATTAGGAACTTCAACTGTATCACCAGACTGAATAGGGTGAGTATTACTTACCTCGGACACCAGGTTAGGAGGAACATTAGGACCTTCAGTGGCACTGAAATTGGACTCTGGTGACTCTGTAGTTGGTACATAGGGAACATATTTCAACCAGCTTAGTGTGTCTAAACATTCCTTCTCCCCCTGACCACTGAGTTGGGAATTGTAGTAATACTCGGTTTCAAGAAAGTCACAGTTTATTGTGGTGAACATATGACGTGTCTTTGGGTTATAACATCTGTATCCTTTTTTATTCATTCCATACCCAACGAAGACACATTTTTCAGCACAAAGGTCAAGTTTGGTTCGATCTGATTTAGGTATGTGAACAAAGGCAGTACATCCAAAGATTCGTGGTTGAAGAGTAAGAACTGAGGGTAGTTTGAAGAATTTTGAAAGGGTGTGTAATGGAGTGTTAAGTTTGAGGATATTTGTTGGGAGTCGGTTGAGAAGATAGGTAGCGGTAGCAAGGGCTTCAGGCCAAAAATATTTCGGGACCTGGGATTCAATTAGGAGGGCTCGTGTCATTTCCAGCAAAATGCGATTTTTCCTTTCGGCGACACCGTTTTGTTCTGGGGTGTTTGGGCATGTAGTTTGGTGGATTATTCCCTTGTCTTGGAAAAACAATTTAAACGAGGTATTAACAAACTCACCGCCATTATCGGATCGGAATATTTGGATGTTGGTTTGAAATTGGGTTTGGATCATGGTGTAAAACATAGTGAATTTTTCAAAGACTTCGGATTTGTTTTTCAAAAAATAAACCCAGGTCATTCGGGTACAATCATCAACGAACATCACAAAGTAACGAAGGTTTTGCCCCCCAAGAATTGGGGCAGGACCCCATACGTCAGAATGGATTAATGAAAATGGCAAAGCAGCCTTAGTATTATTGGGTTTAAAAGTTTTCCTGTGGCTCTTTGCTAAAACGCATGTTTCACAATGTGACATAGAATTAACTGGAAATAGTTTTGGAAATAAAATATGCAAATAACTTGTAGAAGGATGACCTAATCTTCGGTGCCATAGCCAAGCTTCTCGTTCCGATGTCCCGTGAGTCAACATCACAGCACCACTTTGAGTCACCTCATCCACATAATACAACCCTTGATTTTCAGTGCCACGCCCAATGATCACTCCCGTCCTGATATCCTGTAAAATACAAAACGTAGGGTACATTAGGACAATACAGTTGAGTTCTTTTGTGACGTGGCTGATGGAAAGCAACTTATGTGACAACGAGGGAACATAAAGACAATTAGAGATTTTTATTGTGGGTGAAATCTCAATAGTCCCTCCTGATTTTACATCCATTATCCCTCCGTTCGCCGTTTGGATGTGTGTTTTTTCTGGTTTGGTTGTTGAAATAATATCCGACAGCTCATAAGTCATTGTGTCGGTCGCGCCACAATCGAAGATCCATAGTTTTTGTTTTTTATGGTGTTCATGGGCCATATTGACATTTCCCTATTTCCAGGGACTAAATATGACATGTTTGCTTCTTTATAATGTGTATATGACCGAGGGTTTGAGGACTGCGCCCCAAACCCATTACCTGTTGCAGCATCTTCTTCTTCATCTGCTTTGGCCATTCCGCTGAAACCAGTTCTGCTCCAGCTTTCATCTCTGGTGACATCTCGGTTGCCGGTGCTAGATGACTTCCCTTTTTCTTTAACTGTAGTCTTTGTGCCTCTCTTCTGACCATCAGACCACCATTTGGGATACCCAACGAGTTTGAAACATTGTTCCTGGGTATGCTTCGTCATACCGCAATGATCACACTTGAGGTGAGTTTTGTCATCTTTATTACTTGCTCCGATTCTTTTTCCATCGACCCGTCGGTAGCCCTTTGATGCAAGCCCTAACCCGTCAATTTCAGAGGCCATTAGACCCACTGTGATGCCCTGTGTGTCATTGAGAGGTGTTCCTAGAATATTCTGGTGAGCGGCCTCCTTGCGAACGGTGGCGTATGCAGTTTCTACGGTTGGAAGGGGTTCTAACCGGAGTATTTCCCGTTTTATAGGGTCATACTTCCGGTTAAGAACGTTTAGAAACTGAAACAATTTCTGTTCAGTCCTGATTTTGTAGTATGCTTGGATATCGGTTGGGCAGGTCATAGGGTTTGGGTCAATCCGATCAATTTCTCCCCATACTCCTTGGAGTATAATCCACAATTCTTCAAGGGAGAGATTGTTCTGTTTGATTTCATTCGCCTTGACATGTAGGTTGAATGTTTGGAGCTTGTCACGTCCACTGCTATATGTTATAGCCAGGGCATCCCACAGCGACTTTGCTGTCGGAAATTCGGTTAGATTGCTGGCAAGGGTTGGTTCAATGTTTTGTATGAGCCATGAGAAGACGACTAGGTCGTCTTGTTCCCATTGTTCATATTCTTCGCTGGTTTGGTTTGGTGGATTGGTTGATAAATGGTTTAAAAAAGCCTTTGATTTACCGCCTATGGCTACCCTCATCATCCGGGTCCATAGAGCATAATTCTGGCTGTTGAGCTTGAGGTTTATTTGAAGGTTATCGGACAGTTTTGGGTTTCGGTTTTGTGGGTTGAGGCCATTCTTGAGCAGATTGGCGATTTGGATTGATAGATCTTCTCCCAAGTTACCGGCTTCGGCCATGGCAGCTTGGTTGAGAGGATGATTGGTTTGGGTAAGTGATGAGCAGGGTAAATGATGAGCAGGTCAAGAACGACACCGCTCTGATACCATGTTACAAAGGTTGATCGGAAAACTGAATTGTTGTATATTGTTGTGTTTTCTGTATGTTTCATTACAGAGGAAATTATACAATTTATAGCAAAAACGATAATCTAAATATGGTAGATGTGCTCTGTTTACAGCTGGATTTGTAGCTGTTATGAGCTGTCTTTGACCCTCTTAATTTGGGAGATGATGCTTGACTGATCCCGTAATCTTTTATTTTCAACAATGACAATTCCAAGACATGAAGTTATTCTTCTAACGTCGTTAAAAATGTAAACCTTAATCATGTCGTGTTTTAATAAAAAGACGTTTTTACCCTTTAAAAGATCCTTGTAAAACATTGAAACACCAACACATAAGATTCTTCAGGTGTTATGACTTTGTGAAGCAAGGATCTATGCTGTGGGCCCTTCATTGTAATAACAAGCAGGTATTCTAAACTTAAAGATATAGGAGAAGAATATTATTGTATGCATGTTACTTTAAAGCACCTTTGTTCAGGAACAAACATATGCTCCAAATATGATATGAAAGTTCAAGTACAATTTGATCCCCTAAAGAACAAATTTGATAACTAAATTTTATTCCTCTACCGCTTTTTTAATATGTCTTGTGGGCCCTAATCATCACCTGATCTGAGATAAAGTAAACGGGACCCACGATTAAACGAGAGCGAGCGAGATGATCCATTGATACGATGCATTGTATCTAGCTATTCATATGAAGTTTCAGACAAGAATGGCCATTGAATTTTATTATTTTATAATATAAAGTACTTTTTGATCACATTACAGATAAGAATATGAGTGGATATAAATCTCATATACATAAAAACTTACCAATGTAGCTAATGTTTTGACTTGTTGGTAGACTTGTATACAGGTTCAGCCACTTTGACTGATTGTTGACTCTTGCATCCCAAAAAACAAGCAGAAGTTGTTTTTTGAGGTTTTTTTTCGCATGGCGGTTTTGTTTTTTACAGGTGTCGTACAGGTGGTGGTGGTGGTGGTTGTATGAACTTTTCTATTTTCATCGTAATCCGAATTATAAGCAGATGAAAACTCTGCGAATGATCCGCTTCTAGAAAAAATCTCTATCTCAAACAAATCTGAGCTGGCGTCACTCGCCACATCATCATACGCGATTGACATGAGCTCATCGTCAGCCTTTGGAATGGCATCCCATGTCAAAACCGACATTTTCCTTTCGAGATTTTTCATAATGTCTCCTTTGTTGATGGTTTCAGAATGACACGCGTCAAAAGATTTTCTTGATTTCTCGTCAAACTGCTTCTGTTTAGCAGTCAAATCCGGGAATGTGAACTTGTCAACCGCTTTCGTGGTCATGCAAAGACTCGCACGCCGCAAAATATGAGAAAACCTCTTGCGGTTTTGTTTGTTTTCCCGAGGTTTAAGATAACAAGAAAATGAAGCTACGCGAAAATCTGTAGAATTAAGTTTAGCTTCATTCTCCATAGAGAAAATTTACAAAAATAAATAAGAAAAGAAAAGTTTTTTGAGAGGTGATTTTTGATGTTTATGGTATGGTCTTTTAAGGAGAAATAGACCTATAAATAAAGGGATAGAAAAAGGTACTTACTTGGGGGTTTAGCATCAGTTTGTCACATCATATACATTTTAAGTATAAAGATCTAAAATCTAAATACATAAAAAAAATACATTATACATGTGCATGATTCGAAATATAACTATAATAGTAATAGTAAAAACTATTGTTTACATTGTGAACCATGGGTCACAATTAGCCTAAACTAAGATTCCGACAAAAATCATCGCGTAGAAACAAACAACGAAAATTCAGGAAATATCAAGTGATAATCATCTTGAAGATGGTGAATTATGTTCACCTGCAGCAACCCAGTATTGTTTTACAAAAAGTCCTTTTGTGGAACAAGAGGGCCATCTTCATGATCCACCATTTTTGTGTTCCATTTCATTCCAGAAACATTTTTTCACTTTAATCAATTCAGTCTCTAAAAGAATGTCTTCATAACTACACCTGCAGGTATTTTAGTCATAAAGAACCTCAACAGAGATTACAAGAAAACTAATAACATATTAAGAGAAACTTACTTCTTTGTTACTTTGTACAAGCTGCGAAGACCGTAAGCGTGAATTAGATCATATGTTTGAGGGTATGTAGAGAGGGCTTCACACCTGAAGAAAAAAAAAAGATAATAAAAAAAGTTTCACATGCATTGGCAAACAAAGGTGTTGAAAGTTTCCCAAAGTATGTTTTTAATGCATACAACATTCTAAATCATTTTGTCCAAACATTCAGATTACTACTATAACAATATTCTTTTTGTAAGCATAATTGACTAGCGCGTTAATTGTTCAGAACTATCTTATATATCAAAGAAACATGTTTTCCAAGTCAAGTCAACCACATTGGCCAGTTTCAACCGGGATCTGTTTTGGCCCGTTACCCAGACTGCCCATCTTGCTACATAAGTAGTTAATGCGGTAAATTATCAGATATCGGTCAAGGACCGATATTTGAGATATTGGTTATCGCGGTGAAACTTCCAAGGCCAGCAGTCATATCCATAATGTTATGATAACATCTTGTAACAATAATCTTGTTCACCCTTTTATATATATGCATTCACATTTTTAATCCATAATTTGTTGTCTTTCTCAAATGACTCAGAAGATATTTCGTGTAAGACAATCGGTTATGGTGATGGAAATCGGTTAAAGAATTTTAACAGTTTTTTTAACTTCCTTATATGTAAACATGCTTTAACTAAACTCGTCAATAAACTAAAATTTTTAAAAAGATATTATAGCGGATAATAAAAAAAAATTTGCATTATTTTGCTGTATGGAGCCTGGAGGGTTGTAGAAAAAATGATTCTATTCTGCAATCACTGGATTTAATATTATAATAAACAAATGAAGACGTAATAAGTTATAGGTGATGAGAAGCATTCATCAAAGTCAAGATGGCCGAGTTGGTCTAAGGCGCCAGTTTCAGGTACTGGTCCGAAAGGGCATGGGTTCAAATCCCATTCTTGACATTATATTTTTTCTAATTTTATAAGTATTTGTTTTAGTTAGAAATAAGAAACCAAATGAGACGAATCTACCCCTGGTAGGGGTGCGAATTTCTGACACGACATGAACCTAACACGAAATTCGTGGGTTTAGGTTTAGTCTAAATAGGTTTGGGTTAGTTTTAGGTTGAACTCGCGAACCCGTTTAACCCCTTTATATTATATTATACTTTTTTACAGTATGTTTCGTATTATAAATTAAATTGAGTGTTTATTTTATGTTATGATTATAAATTAAAAAGAGAAATTCCTATAAAATTTTATAAATTAAATGTAGTTGTATTAAAAAGAAAAAGGTGCATTGATGTTTCGAAAATCCATGATTATGATCTTTTCATTACATGATTGTTGTAGTTGTAAAAGCATAGTTAAATCTGTTTTTATAAGATATTTTTCCTATTATCATATATAATGTGACATGATCATTCTGAAAGCGGACCCATTATTATTATTGTATATACAAAACTTGAAAGTCGGTTACTACAGATGTAATTGGTATATAGCCAAAGATAAAGCACACTACAAGGATCACAATCTAAGTTGTGAATGCTATTAAGATTACATTACACTTTTCAAAACAAAACGTCGAGATATAAGTAAGTTGTAAGATACGGTTTAAGTATTCCAAAACGACAAGATAAAACATACGAGTATTTGACTACAACTTCGACCCAATCCAAACTCTGCTTTTCTTTCCCCTAACCGGGCACTTACATGGAGTTACACACTAATTAAAGATCTGATACCTTACTAAAAAGTTTGTACGCTAATACGAAGCTTGAAAAGATGTGTGACACCTCCTTTAAACCTATGGTGCCATAAAAGTGAACACTATTCCATAGTTTGTATACATTAAGCATGCTACGGTTAAAGAAATCAAGGTTAATAACAAATAAATTGCAGCTTTCTAAATAAGAACTGGC
The DNA here is from genome assembly GCA_947069175.1 of Scalesia atractyloides. Lineage (NCBI taxonomy): Eukaryota > Viridiplantae > Streptophyta > Magnoliopsida > Asterales > Asteraceae > Scalesia > Scalesia atractyloides. The sequence continues at coordinate 11,090,283 of CAMTDV010000029.1, forward strand.
CAATCCATGGGTATACCATGAAGATACAAAGGTTGTACCCGTGAACCAACCCCCTACGGCGAAATAGGCACAAGGAAAGAGCAATAAGCCACACCAGCCTACAAAAACGAAACGGTCCATACGTAACCAGTCATTCAAAACAAATCATTTTCGTCTTTGGTAAATTTACCAATGGCTATAGTCAACGTAATTCTCCTATTCAACTTTTTCGATAAGCTTGTTATCAATCCATTACATGTGATTGTATGCACACACTTGAATATACTCGTGTGAATTAGGTTCACATATAAGGTTCTCCTTATCACAGATGGTTTCATCTATCACTTTGTTAAAGCATGACATGTTTTGAGGCCAAAAATACAATTGTGCATTGAATCTCATCAGAACTATGTAGTTAAACGTGTTGTGAGCATGGTATCAAGATGAGTGACGCCTTTGAAAGTCTAAATTTTGTCCCCTAGAACAAAGTTGTGAGCATGGTCATGAGAAGGGTATTACAACATGATAGAGCAAATCATGTGTCATTCGTGATGGTTGGCCATATCTCATCAAGATCAGCGGGTTTTAAACAATTCACATTGGTCATCAAGATCAACGGTCCTGAAACCGAAGATGCACCGCTTCCATCATCAAACCCGTATCTCCACATGCAGTCGTTTAATTAATTTCCATGTTGTAGTTGTCTTCAGGCATCCCACGTTACTTCTAATGTATTTGAAAGTTTAAATGTTATTAAGTTTCAGAGAAAAAAACCTAGTGAAGCAATTTGAGTCATTTGACCAACAAGCCGAATCAGTAAACATATAATTTAACAAATTTTGACAGCATAGAGACACTGATAAGATCACAATCAGACCCAGTAAGCGTAAAATTCAAATGAAACAAACTCATTAAAACTTAAAAAGGATCAATATCTCTCACAAGAATCGATAAGTTGACATCTTAAATAATTTTGTTGAAGCCAAAATTTCTTTCAATCACGTTACTAATTGCAAACCTGTCTTTCAACTCTTTCCACCTTGCTTTTCTTTTGTCTTTTGCAGCTTAAGAACCTTCTTCACAGTCTTTTGCTCTTCTACCAAGAAAGCTCGGATAATCCTGCCACAACAAAAAGAACCCAACCATACAGATTAACAAGTGGAAAAAGATTACAAACTTAACATCCGACAAACTTGACCCATTAACTTGGAATGGTCGATTTGAGTTATGCAGTTACACGCTTAATTTGTTAATCCCCGACATGTAAAATGGGTAAGTCAACATTTTTAGCTAGAAAAAAACGGTCAAAAGCAACAAATTATATATTTAAGTATAGTTAATTATTTACAGCCTCGTTTATTTAATAGCAAAGGATAAAAAATGGACAAAAAGCTGTTAACAAATCAACCCAAAGCGACAGGTTCCACATGCCCAGATGAAAAAAAAATCACAAACCTCTCGCGCACAGCACCAGCAGATAGCACACCACCATAGGCACGGTTAACGGTCGTTCCTTGATAGCCTAGACCTTTTGTATTCAGCCGGCCTCAAGTGAGGAATCTGCAGTCCATGCAATAAAGACGTTTAAATTAGCAATTAGATCCTAGTGCATAAAAAATTGCAACTTTGATTACGTGTTTTACAACCAATGTAGCTTGTAATCCATAAAGTAAACTGTAATGCTTGACGTTGCAAACAACATCAATTCTACAAATAATTATTTCACACTTCCACCAATCAAACTATGCAAAAGGATCGTCGGATATTCCTCTCAACCGATTTCTATGACTTGTATTCATGGTGTTTGGTAAAAACCCTTTCAAATTGTCAAAATTCGGTAAACTATATCAACAACTAATTATCGACTTAGATCAGATACGGTCTTCATCAAATTGATTCTAAATTTCTGAATTTAAATGACCAAAACATTTAACTTTGACTATAATGTAAAATTCAACTAATGACCCCCAAATCCTTAACTATTATCAAATAAAATATCTGATTTTAAATCCATAAATCATCAATAACCACCATAAAAACACACATCCAAACCCTCCTTCAACACCCATTGTCTAACAAAAGCTTATCATGACTGTACCAAAGATTCAAATCTATTGCTAGCATTCACAAACATATAGAGGGTATATTAAAATTGAGTGCAGATAGCAGATAAAACACTATAACTAAATGTAAATAACCAATCAAAAGTGTAAAAAAGTGCATAATTACCCCTTGAATTATCTTGCCAGTAACAGGGCACTTGGGACCACTGGCTCTCTTCTTTGTGGTCTGGTAAACCAACTTTCCACCTATAATTACAAACACAAATCAATCAGTTAATGAAAACTAATAGATTTATATAACCTCACAAATTCACATATTGTAATGTTTTACAAAGGGATGTAAGAGATCATGTACACGTATAATCTCACAAATTCACATATTCCTCTCATTTTAGACACTAGTTGGAGTTATGTATCAAACTCAACCTGTAATTCTTTTGTGACTATGTAATTGATGTGATAGGTTATCACAAAACAGGAGTTTCATGATTTTGATTTGAATGCAAATGTAGTAAATGTATAGTACGGTTAGCTCCTATATTAGTTGTCTTAATTTGTGTCATTGTAAAATTAAATTTCAGTAAATGTATTGTACGGTTAGCTCCTATATTAGTTGTCTTAATTGGTGTTATTGTAAAACTAAATGTTGTACAACTTATTTTTAATGGCAAATCTGAGATGCTTCTAAATATATCTTAATCTACTTGTTGTTTAGGATTAAACCTAAGACATTCAGTAAAAAGCAAGTGCCTTTAACAAATAACCTAACCCTAACTCATTTGATTTTTATATTTAACATATCAATTGTTACACTACATATATATAAGACTAATTACATAGATTGTCCTTTATTTATACATGAAATTGCACCAGATGTTCTTTGTCTTCAATAAGTATACTCCATGTCCTTTATGACTAAATTTTGCACACTTCAAGTCCTTTACACTAACCATTATCCATTTCACCCATGCATATGCCCCTCATGTGAGGGACAAAACAGCCATTTTACACATACCATGTTCAAGTATAGAGTCATTCTGATAGGTTTCATCTACTTATAACACTCCATTACAATAAACTCGAAATTCAGGCCTAATTACCATGGATAATCCTCTTAATAAGGGTGTTGAACGATTATGCATTCGTGAACATCTCGAACAACAAGATTTTTATGAGATTGACGATAATACTTTAAGATATGTGCATCTGATGTTTTTATTCAAGTTCCTTGTGCATCTGATGCTTTTTTTCAAAGTCCCATTTGCATCTGATGTTTTTTTTTTGTGTAATTGGGTATCTAAATGCTGCAATTCTAGAATCAAAGTGTCAAATTTGCAGTTAAACCAAGTATGATTACACATGCACATATCAGCAGCCAAATTTATAGTTAGTTCAAGTCTAATGTATGCACATTTGGTTACTTATGGTTGTTATGGTTAACCACATTTACTGTATGAACAGTTGGTTCAAGTCTAATGTATGGACATTTGCAGCCATAGTTGGTTCAAGTCTAAGCACACTTACCCACCGTAATGTTAATTTGACAAATTAAAATAGATAAAAAAAGCAATTGCCTTACACATAATAGTACTAAAATTGTTTTGAGGTGTAGGATATGCACAGTGTTTGATCGATAGGTTTAATAAAAGTCTGGGAAAAGAAAAGTATGTGTAAAATGACTGTTTTGCCCCTCACATGAGGGGCACATGCACCTACTTAACATATGAAATGGATGGTGGTTAGTATAAAGGACTTGGAGTGTGCAAATTTTAGTTACAAAGGAGATGGAGTGTACTTATTAAAGAAAAGGACATGGATGCAATTTTACATATAAATAAAGGACAATCTGTGTAATTTTGTCTGTATATAATAATGCACGTGGAAATTACTAGTGTCTTAAATCTTTTTTCCCTAAAATATGAAGCCTTACTTTTTATAGGATCCTATAAGTTATGTATTATTTATTTGTTGGTTGGTGAAATATTGATGATTTATGATATGTGAATTTATATTGGGACTGGGGTTATTCAATTTGTATTAACTAGGATTTTTTTTATTGTGCATTGTACGGAGAATATGTGTACGAAACCAAATGGTAAAGATCGATCTTTTAAGCTATTATATTACATTACAATATACATATATAAAATTTAATACATATAATATATATATATATATAAACCAACTTGTTCTAATTATTTATTCAATTTGTATTAACTAGGATTTTTCCACCGTGTATTGCTCGGAGAATCCATGTACGAACCAAATGGTAAAGATCAATCTTTTAAGCTATTATATTACATATAATATATATAATACAAAACCAACTTGTTCTAATTAATAATGACCGGTTTTAAAACATCAATTTTAGATAACGTAAAGGTAGATTTATAAATTTTTTTGATGGGTATTGGATTGGTCCATTTAAAAAAAAATTATATCGCAAATTTAGTTGTAAAAAAAATAACGAATGAAAGTTATAAGAGGAAAATAAAACTATTGGTTCAAAGGCCTATTTATTTAAAGTGTACGGGACTAATTTGATACTTAAAAAAATATTGTAGCACTATATGTAAAACGGTTTGAAAGGGGTAATAATAACTTTATTAAAATTCAAGGGGTGAGAATGTAAGTTAAAAAAACTAATAAAAGTTGAGGGGCCAAAATGGTAAAACCAAACCTTGGTGGTAAAAAAAAAGAATTCTTGTGAGAAGGTTACAAATCCCACACAAATAGGAGTAAATTACAAAGATGCCATAAAGAAGAAACTGTTATATTTGTGAGTGATATTTTGGTGGTGAGTAAAGGCTTTAAGACCAATAGGTTCTGGGTTTGATTCTCACAAAAGGGTTTTTACATATTTATTGGGTTTCCTCCTAAAAAAACTTTATTTGAATACTGTATTTTATGTATTACACATACTAAACATTGGTTATACATAATTTAAATAAACTTTTGTAATTAAAGGTTTAAGGTTATTTGATATTTGAAATAAGGATCACTTTATTGGTAATTTAATTCAAAATATCATTATCGTTATAAATCTATAAAAAATTCATAAAAAATCTATTTTTATAAGTTTAATTTTAGAATGTCATTGTCATTATAAATTAGAGAGATATTTAAAGTATGGGCGGATTTTTTGGGAATGTTCAATATATCTAATTTAACAAAAATAGTTGTCAACTTAAAGATATATTTGAAGTAACGGCAAATATTAAGTTAGAATTAAAAAAGCAATTTTGCAATTATATAATATTAACCCGATTTAAAAGATAACAAAAATTAGTTTTGATTTAAAATGACAAATTTGAGGGATGCTATGGTGTTGACATATGTCATTCTTTGAAATCGATTTTCTATAAGTATGATGATGTACTATGTTATATTGAGCCAATCTAGGAGGGGCGGTGTGGGCAACGGCCCAGGGCACAATCTCTATGGGAGTCCGAAATTTTTATAAATATTTATTTGTGTTAAAAAAAAACTTGTTCTTGGTGGACCACCTAGATTTCAGTAACTTTAGGGTTAAGTTACTTGAAGTGCACATTGTTTGCGTGGGATTTTCGAGGCAAATAAGTTGTGGCGCTGACAAGGTTTGGCATGTGGCAATGACTCATTGTAAAAACAACATGTGTCAGATAAAGTGGTTATGCAAGGACCGTCTAAATTTTTTTTATACTTATGAATTGGAGATTAACACGTGGCTGCTGACTCACCGTTAAAGTCCATAAAGTGTGAATCGTGTGGAGTTCCTAGCTGTTCGCGTGGAGCCCCAGAGATAGTAATAGAGATCTATAGTCTCACTTTCTAGCTTATGTCGAAATCTTCTCGTTTTTCCTGCCCCCATACCCACTTTAACTGAAGTTTGTTCAGAATTAGGCGTGTACAATACCGAGGCTAGTACATTGTAGAAGTGTTGCCTGATAATTTACGAGGTTTAGAAGTTCTAAGCTTTCACCAAGCACAAGTTATCAAGGTGAATACGTTTAAACGCTTTCAAAACTTAAAAATGATTCGTTTATTCGAGAAATAGTATGTTAATGTATTAAAGAAGTTTGATGTATATGGTCATTTATGGATAACAATTTAAGCCATAAGTATATGTATTGCTTATCAAATGGTACATGTGCTATGAATGAAAGGCCGTAATAGGGCTGACACACGTTCAGTAAGGGAACGTGCTATGAATGAAAGGTCGTAATAGGGCTGACACACGTTCAGTAGGGAAGTAGGGAACATGAGCCAGTGTAACCTAGTATAGATCTTGCATAAAAATGAACGTGATGTAAGTGTATAGTGTGGTTGTACACTCAGGTTAAATGGTCGTGCTAAATGTGTAGGTTACTAAAGCAAAATACAATTGAACAACTTTAATACTAATCATGTTAAAAATATATTTGTGTATGTTAACATTATTTACCAGCTTAAAGCTCACATATATTTTTCAAAACGTTTTTAGATAATCATAATGATTTGGTAAGGTTGAGTGTTAGCTGGATTGCAAACCCTAGTCACAGAGAAACCTTGTGGTTATTGTTTATGTAACCTATTTACAAACAAATTTTTTATTACTATACACACACATCACACATCAGGTGTGTATATATATGGGTAAATTACACTTTTCGTCCTTTATGTTTGTACGAGAAAGAAAATGATGTTTAATCCCAATTTATGAAAATATGTTTTTATTCAACATACGAGTTGTACAAATATCAAAACAAATGCAAACACTTGCCACCGTATATTGTTCAAAATAGGTACTAACTTATTGTTCGCACATCTGGGTTTCATAAAAGCATAGTGTGACCGTTGGGTATGGTTGACGCTGCGACGCGGTGATTTAAAGGGTTTGGCTAGACGATCGAAGGCTCAAGGTTGTAAAGGGTCAAGGGAGGGTCAGTTCTGTAACCCATGAGACAAGACCAGAAACATGATATTGAGTCTGACTTTGGAGTTGAGTTCTATTATAATTTTATGATGTTTGAACTATGAAGGCTTTATTGTTTGATGTTTCATGTTTGCTTTTGAATGTTTCATGTTAAATTTGAATGCTTAATGCTTGAAACCTATTATGATGTTAAGAAGTTTGAAATTTTGATGCTTTATTCATGTTGACTTTGTCATTTGAATTTTCCATGTTAAATTTTAAATGTTTGATGCTTGAATCCTAATTTGGTGTTTGAACTTTAAACACTCTAGCTTTATATAGGGGCCTGTTTTTTTACTTGCTTTGGGCTTACTTTTCGAGGATTATCGAAAACGGCCCTAATTTTATATAATTATGAAGTTACTTAAAAAGTGTAAAAGTCAACATTTTAATACTAGAAATTAGAAAAATAAAATATATGCTCAACAATTTATAAAAAGCCTATATCTCTAACGGGTGTTTATGCATGATTCATGTTTTTACGAATCTTTTGTAGGATTTGCTTAAGTACAGCCTTGGTTTCTTCATAAACTGATAATCTTACTTTTTTAATTAATCAATCCAAAACATAATTATAAGGACCACAATCTCTTATATACTATTTATTTAGGCATTTGATCTAATAGAATTCAAGTATACAACATTCAAACTTTTACACTTACACATAACGGGGTAACAATAACACCCCCAAGCCTAGACGTAAGACGAAAGATCTAAGTCCCAATGTGGCACAAAAGGATAAACAACCCATCAACCAAATGAAGGCTCTAAGGGAGACAAGTACCAACAGTGGCACGAAGCCTATAAGGGACACAAGTCCTAGCAGCAACACAAAGGTGAACAATACCATGCCGCACACATGAACACATAATAGGGGTAACATCCATTATACTTAAGATTGCGCCACGAATACCTAAGTAGCAAGTTGCAAATAAGGAGAAGTGCGAACAATGTAACACCCCAAAACTCTAATTTCTAACCATAATTTTTACTTGGATACTTAACATGCAGTATAGTATTAGGAATAATTAACCTAGTTAATTATTTGTTGTTTTTAGTAAGTAAGTAATTAAGTAAATGGTAGTAAAAAAAACTAACTAATAAAACTATAGGCAGTGAAAAAAATATCCTAGAAAGTTAATTAAATAAAAGAAGAAGAAAAACTGAAAGTGCAGTATGTGTATCGAGATTAGAGAGAGAGAGAGAGCGCACACTTTCATGAACAAACTCTTCAATTCAACAAGTTAAGGTGAAAATTGGTGATGAAATCTCATGCATGAGCCTTGATTCTTGACCATCTAAACTTGTTACACATGGTAAGTGTAATTTTTCATTTGATGAAGTTTGTTGGAAGAGGAACCTTGAAAGCATCAATCTTGAATGGGTTTTTATAGTATGATATAAATTAATGTAGAGAATTTCATTTAAATCATTATGTGTAGCAATGTATGTGTAGAAATTATGTATGTGGTTGTTATATGTAAAAACCCTCATGTAGGATAAAATGGGTTTTTGACATGATCGTCAAATTGAAGCTTTGGGTTAAAATTTTGATACTAGTTAAATAACATGAAGCTATGATGATTGAATGTTGTTGAATTATTTGAAATGATAACTAGTAGAAACATGGTAATTTGTTAATTATTAGACAATTTTGAAAAATATTGAAATGAATGCCTCACCAAGTGTTTGATTATACGTCTTGTATGTGAAAATGTGTGAATTTGTGTTAAATTCCTTATGATCATGTTTAGAATGTAGGAAATTGTATGTTTTGTGATTGATTATCATTTGGTGATATTGAATGTCAATGAATGAATTCATGGAACCTAAATATGAATTCATAAGTGTAGGTGTAAAGGAGGAAGGTTCAAGCTACACAAGAAAACAAGATGTTCAAGATGGCGATAAGTTTTAAAAACATGTTATGTAGTGAATGTGTATAAGAATTTATACATCTTTAAAACGTCAAATATATCCCGTTTATGAAAGAACTCGTTGTAATTTCATTATTTTGGTACTCATTTGAGTTGTTTGTGAAAATACAGGTCCGGGCTTCGGCCCAGTGTTGAAACGAAGGCTTTTGGAGCAAAATGGAGCAAAAATAGAACTATCCAGCAAACTGTCAGATACCGCACGACTGTGCGAAGCCATCGACAATCGGCACTCTCATTAGCACTCTTAACTGTTAGCGCAAACCAGGAAAATCCAAGACTGGCACGACCGTGCCATCCTCCAGCACGACCGTGCGTAACCCAAATCAGTCTCTGCTCAGTTCATTCCTGAGATCACAATAGTCATCGTCGAACACGTCATCGATACGCACGACCGTGCCATCTGTTGGCATGGTCGTGCCACCTCGGGGAAGTTTGAGCGGGATCTTTCCGAATATGGTAACAAACAAGATCGATAGACGAAAAAGCGCCTCTGACCCTTACCAAGCACGACCGTGCCAAAAGGTGGCATGGTCGTGCCAAACACCCAACAACTTCAATACGAGTGTCAAGCTCATTTGGAAGGGAGTTGGAGCATTTTTGTGAACTTTTCTCTTAAGAATTTGGTCTTGGAAGCTTGTTGGAGCCAAGAAGGAGCCTTGAAGAAGATTAAATCACTTGAAGATCCACTCATTTACCATTTAATCTTGTCTTTAAACATTGGTTAGCTTACTTATTACTTATGAACAATTTAAGTTTTCTTGCACTTGATTTGGTAGTTCTGAGCCTTATGGGCTAAACATTTGTGTTGGTTAAACTTTGTTGAAGCTAATGAACATGTGATAACATGGAAGTAGAATTGTTTTTGTTAATCTTCATACTGATGTTTAATCTTGTTCTTGGAGTTCATGTGCATGTTTAATGTCCTTGTTCTTGAATGTTTGGTCTTAAGTATTTACATGTTGTGTTGGAAAGCCCATGTAGAGATTATGATTGTTGAATCTTGTTAACTTGTTAGTATGATTCATAGCATGAAACTAGGAATGGTAATTGCTAAGATGAATTGAATGGTGATTTGAATATGTGTATGGATTCTTGCATTTAGATTTGGAAAGATCAAAAGAATGTTTATATGAATTCTATAGTTTGTATTTATGTTGGTATGATGATTTAGGCCAAGATTGTTGTTTAGCATGACCATGCTTGTGGTTCTTATCAAGAACATGATGAAGATGTCACTTACTTAAAACCAAGTTAGGGTGATTAGTATGTTGTTCATGGTAGTTTTCCCAAACTTGTAGAGTTAGGAGTTTTGACAAACAAATAACTCATCATTAAAGATTAACATCAACTTAGCAAGTGAATTTAAAGGAATAAATTTTAGGTGATTAGAATGTTATTTCATTTTAGTTTTCCTAAGATTTATAAAACTAGGATGCCATGAACGGGGACTTAGTTGAATTTAGAGCTTGTATCACCACTAGTCCTTCGCATTTGTTGTCACATGTTTATTAGTGGATACTTAGTTTAGGCAACCTCTTTTAGATATTGTTCTTCTTTAGATTAGTTAGCAATTTGTTATTTTTGCTTGATAAATTAGAAACACAAATCAACCCATCAATTGAAAAGGCTTTAAAGTAGCAAAAGTTTAGTATCAAGGCACCGTGTCCACGGATTGATATCTGGTTCTTAGCGATAAACTATTTTACCACCCGACGGGTTGCCCTTTTGTGTGTGTAGTTTTGTTCTTGGGTGAAAATCATTTTAAAACTAAATTTGTGTGAAGGAAAATTGAACTATAAAAATATATATAATTCACGTACATACAAATGAAACCACACTTAGTTATCTATAATGAAAGTTCATTTTATGATTGCTCGAAGGTTAAATTAAAAGTTCTTAATTGGGGCCAAATTTCATAATAAAGAAAGATGTATTTCGACCGTTAAAAGTTTGGGTCTTACAGACAGAGAAGGATTGTTGACCACCCCAAACCCTTGAATAGCCAAACTGCGACACAAATGATATAAGCAAAAAGACCGAGCGACGACACAAGGCCATGGTAAACGAAGAAGGTTGGATCCATCTCCAACACTTACAGATATCAACAGAACAACGGACATGAGGGAATCATACAAGTAATCACTTTATTGTCTACTAGCAAATCTGATTAGCAAACAAGGCGACGAAAGGTAACAACTGTCAAGAACTTTGCCATGAATAGCAACATAACAGTAAGTACATACCAGTCGTATCAAAACAACAAAGTCAATTATAAGGATAAGGGGCATTGATAATGACTAGCCCCCTTACACCAGAGAAAACACCAGAAAAAAAGTAGAACTCCTTGCAGAAGGCCTGCAGTATAAATGATCATTGACCAAAATGGTTGACTACAAGCTTCCACATATAGATGATCATCAATAGTATAAATGAAGGCCTTCACACTCAAAGTTGTAGGATCATCCTATTCAGCTCAAAGTTCTCATTCTTATCATCCTTTCTCTAGCTCAAAATTTCCATTCTTATTATCCTTTCTCTCACTCATGTCATACACATGTGACTTGAGCGATTGAGCGCACTCGAAGCTCAACCTCCAAGGCACTCAAACTAGTTTCTTGTGGTTGCATCTTATGAGCTTGAGAAGAGAACAAATTAAGCCACCTAACGAATTTGAACTGAGTGAATCACTCTCTTACGTTACTTTAGATTTTAATCCCCTAGCTAAAAATCTTGTAGCAACAACACCCTTAGTTTAAAAAGTGACATGTTGTTTCACATGATAAAATCCTAACATGATACTCTCTCCGTCCCATTAAATGTGCCTTATTTTGAATTTTCAAAGTCTTTATTTATAAACTTTGACTTTAATTATATATTTTTTGTGCTATATAAAACTTGATGAAAATTAACCTGATAAAAACACTTGTAAAACACACTCAAATCATATAACTTTCATCAAGTATCATCTAACACAAACAAAATTATTTAAAGTCAAAGTTTATAAATAATAACTTTGAAAATTCAAAATAGGACCCTTTTAATAGGACGAAGGGATACGTTTAACACTAATAAAAACAATAATTAAAAAGCATGACATACTTGGTCAAAAATGGTCTTCACCTTCCCATGCTTGTATTCCAAAGACGCACACGTATACACCCTTTCTTGTGGTCATGAACCCAAAATCAGGTCTACAGTTTCCCCCAAAAATCTACACTAACTTCCAAATGCCAATGGCTTCCTCTGCGATCTCTCACTTTTCCTCTGTTTCTCTTCTTCATCTTTATGCTTCAGTTTCTCCACAAAACTCCGTCATCCAACCGCTCTCCGTCAATTCCCCACTCTATTTACCAAATCGCTCACCGTTGCAGCTTCAACTTCGTTAGATTATTCCACCGATAAATCATCTCTATCATCAAAGGTTAGCATTTAATCTGATTTTATTCACCATTGTTAGTCGATACGCCTTGAATATTTGTACATATGTCTAGTAATTTTAAGTAATCGATGTTTTTATAGCCTTATATTTCGAATTAACTGACAAGTTGCTGAAATTTCGATCAACAAATATTAGGTATTATATGTGACATACCTTTTTATATATGGTCATTTGTGTTCTCTGTTCATGAACACTTGTTTGTTGGGTCAGCAGGGAACCGAAATAACTGAACCGTAATCTGAAAAACAGAATCAAAACAAAAACTGACAGTTTGGTTTTCGGATTTTTAATAACCGAATATTTCGGTTCAGTTTTCGGATAATCATTTTCAATAAATGAGAAAAACCTAACCTAACCTAACCTAACCTAACCTAACCTAACGGATAAGTTACAATCGTAGGCCCAATCCATATATTATTATGTTTAAGTATAAGTTGTTTTAAGTGTTTAACCCATTCTAATAGGAATTATTAATTTTATTCTTGAATGTTAAGTATTTATAATAAAAATATTAACATCTTTACTTATAATGGAAATGATTTATCTATTGTCTACAAGAAATAACTAAATTTAATATATACAAATTAATTGAACTTCAAAGTATTATAAAGAAAATATCTTAATAAAAGCTTTAGAGAAACATAAAAATAGATTAGAAGGTTAGGTTTATTTGAACATTATGAATTAAAAATGTTAACTATAATAACTTAAATTTCCTTAATGAACGAACACAAACACAAAATTTCGTTTAGTAAGTGTCCTTGAACAATTTGTGAACACATTTATTTCCTTAACGAACGAACACGAACAAGGCCATGTTCGTTCAGTTCGTTTGCAACCATGTTAGATATTTAGATTTAACAGTTAGGTTTATTTGATTGATCAAATAGAGTTTGAGTTGGGTTCGGGTTAGTTTTTTTCTAATATAAATAGGCAATTATGTATTCAGTGTTACTTGTCTAGTCAAGTTCATAAGACCAAGTGTAGGGGAATAATTGAAAAAGTGAAAACGTTACTAAACATCACTGCCACGTAGGCAGTGGGCAATAACCAAACTACACAATAACCGGGTGTAGTGGTTTAACTAAAAATATTATTATTTTTTAATTTATTTATTTCATAAAAAAGTGGATTGGATTATTGAAAAAAAAGACCCACACCAATTGCCTTCACGCCCATTACTTTGGTGGCGCCACCCACCTTTGGCACCCTCCATTGGCTAGCCTTAATGGTGTTTAATAAAACGAGTTGCTTAGATTGAGTGGGGTTGGTGCCCACTACACCCTCCAGCACTTACATGAACAAACTAGAGCTCATTAAAAAAATAGATGTTGTGGAATGATTAGTTAGTATTATAATTTTCCAGACTAGCAACTGGCAATGGAAATTCAAGGATAACTCTATCAAAATTCACTATGAAGAGCATGGAAATGAAACTAATGGACCAAGCAAGAACATTCTCATGATGCCAACTATTTCTGATGTTAGCACTGTGGAAGAATGGAGACTGGTGGCTAAAGACATTGTTCAGAAATCCGGAGACTTTAATTGGCGAGCCACCATTGTTGACTGGCCCGGTCTTGGTTTCTCCGACCGCCCGAAGCTAGATTACAACGCAGATGTCATGGAATCGTTCCTTGTTGACTTTATTCTTGACCCGAATAGTCCTGTGAACCGCATGGGTGGTGTAACAGTTATGTTTATAAACTGATCATGTGATTATTGTTACGGTTATGTTTATAAACTGATTACGTGTGCTTGAATTTAACAGAAGACTTGGTGATTGTTGGAGGGGGTCATGCTGCTACCATAGCCATACGTGCTGCTAAAAAGGGTTTGGTCAAACCGACTGCCATTGCTGCAGTTGCTCCTACCTGGTCGGGCCCACTTCCTATTGTATTCGGTCGTGATTCCAAGACGGAATCAAGGTAACGGGTCAAAATGGGTGGGCTTGTGGCGTGTGCAACGGGTCAAAACTAGTAGTTTCTGAAACTGGGTCGAAACAAGTCTAGTCGTGTTGGGTTGGGTTGACCCAAAACACTCTTTTAGCCGATTAGTTTGTTAGATATGATTACAATAATGATTAGCGGTGTGAATTTCTGACACATGAAAATATGACACGAACCTAACATGAAATTCACGGGTCAGTTTCAGGTTGAACCTGCGAACCTGTTTAGGTAAACGGGTTGGGTTCTTGTCAACCCGGTCGGGTTGGCGGGTTGACCAGTTTAATCCATTTATTTGTATTGTTTTTTTACAGTATGTTTTATATCATAATTAAATTGGGGTGTTTTATGCCATAATTATAACTTAAAAAGAGAAATTGACATAAGTTTTTATAATTAAAATGTAATTGTATTAAAAACATTTGTGTCTTTTGTTGTAAAATTTTGATTCCAATATTTTATTTTGCAAAAAAAATTAAAAAATAAAAATTTCAGGTTGAACGGGTCGTGTTCGGGTCAACCCGTGAATATTTGGGTCGTGTTTGCGTTCATATGTATGACACGGATTTCGGGTTTTGGTTCGCCTAAAATTTTCGGGTTCGGGTCAGGTTGAACCCAACAACCCACGAACACGACCCGTTTAGCACCCCTAAAATGCTGTAGGGGATTTATGCATTAAAAATATACTCTTGAGAACTTTTGACCCAATTAACCTTTTAGGGATTGAACATAACTTGGATTGACCCATTAGTAGCTAAACAGGTCAAATTCCCATATCTGATTTACGATATTTAGTTTCATATAAACTGCTGATATCCTTTTTAACAATTTACAGATATGAGCTACTCAGAGGAACATTACGTGCGCCAGCTGTCGGTTGGATGATGTACAACATGCTAGTCAGTAACAAAAAATCCATTCAATCCCAATATAAATCCCACGTGTATGCTGATTCCGCAAACGTGACACCAGCCATCATCGAAAACAGATACGAGCTGACAAAACAGAAAGGAGCCCGTTATGTCCCTGCTGCTTTCTTGACGGGCCTTCTTGACCCGGTTAAAACCCGTGAAGAATTTCTTCAACTTTTTGAAGGGTTAGATGGTAAATTACCAGTTTTGGTTGTGTCGACATCTGGTGCACCAAAGAGGTCGAAAGCGGAAATGGAAGCTCTTAGAGAAGCTAAGGGTATTAGCAAATTTGTTGAGGTTCCAGGAGCTTTGCTTCCACATGAAGAATACCCAAGTTTTGTTGCAAAAGAGCTTTACAGTTTCTTGCAAGATGTAATATAAATTGATTTTTTTTCTTTGGTTATAATTCTATAGAACAATATACTCTTGATACTGTGAAACGATTGGGTCAGATTGGAGTGGATGGGACTGGGTTGGATTTGGGTTGGGTCGGGTTGATCGATAGTGTTTCTTCTTGAAGTTTATAACTTTTATTTCAAATTAATGTCGAATAAAATTAACTTTAGTTGTTTCTATAGTGATCTAATTTTTCTAGTAATTTGACTCATTCACATCCAGATTATGAATGTTTGGAATCCATTCACATCCAGATTATGAATGTTTTGAATCCATATTATGTAAGGATAAATTGCTTTTGCTAATTGGAATCAAAGGGTGATATAAAGTCGGTCTTGATCTTCAGGCATCAATTCATAGTTAGTGCATTCATGTTAGTTAGCAGTTCCAACTCCATATCAAGGAAATCTTCACTAGCATCAAGATCGTGAATATCGATATCATCAAAACCTTGAGACTTTTTATCCAGAAACTTGTTCAGAAATACTGTAATGAAAGGAGGATAGGAGTTTTTCGATCGGTATTTGACCAAATAAGATCGTCCAGTTCCTATAGAAACCTATCACTAAAATACCCCTAGAGAGAGATAAGGCCAAGCGGAGCGAAAAAGGGTTTCTCAATGAGATGCGAAATGAAAACTATTAGCCCATACAAAGTTTGTGATAAATAAAACTTCCCTCGTGAACCATTCCATGCGTTTAGCCGCCTCCGTGCCAGCCCAAATGGTCCACCAAATGTACAAGTCGCATCTCAGCCCACAGCCTTTTCAATTGTGATGGCCCATTTTCTAATTTCAATTTATCTCATTTGCATTTAAGCTGCTAAAACAAAACACACCAAATTTCAATTTATTTAATCGAAACAATAATAAATTCCATTTATTTTCAATTTATTTAATCAATTTAGTTATCCTTTAGTTACTTTCCAGTTGGTTCATTTTTCAATTTACATCCATTATATATAAAACCCACAAAAACATAAATCGATTAAAGTTATATAATACATAAATCAAGAAAAGTTATATATTTTTAATTAATATAGATACATTTATACTATAATTATTATAAAATAAAGTATATATAAAATACAACGATCAAATACCCTCATTCACACACACTATACATGTATGTGTGTATAGTAACAATTAATACATAATATATTTACAATTAAACAAACAATGTATTCATCAATGAATGCGTGTATGATTCTAAATAATTCTCAAGCATTCAATGGTTCTCGTTTGAACTGATCTGTATATTTTATGTATATACTTGTGGAAACCACATAAAAAATTGCGTGTAGTGCGTTTAGATAAAGTGCAAGAGAGAGTGAGGCAGTTATATGATTTGATAATCATCTTATGTATTATAGTTAAAGCAACACATACAAGTATTTATGAGGTTCTTACACTTCTTTAGTAATTTATGTAGGGAATCTTGAAGGGCCCATAAGCACATATGAGTAGGCGTGCACATAGTGCACGATCAATTAACAACTAATTTATGTAGGGAATCTTGAAGGGCCCATAAGCACATGTACATAGTTCAATTTTAAGTTATATTGTTAGAGCTAAAGAGAGACAATTACGCAGTCACATTTTCGCATTTTGTATCGGACTAAAAAGTAACAAATACAAATGGTTATGTGCTTCTGATGGTTCTCTACTTAATATTGGTTAACACTGAACATACTATACATAGAGTCGTTCAACACAACCAATTTTAAGTAGAGAAGTGTAAATCAAAAACTCTTATATATATTGCTTTAACTATCATACATATGACAATTAAAGCAACCACATAACCACATCCTCTTTTATCTCTCACTACATGTGACACGCACTTGCACACAACAACCCTCTTCGGTAGAGGTCTGAAGATCCTCTCCCCACCACGACAACCCTCTTACTGGTGGTTTCACTTTCTATTTCATCTCACTCTTCTAATCCATATTCAATATAATTTAATTCTTGTTAAGCTAACTACCACCATTGTTATCATTGCATAGTGACTTTCCTGCACAGTCATGTCATGAACAACAACCAAGGGCGACAATGCTTAAAAAATTACACCTCAAGATTAATACTATTCTAACTATTCCTTTTGTCAGCAGTTTATTAGGGTTTTGGATAAGATATTGATCAAAACAACATGGGTTGGGGTAATTTGTATTATTATTCACATTTTTGTTAGGTTTAATGTGTTAAGGCTTTGGACTTTTGGGTTCCAAGTGGATGATTAAGAAAAAATCAATAGTGGCTTGTTTTAATTATTAATTAGGTGACCTATTTTTGTGTTTCTTGTTGACTAAGTTATTAACCCTAATATATACTCATGATGTAATAGTATTTTTTGAGCACCTAATAAAAGATAAATACTAGATGCAAACCATGGACGTATGTCACCTTGACCGAACCATATAAAATTCTTGTGCTCTTCATTTTTCTTGCTTTCGTGTGTGTATTTGTTTGCTTCCGCATCGCCACTTTGTTCCTAACAAGTGTTATAAGAGATTTAGGCTTTAAAGTATGTTAGGTCTTTCCTCTGTTCTTCGGGTTCATCGAAAGATCGTGGTTAAGTATGGTTTAACACATGGTTACGGTTTAACACAACATAGTATCCGTCGCCACAAGAAGGAAGACATCAAGTTGTTCGGTTTCGTTTTTAAGGTGTTTTGCAATTAGGCTTTCGGTTATTGAACCCTAGTTATTCGTTGATTCACTCTGGGTTTGTAGGAGAAGTTGCTAGTTTAGGTGCTTTGAGTTTTAGGTTGCGAAGAATGGATCCACAAAAATTATCGCACGAAAAGGAATAGATAATATCTAAAACAACAATCACCCTAAAATATCAATAAACAAGGTATCAAACGAACGAATAAACAAATACAATGAGATGATGATTTCTAGATTTACACGATTTGGGATTTTCTTGTTTACATGATAAAACGATTTACATGACGAAAATATACAAGTACAAATAATACAATTCGTATTCATTATAATACTAAAAATATGACGAAGCTGCACGATCTCGAGTAAAAAGATATTATATATATTTTTCTTTTAAGTTCAAATAAAATATATTACATTTGTTATAATATATATATATATATATATATATATATATTATATATATATTTCATGCCAACAACTAATGATTTAGACTAAACATAAATCTATTGATTTTGAGCATATATATGTCTAAAATGTTAATTTACCAGTTTATAAAATAGGTTTGGTTACAAGTATGTTTAATACGAAGTACTACATTTTTAACAGACTAAATATTATAGTTCGTAAATTGTGACAAAAATACTTATTTAATTAATACGTATTTCTAAGTTGTATATAAGGATAAATATGGTGTCAAAATATATAGTAGTATTTGTATCATCTAATAGTCTAATAGTCCATAATTTGTCTAAACACATAATTATATATATAGTCTTGTTCAAAAATTACTTATGTTTAGATATATCATTTTAACCAACTACATGATGTCTATTATTAAGTTTATTATGTCCATAAATTATAAGAAAATATGTCTAGCTTGTCTACATCTCAGGCACAAATTTAGATCTACAAAACATATGGTTTAGTGATTATGTATTTTGCTATGATTTAATAATGTAAAGATTTATAATTAAATTAGCAAAGTTATAATCAAAATTCTCTAATAATATATTCTAGAAACTCTTAATTTTACTAATCTAAAATGATTACATGAATTTCTAGCATAAAATATACTAACAAAATTTAAGAATTAATATCTATATTATGAAAAATAATTCTTAAAAAATATGTAAACAAGATTAACATT
Source organism: Scalesia atractyloides (assembly GCA_947069175.1). NCBI lineage: Eukaryota > Viridiplantae > Streptophyta > Magnoliopsida > Asterales > Asteraceae > Scalesia > Scalesia atractyloides. The sequence continues at coordinate 11,109,705 of CAMTDV010000029.1, forward strand.
ATAGTTATTAAATTTGCATTATAAAATATGTATAAGGTAATCATGGAATAATTTAATTGTTTCAAGTTTAGAAGGTATAGAAATTCCTAAATGCCGATGAACCCTAGAATTCATGGAATCTAATTAAACAACAATTGCCTTCTATTAACTGAAATTGATAGAAGGCTTTTGTAGAGCTCGAAAAATAAAGCAAAATGGGCTGAAGAAGAATTACCTGAAAAGGTTAAGAATTGAGAGATAAATCTTAGCTGGAAGTTATAAGCCCTAGTTTTGATCTTGCTTGAAATCCATGAGCTATGATGATTTGGAATGAGTTTCCGACATGGAAATGATATGAAATGAAGAGAGGTTTCGTTTGATACCATTTTTACGAGTTATGCTTGTCGAATCCCTTACCAACCGATTTGAGTTCTTGGAGATGTTAATGGTGTTCAATGAAAAGTTAATTTAGGATAAAAGATGTCGTTTAATGTGTGTAACGCCTCAATCATATGATATGTACTTGGTTCCATCACGAATCCCATGTCGTTTGGGTCAGTTGGGTTATCCAAACATCACAGATCATCAACAGTCATGTGGTTCGCGATTGGTTACCGGTTTTGAGGAAGAAAACAAGGTGGTTATCAGGTTTGGGTCTAGCATTTTAGCTAAACTGTCACACCCCGACCCACAGCGGAAATAAAAGTCGGGGCATAATTGGGTTTTCATCAAAGCTCATGACATTTACTATAATTAAGTTTCATATTTATTACTTCAAATTTAAAAGAGAACATCCAAACACATAAAACAAACAAACATAAAATTAATGTTCTAAACAAGAAACGTTTTATTGTTCTTCTAAAGCCAAGTCCTACATGTTCCTCTCTTCAGCCTGTCCACCTGTACCATGTGTAAAATAAAGGTTTGGGTCAACAAAAGTTGAAGAGTGAATCTAAATTAAACAGTTAAACAATTTAGTTACATTGATTAATTTAATAAAAATTTGCATGGACCAAATATGAGCATGTGTATATATAATCTAATCACAAACCACATAACACCAACAATGTACACATGAGCATGATAAATGATGAACTATGAGATCAAGGCTCAATCAAACGGAGCTGATCTAATGAGGCACGCGATGCTCAACTCGTATCCAACGAGAAACTGATGGGCCTTATGTGAATGATTGCACTGAAATGATAAAATGTAACCACATATAACAACAACAAAAATTACATACACATTAGATCATATAATGGTGTTAGCAAAAATGTTTTAACAATTAAAATATGTAAACGGCACATGATACACCCCAAAACATGAATTAAAAAGGGAATTTGTAAGGATTCACTCACAGTGGGTGCGTTTCCTTGGATTGACGACGAACGCGCACGAATTTGGATTTAACCTCGAGAGAAACTAACCTAAATAATAACGTAATAATTCGACAAATAAATAAATTTTTAGTTGAAATTAATGTTTTTACTTAATGCTTTTTATTAGATTTTTAGGTTTATTTTTGTGGTATTAATATAATTTTTAAACTTAAAGACCTTATTTTTAAATATTTTAATTGATTTTTGGTTAATATTAAAGAAAATATTAATAAATAAAAAAATATTGACCTTGTCAGGTCTGCCAGTCTGACCGGTTTATTCGTATGAATTTTTGGCAGCGTGTGAGGTTCGAAACTCGTGACCTCCCGTATACGTGCACGTAGCTCTACCAACTGAGCTACGTGTCTAACCCGAAATAATCTCCATTTTAATTATATATATTACTAGTTAGGTTATTTCTGAAATTATTTATTTAAAAAGGTTTTAGAAGTCATTGAACCAGTGCATAGTCCTAGAATCGAACCCGTGACCTTGTTCTATGTTACACCCAGCCCTACCAACTGGGCTGGGTGTCTAACCCGGTATATCTTGAAATTATATTATTCTTATAAACTTATTGTAAGATGAGCTGACTAGTTTTAAGAAAAAAGGTTTTTATTTTAGGCCGCTCATAAGACTCGAACCCGGGACGTTTGTGTTGTGATTGCACATAGTCCACCACTGGACTGTGTGCCTAACCCGATTAGAAACCCGAGTTTAATTACATTTATATATTGATAAAACTTCATCTTCTTCATATGAATAAAACCCAAAAACATGATCCGACTGTGTTTAATTTAAAAAACTAGTTTTAAATTCTGAATGGATGATTACAGGGTATTAAAGAAAGGATTTAACAAGGTTATACCAGAACACACGCAGCCTTAGCTTCTCCAAAGAGATTCCGGCGGTGAACTAATTCCGGCGAAGCGGGATCTGGAGTGCAGAGAGCGTGTAAAGTGTTTGCGAGTTTTACGAATTCGTGTGAGCGAATTAGAAAAGAGGTCACTATTTATAAGCAAAGGATGACCAAAATTTCGGTTTTAATTTAGAAGTTTAAAACCTAATGATTTCGGTCAGTTTCGTAAATTAAATACTGTATTCTTGTTGCAACATGTGATTGACAACGGTTATATGTTTCCAATCAATAAGATTGATTGCTTAGATCTTGATTTCGACAGTTACCGGTTGATCGTTGGAATTGCAGGTTTAGATTAGCGAGTGTATAACATTTAATTAATTTGAGTTTTTAAACATAAGGTATGTGTAGCTTAGCGGTGTAAATGGTGTGTGTGTTTGATGGGGACCCGGGTTCGAAACCCGGCTGCCCCTTTTATTTATTTTTATTGTTTTAAAATTTCAAATAATAATAATATTATTATTTATTCACTATTTTAATTCTTTTAATTTATTTAGTATCTATAAACTAATAATTCATATTAGATAGTGAATAAATACGAGACTTTTCATTAAATACTTGAATAATTAACGAAGCGGGTTTTGAGACCCGTTTTACAACGAATATTACAGTATCTCCTACTTTTAGAAATTTCGTCCCGAAATTTAAGTAGTAGATGTAACAGGAAAGAGATGCGGGTATTTTTCACGTATTGAGTCTTTGCTTTCCCAAGTAAACTCGGGTCCTCGTTTTGACTTCCAACGCATCCTGACTATTGGAATGCGACTTCGTCTTAAACGCTTCTCACCGAAATCCATGATTTCCATAGGTCTTTCAATAAAATACATTGATTCATCGATCTGAATATCTTCTAACTGTATATGGAGATTTTCGTCGGCGAGACACTTTTTCAAGTTTGATACATGGAAGGTGGGATGAATTCTGTTGAGTTCTTCTGGCAAGTCAAGCTTGTAAGCTACCGGACCAACCCTTTCGAGTATTTTGAATGGTCCCACATAGCGTGGTGCTAGCTTGCCTTTTTGTCCAAAACGAACCACTCCCTTCCACGGTGATACTTTCAAAAGTACTTGATCGCCAACACAAAACTCAAGTGGCTTTCGTCGTTTATCCGCGTAGCTCTTTTGACGACTTCGAGTCGTTAGAAGATTATTGCGAATCTGAAGAATTTTATCAGTCCTTTCTTGAATCAACTCAGGTCTAGTGATTTGCGCTTCACCGATTTCGTGCCAACATACAGGAGATCGGCACTTACGACCATATAGGCTTCAAAAGGAGCCATGCCGATGCTTGAGTGGTAGCTATTGTTGTATGAAAATTCAACTAACAGTAGATGAGTATCCCAATTGCCCTGGAAGTCTATGACACATACTTGCAACATGTCTTCAAGAGTTTGTATGGTGCGCTCAAATTGGCCATCAATTTGAGGGTGAAAGGCAGTGCTGAGGTCTAAACGTGTACCCAATGCTGATTGTACGGCTCGCCATGTTCGTGAAGTGAAACGACAGTCTCGATCCGAAATGATACTTAAAGGCACACCATGACGGCTTACAATTTCATCAATATAGATTCGAGCTAACTTTTCGTTCTTGTAATCTTCGCGGATTGGAATGAAATGAGCTGATTTAGTGAGAATATCAATGATAACCCAGATGGTTTCGTACCCACTGGAGGTGCGAGGTAACCCGGTAATGAAGTCCATGGTTATGTTTGCCCACTTCCAAACAGGCATTTCAGGTTGGACGACTAATCCTGAAGGTCGTTGGTGCTCAGCTTTAACCTTAGAACATGTAAGGCACTTGGAGACAAAAATGGCGATATCTTTCTTCATGCCATGCCACCAGTATGCGTATTGTAGGTCTTGATACATCTTATCAACACCTAGATGTATAGAGTATCGTGTTTTGTGAGCCTCGTTCATAAGAAAAGTACGAAGATTGTCGCGATCAGGTATCCAAATACGATTTAGATAGTAAAGGATACCATCGGACTTGGTGTCTATCTTGAGTTCAGCTCCACAAGACAATTCATCTCGCACATCATTTTCCGTGACAGAAATATGTTGAGCTGCTCGAATACGGTTTTGGAGGTCGGTTACAATTTGAGAACATAGAAATGGATGGAGTTCACATACTCTTTTCGACTAATGGCATCAGCCACGACATTAGCTTTACCAGGATGATAACGGATTTCACAATCGTAATCATTTAAGAGTTCGACCCATCATCGTTGCCTCATGTTCAACTCTTTTTGATTGAAGATATGTTGAAGGCTCTTGTGGTCAGTGTAGATTTCACACTTGGTACCATAGAGATAGTGTCTCCATATCTTTAGAGCGAACACGACTGCTCCAAGTTCTAGGCCGTGAGTGGTATAGTTCTTTTCATGTACTTTGAGTTGCCTTGAGGCATAGGCTATCACCTTTCCTCTTTGCATTAGAACATAACCTAGTCCTTACCCTGACGCGTCACAATAAACCACAAAGTCTTCGCAACCATCAGGAAGAGTAAGGATAGGGCATCACAAAGTTTTTGCTTCAAGGTTTGGAAAGCATCTTCTTGCTTGGGCCCCCAAATGAAGGGTTTGCCCTTATGAGTACAGGCTGTGGGTGGTACGATAATACGAGAAAAATTTGCGATGAAATGCCGATAATAACCAGCTAGACCAAGAAATGACCTAACTTCGGTAGGAGTGCGTGGCGCTTGCCATTCTTGCACTGCTTTGATCTTTTTTAGGGTCGACATGAATCCCTTTGTCGTTGACGACATGACCAAGAAATTGTACCTCTTTCAATCAAAACTCACATTTCGAGAACTTAGCATAAAGCTTTTCGGTTCTCAAAAGTGTTAGGATGAGTCTAAGATGTCGTTCATGGTCAGATTTGGTCTTAGAATAAATAAGAATGTAGACTATGACAAAACGATCGAGGTAGGGTTTGCACACCCTATTCATCAAATCCATTAAAACAGCAGGAGCATTGGTCAAACCAAAAGGCATAACCATGAATTCATAGTGTCCATATCGAGTTCGAAAAGCAGTCTTTGGAATGTCTTTTTTGCGTACTCTAAGTTGGTGATATCCAGAATGAAGATCGATTTTTGAAAAACAGGTGGCACCCTGAAGTTGATCTAGAAGATCATCGATACGAGGTAAAGGATAGCAGTTCTTGATAGTCAGCTTGTTGAGCTCTCTATAGTCGATACACACTCGGAAGGTTCCATCTTTCTTCTTTACGAAAAGAACCGGCGCTCCCCAAGGTGATGAGCTAGGACGTATAAATCCTTTGTCAGTCAACTCTTGCAACTGACTAGCTAACTCTTGCATTTCAGAGGGGGCTAACCGATATGGAGATTTTGCAACTGGTGTAGCACCAAGTACAAGATCGATTCGGAATTCGACTTCTCACACAGGAGGAAGTCCTGACACGTCGTCGGGAAACACTTGAGGAAATTCTTTAATGATTGGAATGTCTTCGAGCTTCTTTTCCTTGCCTTCCTTCTTGACGATGTGAGCTAAGAATGCGATATAGTCTTTGCGAAGGTATCTTCGAGCTTGGAGGCATGACTTCAATTTGAGTCCTTTGGAGGGGGTTTCACCGAAAATACACAAAGGTTGACCGTCAGCGAGAGGAATTCGGATAAACATCTCATAACAAACAACTTCAGCGTGATGCTGGCTCAGCCAGTCCATACCAATGATGACGTCGAAGTTGCCCAACTTCATGGGGATAAGATCAATTGAAAAGTCATGATCATTGAGAGTAAGAGTGCAATCACAAATGATTGAGTCTAACGTAATAGGTTCACCATCAGAAACTTCAACCGTGAATGATTCAGCTAGACTAACGCGAGGTAAATCAAGTATAGATTCGAACTCTAAAGACACGAAACTCTTATCCGCACCAGTGTCAAATAGAATAGTTGCATAAGTATGTTAATGAGAAACGTACCATTAACCACGTTATTATCAGGTCTAGCTTAATTGGCATTGATGTTGAAAGCTCTTCCTCTTGCGGGTGGATTGGCTTGGTTGGCTTGTTTCACTGGATTAGCTTGAGCTTGGGCATTTATGATGTTCACCAAACGTGGGCAAGTGTTTCGGAAATGGGTTGGATCGCCACAATTGAAACATGCTCTGACTGGTTGCATCATAGGGTAGTTGGGTTGATAGTAGGGTTGAGCCATAGGTTGAGCAGGTGGTAATAGCAGAGGTTGTTGGTATTGGGCTTGGCCTATCACTTGGTTGTTGGGTTGGGCTTGAGGTTGATTGCGGTTTGGTCTTTGAAGGTTGCGAAAAGTTTGAATTGTATGACCTGCACGGCCACAACTTGTGCAATGAAGACATGGGTTCTTAGGAGGGTGGTGGTATTGACATCGGTTGCATTTTGGATGAGATCCAGTGTATGGTTTCTTGAATGGGGCGGCAGGATGAGCAACTTGTGTGATTGGAGCGGCAGTGATAAGAGGATTGGTTTGAGTAACAGCGAAATTCTTCCCATTGCGTTTCCTTTTACCAGTAAACTTAGAAGACGATCCTGTTTGGGTTGGGGTTGGGGTTTCAGCGGGTGTCTTGTCTTTCTTCTTTTCATCTTTAAAATCGCTATTTCTGATGCGATTTTCCGTGAGCTCAGTAGCCAGCTCCATTGCAGCCTCGAGAGTTGCAGGCGTAGTACTCATCACGAATCTTGAATTTTCGAGGGAAGACCTCGAATGTAGTGCTCGATAAGTCGGTAGAGTGGAGTGAACAAGTTGGTAACCATTTGATTCAACTCGAGGAATCTTTTATTGTATGTTATATGGTCTCCCTCCTTTTGTTTCAAAAAGTAAACCTCATCTTCTAACTTTTTGATTTCGCTTCTTGGACAGAAGCGTCTAGTCATGTGCTCCCTTAACTCTTCCCAAGTTAAGGCCACAGCGGCTTCAACACCTCGCCTACCTTTCTCCCCGTTCCACCATGTAAGTGCTACTCCATACAAACGACCGGTAGCATATCGCACCTTGCGATCATCGGGACAATCGCAGTTGAGAAAAGTGCTCTCCATCTCCACAAACCAACGGAGGAGGGCGGTGACAACTTCAGTCCCCTCGTATTTTGGAGGATCGCAGGAATTGAAGTGCTTGTAGGTGCGTTTGGTGGTGTTGGGGGGAGGATTGGCGGCATTTTGGCCTTTTTGATTTGTTGGGTTGATGATTAGAAGCAAGGGCTTGTTGAACTTGAACTACGATGTCGGGAAGTACGGCAACCATCTGTTGGGCTATTTGAGCAGCCATGCGCTCGCCAGATCTTCCTGACCTTCTACCACCTCGAGAGTGTCTAACAGACACCTACAGGAAATACGTATCGAGATTATGAGTTGAATGTTCTAGGTGTCATGTGTCGTAAAGAAAAATCAACATTCACAAAATAAACGAGGAAATAAATTTACTACATCCATGGGATGTCTTGGGCTTTGCTCATGTTTGGGCCCCCATATGTCTCCCATACTTTGGCCTAGGTAGTCATGTGGGCCCCCATGACTACTGGGCTTTGTAGGGTTAACATTGGTGTTGGCCTGTTAACACTCGCATCACCCAAATGAAAATCGTAAAACATGATTTCGAGATATAAGATTGGAGGGTGTCTAGGTGTAGACACAGTGACAACTCGAAGTGGGGTTTGTTCACACGACGTTTGGTGTAGCATGCTTTGGCCTAATAGGTTCTTCGTACTCTCATCGTTAGTCCCAAGGTAGGCAAACTGGTCCATTATGTTGGATTTATACGAATGCCAATCCTAGACAGGACGTTCCGACTACCGGTACTTGTACCCTTCCAGTTACTACATGCCCGTCGTAGAACTCACTTTGATGAGATTGAAAAACATAAAAACATTATAAACTCCTTGAGAAAGAAATCATGAAAATTTTGAAGTTGATGCGTCTGCAAGCATGATATGTTAATAATATGTATACCACAATAAATATCACACAATAACATTTGATAATGGAAGTGCTTGCATGCATTTGTGTGTGAAGTAAATATGAAACAAATAAACATCATGAGTTTGCATGTAACGCATAAGCAATAAAATTTAATCAACTAGGCTCTAAGGGTCTAATAACCTATCCAATATCCCTATAGTCAGAGCTCTGATACCAATCTGTCACACCCCGACCCGCAGCGGAAATAAAAGTCGGGGCATAATTGGGTTTTCATCAAAGCTCATGACATTTACTATAATTAAGTTTCATATTTATTACTTCAAATTTAAAAGAGAACATCCAAACAAATAAAAACAAAGAAACACAAAATTAATGTTCTAAACAAGAAACGTTTTATTGTTCTTCTAAAGCCAAGTCCTACATGTTCTTCTCCTCAGCCTGTCCACCTGTACCATGTGTAAAATAAAGGTTTGGGTTAACAAAAGTTGGTGAGTGAATCTAAATTAAACAGTTAAACAATTTAGTTACATTGATTAATTTAATAAAAATGTGCATGGACCAAATATGAGCATGTGTATATATAATCTAATCAGAAACCACATAACACCAACAATGTACACATGAGCATGATAAATGATGAACTATGAGATCAAGGCTCAATCAAACGGAGCCGATCTAATGAGGCAGGCGATGCTCAACTCGTATCCAACGAGGAACTGATGGGCCTTATGTGAATGATTGCACTGAAATGATAAATGTAACCACATATAACAACAACAAAAATTACATACACATTAGATCATATAATGGTGTTAGCACAAATGTTTTAACAATTAAAATATGTAAACGACACATGATACACCCCAAAACATGAATTAAAAAGGGGAATTTGTAAAGATTCACTCATAGTGGGTGCGTTTCCTTGGATTGACAACGAACGCACACGAATTTGGATATAACCACATAAGAAACTAACCTAAATAATAACGTAATAATTTGACAAATAAATAAATTTTTACTTGAAGTTAATGTTTGTACTTAAGGCTTTTTATTAGATTTTTAGGTTTATTTTTGTGGTATTAATACAATTTTTAAACTTTAAAAACCTTTTTTAAATATTTTAATTGATTTTTGGTTAATATTAAAGAAAATATTAATAAATAAAAAAATATTGACCTTGTCAGATCTGCCAGACTGACCGTTTATTCGCATGAATTTTTGGCAGCGTGTGAGGTTTGAACTCGTGACCTCCCGTATACGTGCAAGCAGCTCTACCAACTGATTACGTGTCTAACCCGAAATAATCTCCATTTTAATTATATATATATACTAGTTAGATTATTTCTGAAATTATTTATTTAAAACGGTTTTATAAGTCAATGAACAGGTGCATAGTCCCAGAATCGAACCCGAGACCTTGTTCTGTGTTGCACCCAGCCCTACCAACTGGGCTGGGTGTCTAACCCGGTATATCTTAAAATTATATTAAACTTATATACTTATTGTAAGATGAGCTGACTAAGTTTTAAGAAAAAAGGTTTTTATTTCAGGCCGCTCATAAGACTCGAACCCGGGACGTTTGTGTTGTGATTGCACACAGTCCACCACTGGACTGTGTGTCTAACCCGATTAGAAACCCGAGTTTAATTAACTTTAAACATTGATAAAACTTCATCTTCTTATATGAATAAAACCCAAAAACATGATCCGACTGTGTTTAATTTAAAACACTAGTTTTAAATTCTGAATGGATGATTACAGGGTATTAAAGAAAGGATTTAACAAGGTTATACCAGACACACGCAGCCTTAGCTTCTCCAAAGAGATTCCGGCGGTGAACTAATTCCGGCGAAGCGGGATCCGGAGTGCACAGAGTGTGTAAAGTGTTTGCGAGTTTTATGAATTCGTGTGAGCGAGTTAGAACAGATTAGAGGTCACTATTTATAAGCAAAGGATGACCAGAATTTCAGTTTTAATTTAGAAGTTTAAAACCGAATGATTTCGGTCAGTTTCGTAAATTAAATACTGAATTCTTGTTGCAACATGTGATTGACAACGATTATACGTTCCAATCAATAAGATTGATTGCTTAGATCTTGATTTCGACAGTTACCGTTTGATCGTTTGAATTGCAGGTTTAGATTAGTGAGTGTACAACATTTAATTAATTTTAGTTTTTAAACATAAGGTATGTGTAGCTTAGCGTTGTAAATGGTGTGTGTGTTTGATGGGGACCCGGGTTCGAAACTCGGCTGCCCCTTTTATTTATTTTAAAATTTCAAATAATAATATTATTATTTATTCACTATTTTAATTATTTTAATTTATTTAGTATCAATAAACTAATAATTCATATTAGATAGTGAACAAATACGAGACTTTTCATTAAATACTTGAATAATTAACGAAGCGGGTTTTGAGATCTGTTTTAGAACGAATATTACATAAACAGGTTGAGTTTTGATACAAGAACTAGACTTGGTCAAGTAAGTACGTTGTTTGTTCAACAAGGGGACCCAGGTTCGAGTCCTATCCACCTCGTTCTTTATGTTTTGACACAAATGGAGCACGTGGATCTGCATGTAGGGCGAGTGGGTGTTGGCTTCTAGGCATGTGGGGCGCATGAGGTGTGCTGGAGTTTAGTTAAATGTCAAAAATGGCCCATGTACTTTGTATTCCTCTTTAACTGTAACACCCTGTAAAATCGTGTCCAATAGTATAGTGACACGTGTTGTATTTTTAAATGTAGTCTATTAAAGACCAATAAGGACTAAAGGCGTCAACATGCTCAAACTAAGCCTCTGAGTGACGGTCCGATGTCAACATGCATAAATAACAGCCTCTGAGTGACTGATATGTCAACTTGCTTAAATCATTAGCCTCTGAGTGTGATATGTCAGCATGCTTGAAACTTGGCCTTTGAGTTACTTATATGTCAACATGCCCAGCCTCTGAGTGACATCGGAATCAACATGCTTATAATAAGCCTCTGAGTGATCCTTTGTGAAGTCCTAACTCTCATACGTGCCATTTGTTGGATGAGAGGGTTCGATTTTGTAAATATGATAAAGTTGGATAATGGAGGGATTAAAAGTGTCAACATGTTAATTATACCTCTGAGTGACCTTTTAACGAACCGAGAGCTCGACAATGTCCGGACATAATCCTAGGGATGCCAAGTATTGCTACGGAGGGCTAAAAGTGCCAAAAAGGTGTATAAAAAGGTTTTTAGAAGCTTTATAAAGTTAAGGGGTAAAAAGTGTCAAAGTTTGAAACAGGCCTTTTGGCTGTCGCGGGCCGAAAGAGACCAGGCCTGGGTCTCTCGCGGGGCGCGAGAAGCCCTCTGCTACAGAAAGTTTTGCTTGGTCTCCAAACAAAACTCCAAAAACCATGTATTCGAAACTATGGACTTGTAATCAGCTATGCCACATTTTTGGGACAATTGTAAGCTCCCTCTTACACCCCTAAACACCTGGCATCACCTCCTTTGAGTTCTCCAACTATAAATAGGTGATCAAGTTCACCATTTGAACTTGCACCTTTCTTCTTCATACTCTTCTCCCTCCTCTAGAAGTTCCTAGCTAAAAGAAGCATCCAACATAGTTCTTTTGCACCCTAGGAGTCACTGGTAAGTGTTCCTTCTTTGTGCATTTTCGTTTATAGGCTTTTATAGCCAAAAGTCAAGCGTTTTACGAAAACACTTTGACTTTCGGTTAAGACCATTATGGTCCAGCCATTGTTCGAAAGGAACATGGCTAAGTGATTGTAATAAGGTAGGTATTAATCCCTATAAAGGGCACCTCCTGAAGATCACGTTTGCTAGACCAATTGACGGGTCAAAGTTATGATATTAAAAATTTAAACAGCCATTTTCGGAAAAATCAAAAACTAATTTTATATATGTTATGAAACCTGTTTTGACCCCTTAAACAAGTTGGTAATAATTATTAGAACATGTGAGAACGTGTTCGGCTCGTCAATTTCAGTTCTAGGGTCGGTTCGCAACCGAAAGTCTGAAGTTTGACTTCTGCTTTGACTTTCGATTCTAACCCGATTTGATCAGTTACCTACGAATCTAAAGTTGCATTATGATCATAATATAACGTAGCATAACCCTCTGAGGTTATATTACATGACCATAATTAGAATCCAAGTTTATGCGCAAGTTCCATAATTATGCCATTTTGACCAAAATGTCTTTTTGCATAAAACAAAGTTTTAAATGGTAATGAACTTGAAAATGAGTTTCTACTGATGTAATATATAAATAGGATTATTTGGGATGTTAAACCAAGTTATAAACTGAGTTTTCAAGCAAGTCCTTAAACTATTTTGATAAATGGCGATTTTAGCCCTTGTGGCTCATAAAATAGTTTTAATCAAATCTTTCCAAGGTAAATATTTTATCTATGATATGTTATATTAAATAACATATCTAAGATATTTTAATATGACAATAATGTAGTTTTCATTAAACATCGCATAAGACGTCATTTTACTACATAAGCGTCGCTTCGGCGCATAGTATGGTTTTAAACCATATTAGTTAACCAGACTTGTCACCTACTAATTCTAAAACTTATTTTAAACATATTACAGTAGGTACATGTTATAAACTCAGAATTCCAAATAATTTATAAACTATGTTAAAATGACCAAAATGCCCCTTCGGTGCATAGTTTGGTCATAAAAAATAATTTACACATATAATTAACATCCTACTGAATATTATATCATAAAAAATTATTTTCCAGAATACTCATGATTATAAACTTAAATTATATTCAAGTACCTTTTATATGGTACGAAATTACCAAAACGCCCTTATGAGGCATATTTCAATTTAAAACCATAACGGGCTTAAAAGTTGATATCCTACTGATATTACAACCTATTTAAAGTATAATGGCACATAGAACTTGTCCATGACTTATCCGTTACCCGATATCGCTGATATGCATACGGGTAGGTATATGTAACAAGTTTACGAAAATTAACCGAAACGGGTTTAACCTTGTCATTTAAGTCTCAAAATCCAGAATGTTTATAGTTTACCATATTATACAAGTCAAGGTACTTGTTTGGATTAAACTGCATTCTATCCAATCATCGTTTAATCTAGCGTCATACGTTTTGATCAAGTACGCTAGTTGGTCTAAGTCTATGACTTAAATAAGACCTTTAGTATTTACTTGGTTAGTTTATGGCAAAATCCAGACTAGAGACTTGCCGGTAAATGCTATCTGCACTTAGTACTTTTGTGTAGGCTGAGTTATTAAAATTAAAGAAGGCTAGCTCAGGTAAATACTCTCGACTTATTTCCCCTATACGGGCTTGGGTTACGGTAAATTATTACCGCTTGGTCGGAAATGGGATCAATCGAATGCCAGATTGTGGCTAGTAAATTCGTATATTCTATTCTAATTAGTTTTGTTTGATAACTTAAACATCGGGGGTTAACTACCGTGTCCTGGATATCCTCGGCTCTTACAATAGAAATGGCCACGACCTTAGCGCGGGTGTAGGCATACACCCGATAGACGCTCAATTATGCATTCCCACAAGGTTGGAATTGACTCCTTCGTGAGTCCAATGTGGTGTGTACGTTAATCATGTCTCGGTCTCCGTACTGGGCCCTGTATGTATGGACCAACATGTAAATCTGTTAACAAGGTTGGACGGTCAACTTTCCAAGTTATAAAAAGATTTTGTGCTGATATGCACTTAAAACATTTTTGAAATGTTTTCAAAATGAGTCAGTTGGGTGTATTTACCAGCGAAAGCTGATGTATTTTCAAAAGACTAAACTGTAGGTACAATATGAAAATAGGATGAAGTGCTCGGTAGTGATTGAGGATCTTGCAAATCCTAAATCTGCCCAAAGTCTGTTTTATATTCTTTCCATGTACAATTTATGATTCGCCTGTGGATCTTCTATTACAAGCTTGTATAATATTTTGTATTTTCGAACATTCGGTTTGTAATAGTAATTTTACTCCAAGACTTCCGTGTGCCGTGTTTAATTGACTATGATGATTATCAACTGACGTCACAATACTCCCCTCCCGGGCCCACCGGTGTATGGATTTGGGTTGGAAATCCGGGGTGTGACAAGGTTGGTATTAGAGCCAACGTTTGAGAGAATTAAACACTACCCTTCTTGTGTTTAATCTCAAACTTATACGAGCACATTCCTTAGACTTTCGAGTCTAGGCATTGACCTAGGATTACTCATTTTCATTATTAAGTTATTAGTATTGTTTTTGAATTGATTTTAAAGGAAAATGCCGCCAAGAGTGAGAGGACAAAGTGGAAGAGGAAAAGGTCCAATGAGGGGAGGACCATCGGGGCGTATTCCCCCTCAACCTTACAACTCAGATGCCTATCAAGAATCAGGAGATTCATCTCCTTGGCAACCAGCAAGACGCTCTGTCTCTCATAGGCACTCGCCCCCGCATTCCCAAAATTCTTACCACTCTCACCACTCCTATCATTCACACCATTCTCACCATTCCCATTCACACTCTTATCATGAAGAATTTAACCCTAACTACTACTTTAACACTGCTTCCAGCCGATCAAAATCAGTTGGACCGCCAAACCCTATGGATGAGGACTCCGACCCGGAGATGCCCGCCATCGGGATCAAATACGCATCCCATAGAAATCTCGAGCGATTCGAACTCTTATGCCGGATCACCTTACCAAGGTCCTAATGAGTGGGACCAAACTGGAACCAATTCCCTTTGCCCACACTCCTTCTCATCACTCTCAACCACCCCCAATGCAAGAAGATGTCCACATGGAACCGGTGGACCAACCTCAACCACAACCCGAACCACCAAGGAGGAAGCGTGGAGCACTATGTCGGTACGTGAGGACAAAGGTCGGGATCGCTGCCACCTTTGCCCAATTCCTACCCCACAATTCAAGAGGACTCACAAATGGGTTGACCCTCTAATGTTTCACCTATAGTGGAACCAACACCAACACCTGCTGTTCAACCACCACCATCGGGTTATACTAACCTAATCCCACATATCCAGACACGTCTGGATATGATCCTTTTAACCCATCTACACCGGTAGACTATCAAGTATGGTCGCAAGACCCCTATATGCAAGCAGTTATGCATAATGCACTTTACCCGTCTCCTTTCACACCTACTTATCCACCAACTGGATATCCAACTTATGGGTACCAGTATCCGGTTATGCCACAACCACAACCACAACCTCCGCCGCCACTTGAGGCCATTAATGAGGCCTTAGAAAGAATGAAAGAAATGCAGCAACAAGCAGAGAAAATGGAGAAGAAAATGAACAAGTTCTCTAAGAAACTCTCCAAGTTGGTCAAAGGAAAGATGGACGAGTGAAGTCTCTTCTAATTATATGTAGTCCCTGCGAGGACATTGCTATTTCTTTAGTCCCTTCGTGGACATTTTTATTTCTTTAAAGTCCTTGCATGGACAAGTTTATTTCAATATTTCTAGTATTGTAATTTATATTTGAGAATTAATGAAGTAATTTGGAATTATATATATATATATATATATATATATATATAATATATATACATATATATATATATGTATGTATGTATGTATGTATGTATTCATCCTCTTGAAAACGAGCGTCTCGATTTTACTCGAAATTTATGCTCTGCTATATAATTCCAAAAGACCTTAATAGATTTGATTATGCCAAGTGGCGTAGACCACATATTGGCCAAGAAATGGTAGTTAAGTATGAAGGGGTCTTCTATCAGGATAGTTAAGGGAAGTTATCCTTCTATCCAAAGGTAAGGGACTAGGTCCAAACCTCCAAGGTCGTTAAGGTCGAAGGTGACCGGGACCATTAATCAATCATTGAGGTACTCTTATGTTAACATTAAGAAATGTTCACACTCTTGGTAGTGTGACTTGAGGTACCACACTAGCCATCAAATGACAGGCTGATATGCCATATACATCTGTTATGATGTAGGCCAAGGTGCCCAATTTATGTCCAATGGGACAACCTGATATGCCATATACATCTGTTATGATGTAGGCCAAGGTGCCCAATTTATGTCCAATGGGACAGGATGATATGCCATGAATTACATCTGTTATGATGTAGGTCAAGGTGCCCAATTTATGTCCAATGGGAATGCAGATATGCCATGAATTACATCTGTTATTATGTAGGCCAAGGTGCCCAATTTATGTCCAATGGGACAGGCTGATATGCCATGAATATGCATCTGTTATGATGTAGGCCAATGTGCCCAATCTATGTCCAATAGTATAGTGACACTTGTTGTATTTTTAAATATAGTCTATTAAAGATCAATAATGACTAAAGGCGTCAACATGCTCAAACTAAGCCTCAGAGTGACGGTCCGATGTCAACATGCATAAATAACAGCCTCTGAGTGACTGATATGTCAACATGCTTAAATCATTGGCCTCTAAGTGACTGATATGTCAACATGCTTGAAAATTGGCATCTGAGTGACTGATATGTCAACATGCCCAGCCTCTGAGTGATATCGGAATCAACATGCTTATAATAAGCCTCTGAGTGATCCTTTGTGAAGTCCTAACTCTTATACATGCCATTTGTTGGACGAGAGGGTTCAATTTTGTAAATAGAGAAAGTTGGATAATGGAGGGATTAAAAGTGTCAACATGTTAATTTACACCTCTGAGTGACTTTTTAACGAACCGAGAGCTCGACAATGTCCGGACATAATCCTGAGTATGCCAAGTATTGGCTACGGAGGGCTAAAAGTGCCAAAAAGGTGTTTAAAAAGTTTTTTGGAAGCTTTATAAAGTTAAGAGGTTAAAAGTGTCAAAGTTTGAAACAGGCCTTTTGGCGGTCCGGGCCGCGTAGACTAGGCCTGGATCTCTCGCGGGGCGCGTGAAGCCCCTGCTGTAGAAAGTTTTGCTTGGTCTCCAAACAAAACTCCAAAAACCATGTATTCGAAACTATGGACTTGTAATCAGCTATGCCACATTTTGGGACACTTGTAAGCTCCCTCTTACACCCCTAAACACTTGGCATCACCTCATTTGAGTTCTCCAACTATAAATAGGTGATCAAGTTCACCATTTGAACTTGCACCTTTCTTTTTCATACTCTTCTCCCTCCTCTAGAAGTTCCTAGCTAAAAGGAGCATCCAACATAGTTTTTTGCACCCTAGGAATCACTGGTAAGTGTTCCTTCTTTGTGCATTTTCGTTTATAGGCTTTTATAGCCAAAAGTCAAGCGTTTCACGGAAAATGCTTTAACTTTCGGTTAAGACCATTATGGTCCAGCCATTGTTCGAAAGGAACATGGCTAAGTGATTGTAATAAGGTAGGTGTTAATCCCTATAAAGGGCACCTCCTGAAGATCACGTTTGCTAGACCAATTTGACGGGTCAAAGTTATGATATTAAAAAGTCAAACAGGCCATTTTCGGAAAAATCATAAATTAATCTTATATATGTTATGAAACCTGTTTTGACACTTAAACAAGTTGGTAATAATTATTAGAACATGTGAGAACGTGTTCGGCTCGTCATTTCTGTCTAGAGTCGGTTCGCAACCGAAAGTCGTGAAGTTTGACTTCTGCTTTGACTTTCGATTCTGACCCAATTAGATTAGTTACTACTGATCTAAAGTTGCATTATGATCATAATATAATGTAGCATAACCCTCTGAGGTTATATTACATGACCATAATTAGAATCCAAGTTTATGCACAAGTTCCATAATTATGCTATCTTTGACCAAAATGTCCTTTTTGCATAACACAAGGTTTTAAATTTGTAATGAACTTGAAAATGAGTTTCTACTGATGTAATATTATAAATAGGATTATTTGGGATGTTAAACCAAGCTATAAAATGAGTTTTCAAGCAAGTCCTTAAACTATGTCGATAAATGGCGATTTTAGCCCTTGTGGCTCATAAAATAGTTTTAATCAATCTTTTCAAGGTAAATCTTTTACCTACGATATGTTATATTAAATAACATATCTAAGATATTTTAATCCGACCATAATTCATTTTCCTTAAACATCGCATAAAACATCATTTTACTACATAAGCGTTGCTTCGGCGCTTAGTATGGTTTTAAATCATATTAGTTAACCTAGACTTTTACCTACTAATTCTAAAACTTATTTTAAACATATTTACAGTAGGTACATGTTATAAACTCGAATCTCAAATAATTTATAAACTATGTGTAAAATGACCAAAATGCCATTCGGTGCATAGTTTGGTCATAAAAGATAATTTACACATATAATTAACATCCTACTAATATTATATCATAAATAAATTGTTTTTCCAGAATACTCATGATTATAAACTTAAATTATATTCAAGTTCCTTTTATATGGTACGAAATTACCAAAATGCTCTTATGGGGCATAGTTTCAATTTAAAAGCATAACGGCTTAAAAGTTGATATCCTACTGATATTACAACTTATTTGAAGTATAATGACATGTAGAACTTGTCCACGACTTATCCGGTTACCCGATATCGCTGATATGCGTACGGTTAGGTATATGTAACAAGTTTACGAAAATTAACCGAAATGAGTTTAACCTTGTCATTTAAGTATCAAAATAAAAATGTTTATAGTTTACCCATATTATACAATTTCAAGGTACTTGTTGGGATTAAACTGCATTCTATCCAATCATCGTTTAATCTAGCGTCATACGTTTTGATCAAGTACGCTAGTCAGTCTAAGTCTATGACTTAAATAAGACCGTTAGTATTTAATTGGTTAGTTATGCCATAATCCAGACTAGAGACTTGCCGGTAAATGCTATCTGCACTTAGTACTTTTGTGTACGGCTGAGTTATTAAAATTAAAGAAGACTAGCTCAGGTAAATACTCACGACTTATTTCCCCTATACAGGCTTGGGTTACGGTAACTTATTACCGCTTGGTCGGAAATGGGATCAATCGAATGCCAGTTGTGCTAGTAAATTGTATATTCTATTCTAATTAGTTTTGTTTGATAACTTAAACATCGGGGTTAACTACCGTGTCCTGGATATCCTCGGCTCATTACAATAGAAATGGCCACGACCTTAGCGCGGGTTAGGCATACACCCGATAGACGCTCAATTATGCATTCCCACAAGGTTGGGGGAATGGACTCCTTCGTGAGTCCAATGTGGTGTGTACGTTAATCATGTCTCGGTCTCCGTAATGGGCCTTGTATGTATGGACAAACATTTAAATCTGTTAACAAGGTTGGACGGTCAACTTTCCCAAGTTATAAAAAGATTTTGTGCTGATATGCACTTAAGACATTTTTGAATGTTTTCAAAATGAGTCAGTTAGGTGTATTTACCAGCGAAAGCTGACGTATTTTCAAAAGACTAAACTGCAGGTACAATACGAAAATAGGCTGGAAGTGCTCGTAGTGATAGAGGATCTTGCAAATCCTAAATCTGCCCAAAGTCTGTTTTATATTCTTTCCATGTACAATTTATGATCCGCGAGTGGATTATCTATTACAAGCTGTTATATTATTTTGTATTTTCGAACATTGGGTTTGTAATAGTAATTTTACTCCAAGACTTTCCATGTGCCGTGTTTAATTGACTATGATGATTATTAACTGACGTCACAATACTCCCCACTCAGGCCCACCGGTGTATGGATTTGGGTTGGAAATCCGGAGTGTGACATTAACTATCATATTTAACTTAGTTATGTGCTTTCCTTTGTATGATTAACATAATCTAACGCAACTAACTAACATTTATTTACAAAATTGTTATTTTTAAACCCGAAATTAAAATATATAATTAAATTAATAATCTTCATCATTTAAAATAATAAGAGATAGAAACTCGCACTTTTTTATGTAATTCGTTAGGATCCGGTTCGCTAAACGAGTCGGGTTTTCTAAGATCCATTTTTCATGGATGTTAATGGTACTACTATCTTCCTACCTGATAGCTGGTTCGGGTTCGCGAACTACAGGGGCTTGTGGTATGATCTTTGAAGGGATCCGGGATACAGTGTTAGGTGAAGACATTCGTCAAAAAAACAGGTGGTGGATCATCTTATGAGTTATTTCATGTTGGTAGGGGAGTGGATAATATCAGAAGTAACAGGAGTCGAGAAAAAGCTCGAAATTTTGTGAAGTGTTGGAGCTATAATGAAGTCGAGCATATTAAGGGTCAATGTCTAAATAAGAAAAAAGGAAAAATCTTATAAGGTAAATTGAAGATGCACTAGTTTGCAGCATGGAAGGTAAATTGGACTCTTAGGTTATGGATCTAGGAACTTCGTGTAACTCCATGCACAATGAGGATACAGTGGTTAATCTAAAGGCTGGTAACTTTAGGAAGTACTACATTTTTAACAGACAAAATATTATAGTTTGTAAATTGTGACAAAAATACTTATTTAATTAATACGTATTTCTATGTTGTATATAAGGATAAATATATTGTCAAAATATATAGTAGTATTTGTATCATCTAATAGTCTAATAGTCCGTAATTTGTCTAAAGACATAATTATATATATTGTCAAGCTTGTTCAAAAATTACTTATGTTTAGATATATCATTTTAACCAACTACATGAAGTCTATTATTAAGTTTATTATGTCCATAAATTATAAGAAAATATGTCTAGCTTGTCTACATCTCAGGCACAAATTTAGATCTACAAAATATATGGTTTAGTGATTATGTATTTTGCATCTAATGTATGATTTAATAATGTAAAGATTATAATTAAATTAGCAAAATTATAATCAAAATTCTCTAATAATATATTCTGGAAATTCTTAATTTTACTAATCTAAAATGATTACATGAATTTCTAGCATAAAATATACTAACAAAATTTAAGAATTAATATCTATATTATGAAAATAATTCTTAGAAAAACGTAAACAAAATTAACATTATAGTTATTAAATTTGCATTATAAAATATGTGTAAGGTAATCATGGAATAATTTAATTGTTTCAAGTTTAGAAGATATAAAAATCCTAAATGCTGATGAACCCTAGAATTCATGGAATCTAATTAAACAACAATTGCCTTCTATCAACTGAAATTGATAGAAGGCTTTTGTAGAGCTTGAAAAATAAAGCAAAATGGGCTCAAGAAGAATTACCTGAAAAGGTTAAGAATTGAGAGATAAATCTTAGCTGGAAGTTATGAGCCCTAGTTTTGATCTTGCTTCAAATCCATGAGCTATGATGATTTGGAATGAGTTTCGGACATGAGAAAGGATGTGAAATGAAGAGAGGTTTCGTTTGATACCATTTTTACGAGTTATGCTTGTCGAATCCCTTACCAACCGATTTGAGTTCTTGGAGATGTTAATGGTGTTCAATGAAAAGTTAATTTAGGATAAAAGATGTCGTTTAATGTGTGTAACGCCTCAATCATACGATATGTACTTGGTTCCATCACGAATCCCATGTCGTTTGGGTCAGTTGGGTTATCCAAACGTCACAGATCATCAACAGTCATGTGGTTCGCGATTGGTTACCGGTTTTGAGGAAGAAAACAAGGTGGTTATCAGGTTTGGGTCTAGCATTTAGCTAAACAGGTTGAGTTTTGATACAAGAACAGACTTGGTCAAGTAAGTACGTTGTTTGTTCAACAAGGGGACCCGGGTTCGAGTCCTATCCGCCTCGTTCTTTCTGTTTTGACATAAATGGAGCACGTGGATCTGCATGTAGGGCGAGTGGGTGTTGGCTCCTAGGCATGTGGGCACATGAGGTGTGCTGGAGTTTAGTTAAATGTCAAAAATGGCCCCTGTACTTGTATTCCTATTTAACTATCATATTTAACTTTGTTATGTCCTTTCCTTTGTATGATTCACATAAACTAACACAACTAACTAACGTTTATTTACAAAATTGTTATTTTTAAACCCGAAATTAAATATATAATTAAATTAATAATCTTCATCATTTAAAATAATAAGAGATAGAAACTCGCACTTTTTATGTAATTCGTTAGGATCCGGTTCGCTAAACAAGTCGGGTTTTCTAAGACCCATTTTTCGCAGATGTTACATGGTACTACTATCTTCTCTACCTGATAGCTGGTTCGGGTTCGCGACTGATGTCACAGTACTACGTGGGCTTGTGGTATGATCTTTAAAGGGATCCGGGATACAGTGTTAGGTGAAGACATTCGTCGAAAAAATAGGTGGTGGATCATCTTATGAGTTATTTCATGTTGGTAGGGGGTGGATAATATCAGAAGTAACGGGAGTCGGGAAAAAGCTTGAAATTTTGTGAAGCGTTGGAGCTACAATGAAGTCGAGCATGTTAAGGGTCAATGTCTAAGTAAGAAAAAAAGGAGAAATCTTATAAGGTAAACAACACTGAGTACATTGAAGATGCACTAGTTTGCAGCATGGAAGATAAATTGGACTCTTAGGTTATGGATCTAGGAACTTCGTGTAACTCCATGCACAATGAGGATACAATGGTGAATCTAAAGGCTGGTAACTTTGGGAAGGTACATATTGCTGATGGTCAAACACTTAATTACACGGGTTTGGGTGATGTTACTTTGGTAATCCATTAGGAACCATTTGGAATTTGAAGAAGGTCAGGGTTATTCCTGATTTAAAGACTAATCTTATCTTTGTTAGTCAACTGGCTGATCAGGGGTTGGAGGTGAAATTCGGTGGTGGTGAATGGAAAGTAATTAATGGTAACCTAGTCATTGCTCATGGAAACACGAAAGGATCATTGTACAAGGAGGAAGTACTTGCTGAGGGAATTGTAACAGTCCCTTTAAACAAAGTTGGGTTCACTGAGTCAAAGGAGCAAAAAAAATCGTTTTGCAAGGATAAAGCCTAGTGCCAAGGTGATTCAAGCTGAACATGATCAAATGCCAAACTAGGTCAAGGTTTGGTGATAATAAGAGCATGACATGTGTTCTATACGCAGTTATATTACTTCTTGAGTTTTGAAGACTCGTATATAAATTGATAAATTCTTTATGATGAAACACTTAGTGAATTTAGAAAGTGGTAATGGTTCTCGGGGTATCTTTGAAGCCGGAGGATCGTGCAACAATTGAGATAGAGGATGAATCAGTCTCGACTGTTAGTTGGAGCTCGAGGGAGCATTAACTTGCCCTTCGGACACTTGATCAGAGGGACAGTTGCAACTAAGGTCTAAGGGTATATGACTAAAGTCTTAAGCTAATTTATGGGAATTGAGGATTGAAAGACTTGATTCAAAGACTACTGAAATTACTTGTGATGAGTTTACTTTGATGAACTTTATGGACTATGCAAACCCTTCAAGTTGGGAGATTGTTGTGTCTAATGTGTGAAGGCTTTGGGCTTTTGGGTTCAAAGTGGATGGTAAAATAGAGATCAGTTGTGGCGTAATATAACTGTATTCTATGAGCACCTAATAAAAGATAAACCCTAATGGTAACATGTGGACGTAAATCACCTTGTCCAAACCATGTAAATTCTTGTATTCTTTATTTCTTGTTTTCGTGTGTTTTTGCCTGCTTCCACATAACCGCTCTTTTCCTAACAATATATTGTTCTGTATGTGTGGTTATTGATTGAGTTCACCTGGTAGTGAGTTTCTAAAAACACAATTAATTATTGAGATTTAAAAACTTATTATTAATAACTAATCACTTTATCATAACTAATTATTTAAGTAACATTACAACAATCACTTTAAGAATTCCGTAGTACTCACTAGAAAGATGACACGGAATGATTATATGTCATTTATTTTAAACGGTCAACGTGAGTGGTGACTCTTCATCTATATTCATTTTAAATAATAAATAGATGTATTTCAAAATAACAATATAAAAAGAAACTTTTTATTTTAAGTAATATGATCGTCGTTTGTTTTTGTTAAAACCCCAATACGTGTCCATGAAACTAACACGTGTCTCATCCAAGTGTCGAAATAAAATACAAAAATTAAAGGCCCAATTATAAAGTAATCGTGTCTGCAAGCCCATATCAATCAATTAAAATAGCCCAATCAATCGTTTTTTAAATTGAGCTTCAATCCTTTCACTTGTGAACGTGTCCATTTTGACATGCGACAAGACATGTTGGATGGTATGTGACCAATGATAGAGTTTCGCCAATGATGTATTCTAAAGTTAAATGCTGTTTTTTTAATATATGCATGTACAAGTTTGATGTGTAAAGTACTCATTAATTTCTAGTTATATGATTATATCTATCTATTTTTTATTTAATCATCTTCTTGATAATGTTATTATAACTTATAAGAAATAAATAACTAAGATAAGAATAGAGGTGAACCTTTTGTGTAGAGAAAGATTGCCACTCAAGAAGTCAAAATAAAATTATATGAAAAATTAGGTTTTTGACCTTAATAAAAAAACACAGTTTAAAAATCTCTATCCTAGATATTTATCTTCAACTTAGATTCCAAATTCAAGGCATCAAAATCATAACTTATTGACTCTAACAGTTTATCGTCGTCTTCATTCAATGGTCGTCTTTAGTCAGCAGTCCTATACTCAAGTGTTACCAGTCGATCTTCAAAACCTTTAACGACAACCAATAACAACTAAAATCGCCTAAACCACATGTTCCACTATCGGATTTATACTTATATTGAGCATTGAATATCCACTAGGTAACTGTTATTTACTTATATTGACAAAGTTAGTTCGCTTGTTCTATTCCTTGATTTATATTAGTCCATCAGTTACGCTAGTGCTAATTTGGAACTCGTTTATGTTGTTTGTGTAGGTTCTGTCTGTACTAGTTTCGAACATGTTTGTTCTGGTTTTGAGTGTGCTGTTTACGAAAACTGTATGTGCTGGTGTGCTAAAACAATAGATGAAAAACGATTTTTTGACTAAAAACAAGGGCTTTGAGATTGTGTTGATATTGTTGCCGACTTTTGTTCATTAATCACTATTAAAGATCTTTTATTGTTAAGTATACAACAAGGAAAAGTGAAATAATTGCAATAAACAAATGTATAGAACAATAAAGATGAACAAACACTGATTTTTTTTATTGTAACAGATCATCTGTATATAAAATCATGAACACCACATCCCAAAGGTGTATTAGCATATTGCTTGAAAATTCTTGTCATCAATGCCCATACGACCGTAACCAATTAAGTGGTCAACAGAAATCGAAGAAAATTGCAAAGAAAATAAATTTCTCAGGGATCATTTTTAAAGGGATAAAAACCCACAGAATATACTCTTCACCACTATTCGCCATTGATTTTTGTAGAAGATGAATTGCGGTAGATTGTTGAATAATCTTTACGCTAACAAAAATCATGTTCTTAAATATATAATCCACGTTTTAGAAAAAAAACTAATAACGGTTAGCATAAAATTATAGGACTACCATAGATATATTAAGAGTAAAAATACTATTGCACACTTTGTAAAGCTGGTTGGTGTGTCAAATTTATATTGATTCTTATTGTTTTACACAAAATTTGATTTGTATTTGATCTACACCTATCAACTATAATTATTTTTGACTTGTTATACTTGTCTTAGAAAAAAAGAAAAAGAAATATTTAACTGTAAACAAGAATAGTTAGAAATTCTATATATCATACAATTACAAAGGGGATGACTAGGGCCATGCTGTATGACAGCTGGTCATTGATCCGTTTTTTCTCTTTTTCTAATAAGTTTTTATTTTTTTTTCATTAACCCTTTAACATCTTTATAATTATTTTTATGTGCTTATATTTGTTTATCTCTCGGTATAAATTCAAGTTAATTACGATTCTTTGAAAATGGATAGGTTCAGATGCAATATGTTTTTTTTCCTTTTTTTTCGTTTTCAATTGATCTATGTTTTTTTTACGTTTTCAATGGATCTATGTTTTGGCATATATTTCGTTTTTTTGGCCACCGCGACTTACGGTACCATTTTAAGCTTAAAAAACATTATTTTTTCGTATTTTTATGTACGTGTCGGTATAAGTTCAGGGGTATTTTTTAAGTTTTCAGTTAATCTACATTTTGACATAAATTTTGTTTTACAATAAGTGGGGTCAAATATAATATGTTTTCATTAGACTTTATAAATTCGACTTACTTTACGTTTCAGTGTCGCTGTAACACGCGGTACCATTTTTAACCTAAGAAAACATTATTTTTTCCTTTTTTTGTATGTGTCGATATAAGTTCAGGTTGGTGTTCAATGTAAATTTATTTCTCAAAGAAGTGGGGCATATATAATACGTTTTCATGCTTATTTTTATGTGCAATTTCAGTTTATCTATGTTATGAACTAACTCTTATTTTGAAACGATTCAGGTATTTACCGTACAAAGCCGAGTTACCATACATTTGGACCCATCTCGGTAAAAATTCAAGTTCATTACGTTTCTTTGAAAGAGGGTACACTAAGATATAATATGTTTTTTTTTGCCTTTTTTACATTTTGAGTTGATCTATGTTTTGACATAAATTTTGTTTTACAACAAGTCGGGTCAAATATAATATGTTTTCATTAGATTTTATAAATTCGACTTATTTTAAGTTTCGGGCACACGACAACGCGTTGTACCATTTTGAACTTAAAAAACATAAATTTTTACTTATTTTTATGTACGTACCGGTATAAGTTCCGGTTGGTGTTCAACTTTCATTTTTATCGCAAATAAGTTAGGCGATATATAATACGTTACCGTGCTTTTTTTATGTACATCTTCAGTTTGTTTACATATTAACGTAACTTTTGTTTAGAAATGATTCGGGTCTTTACTATACAATTCCAAGTTACTTTACATTTGAACCCGCCGCATCGCGCTGAGAAATTTACTAGTTAGGAATAAAAAACGAAGTGCCTGTATGGTCGAATAAAAACGATTGGGCTTTATTGTTGATGAGATGGGGGCTTCATGTTTGGGCCTTTTAAGTTAGTTATGTTGGGCCAAGTTGACTAGGGGCATACTGGCCCCACACATCCTACATTTGTGAAGTGTCACGTGCGAGGGTCGAAAAAAAAAACAAATATGACAAATATGAAAACGTTGTCGTCTTAGACTTCTTGAGTCTAGAAGAATTACAGTTGTTTTTTTGTTCTTTTGTGTTATCCACTTGGTA
Source organism: Scalesia atractyloides (assembly GCA_947069175.1). Lineage (NCBI taxonomy): Eukaryota > Viridiplantae > Streptophyta > Magnoliopsida > Asterales > Asteraceae > Scalesia > Scalesia atractyloides. Next base: position 11,136,999 of record CAMTDV010000029.1, read on the forward strand.
CGTGTTTGAAATATTAAGTGCGTTAATCGTTTGAAAGGTCTTTGTTTAAATTTAAGGTCAAATAACAATTAAATGATATTCACGACACACACTGAATATGGGCATTTCAAGTCTTATCACTTTCTTTTATCACCAAATTGACATTTGTGTTCTTATTTTGGTTAAAAAAGTAGTAAATTCTTTCAATTTAGTGATCGTCATCTGACTTGGCGTACTTCGAAATAGATCTTGCAGTTTTAGTATTGTAAATAATTGAAATATTAATAGGATAGTGGATACATTTGTGATTTCATTACACTAATTAGTGATAACACTATAATGTATGTACAAGTGATTATATTATATTATTATATGTGTTACTAATAATAATACGTTGTATGCATTGTTGCATACACTATTATCTATTTCATATGTGTTTTCTTAGGTGCTGTTTGTTTTTCGAAGTAAAATGTCTGCAGTCTATAGACCACATCCGCATACCTTTGTAACAGAAGAGGTGGATCAAACCTCTGTAATCTGCAAGAAGAATACTGTTTGTTTTTTAACTTCTGCGAGCTGTTGAAATAAACTGAAACATAAATAAATTGAAATGGAGTACAATCAAGCACCATTTTTATCATTCAAGATATCTAATTAAAAACTAACATTATAAAAAAACAATAATGAACAGATATCATAAAAAAAGCAAGAACTAACAACGGAAAATGGAGTGCATACCTGTGACTGATGAAGAGTTCGGCTGGGTTGAGGTGGTTGACAGCAATGATGGAGAGGGTAAAATCCCAAACGTTAATGATCATATCTTATGTGTTTTTATTTAGTTTTGAGTGATTGTATGGGGTTGAATAAGATAACTATGAGAACTGGTTGTTTTGCAGGTTAACTGATTAATTCGGGTGCTTTAAGAAGGTTAGAGATGACGTGGAATGCCCGTGATGCAGTTGCAAAGTAAAAGATACCAATCGGGACATGTTGGGGTTAAGAACTAACTCGAAAGCACAAGAGAACGGGAGAGATTAGAAGTCGAGGGGCTTATTAGTAATTAACTGGAACTTGTATATGTAAGTGGAGGGATGTGAAGACCACGCCGTAGCTTACAGTGGCTTGACCGTAGGTTACGGTGTGTTGTGCCAAACAAGGAAGTAACCAGAGGGACTCAACCGTAGGTTACGCTTGGTGAGCGTAGCTTACGGTCACTTCACATCAATTTCAGAAATCTTCAACCGTAGGCTACGGTGAAGGACCGTAGCTACGGTCAGGGTGTGAAAAAAAATCCGTATGTGCGGATATGCATGTATATTAGGGTTTACAAAGGGTTTTTCCACTCATCACCTATCAAGGACGAACACAAGACTTCTAGGGCTTCAAAGTTTACAGCTTTTCATCCTTAAACATCATTGTTCCACTCCAAATCAACATCGCGATCATGGATTCAGCAATCTCTCAAGCGTTTGGTGATGGTACGCATACAATGAGAGGCTAGTCTTTTCTATGGTTTCCTCCGAATGGAGGATTGATGTATGTAGGTACCTTGATATGTTTCGTTAACCATTTGGATTCGGTGATCTAAGCATTCGATGTTTTTCACCTTTGATTTGATTAATTAGTTGTAATTGATTGCATTTTATTGAATCTTGATCTTCAACCATTCAATTCCTGAGAGTTCTAGAAATTGGGATATATTTGGCAAGGGATTAGGGTTGGTAATTGTGATTGATGCTTGTGTGATAACCTTCCATTATGTATTAATCGGAGTACTTAGTCAATGAGTATCACAATTGGTTAATTAGATTAACAATCATTTCTACAAGTGTTGGATGAAACATATAATTGTAATCTACTTATCAATCTAAATTTCGGGGAACCATTATTTTTCCTATTGATAACAACTTCAATTTTGTGTGTTAATTTAATTTAATTAATCATCAGACTTCAATTTAAAGTTCATTTATTTTAGTATTAATTAATCAATATTTACTAGGACAACACTTTCCACAATACTCCTTTGGTTCGATACCCAACTTATCCTATCTACATAGTTTAGTTGGTTTTGCATGTTCTTCATGACAAACATCAAAATGGCGCCGTTGCCGGGGAGGCGTGCGCAAAGTGTTTAGTTAGTCTATATAGTTTTAAGGTGTTTCGTTCAGAATTACGCGAGCATTCTTTTGTTTGTGTTGTGCATGTGATTTCTTCTTTGTATGCATCATACTTGGAAGTCCTGGCAGTCTTCACCATTAGTGTTTGATCCAGAGATAGAAAGGACGGTTCGGCACACCCGAGTACTGCACCGCGAAAATCGAATTCTACAATCATCAACACCAACAACAAAACCAATGGAAAGTTCAAGTAATTTTGAGAATCAACCAGTCACTCCATCTCCACAGAATCAGTTCTCTCTGACACCTACTCAACCTGCACCAAATACGACCATACTACCTCCACCACCATCACAATCTACCCAGCCTGCTACTACACATGTACCACCGATACCACCACCGCCATTCCCGAATCTCAGCAATCTTCACCTTTTCACAATCAAAACTATCCCCAAACTTCTCATATTCAGCAATCCTCACCATATGTGAGAATTGTGACCGACGACACTATTATTCCACCTAATCAGACAGGCCTTTAATTCCCATTCAAGTGGGAGATTTTAAAATGAACCGGGCGTTGCTGGATCTGGGAGCTAGTGTGAGCATTCTCCCAGGAAGTTTGTATGACCAATATGATTTTGGTCCGCTGCGTCGGGCCGATACAACTGTTGTGTTGGCAGATTTGACCCTTAAACTTCCCCGGGGGATTGTTTGCGATGTCATTGTTAAGGTGGAAGCATTTTAGTTCCCAGTGGCCTTTTTGGTGCTTGATTATGTCTCATCTGACCGTATCAATAAGCCAAATGTCATGTTGGGCCGACCTTTCTTAGCCACTGCACAAGCATTGATCGACTGTCGCAGTGGCACTGTCGATATGATGTTTGGCAATAGAAAGGTCAGATTAAATGTGTTTTCTAACATTTCTGACATGTTTCCTAGTGAGGAATGTTTCATGGCAGATATTATCGATGGATGCTACCCTTATTTAGAGGAGGAAACGTCCGAGGTATGTTTGTTTTGTGACAGGGTGGAGCAGAATCATATATATCATTTAGAGGAGGAGGTGCAGAGCTTGGAGGTGCTGACAATACAAGAAAGAAGGCCTCCATGGACTCATCAAGTGGAGAGCCTCCCAGCTAAGATCTCATCGGGATTGAAGCCGTCGTTGATCAGTCCACCGAAGGTCGAGTTAAAAGAATAGCCGCATCATTTAAAGTATACATTCTTGGGGGAGGATCAAACTCTTCCGGTCATTATTGCTGCTAATCTAGAACAAGAACAAGAGGAAGCACTACTGAAGGTGCTTAAGACCCATAAAGCAGCGATCAGATGGACTCTCCCATATCTTACAGGTATAAGTCCCTCTATTGTTATGCATAAGATTATAACTGATGCAGATGCAAAGCCTGCACAGGATACACAGAGGCGTTTGAATCCTAATATGCGGGAAGTGGTGAAGAAGGAGGTTATTAAGTGGTTGGATGCCGGGATCATCTATCCCATTTATGACATTACATGGGTAAGTCCAACTCAGACGGTGCCAAAGAAAGCAGGGATTCAAATTATTAAAGGCGACAACAGTGAGCAAATAGCCACTCGGCCAGTAACCGGGTGGCGGGTATGCATTGATTACAGGAAACTTAATGCCGCCACGTCAAAGGATCACTTTCCTTTGCCTTTCATTGATCAGATAGTTAAAAAATTATCAGGTCAGAGATTTTACTGCTTTCTAGATGGCTACTCGGGGTATAATCAGATTGCCATACACTCCGATCACCAAGAAAAGACTACATTCACATGCCCGTACGGTACTTTCGCATTCAGGCGAATGCCATTTGGGCTGTCTAATGCTCCGGCCACCTTTCAAAGGTGCATGATGAGTATATTCTCAGACATGGTCGGGGAAGCCTTAGAAATTTTTATGGATGACTTTTCAGCGTTTGCTTCGCATTTGATACATGTTTAAACGAATTATCTAAGGTTTTGGAAAGGTGTGTCCAAACGAATTTGGTGCTTAGTTGGGAAAAGAGCCACTTTATGTTTCAAGAAGGCATTGTTCTGGGATACGTAGTGTCTAGCAAAGGGATTGAAGTTGATAGGGCTAAAAGCAAAGTGATTTCTACATTACCACCCCCTACAAATGTTAAAGACGTTCATTCTTTTTTAGGACACGTCGAGTTTTACCGTAGGTTCATAATAGGTTTTAGTGTCATCACCAAACCATTGTGTAACCTACTTTTAAAAGATGTTCCTTTTGACTTTAACGATGACTGTGTTCAAGCTTTTAATGTGTTAAAGGAACAATTGGTACAAGCTCCGATCTTGCAATCTCCAGATTGGACAAAACCTTTTGAAATAATGTGTGATGCAAGCGATTTTGCTATCGGGGCTGTATTAGGGCAGCGGGTAGATAAGAAACCGGTTGTTATCTACTATGCAAGCAAAACTCTCTCCAATGCTCAACTTAATTATACTACAGTAGAGAAAGAGTTGCTTGCCGTTGTCTATGCATTAGACAAATTCCGGTCATATATCTGGGGCAGTAAAGTAATCCTTTCTGATCATAGTGCAGTTAAATATCTGATGGAAAAGAAGGATGCTAAACCAAGGTTGATTCGGTGGATCCTTTTACTGTAGGAATTTGATCTTGAGATTCGAGATAAAAAAGGGTGTGAGTATGTGGTCGCTGACCATCTGTCACGACTACCTCCAGAGGTTGAGGATGCCACACCTGAGATTAACGAGCAATTCCCAGATGAGTTCATTATGTCTGTTAATTCTGAAACATGGTACGCTAATTTTGCTAATTATCTTGTTTCAGGTACAGTGCCGGAAGCATGGAATAAACGTAGGAAGCAACAACTTTTGGCATAGGTGAAGAATTACATTTGGGATGAACCGGATTTGTTCCTGATAGGTGCCGATCAGATCATTCGAAGATGTATTTCAGAGACAGAATTTTTGGAAGGGTTACAACACGCCCATTCGTCGGCATGTGGTGGCCATTTTAGCGGTCAAAAGGCAGGTCATAAAGTCCTTGAATGTGGCCTTTACTGGCCAACGCTATTTAAAGACGCGTTTGCTTTCGCTAAACATTGCACCAATTGTCAAAAGATAGGCGAGATTTCGAAACGGGATGAAATGCCAATGCAGCCAATTTTGATTGTAGACATTTTTGACGTGTGGGGAATTGATTTCATGGGACCTTTCCCCAATTCGAATGTTCATTTATATATCTTGGTAGCGGTTTATTATGTTTCAAAATGGGTTGAAGCAATCGCCACCAAGACCAACGATCATATTGTGGTTTGTAAGTTTGTCCAGGCACACAATTTTTCACGTTTTGGGATCCCTCGTGTGATCATCAGTGATGGGGGATCTCATTTAAAAACTTCAATGTGCGTAAACTACTTAAGCGGTATGGCGTTAACCATCGGATTGCTACACCATATTATCCACAGACAAGTGGAAGTGTCAAACATGAAAATTAAGGAAATTTTACAAAAGACGGTGCGAATTGACCGTAAGGATTGGTAATCTAAACTGGATGACGCCTTATGGGCTTACCGCACCGCCTATAAAACTCCTATTGGCACTACACCTTATCGATTGGTGTATGGGAAAGGTTGTCATTTACCCATGGAAATCGCTCATCGTGCGTTATGGGCTTTTAAATAGGTCAACACTGACTATTCTGATGCAGGTGCCCACAGGCTGCTGAAGTTGAATGAGCTTGAGGAGTTGCACAACGAGGTGTATGACATGGCAGCTGCGTATAAGGATAAGCTGAAGGCGGTGCATGACGCGAAGTTGCGGCGTCAGGTTTTTGCTGTAGGTCAAAAGGTATGGTTATTTAACTCACGTCTGGAATTGTTTCTAGGTAAATTGAAAAGCAAATGGACGGATCCATTTGTGATTGTACGCGTGGGAAGGTTTGGAGATTTGGAAATCGAATACCCAAAGGACCAACGAAGGCAAGTTGTGAATGGGCACCGCTTGAAACCGTATATGGATGCTGATGATCTGAATGTGATCTATAGATGAGGTGAACTCTCTTGCAAGTTCATCGGAATACACGGCCTCTTAGGGTTTGTGCGATGTCCGGCTGAAGACGTAAACTTAGCACTACCGGGAGGCAACCCGGAATGTGGTACATATTTCCTTTGTTGTTGATTTGTGTTTTCATGTTATCGTGTCTTTTGTCGGAATGGTTTGAATAGGTTGTTTGTCAACACCCCTAGTGCGTTGTGCAAGTGTGGGAACATGGTCACTACGCAGGTACGTAATTGAGTAATTGTGTGTCGCGGTCGACACGACCTTTCATGGGGGGGGGGGGTGGCGCGGGTGAGTAAACGCACAAAACCTAAACATGTGTTCAAGCTATTTTATAAAAAAAAAAATTCTAAAGGGGACCGTAACCTCGGTCATAAGACCGTAGGCTAATGTCAGGAGCAACAGTGAGGACAAAACTCCCCAACCGTAACCTACGGTTCCAACCGTAGGCTACTGTTCATATGCAAGGCAGTCAGAATTCATGGACCGTAAGCTACGACCCTGACCGTAGCTTACGATCGGGTTCAGTCATGTTTTCTTGGATCGGGTCTAATAAGTTTTAACCGAATAAATTCATTTAATCAGATGGGTAAACGAATTAGGTCCATAATCCATCACCCTATATCATATTACATCACCTCTTTTCACCACAAAATCCTTATCATCATCATCATCATCATCACATCATCATCATCATCAGCATCTTCTTCTTCTCCAATACACCCAAAACCTCCATAGCTTCATCCATCTTCCATTTTCTTGTTACACAACCAAATCAGTTGATTCAAGAGTCCATCTTGCCTAGAATTTCGAGAGGAACACAATCCCCATCTCAGTTTCTTTCAAAAATCACCAGAGTGTTGTGAATCAGCCCGTCAACAAAGAACCCTAAAATTCAATTTTGGGGTTTTTCACTCAAACATTAATTCAAGCGAATTGAGCATTGTCTAAGCATCCTAAGTGATAAATGTATGATTTTTATCTCCAATTTTGCTCCTAATGGTCAGAGTTAGGGTATGGTTGCTTAATAATGTTTGATACTTATTCAATTAGTTAGTTGATAACTGAATAGGTAGGTGTTGAGTTATGAACTGGTAATGTTACCTTGATTGTCAAATTACAAGAGCGTTGGGGAATGCATGAAAGCTTAGATGAGAGTTATGGCTAATTGGTACGATAGGGAGTTTGTTTACAGATTATTGAATGTGAAGAAATCCTAAGTGTGTTAGACATTTTCGCGAGTACAGTTATCAGTAAATAAGCGCCCACAGTACCAAGTTAGTCATAACAGAGAACAAGTGTAGGGAGGTTAACGGGAGTACACACTTGTGCCCGGTTATTTGTATGAATTGAAGTAAACTAATTGATCTTTGTTGTTTGATGAATGTGTGTAGATGGTGCGGGAGAGAAGAGCCGGGAAGGAAAAGGCTGTCAAGCCATCTGCAGCTGCTCCTACGAAATTGAAAAGAAGACGGGGGACAGGTAAGAAATTAGAGAGGAAGAAACGGAAGAAGAGGAAGAACTCCAGTATGGTTATGGTGATGTGCCATATAGACCAACCTGGATAAAAGGCCCCCTCAACAAGCAACGGAAAGAGTACCAAGCAGAGCTATTATATGCCAAAATGGAGGATGATCATTCTATTAAAGACAATACTTGTTTTGAGAAGATGGTCTACAAACCGGATCTTAGGGCATTGGGGCTCTATAAAAATTGGTATCGCTTGGGTGGGAGGCGGTTGCAGATTTCAAGGGTAATGAGAAAGGAGATGTGTACATCAAGAGTGTTATGGCCTGGTTAAGCACATTAGAGAAAGATGACGAAAATAATCCACAAAGGACCGTCACGCTTACCGAAATAGTTAACGGGAAGCGGCCCACCATGTCTTTAGCTACACTGAGGCAAGTGGCCAGGTTTGATTCTAAAGCGGATGATTTCTACCATCTAGTGGACGAGAATGACTATTTCAATGAGCAGAAAAACTTGCTCAGAGAGAGTGTGATGTATACAGAGTTGTTCCTGTTGAACAAGGGCGTTGAGATGAAGCGGGACAATTTGAAACCGCTTGTAAGGGTGTTGTTGAGCTTTGTCATGTCAAATGTGGCTCCTAGATTGGGGGATAGAATGGCGATAAGGAAATGGGAGCTGCTGGTCCTTTATGCCATCATGACCGGCCAGCCCCACCTCTCATTCCGGCAGCTGGTAATGTTGCACGTCTGGCAAAGCAGAATGCAAAATTGAAAAAGTTAATACCTTATGACAGACTTATCAGTACGCTGCTGGCAAGACAAGGGACATTGTTGCCGTCAGAATATACATTTTCCAAACAACATGCCATTTTCTCCATTGTGGATATGTGTAAAAGTGACCGCATCTCGTATAAGAAAATGAAGCTGTGGCACAAAATTCAATATGGGGATGGGGCGAAACCTAAGGTGTTGTAGTGGGGAAAAACAACCCCTAAGCAAGGGGAGATGGATGATCTTGATTCTAGTGATGAGGAATTAATACGGCAGAAGCGCGAGGCTGGTTTAGACATAGGTGAGGGGTCGAGCAGGCAGCCAGAAGAACAGAGGCAGTCGACTCATTCGTGGGGGGTCTTTGATGACGAAACACAGGTATTTCTTAATAGCCGGCGGCCATCAGATTATGGGCAATGGGAAGCGTCGCAGCAGGCTATTTATGATCAAGGATCTAGACAGGATGTTGAGAGGGAACCTGAGCATAGAGAACTGATGGAGTATACGGCTCGAACCGAGAGGATGCGCCATATCGACTCACAAATGGAGCTGTATATGCGGGCATATGATGAGAATTAGACCCGGCGCCGTATGGATTATTATCAAGGGGTCCCATACGTTGAAAATCCACCTTATGTGGATTATAGTCAAGAGTCGCCATATCAGCCCGGTATGCCTCGACATCCGATGCCTCAAGTTCATGGGTCAATGTGGTTACCGCAAGAATATACGAAACCGTACTTTCAAAGCTCGTATCCATATCAACTGCCGTCGTACGAGTACCCATCACAACAACAGCAGCCACAATCGTCACAACAACAGCAGCAACACGATCGACCAGAAGGAGGTTTGGCTGACATTTTTGACATGAGTGCCTTCTATGAACATTTGAGGGGATTTTATGGACACCCACTGGGTCCATCATATCACTGAGCACTCGCTGATCCTTTGCATAGATCAGGTCCGTGTGCTTGATCTTTTTTATTTATTTATTGTTTAAGACAATTTTACTTCATGTTATTTGGTGGTGTTTAATTTTATGTGTTTATGGAATGGTTGTATTTGTTTGATAAGGGTTAGTCGCTCTTGGGATGTTGGTTGGTCTTCTCGGGGTAATTTTAAGTGCACCATGCATTGGGGACAATGTATCCCAAGTGTGGGGATGTGGGAACCCGAGAAGAAACTGGTGGGTAAAGGTTTGAAGAGATTGAAAATGATGAAATTGATAGGAAAACGAAAATTGGGAGTTTCTAAAACTTTTGAAAAATTTTCATTGCCTTAAGTAACTAATTAGTTATGAAAACCTAAGATTTCAATCGCTAAGGGGTCTCTTGCTAGTAGTAATTAGCATAGTTCCTTGTCATGATTATCCCTTTAAGTTTCATGAGAGTAGGCCTGGCAACTGTTTTTATAAAAAGTCGGAAAGAGATGTGTATATAAGGGTAACATGCTTTAGATTGCATATGCTACATGTCGGTAACCGTTTACTTTTTTTTTGGTGAGATTTTTGAGCCTGTAGAAGTGATAGGACATCAATATGATTTCATTTGTTGAGAGCGGACTATATGTTACTCTGTGTTAGAACTTGTGTAATTTGATACATGCTGAGACTATGGAGTTGACATGAGCATAGAAATGATAAAGGCATTAGGATTTATGTTATATAGTAGCGAGGTTTGTGGGTGTATGATGATCATCCTTAGTGGCCCAGTTGAACCTACACACTATTCGTTTGTCCACCAATTGTGACCCGTGTTAAAAAAAGAAAAAAAAAAACGAAAAGAAAAAAAACAAAGAAAAAGAAAAAGTTGGGTGAACATTGTTCAGAATGTCGTGGGTAGAAATCAACCCGATTGCGTGAGTTGTGTATATGCAAATAAGCGGTCGCGGATTGGTTGCTTGTTGTTAGCCACTAATGGAGAAGATGAAATAGAAGGAAAACCATAAATTTCCATATCCTTAGCCTAAAGCCCAAAAGTCCATTTGATATGTGCCGTGTTATATGTACAGCGGAAGTGTAATTGTTATACAAGTTTATAATTGCAGGAGTTCATATTGGTTTATGAGTGTGTACACTAGCACATCACATGCTAGTTCAGATATTCAAGCCTAGAGGAGATTATATTGTGAGGGGCATGTAGCATGCGATTTGAATTATAAGCATGTTAGTTTTATATAGACAAGTCTTGAGTCTTGAAGTTTATTAACTGTTGTCAGGTTGTCAATCTTGATTGTGTTAGTCTATGGGATGAGTATGACTCGAGAACTTAGTTTGATGAATCGGTTAAGGGATTTGTTATATTGTTATTATGGTGAGTAATTTCGAGTTGGTTTGCTTGAGGATAATCAAATGTAAGTGTGGGAATAATGGAGAGGGTAAAACATGAGCGTTAATGATCATATCTTATGTGCTTTTAGTTAGTTTTGAGTGACTGTATGGGTTGAATAAGATAACTATGAGAACTGGTTGTTTTGTAGGTTAACTGATTAATTCGGGTGCTTTAAGAAGGTTAGAGATGACGTGGAATGCCCGTGATGCAGTTGCAAAGTAAAAGATACCAACCGGGACTTGTTCGGGTTAAGAACTAACTCGAAAGCACAAGAGAACGGGAAAGATTAGAAGTTGAGGGGCTTATTGGTAATTCCCTGAAACTTGTATATGTAAGTGGAGGGATGTGAAGACCTTGTCGTAGCTTACGGTGGCTTGACCGTAGGTTACGGTGTGTTGTGCCAAACAAGGAAGTAACCAGAGGGACTCAACCGTAGGTTACGCTTGGTGAGCGTAGCTTACGGTCACTTCACATTAATTTCAGAAATCTTCAACCGTAGGCTACGGTGAAGGACCGTAGCTACGGTCAGGGGGTGAAAAAAAATCCGTATGTGCGGATATGCATGTATATTAGGGTTTACAAAGGGTTTTTCCACTCATCACTTATCAAGGACGAACACAAGACTTCTAGGGCTTCAAAGTTTACAGCTTTTAATCCTTAAACATCATTGTTCCAATCCAAATCAACATCGCGATCATAGATTCAACCATCTCTCAAGTGTTTGGTGATGGTATGCATACAATGAGAGGCTAGTCTTTTCTATGGTTTCCTCCGAATGGAGGATTGATGTAAGTAGGTACCTTGATATGTTTCGATAACCATTTGGATTCGGTGATCTAAGCATTCGATGTTTTTCACCTTGGATTTGATTAATTAGTTGTAATTGATTGCATTTTATTGAATCTTGATCTTCAACCATTCAATTCCCGAGAGTTCTAGAAATTGGGATATGTTTGGCAAGGGATTAGGGTTGGTAATTGTGATTGATGCTTGTGTGATAACCTTCCATTATGTATTAATCAGAGTACTTAGTCAATGAGTATCACAATTAGTTAATTAGATTAACAATCATTTCTACAAGTGTTGGATGAAACATATAATTGTAATCTACTTATCAATATAAATTTCGAGGGAACCATTGTTTTTCCTATTGATAACAACTTCAATTTAGTGTGTTGATTTAATTAATCCACAGACTTTAATTTAAAGTTCATTTCTTTTAGTATTAATTAATCAATATTAACTATTACAACACTTTCCACAATACTCCCTTGGTTTGATACCCGACTTATCCTGTCTATATAGTTTAGTTGGTTTTTGCATGTTCTTCACGACAGACATCAAGCAGCGACGGCGGTTGAGAGCGGCGGCGGTTGACATGGTTGAGAGCGGCAAATGGCGGGGGCGGGCTTCCACGTTGAGTGCGACGGTGGGGGCAGTGGAAGTGGAAGGAGGAGTCCGGCAGTGTCGCTGGGGTGGAGGGAGGAGGCCGGCAGCGGTGGTGGAGGGGTGGAAGAGAAGAAGGTGTGCTAGGGTTTTGAATGTGTGTTTTGTGATATCAGTGTAAAAACAAAGGGAAGAAAGGTTTGAAGAGCCTTTCCAACATCTGCACCAAAAAGAGGACGCGCAAAAGTTTTTTAATTAAAGGTATTCGAGAAAACAAACAGTCTTCAAGCCCCAACGTCTACGCGTGGTCTGGCAATACAGACATAAGAGGCCAGGAAGCTCTTCTCTGAAAAAACAAACAGGCCCTAAGTATTGTTTTGTGTATGCATTAGTGTAAGATATTATGTGTATATTTAAGCGTATCACTCATAAACATCTCCGAGATTTTGAGAAATTTCACTTAGACATACACTATATGTATCCGCAACATGGTATTATGCATTGATGATTGCAACACTTATGAATTATAAGCATAGTTTAGTATATGCATTGATGAATACAATACTCGTGCATTATAAGAACTTTAGTATATGCATCACAGTATACATGACTTCCAGATTTCCTTTTTGGGAGTTTATTCACGTGTACACTATACATAAATTTTGCGTTGTTTTGTCATTAGTTTGTATTGCTCTCATTCATTACAAGGCTCTCATTCAATATTTTGCGTTTTATTGTTCTCGTTCGATTTATTCTCATTTGGTATATTTTTGTTCAATTGGTCTTATTTATCTATGAATGGGTTTAGACACGTGATGAAGAGACGTTGTTCCACAGATCCAAATAAGATACAAATGTTCACGTTTGATTTGGATTTTGATTTCGATCATATTGTTCGTTTTTTTATCTGAATGTGGCGTAGAGTTTGAGAAACAAACGATTTTTCGCATGTATTGTTGAAAAAAGAAACACACCTAATGGTTTCTAACCATTGGCTTTGATTTGAACCAAACCATACACTTGTGCGCATGTCTGCCTAGATCTGAAATAGGTTCTGATTACACATTTCGGCAAATTTCTTATAATCCTCGTCAACTGTAGAACTTGAACCTAAGACCTCCCACTCCTAAACCCAAGTGTTTTAAAGGCTTTTGCCTTTGCCAATAGTCCACCATCCCATTAGTTCTGATTATACAATACACGATGCATTTATCATATTTACAAATTGATGCAAATACCACTCTTCAATAAAATTCTCACATGTACATGTATTGTCTCACTGTACGAGAATTAAACCCTAAGTTTTTTTGGAATGACAATCCATTATAAAGCAAGTCAAGCAATACAAAATTACATCATAAGGAGAGGATTTTAAGGCCACTCATCCCAGCGTATGTTCACCTTACTTGGGTTCAATTGGCAAAGCCATTGGAGTTAAGTTGTTGCTCCCTTGAGGTCAAGGGTTCGAGCCCCGCCGAAGACGGATTTAGTGTAATTTAAGTCGTTAAAAAAGGTAAAATAAACAACCTCAATTAGATACTTTTTGTAAGGAGACAAACAACATGAATCCAACGTTTCCATCAAAATCTTAAGACAGAACTACAACTAAGAAGCTACCAACCTCCAAATTGTAGAAGCAATATTACATAAAACAAACACATGATCGCCATTCTCCACCTTCAAAGAAAAAGACAAACAACAGGTGGAAGAAATATCAAACCCTATGTCTCAATTTCTTTGAATCATTATAATGGTTAGAACACTCGATAAATAATTATAAAATCAATTATATAACACACTTAAAAAAGTTTGAAATTAAGTATATTTGTTATTCTGTTATATTGGATAACACATTATTGTAGTAATTAGTAACGGGATCCAAAAAAACTTTCAATCGCGTCACTGCGTTTAGAAGCTCGCCAGACATAAAAAGATCCTGGATCAGGCTACTCGGCCTTGTACTCAGACTAGTCGGACTTCTCACAGACTATTCAGACTTGTACTCGGCGTACTTGGCCTAGTACTCGGACTACTCGGCCTTGTACTTGGTGAGGTTTAAACTTCAAACACGTTTAATTTAAATTATACTCATTTTGACATGAGTTATGCTTATATATATATAATAATTAATTTTCTTTATATTTATCATGTCCACGTACTCCTCGGGTACTCTCCGAGTACTCTGATTACTCCCAACTTCCCAGTTAGTCGACTAAGGACCGCGTAGTGACTTTTGCAACACTGGAGCAAATTCGAAGTTAAGAACTCCTAGAGGAAATTGAAAGCCTTAACCACTGGAATATTCCCTTAGTTTGCTATATGGGTTCACCTTAAATTTATTTAAGGGTTCACTCAGTAATTATATATATAAAAAATATACTTTATTAGAAATTCAAAACTCAGTGGGTTTCGATAAACGCCCGTAGGGTAAATCCTCCCCTGGAAGTATTGTTTATATTGAATTGTAATATAGGTATAGAGATGTCCGAAGGAAAAATAAGATATCAAAGTCGTTGTCTGTCATATGTTTTTGTATTTTTTAGGTGTATTTATTACTCTTTTATGACTTGTATAAACTAAAATTTTCTTCATACCATGTGTAGTAGGGCTTGATTGTCAAGCCCCTTGGGTGTTATACGATATGTGGCATCTCAGTCGGCAAAGAGCATTATAGCGCTTGAAGTAAAAAATTGATGTACTAGTATAATGACTTATAATGCTCCTTGCAATGATTAGCCAAAAATTAATATAATTTCTTTTCTTTTTCTTTAATTTCCTTTTGTCCAAATAAAAATGTTCATTTCCACAAACATACCATTCGAATATTTGAGGGAATCACGTTCACGGGGGCGGTGTTCCGACATCTTAGAGCGTGAAATGGCAAAAACACGTCACTTTACTTAGCTACCACACATGGTCTCACAATTATAGATTTCTAAAGAAAAAAAGACATCAAAGTCTTTATCTAGCATATGTTTTTGTATTTTTTTTAGGTGTATTTATTACTCTTTTATGACTACATTGTACTAAACTCAAATTTTCTTCATATTTCGTGTGCATTAAATACATTTGAAAAATTTTAGATTGTTTTTGGATTCATAATACAGAAGGTGTCGCATCAGTAAGTTAGGCTCATGACTAAGTAGGTATGCAAGATAATTTAGGAGTAAAAAGTGGTGTTAAAAAGTATGTGTGCAATAAACTATAAAACATACTCTTGTAAAGGATCGCAACAAGAGTCATACGACACATAATTAATCAAACCATATCAAGTAGAGTTTAATTTCCTCTTTTATACAATCATTACATTGTGGGTTTCGAGTGAAGTACGTTGTTAAACACTATTTATAACTTTCACAAGATCATAAACTCTTTTGCTTAAATACTTATTGATCAAATTAGAGTGCTTCTATCTATCAAATTAACTGATATTAAAACTTATTTATGAAATCCTTGAACACTTTAAGTTATCAAAGTATTGAAGTATGCATACATTTTCTCTCTCTATTGATAGTGGTAATAAACACCTCAATCTGTTATCTTTCAATTTAAATAGACTCGCATAAACTGAAGGCAAGTGAAAACAAGTTATATGCAACCGAAAACCCTTTTTAATGGAGTTTGCTGACAGTGCGAATTCAGAAACTTTTTTCAGTGGGTTCATTTTGGTATATTTTCACTAACTTTTTTCAAATCATACAAAACAGTGCTGGATCCACCACTGTTTGCTGATACATTTCTTATCTAGTTCAATTGCACTTACGAATTTTTTTCTTTACACTCTCTATAGAGTTGCCATTTCACAAATGCAAACTTCATTGAAAGTGTTACCCTTTTATACAAATGTTAACTATCATAGTATAACAACCAACCACACGTTCTATGTTAGACACAAGTTCTTGGATTATTAAATAAATGTGATTGTGAGAACAACTATCTACTTCCACTTCCCAAAGTTTAAGTCTAAAACTTGATTTATGTTTTTCACTTGTGTTTACACATTGAACAAATGTGATTACAATAACATCTATCACATACTTAAAAGTAAAAAAAAAATTGTGTACACTTCAACATATTGGAAATCTTATCTTTTGTCATCACTGTTGGATCATTTATGCTTCTTCTTCTTCTTGAATGTAATTCAGCTTGGCTAATATGCTAGATCGATTACCGGAATATTATGTAGCAGAAACTTAATTAATCAATTTAGGCATCATCGTTGTATCAGATCACAATATGAACAATGTATAAGGATGAAAGTTAAAGAACAATTTCTAAAATAACAGGCTTTCCCCGAATCGATTAATGCTTCAATGTATAATCAGAATCACCGCAATACAAATATATAATACAAGTTATGGATTACACTTGAAGAAGTGATCAGTCATTCAAAGCTAATTCTCTAGCAATTAATGTGGTGAATTGTAAATTCAACTTTAAAATCACTCACACATGCTTCACAAAAAATTCACAATAATTTACAAGATAATATAGATTAGTGTGTGTTATTTCATGCCAAATCATGTATATATAGCTCTGCTGAAGTACACAATGCCCCCTAATAATCACACGTAACATAGTCTCAGTAGACTTTCTTCATCAGTTTGGAAGTTTCTACGTGTAACACCTGGTTTCAGGGGTGTTATGAATTAGAAAATTATCATAGTTGATTAATATTATTTTGGCTAGCCAATGAATCAAGATAATTAATTTTTTTATTAAGTGTGACATGAATCACGATAGCTTTTAACATAATATATAGAGAGAGAAAAGATTATGAAAAAACTAGATATAAATAAGAAAACTAGATTTAAGTTTTTGTAGGGTTTAAGTTTAGGGTTTAGTTTTTAGGGTGAGGGGGGGGGGGGGGGTGGCGGTGTGGGGGGAGGTTAGGGGTTTAGGTTTTTTCGTAAAATGTACATATTTAACACTATTTTTTTGACAAAAAAGTTATTTTTATACATTAAAAATAACGAAATTTTGTAGAAATTTTTTTAAAAAAATACTGTGTTTTTAGCCTTTTTTTGTAGTTTTTTAGTTTTCTCAGTTAAACTAGTTTTCTCATGATACATCCTATATATATATATATATATATGAGTGAGTTGCAAGAATTGTCCTTTGTTTTTATACTCATTTTCAGGCGATGTCCTTTGTGTTTAAAATTGATGAGTTTTATACTTTACGTTTTAAAATCCTACACGTTTTATCCTTTAGGCCTAACCCAGTTAGATAAATCAAATCACACAAGGGTAATTTAGTCATTTGGCCTACATATAAATATTTTAATTAATAATAAAACTACAACCAATTTAAGAAATTAATATAATATATAGTATATGTATATCTATACAATATATTTAATAACCAACCCAGACCACTCTTTTTATACTGTTCTCCCTCTCTCTACATATGTCCACCACCAATCACCACAAACAACCGCCACCCACCATGCCTTCTCTCTACATCGTATTCCACCACCCCACCATCCACCGCACGAACCCCAACCACCACCCACTGCACCACTCATAACCACCTCCCACCAACCACCACAAACAACTGCCCCACCACACCACTCGCAACTACCACCCACTTCCCCAGATCTAAGGATGAGAAGAAAGGCGGCGGTGGCCACCACTGGATTTGTGGTTCGTCTCTCAACCCGATCAAAACCCGAGTTCGTTCCTTATTCAGCTCGTTCTCTAGATCTGAGAGAGATATGGTGATTCAAAGGTGTTAATTGCGAATTAGTATTTGTGAATTTGTGTCTTGATTATACTTTAGTCAAATTTTGGGAGACTACGAGGAGGATTCTGATGAATTTGTGTTGATTTGAATATGAGATGTGGGATTTTTTGGATTTGATTGTGTGGGGTTTAGGAGAGAGTGGGAGAGAGATGGGTAGGTCTCATTGTTAATTGTTGCTGGTGGGTTATGGTTGGGAGAGAGAGACTTTGAGTGAGTTGGGTTAGAGGTGATAGCAGCAGTTGATGGTGGGTGGTCAGTAAAGGTGAAATGACAAAACTGCCCTCACATGTAAGGCATATGACCAGATTTAACAGAAAAAATTATCTGGGTTAGGGTTAAAGGACATACGATGCAAGATTTTAAAACATAAAGTATAAAAACTCATCAGTTTTAAACATAAAAGACACCGCCTGAAAATGGGTATAAAGATAAAGGACAATTCTTGCAATCCACTCTATATATATAGTAGGGTTCATGTGAGAACCAATTTTAGAAGGAGAAGCATGAGAACCGATGTGAACAGAGGACAATATTGTAAATACATAACGAAACCAAAAAACCAACACATCAGATCAAAAATCGTGATGGCTTCATCATCTGTTCATCATCAAATAAAAAGTTCATCATCTATTCATCACCAAATTAAAAATCACAACATCATCTGATCGTCAACGATCAAAAATCACCACAGACTTGCGACTCTCCCCGTTTGTCATCTCAAATCTCCCTGTTCATAATCTGTTCATCCGACTACCATATTGATACTAATTCCAGGTCCCAATTTGAGATGCAAATCTTCATTACAAGGTTTGACGAAGTTTAGATCTGAGTTGTGTGTGATATTTTATTATCAATTGATTGATGTGATACATCAATTTGATTTGGAATACATCAATTTGATTTGGTTTTTAGGGTTATGGTTTAGGGATTTTTTTATTAAATTATACTTTTTGGTGATGTGCATAGTTTAAATTGTAAGTTATGGTGGTGTGAAGCTTTTGTAGTGATTGATGACTCTGAAAACATTATGCTATTGATAGATAATTCAGATTTTCATCAGGTACTTGTGAACTGCATGATTACTTGTTAAATAGATAATGCTAAGTCATATCTCGAACTTTGGTGTTAGGAAAAATTGTTCAATGGTTGTTGATTTGTAAGATAACATGGTAGTTGGATTTGAATTTGTTCGACGTTTATTACTACTGTTATCAATGTTTGTTGATTTGTAAATGGCAGTTGGATTTGAATTTGCTCGACGTTTGTTACTACTATTATCGATAATGAGAGAATTAATATGGCAATGAGAAACATAATGCAACATTGAACAAGGATGCTAACGAAATGTGTATGGAAAATAACAAGAAGGTGGCAAAATCAACATTAATGGTGAGGGTTGATAATGATGACGAGATGGTGGACAACAACATTGATGGTTTGTGTTACAAAGAAATGTTAGTACAAAGTTAAAACTACACATGTGAAGCATTATGTATTATTATGATATAATGTGTTTGGTACAAGAAGTTTGTGATTTGAATGATGATATATGCAAATATGCATATTTTGGTTAATTTTATCTGGTTGTTGATGGTTTGGTTATATTTGTCAGTTTATGATTTAATATGTTGTTTGGTATGGTATGAAGGTTGGTGATGCACATGTGCAAGTTTGAAATATTATATATATTGGTAATGTATTATAAATGGTAGTGTAGATAGTAATGTATTATAGATGGTAGTGTAGATGGAAGAGAATTATACAGGTATTATCAAGAAATATGACATATGCACATGTGCATTGGTAATTGTTAGTCGAACTAAAAAATAAAATAAAGAAATGTCACACCTCGACCCATAGCGGATATGGTACGGGGCATGATGATTGTCCATAGCTTATGACACTATTATAAGTTTAAGTATTTAAAGTCACCAAATTAAATTTGCCACACATAATCACAGAAAACATTTAACATAATTCATACATTATTCAAAAGATAAATAGTTATGAACAAATGACTAATTTATTACTAAGGCATGTTCTACGTGTCTTTGCCTTCAACTTTAACTCCTACTAGTATGCCTGCATCATGCGTAAAAAGGTTTTGGGTTAACATAATGTTGATGAATAGATCTAGATTTTAATTAAAATGTTTTGCTTTATTAATTGATTTATTTTACTTTGAAATCTTTTAAAAATATATTTAACATGAATTCCATATGTTGTAGAAATCTCCATAATCACCACAACCACAACAACAATAAAAAAATCACCACAATCACAATATCAAAACAATAAGACTCAGATTATTGTATGCATTAGTCTCAAGCCCCGAAGGGCAAGTCTAATACTGGTGGCTATACTAAGCTATAACCCATGGCCCTGAGGAACCTAGTCAGCTAGGTGGATCCACGCAAAACCTGTGACACAAAGCGAGTAAACACATAGATACACATATATGCAATGGTAGATACTAGAAATAACAAAATCAATTAACACGATACACGATAGAAAATATGACACATGATACGCCCCAAAAATATTTAATGACTAAAAAGAGGAGAGAAATAGATCTACTCATTGGTTGCGAAGATATGATCCACGAGAATGCATCGCACGATAATGGGCGATTATATCTAAATAATAACCACAATGTAAATAATCGAAATACTAACCGAAAGTACAAAATATTAATTTTTAGGAAACCGGGTTCTCCTATTTGGGGCTTAAATAATTATTCAATATAACAATAAATCGATATTTATATAAATAGTCATGATTAATTATATAATAATATCAATTTAATATGTTATCATAATCTTTAAATGTCACAAATTTTAATTAATTAATAAAATTTATCTAACAAAATAATACATTAGATTTCATGATTATCACATGTTTTAATTTAAAATAATAAATTTTATAAATGAAATTTTATTTATTTAACAATTCCATAAATCCTTTAATAAAATGATTATCTAAAATTATGAAAAAAATATATGCAATTCTCAATACAATTTTATAATCGATAGAAATAAGTAAAAATATTTATAGAATTTATTTGTGAAAGTCTTGTATTTTTAAATAATTAAAACATGTATAAATCCAAATTAAATTCATGATATCCCAAAATTTTATAAAAAAATATATAAAAATTCCCTAGTGCTTAAATAAATTAAAATAATCAATAAAAATTTATTGATTTTTTAAGATTATCTTGTATTTTTATTTGATTTATCTATTGATTAAAACATAAATAATTCACCAAAATTACAATTGATATCTAAAAATTCCCAAAATTTGTACAAAATATACTAATATTATATAACAATATTCTACCGTGAATTTCATAAAAACACAAATTTAAATCTAAAAGCCCTAAATTCTATGAATGAAGAACCCTAATTTCAACTATAATTAAATTCGAATAACCCAGCCTTCTTTTACTAAAATTGATAAAAGGCGTTTGTAAAGTATGAAAGTTAAATAATATTAGCTTAGACCTCACAAATAGCCTAGCTTTAAGTGGAATTTTACTGGGTTTAAAATTACTAATACTTGATCCAAACACAATACAGACCTATTATCATCCTTAATCACCAGCAAAAATCAAGTTCTTTTTTACCCATGAATAACCCTTGTCACTTAAATTCAGAATACTTTTGTCATAACCACATATTTTAAGTATCGTATATGATGAGCCACTATAAAAACTGACATTCCTAAAAAGAAACCTCAGAAGGAAAGATTACAAGTGTGAACAATAGAATTAATGTTTTCTAATATACTGTGCAAGCTTCATAGATCCATATGGGGATTGAAGCAAACATCTTGTAGCCATTATCTTAGTTATAAAAAGTGGTCAAATATCTTGAGAGATTTTATCAAAATCAAAGATCAAGACGTTTGAAGCTACCAATAGAATAAAAGAATTTCTACTTTTGTAAAATTGGTGAAATACCCTTGATAAGAATTTTATTCCAATTTAACATGACGGTATTTCCTAGCTCGTGATATAACAATTATGACGTAAAATTTATACATACTTAAGATGATACATAATCTATTGTGTAAATAGACCTTAAGATTACAAAAATCCAAGTATACATTATAAGTGTGAGGTTTATTGGTAAACACTAAAAAGTCAGGAATCTGTGAACACTTTTAAAATTTCAACTTAACATGTTAAAAATCAATTTAAAAAAATCAACGTTTTTTCTTATAAATACATGTAGAAGAATTTCTAATAAAGAAATAAAAAACTAAAAATATAAAAAAAATGTTTAAAAACAGTAAAAAAATATTATAAAATCAACTTAATATGTTAAAAATATTTTTTTTAAATAATAAAAAAATAAAAACTAAAAATACAAAAAATGTTTAAAAACAATAAAGAAAATCTTATAAAGTTAACTTAAATGTTAAAAATCAATTTTTAAAAATTTTTTTCAGCGTTTTTCCTTATAAAAATGGGTAGAAACCATTCCAATATAAATCATTTTTGTAAAAAAAATATTTTAGCCTTTTTTAACTATTTTTAAACATTTTTTATATTTTTAGTTTTTAATTTTTTTATTAAAAATGTTTGGACATGTATTTATAAGGAAAAACACCGAAATTAAAAAAAATAATTTTTAACATGTTATGTTGAATTTTTAAGAGTCTTTTCCGGGTTCCCCGTTTTTTTAATGTTCTTCAATGAACCATTTCCTGTGTTATTAAACTTTAATTTATAGGCATGACCTAATGGGTAAACAATTATATCTTGTAGATATTAGGAGTTTTGAGTTTAAAACCTGTGTTATTTGGTAAGTTACCGTAAATATACATATGTTAAGAAACGAAGTATAACAATTTGAGTTAAAAATAAATGTTTTTAGGCTTTTAACATCCTTGTTTTTTTAGAGAGAGAATCCTTGTTGATTATAATTCCATATTGGCCGGCCACCTCATTAAAGTGTCATACAAATGAATGAACAATTAAAACAAAGAGTTTGCTGGATTTTGCAATTGCCATCTTAGAGCTCAACCGGTGATGGATCATTCAATCTAGTTGCAATATGAATGAATAGATTGATTTAGTGATCTGTAATAAGAGGTAGACACAAAAATGGACATTTGAAATTGTATGCGTGGATCTTAGCGGTTTGATTCCGTAAGAACAGACAGTGCGCTCTTCAACACCCACATGCTCGTCTTTGCAAGTGACAAGTGTTCAAGTGACGCAACTCTCTTCTTCTTGACTAGACTTTCGGAATTGCGTTTACAAATAACAAACAACGAGAGTATCAAACCCAAACACGGAAAATAACACAAATTGTGTACTAGATGAGCTAGCCCTTATCGAGAACGTCTGACGTTTGCTTGTAGAGGAGCGACTAGGACTTCACAGTCTAAGACAATCGATTGCGTCATAAAGCTTGTTGAGAACGGTTCAGCACCGACGGCCACAAATTTTATTTTCTTTATGAATTGTTTTATTTGTATTCTATTTATGTTTGTAAAATTACCTTTCATTGCTCGTAACCCAGTCTCAAACTGATCTCAAAAACCGACTTCCAATATCAAAACCAAACTATATTTCTAGCAGTTCTTAAATTTAGTAATTTCTAGTTTCATGCAAATTGAATATACTATCTATCATATTTTTTAAAAATTATATAATGTATTAATATATTATTTCCTGTACGTATATATTCTTTCCTATACGTATGATGTAACTGAATTGGTATCAACTTATATCATACAATATCATACTGATTCTAAACATGTAAAATTTCTTAAACTTATCTTGTATACTCGAATATGATTCCCTTTACCGGTATTGTGTACGGTGAATGTTATTTTGCCACATACTCATTATACCATCATGTGCCTATTGCATATACATCGTTTGACTTATTTGATGCGAATTTTAAATTTAAATTGAAAATTTGAAACTATACCGTGCTAGATATATTATTGAAAATTAAAGACAGTTCACATATAAATCGATATGGGAAAAAGTTAAGCTAAACGTATCATTTCATCCAGACTATATCACAATATTCACATTTATGTTTTGATCATCACAAAACTCTTTTATAATTAAATATGTTTATAACTAAAATCAAGCAATATAAGACGTGTAAGTGTCAGTAATTAAAAATTCAGAATAATATATAGTTATTTAATATTTTATTATTTTAATATATTATAGTTTATTATTATATTTATTCTTAACATATTTTCATTTTTTTCCTTTTTTAATATATTTACTTTTAATATATTTTATTTTTTTCTTTTTTAAAACAATATTTCCTTTTTCATTTATTTTTTTGTTTTAAATAATTCTTTTTAAAATCTATCTTTACTTTATCAATTATTTTGATATTTCTTTAATAACTTACGTTCGTAATTTTCTTTTCTAAAAACTTAATTACGTAGTTGTGCTTATTTTTTACCTTCGACTGGTATAAATTTGATTAAAAACGAAGTTGTATTCAAAATAGATTATTTATTTTGTAGCGTAAAATGGTTCGATGATTAACTGAATCAATTTTAACGGTTTGGCTTTCTAAACACTGTTTCATTTTCAAATAACGCTTGTTTTACATTTTTATTTGCTCTATTTCGCCAACGAAGGACCATGAATAATAATTATAAATTTAGAATGCTATACAGCTTTTTAATATTTTATTATTTTAATATATTATAGTTTGTTATTATATTTATTTTTAACAAAGCTTCATTTTTTTCTTTTATTATTATATTTACTTTTAACATATTTTCATTTTCTTCCTTTTCTAAAACCATATATACTTTCTCATTTTTTCAATAATCCTTTTTTTTCTTTTTTAAATCATCTGTATTTTATCAATTATTTTGATATTCTTTAATAACTTACGTTCGTAATTTTTTTTCTAAAAACTTACGTATGTAGTTGTGCTTAATATTTACCTTCGATCAGTATAAGTTTTTATTAAAAACGAAGTTTTATAGAGCATTTATTTTGTAGCAAAAATGGTACGATGATAAAACTGAATCGTTCTAACGGTTTGACTTTCTAAACAATGTTTCATTTTCAAATAATGTTTGTTTTACATTTTCATTTGCCCCGCTTCATCCACCCTATCTAAACTTACAACAATATATTTTTCTTAAATCATGTTTGAATAACACCTTAAATTTTTATTTAAAATGAATTAAATGAATGTGAACTATAATATAAAGTGGTTGATGGATTTAGGGGCTCATTAAGGTGATTATAGACTTGATATATGTTTGCTAAAATGTAATTATAGGTTTAAAGGCTTAAAAAGGAAAAAAGGAAAGAAAGCCCACTAGGGACATAATGGTAATACATCTTTTAAAGCCCTAAGTTGAAAGCATGGATCAACCCTCCTCCACGTTCATGTAATTTCACCCATATGTTAGAAAGAGAAAATTAGGTTCAAGCTTGTTTCATGGCCGATTTTGTGTGAGGATTGAAGGAGAACGATGAGGGATCCTCACTTTAGTGTTACTGATCAAGTTTCAAGGATAAAGAAGCTATCTTTGACCTATTTTTGACAGGACTGGATCCTGATAGAGGAGGTCTCACCAAGACGATAAGCTTTGCGTAAAAAAGTTGCATGCTCTTGACAATTCATGCTTGGTATGCTTAGTATGATGTTATATGATGATTACATTGCATTTCCAACATTAAAATTAAGATATTGCTGTGAATATCGGTAAAAAAGGTTGTAGCTTCTGCTAAGACATTAGGGTTCTGCACAAGTTGCGCCTATCACTGATCAGGTTAAACCTGGGTTGCGTCTAATTGTTCAAAGTGCAACCTAATCCTCAGGCGTAACTTTGATTCAAATGCAACCTGAGTTGCGCCTAACTATTCAAAGCGCAACCTAACCCTTAGACGCATCCTTGATTGCTGCCTGGTTACGCCCAAGGTCTGCCATGCAAAACCTATGTTATACCCACTATTTAAATGCAAGTAGTGCTTGACCTATTCATATGTGAACCATTGATCAGATTAACGAGCCTGCTAGGGTCAGATCATCCACTAAACGGTATAAATAAAGAAAAGTATAATATGTGAGTTCAACATCCACCCCCTTTTTTACTATTTTGAACTAATATGAATGATGCCTTAAATGCTATTACTCTTTGTAGTAGTTGATTACTATTATGTGATTATTGATTGATTAATGATAAACATTTAATATTTGTTATTCAAGTTTAAAAGTTTGATTATTGATGCCAAACGATTAGATGATCGACAGAATGAATTAATGGGGTCATGTGAGCGTAACAACATAGCATGCATGGAGTCTTATATCGGTGTAAGCCTGTTTGGCTTGTCTTAAGTAGTTGACAATGAAGTTTGCTTCACCGTTTTTGTTGATGATTGAAGTTGTTGTGTATGATTGATGTTAAATGTGACTTGATGTTGATTGTCAACAATTACTCAGAATGATAAATTCTTGTTTAACCTTAAACCATGGTTGACTCAACGTATCTGACTTTTAGCGTGCATGTTTGGTTGATAGGAAGTCCATGACAAGGAATGAAGGCTTTCCTACGTATTGGTTTGGCATCATATCGACCCTAGATGGCCTTTTGTGTTATTTGAATGTTATGTCTAAATTTGACGAAATGATGCAATTGTTACTTGATGTTTTCCGCTACTATTAATGACTATTAACACTTTAAGGACATGTTTGATGTAATGATCCAACTGTGAGGCTTACCGGGTTTAGGGCTTACAATTATTTGTAACATTTGGCCTCTCATGCGACCAATAATGTCCATTTTCCCACAAAAAGCTCACGGATTTGTTATCGTTTTCCCAATAGAGACTTCATAGGAGGCCACCTATCCTGATACAACTCATACTTGAGCACGCTTAAGCTCAAAACGCGTTGGTGATATATGAGGCAGAGTATTCCTTATACACGAAGAATTTCTTCTGCAACGACCGGTGTTGAATTTGCCTAAGGGGTTGTAATCACCATCCTTTATGGACTCATCACCCTCGATGAGATTTACCTCACCACCCCATTAAGGATGTGGGATTTTCCTAAGGTGTCCTCTTGAACACTCCCGGGGCACATCTTTCTTGATGAGGTTTGTCCTACCATCCAGAACGACACATGAGTGGCGTTGATACCTATTGTAACACTTGGGCTCTTGTACCACAAAGATTGTCCGTTTTACCTGCAAAAACCTCACAAATTTGTTTTTGGTTGCACAAATGGAGACTTCCCCGGAGGTTACTCATCTTGATACTACTCTCACTTTAACACGCTTAATTGTGGAGTTCTCTTCTCATCCATTAGCATTAAGTCGAAAACGCGTTGATGATATTTGAGGCATGATATTTCTTATGAACCAAGAATCTCTTTTTATCCATGGCCAGTGTGGAATTTGCTTAGAGTGTTACAATTATGCATTAACAACTTGTGATTTGAAGAAATATTTAATTTTACAAATTTGGATACGAAATCCCCTCTTTTAAAAAGTTTAAAACTTTTTTTTGAGATAAAATAACGTTAGACCCTATGACTTATTATTAGGATTATTAATACTTAATTAAAAGGGATTTTTTATTTAGTTTTATTGTACTCTTTCTAATAGTTGATATAGTCATACTAAGTTAAACAAAAGTCAATATGATGATTCGAGTTGATAACCTCAAATTTATTGTTTAATAACTTGAAGTAACAAATTTTCAAAGAAATTTCGAACTACAACTTAAGATAATTCGTTAAAAATGGAAGTGGATGTCGATGTTTTATGAAGAAATTAAGAGAAGGGATAGAGAAAGAAAGAATTATGAGAGATGGAGATGTTCCATGAAGAACTTTCAAAATTGAAGATCAATATATCTAGTACCAGCGTGACCACTAGCCATTTGCAAGTCATAACGTTAGCTTCATTTACTGAGTTAAAAGTGGGTTTAGATAAGCAATCTCATTGGTTTGGTTTTGTATTTCAAATTACGGGATAGCTTTTTAAGTTTTAACTTATAACCTTTACTTATGTATGAGTTTGCTTTCAGATTGACGTATTTCATGTATACATGTAATCAATAAGAATATAATAAGACGGAAAGCGTTTTGATAATAACTATAAGATAAAGACATTCCTGTAAGGTATTATTTATATGAGCATAACGAAAATAATTACAAACGAAACTAATCAGGCTACATATATTTTAACTACGGTAATGATATATCAATGAACGCTAACTAATATACTTCTCTAATACTCGCTCATAGTCAAAGTAGGAGAGCGTACAAATAATGAATATGCATGTATAATAAGAACATCCGACCTTGAAAAGAAACCATAAACAAAAAATAGGAATTCTTTGGTGACAAGTGACGACGATATATCTAGACGATGTATCTAATGACACTAAGAGACATGCTATTGGGGCTGTGGTGAATGAAGCTATGACTGCGACGACAAAAGTTGCAACTATGGTGGCACATCGGCAACAAAGTGACATGAGCTACGACTATAATGAATAGAGCTCCTAGGGTGGTGACACAACCTTGAAAAAAATAAAACCATACATATACATAGGGGGTGCTTGTGCGGCGCGACAGAGAACACAAACATTGATAATCACGTAACATGTTAATTGATTTTAATTTAAAAAACTATAGAAATACCATACTCAAGTTAAGTAAAAAAATGCTCATTTTTATGGTGTTTATTTTTTTAGATATTAACGTATGAAAATGTTATGCCAGTTTAAAAACCGTTAGAAAGTTGGTGTAAAAGTCAAAATATGTATTATAGGATTGTACCATATATTTTAAAATTTGTAATTACTTAAACTCTTATAATTGTGTATAACTAAGCACTAATTTTTTTCACTATTCATAAGCACCCACAATTGTTAAATTAAATAATAATAATAATAATTTCTTTTTTATCCTTTTTATATGTATTATAATATGGTATAGATGTACACACGCATACACACAAGTATTTCTAGAACATAATAAGAGTGTGAAAAAGAGAAAGACAAATAGTCACACAACGTGTATGGTATATGAAAAGGCCAATGACTTACCAATGTCTAATGATGAAAGTGGGAAATTGAGGTGTAAAGGGACAAAAGGGAAGAAATAAAAGAATGCAATAACCCTAATGATATAATACCATACAGAATAATAAAACCCTATTAAGTATTGTGTATTATTGATTAACTATAATTATAAAAAAATTAGTCAAATCATATTCATTAACCATGATAATGAAATACCAGTAAACCTTAACTAGTGTATTCTCTCTAATAAGAACGAAATGTTATTTTTTAAGAAAAAAAGCGAACTGTTTATTTATGTATTAAACAAACCAGATTAATTTCTTTATACGTGAATCATATGATCATAATGATTGAGGTGAAACACTTCAACTCTCCTTGAAATAGCACAACGCATGGTAATTGCATTTAAAGAAGTATTAGTAGAAATATGCTCCTGCTCAATAGTTACCATTGCTTGCGTTTACTACTCAACATAGTTATGATCAGGTTATGTTCCTACTGGTTAGTAGTAACTTACCATTGAAGACACAATTCCTTTCTTAGTAGCTTACTACTCATGATTAGCTTGCCATTGACAATTATTTGTTTCTAATAGGAAGTTGCTACTAATCATAAGTTGTCACTGACCCTTATTTTCATGTAAAGTTTTACCAATTATGCATATCGATTCATTTCCAATGAAGCTTCTATAAGGAAATTAGATTTTTTTCATCCCCATGAACCTTGTTAGGGGCAAGGGCGTTGCCCCTTGGACCTTAGTGGGGCACAACCTCGAACCCTCTATGACATGCCCCTTTAGAACTGCCCATGGTCTAAGGGCTTCGTCCCCTAGGAACCGCAGCATAGTGCTTGAAATCAAAACAATCTTGATCAAGTGTGCACTGCACACTAATATTTCGAGTCAATGTTTATAATGATTTCTTACCATCCAAGAAGTGGTGAACTGATATACTTAAGAAATATAACCATTTACAAATTAATCAAGCAAATAGAAAGGAGGTATCTAATTTGGCTCATGAATAATGCTCTAAATATGTATAAAACCTTATAGCTTACGAAAACAGTTATCAAATTTCATATCAATCAAATCAAGTAATTTTGTGTAAGTCAAATCAGTTATTTGAGTTCAAATCATTCTAAAATTTTAACAATAAGTTATAACAAAGTAACAACCATTTCCAATACGAATGAGATGTATAAAAATTAAATATGAAAAGGGTTATTGGATTTTAATAATATTAACTTTCATCCATTGGTCAATATTAATATCAATTCAAAAAAATCCGTCCAACAATCCCAACTTGTATGAATTTGGCCCTCATCGATCGTTTTCTAACTGGGTTATAACCCAGTTAGTTTTTTGTTGACGTGGTAGCTTACGTGATACTAACCTAGTTATTGGTTGATGTGGCTGCTTATGTGTATGCATATGTGACACAAACCTAGTTATTGGATTTTAATAATCCTAACTTTCACCACCACCATCAGCCACCACCACCATCATCATCAACAACCACCACCATCAGCCGCCATGGTGGTGGTTGTGATGGCGGCTGATGGTGGCGGCTGATGGTGGTGGTTGATAGTGGTGGCTGTGGCGGCTGATGATGGTGGTGGCGACGGCTGATGGTGGTGGTTGTTGATGGTGGTGATGGCGCTTAATGGTGGTGGTTGTTGATGATGGTGGTGATGGTGGCTGATGGTGGTGGTGGGTGATGGTGGTGGTGGCTAATGGTGGTGGTTATTGATGTTAGTGATGAAGATTACGATTATTAAAATCCAATAATTTTGATTGTGCCACATATTCAACCAATAACTAGGCTTGTGTTACATAAGCTGTCACGTCAGTAAAAAAACTATCTAGGTTATAACTCAGTTAGAAAAGGATCGATTGAGGGCAAATTCTTATAAACTAGGAATGTAAGAGAAAATTTTTTAAACTGAAATTAATGCAGCCAATGACAATGAGTAAAAATTATAATTATTAAAATATAGTAATCCACATGCAAATAACTATTCAATGTTTACATTTAACAATGAAATATTAATTTGAAGTCAACTACGGATTCTATTTTTATGATGTATTAACAAGTAATTACAATTTGAAGCGCCTAAAATAATAACTAAATAAAGCCACAGACAATATGGGTGTAATTATTATACATTTCAAGTTTGGCAAACAAAATTAAATATCTTTGCATTATATTTTCTGCACATTGTTTAAGTATACAAATTAAAAAGATCGGTTATGTTTTGACAAAAATAATAACATCGAGCTAATGAAAATGTCTACTTTAGTTAGACTTTCATAATTAAAACTAATATAATAATAGTTGGTCCTCCCCTTGAAGTGATGCTTAACCTAAATATTTCGCTCAC
Organism: Scalesia atractyloides; assembly: GCA_947069175.1. Taxonomy (NCBI): domain Eukaryota; kingdom Viridiplantae; phylum Streptophyta; class Magnoliopsida; order Asterales; family Asteraceae; genus Scalesia; species Scalesia atractyloides. The sequence goes on from CAMTDV010000029.1 coordinate 11,168,272, forward strand.
CTTCATGTTTCCTTTATTGTACTAGTGATGGACACAAACTTCCCTAGTCTGGGGTCCAACTAATTAATATTAGTTTATGCACTACTTATAAGCCAGATTGTTCAACACTACAGTCCACGTTTTATACAATAAATACTCAATTTCATAGTATTGACTAACAAGAAGTATTGCCGATGACCTCTAGGACTAGTGAAACCATTATTTACCCTAATTTAAGTGGGGCAGATTTAAGTTCTAGAAAATAGATATTAGTTGGAGTTTAAAGTAGATTTTACGAGGACACGTGTTTATCGTTTTAAAACTACTAAAAGATACATACTCTCGTTATAGCAACCGTAAAATAAAGTCAAAACTTAAAGTCATGATATGTTCAAAGGATATCGACACATATTTTAGATCAATAAAAAATCATAAAAGTGAACATATATCTTGTTCGTTTAAATCGACGTGGTACTGATATGGTTGGGCGGTATCAATTTGATTCATCACAGTAGCCACACTCGCAATAGCTTACGACACAAAAAAGGATACTTTATGTTCCTACCATAGTTGTCCGTACGGTAGCGGTTTGATTCATCATGATACAAAAAAATCAATTATATTTAACCCGTTTAATTTAGAACAAAGCTTTTATTAGAATGTAGGTAATATAAGCATCTCACAATATTAATAAAATATAAAATAATAGAAAGGTAAAAGTTAAAAAAGAACATAATAAAAATAAGCTTAATGTAGATTACAAAGCTGTAAGTGGGGAAAGTAGGGCTACTCAAATTAATTAACAAAAAATCTATATTGAAAATGATATGTTTGTGAAATAGAGAAAGCCGCCCCGCCTTCAATGCGGTTTTCTCATCCGCTGCTTGAAAGATTCAATCTCAACGACCGCCTCATAAGACCTCTACAATTTGGTTTTGTAAAAAGTTTATATAAAGACGTAGTCAAGAAAATGAACGTCTCAACTTTATACCCCTAATCTGTTATAAATTATCATATTTTATAAGTTATAATTATAATAGAAAAATTAAATATGTATAAATTAATAAAAAATCAATAATAGAATATAAAATAATAAAAAGGTTTTTTGTTAAAAAACAAAACAATAAAAATAAGTTTAATGTAGACTACTCTTTGTTAATCTATATAATAAAACAAAATGTTGAGCAATACTTATCACTATTCTAAGTCATCTCTTTTTTTGTTTTCCCGTTTTTCTTTCCTAGATAACTATTAATTATTAATCATTGATAATTGTTATATAAAAAGATTGGTATTACTTTTTATTATCTATGCTATATAACAATACATAATGTGATTGATTGGTTTGAATGGTAAAAAGATGTCACATAAAAAAAGTACTATTAAAAATTTAAATTTTAGTCGTTAATATTTTATATTTATTATTATTTCTATATATCTATGATTGTAATTTAAGTTAACTTTAATATGTTAAAGAAGTAAGTACATTTTAGTTATATTAACATATACATTACATAAAAAAGTTAATACACAGTTAGAAATAATGTTTAAAAAAATAAATCAGACTTTATAAAGAAGTACCATGACGATCGTTTCATTTTTTAAAGTACCATGACGACTATGAATTAAGATATGGCGTTATATATTTTATTTAACACGTATAATACATGGTCATTTTTAATATGTGCAATACATAGGTTTTTAAAGTCTTAATTTCTTTTTATTATTAAATATACGGATCACGTGGTTTGTACTGATCCGATTTTGAGTTGTCGAGTGACGATTGCTCCGTAAGAAAGGACACAAGGGCCTACAACATTACGTTTATTCAACCCATATAATAGATATGTTTTCTTTTTGTGCCAAATCAAAGTATTCAGTTTTATTTCTTTTTCTTATATATCTAATAAAACTAGAACAAATTCAAATCAGCCACTCATTCTTAATTTTAAATTCCAATACAAACTAAAAGTTAGATGGTAACACTGGATGGGTGCCTTAATTTTAAATTCTAATACAAACTAAAATTAGATGGTAACATTGGATTTCGAAAACTGTAGTTAAAGTTGCAACAAAGATGAAGAATCCTAACTACAAAATTGAAGTAGAGCCAGGATATCGTACAGGCACGAATACAAGAACCAACGTTGACATCTTCAATTTTATCCTTCCTTTCGTTATTTGTTTCTGGTTATACATTGAATCGAAGCCGATGTATAGCTTGAGGGATCATAGTAAATGTGTATATATTAGATGAGTTTTTTTTTCAGATAAAATATCATGTAGAGAAATGCGATTCTAACACCATAAAACCTGGCTTTATTTGAGGGATCATAGTAAATGTGTATGTATTAGATGAGGTTTTTTTTCAGATAAAATATCATGCAGAGAAATGCGATTCTAACACCATAAAACCTGGGCTTGTTATTTATTTACATATCTGAAACGAACTAAACCCAAGGGTTTTTTACATTGGATTTACTATTTAACATACAGTACTTAAGCTGAAAATTTCGATAAAACACGTAGCAAAAACTTCAAACGTAACATCCATAGTCAAATACATGTCATAAACAATTGTCCTTAACCAACACAAAATATAAATCTAATAAATAATTGTCCTTAACCAAAACAATAAATGTAAACAAGACGCAGTCCTCCAGTGGGAGCCTTAGCCAAAGTCACTGATGTGTCGTTGTGTGAATATAAAAATTAGTATATTTTTAGCCGTTTTATACTTTTATACAATGGTTCATGTTTTAATATTTTTAAAAACTTGATAAAATCCTATCACACTATACTTTATGTTGGTCAAGTGTACCTATCGTTACGTAATATAGTGATAGCAAGACACCGATTGTCACACCTGACCCGCAACGGAATAAAAGTCGGGGCATGATTGGGTTATCACCAAAGCTCATGATATTTACTAATAAGTTTCATATTTATTAAATTCAAATTAAACTTCAAATATTCAACACAAAATTCATACAAACACAAACAATAACCCAAAAGATTGTTCCAAACGAAATAACTTGTTTATTCTTCTAAGGCCATTCCTATGATTTTCTTTCCTCAGCTTGTTCACCTGTATCATGCGTAAAAACAGAAGATTTGGGTTAACAAAAGTTGGCGAGTGAACCTTGGTAAAACATTTAAATAATTGAATTATATTGTTGTTAAATAAAAATTGTGCATGAATCACATGTGAGTAGATGTATACATATAACCAATCACAAACCACATTATATGAACACATGAAATGATGAATGATGTATTTGAGATCAAGGCTCAATCAAACGGAGCCGATCTAATGAGGCACCTAATGCTCAACCCGTATCCCACGAGGAACTGATGTACCTAATGAAATGATTGCACTGAAATGATAAAAATGTAACCACATAATAACCACATAACAAACATACACAATTTGATCACGAGATGATATTAGCACAAGTGTTTAAATAATATAAAAGAAATGTACGACACATGATACACCCCAAAACATATTTAAAACGGGAAATTTGTAGAGATTCACTCACAGTGGGTGCGTATTCTTGATTGAAGATGAGAACACACGAGTTGCGGATTTAACCGATGAAGGAGTACTAACCTAAAACAAATAACGCGATAACTCGATAATTAAATAAATTAATATTTAGGTCAAAATCCTTTGTTTAGGTTTTTTTAGGTTATTTTTATGGATTGTATTGATATTTTAAACCCTTGAAAATGTATATTTTTAAACCTTTTATTTGAATTTTCATTTAATATATGACCCTAGAATAAGATATTAGAAATAAAATAAAAATAAAATAAATAAAAAAAATCTTGTCAGACTGACAAGTCTGACAGGCCAGTTCGATTGGTATTTTTGGCATGCGTGTGTTGAGACTCGAACTCATGACCTCTCGGTTGCGTGCACGCAACTCTTCCAACTGAGCTACGTGTCTAACCCGAAAGAAACCTGATTTTAATTACTCTTATACACATTTTAGGTTTATTTAAATTAAATTTAAAAACTTCTAACAATGTTGAACCGGGTGTGCCAGCGGTCTCGAACCCGCGACCTGTTATACCATTCGCACCCAGCCCAACTAGTTGGGCTCGGTGTCTAACCCAATATGTATTGATCTTTAATTATCTTTATACACAATTTAAGGTTCCTTCAATTTAAGTTTAAAAAGGAAGTTAAATGATCAGACCGGTGCGAGCCAAGGAACTCGAACCCGAGACCTTGGTTCTGTTTTGCACCCAGCCCAACCTACTGGGCTGGGTGTCTAACCCGACAAAACTTATATTTTAATTATATTTAACACGTAACTCACTTCATCTTCTTCATTTTTTTAAAATCAAACTTATACCCGCCTGGAACAAACGGATTTATTCCGATTTTGTTACCACTTGTTTGAACATAAGGTTAATTGGATTGAACTTAAAGGAAAAGGAGAAGTGATCTACCGTATAACAAAGTTGGCGGTGGCACGATTTCTGGCGACCCGTTTGATTTCGGCGAGTGAGAGACTCCGGCGACGTAGGGACTTAGAGGTGAACAGGGGAATTTAGATAGTATGAACGAGTTGGTTTGGGAGGTGTTGGTCGGTATTTATAGAGATGCATGGGGGTTCGATTTTAATGGTTCAAATCTCGGATTGATTGATAGTGAAATCAATCAAGAAATTTTCCGAATATAGGTTCGGACAGCTGTTGATTTGGAGAAATGCGCGTAGATTACCGAGATCTCCGGCGAGGAGATTTGCGGTTTGTTGCAGGTTTCCTCTGATCTTACATATATGAGCAAAGATATTCTAAATATAGCACCACTTGTGTGTGTGTCGCAGTGGTGTTTGTGATGTGTATGCTACCCGGGGAACCGGGTTCAATTCCCGGTTCACCATTTTTAATTTAATTAATTTTTTTATTAAATCTATTAATCATTTATTAAATATAAATATTTATTATTTAATTGATTATATTATTTCATTAAGATAATTTAAACCTTAATTATTATTTTAATATTTCAAACAATAAAATAATCGAACGGCATAAATATATACACTTTGATTGATAAATTGGGGCGGGTTTTCGAAACCCGACTTACACAAATGTTACAGTATCCCCTACTTTTAGAAATTTCGTCCCGAAATTTAAGTAGTAGCTGTAACCGGGAAAAGATGCGGGTACTTTTCGCGTATTGAGTATTCACGTTCCCAAGTAAATTCGGGTCCTCATTTTGACTCCCAACGTACCCTAACGATTGGAATACGACTTCGCCTCAAATGCTTCTCACCGAAATCCATGATTTCTAGTGGTTTTTCAACGAAGTGCATTGGTTCATCGACTTGAATATCTTCCAGAGGGATATGGGGATTTTCGTCCGCGAGGCACTTTTTCAAGTTTGGTACGTGGAATGTGGGATGAATTCTGTTGAGTTCTTCTGGTAGGTCAAGCTTGTATGCTACAGGACCTACTCTTGCGAGTATCTTGAAAGGTCCCATGTAGCGTGGTGCTAGCTTGCCCTTTTGACCAAAACGAACCACTCCCTTTCAAAAGTACTTGATCACCAACACAAAACTCCAAGGGCTTTCGTCGTTTATCAGCGTAACTCTTTTGACGACTTTGAGCCGCTAGAAGATTAGTTCGAATTTGCAGAATTTTGTCGGTTGTTTCTTGAATCAACTCAGGTCCGGTGATTTGCGCTTCACCAATTTCGTGCCAGCATACAGGAGATTGGCATTTATGACCATATAAAGCTTCAAAAGGAGCCATATCGATACTTGAATGATAGCTATTGTTGTACGAAAAATCAACTAATGGTAGGTGAGTGTCCCAATTACCTTTGAAGTCTATGACACATGCTCGCAGCATGTCTTCAAGGGTTTGAATGGTGCGCTCAGATTGACCATCAGTTTGAGGGTGAAAAGCAATGCTGAGGTCTAAACATGTACCCAAAGCGGATTGTACGGCTTGCCTTGTTCGGGAAGTGAAACGACCATCTCGGTCTGAAATGATGCTTAACGGTACACAATGACGGCTTACGATCTCGCTAATATAGATACGAGCTAACTTCTCATTCTTGAAGTCCTCGCGAATTGGGATAAAATGAGCTGATTTGGTAAGACGATCGATGATTACCCATATGGTGTCATACCCACTGGAGGTGCGAGGTAACCCGGTAATAAAATCCATGGTTATATTTTCCCACTTCCATACAGGTATCTCAGGTTGGACAAGAAGTCCCGATGGTCTTTGATGTTCTGCTTTCACTTTGGAACATGTAAGGCACTTGGAAACAAAAACAACGATATCCTTCTTCATGCCAGGCCACCAATAGATGTATCGTAAGTCTTGATACATCTTATCGGCTCTTGGATGTATAGAGTATCGTGTCTTATGTGCCTCCTTCGTGAGGAAATCACGAAGGTTGTCGCGATCCGGTATCCAAATACGATTTAAATAGTAAAGAATACCATCGGATTTGGTTTCGATTTTGAGTTCAACTCCACAAGACAGCTCATCACGTACGTCATTTTCCGTTACAGAAGTATGTTGAGCTAGCCGAATTCGATCTTTTATGTCGGTTACAATTTGAGAACATAGAAGATGAATGGTATTTGCATAACCCTTTCGACTGAGTGCATCAGCCACCACGTTTGCCTTGCCAAGATGATATCGAATCTCACAGTCGTAATCATTGAGGAGTTCGACCCATCGTCGTTGCCTCATGTTTAACACTTTTTGATTAAAGATATGTTGAAGACTCTTGTGGTCAGTGTATATCTCACACTTGGTGCCATAGAGATAGTGTCTCCATATCTTCAGAGCGAACACGACTGCTCCAAGTTCTAGGTCGTGAGTGGTATAATTCTTCTCATGCACTTTGAGTTGTCTAGAGGCATAGGCTATCACCTCTCCTCTTTGTATCAGAACACAGCCTAACCCTTGCCTTGACGCGTCACAATAAACCACAAAGTCTTCGCAACCCTCAGGGAGTGTGAGAATAGGTGCATCACAAAGCTTTTGCTTCAAAGTTTGGAAAGCCTCATCTTGCTTGGGTCCCTAAATAAAGGGTTTTCCCTTGTGAGTCAAGGCCGTGAGTGGAACAGTGATACGAGAAAAATTGGCAATGAAGCGTCGATAATAACCAGCCAAGCCAAGAAATGACCTAACTTCAGTAGGAGTACGTGGCGCTTGCCATTCTTGTACTGCCTTGATTTTTGAAGGGTCGACATGAATTCCTTTGTCATTAACGACATGACCAAGAAATTGTACCTCCTTTAACCAGAACTCACATTTCGAGAACTTCGCATAAAGCTTTTCAGTCCTCTAGAGTGTAAGAATGAGTCGAAGATGTCGATTTGGTCGGATTTTGACTTGGAGTAGATAAGAATATCGTCGATGAAAACTATGACAAAACGGTCGAGATAGGGTTTGCATACCCTATTCATCAAATCCATGAAGACGGCAGGAGCATTGGTTAACCCGAAAGACATAACCATGAACTCGTAATGACCATAACGAGTTCGAAAGGCAGTTTTTGGAATATCTTCTTCGCGCACCCTAAGCTGATGATAAGCAGAACGGAGGTCGATTTTGAAAAGCAGGTGGTACCTTGAAGTTGATCTAGAAGATCATCAATACGAGGCAATGGATAACGATTCTTAACACTCAACTTGTTGATCTCTCTATAATCAATGCACATGCGAAATGTTCCATCTTTCTTCTTTACAAAAAGAACAGGTGCACCCCAAGGTGACGAGCTAGGACGTATGAATCCTTTGTCAGTCAGCTCTTGTAGCTGACTAGCCACCTCTTGCATTTTCGATGGGGCTAACCTGTAGGGAGATTTTGCAACTGGTGTAGCACCAGGCACAAGATCGATTCGAAATTCGAATTCTCGCACAAGAGGAAGTCCTGAAACGTCGTAGGGAAAAACTTGAGGAAATTCTTTCACGATTGGAATATCTTCGAGCTTCCTTTCCTTGCTTTCCTTCTTGACGATGTGGGCTAGAAACGCGACGTAATCCTTGCGAAGATATCTTCGAGCTTGAAGGCATGACATCAATTTGAGCCCTTTCGAAGGGGTTTCTCCAAAGATACGTAGTGTCTGACCGTCAGTGAGAGGAATACGAATGAACTTTTCATGGCACACTACTTCGGCGTGATGCTGACTGAGCCAGTCCATACCGATGATAACATCGAAACTTCCCAATTTCATAGGAATAAGATCAATCGGGAAATCGTGATCATTTAGAGTAAGAGTACAATCACGTATTATTGAATTTAACGAAATGGGTTCTCCGTCAACGACTTCCACCGTGATCGATTCAGCAAGACTAACACGAGGTAGGTCGTGAATAGATTCGAATTCTAAAGATACGAAACTCTTATCCGCACCAGTATCGAATAATATGGATGCATAACTACCATTTACCAGAAACGTACCGTTGACCACATTGTTGTCAACCCTTGCTTGATTGGCGTTGATATTGAAAGCCCTTCCTGTAGCAGGTGGGTTAGCTTGATTAGCTTGGTTCACCGGGTTTGCTTGGGCATTAATAATATTCACCAGGCGTGGGCAAGTATTTCGGAAGTGGTTTGGATCACCACAGTTGAAGCAGGCTCTTATGGGTTGCGTCATCGGGTAGTTGGGTAGGTAGTATGGTTGGGCTATGGGTTGGGCAGGTGGTATAAGTAAGGGTTGTTGGGCTTGGCCCACTATTTGGTTATTGGTTTGGGCTTGAGGCTGATTGCGGTTTGATCGTTGGAGTGTACGGCAAGTTTGGATAGTGTGACCTGCACGACCACAACTTGTGCAGTATTGGCAAGGGTTCTCAGGATGGTGATGGTATTGGCAATGGTTACATTTTGGGTGTGGGCTAGTGTATGGCTTTTTGAATGGTGCGGCTGGAGGGGCGACTTGTGTGATTGGAGCAGCAGTGATGGGAGGGTTGGTTTGGGTGACGGCGAAGTTCTTGCCATTTCGCTTTCTCTTACCAGCGAACTTTGAGGATGAGCCTGATTGGGTTGGAGTTGGGGCTTCAACAGGTGTTTTCTTCTCATCTTTAAAATCGCCATTTTGAATGCGATTTTCAGTAAGCTCCGTAGCTAATTCCATGGCAGCTTTGAGTGTTGCGGGGGAAGTGCTTAAAACTGAATCTTGAATTTTCGAGGGAAGACCTCGAATATAGTGCTCGGTCAAGTGGTATAACGGAGTGAACAGGTTGGGGACCATCTGGTTCAACTCGAGAAATCTCTTGTTGTATGAGGTGTGATCCCCTTCCTTTTGCTTGAGAGAGTAGAATTCGTCATCTAGCTTTTTGATCTCGCTTCTAGGGCAGAAGCGTCTCGTCATGATTTCCCTTAATTCTTCCCATGTTAAGGCCATGGCATCTTCCACTCCTCGCTTACCTTTTTCCGTGTTCCACCAGGTGAGTGCTACCCCAAACAGACGTCCAGTAGCGTAATGTACCTTGTGATCCTCAGGACAGTCGCAATTGAGAAAGGTGTTTTCCATCTCCTCAAACCAATGGAGGAGAGCGGTGACACTTTCAGTCCCTTCATATTTTTGGGGATCGCAGGACTTGAAGTGTTTGTAGGTGCATTTAGTGGTTTTGGCAGTTGGCGACGTTTTGGCCTTCTTGGTTCGGAGGGTTGATGGGATTTGCGGCGAGAGCTTGTTGAACTTGTAGTACGATGTCCGGAAGTATCGCGGCCATTTGTTGAGCAATTTGTGTGCCCATGCGTTCGATCGACCTTCCTGACCTTCTACCTCCTCGTAAGTGTCTAGCATACATCTACAGGAATATATGTAGGGAGATGGTGAGTTTGATGATTTTCTAGGTGTCATGTGTCGTAAAAAGAATAGAAAAACAACATTTATGAATAACTGAAGTGTAACACCCTGTAAAATCATGTCCAATAGTATAATGACATGTGTTATATTTTAAAATATAGTCTCTTAAAGACCAATAAGAACTAAGGGCGTCAACATGCTCAAACTAAGCCTCTGAGTGACGATCCGGTGTCAACATGCATAAATAAACAGCCTCTAAGAGACTGATATGTCAACATGCTTAAATCATTAGCCTCCGAGTGACTGATATGTCATCATGCTTGAAATTTGGCCTCTGAGTAACTGATATGTCAACATGCCCAGCCTCTGAGTGACATCGGAATCAACATGCTTATAGATAAGCCTCTGAGTGATCCTTTACGAATTCCTAACTCTCATACGTGCCATTTGTTGGACGAGAGGGTTCAATTTTGTAAATATGTGAAAGTTGGATGATGGAGGAATTAAAAGTGTCAACGTATTAATTCTTACCTCTGAGTGACCTTTTAACGAACTGAGAGCTCGACAATGTCCGGGCATAATTCCGGGTATGCCAAGTATTGGCTACGGAGGGCTAAAAGTGCCAAAAAGGTGTTTAAAAAGGTTTTTAGAAGCTTTTTAAAGTTAAGGGGCTAAAGTGTCAAATTTTGAAACTGGCCATGGGGTGGTCGCGGGCCGCGAGAGACCTGGCCTGGGCCTCTCGCGCCTCGCGAGAACAGGTCTGATGCAGAAAATTTGTTTGGAGACCAAGCAAAGCTCCAAAACCATTAAACAAAACCATGGCTTCTCTAAACTGCTATGCCACATTTTGGGACACTTGTAAGCTTCTTCTTACACCCCTAAACACCTGGCTTCACCTCCTTTAAGCTCTCCAACTATAAAGTGCATAAGTTCTCTTTCCAACTTGCACCTTTCTCAATAAACCACTCTTCTCCCTCCTCTGGAAGTTCCTAATTGAAAGGAGCAATCCAACATAGTTCTTTTGCATCTAGGAATCGCTGGTAAGTGTTCCTTCCTTGTGCATTTTCGTTTATAGGCTTTTATAGCCAAAAGTCAAGCGTTTTACGGAAAACGCTTTGACTTTCAGTCAACACCATTATGGTCCAGCCATTGTTCGAAATGAACATGGCAAGGTGATCGTAATAAGGTGGGTGTTAGTCCCTATAAAGGGCACATCCTGAAGATCACGTTTGCTAGACCAATTGACGGGTCAAAGTTAAGTTATTAAAAAGTCAAACAAGGCATTTTTCAGAAAAATCATAAATTGATATTATATATGTTATGAAACCTGTTTTGACACTTAAACAAGTTGTTAATAATTACTAGAACATGTATAAACATGTTCGGCTCGTCAATTTCAGTTCTAGTGTCGGTTCGCAACCGAAAGTCGCAAGGTTTGACTTCTGCTTTGACTTTCGATTCTGACCCGATTTAGATTAGTTACCTACTGATCTAAAGTTGCATTATGATCATAATATAATGTAGTATAACCCTCTGAGGTTATATTACATGATCATAATCAGAATCTAAGTTTATGCACAAGTTCCATAATTATGCCACCTTTGACCAAAATGCCCTTTTACATAAATCAAGGTTGTAATGATAATAAACATGAAAATGAGTTTTCTACTGATGTAATATTATAAGTAGGATTATTTGGGATGTTAAATTCAAGTTATAAACTAAGTTTGCAAGCAGGTCCTTCAACTATGTCGATAAATGACGGTTTTAGTCCTTGTGACTCATAAAATGATTTTTAATCAATCTTTTCAAGGTAAATCATTTACCTACTGATATTTTATTTTAGATAACATATTTTAAACATTTTAATCTGATCCAAATGTCAGTTTTCGTAAACATTGCAGAAAGACGTCATTTTACGACATAAGCGCTGTTTCGGCGCATAGTATGGTTTTAAACCATATTATTGACCAAAACTTGTTACCTACTGGTTTTAAAACTTATTTAAATGTATTTACAGTAGGTACATGTTATAAACTCAGAATCCCAAATAATTTATAAACTATGTGTAAAATGACCAAAATGCCCCTTCGGTGCATAGTTTGGTCATAAAAGGTAAAGTACACATATAAATGTTATCCTACTGATATTATATCAAAAATAAAGTATTTTTCCAGAATACTTATAACTATAACATTAAATTATATTCAAGTTCCTTTTATACGGTATATAATTACCGAAATGTCCTTATGAGGCATAGTTTTGTTTTTAAAACCATAACGGGCATAAAAGTTAATATTCTACTGATATTTGAACTTACTTAAGGTATAATGGCATATAGAACTAGTCCATGACTTATCCGGTTACCCGATATCGCTAATATGCGCACGGTTACGTATAGATAACTATTTTACGGAAGTTAACCGAAACGGGTTTAACCTTATCATTTTAATCTTAAAATCCAGAATGTTAATTGTTTACCCATAATATACAAGTCATGGTACTTGTTGGGATTAAACTACATTCTATCCGATCATCGTTTAATCTATCGTCATACGTTTTGATCAAGTACGCTAGTCGGTCTAAGTCAACGACTTAAATAAGACCGTTAGTATTTAGTTGGTTAGTTTATGCCATAATCCAGACTAGAGACTTGCCGGTAAATGCTATCTGCACTTAGCTCATTTTGAATACGGCTGAGTTATTAAAATTAAAAAGAAGACTAGCTTAGGTAAATACTCTCGACTTAGTTCCCCTATACGGGCTTGGGTTACGGTAAATTATTACCGCTTGGTCGGAAATGAGATTAATCGAACGCCGGTTCGGAATAGAGATCCGCATATTCTGTTTTAATCAGTTTTGTTGATAATTTAAACATCGGGGGTTAACTACCGTGTCCTGGATACCCTCGGCTCATTACAATCAAAATGGCCACGACTTTAGCGCGAAGGTAGGAATACACCCGATAAACGCTCAATTATGCATTCCCACAAGGTTGGGAGGAATTGACTCCTTCGTGAGTCCAAAGTGGTGTGTATGTTAATTGTGTCTCAGTTTTCGTGCCGAGCCCCGTATGTATGACAAACATGTAAATCTGTTAACAAGGTTGGACGGTCAATTAACCCAAGTTATAAAAAGATTTTGTGCTGATACACACTTAAAATTTTTTTGGAATGTTTTCAAAACGAGTCGGTTGGGTGTATTTACCAGCGAAAGCTGACGTATTTTCAAAAGACTAATCTTCAGGTACAATACGAAAATAGGCCGGAAGTGCTCGGTAGTGATAGAGGATCTTGCAAATCCTAAATCTGCCCAAAGTCTGTTTTATATTCTTTCTTGTACTTTTTAATTATCCGCCTGTGGATCTTCTATTACGAGCCTGTATATTAATTTTATTTTATCTTTGAACATTCGGTTCGTAATAGTAATTTTACTCCAAGACTTCCGTTGTGCCGTGTTTAATTGACTATGACGATTATCAACTGACGTCACACTACTCCCTACCCGGGCCCACCGGTGTATGGATTTCGGGGTTGGAAATCCGGGGTGTGACATGAAGGAAAATAACTTAACTACATCCATACGATGTCTTGGGTTTGCTCATGTTTGGGCCTCCAAATGTCTCCAATACAATAGCCTATATCGTCATGTGGGCCCCCATGACTATTGCGCTTGGTAGGGTTCACATTGGTGTCGGCTGGTTAACACTCGCATCACCCGAATGAAAATCGTAAAACATGGTTGCGAGGTATAAGGTCGGAGGGTGTCCAGGTGTAGACACAATGACAACTCAAAGTGGGGTTTGTTCACACGACGTTTGGTATAACATGCTTTGGCCTAATAGGTCCTTCGTACTCTCATCGTTAGTCCCCAGGTAGGCAAACTGGTCCTTTATTTTGGATTTATACGAATGCCAAGCCTAGACAGGACGTTCCGACTACCGTACTCGTACCCTTACAGTTACTACATGCCCGTCGTGAAAACACACTTTGATGTGATTTAAAAAATATGAAAAACATTGCAAAAATCTTTGAAAAGAATCATGGAAATTGTGAAATCGTGAGGTGTGTGCTTACATAGGTATGATATGTTATTGAGATATGAACTATGATAAGCATTGCATATTAACACGTACTTGTGAGAGTGCTTGCATAAAATTGTGTGTGAAAATAAACATGAAACATATAAGCATCCTGAATTTTGCATGTAACACATAAACAATTAAAATCTACTCGACTGTAGTATAGGCTCTAAGGGTCTAATAACCTATCCTATATCCATATAGTCACAGGCTCAGATACCAATCTGTCACACCCTGACCCGCAGCGGAATAAAAGTCGGGGCATGATTGGGTTATCACCAAAGCTCATGATATTTACTAATAAGTCTCATATGTATTAAATTGAAATTAAACTTCAAATATTCAACACAAAGTTCATACAAACACAAACAATAACCCAAAAGATTGTTCCAAACGAAATAACTTGTTTATTCTTCTAAGGCCATTCCTATGATTTTCTTTCCTCAGCTTGTTCACCTGTATCATGCGTAAAAATCAGAAGATTTGGGTCAACAAAAGTTGGCGAGTGAACCTTGGTAAAACATTTAAATAATTGAATTATATTGTTGTTAAATAAAAATTGTGCATGAATCATATGTGAGCAGATTTATATATATAACCAATCACAAACCACATTATATGAACACATGAAATGATGAATGATGTATTTGAGATCAAGGCTCAATCAAACGGAGCCGATCTAATGAGTCACCTGATGCTCAACCCGTATCCCACGAGGAACTGATGGGCCTAATGAAATGATTGCACTGAAATGATAAAAAAATAACCACATAACAAACATACACATTTGACCACGAGATGATATTAGCACAAGTGTTCAAATAATATAAAGGAAATATACGACACATGATACATCCCAAAACATAATTAATACGGGAAATTTGTAGAGATTCACTCACAGTGGGTGCGTATTCTTGATTGAAGATGAGAACACACGAGTTGCGGATTTAACCGATGAAGGAGTACTAACCTATACCAAATAACGCGATAACTCGATCATAAAATAAATTAATATTTAGGTTAAAATCCTTTGTTTAGGTTTTTTTAGGTTATTTTTGTGGGTTGTATTGATATTTTAAACCCTTGAAAATGTATATTTTTAAACCTTTTATTTGAATTTTCATTTGATATATAGCCCTAGAATAAGATATTAGAAATAAAATAAAAATAAAATAAATAAAAAAAATCTTGTCAGACTAACAAGTCTGACATGCCAGTTCTATTGGTATTTTTGGCATGCGTGTGTTGAGACTCAAACTCGTGACCTCTCGGTTGCGTGCATGCAGCTCTTCCAACTGAGCTACGTGTCTAACCCGAAAGAAACCTGATTTTAATTATTCTTATACATATTTTAGGCTTATTCAAATTTAATTAAATTTAAAAAGTTCTAACAGTGTTGAACCGGGTGTGCCAGCGGTCTCGAACCCGTGACCTGTTATACCATTCGCACCCAGCCCAACCAGTTGGGCTGGGTGTCTAATCCAATAATATATTTATTTTTAATTATCTTTATACACAATTTAAGGTTCCTTCAATTTAAGTTTAAAAAGGAAGTTAAATGATCAGACCGGTGCGAGCCAAGGAACTCGAATCCGAGACCTTGGTTGTGTTTTGCACCCAGCCCAACCAACTGGGCTGGGTGTCTAACCCAACAAAACTTAGATTTTAATTACATTTTACACGTAACTCACTTCATCTTCTTCATTTTTTTAAAATCAAACTTATACCCGCCTGGAACAAATAGATTTATTCCGATTTTGTTACCACTTGTTTGAACATAAGGTTAATTGGATTGAACTTAAAGGAAAAGGAGAAGTGATCTACCGTATAACAAAGTCGGCGGTGGCACGATTTTCGGTGACCCGTTTGATTCCGGTGAGTAAGAGGCTCCGGCGACGTAGGGACTTAGAGGTGAACAAGGGAATTTAGAGAATAGGAACGAGTTGGTTTGGGAGGTGTTGGTCGGTATTTATAGAGATGCATGGGGGTTCGATTTTAATGGTTCAAATCTCGGATTGATTGGAAGTGAAATCAATCAAGAAATTTGCCGAAAATAGGTTCGGACAGCTGTTGATTTGGAGAAATGTGCGTAGATTACCGAGATCTCCGGCCAGGAGATTTGCGGTTTGTTGCAGGTTTCCTCTGATCTTACATATATGAGCAAAGATATTCTAAATATAGCACCACTTGTGTGTGTCTCACAGTGGTGTTTGTGATGTGTGTGCTACCCGGGGAACCCGGGTTCGATTCCCGGTTCACCCTTTTTAATTTAATTAATTTTTTATTAAATCTATTAATCATTTATTAAATATAAATATTTATTATTTAATTGATTATATTATTTCATTAAGATAATTTAAACCTTAATTATTATTTTAATATTTCAAACAATAAAATAATCGAATAGCATAAATAAATACACTTTGATTGATAAATTGGGGTGGGTTTTCGAAACCCGATTTATACAAATGTTACAGCGATGTTATCCAATGATACAAAAGTTTTAGTACCGAGTCTTCATTAACGTCTATTCAAACCCAAAAGTAAAAGTTTAAAAAATGCCTCAAAATAAAAATGATAAGGTAAATAAAAAGATATAAATAAATAATATGAAAAATGGTGTTTAGGATCAACATAGCTCTTGATGTTTCGTTTACTAATTCTTACCATGGGGTAACAAGGGTTCGATTGTCAGGCGAGAAACTCTGTGTTTTAATGCATAAGGTTATGCGGTACCTAGGTCGGGATCCTATACACTCGAACCTTTCATTTTAAATTAGCATGGAAAACCACTCAAGGCCGGAATCAAACCATAATGGTACCGCCCAATCAACAAGGAAAGTATATACCACTATGATGTTGTAATAGTTAATTAGATAGTTTAAAAGGTTTAAATTACTTGTCACTATTGGTCCGTTCGTGAGTTGCAATTCCCCTAAGATAGTTACGTTTTGTTTTATAAAAATCAAGTGTCACACCCCGACCCGCAGCGGATATGACATAGGGTATGATATGATTGTTTCATAGCTTTTGACATTTATTTAAAGTTTGAATATTTATTATTATCAATATTAATTTGTCCCACATAACCAAACAATTGTTTCAAATAAAACCATACATTATTCAAAATACAAAAGATAACATAAGTCTTGATTTAATTATTCTAAGGCACAATCCTATGTG
Source organism: Scalesia atractyloides (assembly GCA_947069175.1). Lineage (NCBI taxonomy): Eukaryota > Viridiplantae > Streptophyta > Magnoliopsida > Asterales > Asteraceae > Scalesia > Scalesia atractyloides. The sequence goes on from CAMTDV010000029.1 coordinate 11,185,311, forward strand.
TCTTCTCAAGTAGCTATCAACCTTGTGTACCTGTTTCATATGTAAAAGAAATTTGGGTCAACAATCGTTGGCGAATAAATGTTTAATTTTTTTATTTAACTTTAAAAGTTTAGTTGATTTTATTTAATAAAAATTATTTAACATGCAATATTAAGTGTAACAGGTGACATAAATCAATTAATCTAAAAAACAACCAATCCATAAGTTAAAGCCACAAAGGGGGAAAATTAAGATCTACTCAAAGTTATGTGTTCCGTTAAAACCCACTAATCCACATGAGTAACGAAAGAGAGATAACACCAAAAGACACAATCACCTAAATATTATAACACTAAAATACTTAAATAAAATAACATAAGGAAAAATATATAAAAATATTACAACCTAATACTTGCGGTCTATACTTAAAAGAAATATAATTTATCCTATCTAATATTGTTTATGTAATATAATAAACCTACTAATTTAATATATACTTAAATGTCAACAGTTAGTAAAATATCTTAAGTCCAAATTTTCTTTTTCTTTAACTTATTAATTTAATATACACTTTTCATTCATAGCTGTTTTATAGTTCATAAAAAGAAACATTATAAATTTAGTTATTTAATTAGTTTAATTTTTTTAAAGGCACAATCTCAAATGTTTTCTTTATTGACAAAAAAAACCCAAATTTTATATAACCTTCTAAGATCAATAAAATGAAATTAATAGTTTATCATATATGGCATCTAAAATATAAATTGACTAAAAAAATTTAACTAATTTTTATGAATTTTTCACGTCATATTATGTGTGCAAATTTAAATGTAAAAAACTTTCTTTTTTTCTTGTCATAGGAAAATATAAAGCTTGTGGTGTTTCAGAAATCTTGTGACACGGAAATAAATTCTATGATATGTGGAAAGATGGACTCACGATAAAAGAAAAATGTATAATAACATTGGTGATATTAAGAAAAATGGATTTTGTAATATATATATATATATATATATATATATATATATATATACATATATATATTCTTTTGACAACAACAATATGATAAACAAAACTAACTACACAAGACGCAAACTATATCTAGATTCAAAACGCAACCTAAGTACTACCCCAAGTATAAGAAATAAATTATAAAGAAAAATAAATCAAAGTAAAATTCAATGTAAAATAACTTTAATAACCACCTTCTAGATGAGGATGGTATCGGGATGGAGATATGGGTGATGTTGATTCTTGTTTCTCCTTCTTGATGGTTTGGGAAAACTTGCAAGACTTCACTGGTTATGGCTAGGGTTTTTTTAGAGATATGAGAAATGTTGGAATGACAAGAGAAATAGGGTTATGATTTGCTTTATAAATGCAAGGCATTAATCTTTGATTGAGAATATAAACTATTACCTTTTAAAAGAGATTAAAATTTTTTGTTCTTTTATATATATATATATATATATATATATTTATAAACTATTACCTTTTAAAAGAGATTGAAATTTTTTGTTCTTTTATATATATATATATATATATATATATATATATATATATATATATATATATATATCATGAGAAAGTAAAAACAAATGTTAATTATTTTTTATTATATAATATTTTATATATAAAGAATTAATTCAGCTGCTTAACTTGTTTTTTCTCGTATAACTCGAAAAGTATAACGCTTTATAAAAATTGGAACACACCCTTGGAACGAGCGCATTTTTCTGTATGATAAGACCTAAGTTTCTTAAAAATCGGAGTTGGGTTAAAAATGATATATTTTATTTATAACGATTCGAACGAGTTACAAACGGTTTGGATTCATTTTTTTCAAAACGGGTACCCATCTTGGCGGATGTTACACCAAGTACTTTACGTATTGATACTAGCGCCACGTAAAGTTAAGGGCTTACAAAACCGAAGTTCCATCCCAAACCTTTAATCTTCGGTGAGAGCATCAACATGTTTTGACTTTACATATACATAGAAAACATGAATGACCCAAGTCAATGACGACGTAAGATTGTTAGTAGATCTTAAGGGCTAAGAAATACTAATGACCCAAGTCAATAGCCATTAAACTAGCTTTCATCAAATTTGAAAAGATGATATTAGTTATCAAAAGTTTGATTACACTAATAATTCTGAGGTTTTTCTTAGTGATTACAATTATTAAAGAAAGTGGATAGAAAATAAATGTGTTGTGAAGAAGAGAGGAGATAATGAGCAAGTGAAAATGGTGGATTTGGCTCTCTATTTATAGCTAGCTAGGGGTCATAGGCACGGGATATGCTTGGAAGGCATGGGCTATGCCTGGGCAAATGACCTGCTATAGCCGGTTAGTGAAGCACGTGCCGTGTCTGCCAGACTCCGGTCGTTGTCAGCTTTGTGGGTCCCCGAATCTTCCAGAAGTTAAATTATGTCTTTTAGTGTTGAGATACGGGGCGTGCCTTCAGGGCTTGGCACGTGTCTAGGCTTCGCTCTGTGGTTTTCTAGAGGTATTTGGCAGTTTTCGGATCCGAGGCACAAGACTTGTATGGCAAGGCATGGGGCGTGTCTGGACAATTTTCTTGACTTTGGTTCGTTTTGTGCTGAAAAATAAAACCAAAATAAGCTTATTTTAAATATTTCTTAACCAAAACTTAATAAAAAATGGGTGTGAATTAATATAAAACTATATGCATATTTGTTCATATCAAACATCCTCACATTTGAATGTTTGCTTGTTCTCAAGAAAAAAATCTATAAGTTTTAGCTTTGTTGTACACTCAAGTTTTCATTTTGATCCTTAGGCCAAGAAACGAGCATCTCCACGCTAGAAGTGCACAAAAAAAATGGAAATGGAACCGAAAAAACCAGACCCAGGTATTAAAAAAACTAATTTTTCGTATATGAAACCGTACCCGATCCTATCCACCGGGTACTCATAGAGTATAGATTTCTATATAAAAACCGTACCCGAAACCGGACCCAATTTACACCCGTTTGTACCCGGTTTTTTAATACCCGGAATCGGGTTGTACCCATACCTGGTTTTTTTATACCCAGAATTGGGTTTACCGAATACCCGAATATCTGTTTATTTTAATTGTTATATGTTTTTCTTTTTATAGTTTAATAGTGAAATATTATGATTTTATTTGTTAGAAAACTAATATATTTCTTATGATTTAACATAAAAACAAACTGTGAATATATGATTGTGAATACGTGATGCACTAACGTGTGAATCTATAATGCACTACTCTTTCTTTATTGTGAGCTAACTCAAAATAACAAGCATGTCCATATTTTTAAGTTTTAACCTGTGATCTAACTCAAAATAAAAAAAAAACATATCCATATTTTTAAGTTTTAACCTTAAAATAAAAACCATAATTCCCATCCGTACTGTTTGTTTATCGTTTGAGCATTATACAAGCATGCTTTGCTTGCAACAAAAATAAAAGTTTAGCCATCTTAAAGGCATACTTTGTCTACAACATAAAATTAAATTTTAGCCATAAAAGATTTAGAGGAGTTTTTTTCAATACCTGAAATGCTCGGTTTATTAATACCCGGTTATTGTACTCGGTTTTTGAAGACAGTTTCAAACCAGACTCAGAACCGGGTATACTCGGTATGGTTTTTTATGCTAGGAACTGGAACTAGTTCTTTCAATAGCCGCGACATAAGTGATACCCGACCATACCTGGAACTGGTTACATAAACGGAACCGGAACGAACTTTTGCAATACCCAGTATAAGTGATACCCGACCATACCCGGAACTGGTTTCCTAACCGGAACCGGGTATTTAAAAAACCCGATTTATGCATTTCTATCCACGCCTTTCGCTTGGTTCAACATTTTATTCTCGTTTTAATTAATATATTTAAAAAGAAACGTAAAAATATAACAAGCTTACGAAAAATATTCTTTTACACTAAATCACACACCTCACAAGATTGTTCACTCAACACTCGGCTGATTTTTGTTGTTGGGGAGAACACTCAAGTCAGAAGGAACCAAGAAAATATCACAAGCATTACAAGTGATCGAATCCTCAACCGCTGCTTAACTGAAACGTGGAAGCATCAAGAGGTCTTTTTTTGGTTGTAATATATGCTTGGGGTAAGGCGTGTATTATTTGGGGAGAGTGGCTAAAATGTACCAAATATTTTTTATAGTTTTCAAAAATATTTTTGAAGATTTTTATGACTTTTTAGAGTAGGTGTACAAACTTAAATCGAGCTACAACCATTATGATGTTTGGTTTATAGACTTGATTTTATTTCTTGAAAACGAGAAGATCAAACTGTACAAGAAGTATTTTTTTTTTCAATCCCGCGTAATTTTTTTTTCAATCCCGCGTTTGAGGAGCGAGTCTTCAGATGATAAGAAAGTCATAAAAACGCTTTATTTTGAAAACTATATTTTTTCTATAAAGGAATTAGGTTTAAAAGGAAAATATTTTTAGGCTTTTGGTGGGCTATTTATGTAGGCTAAGAATTAAAAAGGTATTGGGAATGTGAATAATGGGTAAGCTGAGAAATGAAGGGGCTAAAAACAAGAGCTAAAAATAAAATTCATAATGGCTCTCTCAATTGTTTACTCGCATCCGATTTTGAGTCTTTAGGCCGTATTTGCTTGTTAAGCTCTAAATTTGCAGGGAACTTTCTACTTATCACACTCATTTGACAAATGAATGAGTGTGTGTTTTTATATATATATATACATAGAGAGAGAGAGGATAATATGCTCATAAGCTCAATCCTCACATGAAAATTAGTTTAGTGTGATTTTGGTATAAAGGACGATTTGATTGTTTCTATTTAATTATACTGAAATAGTTGTTTTTATATTTACAAATTAAAAATGTTTTTCTAGGTATTTTAGATTTTGAAACTTGTTTTGATGTGAGTTGCTTTTATACAGATTATATATATATATATATATATATATATATATATATATATATATATATATATATACCAAAATAGAGTTTATTTTTAATAAATTTTGAAAAAATTAAATAGAAACAATCAAATCTTCTTTTATACCAAAATCACACTAAAGTTTCCTACCAATTTTCATGTGAGGATTTGAGCGCATATCCTATATATATATATACCGAAATAGAGTTTATTTTTGAATAAATTTAAAAAAAATTGGGGCAACAAAACGGTTCCACGAGAGTTTTGTTAACCCCTTGGTTGTAGGACTCCCAAATATTCAAGTTTTTATTATTTACCCATGTTTTCCTGTTCGCACTTAAAATACATGTCCCCAATGTGCTTATCCATATTATTAATTGTAGGATAATATAAATAAAAAATTATAAAGAGGAAAAAGAACAAGATTTTCTTTTGGTTGAAGTCGAAGCAAATTCGAGCAACGTGTGTTTATCTATGCACCATCTCCATTATCATTATTAGACCCTGAGTTCTCTTGCATATCCTTCCTTTCCACTAGCTTTTCTTTTTATTCCAAAGAAACCGAAAGAAAAATATAATGTCCAAGTTGAAAACCTAATCGAGTAATGCTTTGAAAGATATTAAAATATCCTTACTTTTTGAAAATTGCATTACTAGGATTTTGTTTTCTTATTTATGTATATTTTTGAGTTTTATTTTTTTCTCAGAAAGTTATAAAATTTAAGAAAACAAACTTAGGGGTCGGAAATAGGGGAGGTAAGTTTTAATCATAGGTGTTCTTTAAAAATTGATGATTTTTCTAAATTTGATTTTCAAAAATTCTTTCTGGGATTTCTTTATCCATGATTAGTCGCCATGGCATGCCACGTTTTAGGTCTTTAGCTGGACCAAACGTGGTTCATCATGTTATGCCACTTGAGGATGTCGAGCATTCCATGAGTTTGCTTCTTTTGGTGGCATATTCCAATCTTGTGTCGATAGCTTCCACACACTGCAGCTGATCATCCTCCATTCTTTTGCCAACCCCAAATTTTATTTCTTTTTAACCAAACCTTAATGTGAGCTTGCCATCGCTCATATCAACCATTGCTCGTGAAATGGCGAGTCTCCCTAACATGAGTGGCACTTCATTGTCTTCTTCTATATCTAAAATGAAAAAATTAGCAGGAAAAACAAAATCACCTATCTTGACCAATAGTTTTCAGCTATTCCTTTTGAATATTTTATCGATCAATCTACGAGTTGGATGGTCATCTTGTTTGGCACTAGATCTCTAATTACTAGCCTTGTGAACATGGAAGCGGGCATGAGCAACTTGCCCCTAAGTCTGCTAGTGCATTCTTCACTGCTAACCCACATACCGAATAAAAAATAGTGAAGCTACCTGGGTCATGCTGCTTTTGTGGCCTTTTGTTGAGCAAAACCGCTGAACATTCCTCCCCTACATGGTGTACTTGTTTGAAACTTTTCTTGTTGGACAAGAAATCTTTCATATATTTTGAATATCATGCCATTTGGGTTAGAACATCTAAATAAGGTAGGTTTTCGTAGAGTAGTTTAAGTAGGGTTATAAACTTTCTGAATTGTTCTTTGGTTTCTGTTTGACTAAGCGACCATGGAAAGGTACTTGTTGTTTTCAAACGAACTCCTCACCCCGAGCTTGGCAATTTGTTGGTTTATCTAGTTCGGGAATACGAAGAGTGGTTTGGTTTTTTTCAATGGTTGGTTGAGTGGGAGGGGGTTAGAGAGGTTATCTATGGGCTGAGTAGTAGATGGAATGGGTGGGCATTTTTAGGTGGTGGTTTGGGTGGGTGGTGGTGATGGTGAAGGGTATGTTTCTTCATGTCACACCCTGATTTCTCGGTGAGCCCAGACTTGGGGGATTTGTGACGGTCAAATAATGGTATCACATTTGGCTGCGGAAGATAGGATCATAAAAGTATTAAATGTAAAAGCTTGAATATAATAAATAAAATTTATACAAAATTGTTCGGTACAAAATATCCCACAAGGTAGTATCTAACAAAACGGACTTGAGACTAGCCAACGAGTCGCAACTTCCAAGGTTTATGACCAAGCCCACTCCAGCCTATTTCGTACTTGCTTAATCTGTTCTTAATACGTCAGTTTTCAATGTTAAATACTATTAACTGCTCTTTTTGCAAATCTTTTCGAAAATCCTTTGAAACCATTTAGTATTCATTTTCTTTTAACTTCGGGATAAAGTATGTTCTTGTTACTAATTTTACATGCTTGTCAATATAGTCAGGACCATAAATCAAAAGTCGGTAAATGATCAATAGACATACCATATTTATTATTTACGTCCGTCAGGTGTATGCCTACACCTCACACTTATTTCATGGCCATTTGCATTTAAATGAGTTGGGATGTTCGGACACGGTCATATTAACACCTAAGTGTTTAATGTTATCTAACATTACGGATTGAAAAAGATCATTCCATTTCTATGAAAATATTAGGCCTTTTGAAATACCTAAACCAAGTGGCTAGTGCCATATCCCAAGTCTTTATAAGCACAATAGGCTTAAAGTATTTACCATGTGCTAGTCTTTATGAAAACAATGTATTTATTCCGAACAACACATCCGTATTCGAAGTGTATCAATCTAGGCGCAATTTACTGGAGGCTCTACAGTTCGAAATGAATAAAAATATTATCCGTTAAAATGTTAACAGGTCATTTGTAAGTCTTTGACTTTGATCGGTTAACTTTATAATACGTTAGGGTTCCGCTAGATTAAGCCTTACCGGATAGAATGTGGTTTATACCTGTACGAGTGCGGAGTCTCGTGTTTATTAACCAAACATTTTGAATTTGAAAGGTTTAACCCGATTCGACTAGTTTATGTTTTACACCATTCAAACTAGTCATGAGCGTATATACAAGATCAGGTGGTCGAATATGTCTATGACGAGTCCAGTAAGTCACAACACACTTTATGATTGTTATATGATCAGTCTTAAAGTTAGAATATAGATCATACAGGTACAATTTTATTTGTTTTTATGCCAAAAGAGCATTTTTTTTTTACTTTTTAAGGTATATATAATTAACTCGTCAATTGACCCATCAATCAAAATGACAGAAGGTATAACAACAGAGGATTATTCCCTACATTATTATGGTCACATAGTAGGGTGTCATACCCTGACCCGCAGAGGGAATAGAAGTCGGAGCATAATTGGGTTATCGTCAAAGCTCATGACATTTACTAAGATTAAGTTTCATATTTATTATTCGAAATTTAAAAGAAATATCCAAACAAAATAAAACATTTAAACATCAGAAATATTGTTCTAAACATCAAGTATTTTATTCATCTTCTAAGGCCAATCCTATGTGTTCCTCTCTTCAGCATGTCCACCTGTATCATGTGTAAAAACAAAGGTTTGGGTCAACAAAAGTAGGCGAGTGAATCTAAATTAAACATTTAAACAATTCAAATACATTAATTATTTTAAACTATTGTGCAATGACCTATATGAGCATATGAGTATATATATATAAATAAACCACAAACCACATAATATCAATAATGTACACTTGCATGATTAATGATGAACTGTGGGATCAAGGCTCAATCAAACGGAGCCGATCTAATGAGGCACGTTGTGCTCAACTCGTATCCAACGAGGAACTGATGGGCCTTCTATGAATGTTTTGCACTACATGACATAATGTAACCACGTATAGCAATGTCAACAAAATATACACACAAGATCTCATAATGGTGTTAGCACAAGTGTTTAAATAAATAAAATATGTAACGACACATGATACACCCCAAAACATGATTAAAAAGGGGAATTTGTACGGATTCACTCACAGTGGGTGCGTTTCCTTGATTGAAGACGAATGCGCACGAGTTTGGGATTTAACCACGAGAGAAAACTAACCTAAAATAATAACGTCATGATTTGATAAATAAATACATTTTATTGGAAATTAATATTTTTAATCAATGCTTTTTATTAGATTTTTAGGTTATTTTTGTAGTATTTAATGGGGTTTTTAAAACTTAAAAAGTCTTGTTTTTTCTATGTTTTAAATTGATTTTTAATTAACATTTTAAGGAAAATAATAATATAAAATATATTAAAAAAAATGGGATCTTGTCAGACCTGACAGTCTGACCAGATCTTTATGCGAATATTGGCAGTGTGTGAGGTTCGAACTCATGACCTCCCGTTTACGTGCACGCAGCTCTACCAACTGAGCTACGTGTCTAACCCGATAGATATCCGATTTTAGTTATTCTTATATGCTACTTAGAATTTTTCAGAAATTAGTTATTTTAAAAAGTTTTAAAAATCTGTTGAACCGGTGCATATAACTCGCATCAAACCCGTGACCATCATTTTGCTTTGCATCCAGTCCAACCAATTGGGCTGGGTGTCTAACCCATGTGTATTAGAAATCATAATATACTTATCATCTAACTGGAGAATGACTTAGTTTGGTTTTAAAAAAAATGGTTTTTATCTGAAACTCGGTGATGTTCAAGGATCGAACTTGGTATCTATGCGGTGTAATTGCACACAGTCCACCACTGGACTATGTGTCTAACCTGTTTAAAACAAAGATTTTAGTTATATAAAACACTTAACCAATCTTCATCTTCTTCACTACTTAAACCCAAAAATTGAAACCCGACTGTTATCAATTTTAACAAAGTCTGGGTTATCTGATTGATATCTAACACGTACTAAATACAAAATATAAAGAGGTTTAGAGGTTTATACCAACTGTGGCAAGGTTCCGATTTTCCGGCGAACAAAAACTGAACTCCGGCGACTTGAGGTGAAGAACAGTGTAAAGTCTGGATGAATTTCTGAATTCGAATGTGCAGTTTGGAACAGGATGCACTATTTATAGAGGAACAATGATTATGTTGATCGGTTATGATTTGAGATTAAAGCTTCATAATTTCGATCAGTTATACAAGAATTAAACTGATTTCATCAGTTATCATGGATGATTTCGGTCAGTTATGATCGTTACAAAATGAATGCCTTGATTTGATTTGAATGAGCGGTTGCCAGTTTCTGATAATGAAGTTGCAGGTTTTAACTTGTTTGTGTATTAAACTTATGTAATTTGGGGGTTATCAGATCTTTTGTGTGTGGCTCAGCGGTGTGTAAGGTGTGTGAATTTGGTGGGTGACCGGTTTCGACTCCCGGTTACTCTTTTTTTTTGTATTATTTTAAAGTTTTAATCAAACTTACTTGTTCTATATATTGATTATTATATTAATTATGTAATATTTATAAATTATGAACAAAATTAATTAATACTAATAAATGCGCAACGAATTTTTAAATTAATACTTGATTCTCAAACGGAGCGGGTTTTTGGAACCCATTTTACATATGTTACAGTATCCCCTACTTTTAGAAATTTCGTCCCGAAATTTAAGTAGTTGTTGTAACCGGGAAAAGATACGGGTATTTTTCACGCATTGAGTCTTCGCGTTCCCAAGTAAACTTAGGTCCTCGTTTTGACTCCCAACGCACCCTAACTATTGGAATACGACTCCGTCTTAAATGTTTTCACCGAAATCCATGATTTCTAACGGTCCTTCAACAAAATGCATTGATTCATCGATTTGAATATCTTCTAATGGGATATGGAGGTTTCGCCGGCGAGACACTTTTTCAGGTTTGATACATGGAATGTGGGATGAATTCTGTTGAGTTCTTTTGGTAGCTCCAGCTTGTACGCTACAGGGCCCACTCTTTCGAGTATTTTGAATGGTCCTACATAACGTGGTGCTAGCTTGCCTTTTTGACCAAAACGAACTACTCCTTTCCATGGTGATACCTTTAAAAGTACTTGATCACCAACGCAAAATTCCAGTGGCTTTCGCCGTTTATCAGTGTAAACCTTTTGACGACTTTGAGCAGCTAGAAGATTATTGCGGATCTGAAGGATTTTGTCAGTCATTTCTTGAATCAACTCGGGTCCAGTGATTTGCGCTTCACCGATTTCGTGCCAACATACAGGTGATTGGCACTTACGACCATATAAGGCTTCAAAAGGAGCCATGCCGATGCTTGAATGATAACTATTATTGTACGAAAATCAACTAACGATAGATGAGTATCCCAATTACCCATGAAGTCTATGACACATGCTTGCTGTCACACCCCGATCCGCAGCGGAAAAGGTGATCGGGGCATGATTGGGTTATCATCAAAGCTCATGACATTTATTATGCGTTTCATATTCATTTAATACAATTTAATGGAAATTTACAATAAATATTACAACATGTTCTAACTATCAATCTAAGCTTCTTTATTCTCTTCTAAGGCATTTCCTATGTTTTCTTTGCTTCAACCTGTTCACCTGTATCATGTGTAAAAAGGTTTTGGTTCAACATAAAGTTGGCGAGTGAATCCTATGGAAAACATTTGAACAAGTTTATTAAATTGATTATGAAATATGTGCACAACCACTCATGAGTAAAAATAGATGTAAACTTATTCAACAATCATTAGATATTAAATAAAGCACACATGAACAATAATGGAACATTTAGAGGCACGCGTTGCTCTACTCGTCTCTCACGAGGAACTGATGGGCCTAATGAATGAATTGCATAAACATGATAATATGAATGACACAACTACAAACAATATAAACTCAATGATACACACATGAATAATAATGGATTGGTTTTGAGGCAAGCGTTGTTCAACTCGTCTCCCACGAGGAACTGATGGGCTTAATGAATGAATTTCATATAATTTGAAATAATGAAATAAGTAATCACAACAATATAAACAATCTAAGTTTAGGTCACGATATGGTATGGCACAAATTTAAATAAACGAGTTAATATTTTTGAGACACATGACACACCCCAAAACATGTAGTTAAAAAGGGGAGTTGTAAGATTCACTCACAGTGGGTGCGTTCGGTTGATGATGTTGAATGCACGCGAAGTGGTTTTAACCACGAGTGAAATTAACCTAATAAATATCATTATGGTTCGGTAAGTAAACGGATTTTATTAATATATTTTAGTAGGAATTGTTGGGTGTATTTTTGCGAGTCTAAGGCTATTTTCTAACCTTAAAAATGTTATTTTTAAGTATTTTTAATTGATTTTTAATTAAAATAATAAATAAAAATAACAAAAAAAATTTGATTTTTGCTACAGTTGACCGTTGACCGTTGACTTTGACCGGTTCGAATCGAGAAATTGTGCGCTGAGTGAGGCTCGAACCCGAGACCTCCCGTACGCGTGCACGCAGCTCTACCAACTGAGCTACGTGTCTAACCCATCATATATCTGTTTTTAATTATATTTATATATTAATTAAGTTAAACAGAAAATCCTTTTATTTTAAAAACGATTTAATTGATTCGGACGGTGCGCTCCACAGGTCTCGAACCCGGGACCTGTGGTTAGATTAACACACAGTCCACCGCTGGACTGTGTGTTTAACATGTTATATAATCCAATTTTTATTATACTTAAATACAAACTATTTGTTTTCATTTCTGACTTAATTAAAAAGGTAAAATAATTGTCCGGGTCGATGCAGAAGACCGGACTCGAACTCGTGTGCTTTAATTAAACATACACACAGTCCACCACTGGACTGTGTGTCTAACTTGGTTATTATTCCGGTTATTAGTATACTTAACGTATAACAGTGTGACTCCGGTTCGGTTAATAAAAAAATCATTTTTATTAAGGCAGCGTGTGTGGAACAGGATTCGAACTCGAGACCTTTGTGTGTTTAATGTGCACACAGTCCACCGCTGGACTGTGTGTCTAACCCGAGTAATATCTTGCTTTTAATTAAACTTAAACACTACCGAATATCGTCTTCTTCGTTGAGTTATAACCAGAAATGATGACTGACTGGTTCAATGATTAAATCAGTTTCTTTAGCGTTTTTTAGTTAATTATAGATGAGATTAAGTAAAAAGAATGAAGAAATTAGGCGTGAGGTATACCGACTAGCTTCCTCTGTTTTCCGGCAGAACTCCGGCGAGAGCAATCACTTCCGGCGACGAGTGTCTTGCAGCAGAGAGTCTTCAGAAAGCTTACAAAGTATGTGGGTGACTTCGGTATAAGTTCAGAGGGTTTAGTAAAGCTTAGAAGTTAAGAACTCGGTTTTCCGGCGATGAGCAGAAATATTCCGGCGAGTGAGTTTCCGTCGAGAAAGGGTGTGGTTTTGAGCGAAAAGGTTTGCAGAGGTTCGAGGGGTATTTATAGGGCAAGTTGTCGATGGATTTGGTCCGATTTCCGACTGGATTCGTCGGTTTGAATTTCTCCGGCGGTTATAGAAGGTGTCGCGGACTCAGACGTCAGTTATAACCGATATAGGTTTAAAGTTTTACGTTATAACTGAATATGTCGTTAAAACTCGCGAGATTGCCGGGATTTCCGACGACTGAACTTTTGGGCGCCGGTTTTGAATTCGGAAACTCATGATATGAATTAAATGATCCTAACATTTAACAAGTAGCATCAGTGGCGCAGTGGTTCAAGTGTTGTGTGTTAAGTTGTTGTTGAACCGTGACTGACCCGGGTTCGAAACCCGGCAGGAACAAAACATTTTTATTTTGCGATTTTCAACAGTTTTTCAAAAACTAATTATATATTCCCATATAATAATTGATTATGTATCGTTTAAAATTATTTTGGGCATTTAATTCGCAACGAAATTTTTAACTGATTGTTCGGTTGATAAACGGAGCGGGTTTGGTAAAATCCGTTTTTTTACGGATGTTACAGTATCCCCTGCTTTTTAGAAATTTCATCCCGAAATTTAAATTGTGATATATTTGACTAAAAGAACGATGGTGTTTAGTTTGACAGTTATAAGCTTAGAAAAAGTAAGGGTTTAAGTTTTTGTTCGAGGCGGTAACGTTCCTTGTAAGGGTTAAGTACCCTATTACAGGAATCGTTTTTTGTTGCCTACTGTAAAAGTATTGATAAACAAAATTTATTCGCTAACTATGATGTCATGCATAAGAGTTTGGATATGTTTGGAAGGGTATGGTTATATCCTAAGGCAAAACTTCCAATACTACAACCTACATGGAACATAAATAAACACAACAGCTAATATTTGAACATAAATAAACACAACAACTAATATTTGAACATAAATAAACACAACAGCTAATATTTGAATCCACATTCTGATAGTATATATGTTTGAATGGTGGAAGTTCCTCTCTCGTTTGTTATGATGGAGAGGTTAGTTTATGTAGAAATGGAACACAAATCCAATTTCTCTAAATAGCAAGATGATATAAATGTAACACAATTTCAACCAAGGCAATACTATATCCTACATGGAACTTCTCATAACCGCCTGATAATGCCTCTGATCCTTTGGCAAGAATACTTATATATAGGAAGTACCAGCGGCGTATCCACCATATTCTTGCCAAATTTTCATTGGTTTTATCCACAAATTATGATTAGTTACCAAGAAACTAATAAATCCTACATAGAACTTCTCATAACCGTCTGACAATGCCTCTGATCCTTTGACAAGAATACTTATATATAGGAAGTACCAGCGGCGTATCCACCATATTCTTGTCAAATTTTCATTGGTTTTATCAGTGAATTATGATTAGTCCTATATAACTCTACAACCAATACAACAAACATAAAATACTGAAATGAAAAATATCTGTGCGATCAAGGCTCAATCAAACGGAGCCGATCGTATTGTATGTACTGAAAATGAAATTGTCTGTGTGCTCAAGGCTCAATCAAACGGAGCCGAGCGTATTGCATGTACTGAAAATGAATAACTTAATCTAAACAACTATCACACAAACATCCTATGCATGGAACCTCTCATAACCGCCTGATAATGCCTCCGATCATTTGACAAGAATACTTATATATAGGAAGTACCAGCGGCGTATCCACCATATTCTTGCCAAATTTTCATTGACTTTATCCGCAAGTTATGATTAGTTCTATGCGACTCTACAACAAACACAACAACCACAAGATACTGATAATGAAAATGTCTGTGCGATCAAGGCTCAATCAAACGGAGCCGTTCGTATTGCATGTACTGAAAATGAAATGTCTGTGCGCTCAAGGCTCAATCAAACGGAGCCGAACGTATTGCATGTACTGAAAATGAAATTGTCTGTGCGCTCAAGGCTCAATCAAACGGAGCCGAACGTATTGCATGTACTGAAAATGAATAACTTAATCTAAACAACAATCACACAAACAGCCTATGCATGGAACCTCTCATAACCGCCTGATAATGCCTCCGATCATTTGACAAGAATACTTATATATAGGAAGTACCAGCGGCGTATCCACCGTATCCTTGTCAAATTCTCATTGACTTTATCCGCAAGTTATGATTAGTTCTATGCGACTCTACAACAAACACCACAACCACAAGATACTGATAATGAAAATGTCTGTGCAATCAAGGCTCAATCAAACGGAGCCGATCGTATTGCATGTACTGAAAATGAAAATTGAACTGTGCGCTCAAGGCTCAATCAAACGGAGCCGAGCGTATTGCATGTAATGAAAATGTCAAATGAACTGTGCGATCAAGGCTCAATCAAACGGAGCCGATCGTTGCGGGCACGCCAGGTTCAACCGCATAATAAAATGGGGAACAGGCTCAAACCTCACGAATGGGGAGCAGGCGGCCTCGGCAAATGCATATACTGAAAATAATAAGCAATAATTACTCTAACAGTCTACACATGGAACCTCTCATAACCGCCAGATAATGCTTCTGATCCTTTGACAAGAATACTTATATATAGGAAGTACCAGCGGCGTATCCACCGTATTCTCGTCAAAGTTTCATTGGCTTTATCCTTAAGTTATGTTTGGTTCTATGTGATAACGAAAAACATAAAACTAAACGATAGGGGTTGAATCTGGATCTTCGGTGAAGAGGACTAGTTGGGTATCTTCGTTTGGGCCGTCATTATCTTCGACAGGATTGGCGTTGATATTGAAGACTCTTCCTCTTGCTGGTGGCCTAGTGGTTGGGTTTTCTTGGTTTACTTGATTAACTGGGTTTGATTGGGCTTGAGTGTTGATGACGTTAACCAGTTGAGGGCATGTGTTTCTAAAGTGGGTAGGGTCGCCACAATTGAAACAAGCTCGAACATATGGGAACATGGGGTATTGGGGTTGTTGATAGGTTTGGTTCATGGTTTGAGTAGGGAAAGAGGTTTGGTTTTGAAAGGTGCGACAAACCTTGCTCAAATGACCATAGCGTCCACAAGTTATACATAGCCGACAAGGTAAGGTAAGGGGATGGTGATAAAAACAGTTGTTGCATTGAGGGTGAGGTCCAAGATATGGTTTCTTATTTGAGTAGGTTGAGTTGGGTGCCACTTGGGTGATTGGGATAGCTTGGATGGGTATGGCGTGTGAAATTGATTGATTTCGTTGGATAGCAGCGAAAAGTTGCCCGTCTCTTTTTCTCTTAGAATTGGGTTGAGAAGGGGATTCGGTTTGGGTGGAGTCGGAGGTTTCAGTCGATTCTTTGTCCTTCTTCTTCTCCTCCTTGAAGTCTTTGTTTCGGATTCGGTTCTCGGTAAGCTCTGTTGCTAGCTCCATTGCTGCTTCCAAAGTTGCAGGCTTGGTACTATTACAGGGTCTTGAATCTTTGACGGAAGACCACGAATGTAATGCTCGATCAAACGGTAGAGGGGAGTGAACATGTTGGGAACCATCTGATGTAATTCGAGGAATCTTTTGTTGTATGTGGTGTGGTCTCCTTCCTTTTGCTTCAACGAATAAAATTCATCTTCTAATTTCTTGATTTCGCTTCTTGGGCAAAATCGTCTGGTCATGATTTCCTTCAATTCGTTCCAAGTTAAGGTCATAGCATCGTCGACGCCTCGTTTGGCCTTCTCTGTATTCCACCAAGTAAGTGCTATCCCATATAATCGACCGGTAGCATAACGCACTTTGCGATCGTCAGGGCAATCGCAATTTAGAAAAGTGTTCTCCATTTCTTCAAACCAATGGAGGAGGGCGGTGACGCCTTCAGTCCCTTTGTATTTCGGAGGGTCGCATGATTTGAAATGCTTGTAGGTGCATTTAGTGGTATTTGATGGAGAGTTGATAATGTTTTGGTTTTCTTGATTGACAGGATTAGCGGTGAGTGCTTGTTGAACTTGGATTACAATGTTGGGTATTACGGCAGCCATTTGTTGAGCGATTAGGGCAGCCATACGCTCGCGGGCTTTTCCTGCTCTCGTCTTCCTACGGGCGTGGTTAGAAGACATCTACAAGGAATACATATCAAGAGTATGAGTTGGATGTTTTTGGGTTCATGGGTCGCATTCAGGAATGAACATTCATAAAATAATTATAGAAAAATAAATCCACTACATCCATAGGATGTCTTGGGCTTTGCTCGCCATTAGGCCCTACATGCCGCCATACTTTACCTGTGTAATCATGTGGGCCCCCATGAATACCGGTTTTTCATATGGTTCGCACGGGTTTGCCAGGTTGCGTACACTAAAACCCGGAGAAAATCGAGAAATATGTATACAACGTGTGATATTCGGAATGTGTCCAGGTGTAGACACGGTGACACCTCAAAGTGGGATTAGTTCGAACGACGTTTGGTGTGGCATGCTTTGGCCTAATAGGTCCTTCGTACTCTCATCGTTGGTCCCCAGGTAGGCAAACTGGTCCGTTATATTGGATTTATACGAATGCCAACCTAGACAGGACGTTCCGACTACCGGTACTTGTACCCTTCCAGTTACTACATGCCCGTCGCAGAACTTACTTTGATGAGATTTAAAAATTGCAACAAAATCTTGAATAATGAGAGTATGAAAATAAATTGAATACATGAACATCGATATATGTATAATGAATATGTATATAAGCATGTATGTTTGACTGTAAATGTAAACAAATATGAAACAAATAAATATCACAAGTTTGTATGTAACCACCAAATCAATTAAAATTTAGGCAGACTATAGTATAGGCTCTAAGGGTCTAATATCCTATCCTATATCCCTATAGTCATGGCTCTGATACCAATCTGTCACACCCCGACCCGCAGCGGAAAAGGTGATCGGGGCATGATTGGGTTATCATCAAAGCTCATGACATTTATTATGCGTTTCATATTCATTTAATACAATTTAATGGAAATTTACAATAAATATTACAACATGTTCTAACTATCAATCTAAGCTTCTTTATTCTCTTCTAAGGCATTTCCTATGTTTTCTTTGCTTCAACCTGTTCACCTGTATCATGTGTAAAAAGGTTTTGGTTCAACATAAAGTTGGCGAGTGAATCCTATGGAAAACATTTGAACAAGTTTATTAAATTGATTATGAAATATGTGCATAACCACTCATGAGTAAAAATAGATGTAAACTTATTCAACAATCATTAGATATTAAATAAAGCACACATGAACAATAATGGAACATTTAGAGGCACGCGTTGCTCTACTCGTCTCTCACGAGGAACTGATGGGCCTAATGAATGAATTGCATAAACATGATAATATGAATGACACAACTACAAACAATATAAACTCAATGATACACACATGAACAATAATGGATTGGTTTTGAGGCAAGCGTTGTTCAACTCGTCTCCCACGAGGAACTGATGGGCTTAATGAATGAATTTCATATAATTTGAAATAATGAAATAAGTAATCACAACAATATAAACAATCTAAGTTTAGGTCACGATATGGTATGGCACAAATTTAAATAAACGAGTTAATTATTTGAGACACATGACACACCCCAAAACGTGTAGTTAAAAAGGGGAGTTGTAAGATTCACTCACAGTGGGTGCGTTCGGTTGATGATGTTGAATGCACGCGAAGTGGTTTTAACCACGAGTGAAATTAACCTAGATAAATATCATTATGGTTCGGTAAGTAAACGGATTTTATTAATATATTTTAGTAGGATTGTTGGGTGTATTTTTGCGAGTCTAAGGCTATTTTCTAACCTTAAAAATGTTATTTTTAAGTATTTTTAATTGATTTTTAATTAAAATAAATAAATAAAAATAACAAAAAAAATTTGATTTTTGCTACAGTTGACCGTTGACTTTGACCGTTGACCGTTGACTTTGACCGGTTCGAATCGAGAAATTGTGCGCTGAGTGAGGCTCGAACCCGAGACCTCCCGTACGCGTGCACGCAGCTCTACCAACTGAGCTACGTGTCTAAGCCGTCATATATCTGTTTTTAATTATATTTATATATTAATTAAGTTAAACAGAAAATCCTTTTATTTTAAAAACGATTTAATTGATTCGGACGGTGCGCTCCACAGGTCTCGAACCCGGGACCTGTGGTTAGATTAACACACAGTCCACCGCTGGACTGTGTGTTTAACATGTTATATAATCCAATTTTTATTATACTTAAATACAAACTATTTGTTTTTATTTCTGACTTAATTAAAAAGGTAAAATAATTGTCCGGGTCGATGCAGAAGACCGAACTCGAACTCGTGTGCTTTAATTAAACATACACACAGTCCACCACTGGACTGTGTGTCTAATTTGGTTATTATTCCGGTTATTAGTATACTTAACGTATAACAGTGTGACTCCGGTTCGGTTAATAAAAAAATCATTTTTATTAAGGCAGCGTGTGTGGAACAGGATTCGAACTCGAGACCTTTGTGTGTTTAATGTGCACACAGTCCACCGCTGGACTGTGTGTCTAACCCGAGTAATATCTTGCTTTTAATTAAACTTAAACACTACCGAATATCGTCTTCTTCGTTGAGTTATAACCAGAAATGATGACTGACTGGTTCAATGATTAAATCAGTTTCTTTAGCGTTTTTTAGTTAATTATAGATGAGATTAAGTAAAAAGAATGAAGAAATTAGGCGTGAGGTATACCGACTAGCTTCCTCTGTTTTTCGGCAGAACTCCGGCGACAGCAATCACTTCCGGCGACGAGTGTCTTGCAGCAGAGAGTCTTCAGAAAGCTTACAAAGTATGTGGGTGACTTCGGTATAAGTTCAGAGGGTTTAGTAAAGCTTAGAAGTTAAGAACTCGGTTTTCCGGCGATGAGCAGAAATATTCCGGCGAGTGAGTTTCCGCCGAGAAAGGGTGTGGTTTTGAGCGAAAAGGTTTGCAGAGGTTCGAGGGGGTATTTATAGGGCAAGTTGTCGATGGATTTGGTCCGATTTCCGACTGGATTCGTCGGTTTGAATTTCTCCGGCGGTTATAGAAGGTGTCGCGGACTCAGACGTCAGTTATAACCGATATAGGTTTAAAGTTTTACGTTATAACTGAAGATGTCGTTAAAACTCGCGAGATTGCCGGGATTTCCGACGACTGAACTTTTGGGCGCCGGTTTTGAATTCGGAAACTCATGATATGAATTAAATGATCCTAACATTTAACAAGTAGCATCAGTGGCGCAGTGGTTCAAGTGTTGTGTGTTAAGTTGTTGTTGAACCGTGACTGACCCGGGTTCGAAACCCGGCAGGAACAAAACATTTTTATTTTGCGATTTTCAACAGTTTTTCAAAAACTAATTATATATTCCCATATAATAATTGATTATGTATCGTTTAAAATTATTTTGGGCATTTAATTCGCAACGAAATTTTTAACTGATTGTTCGGTTGATAAACGGAGCGGGTTTGGTAAAATCCGTTTTTTGACGGATGTTACACTTTCAACATGTCTTCAAGGGTTTGTATGGTGCGCTCAGATTGACCATCAGTTTGAGGGTGAAAGGCAGTGCTGAGATCTAATCATGTACCCAATGCTGATTGTACGGCTCGCCATGTTCGTGAAGTAAAACGACCGTCTCGATCTGAAATGATACTTAAGGACACACCATGACGGCTTACAATTTCATTGATGTAGATACGAGCTAACTTCTCGTTCTTATAGTCTTCGCGGATTGGAATGAAATGAGCCGATTTAGTGAGACGATCAATGATAACCCAAATTGTGTCATACCCACTGGAGGTGCGAGGTAACCCGGTAATGAAATCCATGGTTATATTTTCCCACTTCCAAACAGGTATTTCAGGTTGGACAAGTAGTCCTGAAGGTCTTTGATGTTCAGCTTTTACCTTAGAACATGTAAGGCACTTGGAGACAAATATAGTGATATCTTTCTTCATGCCAGACCACCAATATGAGTATCGTAGGTCTTGATACATCTTATCAGCACCTGGATGTATGAGTATTGTGTTTTGTGAGCCTCATTCATAAGAAAAGTACGAAGATTGTCGCGATCGGGTATCCAAATACGGTTTAGATAGTAAAGAATACCATCGGACTTGGTTTCTATTTTGAGTTCAGCTCCACAAGACAGTTCATCTCGCACATCATTTTCCGTGACAGAAGTATGTTGAGCTGCTCGAATTCGGTTTTGAAGGTCGGTCACAATTTGAGAACACAACAGACGGATGGAGTTTGCATACTCTTTTCGACTGAGGGCGTCAGCCATAACATTAGCCTTGCCAGGATGATATCGAATTTCACAATCATAATCATTTAGGAGTTCGTCCCATCGTCGTTGCCTAATGTTCAACTCTTTTTGATTCAAGATATGTTGAAAGCTCTTGTGGTCAGTGTAAATTTCACACTTGGTACCATAGAGATAGTGTCTCCATATCTTTAGAGTGAACACGACTGCTCCAAGTTCTAGGTCGTGAGTGGTATAGTTCTTTTCATGCACTTTGAGTTGCGTTGAGGCATAGGCTATCACCTTTCATCTTTGCATTAGAACGCAACCTAAACCTTGCCCTGACGCGTCACAATAAACCACGAAGTTTTCACAACTATCAGGAAGTGTAAAGATAGGTGATAAGAGGTGCTTAGGAGTGGATTAATGGCACCCCAAGTGTTACAAGGAGGTTATAAGATGGCACAATTTGGAGCTAGGTGGCATAAGTTACAGGTGCTAGCTGCAAACAGGCTGCCAGCAAAGACCTTAAGGACTGTAAGGGTCCTGCCTTGTGGTCCGTAAGGACCCTTGGCGCGTAAAGGTTTTCAAACCCCTTGAGGCCCGTAAGGGACCTATAGAACTTACAATTTCACACTTTTTCAATATCAGTCCCTCAACTTGATTCTAATCCTCATTTTATAAATTTTTCCCTTTCCTCCCACATATCTGGAATATTTGGAGAGTTTGCAGACACATGTTGCTTTACGATCGATAAAATATCAAGGTTGTTACACTTCAGGAACAACCTTTCGGCTTTTGAGGGTGATTGCATGTACTTGGGCCTTTGGTTTAGTTTTATTGTTGCTTGGAAGTGCGCCTTGAGGTCTTTCTAAAAGGGTTTTCGCCATTTGACCCAGCTACTGTTCGATGACTTGAAGAGCGAATCTTTGGATGTGTATGTCTGCTTCGTGTTGAGAAAAACATTCTTCATACCTTTTAGCGGCTTTTGAGAAAAGGTGAGTGATTGTATCTTCTAACGTGGATAAATCATTAGAGGGACTAGTATTTTGATATTGGGGACGAGGAGCAAACTTCTAGTCGTTCCTTTGGTTAAAAGATTGTTGTTCATTATCATTATTGTTATTGTTGTTGTTGTTGTTTTTGTTGTTGTTGTTGTTGTTGAAATTTGGATTTCTCCATTTGGGGTTATAGGGGTTACTAGAAGGACCTTGTGGTCGAGGTCTGTTGTTTACAAAGTTGACTTCTTCCTACTGTTTTGGCTTCTTGGGTGCAACTTTAATTTTCATGCAATCTGAAGTGGTGGAGCGTGAGTATAATTTTTAATATATTTTTAGCACTTTTACTCATTTATCAAGCTTTAAATTTATAAAACATGATATAACACAATCACTCTCTAAAACACCTTAGGGCAAGTGAACCCATCATTGACGTAGTATAGTGAAAACAAGATACCGAGGTCGTCCAAGAACACAAAACTTTTAGTATCGGAATATTGTTACCGTCTATTCTAATCAAAATTTTAAGAAAATATGTTTAGTGAATAAAATTTAAGAAGAAATTAAAATATTAAAAGAAACAATAAAGAAGATATGATCACTTGATTCCGTCTCCTCTTTAACGTATCCTTTGATGATTTTCATACTTTGGGCTTTTTAAGAGATTATCTTAGTTATAGTGGCATGTCCATCTTTTGGAGGAAACGCTACCCTCGGTCATATTGGTCTGAGTCAGTAGGGATACAGTCCCACAAGGCCGGAATATTGGAAGATAATTAAGTAAGTTATTAGTGCAAAATGTGGCATGTTCCTCTTTTGGAGGCAAAGCTACCCTCGGTCATATTGGTATGAGTTAGTAGTGATAAAGCCCGCAAGGCCAGTTTAAAGTTTTAATAGTATATTATTTATAAGGGATTCAAACCGTTCTTACTTTCTCGGATTTGATGCTATCTTCCTCAAAAGAAGTCCTAATAAGCTTGAATCAAGTACTTACAAGATCTATATACTAAACGAGACAAGAACTTTACCCAAACCACCCTTCTAACCCCCTTCCTGGCAGTTAACGTGGTTTATATAAACTGTAACACGAATGAGTGAATCAACAAAACATGAAGAGATGATAGAATAAAGTTCACTTTCAATATAAAAACTAGTTATTAATGTCATTAATACATACCCAAATAAAAAGGTAACCAAAACTTGGAAATCAAAAGTAATACATAAAAGACTTTTTTTCACCAAGTGATATAAGAGATTAGTCAAGCATGGCCCTTGTTTGATAGGAACTGTTACGATCAATCTTGGTTCCCAAGACTAAAGGTGTTGTAGTGGTGGTGGAATGGTGGCAAGTGGGAGAGAAGTGGTTTGCCAAGGGATGAGTTGCAAGTAAACCAAACACCTCCTGTTATAGCTGCAAACAGGAGTTGACCACGGCCCCGTGTCTGTGTTTGTCTTGATTTGCATGGGCTCTGGAGTGGGGCACGCCCCCATGCCTTGGTGGCACGGCCCCGTGCTTGTCTTCTGATTTGTTGTTTTAGTCTTGGGGTGAAGCTTGGAGGGTAGGCATGGTGTGTCAACTCCTATTTCTTGTATTTATGTTGGTTTTTGTCATTAATTTGTCTCTTTTGTACATTTAAGCTCTTTTAATCCTGAAAATCAAAAGTGTACAAAGAAACACACTTTTTCCAACATTAGTAAATAAAAGGGTTGATTTTATAACTTGTTTAATATAATTTATATATTGCATTTTGCGCATATCACTAACCAAACCTAAGGGACTAATATTGATTAAGTGTGAAGGATGTTATGTGAAAGAAGGGAAAAACAAAATTCAGGAAATTGTGTGTGAGTGGTGTTTGGACACACACACACACATATATATATATATGGAAAGGGTACAATGAAAACCACCTTGAGTTGTAAGAATCATGAGATCTAGGCCTTCCAAAGTTTTTTTTAATAAAATATCTCATAAATATTAAAAAAACACTTGTTTAAGTGAAAAATAAAATAAAATAAAAAAAATGTCGCATGTAAAAATTTACATAAGGTGTAAATTTTTTGTTGGTGATGTAAAAAAATTACATTATCGTAAACAAATTTTACATCAGGCGTAACTATCGACTCGATAATTTTTTTATATTTGTTTTTACAAATGTGTTTATAACATTTTCATCTACATTTGTG
The DNA here is from genome assembly GCA_947069175.1 of Scalesia atractyloides. Lineage (NCBI taxonomy): Eukaryota > Viridiplantae > Streptophyta > Magnoliopsida > Asterales > Asteraceae > Scalesia > Scalesia atractyloides. The sequence goes on from CAMTDV010000029.1 coordinate 11,209,854, forward strand.
CAAAAAAGGTGGCCTAACTTGTGCGGGAAGTAGAAGTTCTCATTGTTCTCACAACTCGTGGTGGTTTTTAATTGAACCGAAGATATATATTATATATATATATATATATATATATATATATATATATATATATATATATATATATATATATAATATATATATATATATATATATATATCCTCTCTCAAACTACAAAATTAGTGAAATTGAAGGTAAAATCCAAGTGATTTCCTTGCATGTTTGAGGGTTTAGATCATCTAGCACCATCTAAACCTATTGTATGTTGTATTTCCACATTCGATGATTTTTTTATGAAGAGGAAGTTGAATGTGCTAGTCTTCATTTTGGATTTGTTGATAGTATGCTGAAATTCGAGGCATGAGACTAGTTTGGAACCATAATATGAATGATATATGTGTAGAAATTACACATATGGTTCTAGATTAAAAATCTCATGAATAATGAAGCGAGTTTTGACATGACTATAAGAAATTAACCTCTTTATGTAGAACTATAGATACTAGCAATATGATATGAAATTATGATGATTGAATGTAGTTGAACAACTTAAAATGTGATTACTATTGAATACATGGTAATTTGTTAGAATTTAAAACTCTTGGATGAGAAGTAAAAGTAATGCCCACTAAGTGTTCGATAAAATGACAACATGAGTTTTGATGTTTGTTAGCCCTTGAAACTCGATGAAAGATTTCTGAATGATGATTATTGACCTTTGATAAAAAAAAAGGCTATAAATGAATATGTCTCCTAACAACCACTTGAGTTGAAAACTATAGGCAACTCAAGTGAGGCTTCGGGAAGCCAAGCAAGAAAGGACACTCGTTTAAAAGGAAAGTTCTAAGGTACTTAGCTACATTGTTACGTTTTACTAATTTGATTTTTTTGATAATGATGCTAACGTAAAATTCCATTAAGAAGTTGAATGAAAGTGTTGCCTAACTGAAAACAACCATGGTCATGGAGCATGGTGAGAATTGATTAAAGGATAGTTTCCATTCGTGGTTGAAGAAAACTATGAGTGGCAAACCAAACGAGTCGTGTGTGGTCTATAGAGTCACAAACAAAGTAATGGACATGTAAAACCAAAGTATAAGTGACTCGCGAGGTCATAGAAGCCAAGGTATTATCCAATGACACCAACCATTATTTCGATTGTGGTTGGGAGGTAATGATGAAACCACGATAAGGAATGTTGGAGGCTTGAGCTAAAATGATTAAAGCCTCGTAACGAGTCGGTTTGGGTTAAACACCAAACCGGAAGATGGTATTGGAATGCTAAGATTTGCCCAAGGAACCAACCATAATGGCGGTTGTGATTGGGAGAAAAAGAGGAAAACATTAAAAAGAATATAGGAGGCATGAACTAGAATGTCTAATGCCTCCTAATGGGTCAATTTGAGTAACAACAACAAACCGAATGAAGGTAGTGAAAAGCTAAACAATTCGGGCCTGGGTAGTGAACTTCAGGTTCAAAGATGGAAGGCAATAGTCCTAAGCGAAATAATTTAGGTTTGGACTAACTTGGGTACAAACTTTGTGAAAAGTTGAAAAAAAGTGTGGGAGAGTTGGAAAACACTTGTAACATTCTTGAAAAGTGCTTCCTCTACAACACACGGGGAGAGACCAGGCTCCCCCACATGGCTTGGGGGAACCCTGAATAAAAAAATATTTTCTTTGTTGTTTTGAAATGTGTTTGGTAGTTTAACTTCAACACTAGTCGTTTGTATGGAATCTAATGGTAGGTAACATCTAAGTTTAAGCTCCAAGAAAAGATCAAGCCACGAGAAGAAAGAAACAATCTCAAATTCTCAATGACTTTCGCTTTTGTTTAAGTTTTCTTGGAAATATAGAAATGACGTCTAGTTATGTATAAACAAACTTTTAAGTTACATTAGTTGAATATTCTTTTGTGAAGTATGAATTGGGGTTAATCATTATATGAAATTATGAAATTTTATATATTATAAGTACGAGTCTTGTAAGCTCCAAAAACTCCAATGTATTACGCCCTACGTTGCACCCCATGGTGATGGCATAAATTGTGCCCTAGGGGTGTAATTTGCGCCCCACCCCATATTTCTTCCATTTCTTTGTATGCTCAATTTTCGTGTCATTCATGTGCTTTCAAATTCTCGTTTAACTCACAAAAAATCCTTTAAACTGATTTCACATGATTAAAGATTTAAAAACTACATAGTTAAGCATATTAAAACCAAGATAAATACCCTTTTATCACATCCCACTCTTAAACTTTGCTTGTCACAAGCAATGCTCTCACACTACTATCCAACCATCATTAATACACACTTCACCGATTGACACCAATTATCGGTTAAGGTCCAAAGACATACCCAATTTGAATAACTCACACATAATTAGATAAAAAAATTTTCAAAACAAGACATCTAACTGAGCTTACTAGACCGTCATGTTTCCATGCTTTCCCCTGGTGTGGATTAAGGATTTTAAATGGCGACAATCTATGAAATCCAAATTGGGTAAGGCTACCCTCTATGAAGGTCTATTAACGAGCATTATATCACAATATATACCCAAACTTAAAGGTTCTAGCACCGATCCCTTTCATCACCCACTTCTAGTCACCGTCGTGTTCGCCAGATTTATTTCTATTCGTTTGTGTTCGCGAATCGTTAGTGAACTCGTTCCTTTCCTTAATGAACGAACACAAACTGAAAATCCTGTTCGATAAGTGTTCATGAACCATTCGTGAACATGTTATGTTCTTAACAAACGAACATGAATAAAACCTTGTCGTGTTCGTTTAGTTCATTCACGGCCCTAATTGTACGGGTTTGAAAATATTTTACTATAGTTTAAGCGAGTCTTTGACCTCGACTTGTGATGTATCATATCATTTTCTTTATTTTCTATGCTTAAGCAGAAATTCAATGAAAGCTCGACTCAAAAAGAGTTTGACCTATTCAGTAAAGTTTTGTTCAAGTTATTTACCAATATAATAAAAGCTGGATTTCAAAATTCAAACCTGATTTTACGTATTTTCGGTATTAATTTCCCACTTCATTCTTTATTACACCCATAATAATGGTTATGACTTATGAATCATTTATCGTTTTCATTTTTGTATCCTTTAATTACATAAATGCATAATAGTTTACATTAATGCATTTATAAGTTTTTAAATTTGCTTTGCCACCTGGCCAAGAGAGGTTCATCTCCTTCTTCATTTTACCTCACTCCTACCCTTCTCCCCCTCTCTTAATCTCCATGAAGACTGACTTTTTGCATGAGTGAATGCTGCTTGCCATCTTCTTTTGACTTTTTCTTGGGTTATGATGTTAGAGCGAGAAAATTAGAGAGAGAATAAAAGTCACCACTTCCTTTTTTACCTCTTTTCAACCCCTATCTTTGGTCAGCCTTTGAAATCACCACCACCACCGTCAATCTCTCTATATATAGAGTAGAAGTGGTGTACACCTATCCAAAGACCATTGTCTTGCCGTTTATCCTAAGTTGAAAGAGAAAGAGAAAGAAAAAGAAACCCTCATCTCATTTTTACTCATAAACACACTCAGTGTGAACATATAGTATCACAAAGCATCAATCTTTACACCCCAAGAAAATCTTGATCAACACAAAACATATAGAAACACAAATCAGCAATCTTTGCAATGGGAAGGCCACCTTGTTGTGACAAGATTGGAGTTAAGAAAGGCCCATGGACTCCAGAAGAAGATATAGTTCTTGTATCTTATAATCAAGAACATGGTCCTGGTAATTGGAGATCTTTTCCCACCAATACTCGTATGTTGTTTTAACATCTACTTCTTTGATTTTGGTTCTAATCTTTTGGTTTTCGTGTTTTTTTTCTGGGTTTCATTGTTTTTCAAAAGTAATTATTGTTTAGATGTGAGTTTGTTAGAGTCATTAAATTAGGGTATTTATTGTATCCTGCAACCTTTGTTTCTTTTTCAAGAAGTTTTTTTTTACTTTTGGATTTAGTTTTTCTCACTTTACATCTTCTGTGTTCAGGTTTGCTTGGATGTAGAAAGAGTTGTAGACTCTGATGGACGAATTATCTCCGACCGGGCATTAAACGCGGTAACTTCACCGATCAAGAAGAGAAGATGATCATCCATCTGCAAGCCCTTCTTGGCAACAGGTGTAGATCTACAAGAAAATGATGATTTTTTTTATGTTAAAGATTACTTTTATTCTTTTTTTTTGTGTTACTGATGTGGGATTTTGGTAAAATTTGTAGATTGGCAGCAATAGCTTCATATCTTCCACAAAGAACCGATAATGATATCAAGAATTACTGGAACACCCATCTGAAAAAGAAGCTTAACAAGATGCAAACCAACTCATCTGATCAAGAAAACCATCATAGATCAAGGGGTTCAAACTCATCATCATCCTCAGAAACTGCTATGTCTAAAGGTAAATGGGAAAGAAGGCTTCAAACTGATATCCACATGGCTAAACAAGCCCTTTGTGATGCTTTATCTCTTGACAATAAATCCATCATTATGCCTGAATTATCCTCATCAGTTACTGCAAACCCTAATTCCCAGATCTACCAACAATCTGTAATACCACCACCACCACCATCAGGTCCACCACAAATCAGCCACAGTACTACTACTTATGCATCAAGTGCCGAAAACATAGCACGGTTGCTGCCGAACTGGATAAACAAGCCCCAAAAGTCTTCACATACGACCTCCGAAAGCATCGGTACTACGCAGAATTCGGTTAAAGAACAGTTTCCAAGTCCTTTAAGTGAACGCTTTGAAACTTCACTACAGGTTGGGTTGAACAACTCAAACTACAGCAATAATTCAGACGTTTCGCAATCCATTTCACCCGAAACGACAAGTTTATTCCAGGATGAAAGCAAGCCGAATATCGAAAATGCTCAATTGCCACCACTTTGTTTCCTGGAGAAATGGCTTCTTGATGATGCTACTGCTCAAGAACATGAAGATAACCTTATGAATCTTTCTTTTGAAGAAACTGATGGGTTGTTTGATTAGCTTTTTTTTTTCTTGTTGGTGATAAATATTTGTTTACTAGGTAATACATAGGTGTTGATCCAATATAGGTCTTCTAATAATCTTCAACAGCTTGAAGAAGGTTAATTATAGGGGTTTTTTTTTTATTTTTAGAAAGTGTTGAAAAGAATTGTAAATTTTAGTGCTGAATGGTAGGTTTTATCTAGAAGGGAACTGGATATAGTCCTAACCCCTCTCATCATCATTCATCTTCTCAGAACAAATCTTTGTACTTTGAGTTTCTTTATATTGGGCAAAATGATGAATGAGAATTAGGTTTTCAAGTTTCTCATGATATTTCAATTACTTTGTTTTACTTTCTGCAAATTATTATATTATTATTATTATTATTATTATTATTATTATTATTATTATTATTATTATTATTATTATTATTATTATTATTATTTATTTATTTATTTTTAAATTTTTTGAATGGCAAACAGGGTTTTATTATTGGGTAAGAAAACAGTGAAGTTCATATGAATTGGTTATTTATATTTGCTTATATAATTCAAGTTTCTTTCAATGTTCTGATTTTGAAATAACGGAGCATGCAATTGATGGCATTTCTTGATTATCCGATTTTATATATAAGAAAATGAGTTATTAAATCTTATCACGAATCGGTTCAATCGAATTAAATGTGTTTTCCTTTGAGACCGACAAGAATTGATCAATCAAGACGTATCATATAATTTCATTCGTTTCACTTCTAAATTTTGATTATTCAAACATAATATTTATAAAATAAAAAAATTATCTTCCTTAGCTTAAAGGTATTGAATAATTGGTTTTATTTTAAACAAATAATAATTTGTTATCTACGTGGTGCTAGTTTTCTTTATAGAGACTTTTTGTCTTTAGAGGGAGATCTTGGGTTTAATCCCAAACCATGAGTGGATTAGAATTAATTTTGTGTAATTTAAAAGTGAATGAACAATGCTATTAAGAAAAAACTAATAATAATTTATTTTTTATTTAAGGCATTAAATTTGGCCAATTGATATTGATAAATCTTCATTAATAAAGTGATGAGGGATCAAACCGGATAGTGGCTTCTTTTTAATGTCCTACAAAGCCCGAGCACCCAGTACACTCATAGGCAAAAGATCACCGACGTTCGTGATCTTGGACAACCTGCCAGTCACTAATACTAGGGGAAACCCATTGCACGAAGACCAACAATGGTAAAATCTTGACTCGTGCATGATATTTTGTCACGAGCGAGACTCTAATCAGCGGCCTCCCGTAGAGTAAGTCATCTGAATATCACTAGACTGTAAGACATGGATCACAATTTTATTAACAAAACTAATAAAAAAATTAAAGATACTCTCTTTAAACATTTGGGAAATTGGAGTAAATAAACCATGTACAAATATAAACGAAGATAAATATGGACTACAACATATTTAAATAAATCAATTGATTCAAACCAATATCTTCAAAAGATAAAGTCTTTGACTTGATCTTTAGTAACGTATTCTTGTAGTCTCCTTAGCAAGATCTTCAAAAGATAGAGTAATCAACTTTGTGCTCGAACAAGGCCTTCTTGTAATATCCCTTGCTACAAGAAAGAACAAACGATGTTAACGGTTGTGGTTGAGGCACGTGTTCAACACCCTTCCCTTAAAACAGATTTCGCGCCTCTATCAAAGACGACGCGTCTATCTCCTAGGGTACACAGCCGAAGCAGTCTGTACTGCCGGAAATGACCATGCGCCCGAGGTTACATCAGATAAAATTATCGTGTTAAAAGTTGTGGAAAATATGAAAAAGAAGGTGATGGAATCGAGTAGAGAAAATTTATCTCTCTAAATACCCTTTTATATATAGCCATATATATACTAGCTTATGCATATCAGCTATGCCCCCACATTGACCACCCTTAGACATATGAATTTGTTGTCCTATTGAACTTAGATCTTGGGATCTCCAGTCAAATAAGTTAGGTTTCCTTCACACACCCTTTTTTCATGGGCTTTAGTCTCATTCCACAACTTAATCACTAATAACCCCTCAGGTTGTTGGATCCATAATATTATCTTTGTCATTGACAAGTCACATAAGATAACTTTGCAGTTGAGATCAATTGTCATGATCTGTTCGTAACTCGAAAGTTAACATTGCCTATTGTCAATTTCTAATACTATAACCTCAGCGGCCACCTTAATCTAGTTATAATAATTTTCTTAGAACGATACATTTATAATTTAAGGCAAACACATCTCCATTATGCACTATGACCTTTGTGTCTTCCACTTAGTCGTCTGCTTGCAATGTCAGATTGGATTACAAAATCCTTATTGCCAAAATATTATGGTACAAATGCAAGACACCCCCACATTTAAGTGTTATTGGATAAATCCAGATAGGGTAATGAAAACCATTTCTACATACCCTTATAGGGTTGTTTTTTCTTTCTTAAATGGATCCTCTCCCACATTTCTTGCCATTTGATCAACATTTCTGTAACTTCACTTATGACGACATTTATACACATATGATTGAACAAGATCAACCTCATTATATCAGTGAATTCAATTCATATTGCATTAACTTACATAAGCTTTCGAGCTAACCAAAACAACACATGCCATTGTCATAAGTTTGTCATCAACTTAGAATAATTCTAATTTAACATCTAGAATAAGCCTAGACAATGAGTTCTCCTCATTAGCTTTTCAAACAAAATCTTCAAAAGTTACATGTCTTTTCCTTATAATGAATGAAAATTCTCCCTTAACTTTGTCTATTTTGTGTTCATACACATTTGAATGTTTAGAGTTAATTAGTCTCCGTCAAGACCATAATTAACCAAGTACTAGTCTAACATGCTTTAGACCACAATACTTTAGCATGTGAACAGAAGATGTATCATTCTGATTCTTCAAAGCCCCAAAGTTATCATAATATCACTTTGCAAAATTCATTCCTTGTTAAGACAAAATAATGAGACTTATTCATAATCCTAAAACATCAATATTTAGGAAGATCTCACAAATTATTATATATAGCACATAGCTAAATTTTATCATTCAATTAAGGAACATAACTTGTTTACCTTTGATCTCCAACGCTTTACCATTGACTCATAAGTACTTAAACATAAGTCTTAATCCAAGTCACTTGGTGGAACACTCTCATTGCCAACAAGATGAATGTTCCTTGTTTACGGTCACTATTATGTGGAAGATAGAGTCAACTAGATCCACACTCAACAACATGGCATTCATAATTTTGCCATAAGTGATTTGCACACATCTATTGTTATTCATTAGGAGATATGTATATCTAGGATGTTATCCCAAACGAATGTAAAATTTCCATATTCAAGTGGTAGACGCATCTATGAATAAATCTCGCAAGATTTATTAAAGGTATAAAATAACATATAGTTCTTTTACTTTCATATGTTAGAATCCAAACTTGTGAATTTTTCAAAGATTTCTAACGAAGTATTTCGACATGAATCTTGTTTGTGTATTTCATCTCAATACACTCACTACTTACTCATGATGTGGTTACACATACAACGTCTTGTCTTTGACTTTTAGTTAATGCAACAACTGTCAAGTTGTTTATGTACAAATATTTTCATGTACTATCCGTTTAAAGTCATATTCTTTTAAAAAATTGATTGTTGACGTTATAATTACTTTCCACAAAGATAACTTATACGTCACAAACATTAGTGATTTATTTGTTTGTAAAAAAAATTGCATGTGTTATTCGAAGATATTAAACACAAAACAATAAAATACATTGGAAACTAAATCATAAGTGCCAAACACTTTTGAAATTTAAACGGAAGCATAGGCGATATATACATCAAATATCAAAGTGCTTTTATCTTCAATACTTTATACTCTGACCAAAATCTTCTCAACGATATCGTCCTATGACATGTCTTGAGATACTCCCCCAATAAGAGTCCATGCACTTGTAAGTACAAGTTTCTCATTTCATCTTGAAACTTTAAACTTGGACAATTCTACATAAAACAACACCACGTTGTTACAAAGACTCCATTTAAGTAGTGAACTTGAACAATTAAATTTGTTCACAACAACACCAAGTTGTTTTCCACCAAATAAATATTCATGAGCTTGTTACTTTGTTCACCATATGCTACTTCTAGCAAGAGTAGCGAACCATTTGAATTATCAATACTATGTAAAACTTTGTTTTAAAAATCACTCTAAAACACTTTCTTAGTTTTGCAATATACTATATTAATAATACCAATTAGGGTTTATGAAAACATAAATCAAAACCCAAATATCAAATGGTTTTATATTATTTAGTCTTACTACACATGTACTAAACGTTTTCTAACATGCATGTTAGAAAAAAAATGTTATAACGGAACATATAGAATCGAACATTTACATAAAACGTTTTCCAATGATATAGTTTATAAAATAAACTATTTCTAATCGTTTTTAATGCATACGTAGGCAATTAAATTTTTATATAAAACATTTTCGTTCATTATGGCTTATAAAAATGAACAATCTCTAGACTTGTATTCGTGATACATGTTTTTAACACGCATGTTAGAAAATTAAAGTCATTTATATATACAAAACATGACCTTTTGGATTTAGAAATCACAAATTAAAGTTAGTGATAAATCTCATTTAACAACACCATCACTTTATGGTGATTTAATTCTTGAAGCCAATCAAACATCAACTTCAATATATGACTTTTTATTTCTAAACCATGCAAAGCATTAATGTGTTTATATTCACTAAAATTAATTCTACAACAAATTACTTATAAAACATGTTTACATAAAACATTTCAAAGCATTTGTATTCTAACCATTTTTAACAATCATGTTAAAATGAAAAAAAAAATCTAACACGCACGTTATAAATATTAACATTTTCACTAAATGTTAATTCGACTTGTTATAAACACATATATGGTTCATATAAATAAGTCACTTCTACTACAAATATTAAAAAATAAACAACTAAAAGTTGCTTTCAAACAAACACTTTTCATGAACTATTTCTAACACGTATGTTAGAAGAAAAATAATTACAAAAATCATTTGCATTTTTTTATATTAACTGTTTCTAACACTTTTTATAAATCGTTTCTAACACGCATGTTAGACGACAAATGATCACAAAAATCATTTGCATTTTTTATAAACTGTTTCTAACACTTTTGTTAGAAATAAACAATTACAAAAATTGTTATAAATCTTATCTATAAATATTTTTTAACATACTGGTTAGAAATAAATAATTATAATAACCATTATCATACCAATAGGTTCTAACAAGCTCGTTATAAATACATGATTACAAAATCATTATAAGGCTTATTAGTTTATACAAAATAAACTCTTTCTAATACTAAGTCGGTCTAATGCACACGTTAGAGAATTTTAACATTTACAAAAAACGTATTGTTTACACTAATATACCCGATCTAACACAAAGGTTAGAAAAATTCACGATTACAAGTCATCCATCCTAGTCTATTACAGTTATCCTGAATAGAAATACTGTTTGTCTTATTACAATTCCAGGCGAAACAGTTAACTGTTGAATAACTGTCGCCTGAGTAACCAATTCCTATTTTTGAACCTCCACAATCATCTTCCTCATCCCACACATCTTCTTGACTCTCACACAGATCTGCATTGCTTTCAACATGTTAGTATTGTCTTGTGGTTTGTAAAAAGCATTTTGATCCAAAAGATCATTTTTATCAATTAAGTCATTTTTAGGATGAGGAGATGGCATAGGGACATAATTTTTGCTGTGCGGAGGAGGAAATATTTTTCTTTTGTTTCCGAATTTATCCTTATATCCGATTCCATCCTTTATGAATGTCGGTCGTTGGCAGTTTACAATATCAACCAGTGCTTTTTGCCTAATTTTCCATTTATCAATAATGATTTGCAATTTGTTATTTTCATTTTGTGATTTTTCTAATTTTTCGGTCACATCATTTATGATAAAATCTTTTCTGAAAACAAATTCTTTTAAAGTCTGCATTTCAGCTACGGTTGAGTTCAACTTTCTTTGATATGTAGCTTCATTTTCTTTAAGTTCTTGATTAATTTTCAAAACCTTTTCTTTTTCCTTAATTATGTCACGGTTGAGTGATTTGTAATGTACCACCATGTTCAAACATGGTTTGGAGCACAGCTTTGCTTTAAATTCATATGGTATGCTGTTTACCAAATCATTATCCTCAATTTCTGACATCATGGCGGTTTTAGAAGTTCCAACCGCTTCATTTTTGCTGCTGTTGACTGCTTCTCGAGCTGTAGATTTCAAATCATTCATCTCAGCTTTCTGTTTTCTCTTCTCTGAAGTTGGTTCAGCAGGATTGATGGTGCTTTTCAGACCCTTGTTATCTTTGAGAATCCTGGTGGTTTGCTTTTCAACACAGTTTGATGCAGACGTGACAGAAACAGTGGAGATGTTTGACATGAGGGCTTTGTTGACTTCTCCTTTAGCCTCAGCTATTTCCTCTGACCAGTCATAATCTTCCACCACTAAAGCTTTTTGGTTATTTTCAGCAACACTGTCACTCCCTTCAATAGCCACCGTTTTTCTTGTCTAATTAAGTTCAGCATTCTCATTCTTCAGCAAAGGACATTCCCTCTTGAAATTACACAGATTTTTGCAATTGTAACATCTCAGCTTGGACTTGTCAAATCCAGCTTTTCCCAGAGCTAGCCTTTTTCCTGTTTTGTCTTGAAATTTCTTCAATCGAAGAGTGATCATCGCCATCTGCCACTTCAAATCCATCTCCTCCATATCATCAGGATCCACTTGATACATGTCCTCAGCTGTGAGAAAATCTCTTTTCAACTATCCTGACATGAGATATAACAGCCGTCGAAAAACGGGTTCCAAAACCCGCTCGTTTATTAATCGAATATTTCAGTTATAATTTTCGTTGCGTATTTAATGTTCATACTAATTTTAAACGATACATAACTAATAAACATTTTTAGAATTTTAAAATATAATTAATAAAAACAAAAAAAATAGTGAATAAAAAAACTAAATAACGCTGCCGGGTTTCGAACCCGGGTCAGCCGGTTCAACAAACAAGCATTTCACCACTCCGCCACTTGACTCGTTTGTGTAATCAATGAATCAAATAAAACTTAAGTTCCACCCGTGAATCATCTGTTTGCGACAAGGACTGAAACCGCCCAACAGTTTTCAAATAATCAGATACTTTTGGTGTGGTCGCGAGGTTTCTGAGTGTAACCGATGGTGCAATGTCAGTTACAACCCACGTCCTTAATCAATTCAATCTTCAATGACTCGATTCATATGATTGTCAAGATTGAAACCGAAATGAAATTACTTCCAATTTACACTAATAATACCATCGCCTCACATCTCGGAAACACTCGCAAAACCCTCAATTTTTCACTCTAACTTCTGTTCGTCGGAATCACTATCTGCAATCGCCGGAGTTGGTCACCAAAACAGCGAACTTCGATTTCCGTTTGGTATGCATCTTAATTTTATTCTGTGTAATATGTTCAATTTATGCTAAGTATTTAAAACATCAGGGTACTTAAAATCATTTGTTAATCGAGTTCTGGTTCAGTGTTGAAATCAGTGGAGAAGATCGGTTCTCGATTAGTAATTTAAAAGAAATAATAAATGGATCTTAACTGAGTTAGACACACAGTCCAATGGTGGAATGTGTGCGTAAATAACATGCACGACCCGAGTTCGAATCCCGACTCATCGCCGTTTTTCTAATCAGAATGTTTTTTTAAACCAAACTAAATCAGTTCTCAAAAAGTATATAAATATAAAGTAATTTCATTATATAATGGGTTAGACACCCAGCCCAGTTGGTTGGGTTGGGTGCAGAGTAGCATAGCGGTTGCGGGTTTGAGCCTCAGTAGGCGCGGCGGGTTGTTTGGTCTAAAAACTTTATTTTAAATTTATTAATTTCTGAAAATAAAGCTAATAAGAGTATAAGTATAATTGAAATCAGGAATTCTAACGGGTTAGACACGCAGCCCAGTTGGCCGGGCTGCGTACACACAAACGAAAGGTCCCGAGTTCGATTCCGCTCAGCGCCTGAAAAAAAATCACTGTCTGACCGGTCAGACCCTACAAGTCAACCCACTTTTTATATTATTTTACTTATTTCTTTTAATTGAAAAATTATTTAAAAATACTTAAAAATAATATTTTTAAAGTTAGAAAACGCCCTTAGAATCACAAAAATTAGTCTAAAAACTCTATTAAGATTACCGAACCATTTCGTTATTATTTTAGGTTAGTCTTCCTCGTCGATCAAATCCCAAAACTCGTGCGCATTTAAGTCATCAAAAGAACGCACCCAATGTGAGTGAATCTCTACAAATTCCCCGTTTTAATCACGTTTTGGGGTGTATCATGTGTCGTACATTTCTGTTATTATATAAATATAACACTTGTGCATTCATCATATCTGTGAACAAATATGTATCAATTGTGTACAAATTGTTGTGTGAATTATGTTTAGTTTGGATTTATCATTTTCAGTGCAAGCATTTCATTAGGCCCAACAGCTCCCCGTGGGATACGGGTTGAGTACAGGTGCCTCATTCGATCGGCTCCGTTTGATTGAGCATTGATCTCACATACATCATCATCATTCATATCATTCGATCGGCTCCGTTTGATTGAGCCTTGATCTCAAATACATCATCATTTATGTTATTTACTCATCCAATGTGGTTTGTGTATTGTTTATTTATATATGTTTGCTCACATGTGATTATTGCACAAATTTTCAATATTAAATACAACAAGCAAATAGTAACAATGATTTATCAAGGTTCACTCGCCAACTTTTGTTGACCCAAAATATCCCCGTTTTACACATGATACAGGTGATCCAGTTGAGACAAGAAACACATAGGAAGGATTAGAAGAATGATTCAGTTTAAGTTTTGGATTGTATTACTTAGTTTCATTTTCCCTTGTATTTGTATGGATTTGATTTGACTATATAAGTTGTAATTTGAACTTAATAAATATGAAACATTTTAGTAAGCATCATGAGCTTTGGTGATAACCCAATTATGCCCCGACTCTTATTCCGCTGCGGGTCGGGGTGTGACAGATTGGTATCAGAGCCATGACTATAGGGATATAGGATAGGTTATTAGACCCTTAGAGCCTATACTATAGTTGATTAGAATTTAAAAAAAATTGTGTTACACACAAAATTCATGATGTTTATATGCTTTATGTTTATTGTTACATTTAGTGTTATGCAAGCATGTTCATAAATACATATTATTATACAATGCTCATTATGAATCATATCCTCATAACATATCATATCCATGAGAGCACACACCTCACAATTCCTATGATTTTTGCAACGATTTTTGTATTTTTCAAATCACATCAAAGTGAGTTCCCATGACGGGCATGTAGTAACTGGAAGGGTACGAGTACCGGTAGTCGGAACGTCCTGTCTAGGCTTGGCATTCGTATAAATCCAAAATAAAGGACCAGTTTGCCTACCTGGGGACTAACGATGAGAGTACGAAGGACCTATTAGGCCAAAGCATGCTATACCAAACGTCGTGTGAGCTAACCCCACTTTGAGTTGTCATTGTGTCTATACCTGGACACCCTCCTACCTTACATCTCGCAATCATATTTCATGGTTTTCATTCGGGTGATGCGAGTGTTAAACCGCCAACACCAATGTGAATCCTACTAAGCCAATAGTCATGGGGGCCCACATGACTATACAGGCGATGGTATGGAGGACATTGGAGGCCCAAACAAGAGCAAACCCAAGACATCCTATGGATGTAGTTGCATTATTGATGATTATGTTATTTTTTTTTCTTAACGACACGTGACACCTAAAAAGACTCCTTAAACTCACAATCTTCCTATGTATGTTCCTGTAGATGTCGGCTAGGCAGCTACGTGGAGGTAGAAAGTCAGGAAGGTCAAACGAACGCTTGGCCACCCAAATTGCAAAACAAATGGCCGCGGTGCTTCCTGACATCGTAATTCAAGTCCAACAAGCTCTCACCACAAATCCTATCAACCCTCCCAATCAAGAAGACCAGAACGCCGACAACCCTCCCTCCAAAAAGTGCTCCTACAAACACTTCAAGTCTTGCGATCCCCCAAAATATGAAGGGACCGAAGGTGTCGCTCCTCTCCTCCACTGGTTTGAAGAAATGGAGAACACCTTCCTCAATTGTGATTGTCCCGAGGATCGCAAGGTACGTTACGCAACTGGGAGACTGTTTGGGGTAGCTCTTACCTGGTGGAACACAGAGAAGGGTAAGAGAGGAATCGAAGATGCAATGGCCTTAACATGGGAGGAGTTAAGGGAAATCATGACGAGACGCTTCTGTCCAAGAAGCGAGATCAAAAAGTTAGAAGATGAGTTCCACTCGCTAAAACAAAAGGAAGGAGATCATACTTCCTACAACAAAAGATTTCTTGAGCTGAACCAAATGATCCCCAACTTGTTCACCCCAGTGTACCGCTTAGTTGAACACTATATTCGAGGCCTCCCCTCGAAAATTCAAGACTCGGTTCTAAGCACTTCGCCTGCAACACTTGAAGCCGCTATGGAACTAGCTACCGAGCTTACCGAGAATCGCATCCGAAATGGAAAATTCAAGGATGAGAAAAAGAAAGCCCTCATTAAGGCCCAAATCCCAAACCATTCCGTTTCCTCTTCGAAATTTGCTGGTAAGAGGAAACGAAACAACAGAAATTTTGCTGTCACCCAAACAAACCCTCCAATCACTGCCGCACCAATCACCCAAGTTGCTTCCTCAGCTGCACCATACAAAAAGCCATATTCCGGCCCATACCCAAAATGCAACCGTTGTCAATACCATCACCTTCCCGAGCATCCTTGCCAACATTGCACCAGCTGTGGCCGTGCGGGTCACACCATCCAAACCTGTCGCACACTTCAGCGAATGAACCGTAATCAACCCTCAACCCAAACCCACCATCAGATAGTGGGTCAAGCCCAACAACCTTTACTCCTACCACCTGCCCAACATATAGCCCAATCCTACTACCAACCCAACTACCCCATGATGCAACCTATGCGAGCTTGTTACAACTGTGGAGACCCAAACCACTTCAGGAACACATGTCCCCGCTTGGTGAACATCGTTCATGCCCAAGCTCAAGCAAATCCGGTAAATCAAGCTCCTCCACCTGCTAGAGGAAGAGCTTTCAACATCAACGCCAATCAAGCTAGGGCCGACAACAACGTGGTTAACGGTACGTTTCTCGTAAATGGTAGTTATGCATCCATGTTATTCGATACTGGCGCGGATAAGAGTTTTGTGTCTTTAGAATTTGAACCCATCCTCAACCAAACTCGTGATAAGCTAATGGAATCTCTAACGGTGGAAGTTGCTGACGGAAAACCAGTCTTATTAAACTCTGTTATACGAAATTGTACCCTCACTCTAAACGATCACGATTTTCCAGTTGACCTCATTCCTATGAAGTTGGGAAGTTTCGATATTATAATCGGTATGGACTGGCTCAGCCAACATCACGCGGAAGTAGTATACCGCGAAAAGTTCATTCGCATTCCTCTTGCAGACGGTCAGACCCTACGAATCTTTGGAGAAACCCCGTCAAAAGGACTCAAATTAATGTCCTGCCTTCAAGCCCGAAAATATCTCCGCAAAAACTATGTCGCATTCCTAACTCACGTCGTCAAGAAGGGAAACAAGGAGAAGAAACTCGAAGATATACCGGTAGTGAGAGAATTCCCATAAGTCTTTCCCGACGACATCTCAGGACTTCCTCCCGTGAGAGAAGTTGAATTCCGCATTGATCTTATACCTGGCGCTACACCAGTTGCAAAATCTCCTTATAGGTTAGCCCCATCCGAAATGCAAGAGCTGGCCAGTCAACTGCAAGAGTTGACTGACAAAGGATTCGTACGTCCTAGCTCCTCGCCTTGGGGTGCACCTGTCCTTTTTGTGAAGAAGAAATACGGAACGTTTCGCATGTGTATAGACTATAGAGAGCTCAACAAGTTAACGGTTAAGAATCGCTACCCATTACCTCGCATCGATGACCTTCTAGACCAACTTCAAGGCGCCACTTGTTTTTCAAAAATCGACATTCGTTCTGGTTATCATCAACTCAGAGTACATGAAGAAGACGTCCCAAAGACCGCTTTCCGAACTCGTTATGGTCATTACGAATTCATGGTTATGCCATTTGGTTTAACCAACGCCCCAGCTGTCTTCATGGATCTAATGAATAGAGTCTGCAAACCCTACCTCGACCGCTTTGTTATAGTCTTCATCGACGATATTCTTATCTACTCAAAGTCTAAATCCGATCATGAACGACACCTTCGACTTATCCTTACACTCTTGAAGACTGAAACGCTCTACGCTAAGTTCTCCAAATGCGAATTCTAGTTAAGAGAAGTACAATTCCTTGGACACGTCGTCAATGACAAGGGAATTCATGTCGATCCTTCGAAAATCAAGGCAGTACAGGAATGGCAAGCGCCACGTACCCCTACCGAAGTAAGATCATTTCTTGGTTTGGCTGGTTACTATCGCCGCTTCATTTCCAATTTCTCCCGTATTGCTGTACCACTCACGGCTTTGACTCATAAAGGAAAACCCTTCATATGGGGACCTAAACAAGAAGAAGCCTTCCAAACCCTTAAACAAAAGCTTTGTGACGCACCTATCATCGCACTTCCTGAGGGTTGCGATGACTTTGTAGTATATTGCGACGCATCAGGGCAAGGACTAGGTTGTGTATAAATGCAAATGGGAAAAGTGATAGCCTATGCTTCTAGGCAACTCAAGGTTCATGAAAAGAATTACACCACCCACGACCTGGAACTTGGAGCCATTGTGTTCGCTCTTAAGATATGGAGACATTACCTCTACGATACCAAGTGTGAAATATACACAGACCACAAGAGCCTCCAACATATCTTTAACCAAAAGGAGTTGAATATGAGGCAACGAAGATGGGTCGAACTGCTTAACGACTACGACTGTGAAATTCGGTACCATCCTGGCAAGGCAAACGTGGTGGCCGATGCGCTCAGCCGAAAAGGTTATGCGAACTCCATTCGTCTTCTATGTTCGCAAATCATAACCGACATCAAAGATCGAATCAGAGAAGCTCAACATGTTTCTGTAACAGAAAACGACGTACGCAATGAGCTGTCATGTGGAGCAGAACTTAAAATCGAAACCAAATCCGACGGTATTCTATACTATTTAAACCGCATATGGATTCCTGATCGCGACAACCTTCGTGACTTCCTCATGAATGAGGCGCACAAACCACGATACTCGGTACACCCAGGAGCCGACAAGATGTATCAAGATTTACGATACACCTACTGGTGGCCGGGCATGAAAAAGGATATCGCTGTTTTTGTTTCCAAGTGCCTTACTTGTTCCAAAGTAAAAGTTGAACATCAAAGACCTTCAGGACTTCTAACCCAACCTGAAATACCTGTATGGAAGTGGGAAAACAAAACCATGGACTTCATTAAGGGTTACCTCGCACCTCCAGTGGGTATGACACCATATGGGTAATCATTGATCGTCTTACAAAATCAGCTCACTTCATTTCAATTCGCGAGGACTTCAAGAACGAGAAGTTAGCACGTATCTACATCAACGAGATCGTAAGCCGTCATGGTGTACCTTTAAGCATCATTTTCGACCGTGATGGTCGTTTCACTTCACGAACATGGCGAGCCGTACAAGCCGCCTTGGGTACACGATTAGACCTCAGTACCGCTTTTCATCCTCAAACTAATGGACAATCTGAACGCACCATCCAAACTCTTGAAGACATGCTTCGAGCATGTGTCATAGACTTCAAAGGGAATTGGGACACTCATCTACCATTGGTTGAATTTTCGTACAACAATAGTTATCATTCAAGTATCGGTATGGCTCCTTTCGAAGCTTTATATGGTCGTAAGTGCCGATCTCCAGTATGTTGACACGAAATTGGGGAAGCTCAAATCACCGGTCCAGAAATAATTCAAGAAACAACAGACAAGATCCATCAAATTTGAAACAATCTTCTAGCGGCACAAAGTCGTCAAAAGAGTTATGCAGACAAACGACGAAAGCCCTTGGAGTTTAACATTGGTGATCAAGTACTTTTAAAAGTATCACCGTGGAAGGGAGTAGTTCGTTTTGGCCAGAAGGGCAAGCTAGCACCACGCTACGTAGGACCTTTCAAGATACTCGAAAGAGTAGGACCTGTAGCATACAAGCTTGACCTACCAGAAGAACTCAACAGAATTCACCCCACATTCCACGTATTAAACTTAAAGAAGTGCCTCGCCGATGAAAACCTCCATATTCCCCTAGAAGATATTCAGATCGATGAATCTATGCACTTCATTGAAAGACCAGTAGAGATCATGGACTTCGGAGAAAAACGTTTAAGACGGAGTCGTATTCCAATTGTTAGGGTACGCTGGGAGTCGAAACGAGGACCTGAGTTTACTTGGGAACGTGAAGACTCAATGCGCGAAAAATACCTGCATCTTTTTCCTGTTACCACCACTACTTAAATTTCGGGACGAAATTTCTAAAAGTAGGGGATACTGTAACATCCGTCGAAAAACGGGTTCTAAAACCCGCTTCGTTTATTAATCGAATATTTCAGTTATAATTTTCGTTGCGTATTTAATGTTCATACTAATTTAAACGATACATAACTAATACACATTTTTAGAATTTTAAAACATAATTAATAAAAACAAAAAAAATAGTGAATAAAAAAATAAATAACGCTGCCGAGTTTCGAACCAGGGTCAGCCGGTTCAACAAACAAGCATTTCACCACTCCGCCACTTGACTCGTTTGTGTAATCAATGAATCAAATAAAACTTAAGTTCCACCCGTGAATCATCTGTTTGCGACAAGGACTGAAACCGCCCAACGGTTTTCAAATAATCAGAGACTTTTGGTGTGGTCGCGAGGTTTCTGAGTGTAACCGATGGTGCAATGTCAGTTACAACCCACGTCCTTAATCAATTCAATCTTCAATGACTCGATTCATATGATTGTCAAGATTGAAACCGAAATGAAATTACTTCCAATTTACACTAATAATACCATCGCCTCACATCTCGGAAACACTCGCAAAACCCTCAATTTTTCACTCTAACTTCTGTTCTCGGAATCACTATCTGCAATCGCCGGAGTTGGTCACCAGAACAGTGAACTTCGATTTCCGTTTGGTATGCATCTTAATTTTATTCTGTGTAATATGTTCAATTTATGCTAAGTATTTAAAACATAAGGGTTGTTAAAATCATTTGTTAATCGAGTTCTGGTTCAGTGTTGAAATCAGTGGAGAAGATGGGTTCTCGATTAGTAATTTAAAAGAAATAATAGACGGATCTTAACAGAGTTAGACACACAGGGCAATGGTTGAATGTGTGTGTAAATAACATGCACGACCCGAGTTCGAATCCCTACTCATCGCCGTTTTTCTAATCATAATGTTTTTTTAAACCAAACTAAATCAGTTCTCAAAAAAGAATATAAATATAAAGTAATTTCATTATATAATGGGTTAGACACCCAGCCCAGTTGGTTGGGCTGGGTGCAGAGTAGCATAGCGGTTGCGGGTTCGAGCCTCAGTAGGCACGGCGGGTTGTTTAGTCTAAAAACTTTATTTTAAATTTATTAATTTCTGAATAAAGCTAACAAGAGTATAAGTATAATTGAAATCAGGAATTCTAACGGGTTAGACACGCAGCCCAGTTGGCCGGGCTGCGTGCACACAAACAAAAGGTCCGAGTTCGTTTCCGCTCAGCGCCTGAAAAAAATCACTGTCTGACCGGTCAGACCTGACGAGTCAACCCACTTTTTATATTATTTTACTTATTTCTTTTAATTGAAAAATTATTTAAAAATACTTAAAAATAATATTTTTAAAGTTAGAAAACGCCCTTAGAATCACAAAAATTAATCTAAAAACTCTATTAAGATTATGAAATAAAATCCATTTATTTACCAAACCATTTCGTTATTATTTTAGGTTAGTCTTCCTTGTCGATCAAATCCCAAAACTCGTGCGCATCCAAGTCATCAAAAGAACGCACCCAATGTGAGTGAATCTCTACAAATTCCCCGTTTTAATTACGTTTTGGGGTGTATCATGTGTCGTACATTTCTGTTATTATATAAATATAACACTTGTGCATTCATCATATCTGTGAGCAAATGTGTATCAATTGTGTACAAATTGTTGTGTGAATTATGTTTAGTTTGGATTTATCATTTTCAGTGCAAGCATTTCATTAGGCCCATCAGCTCCCCGTGGGATACGGGTTGAGTACAGGTGCCTCATTCGATCGGCTCCGTTTGATTGAGCCTTGATCTCACATACATCATCATCATTCATATCATTCGATCGGCTCCGTTTGATTGAGCCTTGATCTCAAATACATCATCATTTATGTCATTTACTCATCCAATGTGGTTTGTGTATTGTTTATTTATATATGTTTGCTCACATGTGATTATTGCACAAATTTCAATATTAAATACAACAAGCAAATAGTAACAATGATTTATCAAGGTTCACTCGCCAACTTTTGTTGAACCAAAATATCCCCGTTTTACACATGATACAGGTGATCCAGTTGAGACAAGAAACACATAGGAAGGCTTAGAAGAATAATTCAGTTTAAGTTTTGGATTGTATTACTTAGTTTCATTTTCCCTTGTATTTGAATGGATTTGATTTGACTATATAAGTTGTAATTTGAACTTAATAAATATGAAACATTTTAGTAAGCATCATGAGCTTTGGTGATAATCCAATTATGCCCCGACTCTTATTCCGCTGCGGGTCGGGGTGTGACATGAGAGCCTCATAGCTGCTCAAGAAGGTGTTAAACAGAGTGACATGTTCGGTGGATATTTTAAGTGCTTGAGCATCACTGGCCATGGTAGTCTTCTCGGTTGATGATGAGGCCTTTGTAGAGCTTGCGGAAGCGTTGGGATAAGATTCGGCATCACTTTGAGGATTCAATCCACAGGAGGTGATGGGAGCAAGAAACGCCATATTTTTGGGAGCAGGGGTTGCAATAGCTGATTGAGTAAGTTTCTGTGAGTAGCATGTTTGGTTCATCTCTCTCTTGATAATATCCATTTAAAAGGCTTTCAGAGTGTTGATCAGTTCCGAGAGTGTGACAGGAGTTGTGCTGGTCAAGTGTCACACCCCAACCGATGGCGGAAACATCGGAGTGAGACAAACTAGATTGCTCGAGACATCATAACGCTAATTGCGACAATATTTAAATTAACATCCCATTTCATTTCAAAGCATCAAAATTGTCAAGGTTACACCGAATATTCAAATACAAGAAAAACAACAAAACAAGTTCAACAATAACATAATGATTAACTTAGTATTCTATGCGTTTTTCTATGTCATTTCTACTAAGTTCCATCATAACAACTTCATCAACCTGCAACATGATAAAAAGTATAGTTCAATAACAAGTATTGGTGAGTACACAAGTTTAACATCATAGCATAAGTATATCAGTTTAAACAAATCCACATGAATAGCTAGCATACAAGATATATGTAAACAAGGTATGTGAATCTACAAGTCAATCCTCTAGTGTACCGCAAAATAGATTTGAACTTAACATTGACCACAAGAATACGGGCAGTGCGTTACTCCTATAGCGCTATACATGTTAAGGGAGGCTCGATCAAAGTTAATGACATTTTGATCACATAAGAATATACCAAGTAACAATTCAAGTAGCATACGACTAAAGCATGTTGATGGACTGTTTGTGTATAGAATAAAGTGTGATTTAGTGTAGTTTTAGTAAATTAATCATGTTACACCCAAATATTGGAAAGCATAAAAGGGGTCGAGTGTACTCATGGTTTTGCAAAGTAATATCCGTGAGAGAGTTACGTTGATTTAGGGGATGGAACATCAAGTTTATCCTAACCAAGGCAACGTAGGTGTGTGACTATTAGATTGACGGGGGAGTTTAATGAGTTTAGAAATTTAAGATATGCAAATAAAGTATATATAAACGAAAGTATTTATCTAGACATTAACGCTCGTTTTTTACATTAATAAGCCCCGAAGGGTGATTGTGTTTTTATGGGTCATGCCCAATAGAATTGTAACGATTGTTAGGTCTAAGATAAACTAACCTACTTTTAGGACAAATAACCATTTGGTCATGGTCAAAGGTTCAGTTATATTAAGTATATACATATAGTTATAATATTACTAATTTATCATATAATTCATGTAGTTCATAGATATCATGTAAGTCATATAAGTCATGCATGGAGGTAGGAGGATAACCATCCTAAACCTCTTTCATAAGATTCACCAGTACACAAGATTGACACTAGGACAATCCGGATGGTCAAGAATTATGAAATCATCAAGTGAGGGGTGGATTGAATAGTTGAATGGCCAAAGCCTTCATGTATCACACCTACACCAACACAAGCTTGAAAGCTCGGATGGCTCAACACTCTTGGGTTTGAAACCCTTGCAAAAACCACAAGTTTAGAGACATGATATGCCTCTTGATTATATGTGAACAAGTCTAGCTTAACACACCAACCATAAGCTTGGTTAGTGGCATATGTAGCATAGATTTGTTATGTTAAAAATAAGTTCAAAAAAGTTTTATAAGTTATCTTCCAAAACAGAAAGTTTGGCCCCAAAAATGGTGTGATTCCAACAGAAAGTTTGGCCCCAAAAATGGTGTGATTCCACCTTGGTTTTCCATGGAAAACCTATGGTAACATCCATAGGGCTTAGCAAACAATGTTGAGGAAGAAAACAAAGTGAAAAAATTGAAAATCTGAAGTTTGAAAGATAAAAATTTGGGCAGAAAGTTTGTACACTTTTGGACCTCAAAATGGTGTGGTTTCACCTTAGTTTACCCAAGCAAACTTGTGAGAACCTTCCTAGAGGTTATCCAAGAGTGTTAGAAAGAAAAAAAAGGTAAAAAGAAGAAGGAATGTGAGTCGAAACTCACTTGCGAGCTGCTGAGTTTCAGCAGAGAATTCTGAAGTAAAGACTTGTTTGAGGAGTGTGGAGGCTTGTAAAAGTGAGAAATGGGTGGAGGAACTTGTGTTTATATAGGGGAAGGATTATGGTTAGGATTAGGGTTAAATTAAATGCAATTAGGTGGAGTTTGAATTCAAAACAAAGAAGAGGGAAGACTCCTCTTGGTTGCGGCCGCAAGGGATGCCCTTATTTATTTAATTATTTTTTGATCTTTTAATTATATAAATGATGCAATTAGGGTTTTAAATGATGCACATGGTAAATAAAACAAGTATTGGTCTTATAATAGTCTTTGGTCACATGTAAGGTCGTTTGAAAACCCTAAAAAAGCAACTTAAATACAAGTATCCTTTAAACATAATGCGACAAGATTTACGTGATAACGGAAGCTTGAATAATTTGCATTAAGCCTCTAGTTGTCTTGTTTGAATTTGATACTAAGATTTATAACATTTAACAAACATTTACAAGTCGTTTCGTATAGATTCATGAAGCAATAAGGTAACGTACAATCACAAGTTTATATATGAATAAAGTTTGCGAATTTAGCACAATTGATTAATGTTGATTACAATCAAAGCCTTAGAATACAACGAATTGAAAATAGAAATACGATGACAAGGTTTGGACTTTCCAAAAAATAGAAACACGAAGCAGACTTGCTAAAAACGGAAAGATACAAATGCAAAGCGTTACAGTCTCCCCTTCTTTAGGGAATTTCGTCCCGAAATTTAGGAAGACGCAATGAACAAATGCGGATGCTTAGACTTCATGTCGCTTTCAAGTTCCCAAGTAAATTCAGCGCCACCTTTTCCTTCCCATCGAACCTTCACGATAGGAATTCGACTGCGCCTTAGTTGCTTAGTACCTCGGTCTATGATTTCGACCGGTTTTTCCACGAAGTGCAAAGTCTCATTGATTTGAATATATTCAAGTGGAACTTGAAGCCCTTCTTCAGCGAGACAACTTTTTATGTTTGAGACGTGGAAGGTAGGATGATCGTTGTTGAGCTCTTGTGGTAGTTCTAGTCGGTAGGCTACCTTGCCAATCCTCTCGAGAATCTTGAAAGGACCTACATAGCCAGGAGCGAGCTTTCCCTTTTTTTCCGAAACGAACCACACCCTTCTAAGGGGATACCTTGAGAAGTACAAATTCACCAACGTTGAATTCCAAGGGCTTGCGTCTTTTATCTGCGTAGCTCTTTTGTCGGCTTCTAGCTTTCAGCAAGTTGTCCCGAATCTGCAAAATCTTGTCCGTCGTTTGTTGTATAAGCTCGGGACCGGTGATTTGAGCTTCCCCGATCTCGTGCCAACAAATAGGCGATCGGCACTTGCGTCCATACAATGCCTCGAAAGGTGCCATTTGAATACTCGCGTGGTAACTGTTATTGTACGAGAATTCAACCAAACGCAAGTGCACGTCCCAGTTGCCACCAAAATCAATTATGCAAGAACGAAGCATGTCCTCTAGAGTTTGGATAGTACGCTCGGTTTGACCATCGGACTGGGGATGGAAAGCAGTACTAAGATTGAGTTGAGTGCCGAGGGCCTTTTGAAATGTTTGCCAAAGGCGGGAAGTGAAGCGACCATCACGGTCGGAGATAATGTCAATGGGGACACCGTGACGACAGATGATTTCATCCGTGTAGATACGAGCCAATTTCTCAACTCAGTAGTCTTCACGTATGGGAAGAAAATGAGCAGACTTGGTCAAACGGTCGATGATTACCCAAATACTATCGTGGCAAGACGATGTACGAGGGAGCTTGGTTATGAAATCCGTAGCAATACTCTCCCATTTCCAAACAGGAATTTCTGGTTGTTCGAGTAAGCAAGAGGGTCTTTAATGCTCGGCCTTTACCTTGGAGCAAGTAAGGCACTTCGAAACGTAGCAAGCGAAATCTTTCTTCATTCCAGGCCACCAATATGATGCTCGGAGGTCGTGATACATCTTATCGGCGCCAGGCTGAATAGAATATCGAGATTTATGAGCTTCACTCATAAAGAGGTCACAAAGATTATCACGATTAGGAATCCAAATACGGTCGAGATAGCACATGATACCATCGGGTTTGGTCACGAGTTGGGTTTCAGCACCACACCTCAACTCATTATCGAGGTTGCCCTCATTAACGGTCGAGTATTGTGCCTCACGAATCATCTCTTGAAGCTTTCCCAAAGTTTGGCAGCAACGTACACTCTTAACATGAGTTTTCTGACTAAGTACGTCGGCCACGACATTCTCTTTACTAGGGTGGTAGCGGATATCGCAGTCGTAGTCGTTTAATAATTCTACCCAACGACGCTGATGCATGTTGAGTTCTTTATGATTAAAGATGTGCTGAAGGCTCTTATGGTCGGTGAAGACCGTACACTTTGTACCATAAAGGTAGTGTCGCCATATCTTTAACGCAAAAAAAACTGCACCAAGTTCAAGGTCGTGTGTAGTATAATTTTTCTCATCAATTCTGAGTTGACATGACGCGTAAGCGATAACCTTGTCACGTTGCATAAGAACGCAACCAAGACCTAGTCTTGAGGCATCGCAATACATGACAAAATCGTCATTACCATCGGGAAGGGTTAGGATAGGAGCATTGCAAAGCATGCCCTTGAGCGTTTGAAAAGACTCCTCTTGTTCGGAACCCCAAATAAAAGGTTTATCCTTTTGAGTCAAGGAAGTGAGAGGCACGACAATTTTTGAAAAGTTCGAAATGAAGCGACGGTAATAACCGGCTAAGCCGAGAAACGAACAAATTTCGGACGGAGTCTTAGGAGCAATCCAATTTTTCACCGCCTCGATTTTCGTGGGGTCAACGTGAATACCAAGTTCGTTGACGACATGACCAGAAATTGAACCTCTTTTAACCAAAATTCACACTTGGAAAACTTGGCGTAGGGACGTTAAGTACGCAAAAGCTGAAGGATAAGACGCAAGTGTCGCTCATGCTCTTCTCGCGTCTTGGAATAGATTAGGATATCGTCAATAAAGACAATCACGAACCGGTCAAGATAGGGCTTACACACGCGATTCATCAAATCCATAAACATGGCGGGTGCGTTGGTCAAACCAAATGGCATGACCACGAATTCGTAGTGCCCATAACGTGTGCGAAACGCGGTTTTGGGTATATCTTCTACGAGGACTTGAAGTTGATGATAACCAGAGCGAAGGTCGATTTTAGAGAAACAAGTCGCGCCTTGAAGCTGATCGAAAAGGTCGTCGATGTGAGGAAGAGGATATCGGTTCTTGACTGTAAGCTTGTTGAGCTCACGATAGTCAATGCACATGCGAAAGGATTCGTCTTTCTTTTTGATGAACAGAACGGGAGTGCCCTAAGGAGATGTGCTAGGGCCTATGAAGCGCTTCTCAAGAAGCTCTGGAAGTTGACTAGACAGCTCTTGCATCTCCGAGGGTGCTAGACGATAGGGGGATTTTTCGACCGGAGTTGCACCAGGGATGAGGTCGATGCAAAAATCAACAGAACGAGCAGGAGGAGGACCAGGAAGATCCTCGGGAAAGACGTCAGGGAATTCGCGCACAACGGGAACTTCACTCACGCTTGGACCCTTTTCCTTCTTTTCCACAATGTGGGCAAGAAAGGCGAAGTATTCCTTACGCAAGTACTTGTTCGCTTGAATACACGACATAAGCTTGAGACCTTTGGAAGGTTTCTCGCCATAAACGTGTAAGGAATCATCATTGGGAAGGGGAAGGGGAAGGGGAAGGCGAATGCATTTTTCCAAACAAACAACTTCAGCACGGACTCGCCCTAGCCAATCCATGCCTACTATGATATCGAAACTACCCATTGGCATGGGTATAAGGTCAATAGAAAACGTATGATCATTGAGGTTTAAAGAACAATAATTAAGGACAGAATCGATGGTGACGGATTTTCCGTCGGCGACTTCAACTTCGAATGGTTTAGGCAACTTAGAACGACTACAAATAAGCAAAGGTTCTAATTCAACGGATACAAAACTTTTATCCGCACCCGTATCAAATAAACACGTAGCATAAAGATTTTAACAAGGAATGTACCTGATATGATATCGTTTGAGTTTTGAGCTTGAGCGGCCGTGATGACAAAGGCTCGACCGCGAGCTTACTGTTGCTGCTGATTGTTGTTGTTACGCTGCGGGCAGTTGTTGGCGAAGTGATTTGGGTCTCCGCATCTGAAGCAGGCACGAGCAGCAGGAGTAAGGGGTCGGTTTTGGTTGCCGGTAGGGTTTTGAGGAGGTGTGGTGGTCATGGCTCAGGCTTGGTTGATGGGGGCTTGCGGAGCATTCTTGCATTGTTGGGTAAGGTGCCTATACCTATTGCAGATCGTGCATAGGCGGCACGGGGCGGTAACCGGGTGATGGAAGGGGCAGGTGTTGCACTTGGGATGGGGTCCGGTGTACGCTTTCTTGATGGGTTCGGGTGCGGGCAAAACTGGCTGGTGGGGGTTTGGCGGAGTGACTATCGCGCAAATCGGGCTCGAAGCCTTCCGCTTCTTGCCCTTGGTGTTCCTTCTTGGGGGTTTGGGTGAGGCATGTTCGGTAATTGCTTCACTGGTTGCTTGGTGGGCTCTCCTTGGTGGAGCCTTGGCGGCTTCACGAAGGACTTGGCGGTTGTTCAAGCGAGCAGCCAGCCAAAAAGCTTCCTCGAGGGTGTTTGAGGAGGTGGTATTGACCAGGTCAGCGAGGTTAGGAGGAAGGCAACATATGTATTTAGCGACTGCTTTCTCATTAGTGTTGACTTGGCTTGGGCAAATCGCGCTCCGTTGCTTAAAACGGGCCGTGAGGCCAGCATTGTCATTCCCCACTTGCCGGAGGTTCCAAAACTCAGTCTCGAGTTGTTGGAGTTCGTGAGGGGGCAAAACTCACTTTCCATTAACTTCTTGCGCTCAGCCCATGGGAGGGCGTGAGCGACTTCGTAGCCACGAGTGCTACGCTCGGAAGTCCACCAATCAAGGGCTCTTGATCGGAACACTCCCGTGGCATTCAAGGTGCGCAAGTGGTCGGGACAACCACTTTGGAGGAAGGTGAGTTCAATGGCGTCGAACCATTGTAGCAGTATAGTGGCGTCCCCCTCGCCGGTGAAGGGTAAGGGATTGCAAGAACAGAATTGCTTATGGGTGAAGGTGGTTTTGGGTGGTTCGGCTTTTGAGTCAACAGAGGTATGAGGTGATTTGGCGTTAGGTGGGGGCTGAACCTTGCTGACTATTTCGGGGATGACCTTAGCCATGTGTTCAGCCATTTGCTCAGCCATGAATTTCATGCAGTCCTTCTTTGACATGGAGTCGGACTAGGACTTCGACTTGGACTTTGACTTCCTTCTTCCCATAATGCTTTGAGAAAAAGACATCTAAGGGGTTTGACAATAAAAGGTAGATTTAGGCTTTCATTGCAAAATGTTGTTATAAAGGAAAGTATTTGTCTTGAGCACATAAGAGTCATGTAACACGTATAATTTCACATAGATAGCATAAGCATGTTGGCATTCAAAAGCATAAACACGTATAATTTGCGTAAAGATGTATAAATTTAGTTGGTTCACGAGAATTATTATTATTGTTTTTTATTACGAAAGGCGTGCGAATCGTGCATCGGGTTCTAAATGAACGAGATAACAAGTACTAAAAACACATAGAAATTGACATAGCATAAAAGATAGGTTCAATAAAATATTGGAGTGTTTCGGGTTGAGAAACGTTTGACTATTCCAAAGTGAATCGAGATCCTTTCAAATTAGAGAACGTGCTTTGGCCTATAGGTAAAGTGCTCTCGTCGAGAAGCGATTAACGGCACTTTACCCTTCCACTTACTACATGTCTCTAACCGATCGAAAATCGAAACTTTGGCGAGATTGAAAATCGAGGAATGGGACTAGTTGACAAGGTGCGGGTTTCACCCCTAACTTGACAACATTGTACCCTAGGTGTGCTTGGTGCTTACCAAACAAGGAGCGCATTCCGACTCATTGGTAAGGGTCCACTAGAATATGAAATGGAAATTCCCATCAAGATGTGGATTTCACTCCTAACTTGATGGTGTAATTTCGTGCAAAAACCAAATTTCGCAGATTGAGAGTGATCACCAAAGTGCGGGTTTAACCCCTATTTTGGTGAGATCGTCTCGTTTGTAGTTTTAGTGTCTTCAAGTCTTCAAGTGTGTAAATTGTGTAAGTGTCTTAGGAAAAACACATGCATATATTTAAGACAAAAGAAATAGGAAGAAGCAAATAGGAAGAATTAACATTTTAATCATGAAGCAAGAATGGTCAAGTTGGTCACTTAAACTATAGACTAGGTCGAACATGGCATTCTACCTAATTCCCTATAGTTATGGCTCTGATACCAATCTGTCACACCCCAACTGATGGCGGAAACTCGGAGTCAGACGAACTAGATTGCTCGAGACACCATAACGCTAATTGTGACAATATTTAAATTAACATCCCATTTCATTTCATAGCATCAAAATTGTCAAGGTTACACCGAATATTCAAATACAAGAAATAACAACAAAACAAGTTCGACAATAACATAATGATTAACTTAGTATTCTACGCGTGTTTCTATGCCATTCCTACTAAGTTCCATCATAACAACTTCATCAACCTACAACATGTTAAAAAGTATAGTTCAATAACAAGTATTAGCGAGTACACAAGTTTAATATCATAGCATAAGTATTGTAACATCCGTCAAAAACGGATTTACCAAACCCGCTCCGTTTATCAACCGAACAGTCAGTCAAAAATTTCGTTGCGAATTAAATGCCCAAAATAATTTTAAACGATACATAATCAATTATTATACGGGAATATATATTTAGTTTTTGAAAAACTGTTGAAAATCGCAAAATAAAAATAAAATGTTCCAGCCGGGTTTCGAACCCGGGTCAGTCGCCGAATCGGTTCAAAGACTTATCACTTAACACACAAACCACTGCGCCACTTGTATTGTTTGATAAATATTGGAATCATTTAAATTATAAAGTGACGTTACGAATTCAAAACCGGCGCCGAACAGTTCAGTCGTCGGAATCCCGGAAATCTCGCGAGTCTTAACGACAATTTACGTTATAACGTAAACCATTACTAAGACATCGGTTATAACCGACGTCTGAGTCCGCGACCAAACCATAACCGCCGGATTTTTTATAATTTACGAATACAGTCGGAAATCAGACCAGGTTCTTCGACTATTTGCCCTATAAATTCACCCACAACCCACGGCAAACCTTTTCGCTCAAAACCACACCTTTTCTCGGCGTAATTCCACTCGCCGGAATTAATCTGTTCGTCGCCGGAAAACCGGTTCATCATTTCCGAGCCTTATTGAACCTCCTAAGCTTATACCGAAGTCACCCACACCCTTTGTAAGTTTTCTGAAGTTTCTCTGCTGCAAGATACCTGACGCCGGAGCTAATTTCTGTCGCCGGAGTTCTGCCGGAAAACAGAGGAAAGCGAGTCGGTATACCTCACGCTTATTTTCTTTTCTTTATACTTATATCTCATCTATAATTAACCTAAAACACTAAAAGAAACGATTAAGACTTTGAACCAGTCGATTTCCGATTCTGGTTATAACTCAGTGAAGAAGACGAAGTCATGGAACGTATAAGTATAATTTAAATCAACTTATTACTCGGGTTAGACACACAGTCCAGCGGTGGACTGTGTGCACAATAAACACAGAAAGGTCTCGAGTTCGAATCCGGTTTCACACACGCTGCCTTAATAAAAATCATTTTTTTGTTAAACTGAACCGGAGTCGCCACTGGTATATGTTAAGTATATTAATAACCGGAATAATAACCAAGTTAGACACACAGTCCAGCGGTGGACTGTGTGTATGTTTATATCACAGGTCACGCGTTCGAGTCCGGGCTACTGCACCGACTCGGACAATTATCTATTCTTTTTAATTAAGACAGAGAAGGAAATAACAAATTTGTGTTTAAGTATAATAAAAATAGTAAAGTTAACAAGTTGCACACACAGTCCAGCGGTGGACTGTGTGTTATTTTAAGCCACAGGTCCCGGGTTCGAGACCTGTGGAGCGCACCGTTTCGTTGATTAAACTGTTTTTAAAATAAAATGATTTTCGGTTTAAACTAATTAATATATATGTAATTAAAATCAGATATATAACGGGTTAGACACGTAGCTCAGTTGGTAGAGCTGCGTGCACGCGTACGGGAGGTCTCAGGTTCGAGCCTCATTCAGCGCAACTATATTCCGATTCGAACCGGTCAACGGTCAGGTCAACGGTCAGTCAACGGTCAACGGTCAGAGAAAAAAATCAAATTTTTTTATTATTTTTATTTAATTATTTTAATTAAAAATCAATTAAAAATACTTAGAAATAACATTTTTAAGGTTAGAAAATAGCCTCAAACTCACAAAAATACACCCAACAATCCTACTAAAATAGATTAATAAAATCCGTTTACTTACCAAACCATAATGCGATTTATCTAGGTTAAATCTCACTCGTGGTTAAAACCACTTCGCGTGCATTCAACATCATCAACCGAACGCACCCACTGTGAGTGAATCTTATAACTCCCTCTTTTAAATTACACGTTTTGGGGTGTGTCATGTGTTATGAAAATAATTAACTTATTTATTTAAACTTGTGCCATACCACATCATGACCTAAACTTAGATTGTTTATATTGTTGTGATTACTTATTTCCTTTTGTTAAATTATATGAAACTCATTCATTAAGCCCATCAGTTCCTCGTGGAAGACGAGTTGAACAACGCGTGCCACAAATCAAATTCATTATTGTTTATGTGTATATCATTGAGTTTATATTGTTTGTAGTTGTATTATCATGGTTATGCAATTCATTCATTAGGCCCCTCAGTTCCTCGTGAGAGACGAGTTGAGCATCGCGTGCCTCTAAATGTTCCATTATTGTTCATGTGTGTTTCACTTAATATCTTATGATTGTTGATTAAGTTTACATCTATTTTTACTCATGTTTGGTTGTGCACATATTTCATAATCAATTTAAATAAATTTGTTCAAATGTTTTCCATAGGATTCACTCGCCAACATTATGTTGATCCAAAAACCCTTTTACACATGATACAGGTGAACAGGTTGAAGTAAGGAAAACATAGGATATGCCTTAGAAGAGAACAAAGAAGTTTAGATTGTTAGTTAGAACATGTTGTAACATTTATTGTAAATTTCAATTTAATTTGTATTAAAGAATATGAAACGCATAATAAATGTCATGAGCTTTGATGATAACCCAATCATGCCCCGATCACCTTTTCCGCTGCGGGTCGGGGTGTGACAAGTATAAAATCCATTTAAACAAATCCACATGAATAGCTAGCATACAAGATATGTGTAAACAAGGCATGTGAATCTACAAATCAATCCTCTAGTGTACCACAAAATAGATTTGAACTTAACATTGACCACAAGAATACAGGCGGTGCGTTACTCCTATAGCGCTATGCATGTTAAGGGATGCTCGATCAAAGTTAATGACATTTAGATCACATAAGAATATACCAAGTAACAATTCAAGTAGCATAAGACTAAAATATGTTGATGGACTGTTTGTGTATAGAATAAAGTGTGATTTAGTGTAGTTTTAGTAAATTAATCATGTTGCACCCAAATAGTGGAAAGCATAAAAGGGGTCGAGTGTACTCATGGTTTTGCAAAGTAATATCCGTGAGAGAGTTAGGTTGATTTAGGGGATGGAACGCCAAGTTTATCCTACACAAGGAAAAGTTGGTGTGTGAGTATTAGATTGACGGGGGAGTTAAATGAGTTTAGGAATTTAAAATATGCAAAGAAAGTATATATAAACGAAAGTATTTATCTAGACGTTAACGCTCGTTTTTTACACTAATAAGCCCCGAAGGGTGATTGTGTTTTTATGGGTCATGCCCAATAGAATCGTAACGATTGTTAGGTCTAAGATAAAATAACCTACTTTTAGGACAAATAACCATTTGGTCATGGTCAAAGGTTCGGTTATATTAAGTATTTACATATAGTTATAATATTACTAATTTATCATATAATTCAAGTAGTTCATAGATATCATGTAAGTCATATAAGTCATGCATGGAGGTAGGAGGATAACCATCCTAAACCTCTTTCATAAGAATCACCATTACACAAGATTGACACAAGGACAATCCGGATGGTCAAGAGTTATGGAAATCATCAAGTGAGGGGTGGATTGAATAGTTGAATGGTCAAGGCCTTCATGTAATCAAACCTACACCAACACAAGCTTGTAATCTCAGATGGCTCAACACTTGTGGGTTTGAAACCCTAGCAAAAACCACAAGTTTAGAGACATGATATGCCTCTTGATTATGTGTGAACAAGTCTACCTTAACATACCAACCATAATCTTGGTTAGTGGCATATGTAGCATAGATTTGTTATGTTAAAAATAAGTTCGAAAAAGTTTTATAAGTTATCTTCCAAAACAAAAGGTTTGGCCCCAAAAATGGTGTGATTCCACCTTGGTTTTCCATGGAAAACCTATGGTAACATCCATAGGGCTTAGCAAACAATGTTGAGGAAGAAAACAAAGTGAAAACATTGAAAATTTTGAAGTTTGAAAGATAAAAATTTGGGCAGAAAGTTTGTACACTTTGGACCTCAAAATGGTGTGGTTTCACCTTAGTTTGCCCAAGAAAACTTGTCAGAACCTTCCTAGAGGTATTCCAAGAGTGTTAGAAAGAAAAAAAAAGGTAAAAAGAAGAAGGAAGGTAAGTCGAAACTCACTTGCAAGCTGCTGAGTTTCAGTAGAGAATTCTGAAGTTTAGGGACTTGTTTGAGGAGTGTGGAGGCTTGTAAAAGTGAGAAATGGGTGGAGGAACTTGTGTTTATATAGGAGAAGGATTAGGGTTAGGATTAGGGTTGAATTAAATGCAATTAGGTGGAGTTTGAATTCAAAAAAAAGAAGAGGGAAGACTCCTCTTGGCTGCGGCCGCAAGGCTGCCCTTATTTATTTTTTTTATCTTTTAATTATATAAATGATACAATTAGGGTTTTAAATGATGCACATGGTAAATAAAACAAGTATTGGTCTTATAATAGTCTTTGGTCACATGTAAGGTCGTTTGAAAAGCCTAAAAACACAACTTAAATACAAGTATCCTTTAAACATAATGCGACAAGATTTACATGATGACGGAAGCTTGAATAATTTGCATTAAGCCTCGAGTTGTCTTGTTTTGAATTTGATATTAAGATTTATAACATTTAACAAACATTTACAAGTCGTTTCGGATAGATTCATGAAGCAATAAGGTAACGTACAATCACAAGTTTATATATGAATAAAGTTTGCGAATTTCGCACAATTGATTAATCTTGATTACAATCAAAGCCTTAGAATACAACAAATTGAAAATAGAAAGACGATTACAAGGTTTGGACTTTCCAAAAAATAGAAACACGAAGCAGACTTGCTAAAAACGGAAAGATACAAATGCGAAGCGTTACATCAAGAAAGTTCTTTTAATCATCATACACTAAAGGCTCCATTCTTTAGGGAGAGAGTCTAGCAGCTTCTTGATGGATGCATAGTTTACAATAGGATTTCCCACTTTCTTCATTTTAGTCAACACTCCCAGAAATCGACTGATATGATCTGATAAGCTTTCACCACAAACACTTCCAAACATGCCGTACTCTTTCTGAACCATGTCTCTTTTGTTGTCCATGATCTCCTCGTTTCCTTCATAGTGGTCAATAAGAGCCAACCACAATTCATGAGCGAAAGTGTACTCTTCGAACAAGTTGTTGTCGTCCTTGGACAGGGCCATCGTAAGAGTGGCATGAGCCCTGCGATCACGTTGAATGAGAGTTCTGTCTTCTTCGGTGAACGTTGATGGATCTTCGTTGATTGTACAAATGTCGTCACGAATTATCATTGGAACGTGTGGACCCACCGTGACGAATGTCGTCGTGAATTATCATTGGAACGTCGCTTTGATTCTGTTCTTCCAACTGCTGAAATCTTCAGATCCTTTCAACTTGGGAGGTCTTGTAGCTGTTCCTGTTTCCAACTCGGCTTGGGCAATTGGGTTGAGTTGATTGAGAGACATTTTGGTTGATCAGAGATTAAATACGCTGTGAAGTATTAAATCAGATGACAAATACGTTGTAATTGAATTAAATACGCTGCAATTGAATCAAATACGCTGCAATTGAATTAATTACGTTGGAGATCCCTGGCGACTTTATCCTGCGAAAACAGCTAAATCCGCTAGAACATGAAAAACAAATATAAGTTTGGCTAATTAAGCCGATCACCGTGATAAAATCGCTGAGGATTTTTATCACTGCTTCGAAGTCGCCTTCGACTAAATAATTGGCACTATTTCGCTGAAATCAACAAATTCGCTGGTGTTAACCCGACGTATTTGTTAATTACGCGATCTTCAACAATAAAAACGTTTTATTCAAAGTTATCTACGCTGACTTCAACAATAAATAAGCCCAGATGGGTTTAAGTACGAACAAAAACCCTCTAATCACCCAAAAACAACTCAAAATCTGTGTTTCTTTGCACCAAAATGACCGAAATGTTTACCAACACACTTATTAACAACAACCCAATGATTAACAGATCAAATCAAGCCATTTTAAGTTCAGAAATTTGAAAACCTTGAAACTTTGAAAACTTTTGAAAAACCTTTAAAACTTGAAGAATCTTAACAAAAACTCAAACAATCAAGAGCACAAAGGCTCTGATACCAAATTGTGGGTCCCAAAACAGATTCGGATCACAGTGGTTGATTGTTATCACCCAAACAACTATAGATTAGTTGTTTGAATGTGTAAAAGTTAAGAAAAACTAATATATGAAGATGAAGATTCTTGTATGGATCAAACAACAAGTGTTGTATAAGGAATCCCAAAAGATATAATCATTAGAAGCACCTGGATATTCGGATTAAAAATCACAACAAAAGAGCAATCACCAAAAATCTGTCCAAGAACCTTGGACTAGGGTTTTCAATGAAGTTCATATATATACACATCTTACTACCCAGCGTATTTATTAAATAGGCTGGGAACTTAAATACGCCGCCGTGTTCCAAGATTCACAAATTACACTATTAGACCTTCTAGTTTAACTAACTATTATAAAACCAGCTCAAACTATTAAACTCAAGTATCAACGGTCTCAAAACGTCCTAACACCTTATAAATGAGGCATTTAAATGACGAAATTACTAGTTTACCCTCACTATTGATGGTCAACCTAGTCAATCTAATAAAAGTTGGGTGGAGGGACTCAAATGCTGGCTTTTTTTACCATACGTGGACTTAAGAAGCAAAAAAGGATTTTGGAAACTCGACCTGCTCTAGGCTAAATTGATAATAACAAATCGCATTTAACTCATATGATAATAACAAACTATCTTGCTAGAAAGGGCCGTAGAGAGTTCATACTATTACTTGCATTGGGTTCGGTGTTAGCACATGTATGTTTCATAAAGTAAGTAGTGAATCCAATTATACGTTTTTACAAAAGATGTTTCATAAATTGGTTAGATTTAACTTACAGAGTAAAAGGTTAAAATCGTCTATGAGATTTGGTTATAATTGCTTGTTCCATCAAACATGATTTTTTTTGTGTATTTGAATTCTTTTAGGATCACGTTTTATTTTCATTTCCATCCAAGTTAGTAACTCATTTTATTTTTTTTGTTAAGGTAAAGGACATTTTTGTCCTTTTGAATAAGACAAGCAAATTTAACCAAATCTCACAGACAATGTTGACATTTTACTCTTATATTTTTGTTTTACTTTTATTACTTCTTTCCTATGCTTATTACTTTCAATAACTTCTTTGATATATATTTGTTTCACTAAAGACATTTTGATATAAAAACTATATAAAAAGGAAATAAGTAACAAAAATAAAACAAAAATGTAACTAATACATGCCAAATCTTCCATAAGGACAAATATGCCTTTCATCTTAACAAAAAAAATCACACAGATATTAGTGATTTGGATAGAAATGATAATAAAACGCAAACCTGTATTACTAATTTGCACAAAAAAAATCATTTTAAATAGAACAAGGATATATGACTGAAACTCGGGATGCATTTTAATATTTTACTCTAATTTATAA
Organism: Scalesia atractyloides; assembly: GCA_947069175.1. Taxonomy (NCBI): domain Eukaryota; kingdom Viridiplantae; phylum Streptophyta; class Magnoliopsida; order Asterales; family Asteraceae; genus Scalesia; species Scalesia atractyloides. The sequence goes on from CAMTDV010000029.1 coordinate 11,248,158, forward strand.
CCCGCTCCACATAAAACCGTTGCCCATGTATACAATATGTAATGTAGAACGGCTCTAACCACCAGCTAAAGGTAGTCACTTAATACACTGTTTCAAAAATTAATTACTAGTAGAAAATACAAACTTCACTTTATTGTAAACAAACGCCTCCTTTATTTGATTAAACTATAAAATTCAACCCTTTAGTTTATTAAAACATTTAGCTTGAAACTTATTATTTTTCTTTTTCTTGTAAATAAAAGGGTCTCTGGAAAGCAGCCCCTCTTGTCTGTTGCATTAAAACTGTGGTATATTTTTCCATGACCTATTTAAATAAAAGTACTTAGCATGAGGCAATGTCTCATCACCACATGACCATATCAAAAAGCTTTGTGACTTTTTATGTATCACATTTATATGCACAAAACTAAAGGTACGTTGTGTATGATATATAAAATTAATTTTTTTGTTCTCATATGCATAGTTTATATTTACGTATTTCGTGATATTATATTGCAAAATCAGTAAAGAGTAAAACAACTTTATAGCATTTGTTATGCTTGTAGTACATCATTGTAAATTTGTAATAAGATATCAGATAATAATCTAAAAAAATAGAATAAAGAAAAAATTTGTGTAATCAAAAGGGTAAAATAAGAGTAACATGGGAAGGATTGATGTTGTGCATGCCAGCTTAAAAGCCAGGTATTAACTCCTCAAATTTTATGCCATCCTTCAATTAGGAAGCTTCCTTCTCTAGGGTGGAACCATACTTCTGCTATGGGATTACCCCTTTGTTTATAAAGGATCTTGTAAAAAGGATAGAACAATTGTCACATAAATGCTTTGCCTAACCTTGACAAATTCAAATAAGATACTTATATCATTCATATAATATTTCAATCTTTTTAATCAATAGTTCTAAGTTTAAAATTGCTACTAATATAATAGGTAAGTTGAATATATTTCAACCTTTTTGTAGAAATAAAGGTATGTTAACATCGATCTTTCCAATATTGTGCTTTGGTTTTGATATAACCCAATTATTTTAATTAATATAACCTGGAAAATCAATCAGCTCTATACCTAACTAAACCCGGTTTTTATTACTAGCAAAGTATGTATTATTTTTCAAGTCATTTCATAAAAAAAAAATAAACTAGTTAAATTTATGCAAAGAAACAGTCAAGAAGTAGTTAAAAAAAACTATCAACAAAAATCAATAACTTCACCGAATATCAATTTTTTTAAGAAACAATACCAAATAAAAAACTATATTACGTATTGAAATAATGAGTTAAATGCTAAAATTGTCCCTGAAGTTTGGGCATTATTGCCACTATCATCCAAAGTAAGATATTTTTTCGTAACTGAGCTCCGAACATTTAATTTGCGTTGTCATTTCCATTCAAATCATTAACTCAGTTAAAATTGTACTATTAATTCTTATGGACGATTTTAGCAATTCTCAAACCTTGGTAACGATTTTGGCAATTTACCAACTTTTTGTTTTTTTAATTTTTTAATTTTATCTTTAAATAAAAAAAATAATTATAAATATAATATATAAACATATACCACACATTTTTATATACGCACACTTATTTTTTAAATTCCATTTTGCTTTAAATAAAGATAATAATAAATTAATGATCTTTGGTACGACGGAAGAGAGGGGTGGTGTTATTGTTTGGTACGACGGGTCAATGAGGGGATATAAGGTACGAGTGCCAAGATAGACGGGGTGGTTGTGGCAGCAGTGGTGGTAGTGGTGATGGATGTGAAGGTGGATAAAAGAGAATGATAGAAGAGCGAAAAAGAGCGTGTATTATGTGTGTGTATATATATAATTATAAATGGGTGTGTTTATGTATATATATTATAATAAATTTATTATTATTTTTTTATTTTAAAGGTAAAAATGAAAATTAAAAAAAAAATATATATATAAGTGTTGCTCTACAAATGATGAAAATCCTAAGAAGGTTAAGAAGACACGTAAACTGATATGCAGGCATCATGTTTTAGATTTAGAAATCATGTTTTGAATTGTTTTGACATGATATTACATAGAGAAACACTAAACGTAACAATTAAAAACACAATGTAATGTATTATGCTTGAAACTTAAAACACCATACCAAGAACATGAAGCAATTTGTTTTAAATTTCATGCGTATAACATATTGCATTGTGTTTAATTTTAAATTTATATGTTTGGTGTTTTTCTATATGATACCCCACCAAAACAACCTAAAACATTATCTTCTAAGTATAAAACATAATGACTACATACACTTCTTACCCTTTTAGAAAAAATATCGTTTGTAGACTAACCCTAACCTATATATATATGTGTGCGCGTGCGCGCATGGATATTATATTTTTATTTAAAAATAAAAACAAAAGAATAAATGGGTAAATTGTTAAAATAGTTCATAAGGTTTGAGAATTGCTAAAATTGTTCATGAATAAACGATACATTTTAACTGAGTTAGTGATTTGTATAGAAATGCCACAAATATTAAATGTTAGGGGCTAGTTAAAAAAAATTATTTTAAACAAAAGTAACAAAAATACCTAAACCTTAAAGACGATTTTCACATTTAACTCTATAATAAAATATAGACTTACCACGATGCCAATGAATACTAATTAATCTTTTACAAGTGTTACGTCGTATATTCTGCAAGTTCTAAAATAAAATATAGACTTACGACAATGCCAATGAATACTAATTAATCTTTTACAAGTTTACTTTGTATATTCTGCAACTATAAGAATATTATTTTATTACAAAAGATCGTAGTTTAAGTATCATAATATGCCAATGTTAGAAAATAAAACTTATTTAAAGAAGTAACTTTTTCCACAAAAATGACAAAAAAAATATTAAACATTATAATCGAATTAAGTTGAATATATGGTAGTGATGTACAAAAAGCTGGCATTTAGATCGGAAAAAGCTCGCTTGATTTGGCTCGATTTGAAAGTGAGTCGTGTCGGCTTGGCTCGGTTACAAAGTGAGTCTTGCTCGGCTCGTCTCGTAACAAGCCGGATTGGCTCGGTTTGGCTCGCATACCAGCTCGATTCGGCTCCGCTTAGCTCGGATTATTTTACTTTTAATATATTTTATTTTTATATACATCATAATATATCACGAAAATTGATTATTATTTACATGTGATTAGGGGTGTAATTTGATATCTATACCATATTTAAAGATTGATTATCATGCTAATGAACTTATATTATATTTCGTTGAAATTAAGAACGTAGTTTGTGTTGTTAAACTTGATTTTTTTGCTTGTAATGTATTAGATTGAGCTTATTTTGTACATGTTCTTTTGAATTATTGAACAATATTTTAGATTAATGAATTTTGAGAGTCATATATTAGTTTTTCTTTTCAAAATCGAGCCAAACCAAGCCGAGCGAAGCCAGCTCGGTTTAAAACCAAGTCGAACGCAAGATTAAATTTTCAGCTCAGTTTCAAATCCAAGTCGAGCCAAGCTAACTCGGTTTATAATCGAGCCGAACCCAAGTTTTGCTCTAGGTCAACTTAGTTCGGCTCATGAACATCCCTAATTCCTAATGTAGTTATAAGTTTGTAAGAATATTAGGGAACCCACTTTATTATTCAAAACAAGACACAAGGGTGAATATATGTTATTTAAAAATTTAATGGGTGTCATATAAGATTATAGAGCACAAGGGTGAGTGGAATTCATTGTTCTCATCCTTCTCCTTAAGCTCTCTTCTTGTTGAAATATATACAATCCTCTCAAATTAAAATGGTAAATTTTTGTTTTGAGTAATTTGTTATATATTTTAATTGTTTGTCTTGTGCATAATAATGTAGAGGTGTGTGTGCAAAAATAAATGCTGGAGGTTGGAGATGCAAATGCAAATGTAGATGACATATATGAGCGTTTCTCTCTTTAACTTCTATTGTTCAGATCGTTGTTCTCACCTGCTAACCTGCAAAATTCTTGGTTCCAAGTTAGAGTTTTGTTTCAACATAGTTCTTTTATCTGTTTCGTATACATCTTTTTGTCTATATTATGCTCATTCAATAGCATATATCTAGTGTACAAACTCATAACGTGTTAATTAATATATTTGTAACATCTAAACGAGTATAATAATAATATAATAATAATAATAATAATAATAATAATAATAATAATAATAATAATAATAATAATAACTCACTTGATGATATTTTCAAGGTGATTATAGTTCTTGTTAAGTTATTGAATAAATTAGTTTTTGAGTTTCTATGTTTTAGTGTTTTTAATCATTTGAGTTTAAAAAACAAAAAGTTTAACGCCCTGATTTTAATTACCTAAGTATCAAGTTAGTAAATTTGTAACCATTTGAGTCCAAATTATTAACTCCATCAACCAAGTATGTTAAGTCTAAAGGTATTGTAGTCAATTACAAATACGATACATATCTTAATATACAAAAGTATAAGGTATAAGTTTTTAACATACGAAGTATTATATATATATATATATACATATAATATTAATATACACACTGTTATCTCGGTTGGGGGCCGATAAGCGATATTTGACCGATATATCGGAATATTAACTACATAGCTGCCACCACACAATTACTGACACCGCCACCACACCATTACCACTACACCATTATTTTCACCATTGCCACCAAACAACTACTAGCACCACCACACCACTAAACCACCTCCACCACTCCAAATCCATCACCATTCCTTACCGCCTTCCAAATAGGTTCGCACTAAAACCTTAGCCGCCACCCCTTTTAAAGTTCTAAACCCATGTTAGGTGTAGTTCTAAACACTTTTCAGATCTGCTTTGCACATTTTCAAATATGTTTCTAAACTTGTAACTAACGATGAGTTAGAGAGAGATTGAGAGATAGAGATTGTGGTTGGATAATGGTTTAGATATGTTTCTACCGATTTAGAAAGAGAGGGAGATGGTGGCTTATGGTGGTGGTGGTGGTGTTCAACGCCTCTTTGGAATGGGTGGAGGTGGAGAAAGAAAGAGAGATGAGAGAGATGAGAGAGACGAGAGAAAGAGAGAGAAGGAAAGGTGGGGTGGGATTGGGTGTGTATATATTAATATTATATATACCTTTTCTTCTCCCTCTTCTCTCATCTCCCTTTCTTTCTCCACCTCCACCCACTCCAAAGAGGCGGTGAGCACCACCACCACCACCACCATTAGCCACCATCTCCCTCTTTTTCTAACTCGTTAGAAACAGGTCTAAACCATTAGCCAACCACAATCTCTATCTTTCAATCTCTCTCTAAATCGTCGTCGGTTACAAGTTTAGAAAACATATGAAAATATGCAAAGCAGATTTGAAAAGTGTTTAGAACTACACCTAACATGGGTTTAGAGCTTTAAAAGGGGTGGCGGCTAGGGTTTTAGTACGAACCTATTTAGAAGGCGACAAGGAATGGTGATGGGGTTGGAGTTGGAGTGGTGGAGGTGGTTATAATGGTGTGGTGGTGTTCATAATTGTTTGGTGGAAGTGGTGAAAAGGATGGTGCAATGGTAATGGTGTGGTGGCTGTGTTGGTAATTGTGTGGTGACAGCTATGTAGTTAATATCCCGATATATCAGTCATATATCGCTTATTGGTCCCCAACCGAGATAACAATGCAAAATATCGATACCGATAATATCGGCAATATTGACCAATATTGGACCGATGTTTGACCAATTCGTCGATTTTTCCCAATATCAGTACATTTATTCTTATTTCCAATATTCGTCTTTCTTCTTATTGTTGCTATTAGTGTTTTGTGTCTTAATTGTAAGTTGTTAACGTTAAATGTTAGTATTTCAAGTATTAGTCAGTTCCTACTTGCTACAACTGTTAGTGTTTTGCAAGTTGCAAAAAAGGTTAATTTGTTAATGGTAAGAAAGTATACTGAATTATTAGTATTAAATTGCTATATATATATATATATATATAAATTTAGCATGATATTAAAATTTCTGATATCCCATCGTGATAACCGATATCTCAGATATTGGTCGTCGTCATTGACCAATATCCGATAGTTACCGCATTAACTACTTAGGGTGGTAGTGGTGAAAATGATGGGGAAGTGGCAATGGTGTGGCGACAATGGTGAAGACAGTGGGGTGGTCATGGTTTGTGTGTGTAGAGAGATAGAAAGAGAGAGAGATGTGGTGGTGGATGGTGGTTGTGGTGTTGGTGTAGTGTTGTATGGTTGTTTATCGTGGTAACATTGGTTGTTTTCTTTAGAGAGAGAAAATAAAATGAAGAGTGTGTGTTTGATTAGTGAGAGACACTAGAGGTAGGTTTATAAATTGTTAAATATAATAAAAAATAAATATGTCCACCTGTATCCATTTGTTAGGTCTAGAATATAAGCTTTCTTATTTCCTTACGACTTGTTAGAATAGTTTAATTATTTCTCTAACTATAAATAGTTATGCAGATTCCACTTTGTAAAAATACAAGTATTCTTCGTAACAATTGGAGTTATCAATTGAGTGTTCACTATTAATACAACACGTTAGTAATATGTTTGCATTGGACACAAGTCATGTACCATAAGTGTGTAAGAGGTCTATGTCTAATGAGATTAGGCAAACTTTTCCTCCATCCAATCATATTGTGTTATGTTATTTCCCCTCTCATACTTGTCTATTGCCCAAAAACATAAGGGGTTCACGCCTTAAATGAAATTAGACAAACTATTTTAAAAAAAAAAACTTAAATAATAAAAGTACAATAAATTACATAAAACCACTACATTAAATTAAAATAAAAAAACCATTACATTAAATTAAAAATAAAATAAAAAAAACATTACATTAATTAAAAGTACTTAAAAATAACCTAGATTAAACTAACTAAATTAACTACTCTTCGTCGGATTCCAACAATAGGTAGGGTAAATCCATTCTTTCGAGATGCTCAACGAGATCATGTTTTAGTCTCCAATGCGTATCTTCATCCATAAGCTCGTCTAAGATACTGTCATCAAGTGCAGGCTCGACCGGAGGATCCCAAATGTGTACCGTGTTATCGCGTTTCCGTCGTTTTTTAAAATCATGTTATGTAAAATAATACACGTATACACCACGAACCTAATTTTTTCACACTCTTAGCACGCATTGGCCGATTCATTATACCCCATTTTGACTTCAAACACCAAAAGTTCGTTCCACGTCTTTTCTTGCCGCCTCGTGTTGCTTCTTGAACTTTTTTTTCGTAAACTTGGTGAGGATATGGAAATAATTTGACAAACACGGACCATGTAGGGTAGATTCCATCCACGAGATAGTAACCACGTTTGTATAAGTGGTTGTTAACATAAAATGGACATTTTGGGGTCGTTTCGTTTCGTTCAGTTTGAAATAATGAAGGTTGATGAAGTACATTGATGTCGTTTTGTGCACCTGGTGGACCGCGAAAAGCATGACATATCCACAAATATTGAGAGGTCATCCGCTACGAGCATAACCGTAAGGTAACGGTGATCTCCTCTTATATATTGGCACCAAAACTCTGTGGGACACATTCTCCATGCGAAATGGGTGCAATCAAGGCTACCCACCATATTAGGAAGGTGATGTTTATCCTCATGAGCTTGGTACAAAAGCGACATGTCATGGCTTGTTGGCCTACGTAAGATCTCGGTAGCATATATTTTACATACCGTTTCGCAGAAATATTGTAGACGCTCACAGGAAGTCCTTTCGGCCATATGTAAATACTCTTCGTTCTCATCTAGAGTGTTACCGGTTGCAAGTTGTTTAATAGCCGATGTAACCTTTTGCAACGGTGTAAAACTCTTCTTCATCCCCGCATCTACGCCCTCTTCAAAATCATGGGTTATTCGATTCCACGTCGCTCACAATTTTTAGAAACAAATTTTTTGACATACGGAATCGGTGACGAAATATTTCTTCGTTATATTTCGGTTACTCGACAAAATAATCCACCATAAGGATTTCATGGCCACCCTCACGACAACGACGAACATAACGTTTCTTACTAGATGTGCCCGTGTCTTATAGTTCGGCTTCGTCGATGAGTTTTTGGAAAAAAAACCTTATGGTACTATCGGATGAATCACCGCTATCGGATGGGAATAAAATAGGTATTTCTTCCTCTATTTTTATATAAAACAAGGGTAGAAATTTATAGATTTGGAGAAATGAGGATGTGAGTTGGTGTGAATTTGTTTAAAATAGGCGTGGTTTATATAGATTTATAAAAAAACTTTTTTTATTAATTAACAGCTATAAAGCCGTTTGAAAGCACCTCCCAACGGTCAAATCAACATTTATCCCAAGCGCAATCATTCCCCGATTTATCTACTCCACACGCAACAAACGTATGTGACGACGGTATTCGCCTAGCGGCAAAGGGGCTTGTCGCGCCCCTTGCCGCAACCAACCCATAACCCTAATGGAGATTGAATATTAGTTATGACTGTACACTAAATGAAGAAGCATAGCTACAGTAACATTTATATTTTTTGTTTACATTTAATGTTTTTTAATGTTTGACTTTTCTTTATCATATCTTTATATTTAACTTGATTTGTAATTGAAATTCAATTATTATGTTATAATTATTTTTGAGTAGTGTAAATTACCGTGGGTTTTTTCTTGTAATCAGGAAAGAAAACGAACTGAAGCCGTTGTTTGAACATTGATTCCGATATGGTATTTGTTTTAATGTTTTTTTCTTGATATGGCGTATTAAGTTTGTTGAAAATGGAGCTGTATTCGCAATAGATTATTTTTTGGTACCATAAGTTATAGTGAGTGACGGTACTGGTTGTACCAGCCGAACAACACATATGATATTCGTTTTATGGTTTTTGATCGATGTGAAACACATGTCAATATCCTCTTACGTGTATCTTTTTTATTATTTCTTCAAGTTTAAGTGCACTGCTAGTCATCATATACTCTTAGTCAGTAAGCAAAACGTGTTTAGAAAATTAGAAGAAAAGTCAACGACTGCGTCTTCAGTCATTTTCCCGCATTTAAGATGCGAATTTTGCATTTTCCCTATGCAAACTGATGTTTAATCGTTTTCAAAGGAAAAAAAAACCACCCAATTGAAGGGTGGGTTACAAGAGGATCTAGCCGTCAGATATTTTTCGAAACAACATAATCATCAATATACAGTAGTGGTAATATTTCAATATGTTTACAATCTATAGACATAATATTATTAGTAGTTAGAAAATTACAAACAAAATCATATTTAAAATTAATATAACTATAAAAACAGTATGAGTTTATCTAAAAGATAGATCCCGTACCATTATCAAAGAAAGTGGATAAGCACGCTAAAGCTTGCGCAAAGAACCAGTATGTCTTTGTTTCTTTTGCCTTTGATACTTTTGGCTCCCTAGCGCCAGAAGCTATCCACTTCTTGACGAGGGTTCAACGGGTCGCCTACAACAATTGTTCAACCCCAAGGGGGCAAGGGTTTGTATTTGGAAGGTTAGGGTTTGCAATTCAGAAAGGATTGGCGGCGCAGCTTGTTGCCCGGCTACCTTCTGTTTTGATGTAACTTGGCAAGTTTTCTGAATTTAAAACTAAAATATATATTTTAATTAAAAAAAATTATCTCATGTAACTTAATTTTAATAAAATAATAGATTTTAATAATCTCAACTATTAAACGTTGGCCGGTAATGGTCTAAACTTAAAAGTTAACCAGTGATTGTCTCACATTTTCAAATATTGTAAACCAATGGACCATATTAGAGTTAAAGATAACAAAAAAAAATGAAAGTTATGTTAGTAAAGATCCATTGGTTTACAATATGTGAAAAAGTGAGGGCGTCACTGGTTATTTTTTAAGTTGAGACTCTTGCCAATCAACAGCTAATAGTTGAGATTATTAAAATCATTTATTCCTATTTTAATCTCACTAATAAACGTTATTAAGAATTGTTTATTAGGAGGCTTGGTCATTTTAAAAGTCAGAATGATAAAATGACGCATTGATCGAGGGTAAATAGTTGAGTTCCATTTGCTAATGAACTATCCAATATTACTCGTTTTGTTTTGTTTAGGGGTTGTTTGTTTAACTTTTAATAAGGCTTTTAATAATTCAGACTTTACTAGTTCAACACTTAATGATTCAGATTGTTTGTTTCACGAGCAGATGTATGAATAGTTCAGACAATTGCCTCTGAATAGTTAAGTATTAAACTAAATCTGAATGGTTAAGATCTCTAATCGGAATTTGGTCAGACATTTGCCTCTAAACGGTTAAGCATCATCTGGCTCTTAATGGTTCAGACCTCTTGCTGATTCAACACTTAAATGATTCAGACTTCTTACTTGTTCAACATTTAACCATTTAGAAGTTCTCAAACAACCCACATATAGAGACAAGAAAGAACGGTCTATCAAGAAACTTTGCTCCCCATATTCCTACCAGTTAAAGGCGGGAAATAAAGTATGCTTAAGAATGATGAGATTTTTAAGATCCACGTGTTTATCTTCTTAAATTGTATAGAGTATCAAACATTCGTCAGCATGAACATCTATAAGTCGCCAATGCATATGACATTGATGCTCTTATGAATATGGTCAAAGAGAATGGGTTCGCAAACTGGCTGGTCATACAAGTAAATAAACCAACTAGAACAAAAAACTACAAGCCTAATTTCTCATTTATAAGGGTAAAGTTATCTTACAAAGTCTCTTAAAAATAAGAAGTGTACAGATAGATAATGGATCACAAAATATAAGACAATGTCGAGGAAAAAAACAAAATGAGTCGGAAAACAAGACACAATGATACGAATATAGAAAAGACACAATGATATAAACAAAAATTTTAAAATCTACAAGGTAAACATCCAAAAGTAAATTTAAAATCCCATATCATAGAGTTCGACGAGCCGATTCAAACGCCGCTTGAATGAGGTTAATCAGAGTCTGTTTGATACCTTTCTTACGACTTTTTATTTTTAAGAGACTTTATATTTAGTCCTAACCTAATTAATAAGCATTTCTAAACTGTACTTAGTCTTAACCCAATTTATGAGGCATTTCTAAACAAATTTGCGTAATTTTTTCTAAAATTTCTAGCATGGTCATTTCTCAGCTAGCTTAAGTGGTCAATTGATCATTCTACCACGCAAACCCAACCCATTTAGTTTTGTCACAAAATTGGTATTTTGTAATGGATACAAGTTTCACACCCAAAAACATGATGTTGGGCGAATTATGCATAATATCTGTAACACTTTGACCCGTAATAAATTATTGGTCGAAGTGAGATAATTGTCCAAAGCTTATGACACTATTATAAATTTAAATATTTAATCATGTCATAATTAAAAATGTCATATTAAAAATATAACTTCCAAATAATCCATACATAAATCATAAAATAAGATCCCATTAAACATATAAGTTCTAAAGATTAATATGCAAATAATGTGTTAATAAATAATGTGTTAATGAGACAATCACAACAAATACCACAACAATAAATAAAACCAAGCAATGCGATAAGTGAGACTCGAGCCCCGAAGTGCGAATCTAAATGATAGTGGAGATACTAGGCTCAACCCATGGTCATGGGAAACTTGGTCAGCTGATCCACAATGTGTAATGAGACACAAAGTGAGTAACAAACAAGTAACAAATATATGTGATACTGCAACACAAAGCGAGCAAACAAACAAATATATGTAACACATAACCACTGCAACACAAAGCGAGCAAACAAACAAATATATGTAACACATAACCACAAATTGATTTTTGCTTGTTGATGATTAAAGTGAATAAACATGAGAATTTATGTGATAAGTGGTACACCCTAAAAATTTTAGTTATAGAAAAGGGAACAGGCGATCTACTCACAGTTTGCGAAGCGTTTCAAAAATGAGTACGCATTATAAAATAAATATCCAAAAGAAATCCCACGACAAAGTCACCCTAAAAAATTATATAAATAAATATTTAAACAAATGAAATTATAAAATAGTACTAATGATCCAGGTTCTTAATTTGGGGACTATTGTATAGAATAATATATATATATATATATATAGTGTGAGATTATTGTAAAAAATGTGTTTATTGTGAGAAGAGTAAGAAAGAATCTGGACCATTAGATCTTTAATCTAATGGTTGAGATCTTGATGACAATCTTGTAAATAATATTTACCATTAAAATTCTTAATTTTCTAAATTAAGGGTATAAAGGTAAATTTAACATTTTTAAATTAAGAAACTAACATTAATACACATGCAAGTCCCCCCCCCTTCCCTTTTAAACGTCAGTAACTTTTATACGTAATTCTTTTTTTTTAAATTACACCATAATAACGAGTGTTTTTTTTATCTTTAATATGAATACCATATTGTTATACTTATGTAGAGAAAAATATTATGTTTCGATTGGATGTTTTAGTCCTTGGTGTTTTTTCTATGTTCATACAACGGTGTTTTAATTGTATTGTGATTCAAGGCGTTGTGTTTTACAGTAAAACACCATGAACGTAAAATAAGACACCATAGCATTGTAAATAATGACCTGCTATCAGAAATAGCACTATGTAACACTATACATCCATCATAGACCTGCTACAAGAAATATATAACACTATATAATAGTATACATCCACCATAGGTCTGTTACAGAATACATAACACTATACACTATACATCCATTGTAGACCTGTTACAAAATACATAACGCTATAAAACACTATACATCCATCATAGACCTGTTACAAAACCGTATTCCTAAAATAATGGGTGGCGGTTATAGAAGGTTATCAATTAATTGAATAAATGAGAAAATTACTTGTTTACCCTTTTGAATTAATTTAGATTGAAGACACATGTCATCTACACAATATTTCTTACACTTCTCACAATTTGAACCCTTTTTACAGGATTTTCTACATATATATATATATATATATATATATATATATAAGTACTCCTAACTAATTTCTATATAAAATAAATTAAATTAAATTAGATGATTATGTATATGTATATAACTCTTATAAGGGTTTTATATTTTAAAGAGAATTAATCCTAATATTAATAATATATTAAAATCTTGAATTTACTTATACAAAATTTTCATCAAAAACAAATAAATACATATACAATAATTAACTAATTATATCCATAAGTCCATTCATAATAAATATGAGTTTCTTGATAAAATATATTATTAAGTAATAATAACATTATATATATTTGTAATTATTAATTCTAGGAAATTTTAATTAATCCAACAAATAGATATTATATCAACTAAGTAATTATAAGAACTCAAATATAACTATTATTTTAGTCACAATAATTTTTTTAATAAATAAAATTAGTGATTTTTATTAAAAGTATATAACTGGTTTTGCAAATTACATTTACCACAATAGATATGACAGTTGTTATGAAAATTCCACAACTAGATTATATATTGAAGAATCAGATGACAAGAGTGATAATATGATCATTTGATTATTTGTAGTTTAACATGAATTTCTAAACTAATATAATATGTTAAATTGTCTAGTAAATTCATATACTATCCAATAATTCTCAAAAAAATCTGAAATCTATTGTAACATTTATAAGATCAGTGGAGGATGTCCAGTTTCATCAAAACAAAACTTTAAATTGAAAAACCCCCAAATTTGATTGTTTAAGAACCCTAGAATCACATATTCTAAATTCGGATTTGTTTGCCCTCTATCACATAAATGGACAAAGGAGTTTTGTAGAGCATGAAAAGTTAAGTAGATTAGGCTTAAGAATTACTAATTCCGTTGAGAATTGAGGGAGAAATCTTTGAAACAAGATACGAGCCCTAGATTTGATCTTCACTTGAATTCGCGGATTGTGATGCTTATGAACGAATTTAGAGGGTGGGGAATGTTGTGAAATGGTGTTAGAAATCGTTTGAGATCGATTGTAATAATACCGAATTGGACATAAAACAATTTGTGTTCATGATGAATTAATGGTGATTCAATTCGAATTAATTTTGACTAATTAAGAGTGTAATGAATTGATTTATTGATGGAAAATTCGTTTCTCCATAATTACTAATTAAATGGGACTGGTTAGAAGCGAAATGGTTGCCTACACACGGAGCACAAGTCGGGCCGGTTTGGGTGGGTTCCGGGCCGGGTAAAGCGGGTGAATGAAAAGAGATCCAGACCCGTTGGCGCGTGGGATTCACGACATGGCACATGGGATGCAGCGCCTTGAGCGCGTGTAGCGCGTGGATAGTGGTGGTTGATTTGCTTTTTGATACAAAGAACCCATATACTTTACTGACTAGGCTAACCTCCATATCTAAAGTTGTTTGTTTTATATAATTAACTATTCTAATGGTATACTTTATAAAATTTATTATTTTTAACCCGGAAATATTCATACTAATTAAATTACTACAAAACAATAATAATTTATAATTAAAAATTCGCACTTTCATTTATTTCGCTTAGGATCCGGTTTGCAATCGGGTTGGGTTTTCTAGAATTCGTTTTTTGGGGGATGTTACAATAGTGGCATGTGTATCCATTTATGGATCGCTATGTTCTTTAAGTGTGAATGGTTTGATAAGTAGTCACAAGGTTATTGTGGAAGTAAAACATGGTTTAGTTGGCCTCAAACTCAAAAAAACACTAAAAACTAATGACTTATTCGTTCTAGCACTGTAAACAACACAAGCGTTTAATTCACTACATCCTTTGGTAGCAAATTATTTGAAACATTGGTTGGTTGTTGCCAAGACGAAACCAAAGGAAAATATATGAACCAGAATAATTGTTAATGAAGTCACTGATGAAGATAGTTTAGATGAAGAACAATTATTTCAAATCATCGGAAGAGTATACGTCCAACATATGTAGAAGTGAGTGAGGATATCCAATCCGTTTGTCTTGTCACATTCGATGTCATTGAATTCTTTGTTGATGCGGTGAGGATGCTAGCGACAATGAATAAGAACTTGAAGTCACATAGGATTATACCAAAAGTGAAGATGAATTGATTTTATCTGATTGTTCTTCTAATTAATGATTTGGAAATACATTGGTTGGTTATGTGGTGTTTTTGCATATTTCTAAAATATACTGTAATTTAGTTTTTGTACGGATTAATAAAGTATAGTACGTTGCTTAAAGTCAGGTAAGGTGACACTTAATTTTCCAGAATTTATATATATATATATACATATATATATATATATATAGGCTAGGTTCATGAGTGAACAACATGCTTGTTAGTGAAGAGAGTGAACTCATCTCAACCATCCATTTTCCATCTTGATCAAAAGGGTATAGATGTCACTCTCCTAAAATACTAAATTAGAGAATCTTAGTTACCAAAATTAAATTAACTATTTTTGCTATAATCACGTATGTGATATTCTTTCTATGATCTTTAGTTCTTCAATTATTATATATGTCTATATAACTGTAACTCTCCATAGATTATCATTAAACAAATTAGGTCCATTTTAATCGATTGTTTAATGAAAAACAATTGATACGTCAGGTCCTAGTATAAAGGAAAACAAAATTTTCAATGTTTTTAAGTTTTAAAATCCTTATATTCACAAATTCAACTACTATTTTCAAAGCATAAATATTTGATTTTTTTCATATGTGTAATTTGTTTGTTTGTGGTTTTGGTTTTAGAATGATGCGAATTATGTTGTATTTATTCTATTTTCCATGGGTATTAGTAATATTAATTTTCATTGTGCCTGTTAATTACATGTGTTTTGTTCAATGTTTTCGTTTAATTTCATATTATATATATATGTACAACACTAATATATCAAATGGTACGAAGATGATCATTGATAATAAGCGTTGTTATTATACATAGATGTATATTTGTTTTGAAAGTTGTGTAATATATATACACATGTGTACATAATGAACTGTTTTCGCTTAATTTTATGTTGTACATATATGTACAACACTAAGATATCAAATGGTATATGAAGACGATAATCGTTGAGCAGATAATTGGTTTGGTTGAAAGTTAAATAAACGAAAATTGCGAAATTAATTGGATTGTAAATTCAAAATAGGAATGATTGCTGCTAGGTTTCAAAAAATGAAGGAATGAATTTTACACATTTGCCCTCGTATCTTTTAATATAAAGAGAAGTTATAAAATATAATTACAATCTTGTCATTCATAAAAAAATTCAAGATCTCCATAATCAATGGCAAAGATTTGTTTACTCAGTTCACAAATATAATAGTGTTCACTCAAGAACCCCACACTATACATATATATATATATATATATATATATATCTATAATTAATGTAAGTATATGAAGAAAACTCTCATAAATTAGAAATCTTAGTAAACTCTAATATGTGGCTAAGATTGATCCACATCAACACTTTTCAAGAGATATTATCCATATCTTTAAGGGCAATTTCATTATTTCCATTCACTTAAGTACATTCTCTCTCTCTAAAGTATATATATCTCTCTAAAGTACATCTCTCTCTCTCTCTTTCTAAAGTACATCTATCTCCCTCTCTCTCTATGTGTCACACCTCGACTTTCCACAGCCAATCCAAACACCGGTAGGCTCGGGTGGGGAATATCGTGACGTAAGTTGATAACATCATAGTCAATTAAATACAGCACAACAGAAGTCTTGGATTGAAATTACTATTACAAACTGAATGTTCGAAAAAAAACAAAATAATATACAGGCTCGTAATAGAAGATCCGCAGGCGGATCATAATTTGTACAAAAGAAATAATGTAAAATAGACTTTGGGCAGATCTAGGATTTCCAAGATCATCTTATCACTACCGAGCATTTCCAGCCTATTTTCATATTGTACCTGCAAGCTTAGTCTTTTGAAAATACGTCAGTTTTCGCTGGAATACACCCAACTACTCATTTTGAAAACATTTAAAAAATATGTTTTAGGTGCGTATCAGCACAAAATCTTTTATAACATGGGAAAGTTGACGTTGCAACCTTGTTAACAGATTCACATGTTTGTCCACACATACAGATCCCAGTGCGAAAACTGAGACATAATTAACTACACACCACTTACGAACTCACGAAGGAGTTATCCCCAACGTCTTGGGTGATTGCATTTGAGCGTCTGTCAGGTGTACGCCTACACTCCGCGCTAAGGTCGTGGCCATTATCTAATGTAATGAGCCGAGGATATCAAGGACACGGTAGTTAACCTCCGATGTTTAAGTTATCAAACAAAACTGGTTAAAACAGAATATGCGGATTTACTAGCCACAATCCGGCATTCGATTGATCCCATTTCCGACCAAGCGGTAATAGTTTACCGTAACCCAAGCCCGTATAGGGGAAATAAGTCGAGAGTATTTACCTGAGCTAGTCTTCGTTTAAACGCAAGATTTATTAACACACCCGTACACAAAAGCACTAAGTGCAGATAGTATTTACCAGCAAGTCACTAGTCTAGATTATGGCATAAGCTAACCAATTAAATACTAACGGTCTTTCTTAAGTCATAGACTTAGACTAACTAGCGTACATGATCAATACGTATAACGCTAGATTAAACGATGATTGGATAGAATGTAGTTTAATCCCAACAAGTACTTTGACTTGTGTATATGGACAAACTATAAATATTCTGGATTTTGAGACTTAAATGACAAGGTCAGACCCGTTTCGGTTAATTTTTATAAACTAGTTACATACGCTTAACCGTACGCATATCAGCGATATCAGGTAACCGGATAAGTCATGGACAAGTTTTATATGCCATTATATTTAAAAATAAGTTGTAATATCGGTAGGATATCAACTTATATCCCTGTTATTATTTTAAAGTGAAACTATGCCTCATAAGGGCGTTTCGGTAATTTCATACCATATAAAAGGAACTTGAATATAATATAATGTTATGATTGATAAGTATTCTGGAAAAATAACTTATTTATGATATAATATCAGTAGGATATTAATTATATGTGTAATTTATCTTTTATGACCAAACTATGCACCGAATCGGCATTTTGTCTTTTTACATATAGTTTATAAATTATTTGGAATTATGAGTTTTATATCATGGGATATTTAAATTAAGTTTTAAAATCAGTAGGTAACAAGTCTTGATTGGTAAATATGGTTTAAAATCATACTATGCGTCGAAACGACGCTTATGTCGTAAAATGACGATTTATGCAATGATTTAATGAAAACTGATGTTAAGGTCAGGTTAACATTTCTTAGATATGTTATTTAACATAACATATCAGCAGGTAAAAGATTTACCTTAAAAAGATGTGATTAAAACCGTTTTATAAGCCACAAGGGCCTTATCGTCATTTATAGACATAATACAAGGACTTGATCATAAACTAAGTTTATAATCTGTTTTGACATCCCAAATAATCCTACTTATAATATTACAGCAGTAGGAAACTTTCAAGTTCATTTTCATTTAAACCTCTTTTAGAGGTCCCGTGTATACATGGGAGGTTAAGTCCACTATGCGACAAAAGTACCCCCATCTTTTTGAATAAAACCTCGAGGTCGAGATTTCTTTTAAGGGGGTGAGGATGTAACATACTGTAAAATCGTGTCCAATATTATAGTGACACATGTTGTATTTTAAATATAGTCTATTAAAGACCAATAAGAACTAAAGGCGTCAACATGCTCAATCTGAGCTTTTGAGTGACGGTCCGATGTCAATATGCATAAATAACAGCCTCTGAGTGACTGATATGTCAACATGCTTGAAATTTGGCCTCTGAGTGACTAATATGTCAACATGCCCAGCCTCTGAGTGACATCGGAGTCAACATGCTTATGATCCTTTACAAAGTCCTAACTCTCATACGTGCCATTTGTTGGACGAGAGGGTTCAATTTTGTAAAAATGTGAAAGTTGGATGGTGGAGGGATTAAAAGTGTCAACATGCTAATTTATACCTCTGAATGGCCTTTTAACGAACCGAGAAGACTAGCTCAGGTAAATACCCTCGACTTATTTCCCCTATACGGGCTTGGGTTACGGTAAATTATTTTCGCTTGGTCGAAAATGGGATCAATCGAATGCCGGATTGTGGCTAGTAAATCCGCATATTCTGTTTTAATCAGTTTTGTTTGATAACTTAAACATCGGGGGTTAACTACCGTGTCCTGGATATCCTCGGCTCAGTACAATAGAAATGGCCACGACCTTAGCGCAGGTGTAGGCATACACCCGATAGACGCTCAATTATGCATTCCCACAAGGTTGGGAGGAATTGACTCCTTCGTGAGTCCAAAGTGGTGTGTACGTTAATCATGTCTCGGTCTCTGTACTGGGCCCTGTATGTATGAACAAACATGTAAATCTGTTAACAAGGTTGGACGGTCCACTTTCCCAAGTTATAAAAAGATTTTGTGCTGATATGCACTTAAAACATTTTTGAAATGTTTTCAAAATGAGTCAGTTGAGTGTATTTACCAGCGAAAGCTGACGTATTTTCAAAAGACTAAACTGCAGGTACAATTTATGATCCACCTGTGGATCTTCTATTACGAGCCTGTATATTATTTTGTATTTTCGAACATTCGGTTTGTAATAGTAATTTTACTCCAAGACTTCCGCTGTGCCGTGTTTAATTGACTATGATGATTATCAACTGACGTCACGATACTCCCCACCCGGGCCCACCGGTGTATGGATTTGGGTTGGAAATCCGGGGTGTGACAAGTTGGTATCAGAGCCAACGTTTGAGAGAATTAAACACTAGCCTTTTATGTTTAATCTCAAACTCACACGAGCATATTCCCTAGACTTCCGAGTCTAGCATTGACCTAGGATTTACTCATTTCATTATTAAGTTATTAGTATTGTTTTTGAATTAATTTTTAAACAGGATATGCCACCACGTGTACGGGGACAAAGTGGGAGAGGAAAAGGTCCAATGAGGGAAGGACCATCGGGGCGCATTCCCCCTCAACCTCACAACTCACATGCTTACCAAGAATCAGGAGATTCATCTCCTTGGCAACCAGCGAGACGCTCCGTCTCTCATAGACACTCACCCCCACATTCCCAAAATTCTTACCCCTCTCACCACTCCTATCATTCACACCATACTCACCATTCTCATCATTCCCATTCACACTCTTACCATGAAGAATTTAACCCTAACCACTACTTTAACACGCCTCCAGCCGATCAAAATCAGTTGGACCAGCCAAACCCTATGGACCCGGAGATGCCGCCGTCGGGATCGAATACGCATCCCAATGAAATTTCAAGCGATTCAAACTCTTATGCCGGATCACCCTACCAAGGTCCTAATGAGTGGGACCAATATTGGAACCAATTCACCTTCGCCCACACTCCTTCACATCACTCTCAACCACCCCCTATTCAAGAAGATGTCCACATGGAACCCATGGACCAACCTCAACCACCACCTGAACCACCAAGGAGAAAGCGTGGAGGATGTATGTCGGTACGTGCCGGACAAAGGTCGGGATCGCTGCCACCTTTTCCCCACTCCTACCCCACAATTCAAGAGGACCCACAAATGGGTGGACCCTCTAATGTTTCACCTATAGTGGAACCAACACCAACACCTGCTGTTCAACCACCACCATCGGGTTATACTAACCCAATTCCCACATATCCACTGGATATGATCCTTTTAACCCGTCTACACTGGTAGACTATCAAGCATGGTCGCAAGACCCCTACATGCTTATCCACCGACTGGATATCCAACTTATGGGTACCAGTATCCGGTTATGCCACAACCTCAACCACAACCTTCGCCACCACTTGAGGCCATTAATGAGGCATTCGAAAGAATGAAAGAAATGCAGCAGCAAGCGGAGAAAACGGAGAAGAAAACAAACAAATTCTTCAAGAAATTCCAAGTTGGTCAAGGGAAAGAAGGACGAGTGAAGTCTCTTCTAATTATATTTAGTCCCTGCGAGGTCATTGTTGTTTCTTTAGTCCCTACGTGGACATTTTTATTTCTTTAAAGTCCTTGCATGGACAGTTTATTTCATTTTCTAGTATTGTAATTTCTAAATTTGAAATTTAATGAAGTATTTTCGAATTATATATATGTATTCATCCTTTTCAAACGAGCGTCTCGATTTTACTCGAAATTTATGCTCTGCAATACAATTCCAAAAGACCTTAATAGATTTGATTATGCCAAGTGGCTTAGACCACGTATTCGCCAAGAAATGAGAGTTAAGTACGAATGGGTCTTCTATCAGGATAGTTAAGGGAAGTTATCCTTCTATCCAGAGGTAAGGGACTAGGTCTAAACCTCCAAGGTCGTTAAGGTCGAAGGTGACCGGGACCATTAATCAATCATTAAGGTACTCTTATGTTAACATTAATGTTTATACTCTTGGAAGTGTGACTTGAGGAACCACACTAGCCATCAATGAGACAGGCTGATATGCCATATACATTTGTTATGATGTAGGCCAATGTGCCCAATTTATGTCCAATAGGACAGACTGATATGCCATATACATCTGTTATGATGTAGGCCAAGGTGCCCAATTTATGTCCAATGGGAGAGGCTGATATGCCATATACATCTGTTATGATGTAGGCCAATGTGCCCAAATTATGTCTAATGGGACAGGCTGATATGCCATATACATCTGTTATGATGTAGGCCAATGTGCCCAATTTATGTCCAATGGGACAGGCTGATATGTCATATATATCTGTTATGATGTAGGCCAATTTGCCCAATTATTATGTCCATTAGGGACAAGCCTATGAGCTATATAATTGTCAATGATGACAATGACCGTTGTGACATTGCGATCCACTGTCCAATAATATATGGACTACGTCCAAATTATAATTTGCCTATGATGGTCCTATTAAGACCTAGGCCAAATATAGTTATGTAAGCCTAAGAGTTGTGATGTTTTTCACACTATTATAGGCAATGGATTGTTATTCCAATGTTGAAAGCCGATATGGTTGATATACCATGGCTAAATGAAGTTTTTTTGGTATATAGAACCCAAGACTTAAAGATGGCTAACTCAAATGAAGCACAAAGTAGCCACAAGAATGTAGAATCTAACAAAGCTGAAAACAAAGATATTGATGATGATAATTTTCAAGCTCGCATTGATGCGGCTGTTGAAAAAGCCATGGGAAAGGCCATAGAAAAGCTTAGAGAGTCGAGTGCTACACGCTCTAGGCCATTATCGGTTACCCCATCTTCAGCTCGTAAGGAGAGCTCCATTCACTCTTCCAATGCGAAGAGTGAACCAAAGAAAATAGATTTTGCTAAAAAGTCCCGTTCTATTAAAGACGGATGTACCTGTAAGTAATTTGTCTCCTGTAAGCCCCGAGACTTTAACGGGGAAGAAGGAGCTGTAGAAGCCCTAAAGTGGCTAGATGAGATGGAAACGATTGTAGATATCAGCAATTGTGCTGATAAGGATGGTCAAGTATGTATCACAATCCTTCAAGGGCGATACCCTAATATGGTGGAAAGCCATAATCCAGTCTACAGGTAAGGTACACCTGTATAATTTGGGATGGTCCAAATTTGTGGACCTTGTTAAGGAAACTTATTGCTCACCCCATGAGGTGGAGAAATTAGAGACAAACTTTTTGTCTCTTTCAATGAAAAACCTAGATTCTCGGATATACGTTTCTGACCTTAACTCCCTATCTAGCTTAGTTTCCTATTTGATCACCCCCGAATCCAAACACATTGCGCGTTTTATAAATGGGTTGGCGCCCGAGATAAAGGGCATGGTAAAGGCTGCACAGCCTAATACCTATAGGTCCGCTGTAGACCTATCTCTTTCCCTCACCCTTGATTTGGTAAGACAAGGTCAGTTAGGACTGAAACTGACGGAAAGATGAAACAGGAGGATAATAACTCCCAAGGATTTAAAAAGAAAGGAAATTTCGGGCTCAAGAAGAACCAGCACGCGTCTAATGACAAACCTCTGTGCAAGAACTGTAAATATAGGCATTTCCACAAACCAAACCCTGTGGTATCTGCAAAAGAAAAGGGCATAAGAGCTTAAATGCAAAGATCTTAAGGATGCAGTTTGCTATAACTGCAATGAAAAAGGGCAAATAACGTACAATTGCCCCAAGAAACCGAAAACGTAATGATGCAAAGCCTGGAGAGGCCGAGAAAGGGAATACCATGCGTTTCAAATGAATGTCAGGGAGGCCGTTAATGACATCAACGTCATAACAGGTACATTCCTCATTAACAATATTTACGCTAGAGTTCTTTTTGATTCGGGTGCGGATAAATCATTTGTTGACCATAAGTTTAGTAAACTATTAAACTCACCCATAAGAACCCTAGATAAAACTTATGAGATAGAACTCGCTGACGGAACATTAGATATAGCGTCTTCCACTCTTGATGGATGTTCTATATCCATTAAGAATCATTCCATCCCTATCTCCCTTCTGCCAATGAAATTGGCGGGGTTTGATGTTGTCTTAGGCATGGATTGGTTATCTCATAACCAAGCCCGCATTGCCTGCAGTAAGAAACTCATTGAAATCAAAACCCCATCTGGAGAAATAATCACCATCCTTGGAGACTCACACTATGGATTGTCGGACAAGGTGTCGTTATTTAAGGCATCCAAGTGTTTGAGAAGAGGATGTGTCATTTACATGGCACAAGTTACCATAAATGAGCCTAAGCCAAACATGGAGGACCCACCAGTCATCTCAGAATATCCCGATGTATTCCCAGAAGAATTACTAGGCCTACCCCCAGACAGACAAGTGGAGTTCAAGATTGATATCATGCCAGGGTCAGCACCCGTAGCTAGAGCTCTATATAGGTTAGCATCAACGGAGATGAAGGAATTGAGGACGTAGCTAGACGAACTCTTGGAGAAAGGCTTTATACAGCCTAGTTCCTCACTTTGGAGAGCTGCTATCCTTTTCGTTAAAAAGAAAGACGGTTCAATGCGGATGTGCATTGACTACCGAGAGCTAAACAAATTAACAATCAAGAATAGATATCCTCTGCCCAGGATCGACGATTTATTCGACCAACTTCAAGGGGCTAGTTACTTCTCTAAGATTGATCTGAGATCTGGATATCACCAGCTGAAGGTTAGAAGTGAAGATGTTCCTAAAATTGCCTTCAGGACCCGATATGGTCACTTTGAATTCTTAGTGATGCCTTTTGGGCTCACAAATGCACCTGCAGCAGTCATGGATCTCATGAATAGAGTCTGCAAGCCATATCTGGATAAGTTTGTCATTGTCTTTATAGATGACATACTTATATACTCTCGTAATCAAGCCGATCACGAGAAACATCTTCGGTTCATCTTAAAACTGCTAAGGCAAGAGAAGCTTTATGCTAAATTCTCTAAGTGTGAATTTTAGCTTAGAGAGGACCAATTTCTTGGACACATGGTAAGTGAGCATGGTATCCAAGTGGATCCCGCCAAAATTGAGGCCATAATAAATTGGGAAGTGCCCAAGACCCTATCGGAGATTCCTAGCTTCCTAGGATTGGCTGGATACTATAGAAGGTTCATTGAGAACTTTTCAAGAATAGCCACTCCTTAAACTACCTTGACCCATAAGAGTGTTAAATATAATTAGGGTCCAAAACAACAAGAATCTTTTGAGGTTCTTAAACACAAGTTGAGCAATGCTCCTGTGTTATCCCTACCAGAGGGTGTTGAAGATTTTGTAGTCTACTATGATGCATCGCACACTAGCATGGGTTGTGTGCTAATGCAAAAAGGCAAAGTGATTGCCTATGCATCACAACAGTTAAAGGTGCACGAAAGAAATTACACCACCCACGATTTAGAATTGGGTGCCGTTGTATTTGTACTAAAACTATGGAGACATTACTTGTATGGCACAAAGTGTATTATATACACTGACCATAAAAGTCTCCAGCATCTGTTCAATCAAAAAGAATTGCACATGCGACAACGCCGATGGATGGAAACACTTAATGACTATGATTGCGAGATTCACTACCATCCAGGCAAAGCAAATGTAGTTGCTGATGCCTCAAGTTGCAAAGAACGAGTTAAACCTATAAGGATTAACGCTAAGAGCATTGAGCTCAGAAATAGCTTAAGTGAGAAGCTACTAGATGCGCAGAAGCAAGTTCTATTAGAGGCTAATATCCCTAATGAGGGATTAGGCGGAAGTGTTGATTAGTTAGCGCCTGGAAAAGATGGAATCCTTCAATTTAATGATAGGATATGGGTTCCAGTCTTTGGAGGACTTAGAGATATAATCCTCCAAGAAGCTCATAGTTCGAGATACTCAGTTCATCCGGGAGGTGACAAGATGTATCAAGATCTAAAGAAGAATTATTGGTGGATGGGTTTGAAGAAATCC
Source organism: Scalesia atractyloides (assembly GCA_947069175.1). Taxonomy (NCBI): domain Eukaryota; kingdom Viridiplantae; phylum Streptophyta; class Magnoliopsida; order Asterales; family Asteraceae; genus Scalesia; species Scalesia atractyloides. The sequence continues at coordinate 11,273,534 of CAMTDV010000029.1, forward strand.
ATAGCCACTTATGTAGCTAAGTGTCTGACGTGTTTGCAGGTTAAAGCCGAGCATCAGAAGCCGTCCGGACTTCTACAACAATTGGAAATTCTCACATGGAAATGGAAAATGATAACTATAGACTTGATTACCAAGTTACCCAAGACCAAAAGTGGAAATGACACTATTTGGGTCATTGTGGATAGGCTGACCAAGTCAACGCATTTCTTGCCAATAAAGGAAACGTATAATTCAGATAAATTCGCTAAATTGTATTTGGACAAGATTGTGTCCCTACACGGTGTGCCGGTTTCTATTGTATCTGACAGAGATACTAGATACATATCTCACTTTTGGCAAAAATTCCAACAATCTTAAGGCACACGATTAAACTTTAGTACGGCTTACCATCCACAGACTGATGGCCAAAGTGAGCGTACTATTCAAACTCTAGAAGACATGCTCAGGGCATCTGTGATCGATTTAGGTGGAAGTTGGGATGACCACTTACCCCTAATAGAATCCTCCTATAATAACAGCTATCATACGAGTATCAAGGCTGCTTCTTTTGAGGCCTTGTATGGGAGAAAATGTAGAACGCCCGTTTATTGGGTAGAAGTTGGGGAAGCCCAACTATAAGGGCCAGAGATTGTCCTGGAGACCACGGAAAAGATTGTGCAAATCCGTGATCGTCTCAAAGCTGCCATGGATAGGCAGAAGAGCTATCTGACAAGAGGCGTAAACCTCTTAAGTTCCAAGTAGGGGACAAAGTCATGTTGAAGGTATCACCTTGGAAAGGTGTGATGCGTTTCGGAAAGAATGGAAAGTTGAGTTCAAGATATATAGGACCATTCGAAATAATCGAATGCCTCAGCACAGTAGCTTAGAAGCTCAGGTTGCCAGAGGAGCTTAGTGGAATTCATGATGTATTCCATATATCTAACCTTAAGAAATGTCTAGCCGATGAGTCGCTAGCAATGTCGCACAAAGATGTGCAGATAGATGAAAACACGAGGTTTGTTGAGAAACAGATTTCGATCGAGGATCGACAGGTTAAGAAGCTCCGAAGAAAAATGATACATATAGTAAAGGTTAACTGGGACGCTTTTAGATATCCCGAGTATAAATGGGAGGTTGAGTCCACTATGCGACAAAAGTACCCCCATCTTTTTGAATAAAATCTCGAGGTCGAGATTTCTTTTAAGGGGGTGAGGATGTAACATCCTGTAAAATCGCGTCCAATAGTATAGTGACACATGTTGTATTTTAAATATAGTCTATTAAAGACCAATAAGGACTAAAGGTGTCAACATGCTCAATCTGAGCCTCTGAGTGACGGTCCAATGTCAACATGCATAAATAACAGCATCTGAGTGACTGATATGTCAACATGCTTGAAATTTGGCCTCTGAGTGACTGATATGTCAACATCCCCAGCCTCTGAGTGACATCGGAATCAACATGCTTATAGATAAGCCTCTGAGTGATCCTTTACGAATTCCTAACTCTCATACGTGCCATTTGTTGGACGAGAGGGTTTAATTTTGTAAAAATGTGAAAGTTGGATGGTGGAGGGATTAAAAGTGTCAACATGCTAATTTATACCTCTGAGTGACCTTTTAACGAACCGAGCTCGACAATGTCCGGGCATAATCCCGGGTATGCCAAGTATTGGTTACAGAGGGCTAAAAGTGCCAAAAAATGTGTTTTAAAAGGTTTTTAGAAACTTTATAAAGTCAACGGGGTTAAAGTTTCAATTTTTAAAACTGGCCAAGGGCAGTCGCGGGCCGCGAGAGACCAGGCCTGGGTCTCTCAAGGGGCGCGAGAGAGGCTCTGCTGCAGAAAGTTTTCTAGGCTTCCAAACAAAAATGCCAAAAACCATAAAATCGAAACTATGGCTTCCCAAACTGCTATGCCACATTTTGGGACACTTGTAAGCTTCCTCTTACACCCCTAAACACCTGGCTTTATCTCCTTTGAGTTCTCCAACTATAAATAGATGCTTAAATTCACAATTACAACTTGCACCTTTCTCATTCATTCATTCACTCTACTCCTCCTCTGGAAGTTCCTAGCTAAAAGGAGCATCCAACATAGATCTTTTGCACCCTAGGAATCACTGGTAAGTGTTCCTTCCTTGTGCATTTTCGTTTATAGGCTTTTATAGCCAAAAGTCAAGCGTTTTACGAAAAACGCTTCGACTTTCGGTTAAGACCATTATGATCCAGCCATTGTTCGAAATGAACATGGCTAAGTGATAGTAATAAGGTAGGTGTTAATCCCTATAAAGGGCACCTCTTGAAGGTCACGTTTGCTAGACCAATTGACGGGTCAAAGTTATGATATTAAAAAGTCAAACATGCCATTTTTTTCGGAAAAATCATAAATTGATCGTATATATGTTATGAAACCTGTTTTGACACTTAAACAAGTTGGTAATAATTTTTAGAGCATGTAAGAACATGTTCGGCTCGTCAATTTCAATTCTAGGGTCGGTTCGCAACCGAAAGTCGTGAAGTTTGACTTCTGCTTTGACTTTCGATTCTGACCCGATTTAGATTAGTTACCTACTGATCTAAAGTTGCATTATGATCGTAATATAATGTATCATAACCCTCTGAGGTTATATTACATGATCATAATCAGAATCTAAGTTTATGCGCAAGTTCCATAGTTATGCCATCTTTGACCAAAATGCCCTTTTGTATAAGACAAGGTTTTAAATGGTAATAAACTTGAAAATGAGTTTTCTAGTGATATAATGTTATAAGTAGGATTATTTGGGATAATAAACCAAGTTATAAACTGAGTTTTCAAACAGGTCCTTAAACTATGTCGATAAATGACGATTTTAGCCCTTATGGCTTATAAAATAGTTTTAATCAAATCTTTTCAAGGTAAATCATTTACCTACTGATATGTTACATTAAATAACATATTTAAAACATTTTAATCTGACCTTACTGTCAGTTTTCATAAAACATCGCATAAAGACGTCATTTTACGACATAAACGCCGTTTCGGCGCATAGTATGGTTTTAAACCATATTATTGACCAAGACTTGTTACCTACTGATTTTAAAAATTATTTTAAACATATTTACAGTAGGTACATGTTATAAACTCAGAATCCCAAATAATTTATAAACTATGTGTAAAATGACCAAAATGCCCCTTTGGTGCATAGTTTGGTCATTAAAGATAAATTACACCAATAAATGGTATCCTACTGATATTATATCATACATAAAGTATTTTTCCAGAATACGTATAACTATAACATTAAATTATATTCAAGTTCCTTTTATACGGTATAAAATTACCAAAATGCCCTTATGAGGCATAGTGTTGTTTTAAAACCTTAACGGGCATATAAGTTGATATCCTTCTGATATTTTAACTTATTTAAAATACAACAGCATATATAACTTGTCCATAACTTATCAGGTTACCCATTATCGCTTATAATCATACGGTTACTTATACGTAACTAATTTATGGAATTTAACTAAAACGGGTTTAACCTATCATTTTAATCTGAAAATACAAAATGTTAACAGTTTACCCATATTATACAAGTCAAGGTACTTGTTGGGATTAAACTACATTCTATCCAATCAACGTTTAATCTAGCGTCATACGTTTTGATCAAGCACGCTAGTCGGCCTAAGTCTATGACTTAAATAAGACCGTTAGTATTTAATTGGTTAGTTTATGCCATAATCCAGACTAGAGACTTGCCGGTAAATACTATCTGCACTTAGTACTTTTGTGTACGGCTGAGTTATTAAAATTAAAAAAGACTAGCTCAGGTAAATACTCTCGACTTATTTCCCCTATACGGGCTTGGGTTACGGTAAATTATTATCGCTTGGTCGGAAACGGGATCAATCAAATGCCGGATTGTGGCTAGTAAATCCGCATATTCTGTTTTAATCAGTTTTGTTTGATAACTTAAACATCAGGGGTTAACTACCGTGTCCTGGATATCCTCGGCTCAGTACAATAGAAATGGCCACGACCTTAGCACGGGTGTAGGCATACACCCGATAGACGCTAAATTAAGCATTCCCACAAGGTTGGGAGGAATTGACTCCTTCGTGAGTCCAAAGTGGTGTGTACGTTAATCATGTCTCGGTCTCTATACTGGGCCCTGTATGTATGAACAAACATGTAAATCTGTTAACAAGGTTGGACGGTCTACTTTCCCAAGTTATAAAAAGATTTTGTGCTGATACGCACTTAAAACATTTTTTAAATGTTTTCAAAATGAGTCAGTTGAGTGTATTTACCAGCGAAAGCTGACGTATTTTCAAAAGACTAAACTGCAGGTACAATACGAAAATATGCTGGAAGTGCTCGGTAGTGATAGAGAATCTTGCAAATCATAGATCTGCCCAAAGTTTGTTTTATATTCTTTCCATGTACAATTTATGATCCACCTGTGGATCTTCTATTACGAGCCTGTATATTGTTTTGTATTTTCGAACATTCGGTTTGTAATAGTAATTTTACTCCTAGACTTCCGCTGTGCCGTGTTTAATTAACTATGATGATTATCAACTGACGTCACGATACTCCCCACCGGGCCCACCGGTGTATGGATTTGGGTTGGAAATCCGGGGTTTGATACTTAACATATATAAGATCAATTTATGATTTTTTCTAAAAAATGGTATGTTTGACTTTTTATCAATACTTTGACCCGTCAATTGGTCTAGCAAACTTGATCTTCAGGAGGTGCCCTTTATAGGGACTAATACCTACCTTATTACGATCACTTTGCCATGTTCGTTACGAACAATGGCTGGACCATAATGGTCTTAACCAAAAGTCAAGGTGTTTTCCGTAAAACGCTTGACTTTTGGCTATAAAGCTTATAAACGAAAATGCAAGAGGAAGGAACACTTACAAGTTGTTTCTATAATGCAATAGAACTTAGTTGGATGCTCCTTTCAGTTAGAAACTTCCAGAGGAGGGAGATAGAGTTATGAATGAGAAAGGTGCAAGTTCAAATGGTGAACCTTGGCACCTATTTATAGTTGGAGAGCTTGAAGGATGTGATGCCAGGTGCTAAGGGGTGTAAGAGGAAGCTTACAAGTGTCCTAAAACGTGGCATAGCTGTTTGGGAATCCATAGTTTTGAATTCATTGGTTTTTGGCAACTTGTGTGGAGGCCAAGCAAAAATCTGCAGACACAGGCCTCTCATGCCCCGCGAGCGCCTATGGCCAGTTTCAAAGTTTGACACTTTTAGCCCCTTGACTTATAAAACCTTCTAAAACACCTTTTTAGCATATTTAGCCCTCCGTAACCAATACTTGGCATACCCGGGAGTATGCCCGGACATTGTCAAGCTCTCGGGTCGTTAAAGGTCACTTAGAGGTGTAAATTAACATGTTGACACTTTTAACCCCTCCATTTTCCAACTTATACATATTTACGGGTTTAATCCCTCTCATCCAACAAATGGGACATATGAGAGTTAGGACTTCGTAAAGGGTCATTTAGAGGTTCACTTAAGCATGTTGACATATCAGTCACTCAGAGGCTAGGCATGTTGACATATCAGTCACTTAGAGGCTAGGCATGTTGACATATCAGTCACTCAGAGGCCAAGTTTAAGCATGTTGACATATCAGTCACTCAGAGGCCAAGTTTAAGCATGTTGACATATAAGTCACTCAGAGGCCATTGTTTGAGCATGTTGACACCTTTAGTCCCTATTAGTCTTTAATAAACTAAATTAAAAATACAACACTATACCATTGGACACGATTTTATGAGGTGTTACATTATGCTTACATCTCTCTCATTCTCTCTCTAAATCATAATTTCTAGATCTAGATCTTATTCTCATTTTATGCCAAACTGAATTCGATTCATTTGCAAGATCGTTTCACAAATCATGTGCGTCATATTCTTCTCTAAAGCTCTGCAAGCATTGTTGGAATTTGATAATGTATTCAAACCTTCATTTAAAAATGAACACATATCGATTTTTTGGATCTGAAAAAAACCTCAAAATGGAGATTATTTTTCAGGATGCAAAGTGGAGATAATTTACCGGCCGGTGAGTGCTCGTGATGGCATGCAAAGTGAAGATGATTTGAATACGGGTCTTTTGATTTTTTTCAACATCCATATGCGGAAGTGAAAGTGAACATGGTGTTAGACTAGCATTCGCCATTAAAAAAAGAGTAAGGTCCATGTTATCATTAAATAATTTCTTTGTATTGTTATTCTTTTTAGCCTTTAGAAGACATATACAACTTTGATTTATTATATACATGAATATGATGTTTGAGCTGGGTTTTTTTGGGGTTTTTTTCACTACCCTTAGAAAGTCCATAAGTTAATCTGAATATCTCGTTTTTTTTAAATAAAGAGTCGTGTTTTTTTAGCATAATTAGCTACATATGTTACAATATGTTACCGACTACATATGTTACATTTTGACAGATACATATTTTACTTTTTTTTGGCAGCTACTTATGCAACAACCCTTTGTTAAATATGTAACAACTAGCTAGGTGACATCTTTGTTTTCGATGTTACACACCTGGACATAAGGAATGATCTAACCAATGTTTTATCAGGTAAATATTTGCTATTATTTAGTCACTTCTAAGATATGTTACACTTGTTACATTCAACACCATTTAAATATGTTAATGAAAACAAAAGTCAATTGTCATGGTGGGATACATTCTACATTTGTTTCATGTGTTACATCAGAGCTAAGTTGCATATGTTACTCATCTAAGCAGTCTTTGGTAACAAAGTAGTTGTACATGTGTAACACATGTTTGTAGCATGCGTTATACAAGAGGGTAACATATGTACAACCACTTTTAACATGAGTATACATGTTAACGTGCTACATTGCTAAAAACAACTCTAGCTACACATGTAACTAGCACGATGTTACCTACATACGCTCTGAACTTGATTAATTTGTCTTTCGATTCCTCAAACTCGCAGGCGATTAAAGAACGAATAATAAAGTAGCAATCGTTCAACAATCATCATTATATATTTCGGACAAGTCCTTCCATTGTTAATGACCATTTTTGGATGAAGACGGATGTTGTTGTGAAGACCATTTTTAGAAGTATTATAACTATTGATATGAAATTCATTTTTATTTTAATTGTTAGTATGCTCATTTGCGGATGAAGACGGATGTTGTTGTGAAGGAAAATGTTTTTTGGATGTAACAACTATATGTAACATGCGTAACCTTGATGTTGTAACACATGTAGCAACTATATGTAACATGTGTAACATGGCTATACATATATTACCCTATAGTGTAACACATGTTATAAACATATGTTAGATGTGTGCAACCCCTTTGGTGTCAATTAAACTTAGTAAAATTACATATGTAGCAACATTTCATCATCCAAAATGTCATAGCAGTTAGTAAACAAGAAATATATGTAACTAGAAGTATATGAGACTAGTGTAACGAATTAAAGGGATAAAAGATGCACTTCATTTAGATGATATTTGCTTATAAACACTTATCATTATCATGAAACTTAATAAAAAAAACAAGTGTGCTAACAAACATGTTTCATGTATAAGTTAGATATTGAATTGGTAAACAAAAAACCACAATACCTAATTACATATCAGACTTTAAAGTTAATTATGTTCATTTCTTGATAAGCATCTTCATCTTTAACACAAACAATTCCTTCATTAGATATCTAGACTATATATAGGTACATTTCGCTAGTTACGTACCTAGAGTTGTTATTAACAATGTTACTAGTAGATAAAAAAACTGCATTAACGAATATATTTTTTACATTGAACCCAGCTTGTTGGTCATAAGTCTTATACATGGCAAGAAGTTCTTCCAGTGTTTCGTATGATTTACCAATAACAGGATGATAACGCTCGTTGATAATCGGTGTCCATAATTTAGTGCCATTAGAAGACTCGAAAAGATGGTAAGATGGAGTATGTTCTAGATCATCTGTGGACATAGGGACGGATGTTAGTATAATTTTACGTGCGTTATGCACGTTGTAACACGTTTAGCACCCTAGGGTAACAAAAAAGAATCACACATGACACTTGTCGCCATGTTAAACATGTTACATTGTGTGTGCACATGTAACATATTCTCTACAACGTGTGTAACATCCTTAAAAGTTGTGTTCCTACTCTGCTTTATAATTTGTAAGTACTTACAGGTAAACATGTTTTAGGGATACAACCTGTAGCATGTGTTACACCGACATGTTACACGAGTGTTTCTAGTTTACACATGTTACATCTTGTGTAACATGTGTAACCTGATTAAGAGACAACTGGGACCTACTTATTATAGTACAAACTACTAATATCAGTTCAAAAAATTCAGAGCTCAAACGCGGAGATACTTTCGAGTCTTCATCATCCACATCGTTTTTTGGTGGGAAGAAAATGTTGCAACATCAAGGTTACACATGTTACATTTAGTTTACATCTAAAAAATGGCCTTCACAACAACATACGTCTTCATCCAAAAATGGGCATACTAATAATGTAAATAAAAATGAGTTTTATATCAATAGTTATAATGCTTTCAAAAAACTAACTAGTTTTATATCAATAGTTGGTGTTAGTAAGTTTTATGCCATTATGGGTTGTTAGTATTTGCACACATTACAATCAAACTTAAATGTAACAAAAATGTTTATACAAACTTAAATATATAAAAATATCCCAAAAATGATCCAAAAACTATCATAAGATAACAAAAATCTAGCTATGTTTCGCGTCTTGATAACCATCTTTATCTTGAACACAAACATCCATTCACCAATGAACAAACCAAGTATATTAGTGTTAATCTCCTAAAATTAAACTTATTAAAACAAATGTAACAACAGGTATATAACATGTGTTATGTGTTATACATGTATAAACTTTTGTTACACATATAATAACTATATGTAACATGTGTAACATGACTATACATGTGTTACCATCTAGTGTAACATAAGTTACAAACATGTGTTACATATGTGCAGCCCCTTTTTGTGTCCAAGAAAATGCTGGTGTAACTATAAGTAACACGTGTAACATTGTTACAACATATGTATCTGCTAATTATACCAGCAAAAAAAGAACTTTTTATTTGTAAAATAAACGAGATCATCAAATATTAAATTATATACTTTCTAAAAGTAATGAAAATGTGATATTCGAGTGAAGTTTATACAAGACAACTAACAACCCATCTAAAACAACATTTCAACATTTTAAAAGATATTGATTTGTAATCAAACAACAACTGGTTTTTATTTCTCAAAATAAAACACTCAAAAGATTGTTGTGTCTCTCTCTAAAAATTGTGGTAGATTAGGTTCAAACCTGTTTCTCTCTCACACATTTGTGTGGGTGTTCCTGGTGATCCAGATGAAGATGATGAAGATTGTTGTTTCTCTCTCTAAAACATCAATGTTCTCTCTCTAAAACACTTACCGGGTCTAGAACCGTCTGATGAATACGATGATGATTGTTCTTTGTCTCTCTAAAATTATGGTTAATAAGGTTTAAACCTACTTCTCTTTCTCACACTTAAGCGCGTGTTCTTGGTGTTCTAGATGAACACATTGAAAATTGTTGGTTCTCTATCTAAAACAACAACTTTCTCTCTTTAGAGCCACCATGTACCACATCCCAGGATGCAGGGATGAAGAGAACTAACATGAAACCATTTTTTTGATGCCGGTGTTGCCAATGGTTGTTGAAAAACGATTTGTGGAACACTTTAGATTTTGGAGTTGTGTAAGGAGAGAGAGAATGAACAGAGACCATCTTGGTTTTTTTAAATGAAGTTGAATTGTGATAAGAGAGAGAGATATGATAGAGGGTTTTATTGATGAACTTATCTGACATATACTTTTGACTTAAGACAATTTCCCAATATTACCTTATTGTGCCTTTTATCATTTAAATAATCCATTGTAAATTTAAATTGAACTTTTAATTGTGAGCCATTAGATCATCTACATCAATGATTGATAGAGAGTTAACTACAAAGTTCAAATTTCCTAAGAAGTGTAAAAAGTCATAAAACACCATTTGTCAACCATTAAACACACCAAAAACCCACAAATAACATAATGAAGATTACTAAAACATCATGTATGTTGGCTTTTGTGTTGTGTTTAGATGATAAGGTTCTGATTACGGAATTAGCATGTTGTGCTTTATATTCATAGTTCTACGATAATGTGTTTGAAGATTTTATAGACTATTAGGGGTTGAATATGGTGTTTTAGTAATCTTCACTATGTTTTTGGGGTTGTAGGTGTGTTTTATGACTGAAATTATAGTTTTTATGACCTTTTATACTTTTTAAGAAATTTGAACTTTGTAGCCGAACCCCACCCTATATATAGTGTAGGGTTCCTCTACAAAGTGTGTTTTTCCTAAAAAGTGTAAAAATGATCATGACCATTATATTAGGGTAATTAATGGATGAGATTAGTTGAGTGGTAAAATTGTAATATTTATTTAATTAAATTGATTGATTTCATATTAAGCGTATAAAAGTAAATGGTGTGCCTAAAATTTAGGAACCGACATGCAACTTCCCCCTTTTATTTTTTTAAATGTCAATAAGTTTTTTATACGTAATTTTTTTTTTAAATTACACCATAATTAAAAACATTATTTTACTTTAATATGAGTACCATATTGCTACATATATTAAAAAATTGTGTTTCAACTAGTTGATTTGTTTTACTAGTTATGGTATGTTTTATATAAATATGACAACATGGTGTGTTTTATATGACGATGTGTTTTATAGTTTAAATGACCAATTATGATGTGTTTTACGTATGGTGTGTGTCACACCCCGACCCGCAACGGAATAAAAGTCGGGGCATAATTGGGTTATCACTAAAGCTCATGATGTTTACTAAGATGTTTCATATTTATTAAATTCAAATTACAACTTAAATATCCAAAACAAAATTCATACAATTACAAGAAAATGAAACTACATAATTATTCCAAAGCATAAACTTGTTTATTCTTCTAGGCCTTCCTAAGTGTTTCCTGTCTCAGCTGGATCACCTGTATCATGTGTAAAACGGGGGATATTTTGGGTCAACAAAAGTTGGCGAGTGAACCTTGATAAAACATTTTTACTAATTTCTTGTTTTATTTAATAAAGAAAATTCATGCAATAATCACATGTGAGCAAACATATATAGATAAACAATCACAAACCACTTTGGATGAGTATATGACATGAATGATGATGTATGTGAGATCAAGGCTCAATCAAACGGAGCCGATCTAATGAGGCTCCTGATGCTCAACCCGTATCCCACGGGGAACTGATGGGCCTAATGAAATGCGTGCACTGAAAATGATAAATCCAATCTACATATAATTCACACAACAATTGATACACATTTGATCACGGATATGATGTATGCACAAGTGTTTAAATAATAAAAGAATTATACGACACATGATACACCCCAAAACATGATTAAAACGGGGAATTGGTAGAGATTCACTCACAATGGGTGCGTTCTTTGATGACGATGAAGGCGCACGAATTTATGATTCAATCGACGAGGGAAAAACTAACCTAGATAATAACAAAATGATTCGATAAATAAATAAATTTTATTTGAGATTAAGATTTTTAATTAGTGCTCTTAATGGGATTTTTAGATTTATTTTTGTGAGTTTAAGGAAATTTTCTAACTTTAACAATCCTATTTTTAAGTATTTTTAATTAATTTTCCAATTAAATAAATAAATAAAAATAATAACAATTGGGTTGACTTTCTGACAGTTGACCGGGTCTGACCGGTCAGACTGTGTTTATTCTATGCGGCTAGTGAGGTTCGAACTCGGGACCTCTCGTATACGTGCACACAGCTCTACCAACTGAGCTACGTGTCTAACCTGAAATATTCTCTGTTTTAATTATATATATATATACTAATTAACCTTAACCTTATTTGGTTTTTATTAAAAATGATTTATATGGCCGAACCAGTTGCAGAGACCCGGAGTCGAACTCGGGACCTTCGGTTCGAGTGCGCACAACCCAACCAGTTGGGCTGTGTGTCTAATCTGTTTAACTACTGGATTATATTCCTCTTATGTATATACTGTGACTTGATCTGATTAGGTTTTAAAAATGTTTATTTCTGAAAGTCGGTAACGTGTGCGATTCGAACCCGGGACGTGTGTATTTATTTGCACACAGTCCACCGCTGGACTGTGTGTCTAACCCGGTTAAATATCCGATTTTAATTATATTAATACACATATTCAACTTCATCTTCTTCACTTAAAAATTTCCGACAGGGATTCCGGCTGAACGAACTGAATTAACAGTTTCGATTATTGTGTTGAGCAATTAGATTACTAAGCAAGAGATAGCAAGAAGGTTTGGATGATTATACCGATCGGCAGTGAGGCTTCGGTTCTCCAGTGATATTCCGGCGAGTGCGAGAATTTCCGGCGACGTTGTCTGAGACAGACTCTGGTTGACCGATTAGGGTTAATACATGCCGAATAATGGATTACAAAAAAAGAGTTGAGAATTATACCGATTAGGAGTAAAGCCTCGGTTTTTCGGTGAAATTCCGGCGAATGCGAAAATCTCCGGCGACGTGTTTTGGAAGGAATAAAGCTTCGAAAACGAACGTGGTTCTGAGCGAAAGGTTTTCAGGAAGTTCAAGTGGGTATTTATAAGGAGGAACAGCTGATTTAGGTTTGAGTTAAGGTCAAAGTTCGCGGTCAATGATTTCCGACGGTTTTTGACTGAAATTGATTGCCGGCAACGGTTATAACTGATGTCGAATTTAGTTTGCGCGTTTCAGTCAAGGAGAAAAGGCAACATTAGCGGAGTCTTGGTTTTTCTCCGGCGATTTCGCGTTCTGAGCGCGCGTTGATTTCTGGTTTTGATTTCGGGTTTTACTTTAAGTATTATTTGTTTTAGTATTTGTCACAAAGAAAGTGTGTGGCGGAGTGGTGTGGTGTGTGTTTGTGTTTGTGGGAGACCTGGGTTCGAGACCCGTCGGCACCATTTTATTTTCTATTCACTTATTTCTATTATTTATTAATTATGGTTTTTAAATTCTAAAATGTTTATTAATTATGTATTATTTAAAATAATCTGAACAATAAATACGCAACGAAAATTTATAACTGAATACTTGGTTATTAAACGAAGCGGGTTTTGAAACCCGTTTTTCGACGAATGTTACAGTATCCCCTACTTTTAGGAATTTCGTCCCGAAATTTAAGTAGTAGTGGTAACTGGAAAGAGATGCGGGTATTTTTCGCGCATTGAGTCTTCACGTTCCCAAGTAAACTCGGGTCCTCGTTTCGACTCCCAACGTACCCTGACAATTGGTATACGACTTCTCCTTAAACGCTTCTCTCCGAAGTCCATGATTTCTACCGGTCTTTCAACGAAGTGCATCGATTCATCGACTTGAATGTCTTCTAGAGGAATATGGAGATTTTCATCGGCGAGGCACTTTTTCAAGTTTGATACGTGAAATGTGGGATGAATTCTGTTGAGTTCTTCTGGTAGGTCAAGCTTGTATGCTACAGGACCTACGCTTTCGAGTATCTTGAAAGGTCCTACGTAGCGTGGTGCTAGCTTGCCCTTCTGGCCAAAACGAACCACTTATGGAGATTTTCATTGGCGAGGCACTTTTTCAAGTTTGATACGTGAAATGTGGGATGAATTCTGTTGAGTTCTTCTGGTAGGTCAAGCTTGTATGCTACAGGACCTACTCATTCGAGTATCTTGAAAGGTCCTACGTAGCGTGGTGCTAGCTTGCCCTTCTGGCCAAAACGAACCACTCCCTTCCACGGTGATACTTTTAAAAGTACTTGATCACCAATGTCAAACTCCAAGGGCTTTTGTCGTTTGTCTGCATAACTCTTTTGACGACTTTGAGCCGCTAGAAGATTGTTTCGAATTTGAAGGACCTTGTCGGTTGTTTCTTGAATTAATTCTGGACCGGTGATTTGCGCTTCCCCAATTTCGTGCCAACATACTGGAGATCGGCACTTACGACCATATAAAGCTTCGAAAGGAGCCATGCCGATACTTGAATGATAGCTATTGTTGTACGAAAATTCCACTAATGGTAGGTGAGCGTCCCAATTCCCTTTGAAGTCTATGACGCATGCTCGCAGCATGTCTTCAAGGGTTTGGATGGTGCATTCAGATTGACCATCAGTTTGAGGATGAAAAGCGGTATGAGGTCTAATCGTGTGCCCAAAGCGGTTTGTACGGCTCGCCATGTTCGTGAAGTGAAACGACCATCATGGTCTGAAATGATGCTTAATGGTACACCATGACGGCTTACGATCTCGCTGATGTAGATAGAGCTAACTTCTCGTTCTTGAAGTCCTCGTGAATCGGAATGAAATGAGATGACTTTGTAAGACGATCGATTACTACCCATATGGTGTCATACCCACTGGAGGTGCGAGGTAACCCGGTAATGAAATCCATGGTTATGTTTTCCCACTTCCATACGGGTATTTCGGGTTGGACTAGAAGTCCTGATGGTCTTTGATGTTCAGTTTTTACTTTGGAACAGGTAAGGCACTTGGAAACAAAAACAGCGCTATCCTTTTTCATGCCAGGCCACCAGTAGGTGTATCGTAGGTCTTGATACATCTTGTCGGCTCCTGGGTGTACAGAGTATCGTGTTTTGTGCGCCTCATTCATGAGGAAATCACGAAGGTTATCGCGATCAGGAATCCATATGCGATTTAAATAGTATAGAATACCGTCGGATTTGGTTTCGATTTTGAGTTCAGCTCCACATGACAGCTCATCGCGTACGTCATTTTCTATTACAGAAACATGTTGAGCTGCTCGGATTCGATCTTTGATGTCGGTTATGATTTGCGAACATAGAAGACGAATGGAGTTCGCATAACCTTTTCGACTGAGCGCATCAGCCCCCATGTTTGCCTTGCCAGGATGATACCGAATTTCACAGTCGTAGTCGTTGAGAAGTTCGACCCATCTTCGTTGCCTCATATTCAACTCCTTCTGGTTGAAGATATGTTGGAGACTTTTGTGGTCAGTGTATATTTCACACTTGGTACCATAGAGGTAATGTCTCCATATCTTGAGAGCGAACACAACGGCTCCAAGTTCCAGGTCGTGGGTGGTGTAATTCTTCTCATGAACTTTGAGTTGCCTAGAAGCATAGGCTATCACTTTTCCTCTTTGCATCAATACACAGCCTAGCCCTTGCCCCGATGCGTCGCAATATACCACAAAGTCATCGCAACCCTCAGGGAGTGTGAGGATAGGTGCGTCACAAAGTTTTTGCTTTAGAGTTTGGAAGTTTTCCTCTTGTTTAGGTCCCCATATGAAGGGTTTTCCTTTATGAGTCAAAGCAGTGAGTCGTACAGCAATACGGGAAAAATTGGCAATGCAGCGTCGATAGTAACCAGCCAAACCAAGAAATGACCTTACCTCGGTAGGGGTACGTGGCGCTTGCCATTCCTACACTGCCTTGATTTTTGAAGGATCAACATGAATTCCCTTGTCATTGACGACATGTCCAAGGAATTGTACTTCTCCTAACAAGAATTCGCATTTTGAGAACTTAGCGTAGAGCTTTTCAGTCCTTAAGAGTGTAAGGATGAGTCGAAGGTGTCGTTCATGATCGGATTTAGACTTGGAGTAGATAAGGATGTCGTCGATGAAGACTATGACGAAACGGTCGAGGTAGGGTTTGCATACCCTATTCATTAGATCCATGAAGACAGCGGGGGCGTTGGTTAAACTGAAAGGCATGACCATGAACTCGTAATGACCATAATGAGTCCAGAAAGCGGTTTTTGGGATATCTTCTTCGTGCACTCTGAGTTGATAATAACCAGAACGAAGGTCGATTTTTGAAAAGCAGGTGGCGCCTTGAAGTTGGTCTAGGAGGTCATCGATGCGAGGTAGTGGATAGCGATTTTTAACCGTTAACTTGTTGAGTTCTCTATAATCAATGCACATGCGAAACGTTCCATCTTTCTTCTTCACAAAGAGAACAGGTGCACCCCAAGGCGAGGAACTAGGACGTATGAATCCTTTGTCAGTCAGCTCTTGCAGTTGACTGGCCAGCTCTTGCATTTTGAATAGGGCTAACCTATAAGGAGATTTTGCGACTGGTGTAGCGCCAGGTACAAGATCGATGCGGAATTCGACTTCTCTCACAGGAGGAAGTCCTGAAATGTCGTCGGGAAAGACTTGTGGGAATTCTTTTACAACTGGGATATCTTCGAGTTTCCTCTCCTTGTTTCCCTTTTTGACGACGTGAGTTAGGAATGCGACATAGTTTTGCGGAGATATCTTCGGGCTTGAAGGCAGGACATTAGTTTGAGTCCTTTCGAAGGGGTTCCCCAAAAATACGTAGGGTCTGACCGTCTGCAAGAGGAATGCGAATGAACTTTTCGCGGCACACTACTTCAGCGTGATGCTGGCTGAGCCAGTCCATACCGATTATAACATCGAAACTTCCCAACTTCATAGGAATGAGGTCAACTGGAAAATTGTGATCGTTTAGAGTGAGGGTACAATTGCGTATAATAGAATTTAATGAAACGGGTTTTCCGTCAGCAACTTCCACCGTTAGAGATTCCATGACATTAACACGAGTTTGGTTGAGGCTAGGTTCAACTTCTAAGGACACAAAGCTCTTATCCGCGCCAGTATCGAATAATATGGATGCATAACTACCATTGATGAGAAACGTACCGTTGACCACGTTGTTGTCAGCCCTAGCTTGGTTGGCATTGATGTTGAAAGCTCTTCCTCTGGCAGGTGGAGGAGCTTGGTTAGCTTGGTTTACCGGGTTTGCTTGAGCTTGGGCATGGATGATGTTCCCCAAGCGTGGACAAGTGTTCCTAAAGTGGTTTGGGTCCCCACAGTTATAACAAGCTCGCATGGGTTGTATCATGGGGTAGTTGGGTTGGTAGTAAGTTTGGGCTACGTGTTGTGTGGGTGGTAGAAGTAAGGGTTGTTTGGCTTGACCCACTATCTGATTGTGGGTTTGGGTTGGAGGTTGATTACGGTTCATTCGTTGAAGGGTACGACAGGTTTGGATGGTGTGACCCGCACGGCCACAGCTTGTGCAATGTTGGCAGGGATTTTCGGGAGGGTGATGGTATTGACAACGGTTGCATTTTGGGTGTGGGCCGGTGTATGGCTTTTTGAATGGTGCAGCTGAAGGAGCAATTTGGGTGATTGGTGCAGCAGTGATAGGAGGGTTGGTTTGAGTGACAACAAAATTCTTGCTGTTTTGTTTCCTCTTACCAGCAAACTTCGAGGAGGAGACTGGGTGGTTTGTAGTTGGGGCCTCAATGGGTGCTTTCTTCTTCTCATCTTTGAATTTGCCGTTTCGGATACGATTCTCAGTGAGTTCTGTAGCTAATTCCATTGCGGCTTCAAGTGTTGCAGGCGAAGTGCTTAAAACCGAATCTTGGATTTTCGAGGGGAGACCTCGAATGTAATGTTCAACCAAACGGTACAAGGGGGTGAACAAATTAGGGATCATCTGGTTCAGCTCGAGAAACCTCTTATTATAGGATGTGTGATCTCCTTCCTTTTGTTTCAGTGAGTGGAATTCGTCTTCCAGCTTTTTGATTTTGCTTCTTGGATAGAAGCGTCTTGTCATGAGTTCCCTTAACTCTTCCCATGTTAAGGCCATGGCATCTTCAACTCCTCGCTTACCTTTTTCCGTGTTCCACCAGGTAAGGGCTACCCCAAACAGTCTTCCCGTTGCATAACGTACCTTACGGTCCTCGGGACAATCGCAATTGAGGAAAGTGTTCTCCATTTCTTCAAACCAGTGAAGGAGGGCGGTAACACCTTCGGTCCCTTCATACTTTGGGGGATCGCAAGATTTGAAGTGTTTGTAGGAGCACTTTTTGGAAGGAGGGTTGGCGACGCTCTGGTATTCTTGATTGGGAGGGTTGATGGGATTTGCGGTGAGAGCTTGTTGAAATTGAATCACGATGTCAGGAAGCATTGCGGCCATTTGTTTAGCAATTTGTGTGGCCAAGTGTTCATTTGATCTTCCTGACTTTCTACCTCCACGTAGTTGCCTAGCCGACATCTACAGGAATATACATAGGAAGATTGTGAGTTTAAGAATTTTCTAGGTGTCATGTGTCGTAAAAAGAATGAAAAACAACATAATTGGCAATAATTTAACTACATCCATAGGATGTCTTGGGTTTGCTTATGTTTGGGCCTCTAATGTCCCCCATACCGTTGCCTATGTAGTCATGTGGGCCCCCATGACTATTGGGCTTGGTAGGATTCACATTGGTGTCGGCGGATTAACACTCGCATCACCCGAATGAAAATCGTAAAATATGATTGCGAGATGTATGGTAGGAGGGTGTCCAGGTGTAGACACAATGACAACCCAAAGTGGGGTTAGCTCACACGACGTTTGGTATAGCATGCTTTGGCCTAATAGGTCATTCGTACTCTCATCGTTAGTCCCCAGGTAGGCAAATTGGTCCTTTATTTTGGATTTATACGAATGCCAAGCCTAGACAGGACGTTCCGACTACCGGTACTCTTACCCTTCCAGTTACTACATGCCCGTCATGAGAACTCACTTTGATTTGATTTGAAAAATACAAAAATCATTGCAAAAATCATGGGAATCGTGAGGTGTGTGCTCTCATGGATATGATATGTTA
Source organism: Scalesia atractyloides (assembly GCA_947069175.1). NCBI lineage: Eukaryota > Viridiplantae > Streptophyta > Magnoliopsida > Asterales > Asteraceae > Scalesia > Scalesia atractyloides. The sequence continues at coordinate 11,292,245 of CAMTDV010000029.1, forward strand.
TGAGGATATGATTCATGATGAGCATTGCATAATAACATGTATTTGTGAGCATGCTTGCATAACATTGAGTGTGAAAATAAACATAAAGCATATAAACATCATGAATTTTGTATGTAACGCATAAACAATTTAAAATTTAATCAACTATAGTATAGGCTTTAAGGGTCTAATAACCTATCCTATATCCCTATAGTCACAAGCTCTGATACCAATCTGTCACAACCCGACCCGCAGCGGAATAAAAGTCGGGGCATAATTGGGTTATCACCAAAGCTCATGATGTTTACTAAGATGTTTCATATTTATTAAATTCAAATTACAACTTAAATATCCAAAACAAAATTCATACAATTACAAGAAAATGAAACTACATAATTATTCCAAAGCATAAACTTGTTTATTCTTCTAGGCCTTCCTAAGTGTTTCCTGTCTCAGCTGGATCACCTGTATCATGTGTAAAACGGGGGATATTTTGGGTCAACAAAAGTTGGCGAGTGAACCTTGATAAAACATTTTTACTAATTCTTGTTTTATTTAATAAAGAAAATTCGTGCAATAATCACATGTGAGCAAACATATATAGATAAACAATCACAAACCACTTTGGATGAGTATATGACATGAATGATGATGTATGTGAGATCAAGGCTCAATCAAACGGAGCCGATCTAATGAGGCTCCTGATGCTCAACCCGTATCCCACGGGGAACTGATGGGCCTAATGAAATGCGTGCACTGAAAATGATAAATCCAATCTACATATAATTCACACAACAATTGATACACATTTGATCACGGATATGATGTATGCACAAGTGTTTACATAAAATAAAAGAATTATACGACACATGATACACCCCAAAACATGATTAAAACGAGGAATTGGTAGAGATTCACTCACAATGGGTGCGTTCTTTGATGACGATGAAGGCGCACGAATTTATGATTCAATCGACGAGGGAAAAACGAACCTAGATAATAACAAAATGATTCGATAAATAAATAAATTTTATTTGAGATTAATATTTTTAATTAGTGCTCTTAATGGGATTTTTAGATTTATTTTTGTGAGTTTAAGGAAATTTTCTAACTTTAAAAATCCTATTTTTAAGTATTTTTAATTAATTTTCCAATTAAATAAATAAATAAAAATAATAAAAAATGGGTTGACTTTCTGACAGTTGACCGGGTCTGACCGGTCAGACTGTGTTTATTCTATGCGCTAGTGAGGTTTGAACTCGGGAACTCTCGTATACGTGCACGCAGCTCTACCAACTGAGCTACGTGTCTAACCTGAAATATTCTCTGTTTTAATTATATATATATACTAATTAACCTTAACCTTATTTGGTTTTTATTAAAAATGATTTGTATGGCCGAACCGGTTGCAGAGACCCGGAGTCGAACTCGGGACCTTCGGTTCGAGTGCGCACAGCCCAACCAGTTGGGCTGTGTGTCTAATCTGTTTAACTACTGGATTATATTCCTCTTATGTATATACTGTGACTTGATCTGATTAGGTTTTAAAAATGTTGGTTTTATTTCTGAAAGTCGGTAATGTGTGCGATTCGAACCCGGGACGTGTGTATTGTATTTGCACACAGTCCACCGCTGGACTGTGTGTCTAACCCGGTTAAATATCCGATTTTAATTATATTAATACACATATTCAACTTCATCTTCTTCACTTAAAAATTTCCGACAGGGATTCCGGCTGAACGAACTGAATTAACAGTTTCGATTATTGTGTTGTGCAATTAGATTACTAAACAAGAGATAGCAAGAAGGTTTAGATGATTATACCGATCGGCAGTGAGGCTTCGGTTCTCCAGTGATATTCCGGCGAGTGCGAGAATTTCCGGCGACGTTGTCTGAGACAGACTCTGGATGACTGATTAGGGTTAATACATGCTGAATAATGGATTACAAAAAAAAGAGTTGAGAATTATACCGATTAGGAGTCAAGCCTCGGTTTTCCGGTGAAATTCCGGCGAATGCGAAAATCTCCGGCGACGTGTTTTGGAAGGAATAAAGCTTCGGAAACGAACGTGGTTCTGAGCGAAAGGTTTTCAGGAAGTTCAAGTGGGTATTTATAAGGAGGAACAGCTGATTTAGGTTTGAGTTAAGGTCAAAGTTCGCGGTCAATGATTTCCGACGGTTTTTGACTGAAATTGATTGCCGGCAACGGTTATAACTGATGTCGAATTTAGTTTGCGCGTTTCAGTCAAGGGGAAAAGGCAACATTAGCGGAGTCTTGGTTTTTCTCCGGCGATTTCGCGTTCTGAGCGGGCGTTGATTTCCGGTTTTGATTTCGGGTTTTACTTTAAGTATTATTTGTTTCAGTATTTGTCACAAAGAAAGTGTGTGGCGGAGTGGTGTGGTTTGTGTTTGTGTTTGTGGGAGACCCGGGTTCGAGACCCGGCGGCTCCATTTTATTTTCTATTCACTTATTTTTTTTATTTATTAATAATGGTTTTTAAATTCTAAAATGTTTATTAATTATGTATTATTTAAAATAATCTGAACAATAAATACGCAACGAAAATTTATAACTGAATACTTGGTTATTAAACGAAGCGGGTTTTGAAACCCGTTTTTCGACGAATGTTACAGTGTGTTATACATATAACTGGTATAACACATCGTGACAAAATCAATAAATGATAAAAACAACATCCATAATTACATAAATACATCTCCTTCTTAAAACACTGTAACGCATTGCGAATTAACTTGTAACTGATAAACAGATCGTCAAAAAATTGTTCATGAAGGATTATAACTAATAAAACACATTGACAAGAAATTGTTCTATGCAGGATTTGTTTACATGCAATAATGAAAGCTATAACACAATGTGAATGAACTTGTAACAGGTAAAACACAACGTCAAGAATTCGTGAAAAATTAGACATCGATGTTTTTTTATCGATCTGTAGAATTCAATTGAATAAACAAAAAATCATGAAAAATTATTATTTAAGGATAGGTAATTCGTAACTATGTAACTGATAGATTTAAATTGTTAAAAGATATATGGTTTCCTTAAAAATCTCCTTTTATTGTTTTAGAGAAACATATTCAAAAAATAACTTAAATATTGAATTACTTTTACGCCCTTTTGTTAAAATTAACTAAACGCCACATGTTATCACGGGAACATTTTCTACACTTTGTACGAAAAATAGACTTTGTAGCAAATTCCCACCATCTATATATAGGGAAAGGACAAAATGAGAACCACTGTTAGAACTATAATAACTAGGTCTTCCAAAAGGTTTTTCTAAATTTTTTTCTTAAAATTCTTTAAAAAATCATTTGTTTCAGCAAAATAAAAAATTTAAAAATATCGTATGCAAAAATTTACATCAGGTGTACAAAAAAATTCATCGCCATAACAAAATTTACATTAGGCGTAAACAAAACTTACATCAGGCGTAACTACCAACTCGACAAATTTTTTTCCTCTTTTTTTCAAAAATGTATTTATAATATTTTCATCAACGTTTATGCCAAAAATTGTGGCCCAAATCATACGAAAGTAGGAGTTTCATGATTTTCACAGCTTATAGTGCTTTTTAGTTGAACGAGCACTATATATATCATAATGTTAATGTGGGTTGCAACTCGATCTTGAGGATAAATAAGGATAACTAGATAAATTGGTTAATATTTTGAAAGACATGGCATTTATAAACTATAATTGTTAAAAAAACAGGAAATGAAAACGTTTGATTTACAATCGTTATGCTCCAGAAATAATTTATAGAAATGAGCTAATTTTATTCTCTTTTGTTAAACTATAGGATTAAATTGGCTACATATATGAGACAAATGCTGAAACCAATCCCAACGCAAGTTCGTCACGAGAATATATTATTAAGTATTATAGATGTGTAATTTGTTTTAAATTTGCGGAAGTTATAATTTATATTTAACTAGTGGGTTACACACGTGCTCTGCGGCGAGATGATCCAATTTTTAATGGAAAAGTAGACGTAATATTAAAAATAACGCTAATGGCAAAAATTTATTTGATATTGGTTCAATTCATTAAGATACCGACACTTATCGAAAGGGAAACAAAAAAAATCATGATACGATCAAAAAAATACCGAGATGTGTTTACATGATTGAAACAATAAAAACGAATATCAATTTCGGTACTGACGTTGTTCGGTCAATAGCCCATTCGTTTTGTTACATATACAACACCAGTTCGATTGAAACTTAAAAAAAGAAGAAGAAAAATAAAAAAATAGAAAAGAAAAGGTAAAGATGAAGAAAAAATTGTAAAAGACAAAAATTACTAAATGACAAAAATCACTAGAACCATCGTCGCTAAACTTTCGAAGAAACCATTTGTAAGAAGCGTGTCGGTAAAATTGGGTCGGTTATTTAACGAATAAGGCGACCTTGGCAAAGTTATTGGTAAACTGTTGCTGAATGTCCCCGTCTGTTATCTTCAATAATATCTGTTTGAAATTGCATTGCCCATAATCTGATTTTCACCATCGGATTACCATTGATACACCTTCACAGACAAAGTACTTTCGAAGAATTTGCATGTAAATAAATGTTATTTGTTTTGTAGTTATTCGATGGCATGTATAGTTTAACACATTGTTTAATATCAAAAAGTTGATTTACTTTTTTTATAAACCGTATTGTATTTTTGTCATTTACTCGTATTAAATTTGACATGCCTACTTGTGAGATTTGCATTCACAGCAAGTTACTCGTATCAAATTTGTAATGCCTACTTGTAAGATTTGCATTCACAGCAAGTTACTCGTATCAAATTTGTAATGCCTACTTGTAAGATTTGCATTCACGTCACTATAATTCTTCGAAGTTCTCTCTTTTTTAAACCGAACTATAATTCTTCGAAGTTCTCTCTTTTTTTAAGTTCTCTCTTTTTTAAACCGACCGATTGAGACACCTTCTAATTTTACACCGACAAAACCCACAATTCACCAAAGGAGAAGGGTCTATATTGGAAATTTAGTGAATGAATATTTAGTTAATTTCTAATTGAGTGAAATTATAATTACTAATTAAACTCTTCATATGGTGAAACTTTTGAATAATGGATGACATTGATGATGTTTATTAAAGTTTAAGTCTATAATTATAAGACTCTTAACTCTTCATATGGTGAAAACACTTGAGTAGAGTTTTATTGATGGCATTTGTTGAGTTTTATTAGATTTTAAGTATATAATTATTGAGACTCTTAAAAAAACCCTCTTGGATACTTAGAAGACTATGTGTCTTTTATGCAAAGGACACTAGAGAAATACAAGAGATATGATACAAGGAAAATACATGTATACATGAAGAGTTCTTGGAAAAGGAAAAATATTTAAAGATCCATGTGTTGGTTATTTAGAGAGATAAGTTTTCTCTACTCGATTCCATCACCTTCTTTTTCATATTTTCCATAAGTTTTACACGATAATTTTATCTGATGTAACCCCGGGCGCATGGCCATTTACGGCAGTACAGACTGCTTCGGCTGTTATACCCTGTGAGACAGACGCGTCGTCTTTGGTAGAGGCGCGGAATCTGTTTTAAGAGAAGCGTGTTGAACATGTGTCTCAGCCACAACCGTCAACATCGTTTGTTCTTTCTTGTAGCAAGGGATATTACAAGATGGCCTTGTTCGAGCACAAAGTTGATTACTCTATCTTTTGAAGATATTGCTAAAAAGACTACAAGAATGCGTTACTAAAGATCAAGTTGAAGGCTTTATCTTTTGAAGATATTGGTTTGAATCAATTGATTTATTTAAATATGTTGTAGTCCATATTTATTTTCGTTTGTATTTGTGCACGGTTTATTTACTATAATTTCCCAAATGTTTAAAGAGTGTCTTTAATTTTTTTATTAGTTTTGTTAATAAAATAGTGATCCATGTCTTACAAACTTAAAACAGATTTAGTGAGATTGTTGCTATAATCTTAAAAGCTTATTTATAAAGATTTTGAGTTCATGAAAGAATTTATAATAAAAAAATATTTTTAGAGATTTGATCTTATCAGTTTTCTTTAGGAAATATGTATGTAGTACAACTTGTTGTGTTTGGATTTATTGAGATCGAGATACAATCTAAAATCCTATACCGTGATACAAAACGAATAATTTTGGTTCAATCGTTTGGTTTTTGAAACGATTTTAAATAACGACTTTATGCCAAAATTGAACATTTGGGATGACTGTAATGGCCTTGTGCCTACACTTAAGACTCACAACCAAGTGCATGCTGAGGTTGAGAGTCATGACTTCAACTCTGTTTTTAATGATGAAAATGTTATGCTTGAATCTCCTGTATTTGTCCCAGAATTGAAGCAAAACAGATTTGGAAAGTTCCTTACAGAGGAAATTCCCGAGTTTGTTCCATCAGTTACAGGTACATCAGAGACTGATAAAGACTTTACTAAAAAAAAGCAATAGAGATGATTCAAGCACAACAACTTCAGAGAGTGATGGAGAAATGTCAAGTGAAAGTCAAGAATAATCTCGTCATCAGAGTATGAGGACAGTGAAAACGACGTTGAGGATGAAGATCATCTTGACAAGAAATTGAAAAAAGTCAAAGATTCAAGCCATGTTACATCATCAAATTCCTCAAGCAGCTCCAGATTCTCATCACATACATCATCTTCGCACTCAGCACCCAGGAAGAAAAGATCGAATTGCAAACAATGCTTTCACTGTGGTCATTTAGGACATATTGCGAAACATTGCAAAAGCAAGAAATTTTCTAAACTTAATCAAGACCTGGTTAAAAGTTTCACTGATCAATTTGACAGTCTAAAGAAATCAGTGAAATGTATAGTTAATTCAAATTGCTTTTAGAAAAGAAAAGAAAATACTCTTGCTCAAAATCATGATAGAACTAATGTAAAGCAAGTCTGGGTTCCAAAAACTAACTAACTTGTACATATTTTTGTTGTTGTTGTTGTATAACAGAATAAACTTCAAAAATGGCTTCAAATGCTCATGGAATATATCTAGCATGTTGACAGTGGATGCTCATATGACTGGCTTAAAGGATCTACTTAAAAACTTTCGAGTTATCGATGGTGATTTCGTATCCTTTGCCGGAGATGAAAAGGGAGGGAAGATCGTCGGAATGGGTGACGTCTTGTCTGAAGCACTTACTCTAGAGAATGTAAACTATGTTCCAGAGTTGTGTTACAATCTCATGAGTGTATCACAAGTCCGTGACAAAGGAATTTCGGTGCTGTTCAATGACATGGAGTGATTATTCTTCAAACCCGAATACTCCGTCCCTGCAGAAATGATCATGATAAGAGCTCCCCGTCAAAACAACACCTATGTGCTAAATATGAAAAATGCTAAATCACATGAGCAAATGACATGTCTTATTTCAAGAGCATCTGAATCGGAATCACTGCTTTGGCATAGGCGTTTGGGGCATGTGAACTTCAAAAATATAAATAAGCTTTCTAAATTAAATCTAGTAAGAGGTTTACCTATGAAAGATTTTCCGTTTTCAGAAAAATGCATCGCATGTGCCCAAGGAAAGCAGCATAAAAAGCGTCATAAATCCAAAGCAGAGAATACGATATCTGTCGCACTGCAATTACTTCACATGGATCTTTTTGGCCCTATAAGTGTTAAAAGTTTAGCTAAAGATTTTATTGTTTGGTAATTACAGATGATTTCTCACGGTTTTCATGGGTATATTTCCTCGAAGAGAAGAGTGAGACAGCTTCCATTCTGAAAAGCTTCATCTAAATGATTGAAAACTTAATCAAGCTGAAGGTGAAATCCGTAAGAAGCGACAACGGGACAGAATTCAAGAATCATACGTTTGTCTCCTTCTGTGAAGAAAAAGGAATTCGCATTCAATAAGTGCTGCCAGAACTCCTCAGCAAAATGGGGTAGCGGAATGAAAGAATGGAACACTCATCGAAGCTGCTCGAACTATGCTTGTAGACTCCAAGCTTCCCATAATCTTCTGGGCTGAAGCAGTCAACACAGCATGCTATGTTTTGAATCGAGTTCTCATTGTCAAACCTGATGGAAAGACAACTTATGAACTCCTTTTCAAAAGGAAGCCTCTGATAGATTTCTTTAGACCGTTCAGGTGTTCCTATACACTTCTCAACACTAAAGATAATCTCATCAAGTTTGAAGCAGTCGGTGATGTGTGCTACTTCATGGGCTACTCATCTTCTCAAAAGGCATATCGAGTCTACAACAAACGAACCAAGATGGTGATTGAATCGTATTACGTCGAATTTCAAGAAGGAAACTCCACTAACATTTGAAGCGCTCCAAACTGGTTTTATGACGTAGACATTGTATTCAGCACTTTCGACATCGCTAAACCTGTCACTAAATCCGAACCTGCAGAATCAACCCCATTAGAGCCATTGTTTGATCCTTCAGACATTGGTTTCACTCTTTTTACAACTCATTTCACCCCAACCTCTAACTATCCTACCCTTCCTATTATCGAAGTAGATGGTGACACATTGGCTGAGAATGCATCTGCACATGATGATTCTTCTTCACAGAAGGTCGTGGATGAACCACCTAAAGAAGACGAAACTCCAATTATCTACGTCGACGAGCATTTCTCTAATCTGCCTCAACAAGTAGAAACTCACACCAACGCAGGGTACAAGACCAATCAAAACCATCTAATTGAAAATGTCATCGGTTCTGTGGGAGATGGAGTTCGAACTCTCGGTCAAACACGTACCATCAACACAGGACTGTATGTAGCTTTTCTCTCACAGTCTGTCCCAAGAGACATCGGAGAAGCCATTCAAGACTGTAGCTGGGTATAAGCAATGCAAAAAGAATTAGCTCAATTTCGGAAGCTTAAAGTCTGGGAACTCGTTGATTTTCCAGATGGAAAGTATCCCATTGGTACCAAGTGGGTGTTTCGTAACAAAATGGACTTTCGTGGTGTAGTTATCAAGAACAAGGCAAGATTGGTAGTTCAAGGTTTTAGGCAGGAAGAAGGGATTGACTATGAGGAAGTTTTTGCACTGGTTGCACGCTTAGAAGCTATCAGAATCTTCTTAGCCTACGCTTCGTTCAAAAACTTTAAGGTGTTTCAGATGGATGTAAAGAGTGCATTTTTATATGGGAAAGTGAAAGAAGAAGTCTATGTCTTTCAACCTCCAGGTTTTGAAGATCCTCACTTCTCTGCAAGATACTATAAGCTTGACAAAGCACTCTATGGTCTTCATCAAGCTCCTCGAGCATGGTACGAGACTTTGTCAACATATCTTCTGGATTGTGGGTACTCAAGAGGCAAAATAGATATGACTCTTTTCACAAGAAGGATCGGAGATGATGTGATGCTGGTGTAGATCTACGTAGACGATATCATCTTTGGGTCGACTGATGAAGCTCTTTGGAGGGAGTTCGAGAAAGTTATGAAGGCAAAATTCGAGATGAGTATGATGGGAAAAATTACGTTTTTCTTGGGATTAGAAGTGAAGCAGAGAGAAGATGGCATCCTCGTTCATCAGGCTAAGTACATCAGAGATATTCTCTCCAAGTATAACATGAATGATTGCAAATCTGCCAGCACTCCCTTTGCGGCTCAGACGGAACTTACTTCGGATCTTCAAGGAAAACACGTGAACAAATCTTTCTATCGATCAATGATAAGCTCGTTGATGTATCTGACCGCAAGAAGTCCTGACATTATGTGGGCTATTTGTCTCTGTGCGCGATTTCAGACAGATCCAAAGAATCTCATGAAGCTGCTGTTAAAAGAACTTTCCGTTATCTGAAAGGAAGACTCAAGCTTGGTTTGTGGTACCCTAAAGATAGTAATTTTGATTTAATTGCTTATTCTGACATTGATCATGCAGGTTGCAAAGTTGACAGAAAGTCTGTCTCAGGAGGCTGTCAATTTTTAGGAAATCGTCTCATCTCGTGGCAAAGCAAGAAGCAGACAACAGCCTCCACATCAACTGCTCAAGCTAAATACATGGCAGCTTACAGTTGTTATTCACAAGTTCTTTGGATACAAAATCAGTTGTTGGATTACGGAATCATCGTTATGAAGACTCCCATATTCATCGACAACGAGGCGTGTCTTGGAATTGTGAAGAACCCTATCCACCACTCCAGAACAAAACACATCAAAATTCACATTCATGCGATCAGAGATGCGTATGAGAAAGGATGCATTCAAGTGGTGCCGGTAGATACAATGCAACAAAAAGCTGATATATTCACGAAAGCCTTTGAAAAACTCGCTTCAACAAGTTGGTAACCTGGTTGGAAATGGTCAATTTCCTTGAATGGAAATGATTTAAAAGATGTTTTAATAATAATAATAATCTCATAAAATGTGCCCAACAAAAAGATTTTCTGCAAATTTAAAATTTCTTTTCAAGCTCTAGATTCTCGAAAATAAAATTTTAAGGGGGGAAGTCTTCCAGAAAATATCTAAAACAGAATCCTTTGTTTCACACCTGCATGAGAAATGATAGAAAAATTGCTGACACTTTGTTTTATCTTAAAATAGAATCAGATTGAGGCCCCAAGCAACGGCGTGTCAGTAGATTCAGCAATACCTTGAAGTAAACTACGAATAGGAGTCAAAAGCTAATGATCGCACAAGAATTCTGAATACCCACAATGTTGTGCAACTTGCGGGTAACACATTGCCGCGTATGGCTTAATGGTCTTAAATCTTGCATTGATAGATTTCCAAAGTCCGAGATTTTGGGTCTTTATATTGACTAATCATTCGGGGATATCATAGTTGCTCTTCTGCTGCATTAAGATATATGCAGACCTAGACACAACTGTGATATCTTTTCAAAAAGAGCCAATGCGGCCAAAACCCCACACAAATGAAGATCTCATGAGAGAATCATTCATGTGCTTAATTCGTACTGTATAAGGTATATGTCGTAGCCCTCGTTAGACTTTGGTCTCTTTGTTGTACGGAAGTACTAACCTGATCACCAGTTGTCTAACGTTGAAATTTCAAGAACGAATGAGGTCAATATACTCACCTACTATGAGGAATCTTTGCGCATTCCTTGATCGTGGGGGTATGTCCTGATGTGGGACTCACGGGCACAACATTCTGACAGTCCAGCATGAGTGGGGGAACATCGAATTTCTTGTCAATATTACCACAACATGATAAAATGTTCTCTGAAAGCATGTTGAAAGAAAGGTGCATGGATTTAAAAGGACAAACATACTGACAGTTTTTCTTGTGCCTTGATTATTCAAGATATTTAATATTTTATCTTAATCTAACGAAGTGTTACCAGTGTGATCTTCTGCAGGAAAGTCACAGGATCCGATTCAGTAAACATAAGTGCTATGTGAAAAAGGAAGCTTCGTTGCCCTAAAAATAAATTTTCACAATTCAAATTGCAATTTTCTGTTTTAAATTTTTGCACTATCTCTAACTAAAAAGAGGGCATGTTTTTCGTGAAAATTTAAAATTTTCGAGCGTATTTGTTTCTAAAATTACTTAACTTTGAAGATATCTCAAATATAACCCAACGCGGTGTAATTATTGTTCCAGCGTATTTATTAAGTACGCTGGAAGGCAGTTTTGTATATATATTTCAGATTTCCTTTTGTGTAAATATTTTCAAATCTTTTCAACTCATCATCTTCTTCAACCGAAAACCCATATTCACATTCAAACTTCATTAAGTAATCTGAACGGATATTGAAAGATTGATCTCGGTATGATTTCAGATTTCGAATGTTGATCACTTATTGTGGAGTATATTAAATCATCTATTTCAAGTTCATTCATGTTGTATATAGATATATTAATCTGAGCTCATCCGGTTTTCATGGGTTTATCAAGAAAAATTTGAATCCAGCGTAATTATTATGAATGCAGCGTAGTTAACTTGAATGTGGCGTAGTTATCAAGAAACCATGTGTCTGCGGATTTAAGTCTTGAACGCGAGTTCAAGCAACCGGTGTATTTGACAATTACGCCGGTCAACCAGCGTAGATAATCATCTTCGCTGGATGCTTTCTCGAGTCAAAACCTAAATACGCAACATCATTGCAGCGTAAATAATCAGCGTCCGATGTATTTGTCTTTGAGTCTTTTGTATATATACTTTTATGTGTCCGGCGTAAATGGCATTGGTAACTAGCGTATTTAATATCGGACTTATATTTTGTTTTAGTTTTAATTTTGTTTTATTGTTTCTATTTCTTATTCTATTTTTAATTATATATTTTATATATATATTTATGTATATGTATATACATGTGTATTTATATATCTTTTCTATCTAACTGTCGAGCCTTGCAACTGAAATCTAACTTGACTCATTTTCACGTTTCAGAAATGGTGAAGGAAATCATTTGGGATAAAACATGAAAGCACAATTAGCCATGCAAGTTGGTCCCACCTCCAAGTGATTTTGAAGATGTGGCGGAGTGGATAAACTCAAGCAGAATAAGCTATGTTATTCAAGCCAATCCGATCATATACAACAATCACATTGAAGAGTTTTGGAGAACCGCCAAGGTGTCAATGGTCAACGAGGTGAAAAGAATCACAGCTACAGTATGAAACAAGAAAGTCATAGTAACAGAGGACAATGTGCGTAGAGTCCTCAACCTCGGAGACAACCATAATGATCCGCTCAGAGTTAAGAAGGACGACATTCTCGACGGTTTTAGAGGAATGAGGTATGTTGGAGATTTCAGAGAGAAAAACGAGATCAAACGAAAGGGGCTTACAAAGGACTGGAGATTCATTCTTCACATATTTTCTATGAGCTTAGCACACAGAAAGGGCGGATACGATGGCTTGAACTTAGAATGGTCGGCTGCTATGCTCAACCTCTGCACAAAACAACCATTCAATATCTCGGGTCTTATCTTCTACTGCATGGTTGACAATGCAAACTCCTCCACATGGCCCATGTACCCAAGCTTTGTTCAGCTTCTCATCAATGACCAGCATCCGAATCTCCCACATGATAACGACTTGTACAAGTTTCAGGACGCCAGATTACGGAACTAAAAACTGAAGAGTGGGTGTTGCTGCATCAATGGATGTATAGGGTAGAAAGATTTCCTCTTGTGAAAGCCGCCTATGAGAAATACATAGAAGGTGTGAAAAGAAAGAGGCAGTGAGATGTTGAGGAAGAATCAGAAACAGAGCAGTTGATACGAAAGAACAAAGGAAAGCAGCCTATGAAAGAAGGGGACTTATCAAAGAAAAGAAAAGACACCCCTTCTCAAGAGCGTTTGATGGAAAGCAGCTTTTGGGCCGGAGGCATAAGAGAACACAGAGAACACATTGAAAATCTCTGTGCCATTCACGAGGCAGAAGAAAGAGAGAAAAGAGAAGCGAAAAGAAAGAGGCGACAGATAACGGAATCTGAAACGCCAGTGACGGTCACAACTGAACAGGAACAGTTAGATGATTTTGTTGACCAGCTGATAGTAGATCCAGAGGCTCCCATCAGATCACCCCCTCAGAAGCAAAAGAAAACAGGGGAAGGACCGTTGAAAGAAGCTCAACCAAGGCAGATGCGTCAACAGGCTCCTCGTAGACCACACCCATTTCAGGAGTTGTACTATAAACTAGAAAAAGATATTGGGAAAGGTCCAGCTCAAGAGATTTGTCTTTTGAAACATCAAGTGAGCAACACGAACGTAATTCGTGAAAAGCTAAGGGAGCAAAGAAAGAAAAACAAGGAGCTCCACGCTTATGTCAAAGAACAAACAAGATTTGTGCGATTTCAGCAAGATGGTATGGAAAAGATGTACCGAATGATAAGAGAGATATGCACCAAGGCAGACATACAACCAATGTTCTCATCCACATATATCTTTGATTATGAAAAGTTCAAGATTGCAGAAGAAAGGCAAAAAGCTGAGGATGCGGAGAAGAAGAAAAAGCGAATTAGAATCTACTGTAAATGTCACTGAAGATGACGAAAGTGAAGAAGAGGAGGTGGATAGAGATGAGATGCCAACTCGTTTTGTCGAATGGGGGTTGGAAGAAGATATCCTTTATGAGAATGAAGATGGTGATTCAGTGATTCCAATGCATCTGGAGTGGTTCAGAAAAGAAAGAGAAAAACTTCCAGATTTCTATCAGGTGGTTACAGTTGAAAAGACTAAAGTTACCGACAAAACAATAAGCTGGAAGTACTGTAATCTCAAAGGGATGTTTATTGTGAAGAGACGAGGTGGAGTTATTCAGTACTTCAAGACTGGAGCTGATATGAAAAGTCTTCCAAGATGGGATATACGGGAGCTGGGCAGACTAGATTTGATAAACCCAACAAACAACAGTATCGAACCTGATTTTGAAAGACTTATCTTGAGAGAATGTAATCGGGGTTTCACATTATTCAAGCCATAGCGTCCACGAAGAAGAGTATCGAAGACAATAAAAGATCCCATCACTGAAAAAGGAGTGGTCACATGGGTCATCGATCCTGCTAAAGTTGAAACCAGAGTCAAAATCCCACCAGAACAACCTGTCATGCTCACAAATTTCAAGAAATGGTTCTACGATGAGAAAACGGGGGTAGCAGTGATCAGATTGGTTTCTAATGAAAATATTCGTATTTTAGACCCGATGGATGTCTTCATGTTCTGTCTTTCCGACCTTAACATTCTTTATGGCCACAAGATCCACGTTAGAGCCGGAAATGAATACAAAGAGGAAGGAATGTTATTTCAAAGGGCGGTGGAGCGGGCTAGAGAAGAAAGATAGAAATGATAGACATTGTGATCAGAATCGAGAAGCAGAAAGAAAAAGAGGAAGCAAGAAAAAGGAAAAGGAAACACAAGTCATCGGCTCAACAGAAAGCTCCCTCTCCATCTCAAGCTGCATCAAAATCTCAAACTCCGGTTTCATCCATATATGAAGCCACTACGGAGATCCAACCAACCTCAAGTGAAGCTTTTATTAATCCATCTTCTGAAGCAACAACTGAAGCGACAACTAAACAACCAACAGATCAAGCTGCGCCTCTGTCACAAGGAAAGAATCGAGAATCAGCCGCAGGCCCTGAAGCTCCGAAACAAGACTGAAGAATCTCAAGTACGCAACGGTCTAGGGGGATATTGTTAGGACGTTTTGAGACCGTTGATACTTGAGTTTAATAGTTTGAGCTGGTTTTGCAAAAAGTTAGTTAAACTAGAAGGGCTAATAGTGTAATTTGTGAATCTTGGAACAGGGCGGCGTATTTAAGTTCCCAGCGTATTTAATAAATACGCTGGGTAGTCAGATGTGTATATGTATGAACTTCAATGAAAACCCTAGTCCAAGGTTCTTGGACAGATTTTTGGTGATTGCTCTTGTGTTTTGATTATTGTTCTTGTGCTTAACCCGAAAATAGAGGTGCTTCTAGTGATTATATCTTTTGGGATTCCATATACAACACTTGTTGTTTGATCCATACAAGAATCTTCATCTTCATTCATTGGTTTTTCTTAACTTTTACACATTTAAATAACTAATCTATAGTTGTTTGGGTGATAACAATCAACCACTATGATCTAAATCTGTTTTGGGACTCACATAAGGAAAAACCAATCGCGACCCTCATTTGATTAGTCGGTTATTAGTCGACACCCTGTACAAAGCCCTAAATTGTCTCAATCTTCATGCGACATCCAGTAAACACTTGTGATAGAAGACATGTATTGGTGAATTCGTACAAGAGATGTGTATTGCGATCTGAAGACTTATATGGTAAGTGTTATTGTTATTAAATTTCAAAAAATTGAGTTTATGTCATCAAATTCACTGATCACGTGTTATTCATGGTTACAGGAAACCAATCAAATTTGTGTACACTCAAGGTTCATCATGGGGGTGACCTTTTGGATTATCCAGGAAGGGAGTACAACAATGGTAAGATAACATATGTTGATAATGTGAATACTGAGGAATTGTGTTTTGATGTCCTGGATCAAATTATGAAGGAGATTGGATACTCATTAAATGATGAGTTCTATTAGTTTACCAAGAATCCTCATGTATGTTTGGATTTTGAGCTTTGGCAACTTATTGTTGAAAAAGATTTATCACTTTTCTGCGATCAAGCTAGTAAAGGGTATAAGCTAATTGTCATCTATTGTGAACTTGGTCATTCCAATATGATTAAGGAATCATTAGATGATGTTGTGACATCACAAAATGTTGACACCCTTTGTCAGACAATTGTGACTGTTGAAAGTCATTGTTTTTCCTCTTCAAGCAATCCATTTTAGGACTAAACCGAGCATACTGAAAACGTGGATGAGTTTGAGAGTGATGAAGATGATCTAGACTATGTTGCGGAAGAGGATGCCGAAAAAGTATTGTTAAATTGTAAAGTAGATATGGAAGAATTTTGATCCTGTGTTGACATTGACCCAGAAGAAGTCAATGACACACTTGAGGATGCAAGAAACATGATTGTTGATATGGACTCTAAGCACGAAGACATAACATGTAATATAGATGACTTTAGTGGAGGCGATGAAGATTGCAGCGTTTTAGAGAAGGTTGCTAAGAAAATTAGAAAGCAAAAAAGAAAATTTGTTGAAATTTGTGACTCCTTGCTTCCATTTTTATGTTGGCCAGTTGATTCCCACCAAGGAGAAACTGAATGAAATGGTTAAAAATTATGTTGTTAAGACCCGGAGGCAAATTTACATTTTGAAAATTGAGAATTTGAGGTACCAAATTGTTTGTTTGGGTATAAATCCTAGTCTCAAGTCTGGTAAGCTGGGTGAGGGACAAAATGGAATGACAGGGGTGTAACATTCGTGTAAAACGGGTTTCAAAAACCCGCTCCGTTTGAAGTCTCAAGTAATTTTTTAAATGTTCATTATACATTTATTGGTATTAATTAATTTATTTAGTTTATAACCAATATTTATAAATAAAATACATACTTAACTAATAATCAATAAAAGAAAAATAATTAAATTTTATATAACTAAATAATAAAAATAAAAGACGGGGCACCGGAATCGAACCCGGGTTCCCCCACATATTCACACGTTCCAAAACACCACTGGTCTACACTCACATTTGTGAGATTAACCCGACGCAAATAAATTTTATACTAAATCCAGATTTAAACCAGTTCAAGTTTCACCGCCCAAAATCACGGCAGATTGTAACCATCAATCCGGAGAAAATGGCGGTTATCTTCAAAACAGAAACCGAAACCCCAATCATGTTTCAGTTACCAATCATGGAGGATATCCAATAATAACTGAAATCTTTTAATCGAATTCCGAAACTTTCCTTTGCGATATCTATAAATAGAGGGCATAAGGTGTTGAAAAACTCGCTCAGTCATTTATCGGGAATCTCACAATACACTGCACCCCTCTTTGCGTTTAATTGTTGCATCGCCGGAAGTTTCTGTCAACATCAGAAATCAACCGGAGTTATGTTCGGAGTTAAACCGAAAGGTTTAGCACCTCGCCCAATCGGTATAAACATTCAACTTTCTTCGATACTGTTTATGTGTATTTGTTTAAAACTGGGAATCAAAGTTATGTGGGTTAACAGTCGGGTTTAGAGTTCTGGGTTGTTTTGATAAAGAAGATGAAGTTTGAGTTGAATATATACTTAACTAAAATCAGGTTTTTAATCGGGTGAGACACACAGTCCAGCGGTGGACTGTGTGCATTACACGTGAATGGTACCGAGTTCGACCCTTGTGCCTCACCGACCCCCCCCCCCCCCGAAATAAAATCCATTTTTTTAAACCAAATTACATTGACGCACAGTAAGTTGTTAAGTATAATAATATTCCGATTTGGACTGGGTGCAAAATAACACCGAGGTCGCGGGTTCGAGACCGACCCTTCACACCGGTCCGATAATTTAAAAATGTTTTTAAATTAAATAATTTCTGAAATAACTAAATAAGTGTATAAGAATAATTGAAAACAGAATCCTTACGGGTTAGACACGTAGCTCAGTTGGAAGAGCTGCGTGCACGCAACCGAGAGGTCACGAGTTCGAGTCCCACCGCACGTTACCAATATCATGCATGAACCGGTCAGACCCCCCCCCCCCCTTGTCAGGTCTGACAAGGTTTTTTTTAATTATTATTTTATCTTATATTATTTTTATATATATATTTTTTGCTTAAAAATTAATTAAAAACACTTAAAGACACAGTTTTGTAGTTTTAAAAATATCAATCAATATCATAAAAATAACCTAAAAATCAAACAAAAAGTATTAAGTCAAGATATTAATTTTGTTATATTTATCGAATTATCGCATTATTATTTTAGGTTAGTATTCTTTCGTCGGTCAAATCCTCAACTCGTGCGCATCCATCATCAAGCAAAGAACGCATCCACTATGAGTGAATCTCTATAAATTCCCCGTTTTAATCACGTTTTGGGGTGTATCATGTGTCGTATTATTTCTCTATTTTATTTAAACACTTGTGCTTATATCATTTCGTGATCAAATGTGTATTGCTTGTAGTGTGGTTTATATGTGGATTTATTTATTCATTTCAGTGCACTCATTTCATTAGACCCATCAGTTCCTCGTGGATACGGATTGAACATCAGGTGTCTCATTAGATCGGCTCCGTTTGATTGAGCCTTGATCTCAGATACATCATTACTCATGTCATATATTCATTCAATGTGGTTTGTGATTGGTTACATATATATATATTTGCTCACATGTGATGTATGCACAATTTTCTTTAATAAACATAATAAGCAATTATTAAAATGTTTTATCAAGGTTCACTCGCCAACTTTTGTTGACCCAAAATTCCCTCTGTTTTACACATGATATAGGTGATCAAGTTGAGGAAAGAAACACTTAGGATGGCCTAGAAGAATAAACAAGTTATTGCGTTGGAACAAACATTTAGATTTTTATTGTATTGTATGAAATTTTTGTTGGAGATTTAAATTTTAATTTGGATTTAATAAATATGAAACTTCTTAGTAAATATCATGAGCTTTGGTGATAACCCAATCATGCCCCGTCTTTTATTCCGCTGCGGGTCGGGGTGTGACAGATTGGTATCAGAGCTCGTGACTATAGGGATATAGGATAGGTTATTAGACCTTTAGAGCCTATACTATAGTTGATTAGATTTAAATTGTCTTTGTATTACATGCAAAATTCATGATGTTTATATGTTTCATGTTTATATTCACACACAACATTATGCAAACATTCTCATAAGTACATGTTAATATGCAATGCTCATCATAGATCATACCCTCATTTCATATCATATCTATGGAAGCACACACCTCACAAATTTCACAATTTCCGTTATTTCTTTTCGAATGTTTTCATATTTTTCAATTCACATCAAAGTGAGTTTTCACGACGGGCATGTAGTAACTGAAAGGGTACGAGTACCGGTAATCGGAACGTCCTGTCTAGGCTTGGCAATCGTATAATTCCAAAATAAAGGACCAGTTTGCCTACTTGGGGACTAACGATGAGAGTACGAAGGACCTATTAGGCAAAAACATGCTATACCAAACGTCGTGTGAACTAACCCCACTTTGAGTTGTCATTGTGTCTACACCTGGACACCCTCCGACCATACATCTTGCAATCATGTTTTACAATTTTCATTCGGGTGGTGCGAGTGTTAACCCGCCGACACCAATGTGAATCCTACCAAGCCCAATAGTCATGGGGGCCCACATGACTACACAGGCAATGGTATGGGGGACATTTGAAGGCCCAAACATGAGCAAACCCAAGACATCCTATGGATGTAGTTAAATTATTTTCAGTTATATTGTTTTCATTCTTTTTATGACACATGGCACCTAGGAAATTCTTGAACTCACAATCTCCCTACTTATATTCCTGTAGATGTCGGCTAGGCAAATACGTGGAGGTAGAAGGTCAGGAAAGTCAAACGAACGCTTGGCCACGCAAATTGCTAAACAAATGGCCGCAGTGCTTCCTGACATCGTGCTACAAGTTCAGCAAGCCCTCACCGCTAATCCCATCAACCCTCCCAACCAAGAAGACCAAAGCTTCGTCAACCCTCTTCCCAAAACCCCCAAATGCACCTACAAACACTTCAAGTCCTGCGATCCCCCAAAATATGAAGGGACTGAAGGTGTCACCGCTCTCCTTCACTGGTTTGAGGAGATGGAAAACACCTTTCTCAATTGCAACTGTCCCGAGGACCGTAAGGTGCGTTACGCGACTGGGAGATTGTTTGGGGTAGCCCTTACATGGTGGAACACGGAAAAGGGTAAGCGAGGTGTTGAAGATGCCATGGACTTAACATGGGAAGATTTAAGGGAAATCATGACGAGACGCTTCTGTCCGAGAAGCGAAATTAAAAAGCTAGAAGACGAGTTTCACGCATTGAAACAAAAGGGATGAGACCACACTTCATACAATAAGAGATTTCTCGAGTTGAACCAGATGATCCCCAATCTGTTCACCCCATTATACCGCCTAATTGAACACTACATTCGAGGCCTCCCCTCGAAAATCCAAGATTCGGTTTTAAGCACTTCGCCTGCAACACTCGAAGCCGCAATGGAGTTAGCTACGGAACTCACTGAAAATCGCATTCGAAATGGCAAATTTAATGATGAAAAGAAGAAAACACCCATTGAGACCCCAACTCCAAACCACTCAGGTTCATCCTCGAAGTTTGCTGGTAAGAGGAAGCGAAATGGCAAGAACTTTGCTGTCACCCAAACCAACCCTCCCATCACCGCTGCTCCAATCACGCAAGTCGCCCCTTCAGCCGCACCATTCAAAAGGCCATACACTGGCCCACATCCAAAGTGTAACCGTTGCCAATACCATCACCCTCCTGAAAACCCTTGTTAACATTGCACAAGTTGTGGCCGTGCGGGTCACACCATCCAAACCTGCCGTACCCTTCCGCGATCGAACCGCAGTCAACCTCCAACCCAAACCCAAAATCAAATGGTGGGCCGAGCCCAACAACCCTTACTTCTACCACCTGCACAACTCGCAGCCCAACCTTACTACCAACCCAACTACCCCATGATGCAACCCATGCGAGCCTGTTTCAATTGTGGGGACCCAAACCACTTCAGGAACACTTGCCCACGCCTGGTGAACATTATCCATGCCCAAGCTCAAGCAAACCCGGTAAACCAAGCTAACTAAGCTCCTCCACCTGCTAGAGGAAGAGCTTTCAATATCAACGCCAACCAAGCCAGGGCTGACAACAATGTGGTCAACGGTACGTTTCTCATCAATGGTAGCTATGCATCCATATTATTCGATAATGGTGCAGATAAGAGCTTTGTGTCTTTAGAATTCGAATCTATCCTCGACCAACCTCGTGATAATCTCGTTGAATCTCTGACGGTGGAAGTTGCTGATGGAAAACCCACTTCATTACATTCTATTATACACGATTGTACTCTCACCGAAAATGATCACGATTTTTTAATTGATCTCATTCCTATGAAATTGGGAAGTTTCGATGTTATCGTCGGCATGGACTGGCTCAGCCAGCATCACACTGAAGTGGTGTGCCATGAAAAGTTCATTCGTATTCCTCTCGCCGACAGTCAGACACTACTTATCTTTGGGGAAACTCCTTCGAAAGGGCTCAACTTGATGTCCTGCCTTCAAGCCCGAAGTTATCTTCGCAAGAATTACATCGCATTTCTAGCTCACGTCGTCAAGAAGGAAGGCAAGGAGAAGAAGCTCGAAGATATTCCAATTGTGAAAGAATTCCCGCAAGTTTTTCCCGACGACGTTTCAGGACTTCCTCTAGCGAGAGAAGTCGAATTTCGAATCGATCTTGTGCCTGGCGCTACACCGGTCGCAAAATCTCCTTATAGGTTAGCCCCATCCGAGATGCAAGAGCTGGCCAGTCAACTGCAAGAGCTGACTGACAAAGGATTCATACGTCCTAGCTCATCGCCTTGGGGTGCGCCTGTTCTTTTTGTGAAGAAGAAAGATGGAACGTTTCGCATGTGCATTGATTATAGAGAACTCAACAAGTTGCCGGTTAAAAATCGCTATCCACTGCCTCGTATTGATGACCTTCTAGATCAACTTCAAGGTGCCACCTGTTTTTCCAAAATCGACCTTCGTTCTGGTTATCATCAGCTTAGAGTGCGCGAAGAAGATATTCCAAAAACTGCATTCCGAACTCATTATGGTCATTATGAGTTCATGGTATGCCCTTCGGTTTAACCAACGCCCCCGCTGTCTTCATGGATTTAATGAATAGGGTATGCAAACCCTACCTCGACCGTTTCGTCATAGTCTTAATCGACGACTTTCTTATCTACTCCAAGTCGAAATCCGATCATGAGCGACACCTTCGACTCATTCTTACACTCTTAAGGACTGAAAAGCATTACGCTAAGTTCTCAAAATGTGAATTCTGGTTAGGAGAAGTACAATTCCTTGGTCATGTCGTCAATGACAAGGGGATTCATGTCGATCCTTCAAAAATCAAGGCAGTACAGGAATGGCAAGCGCCACGTACCCCTACCGAAGTTAGGTCATTTCTTGGCTTGGCTGGTTACTACCGACGCTTCATTGCCAATTTTTCCCGTATCGCCGTTCCGCTCACGGCCTTGACTCACAAAGGAAAACCCTTCATTTGGGGACCTAAGCAAGAGGGGCCTTCCAAACTTTAAAGCAAAGGCTTTGTGACGCACCTATCCTTACACTCCCTGAGGGTTGCGATGATTTTGTGGTTTATTGCGGCGCATCAGGGCAAGGACTAGGCTGTGTATTGATGCAAAGAGGAAAAGTGATAGCCTATGCCTCTAGGCAACTCAAAGTTCATGAGAAGAATTACACCACCCACGACCTGGAACTTGGAGCCGACGTGTTCGCTCTCAAGATATGGAGACATTACCTCTACGGTACCAAGTGTGAAATATACACTGACCACAAGAGTCTTCAACATATCTTCAACCAAAAAGAGTTGAATATGAGGCAACGAAGATGGGTCGAACTTCTCAACGATTACGACTGTGAGATTCGGTACCATCCTGGCAAGGCAAATGTGGTGGCCGATGAGCTCAGTCGAAAGGGATATGCGAATTCTATTCGTCTTCTATGTTCACAAATCATAACCGATATCACAGATCGAATCCGAGCAGCTCAACATATCTCTGTAACGGAAAATGATATACGCGATGAGCTGTCAAGTGGAGCTGAACTCAAAATTGAAACCAAATCCGACGGTATTCTATATTATTTAAACCGCATATGGATTCCTGATCGCGACAACCTTCGTGGTTTCCTCATGAATGAGGCACACAAAACGCGATACTCTGTACACCCAGGAGCAGATAAGATGTATCAAGACCTACGATACACCTACTTGTGCCCTGGCATGAAAAAGGATATCGCTGTTTTTGTTTCCAAGTGCCTTACATGTTCCAAAGTGAAAACTGAACATCAAAGACCTTCAGGACTTCTAGTCCAACCCAAAATACCTGTATGGAAGTGGGAAAACATAACCATGGACTTCATTACCGGGTTACCTCGCACCTCCAGTGGGTATGACACCATATGGTTAATAATCGATTGTCTTACAAAATCATCCCACTTCATTCCGATTCGCGAGGACTTTAAGAACGAGAACTTAGCTCGTATCTACATCAACAAGATCGTAAGCCGTCATGGTGTACAGTTAAGCATCATTTCAGACCGTGATGGTCGTTTCACTTCACAAACATGGCGAGCCGTACAAACCGCCTTCGGTACACGGTTAGACCTTAATACCGCCTTTCACCCTCAAACTGATGGTCAATTTGAATGCACCATCCAAACCCTTGAAGACATGCTTCGAGCATGTGTCATAGACTTCAAAGGGAACTGGGACGCTCATCTACCGTTAGTCAAGTTTTCGTACAACAATAGCTACCATTCAAGTATAGGCATGGCTCCTTTCGAAGCTTTATACGGTCGTAAATTCCGATCTCCAAGAAACAACCGACAAAATCCTTCAAATTCGAAACAATCTTCTAGCGGCTCAAAGTCGTCTAAAGAGTTATGCTGACAAACGACGAAAGCCCTTGGAGTTTTGTGTTGGAGATCAAGTACTTTTGAAAGTATCACCATGGAAGGGAGTGGTTCGTTTTGGCCAAAAGGGCAAGCTAGCACCACGCTACGTAGGACCTTTCAAGATACTCGAAAGAGTAGCACCTGTAGCATACAAGCTTGAACTACCAGAAGAGCTTACCAGAATTCATCCCACGTTCCATGTATCAAACTTGAAAAAGTGCCTCGCCGACAAAAACCTCCATATCCCTTTAGAAGACATTCAAGTTGATGAATCAATGCACTTCGTTGAAAGACCAGTGGAAATCATGGATTTCGGTGAGAAGCGTTTAAGGCGAAGTCGTATTCCGATCGTCAGGGTGCGTTGGGAGTCAAAACGAGGGCCCGAGTTTACTTGGGAACGTGAAGACTCAATACGCGAGAAATACCCGCATCTTTTTCCAGTAGCAGTTACTACTTAAATTTCGGGACGAAATTTCTAAAAGTAGGGGATACTGTAACATTCGTGTAAAACGGGTTTGAAAAACCCGCTCCGTTTGAAGTCTCAAGTAATTATTTAAATGTTCATTATACATTTATTGGTATTAATTAATTTATTTAGTTTATAACCAATATTTATAAATAAAATACATACTTAATTAATAATCAATAAAAGAAAAATAATTAAATTTTATATAACTAAATAATAAATATAAAAGACGGGGCACCGGAATCGAACCCGGGTTCCCCCACATACTCACACGTTCCAAAACACCACTGGTCTACACTCACATTTGTGAGATTAACACGGCGCAAATAAATTTTATACTAAATCCAGATTTAAACCAATTCAAGTTTCACCGCCCAAAATCACGGCAGATTGTAACCTTCAATCCGGAGAAAATGGCGGTTATCTTCAAAACAGAAACCGAAAACCCAATCATGTTTCAGTTACCAATCATGGAGGATATCCAATCATAACCGAAATCTTTTAATCGATTCCGAAACTTTCCTTTGCGATATCTATAAATAGAGGGCATAAGGTGTTGAAAAACTCGCTCAGTCATTTGTCTGGAATCTCACAATACACTGCACCCCTCTCTGCGTTTAATTGTTGCATCGCCGGAAGTTTCTGTCAACATCAGAAATCAACCGGAGTTCTGTTCGGAGGTAAACCGAAAGGTTTAGCACCTCGTCCAATCGGTACAAACATTCAACTTTCTTCGATACTGTTTTTGTGTATTTGTTTAAAACTGGGAATCAAAGTTATGTGGGTTAACAGTCGGGTTTAGAGTTCTGGGTTGTTTTGATAAAGAAGATGAAGTTTGAGTTGAATATATACTTAACTAAAATCAGGTTTTTAATCGGGTGAGACACACAGTCCAGCGGTGGACTGTGTGCATTACACGTGAATGGTACCGAGTTCGACCCTTGTGCCTCACTGACCCCCCCCCCCCCCCGAAATAAAATCCATTTTTTTAAACCAAATTACATTGACGCACAGTAAGTTGTTAAGTATAATAATATTCCGATATTAAGCGGGTTAGACACCCAATCCAACTGGTTGGGCTGGGTGCAAAATAACACCGAGGTCGCGGGTTCGAGACCGACCCTTCACACCGGTCCGATAATTTAAAAATGTTTTTAAATTAAATAATTTCTGAAATAACTAAATAAGTGTATAAGAATAATTGAAAACAGAATCCTTACGGGTTAGACACGTAGCTCAGTTGGAAGAGCTGCGTGCACGCAACCGAGAGGTCACGAGTTCGAGTCCCACCGCACGTTACCAATATCATGCATGAACCGGTCAGACCCCCCCCCCCCCCTTGTCAGGTCTGACAAGGTTTTTTTTAATTATTATTTTATCTTATATTATTTTTATATATATATTTTTTGCTTAAAAATTAATTAAAAACACTTAAAGACACAGTTTTGTAGTTTTAAAAATATCAATCAATATCATAAAAATAACCTAAAAATCAAACAAAGAGTATTAAGTCAAGATATTAATTTTGTTATATTTATCGAATTATCGCATTATTATTTTAGGTTAGTATTCTTTCGTCGGTCAAATCCTCAACTCGTGCGCATCCATCATCAAGCAAAGAACGCACCCACTGTGAGTGAATCTCTATAAATTCCCCGTTTTAATCATGTTTTGGGGTGTATCATGTGTCGTATTATTTCTCCATTTTATTTAAACACTTGTGCTTATATCATTTCGTGATCAAATGTGTATTGCTTGTAGTGTGGTTTATATGTGGATTTATTTATTCATTTCAGTGCACTCATTTCATTAGGCCCATCAGTTCCTCGTGGGATACGGGTTGAACATCAGGTGTCTCATTAGATCGGCTCTGTTTGATTGAGCCTTGATCTCAGATACATCATTACTCATGTCATATATTCATTCAATGTGGTTTGTGATTGGTTACATATATATATTTGCTCACATGTGATGTATGCACAATTTTCTTTAATAAACATAATAAGCAATTATTTAAATGTTTTATCAAGGTTCACTCGCCAACTTTTGTTGACCCAAAATTCCTTCTGTTTTACACATGATACAGGTGATCAAGTTGAGGAAAGAAACACTTAGGATGGCCGAGAAGAATAAACAAGTTATTGCGTTGGAACAAACATTTAGATTTTTATTGTATTGTATGAAATTTTTGTTGGATATTTAAATTTTAATTTGGATTTAATAAATATGAAACTTCTTAGTAAATATCATGAGCTTTGGTGATAACCCAATCATGCCCCGTCTTTTATTCCGCTGCGGGTCGGGGTGTGACAAGGGGTTTAGGGTTAAAACATGATAAAAGGCACAGGAACCCACTTGCCCCTTTGCAGTTCAGATCTCAAAGGAAGACAAGGGCAGACTCTTGGTGCGTGAAGACCATCCACGATCAACATCATTACTTAAGAACAAGAGAGCTAGATTTATACACGACGAGTACTATGGCCAAGGAGATCCAACCAATACTTGAATCCAACGCAGATATGCCTTTGGTTGTTATTCAAGACACAATTCAAGGAGGCATTAGATGACTGTTTCAATTCATAAGGTTTTTAGGGCAAAGAGAATTGCTCATACTAGAATAGTAGGAGATTATAGGGAACAATATTACTTTGCTTAAATCTTACCTTGAAGAAAAGAATAGAGCAAACCCATGCAACACAATCAGAGTTGATGTTGAGTCGTGTTCTGATCCTAGTAGTCCTACCAGACAATTTAGAAGATGTTACATATGTTTTGTGTCAATGATGGCAGGTTTCAAGGCAGTTGGAAGAGAAATTCTTGGTCTAGACAGTTGTTTCATGAAAGTTTCATTTCCAGGATAAATTCTTACATGAGTTGGTATTGATGGGAACAATGGAATTTAAATAGTTGCATATGCTTTAGTTGAGGCTGAAACATTCAAGTCTTGGGAATGGTTTCTTGGGTTGTTGAGGGATAACCTTGATTTACCATTTTACATAAAGTTCACATTCATTACAGATACACAAAAGGTAATTATATACTTATCTTTAAGTAATTATATCTTTTGGTCTTGTTATTAACACTTTCTTTTAATAATTATAGGGTCATCTGCCAGCCTTGTCAAAGATGTTCCCCATGTAGAGCATAGGTATTATTTAAGGCATATCCATGAAAACATGAAGAAACAATGGCGTGGTGACTTGTATAAAACATCTTATGGGGTGTAGCTTGTAAGACGTCTGTACCTTACTTGGAAATGCAATGTAAGAAGTGAGACAAGCATAGCCTCTACTCCATGAATGGATGAAACAGATCCCACCCGAAGCTTGATGTCGTTCTCATTTTAGTGGGAGGGCAAAATGTGACATCCTGTTGAACAACATATGTGAGGTGTTCATTAGGTAGTTAGTTGGAGGAAGAGACAAACCAATAATTACCTGTTTGGAGTTCATAAGAGTTTACATGACCAAACGAATTATGAATGTTAAGAAAATCATTGCTAGATTAACTCCCCATGTTACAAAGGTGTTCAACAAGATTAAGGAAGAAGCATCATAGGTGAACGTGTTGATGGTGGGTGGTGATCATACCAGGTGAACATTGCAAGATCTCAAGGTGTGGTAGATGTAAAAGAGAAAACATGCACTTGCGGGAAATGGGATTTGACGGGAATGCTATGCAAACATGTTGTTATAGCTATATGGGACATGGCTAGAAATGATATCAGGTCAGGTATTCCAAAAGAGTGGGTATCAGAGATGTATTGGCTGGATACATTGAAGAAGGTTTAGAAGAATGTCATAAAACCAATCCCCGGGCCAAACAATTGGATATCGTCTAGATGTCCAACTACATTGACTCCTCCAAAACACCATAAGCATGTAACCTTAAATTCACTCCTATTTATAAGATGTTCCAATATTTGACTAATGCAAGTACGATTGTTTGCAAGTTGGTAGGCCTAAAAAGAAAAGAAAGAAGGGATTCACTGAAGATGAAGTTGTAACTGATTTTGCTACTGGTGGGAAGATGACCCGGAAGAGCACCACCTCCACATGCAGCAAGTGTGGTAATAAGGGCCACAACATGAGAAGTTGTAAGGAACAAGGTGGGTCGATGGTTAGCAGTCACAAAAAGCTATGCAAGGTGCATCCGGTGCAAGTCAGACTCAATAGTGAAGTGGAGATGGTTGCCTGATTAGGTCAATTGAGTTTGTTGAGACAATTTTATGTTGGATGTGTTAATGTTAACTTGGTTGTTAATTTGGAGACAATTTATTAGGTTTAAACATGTTGTGTTTGAGTATGTAGGCAGTTTGACTTTGGCTGCTTTGACTTTTATGAATGTGTATGTTCTACTTTGGAGACAATTTCATGTTGCATGTATATATTTTGACTTTGAATTGTCAAATAGGATATTGGCCAAGTGCAGCCATGATTTGCACAATTTTGGCCATGATTTGGACTGTTTTGACTTTAAATTGTCAAACATGCATATGTTGACTGTAAATTGACAACTTTAGACATAACCATTACAAAAGGAATGATGCAGGAACATAACCATTACAAAGTGGCAATATAACCATTTCAAAAGTCAACATAACCATTACAAAGTGAAAAAAAAACATAACCATTACAAAGCCAATACACTACAAACAGATTACAAACCTATTTCCAATGTGCATCATCATTTGACCATTCGGTATCAGACGAATGCTCCCTTATGTATGAATCATGGTACCAATCATCCTCTGGTTCAATTGTATATTCCCATGCCATTTCCAAAACTTCGCCGTCACACTCCTCTGGTTCTATCTTATAGTCTTCAGTAGTTAGAACATTTGAGTCTTTTGCAGCTTTTGCATCCTATACTTTCAACACTTTTATGACACTGTCATAGTCATCAAACCATTCATTATATGCAGTAGGCACGTCGGTAAAGTTATCATCTTCGGCTTCTTTGATATCTACATCCTTAGATTACTAACAAGCTAGCTACCATAAAAAATCAAATCATAAATAAAATCACAACAGAAACATAAGTAACTTAATCAGAACAGAATTATAACAACAAACAACAACCATTACATATCCATTCATTACTTGGTAATTTCAGTTTCAACATTGCGTGCACTATCATTAACAACTATCAAACATTTGAAAGCCCCTTTCATAACTCTACTTAAACACACAGTACATAAAGAACATCCAACTTAACATCAACATCTTCAAAAACATCACCTCCTTAGCTTTCTTGATTGTAATTTCATCTTTATTTTCAATCAAGCTAAAAAATACGAGGTTTATGTTGTTACAACCTGAACAAGATTCCTTATCATCCAACTGTTTGAGTCCACATCCTCCCAACTGCTAACTCAACAATATAATTTTTACACTTTAGAAAACATAACCACTAACATTGTTCATCAACATATAACTAAATCAAAAGAGTAACATTATTCCGGGCAGACTTACACAACATAAATAACGTAGCTATGGATTAGGTTTGCTCCTTGAGTACTTGTAACAAGTAGCAACACCACATGAACAGATGATGTCAGACGACTCGGTCCTACGATTCGGTTTTTTTATGAATTCGCGTCTGAATAGGAGTTCTGAGACATCGATCTTTGAAACATTGATCTTTGAGACATTGTTGAACTGCAGCGTGATAGGATTTCAAAAGTCGAACAAGAAGAAGAACAAGAGCAGACTGGGAATCTGTTTGAGAACTAGGGCTTTAATTGAAATAGTTTTTGTTTAAGAAGGGTAAATTAGACATTACAGCCATAAACTAACAGTCAAACCTGGTAAATCTCAGAAGTTAGGTGGAGGGACTCAGATTCCAGCGCTGTATACTGAACGAAGACTCAAGAAGCAAAAAAAAAAGATTTTGGAGACTCGACCTGCTCCCGACTAAATTGATCAGGGACACAAATTGCATTTAACTCTTATCACATATTTATTATACAGAAATCCTTGTGGATTTATAACTTTTTATTTACAATTTTTTATATATCTTTCATTATGAATGAAATAGCTTTTAAATTTTTTTTTATTATTATAATTCAAAATTACCAACCGAGATGAGGTGTAGCCTGGTCTTATAGGAGCAATAGGCATGGGTAACAACTCGGCGCAAATAAACCCACCCAACTGCACATGTTGCCGAGAAAATTGTAGCTTTAACGTCACCAACCTTCTGTTTAAGGTAAGGAGAAAATACTAATCCAGTGTTCATTTTCTTTAAACGACAAATTTCTTTTAATTCGTTTCGTTTCTAGGACTTGAACCAAAATCCTCCCCCTCTATATGTTTAAAGACTTTGTGTTTCATAGTATATAAAAATAAGAGTTAATTACACTGTTAGTCCTTGTGGTTTATAGGAAGTAACAAGGTCAGATACTAATAGTTTAAAGTCACATTTGAGAGTACCAACTTTCAATTTTGTAAAAACCTAGAGTACTAAGACAAACAAATATGTGAGTTTTTTTGTTAGATTACTATGAAATAACAAAAAAAAAAACACCCTTTAAGGACCACTTATGTACTTCTTTAATTTAATTAAAGGGGCCATTTGTGTAAAATACAAATATAGCTCCTTATTATTTTTCTAAAACATTTTTAAATATTTAAAGAACATTTTTTTAAATTATTTTGATAAAACATTTTGGTCGTGTCACATTTGGGTTCATTTGTCTGTCACGGTTTTTGGGTTTGTCATGTCATGTTTAGGTTGATGTCTAATTTTTGGGTTCATGCCATGTTCAGGTTTGTATTATAAACCCATCATCAATTTTTTCTTTCAACTTAAGGATTTAATTATTCTGTAAAAAAAATAAACAATATATATTTTCATGTAACAAAAATGTTAGGTGAACTAAATATATTTTATTAAAAGGTATTTTTTTAGAATGTATCGTTATTGATGAACAATTTAGTTATTTTATGAATTAAGACTCTAGGATGTATCGTTAATGGTGATCGATTTAGACCTACGGATTTTTTGAAGAAATTCTTTTAAATATTTAAGTGGAATTTTATTATTATTTTATATATAATAAAGAGATCCATTTAAAAGTATTATAGTGGTATGTAGTTTTTAGACAGTGGGTGACTGTCATGAAGTTTTAGATAAGTTAATGTAAATAGATTTTAAGATTCAGCAACGAAAATCACAATTTCGTATTATAACACCTTCTCATTCTAGAACAAGAATACCCTAGAGTAGTGTATAGTTATTTAGATTTTCTATCCTTTTAAGTCTTAATATGTTTTCTTTAGATACATTAATAATTCTCGACACTGATCCTTTTATTTTTATAATTATCGTCCAACAAGTTCTCAAATATTTCTCATAACGAATTACTAAGTTTATTTAAAAACACAATGTATTTATGAAAAAGTGTTATTATTTATTTATAAAGAGTTTCTGAAACTTTGTTTTTTATATAAAAACCTTCTAGAAAAATAATGAATATTGCAATGGTGAATATGAGACAACGAGCTTCTGAAAGTTACATTTAATCATGGTATATACTTTTCTTTTAAATTACAAAAACAGTCCCTCTTCACTATATAGTTTCATAATTAGTTATTTAGATATAAAATGATTTAAGTGCCTCTGAACTAACAAAAAAAACTAACATATGTTAGTCTTAGTACTCTAGTTTATTATAAAATTAAAAGTTGGTATCTCATAATATAACTTTAAACTATTAATACCTGAATTTGTTACTTCATATAAACCATATAGACTAACCATGTAATTAACTCTAAAAGTAAATAATGCCAAATTGATCATTAACATATTAAATTAGATTCTGGAAATTTTGAAAATTTTCGTTATTGTATTGAATTATGGTGTAACTAAAAATCTTATATTAATTTACAAACTATAATAAAATACAAAGAACCAAAATATTATATCACAACCTTGTAATATGATTTTCTTGTAGTTAATTTAGTTCTGGACTTTTTTTAACAAATTTCATATTTAATTTTGTAATTGTTCATGATGTGTAGATCAAATAATTTATAAAACTATTTATATACTTTTTTATAAAAATGTCTAATTTTATTAGTCCAAAAATAACTATTGTGAATACAATGATATTCTATATATGATGTTTATAATTTTCTAGTTGATAAAATATATTAGATTGGACCACTAATAATTATCTTGAATTAATACTCACAAAAGATATGAAAACATATATATAATTTCATATTACTATTTCTTAATAATATTTCAATCAAAAAAGGATATTTATATATTTATTTAATTATGTATGGAATTATAGATGTGTTTAGATAGTTATTTGTTTAGGAAATTGTATATTTGTTAGTTTTGTTGGAAAGTTATTAGCAAAATACTAGACTCACAAAAATATAACACATAATCAAAGCTATATTATAATCATTAAGTTATTTATATATGTTTTTTGACTAGGAAATTTCACATCAAATATTCATTCATAAAAAGTCCCTAAATAAATGAATCAGAATCCTTAGTCTCATTTATATTGTTCGTTTATTTAGGTTTATTTTTGTTATTAAATTCAAGCAAGCAAGCAATCACATTGTGGATCCATAGGCTTACCTTTTCTCATGGTTATGGGATGTTGGTATCGCCTTCATTCAGTCTCGCTCTTTGGGGCTTGAGACAATCTCGCTTTTCGGGGCTTGAGACTCATGCATTGGTTCAATTTATATATTGTTGGTTGTTCATTATGTGTGATTATTTCATTAACACATGAGTTGCATGTTTATTTTCAAAATAAATCATTTTTATATAAACTTAGATTTACTCACCAGCTCTCGTAGTTGACCAAAATATTTTACACGTGATAGAGGAAATGAAGTTTGATGATCCTGGAAGCGAAGTCACGTACGAAATGAATTAGTCATAAGTCAATGGAATTTCTTTGAATTTTTATGTTGGATTATATACTACTTGTTATGTTTGAGACTTGAATAATTATGAAATATTTAATAGTGTCAAAAGCATTGGAAAATCATCTCGCCTCGACAGATAATCCATCACAGATTGGGGTGTGATAGATTGCTATCAAACTCAATGGCTATAGGGATTTAGATTATTAGATGATAACCCTTAGACCTAGATTATAGCCCAAGGAGGTGTCCCATACCAGGCCCAATACCCATTGGATATTTATCGGGTATCAAACATACCCGTTGATGTATATTTTTTATTTTTTTTTATTTTTCAAACTAAAATTTGATACATTAGATATTTATAAGTTTTACCATAAATAAATAATAACATTATTAATTTTTATATATAATTCACGATATACAACATATATAATATATTATCTAATATATATTTCAAAAGAAAAATTATTTTTCACATAATGAACTAACTAAAATAAAGCATTAATAGACAAGGGTGATGGAAATACAAACTAAAAATAAAAAAACATCGGGTATATATGATTTGGGTATATAGTTTGGGTAATGGGTATGTGATTTAGATAATCAGGCCAGGTGTCACTTAATCCCATACATGTCCAATACCCATAATTTTTTTGAAGTTAATCCCATGCATGGTAACATAGCCGTTGGGCTTCAGGTATACCCGTCCCATATGTTTCGGGTATACTCGTCGGGTTCGGTTTTTTTTTTGCCATCCCTATATATGTCAGGTAAAAAGAAAATTGATGCTTGATAGGAGGTCCTTGTAATGGATTGAAGGCTACCCACAGATGTAAAGCACTCACATCCTAGCGACCTTAGTTGTCCATTGATGTTATTTTGATGTTTTGTTTTAAGACTTAGATATTTGATGTAACTTGTTCTTGACGATTTCTGATGCCATTTTTATATTATCAATTTAAGAACTAAGTAATGGTATTACGATCCAGCTGGTGAGGGTCATGGGTTTAGGGCCTTACACTCCACCATCGTATGACCCACCTCCTTCGTTTTCAGATCCGTACACTCATATTAATCTGATCCATCAGTGTAACCATCACCACATCCACTGAAATTCGGGTTCCAACAAGGGGTGTTGGTGGCGGGGTGAGTAGAGAGAACGAATGTTTTTTTTTCAGAAGTGAGGGTGGTGGTGGCAGGCAGTAGATTTGATAGAGGTGGAGGATGATGGCAGGTGGGAGTGGTAGAGAGAAAGAGGGTTAGGAGCTATATATGTATGTAATTTCTTTAATTTGTTTTATTTATTATAATATTTTTAAATAAATGGGTTAAAAGACTAAACTATCCCTCCATGACCTAATTGAATGAGAAAAAATAACTAGGCTAAGGCAAAAGACATATCATGTAAGTTTTGTACACCTAAAGTATGAAAGTCATCAATTTTAAAGACACAAGAAAATCTTTGAAATTTAATATAAATATAAAGTACGACTTTTGTAATTTACCTTATAAATTTATACATCAAATTTAATAAGGATCCCAAATAATAAACTCTTTTTTATAAAAAGAAAATAAAAAGTTTCCCATTGAAAACATTGTAATTTGTTACAAAAGTCTTTTATTAAATATAAAATGCTTTCATTTATAAAAGTTTCATTTGCTTTAAGTTTTTTTTGTTATAAATAAGATACCAGATCTTTTGTTATGAATTATTGATATTTATTAAGCCATGTGCTAGTAAGATGTTGAAGTTAGTAGCTAGAATAGTTTATTGACTATGATGGTCTATCATTTATAGCATATGGTATGATATAGAATGTGTATTTGTAAATTGAAGTTTAGGATAGAGAAATATTTATCCAGCTGGCTAAAATAGGATTTTAAACATAAAGGGTTAAAGTGTTCCAGGTCGTGAAGGTTTATTTTTGATAGTGTCTTCAATTTAAAAAAATAAAACAATGTGCATTATACAATAACAATATTTTGATCAACATTTTGATTTTTGTTCAAAGTTCATGATTATATATAACTAATTATTATCAAATTCATCCCCAATTCCCACTCCACTTTTGCTTCCAAAAATCTCATCGATGTGTTCTCCAACTTAAATTTTACTCAGGAACAATTATCATGATTGTTTAAGATATTGGCTGCTTAATAATTTTGAGAAGAATGTTTGATACCACAAGTTAATGAAATAAGTTTTATTTTAACTATGTATTTGATTATTGATCAATCTGTGGTGGATGTGTATAACGGAGAAAGAGTAATTGGTGGTGATTGCGTATGGCCGGTGTCTGTAGGTTAGAGTGAGAGAGGGAGTTTAGAGAGAGAAAGAGTGT
Organism: Scalesia atractyloides; assembly: GCA_947069175.1. Lineage (NCBI taxonomy): Eukaryota > Viridiplantae > Streptophyta > Magnoliopsida > Asterales > Asteraceae > Scalesia > Scalesia atractyloides. The sequence continues at coordinate 11,327,969 of CAMTDV010000029.1, forward strand.
GTAGAGGTTTATATTTTTTGTTTTGTACAAAATAGTCCCTGAATAAAGGTTCTTCACACAATAGTCCTTGGGAAGGTGAAATGACAAGAATGCCTCATGTTTAACCAAAAAATCTAACTGGGTTAGCGCTAAAGGACATAACTTGTAGGATTTGAAACGTTAAGTACAGAACTCGTCAGCTTTTGCTCCAAAAAACACCGCCTAAAAAGGGTGTTAATATAAAGGACAAAACTTTTAATTTACTGAAAAATGTATTGATGAATATATTTTTTTTCTGTGTAATGAATAATTGAAAACCATATTTCTTTATATAGCAAGATTACAATGAAAAAGGATAATGATCAACCTACCGAACTAATGATAACACTAAAACTTCAATAGCTATCCTAATATTCAAACTAAAGGACAAAGAAACATAAAGATAAACGGTATAACAACAACAACGACGACGATAGGTAACAGCAGCAACAACAACAACAATAGCACCACCACCACCACCAACAACAATAATAACAACACTTGCAGCAACAATAGCAACAAGAACAACAATAAGAACAAAAACAACAACTGCAACAATTACAACAACAATAACAACACCACCAACATCAATAGCAACAACATCAATAGCTGCAGCAGCAACAATAACAACAACAATGACGATAATAACAACAAGCAACATCAACTTCAATGACAACAGCAATAGCAAACAACAAAAGCAACTGCAACTGAAGCAACATCAACAATAGCGACAACAACAACAATAACAGCAGCCTCAGCAACAACAACAACAATAACAACAACAAATTTTCATAATTCTTCAACCGTATCTCTACCAATGTTTAAAATTTTAGTTTATTATATTTTTTACAAATTTTGTGATCGCTTTGCGACCGCGTTGATACACTCATAAAGTTTCCGACTATTTTGTGGCTGAGTTCAATGTTATTTATTTATTTTATAAATTTGTTACCGATTTCTAACTGACATTATAACTTATAGTTTTAGTTTATTATGAGATTACTCAAATCTTGCGATTGTTTTGCAACCGAACTAGGTGCAATATCTAATTTTGTGGCAATTGTTATCTAGGCAGCAAAGTGGTTGTTAAATTTGCATCCGGACTTCATCTGAATCAGAACCCAAGAAACTACATTTTGATAGTAATGCCATTTTGCTTTTCTGAAGATTACATTGAAGATTACTTATACCAAAATCAACTACATGAACTACTTTCTAAATAAAAGCTAAGAATGTAAAGCACAAAGAAAAGGATCTACTGGATTGACATGCACATTACGCCATCCTGTTATCTTTGGTGAAGAACGATAGTTAAGACTTCATTGGTGATAAGACTAGCTATGGTTCATGAAGGTAGTGTCCAATGTATATAAGTCATACACTTCAAATAAAAATTTCGGAGTGCAATTGCTCATCAAGACAAAGATGAGAAAGAGTATCACATGAACATATACACTATAAACATCTCTATTAGTTGCTATGGGAAGTGCATTTAACATTGAGACATAAGAACTCTGTTTTTGTTATCTTCATTGAGTAGATTTGACTATTATAAAGTTGGTAGTTCATATGGACAAGCTAACCTTAAGTTCGAATGACTATAAACTTTGTACTCGGAGAAGATATTCACAGGAAGAACTCTAATGGGGTATTACAATTCTTTGTTAAATGCATAATTCACGAACATCAGGTGTAAATATTGTAAGATCAAATATTTATTTATATGTATTTAATCTAATAGCCATCATTATCATTTATATAATATAGATCAAAATATATTAAAACCTATAATATAATTAGTTGGTAATTGTTGATGGATCAATTTACCCTAATTAACTAATTGGGTTTCCCCTTGGGTGTATATAAGGAGATTACTAGAGAGGGATTAGGGTTAGACATTTATAATATCAACTCATAATTCAACCTCCTCTCTTTCTATTACTACAAGTTCTTCAACCCTAAAGAACTTGGTACTACCATCACACATACATCCTAAAGGGGAACAAGATCAAGCTAACTATCATGTTGAACTCCATGGCTGCATTCGTATCTGGTTTCTCTGCTAGCCTGTCTGCTGTATCAGGTATTATTTTATTCATGTTTTCCATTATGTTTATACAGAACTGATCAACATATGGTATCAGAGCATATGTTGATAAATCAATTCTGTTTGTTTCCATGAATCTGGAGTTAAAATCTAGAAAACAAACTTTATGAAAAACTGATAAAACTTAAGAACAAGAATTCAGATAAAACCTTTAAAATTCACGAATTTTATGTTCTAAAGGGATGTTTAATCACATTCGAAATTGTTACTGTTCTGAAATCCGTATTACAGAACTTAAAATTTCAGATTTCGGATTCAAGATGATATTTTAATTTTCAGGGTTCATCACACGTTCTTATGAAATTCAAAGAAATTCCTATATTTTGGAATGAAATTTGGATTATTGGGTGTTTTTCCTGTTTTGATCTATTTTATCTACCTAAAGTTAGTCGAAATCTGTTATTATTATAAATAGATATAATTTTCGAATTAATGAGATAAATCTAATGAGCACTAAAACAGGAAACAAATTATCCATAATCCCTTAACTTTTGAATTTCAAAACTTATCACAACTAACTGCCATGATTAGAGAATTCGTAATCTTGGAGAACAAGTTTCGAATGGATCAGAGATCCATTCGAGATGCCCATCTCGAACTAACTCAAGTCTCATTAGAGACCCATTCGAGATGAACATCTCGAACTAATTCAAGTCTGTCTCATCAGAGATTCATTCGAGATACCTCATCTCGGACTAAGTCGAGTTTCATCCGAGATGCCCATCTCGGACTAACTCGAGTCTCATCCGAGATGCCCATCTCGGACTAACTCGAGTCTCATCCGAGATCACCATCTCGGACTAATTTGAAACTCATCTGAGATGCCTATCTCGGAGTAATTTGAAACTCATCCGAGATGCCTATCTCGGGCTAATTCGAGTCTCATCCAAAATCCAAGATTTTATCCAATATATCATTACTACATTAGGCTATTATTGTGAACTAAATTTCAGCTTGGGGTTTGCTATTAAATAAATGGCTTTATAGATACTTAATTAATCATAAGCAGATAACCTTTTACAAAACCAAATAGCTTAACTTGAATGAGCTTTTGATATATCATTTCTTCCCAAAGGTGATTTGATACATCTATTTATTGTTCAAGTATAATAAGAAGCTATGTTAATTATGCCTTACAAACGTAAATGTCTTATTTCTGGGCAAAGCTGATTTAATTCATTTATGTCAAGCATACTTAACAAGTGCATATTTAAAGTGATTGTCTCATTCTAGCCAAAGCTGCTTTATCACAATTACTTTGCACACATACTTAGATGATTACAATTCTGGCCAAAGCTGATTTGTCTTTATTTAAGTAGAATTTTCAACTAAGTCTATTATTTTGATGTTAGTAATAGACATATCACAACTTCTTCAAATAATGATCCTCACATTAATGATCCTTCATTAATCTTATGATCATATTTTGTATGCCTTATCTTTAACATCCCATAACATTACTTAATGTAACTTTCTTCTATAAAATAGTATCTCATCCACTCTAATTCCAAAACCTAATATGTTTTGCTTTACTTAAAGTTTCTATAAGATTAGCTCTTGAATTAAATCCTTGATTATCCCTTAAGACGCAATAATCCTATTGCTCTCTTCTGATAAAAGTGCTACAGAAGCAAGGTAGAGTATGATGAATAGGATAAGTCGAACATGATGACCTTATGATAATAAAGAACTCATTTAACATAACTGCTATCACTAAAGTTATTCCAGATTATGTTTTTCCTAAAACTAATCTAACTTTATGGAATAATCAGAGGAACTCCTAAGGTGCATGTCATCATTTCAAATTCTAAACTATAAAGGTTAAATGGTATCCGTGAATAAATCATAATGTACAATACCATGACCTTTAAAATAAAGGGCTTACGCATGGAAAAATAAGTAGATTTTTTCCAGTGCATTACTACTAACTTTTCCACTAGTACAATTTGATGCCTTATAAATCAATTGTAACACTCAAAAGTATCAAAGGAAAATGAGTGTGTTGATCCGCAACATACGTACAGGAAAAGAAATGCCTAAAACTAGAAAATAAGATGTAATTCACCTCACTACCACTAAAACCTAAAAGAGGATACTTCTAAGGTTCATAGACAAAATACAAGTAGTAATTCCAACTCTAAGGTTCTTCAAGGGAGAAACTCACTGGGTAATCATGCCATTAAGCATAAGCAAAGAGATTATCCATAATTCAAAAGAACATTTGGATAAAATAGGTAGTCGTTTTTTAGTGATCTTTAAGTCTGATAATTTTAATATTCCAATTAACACCTGATAAGTTGACTCTAGTTCTAAATGTTTCCTTACTAGAATTCAACAAATAACCAACATGAGAATTAGTGACAAAATTAAATGTTAAGCCTATAAGAATCATGAAAAGTTGTCTTCTAATTACACTTTATGATACATTACATATTCTGGAAATTAATCAAAATTAAGTATCAATACTAAAGCTATATTATGATAGTTAAGAGGTTTGCTTAGCCAACATAAAGTCACACTACCTTAAACTCTCATATTATTTGTTCTCAATATCTAAATAGAAACATTAATAAGATGAAACTAGATGATACCTTACACTTTCACAACTTTTCTTATCATGAGAATTTGACAAAAGAAAAGTGAGACCTATAAATTTCATTCATTGTAACGAAATTCATGACATGGTTAATGAGGATGATTTCTCCATCTAATCTCATTCTAAGTGATTTTAAATCATGATGTTAAAAGCCATAAAATATTTTTTTGGATTAAGGAATAAGTATGTTTCATTGACAATAGTGAAACTTATTCAAAATGAAATATTTAGACACAATTCATTTATCATTTAAAGACTATCCACTTGTAACTAAATTTGTCTCATATGGCCCATAGTCTTAAAGAAATCTATTCATATATATACTTAATAGGATTTCTATTAAATATGTCCCTAAGCTTCTTATGACATCTGGACATTAAGGAAGTGATAGGTTCTCACCTCACGTACCTCATTGAAATTTCTCTTGTAGCAATTCTAGAGACATCAAAGATCAATGGGAGCATTAAGTGTCTTAATTATAACTTGCAACAGTTGCAAGAGGTGGGGGAGTGAAAACTTCATATTACTTCAATTTACACCTCTTGTACAAGACACTGCTCCATTTGGGCACTGTTTCATCAAAACTTGTCTCCTTAAAATCTAATGCTACTCTTACAAAAGTTTCATTGTTGTTTAATTGTGGGCATACTTAGATTTCTTACCTGAACTAATATAATCCTCAACAAGAGAAACCACAACGACTAACGTCATTAATTCGTTTCTCCATTAGAATATGTTGGTCGTTAAATATTGACCCTAAGCATGTTGAGTTCCTAAAGACTTCTAAGGTCAGTGGGAGCAGTAAAGTCTTTATCATGACTTGAAAGGAATATAAGAGGCAGGGGGAAGAGAGTCATTAAATTTTACTCTAAATTTAACTCCGTTTACACCTCTTGTACATCATACTGCACCAACTCTTACACACTTAGAATCCTGAAAATGATAGAAACATAACCAAGAACTAATCCACAAAATTGAAACTTCTAATAAACCCAATAATCAACTCAGGGGGTCATCTAGGTTTAAAACCTACTAACTTTTTTTATTAAATAACCTCCCTAACTAATGTTGAAATGGATTTTGGAAAAATTTACTGATCCTATCTCTTCTAATTAAACCATTAGCGTCTATCAATCTTCTCAATGGAATAAAACTGTTTTATAGTAAAACTGATTTATGTGTTCAAATAACATTTGGGATTTGATTGAATTACCTAAGAGTGTTCATAATCAAACCAAATCCTAATATAAACGTTAAGACACCAAGATGCATGATTGATTGTCAGAGGTTATACTCAGGAAGAGATAAATTATCAAAGAATTTTCTTACATATATTACAAAAGTTTCTTTGATGATCATCACTATTCTAGTAGCTTATAACAATTTAGAGCTACATTAGCTGAACATTAAAACAACTTTCCTAACAATTGCCTTACATATTTACATGTTCATAAGACAACCTGAAAGTTCTAAACTTAAGGTTAAAGAACCGTTTGTCTATAAGCCGATAAAATCCATGTATGGGTTAATGCAAACATCATAATGCGATGAAACCTTAACACAATTTTTTCCATCAAGAACCAAGTGGATTAATGTACCTACCTCAAGATGAGTGGGAGCAACTAAAATAAATTTGTCTATATATAGATGACATTCTTATGAAAGTATATGTCACATAAGTCAAAGCATTGTTAAAAACAAATTTTGATATAATAGATCTCATAGATATCTCTTATGTAATAGATATCATAACATACCGAGATAGACCCAATGAGACATTATTTTCGTTCCATAAGTTCAACTTTAAATGGGTCCTTACATATGTAACAAACAATACTACTCTCCTTTAGAGGATAATAGGGTAAATGAGATTATTTCCTTACACTTCATTAATTAGAAGCCTTATGTAGTTTAAGTCTATACTCGTTTAGATATTACTCATATTGCAACACACTAGATATGTCTAGATTAATGTGAAGCATCTTATGGAGTATTAAAATATCTATAAGAGAGACTATAATTTAAAGAAGAAGTGAGAACTCAAACCGGTTGATTACTCTAACTTTGTAATATTTAAAGATGACAAAATGTAATTTCGGGGCATATCCTTACGTCAGCAGACCAAACCTATCTTATGGAGGAGTCATAATAAACTGATAACAACAACCTAAGATATAATGATATAATATGTTGTTGATCACAAAACAATAGTCACTAAATGTTGTTGAAAATTTATTAGTGGACTCATAAGTTTATTAACTCCATATAAATTATATATTGAAGACTTATTGTGATAAAGTCAGCTACCATGTCTTCTTGGACAGTAACAGTTCGAGAGATGCTGCATTAAATTTCGATACAAAATTAATTATTCGTTTATGAACGAATTGAGGAAACTAAATCTTTGTATCGAATGCATTCATGATATGCTTAAGGATACTATAACTGAAAGTCTATCACCTATAACTATTATGAAAGCGCTTATTATAATGACGGGTTTATTGATGACTCTGTACAACTGCTTATTGTACTATGAATGATTAATTATTAATTTTCCTCGTCAGTTTGATTTTGTATGTCTCTAAGATATGTTCTGACTGTATAATGACATATAGACAAATCTGAATACAAATCAACATTAAAGGGCTTACTTGAGTATTTTGATCATAATTGTTAGGTTTTAAATTGAGGCTGTAGTATGACTAATGGGTGTCCTGAGTCGAATGATGATTCAATGGATGTATTTCTCAGCTAGGGTTCTCGGTTTAAAGCTAAAATGAGTATTAACTTCTGATCAGACTAATCTAATACTCATAATAAATGATTGTTCGACTAAGTGGGAGAATGTAAGATTAAATATTTGTTTATATGTATTTAATCTAATAGTCATCATTATCATTTATATAATATAGATCAAAATATAATAAAACCTATAATATAATTAGTTGGTAATTGTTACTGGACCGATTTACCCTAATTAACTAATTGGGTTTCCCATTGAGTGTATATAAGGAGATTACTAGAGAGGGATCAGGATCAGACATTCATAACATCAACTCATATTCGACCTCCTCTCTTTCTATCACTACAAGTTCTTCAACCCTAAAGAACTTGGTACTACCATCAAGAACATACATCCTAAAGGGGAACCAGATCAAACTGACTATCATGTCGAACTCCATGGCTGCATCCGTATCTGGTTTCTCTGCTGGCCTGCCAGCGGTATCAGGTATTATTTTATTCATGTTTTCTATTATGTTTATACAGAACTGATCAACAAATACATCACGATTAGATTAAATAAACTTCCACCAAAATTGTATTTCCTCAAAGTTACATATTTCTCCAACTATTTCATCTTATATGTTATTTTATAATTATAATTTATTATTATAATGAATACAGAAGAACACTACCCGTATCATATTATCATTACAACTTAATTTTTAATCATTCTAACCAATATTAATAGAATTGTATATACAGTAAGTTAGTAAGACAGTCAAGTTAGCATAGAATGTAATATAAAAGTAGACTAGGTTTTTATGAAAACAATGAAATTCTATTTTACCTTTGTAAATGATTAAGATTAAATAATTAAAAGATGACGATTAAATGGTTAAGATCATTCAAGAAAATTATTAAATGATTAAGATTAAACAATATTTGACAACATTGCTACCGAGGTACGATCTAAGGGTTACACCAAGAGCAATAACTAAGTAATGATTGTTTAATGCTTAAACAATCTAACACAGAATACGTGTTATGATGATAATCATTAGACAACAATCAAGTAGCATTGTGGTGATTATTGTTATTGTTATTAGAGAATAATCGAATCGGGTGTTGATTATTATTGCTTCTAAAGTTATAATAATTAACAGGATTTTAACGTTGGTTATTAAATAAAGAGTTATTTGATTTCTCGTTTAATGTTAAATGGCTTTAGTTATTTAATTAAACATCAATTAAATTAATCAAAACAAATTAAATAAATAATTGTTATTTATTTTATCAAGGTTAAATTAATTAAATGTTAATTTATTTAAGTGATTTTTATAATTATGTGATTAGGTTTGGATTTTTTTTAATAATTTAAACAACTAAATCAGATAAATCCCAACCTATTAGAGATAGACATAGGGGGCTTGTTAGAGATAAACTCATATTAGGGTTTGGTGATTATAAAAAGATACTTAGGGATTGAGTTTTTAGCTGAACCACTTTGTAGAAAGAAACCTAAAAACACTAACACTTTTTATCCCTCCTTCCACACCAACGCCACTGGCCCGACCACCAAATCGACCGGTATCACCTGCACCTAGGCCGCCGCACACACTGCCATCCACGTGTGCCGCCTACTCCCCACATGCGTGACCTTCACGACACCGCCCCGTTTTGCCACTATGTTTCCACTATCCCACACCTTCAGCCATCACCAATTTTGTCCGTTTCGATTGGTCGGGTGTTCTAGTTCGATTCGGATTGTTCAAGTACTGCTTGGTGTTAAACGAGTAGAAACAGAAGGTGTTCGTTTGTCGGGAATATTTGTTGGTGAAATTTGTGTTACCGAATCTAGCACCCAAAGTTGTTGATTCGAGGTATTCTGTAGTTTAGAGTCTGCAACCGATTTGAGGTATTTGGTTCAAAACACCCTATGGTTGTGATACGTTTCTATTTGGTTTGCATCTGGACTCCTGATGGGTGATTGAAAGTTTGGTTTGGATCGGTTCTTACATATTTTATTTCACAACGTTTAGTCGTTTATTTTTTAGACCCACGTACGAATACTTAGCATACACATGCGTAGATCATATAATAAACCAATTGTATCTATATTATATAGGATTTTAGAGTGAGAAACATTTTATTTAACCTTTATAACATTTATATACTATTAATTAACAACATGTGGGTGTATTTGGCGTTTGTACCCTATGCTTATTGGTGTGTTTATGCTTGGGGTGCTTATACCTTGGGCTTATTGTGGGGTGTTTGTATTGGGTGTTTAAGTGAAGTTATAGCTTCTCTTACCTCCGAATCCCTCTCTGTCTCCCTCCTCCTACCGTCGCATCACAGCATATCCGTCATCGTCGCCCCTAGTTTTTGATTTTCCGTATGGATTAAATTGCTTTGTTGGGTCGGTTACTTTTAACGCCCGACATTATGGGGTTGTTTTGGCTTTGTTTTTCCGATGGTTGGCCTTTTGGTCGGTTCCTTTTTTCGGCCGGTCTTATCATTTTGTTTTGGCTTTGTTTTTCATGTGGTCTTTTTGGTTCCATGGTTTGATGTCGATACATATTTTTATTTAGATGGAAAAAGGGTTTTTTCGAAACCCCATGGTGATATGGTTGTTCTTTTCGATGTTGTTATGTTGTGATGAAGCTATTTTTGTGTAAGCTTTTTTTTATTCTGTGTGAGTTTGAACTCTGTTTTAGTCGGATTTGGTTGCTTTATGACTCAGATTCTATGAAGATGACACTTGGGTGTTCATCTAAGAATCAGTGTCGATGAAGATGACAGTTGGTTGTTCATCCGAGTCTTTTTTTTTTGGTGCAACAGATCTTGTATATGTTTAAAAGACATTTTTGGTTCATGCTTGCTCCTTTTGTCTCGATGAAGATACTTTGATAGTCATTTGAGGGTGTGGTTGTGATGGTTCTTTAGTTTTGGCTTGACACGTTTTGTTGTAGCCTATTGAAGATTTTGAGCTGAGTTGTTTAATTACGCATGCTCGGTTATGGCTGTGAGAACATGCATTGTGATCTATATATTACGATTTAGCAAAATTTTGTTGCTATGGAATGGTGTGCATATGTATGACCATATTCGAGTTGTTTGTTTATATAAATTGTCAATTAGCAACATGTGGTTGAATTTGTTTTTTTGTAGCATAGGTTTATTGGTTTGTTTATGCTTTGGGTGCTTATACCTTAGGCTTATCGTGTTGTATTTGTAGTGGGTATTTAAGTGGGTTTTTTGGGTGAGTAGTTTATTTTGAAGTTTTCGTTCCTCTAACTAGCAACATATTAGTGCATTGGTTGTTTGTACCCGATGCTTTGGTTGTACTTAGGCTTTTTATGATGTACTTGTGGTGGGTATATAAGGTTGGTCTTTAATGTGGTTTACCCTAATTTGGATTCCAGTATTGTTGGGATATGAGATTGACCGTATTGTTTGGGTTTGTTGGCTATGATGGTACACGTCATGTGGCATGACAATATTTATTTAAGTCGTGCTGTGTCTGTGATTTAATAGCTTTACATGCATTTGACATTTTGCTAACTGATGGTATATACATAGGTAGGTTTAAACTTGGTAATGATGTTATTGTTGCATTACGCTGTGATGTCTAAGCTCTTGTGTTACTAAACTGTGAAGGCTTATTACAAGCAACCGGCAAAAATAAGATTCCTGAGCCTAACGAGTAAATATTACAAACACGTTAAAGGCATTAGTGCATGCGTCAAATTGTGATTGCCTCTTTTTTGTTTTCCCCCTTTTTTGTAACTTTATATCAGGTTAACGTCTTTATTGGCGATGACGATTTGGGTATTACGGTTTTTTACATGACCAACCTAACATCAAAGAAGCGTACCGCTAAAAATGATGTGTACAAGCCTTGTTTTTCCTATAAAGGGGGTGGAAACTCTCTCTACCAATACCTGTTTTTCCTGGTCGAGCAACTCGTCAGGTAAAAAATAAAACCATGAGTTTCTTGGATGGACAACCCATCAGGAGTAAAGCGAAAAATTACTTGGGCTGTTTGCACATGTTTTATGTGCGTTTTGTTCAATATAAAAATGTTAATAAAAGTTAATATGTTACACGGCTGGGCTAACATCTAGTTGTATTTTAATCATAACTTTCTCATGATTGAGAAAGTAAATGAATAACTTTGCTCTAGTGTTTTTGTAATATACATTGTTATGCATAATAATCTTCCTTTATATATATATATATAAAGATAACTGAAATAAAGAGTTTGATAGGCTATGGCCTTGAAGTGTACACATCGGGTTTTCCTAATACCTAGTTTAGGATATGGATTGGGTTCATGTATAATTGGGTATTGAGAGAAACCGAATAGGGTTCTGATACGGGCATTGAGGAGAAAACCCAACCCTATATTTCGGGTAGGGTATGATCGGATTTGGGTATAAGCGGCCATTGGAATCGGGTATCGGTCCTGGTAGTACCCATTTTTTATAAAATGTTTTTTTATTACTTTATAGGTATAACTGGTTCCAGGTATTTTTTTTATAAATCAAACTCGGTTCTAGATACAGGTATTAAGCTCAACATGTATACTCTATTCATACCCTACGGGTAGAGTCGGGTTCTGTTACAGATATAAAATCCTCGAGTACAAAAAAACTGATTCTGTAATTTGTTTAGGTTTTTTGCGCACGTGTACCATGGCCATCCAAGAATTTTTTAGGGTCTACATGTTCACACAACCATCTGCCTATTTGGACACCTTCTAGACGGGTCGTCTAGACCTAGACGGGGCGTCTAGGGTTCCTTTCTCCGACCACATTCCTGCCCTCGTACAATGTCAAATCAGTCATATCAGACGAGGCGTCTGCCGTAGACGGATCCCGAAGACGACCTGCCCAAGACGTGTCGTCTAGGCCTAGACGACCCGTCTTGGAGGTTGATCTTGACTTTGGTGGTCTGCATGCATGTGAGTAAAGTAGTAAAGTGATACGCCCCGTCTAGTCCTAGACGGGGCATATATTTCTTTGTTAAATAGAGCCATGCAGAGCATTTGATATCACATGTAACCTGCAATTCGTCGGAATTCTCTACGTCTTTTTCTTTGGCTTATATTACTTCATCTGATATCATTCAAAGGTGGTGAAATGTCATCATACTGATACTATTTCTTTGGGCCGTATTTTGGCGAGTCATGGGTGCCCGAAGCCAATCCGGTAAGAGTTATTAGGTTAAAGTACTTGTTGTTTTAATTATTTACTAATGATGATACCGTTGTTAGGGGGAGACCGCCGTTCCTGATTCTAACGAGCAAGAGGAGGTTGTGTCAAGTGTACAAGGAAATCAAAACAGACCAGATTTGAACAAGCTTCCTCCCGTTGATGAAATATCCCATGTGGACGACTCTTACCAAGTTGATGCACCATGTGATCCTGCCCAACATGGGTTTCCGGATTATGGATATGGGTGTGAATATTTGTATGTGTAACAACACGGTCTGGATGGATACGTAGGAGACGGTTACAAAAGTAACAATGTAACACAGTTTTTGTACGGTCAAGAAGTCTATCCTGATGGTGGAGGTTATGGTGGTGAGGCACCCCCGTGTGCAGGCAATCCATACCTCACAGAGATGGTGTCAAAACATATTTATTTATGTTGGGCAGTTGAGTAAACATAAAATCTAGCATAATGATATCAATGTTGCAGGTTTTCAACTCTCTAGATGAGCTAAAAAACTGGGCACAAGAAACGGCAAAGGCGGATGATTTCGTTATTATGACCCGAAAATCAAAGAAAATTGGTGGAAGGACGGGAGGGTATGGCTTGAATGTGACCGTGGTGGTAAGCACCATACTACAGCAATGGTTAGAAAAGCTGGAAGCAAGAAAACCTGTTGCCCGTTTTACCTGGTGGCTGTGCTAGACCATCCGTATGAAACATTGGGGATAAAAGGTGGAAAGACTGAACATAACCACGAATTCTGTGAGGACCTGTCGGGCCACGCGTTTGTGCGAAGGTTTACTCCTAACAAATCCAGATTGATCGAGCAGCTGACAGCTCAAAACATGGAGCCACGCAGAATTTTTCAAACGATAAGGAAGTTTCCATGTTCAGAAAGACGTTCAAATCGCAGTTCAGAAGCTTAGGGCCGAACAAAGATACAGACTGACTCCCATGCAGTCGCCAGAAAACATCCTTATTACAAAAGAATTTATTTACGAGACACGGGAGGAACCCGAAACAGAGGTCGTTACAGAGATCTTCTTTGTTCATCCCTACTCGAGTGAAATGTGGTGTGTGTTCCCGCACGTTTTGTTGATCGATTCCACGTACAAGACGAACGTATACAACATGCTATTTGTTTAGATAGTTGGTATGACTCCCACCAACTATTCGTTTTGTATCGCGCATGCCGTTATCTGCAAAGAACGTAGTGATAAATTTGTATGGGTGCTTGAGAGGATCAGGTCAATGTTGGACGAATCTATGGAGCCACGTGCGATTGTAACGGATAGAGACCTGGCCCTAATTAATGCGTGTGCTAAGGTTTTTCCAAACGCCTCTTGATATCTTTGCAGGTTTCACATACAACAGAATATTTGTAAGCACTACAAGAGCGCATTCACAGAAGTAGGCTGGTAAAAATTTTTGTCATCCTGTGGGAGATTGTGTGAGTCTCCATCAATATCCATATACGAGTACAACTTGCGCAACCTGCAAAAGCGACTTGTGGAGTGCAAACATTTTGTATAAAATTTGACCTACCTATGTACATTTAACTAATTATTGATACCTTTTAGGGGTGTTTACGTACATGTATGATAACTGGCTGAAAGACTACAAGGAAATGTCCGTCTTTGCGTGGACTGATCAGAGTCGCAACTTCGGCCAGCGTACCACAAACAGAGTGGAGAGTCAACACGCAAATTTAAAGAGACAAGTCCAAGATAGGAGCTTGCTGGACCGTATAGTAGGTTGTGTCAAGGATATAGTTGAAGCACAATAAAGTTAAATAAGGAGGATCTTTCGAGAAAACATCGAAAAAATAATGAACCACTATTTGACCACCTACGTGGAAAGGTTTCCCATACAGCACTTGACCTGTTAAGTGGAGAGCTACTTAGGAAACTAGACGTGTTGCACGGTTGCATTCATCTTATGGATGTCAGATGTGGTACAGTTGTGGGTTGCTGTGTGCTTGTAATCTGGAAAAGTACGTACGCGCAGGTAATACTTGTTAATCGTGAAGCGATGTGTTTTTTATATGTCCGCTATTCATGTGTCACACCCCGGATATCCAACCCGAAATCCATACACCGGTGGGCCAGGGTGGGGAGTATCGTGGCGTAAGTTGATAAAATCATTGTCAATTAAACATGGCACAACGGAAGTCTTGGAGTAAATTACTATTACAAACCAAATGTTCAAAATATAAAATAATATACAGTCTCGTAATAGAAGATCCACATGCGGATCATAAAATGTACAAGAAAGAATATAAAACAGACTTTAGGGCAGATCTAAGGATTTGCAAGATCCTCTTATTCACTACCGAGCAACTTCCGGCCTATTTCTTTTTGTACCTGCAGTTTAGTCTTTGGACGATACGTCAGCTTATGCTGGTAAATACACCCAACTGACTCATTTTGAAAACTTTAAAATGATTTTAAGTGCAAAATGGCACAAAATCTTTTATTAACTTGGGAAAGTTGACCTTGCAACCTTGTATCAGATTCACATGTTTGTCAATACATACAGGGCCCCGTACAGAAACCGACACATGATTAAATACACACCACTACGGACTCACGATGGAGTTATCCCCAACGTCTTGGGAATATTGCATATGAGCGTCTGTCAGGTGTATGCCTACACCCCACGCTAAGGCCGTGGCTAATAACTAACGTATTGAGCCGAGGATATCCAGGACACAGTAATTTAACCCCCCGATGTTTAAGTTATAAAAAAAACTGATTAAAACGAAATATGGGGTTTACTATCCACAAACAGGCATTCGATATTCTGGACCAAGCGGTAATAATTTACCGTATCCCAAGACCGTATAGGGAAAATAAGTCGAGAGTATTTACCTGAGCTAGTCTTCTTCTTTTATTTTTAAATAACTCAACCGTATACAAAAGTACCAAGTGCAGATAGCATTTACCGGGAAGGCTCTAGTCTGGATTACGGCATAAGCTAGCCAATTAAATACTAACGGTCTTATAAACCGAATAGTGTACATGATCATTACGTATAACGCTTGATTAAACGATGATCGGATAGAATGTAGTATAACCCGACAAGTACTTTAACTTGAATATTATGGGTAAACAATTAACATTCTGGATTTTAAGATTAAAATGATAAGGTTAAACCCGTTTCGGTTAATTTACATAAAAGTAGTTACATATACGTAACTGTGCGCATATAAGCGATATCGGGTAACCGGATAAGTCATGGACAAGTTCTATATGCCATTATATTTTAAATAAGTTAAGATATCAGTAGGATATCAACTTATATGCCCGTTAAGGTTTTAAAACGAAATTATGTCTTACAAGGGCATTTCGGTAATTATATACCGTATAAAAGGAACTTGAATATATTTTAAGTTTATGATCATGAGTATTCTGGAAAAATATTTTATTTATAATATAATATCAGTAGGATATCAATTATATGTGTATTTTACCTTTTATGACCAAACTATGCGCCAAAGGGGCAATTTGGTCATTTTACACATAGTTTGTAAATTATTTGGGATTCTAAGTTTATAACATGTACATATTGTAAATATGTTTAAAATAAGTTTTAAAATCAGTAGGTATGAAGTCTTGGTCAATAATATGGTTTAGAACCATACTACGCGCCGAAACGGCGCTTATGTCGTAAAATGACGTCTCTATGTTTTGCTTAGTGAAACTAACATTAGGGTTAGATTAAAATGTTTAAAATATGTTATTTAATATAATATATCAGTAGGTAAATGATTTACCTTAAAAAGATTTTATTAAAACCATTTTATGAGCCACAAGAGCTAAAACCGTCATTTATCGACATAGTTTAAGGACCTATATGAAAACTCGGTTTATAACTTAGTTTAATATCCCAAATAATCCTAATTATGATATTAAATTAGTAGAAACTCATTTTCAAGTTCAATACCATTTAAAACCTTGTTTTATACAAAAAGGGCATTTTAGTCAAGAATGGCATAATTATGGAACGTGCGCATAAACTTCGATTCCGATTATGATCATGTAATATAAGCCTCGGAGGGTTATGCTACATTATATTATGATCATAATGCAACATTAGATCAGTAGGTAACTAATATAAATCGGGTCAGAATCGAAAGTCAAAGCAGAAGTCAAACTTCGCGACTTTAGGTTGCGAACCGACCCTAGAACTGAAATTGACGAGCCGAACATGTTCTTACATGTTCTAATAATTATTACCAACTTGTTAAGTGTCAAAATAGGTTTCATAAAATATATTAGATCAGTTTATGATTTTTTTGAAAAATGACATGTTTGACTTTTTAATAACTTAACTTTGACCCGTCAATTGGTCTAGCAAACGTGATCTTCAGGAGGTGCCCTTTGTAGGGATTAACACCTACCTTATTATGATCACCTAGCCATGTTTATTTCGAACAATGGCTGGACCATAATGGTCTTAACCGAAAGTCAAAGCGTTTTCTGAAAAACGCTTGACTTTTGGCTATAAAAGTCTATAAACGAAAATCCAAGAGCAAGGAACACTTACAAGAGGTTCCTAGATTGCAAGAGAACTAAGTTGGATGCTCCTTTCAGCTAGGAACTTCCAGAGGAGGGAGAAGAGTGAATAAATGAGAAAAGGTGCAAGTAGGAATGGGGAACTTAAGCACCTATTTATAGTTGGAGAGCTTAAAGGAGGTGAATCCAGGTGTTTAGGGGTGTAAGAGGAAGCTTACAAGTGTCCCAAAACGTGGCATAGCAGTTTGGGAAACCATGGTTTCGATTTAATGGTTTTGGAGCTTTGTTTGGAGGCTAAGCCAAACTTTCTGCAGCAGACCTGTTCTCGCGTCCCGCGAGAGACCCAGGCTTAGTCTCTCGCGGCCCGCGACCACCCGATGGCCAGATTCAAAACTTGAAACTTTAGCCCCCTTAACTTATAAAAGCTTATATAAGCCTTCTAAAACATCTTTTTGGGAAATTTAGCCCTCCGAACCCATACTTGGCATACCCGGGATTATGCCCGGACATTGTCGAGCTCTCGGTTCGTTAAAAGGTCACTCAGAGTTAAGAATTAACATGTTGACACTTTTAATCCCTCCATTATCCAATTTTCATATAATAATGGATTTAATCACTCTCGTCCGATAAACGGGACATATGAGAGTTAGGACTACGTAAAGGATCACTCAGAGGCTTATTATAAGCATGTTGATTCCGATGTCACTCAGAGGCTGGGCATGTTGACATATCAGTCACTCAGAGGCCAAATTTTAAGCATGTTGACATATCAATCACTCAGAGGCTGTTATTTATGCATGTTGACATCGGACCGTCACTCAGAGGCTCACTTTGAGCATGTTGACGCCTTTAGTCCTTATTGGTCTTTAGCAGACTATATTAAAAATACAACACGTGTCACTAGATTATTGGACACGATTTTATAGGGTGTTACATCCTCACCCCCTTAAAAGAAATCTCAACCTCGAGATTTTATTCAAAAAGATGGGTGTACTTTTGTCGCATAGTGGACTCAACCTCCCATGTAAACTCGGGAACTCTAAAAGCGTCCCACTTAACCTTTACCATAGGTATCATTTTTCTTCGGAGCTTCTTAGCCTGTCGATCCTCGATCGAAATCGGTTTCTCAACAAACCTCAGGTTTTCGTCTATTTGCACATCTTCTTGTGACATTGCTAGCGACTTGTCGGTTAGACATTTCTTAAGATTAGATATGTTGAATACATCACGGATTCCATTGAGCTCCTCTGGAAACCTGAGCTTATAAGCTATAGTACCGACACATTCGATTATCTCAAAGGGTCCCTATATATCTTGGGCTCAACTTGCCCTTCTTTCCAAAACGCATCACACCCTTGCAGGGCGATACTTTCAGCATGACTTTGTCCCCTACTTGGAACTGAAGAGGTTTACACCTCTTGTCAGCATAGCTTTTCTGCCTATCCTTGGAAGCTTTGCGACGATCACGGATTTGTACAATCTTTTCCGTGGTCTCCAGGATAATCTCAGGTCCTGATAGTTGGACTTCCCCAACTTCTGCCCAACACACGGGAGTTCTATATTTTCTCCTATACAAGGCCTCAAAAGGAGCAGCCTTGATGCTGGTATGATAACTATTATTGTAGGAGAATTCTATTAGGGGTAAGTGGTCATCCCAGCTTCCACCTAAATCAATCACACATGCCCGAAGCATTTCTTCTAAAGTTTGGATAGTACGCTCACTTTGACCATCAGTCTGCGGATGGTAAGCCGTACTAAAATTTAATCGTGTGCCTAACGATTGTTGGAAACTTTTCCAAAAGTGAGACGTGTATCTAGTATCTCTATCAGATACTATAGATACTGGCACACCGTGTAGGGACACAATCTTGTCCACGTACAACTTAGCCAACTTGTCAGAAATATAAGTCTCTTTAATTGGCAAAAAGTATGCTGACTTAGTCAGCCAATCCACAATGACCCAAAATGTGTCATTACCACATTTGGTCTTAGGTAACTTGGTAATCAAGTCCATTGTTACCATTTCCCATTTCCAAGTGGGAATCTCAAGTTGTTGTAGAAGTCCTGACGGTTTCTGATGTTCGGCCTTAACTTGCAAGCACGTCAGACACTTAGCTACATAAGTGGCTATGGATTTCTTCAAACCCATCCACCAATAATTTTTCTTCAAATCTTGATACATTTTATCACCTCCTGGGTGAACTGAGTATCTCGAACTATGCGCCTCTTGGAGGATTGGATCTCTAAGTCCTCCAAAGATCGGAACCCAAATTCTATCATTAAATCTTAGGATTCCATCCTTTCCAGGCGTTAACTAATAACAGTTCCGCTTATTCCCTCATTAGGAATATTAGCCTTTAACAGGGCTTGTTTTTGCGCATCTAATAGCTTTTCAACTTAAGCTATTTCTGAGCTCAATGCTCTTGGCGTTAATCCTAATAGGTTTAACTCTTTCTTTGCGACTTAAGGTGTCGGCAACTACATTTGCCTTGCCGGGATGGTAGCGAATTTCGCAATCATAATCATTTAATGTTTCCATCCAACGTCGTTGTCGCATGTTCAATTCTTTCTGATTGAACAGGTCTTGGAGACTCTTATGGTCAGTGTATATAATACACTTCGTACCATACAAGTAATGTCTCCATAGCTTTAGTGCAAATACAACGGCACCCAACTCCAAATCATGGGTGGTGTAATTTCTTTCATGCAACTTTAATTGTCGTGATAGGCAATTACCTTGCCATTTTGCATTAGCACACAGCCCATACCGGTGTGTGATGCATCACAATAAACAACAAAATTCTCAATACCCTCAGGTAGAGATAACACAGGGGCGTTGCTCAACTTGTGTTTTAGAATCTCAAAAGATTCTTGTTGCTTTGGACCCCAATTAGGTCAAGGTAGTTAAAGGAATGGCTATTCTTGAAAAGTTCTCAATGAACTTCCTATAGTAACTAGCCAGTCCTAGGAAACTACGAACTTCTGTTGGGGTTTTGGGTAATTCCCAATTCATTTTGGCCTTAATTTTGGCGGGATCCACTTGGATACGTCGCTCACTTACCATGTGTCCAAGAAATTGGACTTCTCTAAGCCAAAATTCGCATTTAGAGAACTTTGCATAAAGTTTCTCCTGCCTTAATAATTCTAGGATGCACCGAAGATGTTTCTCGTGATCAGCTTGATTACGAGAATAGATAAGTATGTCGTCTATGAAGACAATGACAAACTTATCCAAATACGGTTTGCAGACTCTGTTCATGAGGTCCATGAATGCTGCTGGTGCATTTGTGAGCCCAAAGGCATCACCAAAAATTCAAAATGACCATAGCGGGTCCTGAAGGCTGTTTAGGAACATCCTCACTTCTAACCTTCAGTTTATGATATCCTGATCTCAAATCTATCTTAGAAAAGTAACTAGCCCCTTGAAGTTGGTTGAATAAATCATCGATCCTGGGCAGAGGATATCTATTCTTAATTGTTAGCTTGTTCAGCTCCCGATAGTCGATGCACATCCGCATTGATCCGTCTTTCTTCTTAACGAAGAGGATTGGAGCTCCCCAAGGCGAGGAACTAGGTTGAATAAATCCTTACTCCAAGAGTTCATCCAATTGAACTCTTAACTCATTCATTTCAGTTGGAGCTAGTCTATATGGAGCTCTAGCTACGGGTGTTGATCCTGGTATGATATCAATTCTGAACTCTACTTGCCTATCTGGAGGTAGGCCTGGTAATTCTTCAGGGAAAACATCGGGATACTCCGAGATAACTGGTTGATCTTCAAGGTTTGCCTTAGGTTCATTGATGGTTACTTGTGCCATGTAGATAACACAACCTCTTCTCAAACACTTGGATGTCTTAAATAACGACACCTTGTCTGGCAATCCATAGTGTGATTCTCCGAGGATGGTGATCATTTCGCCAAATGGGGTTTTAATTTCGATTAGCTTCTTATCGCAGGCAATGCAGGCTTGGTTATGAGATAACCAATCCATGCCTAAGACAACATCGAACCCTGCCAATTTCTTTGGCAGAAGAGAGATAGGGATGGAATGATTCTTAATGGATATAGAGCATCCATCAAGAATAGAAGTTGCGGGTTTCTAAGGTTCCATCAGCAAGTTCTATCTCATAGGTTTTATCTAGAGTTCTTATGGGCAGGTTTAATAGTTTACTAAACTTATGATCAACAAAAGATTTATCCGCACCCGAATCGAAAAGAACTCTAGCATAATATCATTAATGGGGAAAGTATTTTAATAGTTTACTAAACTTATGATCAACAAAAGATTTATCCGCACCCGAATCGAAAAGAACTCTAGCATAATATCATTAATGGGGAAAGTACCTGTTATGATGTTATTGTAACAGCTTCCTTAGCAGTTAGCCAAAAAGCGCGTGCATTCCCCTTCTTGGCCTCTCCAGGCTTTGGACTATTATTCTTTGAATTCGTAGAGCAGTTAGTTGCAATGTGCCCTTTTTCATTGCAGATATAACATACAACATCCTTAAGATCTTTACAATCTAAGGTCTTATGCCCTCTCCTTTTACAAACACCACAAGGTCTAGCTTGTGGATCAGAATTACACTATCCCCAGTGCCTGCGGTTTGCATGTGTTGCAAAATGGCATCATAGCCGACTTGCCTTGGTTCCCTTTGAACCCGAATCTCCCTTTATTTTTCTTATTAAAACTATGGGAGTTGTCATCTCCCCCTTCCTTTTTCCGTCAGTTTCAGACTTAACTGACTTTTGTCTTACTAAATCAAGGGTGAGAGAGAGAGAGAGAGATAGGTCTATAGCAGACCTATAGGTATTAAGCTGAGCAGCCTTTACCATGCCCTTAATCTCGGGCGCTAATGCATTGATAAAACGCGCAATGCGTTTGGATTCTGGGGTGATTAGATAGGAAACTAACCTAGATAGGGAATTGAAATCGGAGACATACTTCCGACAGTCTAGGTTTTTCATTGAAAGAGACAAGAAATCTGTCTCTATTTTCTCCACCTCATGGGGTGGGCAGTAGTGTTTCCTTAATAAGGTCCATAAACTTAGACCACCCAAGATTATATAGGTATACTTTACCTGTTGACTGTGTCATGGCCTTCCACCATGTTAGGGCATCGCCCTTAAAGGACTGTGATACATACTTGACCACATCCTTTTCAGCACAACCGCTGATATCTACTATTGTTTCCATCTCATCTAGCCACTTGAGGGCTTCTACAGCTCCTTTTTCCCCATTAAAGTCTCGGGGTTTACAGGAGACAAAGTACTTATAGGTGCATCCGTCCTTAGAAGAACGAGACTTATCAGCATAATCTATTTTCTTTGGTTCACTCTTCGCATTTAAAGAGTGAACAGAGCTCTCCTTATGAGCTGAAGATGGTGGAATAGATAATGGTTTAGAGCGAGTAGCACTCGACTCTCTTAACTTCTCTATGGCCTTACCCATGGCCTTTTCTACAGCCACATCAATGCGTGCTTGGAAGTCATTATTATCTATGGCTACATTTTAGGCGTCCTTAGAGTTGACGTTCTGATGGCTACTTTGTGCCTCATTAGAATTAGCCATTCTTCAAAGCTTTGGTTCTATAATACCAAATAAAATTTCTCTTAGCCATGGTATAACAACCATATCGGCTTTTTAAACATTGGGTATATCAATCCATCGCCTAATTTAAACTAGTGTGAATAACATCACAACTCTTAGGCTTAAAGTATCTATATTTGGCCTAGGTCTTAATAGGACCATCATAGGAAAATTACAATATGGATATAGTCCATTTATTACTAGACAGGGGATTGCAATGTCACAACTGTCATTGTCATATTTGACAACTGTATAGCACATAGGCTTGTCACAAAACATTTAAAACATGGCACATAGGCATGTCATAAATGGACATAAGATTATGGCACATAGGCCTGTCACTGATGGACATAAAATATGGCACATAAGCCTGCATACTAATGAATGTTTTATTTATCACCGTACTGGTGTTATTAGCCGGGATCAAACAGATCACATAGGCTATATAGAATAGATTATAACCCAAAAGGGTAGTACATCACTAATGGATGTTTTATTTATCATCGCACTGATGATATTAGCCAGGATCAATTAGATCACATGGGCTATATAAAATAAATCATAACCCGAAAGGGTAATATATCACTAATGGATGTTTTATTTATTATCGTACTGATGATATTAGCCGGGATCAAATAGATCACAAGGTCTATATAAAATACATCTCTAATGGATGTCTTATTCATCACCGCACTGGTGATATTTAGCCGGGATCAAACAGATCACAAAGGCTATATAAAATAGATTGTAACCCGAAAGGGTAATACATCACTAATGGATGTTTTATCTATCATCGCATTGATGATATTAGCCAGCATCAAATAGATCACAAGGGCTATATAAAATACATCTCTAATGGATGTCTTATTCATCACCACACTGGTGATATTTAGCCGGGATCAAACAGATCACAAGGGCTATATAAGGTTAGGACATAGTCCATTACCTAAAAGGCTAGCGTGATTCCTCAAGTCACACTACCAAGAGTATGGACATTACTTGAATGTTATCATAAGAGGATCTTAATGGTTGATTAATCGTCCCGATCGCATTGACCTTAATGACTTGGAGGCTTGAATCTAGTCCACCACCTCTAGATAGAAGGAGAACTTCCCTTAACTATCATGATAGAAGACCCTTCCGTTCTTAACTATCATTTATATATTTGGCCAAATATGTGGTCTGTGCTACTCGGCAAATTAAAACCATTAAGATCTCTTTTTTGGAATTATATCGCAGAGCATAATTTCGAGTAAAATCGAGACGCTCGTTTGAAGTGGATGAATACATATATATATAATTCCAAAAGTACTTCATTAAATTCCAAATTAGAAATTACAGCACTAGAAAATGAAATAAACTGTCCATGCAAGGAATTTAAAAAAAATAAAAATGCCCACGCAGGGACTAAAGAAACAACAATGTCCCCGCAGGGACTACATATAATTAGAAGAGACTTCACTCGTCCTTCTTTCCCTTGACCAACTTGGAGAGTTTCTTGAAGAACTTGTTTGTCTTCTTCTCCGTTTTCTCTGCTTGCTGCTGCATCTCTTTCATTCTTTCTAAGGCCTCATTAATGGCCTCAAGTGGTGGCGGAGGTTGTGGTTGAGGTTGTGGCATAACCGGATACTGGTACCCATAAGTTGGATATCCAGTCGGTGGATAAGTAGGTGGGAAAGCAGACGGGTAAAGTGCATTGTGCATAACCGCCTGCATGTAGGGGTCTTGCAACCATGCTTGATAGTCTACCGGTGTAGACGAGTTAAAAGCATCATACCCAGACGTGTCTGGATATGTGGGGATTGGGTTAGTATAACCCGATGGTGGTGGTTGAACAACAGGTGTTGGTGTTGGTTCCACTATAGGTGAAACATTAGAGGGTCCACCCATTTGTGGGTCCTCTTGAATTGTGGGGTAGGACTTGGGCAAAGGTGCCAGCGATCCCGACCTTTGTCTGGCACGTACCGACATACGTGCTCCACGCTTCTTTCTTGGTGGTTCAGGTGGTGGTTGAGGTTGGTCCACCGGTTCCATGTGGACATCTTCTTGAATAGGAGGCGGTTGAGAGTGATGGGAAGGTGTGTGGGCGAAGGTAAATTGGTTCCAATATTGGTCCCACTCATTAGGACCATAGTAAGATGGTCCGGCATATGAGTTTAAATCGCTTGAAATTTCAATGGGATGCATATTTAATCCCGACGGTGGCATCTCCGGGTTGGAGTCCTCGTCCATAGGATTCGGCTGGTCCAACTGATTTTGATCGGCTGGAGGTGTGTTAAAATAATGGTTAGGGTTAAATTCCTTATGGTAAGAGTGATGAGAATGGGAATGGTGAGAATGATGTGAATTATAGGAGTGGTGAGAGTAGTAAGAATTTTGGTAATATGAGGGTGAGTGTCTATTAGAGACAGAACGCCTCGCTGGTTGCCAAGGAGACGAATCTCCTGATTCTTGGTAGGCATCTGAGTTGTGAGGTTGAGGGGGATTGTGCCCCGATGGTCCTCCCCTAATTGGACATTTTCCTCTTCCACTTTGTCCTCTCACACGTGACGGCATTTTCCTGTTAAAAATCAATTCAAAAACAATACTAATAGCTTAATAATGAAATGAGTAAATCCTAGGTCAATGCCTAGACTCGGAAGTCTAAGGGCACGTGTAAGTTAGAGATTAAACACAAGAAGGATAGTGTTTAATTCTCTCGTTTCTGATACCAACCTGTCACACCCCGGATTTCCAACCCGAAATCCATACACCGGTGGGCCCGATGGGGAGTATCGTGACGTAAGTTGATAACATCATTGTCAATTAAACATGGCACAACGGAAGTCTTGGAGTAAAATTACTATTGCAAACCGAATGTTCGAAATATAAAATAATATACAGGCTCGTAATAGAAGATCCACAGGCAGATCATAAAATGTACAAGAAAGAATATAAACCAGACTTTAGGGCAGATCTAAGGATTTGCAAGATCCTCTTATTCACTACCGAGCAGCTTCGGCCTATTTCTTTTTGTACCTGCAGTTTAGTCTTTGAACGATACGTCAGCTTACGCTGGTAAACACACCCAACTGACTCATTTTGAAAACTTTAAAATGATTATTAAGTGCAAAACGGCACAAAATCTTTTATTAACTTGGGAAAGTTGACCTTGCAACCTTGTATCAGATTCACATGTTTGTCAATACATACAGGGCCCAGTACGGAAACCAAGACATGATTAAATACACACCACTCAGGACTCACGAAGGAGTCATCCCCAACGTCTTGGGAATATTGCATATGAGCGTCTGTCAGGTGTATGGCTACACCCCGCGCTAAAGTCGTGGCCAATAACTAATGTATTGAGCCGAGGATATCCAGGACACAGTAATTTAACCCCTGATATTTAAGTTATCAAACAAAACTGATTAAAATGAAATATGGGGTTTACTAGCCACAAACGGGCATTCGACATTTTGGACCAAGCGGTAATAATTTACCGTATCCCAAGCCCGTATAGGGAAAATAAGTCGAGAGTATTTACCTGAGCTAGTCTTCTTCTTTTATTTTTAAATAACTCAACCGTATACGAAAGTACCAAGTGCAGATAACATTTACCAGGAAGGCTCTAGTCTGGATTATGGGATAAGCTAGCCAATTAAATACTAACGGTCTTATAAACCGAATAGTGTACATGATCATTACGTATAATGCTTGATTAAACAATGATCGGATAGAATGAAGTTTAACCCGACAAGTACTTTGACTTGCATATTATGGGTAAACAATTAACATTCTGGATTTTAAGATTAAAATGATAAGGTTAAACCCGTTTCGGTTAATTTCCGTAAAAATAGTTACATATACGTAACTGTGCGCATATAAGCGATATCGGGTAACCGGATAAGTCATGGACAAGTTCTATATGCCATTATATTTTAAATAAGTTAAGATATCAGTAGGATATCAATTTATATGCCCGTTAAGGTTTTAAAACAAAATTATGCCTTACAAGGGCATTTCGGTAATTATATACCGTATAAAAGGAACTTGAATATATTTTAAGTTTATGATCATGAGTATTCTGGAAAAATATTTTATTTATGATATAATATCAGTAGGATATCAATTATATTTGTATTTTACCTTTTATGACCAAGCTATGCACCAAAGGGGCATTTTGGTCATTTTACACATAGTTTGTAAATTATTTGGGATCCTGAGTTATACTGTAAATATGTTTAAAATAAGTTTTAAAATCATTAGGTATGAAGTCTTGGTCAATAATATGGTTTAGAACCATACAATGCACCGAAACGACGCTTTTGTCGTAAAATGACGTCTTTATGTATTGGTTAGTGAAACTAACATTAGGGTTAGATTAAAATGTTTAAAATATGTTATTTAATATAATATATCAGTAAGTAAATGATTTACCTTGAAAAGATTTGATTAAAACCATTTTATGAGCCACAAGGGCTAAAACCGTCATTTATCGACATAGTTTAAGGACCTGTTTGAAAACTCGGTTTATAACTTAGTTTAACATTCCAAATAATCCTACTTATGATTACATTAGTATAAACTCATTTTCAATTTCAATACCATTTAAAACCTTGCTTTATACAAAAAGGGCATTTTAGTCAAGAATAGCATAATTATGGAACTCGCGCATAACTTGGATTCCGATTATGATCATGTAATATAACCTCAGAGGGTTATGCTACATTATATTATGATTATAATGTAACTTTAGATCAGTAGGTAACTGATCTAAATCGGGTGAGAATCAAAAGTCAAAGAAGAAGTCAAACTTCGCGACTTTCGGTTGCGAACCGACCCTAGAACTGAAATTGACGAGCTGAACATGTGCTTACATGTTCTAATAATTATTACCAACTTGTTTTAGTGTCAAAACAGATTTCATAACATATATTAGATCAATTTATGATTTTTTTGAAATATGGCATGTTTGACTTTCTAATAACTTAACTTTGACCCGTCAATTGGTCTAGCAAACGTGATCTTCAGGAGGTGCCCTTTATAGGGATTAAACCTACCTTATTACGATCACCTAGCCATGTTTATTTCGAAAAATGGCTGGACCATAATGGTCTTAACTGAAAGTTAAAGCGTTTTTCAAAAAACGCTTGACTTTTGGCTATAAAAGTCTATAAACGAAAATCCAAGAGCAAGGAACACTTACAAGAGGTTCCTAGATTGCAAGAGAACTAAGTTGGATGCTCCTTTCGGCTAGGAACTTCCAGAGGAGGGAGAAGAGTGAATAAATGAGAAAAGGTGCAAGTTGGAATGGTGAACTTAAGCACGTACATTATCCACTTTAAGAATTAACATGTTGAGACTTTTAATCCCTACATTATCCACTTTCGTATAACAATGGATTTAATCACTCTTGTCCAATAAACGGGACATATGAGAGTTAGGACTACGTAAAGGATCACTCAGAGGCTTATTATAAGCATGTTAATTCCGATGTCACTCAGAGGCTGGGCATGTTGACATATCAGTCACTCAGAGGCCAAATTTTAAGCATGTTGACATATCAGTCACTCAGATGTTGTTATTTATGCATGTTGACATCGGACCGTCACTCAGAGGCTCAGTTTGAGCATGTTGACGCCTTTAGTCCTTATTGGTCTTTAGCAGACTATATTAAAAATACAACACGTGTCACTAGATTATTGAACATGATTTTAAAGAGTGTTACATCATGTGAATTTAAACAATGCGTAGTTTTAACCATGCAGAGCATCCGATTCAACTCGAAGACGTAGACATCTTCTGGCAGAAGCTTCACTTCCAGGCATGTAAATTGATATCAGATGACGTTGACGTGGTAGAAGAGCTGAAATTGTTCTGCAAAAGTTAGTCACATCCCCCTGCTCAGAAAAAAAAGCTTGCTGGGAAAGATTAAAGCGGTGTTGACTCCAACCAAACCCACAAAGAAACTGTCACACCCCAACCGATGGCGGAAACATCAGAGTGAGACGAAATAGATTTCTCATTGCTCACAACACTAATAGTAACATTATTTAATTAAAATCGAATTTCATTTCAAATAACAATTGTCAAGTACAACATTGAAGCAAATACAATACAACAAAATTGATACAACAATTTAGCCTAAACGTCTACTTGTGTGTATCTAAGTCCTTACTATTTGTTTTCATA
Source organism: Scalesia atractyloides (assembly GCA_947069175.1). Classification (NCBI taxonomy): domain Eukaryota; kingdom Viridiplantae; phylum Streptophyta; class Magnoliopsida; order Asterales; family Asteraceae; genus Scalesia; species Scalesia atractyloides. Next base: position 11,356,913 of record CAMTDV010000029.1, read on the forward strand.
GCATATTCTTCATCAACCTGTAATATGATTTAAAATACAATTCAATGCAAAAGCAAAGGCTAGTACACAAGTTTAAGCATAGCATACGTATACGAATAAGTTTAAACAAATCCTCATGGCAACTATGATTTTACATGAGCAAATACAAGGCATGCAATACTACTAGCCAAACCCTTAACGCAAAACGTTGTTTTAACATGGCCTCAAGTTTATGCGATGGAGGGGGATGCGTGAATTCCTATAGCGCTATACATGTCAAACGAAGGCTTTATACAAGTTAATGACTAAAGTATCATATAAAGAATATCCAAGATATAAGCATCACATAAGTGTATCAAGCGTTCATGTGTATAGGATTGTTTGTGCGTTTTATAAAGTTTAAGTGTTGTGGTTTTGATATAAGTAAACATGCTTCACCCAAAAGAGTTTTAAACAAAAAGTGAGTTGAGTGTACTCACGGTTTTGCGAAATCTTCAACTTTGATTAGTCCTTGAAGGGGATTTGATGGATGGAGTGAGCGTCGAGTTAACCTACATTAGGAAGCGTAGGTTGGTAAGTAAATGAATGATAACGGAGGATTTGGAAAATTACAACGACAAAATATGATAAAGTATGTATATGAGAAAATAATCATCTAGACTTAATACTCGTTCTCGACACTTTTATGCCCATTTGGGTTGACGTGATTTCATGGGTTATAATACCCATTAGAATCGTAACGAGAGATTAAGTACATAGGTGATATAACCTAGTATCATGACGGATAATCATTTGATTACCATCAAGAGTTCGGTTAGTACGTATATACATATATATATATATATTACATAAGTATATCAAGAATATCATGTAGGTTCATAGAAGTCATGCATGGAGGTAGGAGGATAACCTCCCTTTTAAAACCTCACGTATATTTTACCAATGCGCAAGTCGTCACAAGGACGACAAGGATGGTCATGAGTAAGTTTGAACATAAAAGCATAAGTAAATGAAATCATCAAGTGAGGTGGTGGATCGAAGTTAGGATAGCCAAGGCTTTCATGTGATCACACTTTACCAACTCAAGTCTTGTTTCGAGAACAAGCTTGGAAGGATATAACACTTGTGGGTAAAACCCTATTAAAACCAAAAGAAAACACTTACTCTTGGGACCTTAGTCATGGTGATGTTCCAAGTTAGTCTTCCATGGAAGACTTATGGAAGCATTCCAAAAGGTATTTCCAAGTAGTAAGAAAAAGGAAAGATCAAAAGAGAGAGGCGAGTTAAAACTCACTTTTTAGGGGCTTTGATCTTTGAGAGAAGAAGAGAGCTCTTTAGAGCTTTAAAAGGAGAGAAGAGAGAAATGAGGTGTGAGTTGAAAGTGAAATGGGATGGGGTATTTATAGGTAAAATGGGGGAGGTTGGTAGTTGGGGTAATTAATGCAAGAAAACCAAAACTGACCAATCCATGAGCTTGAAATGTATTTTTCCGGATCGCAATCCTCTCGCGGGCCACAAGAGAGTTAAGACTTCTCGGTCGCGGGCCACTAGAGGCCTGGCGGGGCGCGAGAGGGTTTTAAGAGTTTGGTCGCGGGGCGCGAGAGAGGCTATTCCAGAAGATTCTTTTGTTTTTATTATTTTTAGCCCTTTATATTTATTTATTTTACCAATGTTGCATGTAACGTGTGTAAGTATAGAAGTATCGAGTGTGAATGCGCGTATAAGTATAAGTTTGCGTGTATTCAACGTTTAAATGCATGTAAGACAAGTAAGTATCAAGTATAAGTTTCACCACGATCGAAGTCTCGGATTACAAGGAAATACGAATACGGTACGAATACAAGTTTCCAAAAATAGAGATACGACTAAACTTTCTAATTAAGGAAAGTTCAAAAAAGCGAGGCGTTACAGTCTCCCCTCCTTTAGGAAATTTCGTCCCGAAATTTATTTAAGAGGAAGACTTCGAAAAATTCCATTTTTGGTGAAAACGTTTGGCCAAAATCAATATTTTGAAGTTCAAAGTTTTTGCGGAGTTCATGTGTAAGTGTAAATATGTATCGAAATTTTGAAGAATAGAAACGGTAGGTTCGTGAAAGTAATTTGTTTGACTAAGGTGTTTTTGAGATGCCTATCGTAAATGTGTAAACGTGTATGTGTGTGTAAGCAAGTGAGTTTGACTGGGTCTGGACAATTAATTTGGAAGGGATATTTTTAAAAGAGTGTGAATATTTTGATTAAAATGAGCGGTCCGCACCGTAAGTGGTAAGAAAAGTTTTGTCAGTTCTAAGGCGTATTAGTAAAATCACTTGTTGTAAAAAAATGTTTATTGGAGAGAGCTAGGGTGATAAATATTTATGGTTTTTAAAGGTTTTGGCGGTTATAGATCGACTGGTTGAAGTTTGCGCATAGATAAGAGTGAAAGATAGTTTTAAAAGAAAATGAACATTTTGACCAAATTGAGCTGGTGGGGACGTTTATAAAAATGGATCGAACGTTTTAGGCTGATTTGCTGTAAATAAAGTTTGGATGAAAGGTTAAGGGAAGAATTGGGAAAATCGTGGTATGGTAGTGAACGATTCGTTAGGTGTATGCGAGGTGTGAATATCGGATAAAATGTGACATGGAATGTTGAGAGATGCTAGTGATAGTTGTGGCGGTTAAAGCTAACGATTTTGAGAATGAAGCTTTGTCTTGGGTAATCGAGTACCAATCATTTCGAAGTGGGGTCACCAAAGTTTGTTATGAATCAAATGTATTTAACAAGGTCTGGGAAAACACTGAATTTCTCATGGCATGTTTTACGAAGGTTTGGTAACATGGTAGGGACACTTAGATATAGGAAGTACCAGCGGCGTATCCACCATGTTCCAACCATGTTACGTTGTTTCGCTATTCGGTGTCATGTTACGTTCCGTGTTGCGGTACACAGTAGAACCCACTATGGTTTTCATGCGCCTAACAATATAATCTCGTGTGCACCCGCGATTATTTTTGGTTTGTGCATGATACGCATAGTTTGTACTAGTAGTGTACGGGTCATGTTACATTTAGTATTACAAGTAAAGGTGTGTAAGATGGCGTATAAAAATTAAGCATGTAAGCATGATTGTTTGTATGAGTGTGTCGAACGTAGGCGACACTACTCGGGTTATGCCTACTTATAGATTTTAAGTATGACTACCAAGTAGTGCGAATGCATAAATTTTGAGACAAATACGTATAACATTAGTATGTAGTATCGAGCGTCTGGATGGAATAAAATGGGGTTTAGCATATATAAGTTACTATGAAGTTGCGAGCGTGTAAAATATGAGGTGTAATGGTGATATGTGGAATATTGTCATGTAATATTGACTGTCTAAAACGTATAAGGCAGTATGCATGTGTGCGGTTGTTTGAGTCAAAACATTGAGTTGATTAAAATAAGTCAGCTTTGTCGAGAATGAAGGACCAAAATTATGAATAGTGAGAAAAATATTAAAAAAAAATTTGTTGGTTTCTTGTTGGGAGTAAAATGTCTTTAGGATGGTAGAAAAAAGTAAGTGTGTTTTGGACAAGTTGTGAAAATCGAGGGCAAGAGCTTCGTTTGACCGTCTAAGTTGTTGGGTAGCATTTCATAAAGTTTTTGAAAATTTGTGAAAGGAACGTTTAAAGTGTCATTTGGGTTTCTTGTATATAAATATGTTATAGGGTGAGAAATCGTTTGGATAAAATAGTAAGGTTCGAGGTTTTATGCATAAATGAGAAAAATTGAAACAATGATAAAAGGGTTAGGTATAAGTTTTGATATAGTGATTGTTATGAAAATAGTCGAGTTGGAGTTGGACTTCGACTCATTTCTCCAACTTTGAGTTTTGCGAAAAAGACATCTAGGTGATCGACAATAAAAATCACATTTGAGCATGTAAGTATTGTATAACATGTATGAGTTCACATAGGTGACATAAGCATAACAAGTATTCAATAGTATAAACACGTATGATTGCGTAAAGAGTATGAATTTAGTTGGTTTGCGAGAATTATTATTGTTTTTTATTACGAAAGATGTGTGATTTGTGCATCGGGTTCGAAATGAATGAGGTAATAAGTATTAAAACACATAGAAATGAGATAGCATAAAAGATAGGCTTATTAAAATATTGGAGTGCTTTGGGTTGAGAAGCGTCGACTATTCCAAAGTGAATCGAAGATCCTTTCAAATTAGAGGAACGCGCTTTGGCCTATAGGTAAAATGCTCTCGTCGAGAAGCGATTAACGGCATTTAACCTTCCAGTTACTACACGTCTCTAACCGATTGAAAAAAATCGAAATTTTGGTGAGAGCGAAAATCAAGGAATGGGACTTAATTGACAAGATGCGGGTTTCACCCCTAACTTGACGATTTCGTACCCTAAGAGTGGTTGGTACTTACCAAACGAAGAGCAAGTTCCGATTCGTTGTTAAGGTCCACTAGAGTTTGAATTGGAAATTTACCATCAAGATGTGGATTTCACTCCTAACTTGATGACGAAATTTCGTGGAAAATGAATAAGAATAGCGGAATGAGAGTTGTTCACCAAATTGTGGGTTTCACGCCTATTTTAGTGAACTCGTCTCGTTTGTGTTACGAGTGTCTTCAAGTCTTCAAAGTGTGTATTGTGTAAAAATGTCTTAGGAAAGACGTTATGTACATGCATTAAGACCAAAAGAAAAGAGGAGAAGCAAGTAGGAAGCATAAAGTTTTAAGCATATCAAGAATGGTCAAAAATGGGTACTTAGGACTATAGACTAGGTCGAATCATGACAATTCTACCTAATTCCCTATAGTTATGGCTCTGATACCAATCTGTCACACCCCAACCGATGGCGGAAACATCAGAGTGAGACGAAATAGATTGCTCATTGCTCACAACGCTAATAGTGACAATATTTAATTAAAATCGAATTTCATTTCAAATAACAATTGTCAAGTACAACATTGAATCAAATACAATACAACAAAATTGATACAACAATTTAGCCTAAACGTCTACTTGTGTGTATCTAAGTCCTTGCTATTTGTTTTCATAGCATCCTCTTCATCAACCGTAACATGTTTTAAAATACAATTCAATGCAAAAGCAAAGGCGAGTACACAAGTTTAAGCATAGCATACGTATACGAATAAGCTTAAACAAATCCTCATGGCAACTATGATTTTACATGAGCAAATACAAGGCATGCAATACTACTAGCCAAACCCTTAACGCAACACGTTGTTTTAACATGGCCTCAAGTTTATGTGATGGAGGGGGATGCGTGAATTCATATAGCGCTAGACATGTCAAACGAAGGCTTTATACAAGTTAATGACTAAAGTATCACATAAAGAATATCCAAGATATAAGCATCACGTAAGTGTATCAAGCGTTCATGTGTATAGGATTGTTTGTGCGTTTTATAAAGTTTAAGTGTTGTGGTTTTGATATAAGTAAACATGTTTCACCTAAAAGTGTTTTAAACGAAAAGTGGGTCGAGTGTACTCACGGTTTTGCGAAATCTTCAACTTTGATTAGTCCTTAAAGGGGATTTGATGGGTGGAGTGAGCGTCGATTATCCTATATTAGGAAATATAGGTTGGTAAGTAAATGAATGATAACAGAGGATTTGGAAAATTACAACGACAAAATATGATAAAGTATGTATATGAGAAAATAATCATCTAGACTTAATACTCGTTCTCGACACTTTTATGCCCATTTGGGTTGACGTGATTTCATGGGTTATAATACCCATTATAATCGTAACGAGAGATTAAGTACATAGGTAATATAACCTAGTATCATGACGGATAATCATTTGATTACCATCATGAGTTCGGTTAGTACGTATATACATATATATATATATATACATATATATATATATATGTATGTATGTATGTATATATATATATTACATAAGTATATCAAGAATATCATGTAGGTTCATAGAAGTCATGCATGGAGGTAGGAGGATAACCTTCCTTTTAAAATCTCACGTATATTTTACCAATGCGCAAGTCGTCACAAGGACGACAAGGATGGTCATGAGTAAGTTTGAACATAAAAGCATAAGTAAATGAAATCATCAAGTGAGGTGGTGGATCGAAGTTAGGATAGCCAAGGCTTTCATGTGATCACACTTTACCAACTCAAGTCTTGTTTCGAGAACAAGCTTGGAAGGATATAACACTTGTGGGTAAAACCCTATTAAAACCAAAAGAAAACACTCACTCTTGGGACCTTAGTCATGGTGATGTTCCAAGTTAGTCTTCCATGGAAGACTTATGGAAACATTCCAAAAGGTATTTCCAAGTAGTAAGAAAAAGGAAAGATCAAAAGAGAGAGGTGAGTTAAAACTCACTTTTTAGGGGCTTTGATCTTTGAGAGAAGAAGAGAGCTCTTTAGAGCTTTAAAAGGAGAGAAGAGAGAAATGAGGTGTGAGTTGAAAGTGAAATGGGATGGGGTATTTATAGGTAAAATGAGGGAGGTTGGTAGTTGGGGTAATTAATGCAAGAAAACCAAAACTAACCAATCCATGAGCTTGAAATGTATTTTTCCGGATCGCAATCCTCTCGCGGGCCATGAGAGAGTTAAGACTTCTCGGTCGCGGGCCGCTAGAGGCCTGGCGGGGCGCGCGAGGGTTTTAAGAGTTTGGTCGCGGGGCGCGAGAGAGGCTATTCCAAAAGATTCTTTTTTATTATTTTTAGCCGTTTACTTTATTTATTTTACCAATGTTGCATGTAACGTGTGTAAATAAATAAGTATCGAGTGTGAATGTGCATATAGGTATAAGTGTACGTGTATTCAACGTTTAAATGCATGTAAGACAAGTAAGTATCAAGTATAAGTTTCACCACGATCAAAGTCTCGGATTACAAGGAAATGCGAATACGGTACGAATACAAGTTTCCAAATATAGAGATACGACTAAACTTTCTAATTAAGGAAAGTATGAAAAAGCGATGCGTTACAGAAACCACTGGTTGTCCAACAAAATACTCGTGGATGACCAACAACAAAGCAAGCATAACTTCGGTTTGACGATGGCCCCCGCCACAGCTCGTACGTTCCGTCGCAGGCCACTCAACAGCCGGTTATAAAGTCTCAAAAACCCAGAGTGGGCCGAAGTCGTTCAATGACTTCTAAATAAGGAGAGATTCGAGACGATAACAGTTTTCCGTTGATAGTGGGCGACGAGTATGTGTCAACAATCAAACGGTTTAAGTCTGTCCTTCCGACATTGTTTCACCCATACATCTCATGCATACAAGACGTGACGCCAGACGGTCATTGTGGGTTTAGGTCTGTTGCTGTGGGGTTGGGTATGGGAGAACATGCGTGGAGCCACATTCGAAAACACCTTCTACAGGAGATGGATCAGAACGCATCGATCTGGGCACCAATATTTGAAGCATGGGAGGAAGGATACTTTTACACGCATCGTTAGAGCCTAATATGGGATTCAGTGGAGCGTTGTCCCCTCACTCACTGGATGGACTTTCCCCACGCAGGGCTTCTTATCGCACAAAGGTACGGTATCGTGGTTCACCTGTTAAGCATCGATGGTTGTTCCACTTTCTTACCGATAATGAATCCTCCAACGGGTCGAGAACCACGAACGATAACGCTTGCACATGTTAACAATAACCACTTCATACATATTAAGCTGCAAGGCCAGTTTCCAATGCCGGCAGTAAACAGGTTGTGGTTGACCTACCGAAGCGCCGCTGCAGAACAATGGCTATACATGTGCACGCCCCGTTTAGAATGGTATACGTCGATAATGAATCCCCCATCAAATCCAAACCCGAGTATTAATTACGTCGAAAGTGAATCGCAAGAATGAGGGTTTTTGTATACCTAATACGAAATTTTGTATAATAAATATGATTTTTTAATAATTAATATGATTTTTATTCTTGATACATTTTTTTTTTTATAATTAATAAGATTTTTGTATAAGTAATAAGGTTTTTTATAATTAATACGAATGTTTATAATTGTGTTAATAAATAATATGATTTTATATCTAAAAGGAAAAAAATTATGTTATATACGAGTCGTCTAGTCTAGACGCCACGTACACACTAAGCGTCTAGAAATTTTTACCCCTGGATTGCACTCCGTCTAGGCCTAAACCAGGGGCAAAAAGTAATACTGTCCAATTAGACGACACGTCTAGACTTAGACACCACGTACATATTGAGCGGCAACTTTGAAACTGGCCACCTTTTGAATTTTAAAGATAACTCGCGAATTACCATTTTACCCCTGAGTGGCCACCCGTCTAGCCGAATTCAGGGGTAAAATGGTAATTAATGAATCTGAGTTGTAAATGGGAGGTGGTCGCAAACCATGACACTTGGGAGCATGTCAAGGCGAAGGGGAGGATTTCACACGTTGCCGACCCGTTGTACAGGCACGTACGTTTATTATAGTAATTATTTGATTATTATTGCTATGAATTAATTTCCGTATTTCGCTAATATTATGTGCAGGTATCTACATCGGATGCTCGCTACGTTTATTACCGCTCGCGGACACAGCCGTGAGTGTTGTACGAGCACCGATTTATTTTTCTACTATTGCCTATTGTACAGGAGGTCGTGCGCACTTGCGCACGGTCTCGCCCAGTACTTCGCCTCCGCCCATCGTCGGTAGGAGCGCGGCTTTTTGTACGGCGGGGCGCACTTCATCGTGATTGCCCGGTCGTTGGGTCTTCTGCCGGAGACTGACCCACATTTGCAGCCAGCCATACCGTCCACGCGGATGGGTTTTCAGACCTTGCGGGGGATGAAGCTGGTGAAGAGGTTCGGCGTGCTAGGCGAACGGTTTAAAACCCGTGAAGGTGAGCCATGGATTCCGAAGCCGCTGCCAGATCAGTTCGCTCTAGTATCCGCCGGCAGATGAGGCAGCGGTCGTCCAGGAGCCTCCGGTTGATTTAGATGGACCGGCACCGCCACCACCAACACCACCTCACGGGGCGCCCACAGTTTCTGCAGCACGTTATTCCAGGTCATGCCCCGGGAGGTGCAGCATACACGCGCTTACAAGCCGACGTCGACAGGCTTATGGATCTCATGGGCTGGGTGGTTTGGGAGTTACAAGATAGACGAGAGAGAGACGGGTTACCTCCCATACCGCTCCCACCACCTCGAGCACCACATCAGCAGCAGCAGCCGCAGCAACCAGATCCCGACTCCGACTCGTATGCATAGACGTTTTGTATTTAGTATTCAGCTGTATAGATACATATTGTTATGGATGTACAAAGTTATGTTATATATGTTATATCTGTTATATTTAACTTTGTTTTCAGTTATTCGATTACTTGATGATTGTTTGTGTTAAATCGACGTGAAATGTAATACGGAAACACACATATACTTCTTGCATTCTTCTTAAAATGTTGAAAACAGTATTAAATTTAAATCTTATTTTTTTAAAAATACAATGTAAAAACAATTAAATGTTTAAATGATCGAAAACGCTAACTTATTTTTATACGATAAACAAAACTTTTTAAAAATCTCAAATTACACCAAAAAAAAAAACTCAACCTACAACAACAACCAATTTACCCCACCAAAACACTCATTTTTCAACCTTCAACAACACCCCTTTTCCAACTAAAGAAAACCATGGTCCTAGACGGGTCGTCCAGGTCTAGACGGCCCGTCTACAAACATAAATTTCTACACACTGCTATGCACCTGCTGACCTCTAAAAATTTGTGCCCAGACGGGACGTCTAGGCCTAGACGACCCGTCTAAGGCTCAAGGGTGTCCAAATAGGCATCAGGGGTGTCCGGATAGATTGAGCCATTTTTTATTGGGTAGGTCAGTCCATTAAACAAGCTTTTAAGTCTTTGGCCCATCAAATCAAGAAAAAAACTAGTAGTTGTGATCTGTGGTGTTATGAAGGCAACTTAATTTAGTAACGTGACACGCAACAGAGCCACTGGTAAATTGCAATCTTATACTTGTCTAATTTCATTTTAGTTATTTCAGTTCTAGAATTGCGATAGTCACCCATTCGAAGGGCAAAAACCAGTTTCAAGAAGCCGATACTTAAACCCTCAGGGCTACATGCCTTACATGGCTACATTATGTCGAATGGTTAGATGTTAACATTGAAAATGAAACCCAAACACCTCTTAGATCATCTCTAATGGAGAGTCTACTGACGTCTGTAGGCTAAGGTGAAAGAGAGAGGCGGTGACATGGAGGAGAGAGAAGTTGGTTGGGGGTCCGGTTAGAGGTGAACAAATCGGGTTCTGGGACTAATCTAGTTCGGTTGGAAACCAGTTTGGGATGGGGAAAGATGGTCAAATCGGATTTTTATTCAAACGAGTTCGCCTTGAAACTAGTTTTTGAGAGGAAAGGATTGGGCTTGATCACTTTGAAACCGGGTTTAGGTGGTTTATTTTGGGTTTGACCTATTTCAAATCAGTTTTAAAGTATAAATTACAAACCCATTTCAACCCCACGGTAGGGTTTGGGTTTAACTGACCAAGTTTAAAATGAGATCCGGTCTAAAACGGGTTCAGTTCCCAACACGATCTTTTTTGCACCTCTAGGCATGATCACATGAAACGTGTGCAGAGGATGGCTGGAAATGATGTGAAAAGGAGGGGGTGGGGGGTCATCAATGGGAGTTTTCAATGAAGGTACTTGTCCTCCTTTAAGATTTGAGATGCTCTTATAATAAAAACACGTGTGTATGAACATTTAAGGACTGTAGGGTAGATTATAATTAATTTGGTTTAATTCTATAGTAGGAGTAGAATAATAAGAATAATATTTGCCCTTAAAAAATATGGAATTATTATCTTATGATTTGAATGAGAATCCACTATGGCTAGCTTCATAAAACCGAATTAATCGAAATCGAATAACTAAATTAACCAAATTAAAAAAATCAAACCGGAGCAATAACCGATGGTTCGATTTTTGTTTTTGAATAACTGAATTTTCGGTTTCAGTTAATTATATATCTAAAACCGAAATAACCGAATCGATTAGCCAAATATATATCGGGATTGTTAACGCACAATATTACTTAACGTACGATGTGTACGAGATGAAGTTACGCACGTTATAAAACTCAAAAACCCTAATCACGAATGTTGAAAACCATAATCACGCATGTACAAATCAGAAATGACACATGGGGTAAAAACCTAATCACGCATGTTATATTTTCACAGTGTACGTTAAGCAAAATTATTAAATACACTTTCACTAACTATATATATATATATATATATATATATATATATACAAAATCAATTTTACCAAACTCTCTACAATGTAATATTATTTATAAGTTAATAGCCCATGAGGTTTCTTTTAACCTTTTAGTCCAATTGAGGGTCCACTAGTTTTTTTTTTACTATGCACATAAGGTCCATTACAAATATGCATGTGATATCCACATAATTTTGCAAGTTTTATATTCATGAATTTATATTTTAACAAGTTTTATATAGGTTGGATAATTAATTGAAATTAACCAAAACCGATCCATAATCAATGATGGACCGAACAATGGTTAACCGACCATCGATTAACCGAGCACACGGTTAACTGAGTTTGCACACCCTAGGTAGCTTTTACGTGTTTTTCTTTACCAAATGTGCCCGATCTTTGAATATGCCAAATTAAAGAGATTAAAACTACAAGGGGCATCTTCTGTATATCCTATTAAAACAAGAGTTAGTCCCCAAACTAAAAAGTCTTCAATTATAAAAAAGAAGTAATGTAAAAGAGTTAGTATTAAATTCTAACAAATATATGTTTTTTGAATACTAATTACATCTCTTAAACGTTCTTGGTAGATTTGGAGTATTAACCTCTACCGTTATAACATTTAAATTACCCAATATACTTACAAATCTTGTTCATTTGTTCCCCTTGTTAAAGTTTAAACAAAAAATAATGTAGCACATAAAACCTAATTACAAATTTTCTTTTCATTACTAACACATTTTTCAAATTACCTAAATTATACTTGCAAAAAAAAGTAAACTATTTTTCAAATCCATATCACTGTTTAGCGTTCTTCATACAATGGTCAGGTTCGCATTTCTCGTCCTCTATGCGAGACATAAATCTACATTCATGACTCGTTCAAGACACGTCTCGTGTTCTCAAAATCATCAAAACAAAGAATAGTGGAAAATCAGGTAAACAATCCAAACTCCTATGTATTTTCATGATGAATATTCCGGTGCGTCTATCACGTTCTAGGCTCGTCCAAATATAATCAATAATTGGAATTGATTTTTAGCATATATAATTGCAGACATAACTATAGCTTTTTGATAAACAATAAGACATGAAATGACAATGGATCTTATTAACACCACTCGAATATATTTCAATTTATGCTTATAACGTGCACATTTATTTTCATGTGTTTTAAGACCACTAAGATAATTTGTGAATTGTGATATGAAGTTAAGGGCCATTATATGGTTTTGAGGTTTATTGTATATTTAATCATATGGGACCCATGATTCTTGCAAAAAATGTATAAAATAGTGCTTGGGATTATGGCTATCGTATGACAAAGCCATGCGACGCATGAGAAATTGGAGTCTCCTACTTGGCAAAATCGGTTTATAGTCTCTCTAGTTCTAGCGTGAAAGTAGTTTGGTCAAAAAAAAAAATTAACCATGTTACATTGTGTGTTCAATGCCAAAAGAACCTTCGGGTTCTTTAACTTCTTGAGAAGTGAACTCTCAAGTTTTGCGACTATTAGAAATATAAATTTATCAATTATATATATAAAAATATAACAAATTATGATATGATGATAATTATTGTAAAATAATAAAACAAAAGTAGTGTAGCAAGATGATTGAAATTTGGTTTGAATATTTGAAATTTGAGCCTTTTAAAACTGAGTGTATTATTTTACTATTAGTTATTTAGTTTGCATTTAAATTTTAGTCTTTTAAAATAGTTGCAACTCCAAATATTAATATAAATTTTGAAGAAAAAACTTCTATCAAAATTAATTAAATTTTACTCATTCAATAAGCTATGTGTATAAATCTTTAATAAATATTATTAACGATAATTAAGCTAAATATAGTGGACTTTTATTGATTCAAGTTGAAATAAAAGTTATATTTGATTAACAAAGTTGAAAATGTAGAAAACAAAAACTAAAAAGAAGAAAGCAGAAAACAAAAAACAGCAAATTCATAAAAACAGTTAAGATATTGGGCCTGACCTAGCAAAAAAAAATTCTGGCAAACGAAATAAAACGAAAAAGCAATGAACCACATAGAGAAGGTCTAGAACCCATGCACGTATTGTAAACAAACAGGGTGCATACCACCAAGCCAAACTTAAGAAACTGCTAGGATTCTGTATAAGATTATATATAGGTGTTATATATATATTATTTTTAATAAAAACTTACAGGGCCCTTTTGGTTTTTGGCCCTAAGCCGTCCCCCACCTAGCACTTGCTCAGGGCCGACCCTGAGTTGTATAACAACTTATTATAAAGTTGTTACAAAGACTATAACTAATCAAGGTATTAAGTGTGCAGGTTTGTAAGTTCGGGGACCGAAGTGTTAGATGTGAAGGACTAAAAGGTAGTATATGTTATAGATGGAGGTGCAGTTGGATACTTGAAGTTACGAGCTGGTATAAAAGAAATTTAGGGTTTCATGTGTTCATTAGTGTTGCCTCAGTCGTCTTTGTATCCTCTCTCGTTTTGTATCTTGTTCATCTTGGTTAGATCCAATTGGATCTTGTATTGTTGTCTTTATTCTCTATGATCAACTAGTAGAATTTATCAGTTGATCTTGTACTTTGTATTGTATGATATAGAAATTACAGATTGTAAGATCTAGGATTTGGTTACGTATTTTTGGTTTGGGTTAAATAATAAAGTTTTGTCATCGGTTTTTGTCGCTATATTCTGTGTTCTAGTTGATTTGTTGTTGATACTATAGTTTTCTACATGGTATCAGAGCTATTTAGCTCTTGATCTATGTTTTCCGTTGTGTATTATCTCTGTTGTGTTCGATTCTGGGTTATTAAAGGTTTCTGAACTCGGGAAACCATTTGTGGAGTAGGTCAGAGAGTTCTTGGAATTCGTGCTTGTTCAACATCTGAAAACCCTAACTTAGGGTTTGTTGGATTTTTGAAGTCTTCATAAGCTGTGAGCAGATCTGTGTTAGTCTTTGTATCCCTAGAAGATTACAAAGCAACCTAACCAAATTCCATTGGTGTTTTTTCTGATCGGAAACTTGTAACCCTAGAAGGTTACTGTTCAGATCCGCTTAATGGAGGGATTTACATGCGTTTGTAAGGTCGTTCCTTCCCTCTCTGTTTTTATTTTACACTGCATTAGTTGTGTCTAGACATTTCTTGTTGCTGGGGTAGTTTGGACGTGTGGTTGATCGAGTCTTGGTGCTAGTTGTGCATTATGGTGTCTTTGTTGTGTATCTTAATGGTTCTGCATAATGGTTGCCTTGTGTTAGTAGTATAGATTGTGTCTCCTATGTTAAGACTTGTCCAGGCACCATTTGAGTGACGAACCTGGAATCTGGCCCCTGACACAATCTAGCCTTAGGGTTCGTGTTGATTAAATTGTTTTGGTTATCTTTGCTCTTGTCTAATTCTTATTTGGTATTTGTGGTTGCTACGTTTTATCTGGTGGTTATCTATTGTGTTAAAATGGTTGATAGTCCTAGTTCTTCTATGACTCTTATTAGCAAGCTTGACATTGGAGATCCATTGTATTTACATCCTAGTGATTCAAGTGCCTTGACCATAGTTAGTATAAAACTTAAAGGAATTGAAAATTATGTTGTCTGGTCTTGTGTATTGAAACTTGCACTAGAAGATAAGAAAAAATATGTTTTTATAGATGGGAAGTGTGAAAGGTCTAAGGATGATAATGTGTTAGCCAATCAATTGGATAGATGTAATTTTGTTGTTCTTACATGGTTGTTAAATGTTGTATCTAAAGAGTTGTTTCTAGGGAAAGTTTTTTCAAAACTTGCCTCTAAGGTCTGCACTAATCTAAAAGAGACCTATGATAAGGTTGATGGTTCTATTGTTTATGATCTTTATAAAAGAATATACAATATTTCACAAAATGGTAGTACTATAGCAGAATATTATAATAAACTAACTACTATGTGCAAGTGGTTTGATGCAATGCTTCATCTGCCTTCCTGTTCATGTCAAGCAACAAAGCACTACAATGATTTACAACTCTAATAAAATTAATGCAGTTTCTTATGGGACTAGATGATGTGTATCAACTAAGAACATACTTATTAACAAGAGAATCATTTCTATCCGTCAAGGCTGCCTTTTCCATTATCTCTAGAGAAGAGTCACATAGGTTGTCTAGTAATGGGTCTAAAGGTCAAAGTGTTTCTTTTGTGTCTAAGTAAGTCAGTCTTTTGACCCTATGAGAAGAATCTCTAGAGGTCTTAATCCTAACTTGAAGTGTACTCATCGCAATATGTTAGGACACGATGTGGATAGGTCTTTTGAGTTAATTGGATATCCACAAGGGTTTAAAAGAAGGGTTGGAAATCAAGGGTTTAAGGGTAATACTGACAATAGTTTTAATAACGCAAAACCTAATTCTTCTTCTTAGTCTATTCAGTGAGAAAGAAAGAAGGGTTGGAAATCAAGGGTTTAAGTGTTTCTGCTGCTTTGCCTTTTATCTCTGAACAGATTTCCAAACTTCTTAGTCTATTCAGTGAGAAAGAAAAAAGTGTTCTAGAACAACCTGTGTCTAACATGGGAGGTAAGTCTGTTAGTTTAGAGAATAGTTTTGTATTTCATAATGTGTGTAATAATTGTATTAGCTGTTGTAGTATTACTAGTCATGAACTTAACTATAATTGGATTATAGATTCTGGTGCTAATCGGCATATGGTTAGTATTGATAAAGATATGTATGATTGTATTGATGTGTCTGAGTATGATATTAAAGTGTCTCATCCTAATGGAACAAGTACTAAAGTAACTTAAATTGGAAATATTAAACTTGCTACTGGTGCCGTATTGTATGATGTTTTTCTTATTTCAAGTTATAATGTGAATCTTGTATATGTGCATAAACTTGCTAAAGATAACAAATTGTCTGTTATGTTTGATGAAACTAATTGTTCTTTTCAGGATTTGAGTTTAAGAAAGTTCTGGTAACTGGTAGAAAGAGTAATGGATTGTTTTTTGTAAATAGAAATGGTAATTTTGCAAATTTGTGTTTTAATAGTGTGAACAATATGCATCTATGGCATAGTAGACTTGATCATCCTTCTAAACAAGTCTTAGCCATTTTAAAAGATAGTCTGAATATTGGTAGAGTAGATGCCCATCCATGTGAGATTTGTCATAGAGCTAAATAGGTTAGTGTACCTTTTCCTTTAAGTGAGCATAAAACTAACTTATGTTGGAGAGTTAATTCACCTAGATGTTTGGGGTCCTTCTAAACTAACAAGTAGAGAATGGTTTAAATATTTTTAACTGTTGTTGATGATTATTCAAGAAAAATTTGGTGTTATATGTTACAAAATAAGTGTGAAGTCTTTGATAATCAAGTTTGCTTTATGAATTACTATAAACTCAGTTTAAGAAAAAGGTGAAATGTTTTCGAAGTGATAACTGAACTGAATTTGTTAATACTTAAATGAACAATTTTTGTAAATTTGAAGGTATACTATACCAAACATCTTGCACTATATACCATAACAAAATGGTGTGGTGGAAAGGAAGCATAAACATCTTTTGAACATTGCTAGGTTATTATTGTTTCAAAGAGGGTTGCCTTTAAGATTTTGGTTTGATTGTGTATTAACTGATGTATATCTGATTAACATGATTCTCTCTTTTTTGCTCTTAGGAAAAAGTCCATATGAGTTAGTTCATCAGTTCAAACCCTCTCTTAGTTATTTAAGGAACTTTGTATGTTTATGTTTTAGTATAATCTTATTGAGTCTGATAAGTTTTCTTATAAAGCAAATAAGTGTGTTTTAATTGGATATTCAAATGTAAAGAAATGATACAAGTTGTAAATTTAAATGATAAAGCAAAGTTTTACTCAAGAGATGTAAAGTTTTATAAAACTGTATATCCTTTCAAATCTAAAAATGTAAGTGAAAATGAAGTATTTTCTAAGTCTGATTTAAATCACTTAAATGTTTTTGATTGTTATGAAATGTTAACATCTAATGGGTCTGATAATGATAGTGTAACAATTCCCAATAATAAAGAGAGGGAGTTAGGATCTTATGAGAATCCTAGTGATGATCGGCAACTAGAAGTCCCTTCCACAGCTGCCCCTACTGAGTTAGACTCTAGTAGGATCAATCAAGGTGGTAGAGGTGATGATACTAGTATGGCAGAGGACACAAGATTCTGATGAGACCATCCTATCTAAGGGAAATAGGGATGGTATTAGAAAGTCATCTAAGAGTAGTGTGTTTCCTATAAAGTTTGATGATTAAGTTGTTGAAGCCAAAGTTAGGTATGGTATTGAAAAAGTTGTGAATTATGCTTATATGTCATATGATAACATGTGTTTAGTGGCATCTTTGTATAAAACTGTTGAACCCCCTTGCTATAATGATGTTATAAAAGATACTAAGTGGGTATATGCTATGAATAAAGAAATGGAGGCACTTTATAGAAACAATACTTGGGTTATTGTTTTTCTTCCTGATGGAAGAAAACCCATAGGCTGTAAATGGGTATATAAAATAAAATATTATAAAGCAAATGGTGAGGTTGAGAGGTGTAAAACCATATTAGTGGCTAAAGGTCACAACCCCTAACCCTACCCTAGACGGGAGCCATGAACAGATTCTAGTGGTACCGGTTTTTATTAAAAATTATTGCAGTAGAAAATTCCATCAGGACCAGGTGTCAGGAAAAACATCAGATTTTACCAACACCGTAGTTTTTATTTCATAAACTATAGGATATCTCACATATTTACATAAAAGATTTTCACAGGGATAAACCCTTAATTACAAAAACACGTTCTATTCAAGTGACGTAGCCACTTATTTAAGCTTGAGTGCCTCGTAACACTTTTTCTTTCCTTTCTTAGTAAATCACCTGAAACGTGTTTAAAACATTTGATCAGCAGAAAATACTGGTGAGTTCATTCAATTGTATAAAAAGATATTTTCTTATAATTACATCATTAACAGTTTCTACGTTTGTTTATATCTTACAACTATCCAACGGTATTTGTCACTCGACCGATTACTATTCATTTAGCTCAACTTCTGCTCTATTTAATACTCGGAGAAGATATTCGACTGATTACTATTCATTTAGCTCAACTTCTGCTCTATTTAATACTCGGAGAAGATATCCTAAGAAGAACTTTAGTGAATTCACAATTTATTTTTGGTTGAGAAGTAAGAATAAGGATGACGAGTTGCAAACATAATTCGTTTTAGATGGCTAATTTAGTTACAACATGATTATTTATAAAAAAGGTTAAATAAAGTAGCAAACATAATTCGATTTGGTCCCTGCTTTTGATTTCTACACTTTGATCCTTGTACTTTTGTTTTTTTGTTGGATTTATTGAACCCTGTAGAAGAACAGATGATTGAAAAGCCAAAATTCTCTATATCATCTGATCAACAATAAACACTGCTTTGAATATTTAACTCCTCCCAAACGCAAAGGCAAAGACATCAACATCTGTTACTCAAAGGTCTGTTGAAGCTAAAGTCTGTCATACAAGATCTGTTGAAGACAAGCTCTGATCAAAGTCAAAAGTCTACTGAAGAGAACCTCTGTTATTGAAGAATTAAAGAACTGTTAAAGCAAAGGTCTGCTGGACAAACAGAGGTTAAAGCTCATCAGAGTTTCAATCAACAGATGCTGATCAATAGAGTTTTATATTAATATAATAGTGTTTTAACTTAGCATAAGTTAGAGTTTGTTAGGTCGTTAGATGTCACTGTCAATGTGACATTAGCCTAGATGCCACAGTCGTTTGCAATGTACTATAAATAGAACATGCATGTACTGTTCTATTCATCACTTTCCTTCTAACATTTTGTACGAACAAATTGAATGATCTTAGGCTGAGGGGGAGTCGTAATATTTGCATGCATACGTGAATCAAAGTTTACAAAAGCATGTTGATGAAAACAATGTCTCTATTTTTGTGATTTGAAAGTTTATTATTTCCGCTGCATTATTTCATTACTGTTTATCTTCTTTCATTGATTTCTATCTTAAACAATCACAATAATATCAAACTCATATCCTAATAATTTTCTTTCGTCCTTTCTGAGTAATACTCATTTATTATTGTAGCTATTCGTATTGATAATTAAAGTGCACGTGTCGCTTTCATCTTCTTCTTTCTTGCCAAGTTACACATGTCAGTTCTACAAATAAGAAATTTCTTGAATAACAATTAATTCGTATGAAGCGCAACTCATTTGAGTAAACAAAAGACCAAGTCAAACAACTGACCAGGTTCATTCGTACGAGATACACACACTCGTATGAATTCCTGTTTTTCAATCCTGGACTTTGCACATATCCACACAATTCACACAGTTATGTTTAGAAAAAGTGCTTTTGAACAGATTTTCGTTTTCTTTGATGGGTTACCTGTTGCAAGACATTACTTTATGAAGTTGTGATATCAAACAAATGGTTTTCTGAGCGTATCTTGGTAGAAAACTTTTGAGTCTCAACTTTGGCTAACTTTCAAAAAGAATTATTATAAGCAACTAAGTAAACTAGACTTAAAATCAAATATTTACAGATAAACTATATATGTATCGAACAATCTTTTTCTAGTTTCAAGGTAAGAGAATCATACTAGTTTTTTAATCTTCGTCAAAAATGATATTTGGTTTAAACTTCAAAATAAAACAGATAAGAATTCAACTATGATTATCGGTATT
The DNA here is from genome assembly GCA_947069175.1 of Scalesia atractyloides. Taxonomy (NCBI): domain Eukaryota; kingdom Viridiplantae; phylum Streptophyta; class Magnoliopsida; order Asterales; family Asteraceae; genus Scalesia; species Scalesia atractyloides. The sequence continues at coordinate 11,376,826 of CAMTDV010000029.1, forward strand.
GTTGTCCACGTAAGCTCAAACTTATCAGATGTAATCATGATTAGGAGATATGATTAAGATATGAATTATACTTACTAGCCAGTGTTCAACCGCATCACGACACATTCCCGTATCAAGATATGCACGAGAGAAAATCTTACCGGTGAGTATACTGCTTTATCATCTGTTTTGACGTATATAAGATGTGAGATACTCACTTATTTTGATTGAAAACAAGCCCTATGTGATTAAATCACTTATTGATGAGGAACTTGATTTTCATATGCATGCAGGGCACAGGAGTAAGTCCGTGAACAGGTTAGTATCATCGTGCCAACAGAGAGACGAACTTAGCTCCCACATAAAGCTTGTGATATTTTATCACTTATTTTGGGGATGTGATATTTTTATCACTTATTGATGGTCGTATGAAGTATGTACACGTATGTATAGTATCATGGAAGCTCTAGACTTGCGTCACCGTTATTTTTCGGATAGAAGATTCAACCATGATACTCAGATGATAAGTCAGCATAAAGACCGTATATCTCAGAACCTCAGCACTCTATCAAACGAAATTTTGGTACCAAGACCATATGCCAATGAATGGTTCCCACATAACTTGTAGTCCGTTATGTTTATATCAACCTGCACATTTTAGTCTGATTGTGAGCCTACCGATACATCATAAGTAAAGCTACTTATCAATCTTCTTTCTATGCTTTTAACCATTTCTGACAGATTTACCGGTGTATTTCATCATCTTCAACTTATCCAAGAAACTCATTTTTGATTTTTGGGTTTTCTATTGTTTCTCTATTTTTCTATAATTTTCTCCCCCTTAAATATAGAAGGTAAATAAGTAAAAGACATATTTTTATATTTTCTTGAAAATTTCTCCCCCTAAAATATAAAACTAAGAAAATTGGAAAATCTTTTTGTAGTTTTAGATTTTTAGAAAAATATGAATAATTAGCCATGGTTGAGTTACTTGGTTTTCACCTTGATGCTATTTACCAAAAGTGGATAATCAAAACGAGATTTGTCAAAAACTTTGGTAAAAAGGTCAGCACGTTGGTGATCAAAACGTAATTTGCCGCACATAATTGATCTTGTCGAAGCTCACAACACCATTGGAGACCATTTCTTCTCTAGTGATGTATCCACCTTTATCACCTGCAAAGGCAACATAACCACCCCGAATGCTTTTCACATCATACAGGAGCCGTAAGTCGGCCGTCATGTGCCTTGATACTCAACTGTCAACAATCCAATGACTGTTTAAAGTTCCTCCTGGAACACCCTGCACGTTTCACAAACAAGATTAGTTTGAGATGGGGACCCAAGCCTTAGTGGTCTTGGGTCGTCCCTTATCATCAAGAAATGTGATCTTTATTTCTTGATGATTGACAAACTGAGTTCCTCCTCTTGAACCATTACCGGTCTTTTGTTTCCAAAATCGTTGATGATTACCATATTGAATATTATTTACAGTTTTAACAGTTTCTGGTTTTAGTAATTTTGAAGATCTTGGATTCTTTTCTGAAGAATCCGTTTTTAAAGCTTTTTCAATTGCTTTTTACTTGTTTACGTTTTTGTTTCTCCTTTTGATCTTTAATAATTCGTTTATCTTGTGTTGGAGAAACAGATCTACGTTGGCAAGTTGGTTCATGAGGAGTTCTTTCCGCGAATCTTGGTTTGGCTGGATTTTTACAATCTTTTATAATGTGGCCAAACTCTCCACATTTGAAACATGTTCTCTTTTCAACAAAACTAGGAGATCGTGTTTCTCGGCTTGATGTTGAACTTGTGGGTTTTGAGGTACTGGGTTCATTTTCATTACATCCATCCGTGTGTTGGGTGTAATTATGTTCACTATTTCTTTTCAAAATCTTAACTTTCTTTACAAAATCTATATTATATTTTCCTTGAAAAGTCTCAACTTTATCGGTACCCTTTGAACTCACAAATTTAACATTTTTAACCTTTTTCTTGTAGCGAGAGCCTTTTGCTTCAACCTTTGGTTGTGAAATGTTAGGCTTTTCAACTCGCTTCCATTGTTTTTCTGTTGAAGCGGATAATGGTTGTGATTTGGTTGGCTTTTTCTTCTCTAAAACTTTGGTTGTTGATTTTTCAAATACCTGATCTATAGAGATTGGATTTACGTTTTTAATTGGAAAATCTTTGTTCGAATAGATTTTCTTATCTCCAACCAATGTGTATAACACATTATCTGCTTCATCTGTTGACACTTTTGTCTTGACAGATTTCTTAGGAACAGTCTCTAGAATCTCAACAGATTGAGTACTAGGAGTAGCAGAAAGTTCTACTCTTTTCCTTTCATCAAGAGGCTGATCCTGATCACCTTTTCTTGATTCATCATCTGATGTATCATCTTCCTCTTAATCAGATGGATTTTGATCAACATCAGACGATGAACTTTCTTGCTTGCTTGGTTCTTGAGAGGAATTGTCTAGTTTGAACCCTAATCCTGCTGCAAATTCTTCAGGATTCAGAGGTACAGAGGGTTCAAAACGAGGCATTTCCTCTTCATCAGGCATTTTGGTATAGTTGTGTTTCATTGGTGGTGGACACGACTTATATCCTATGCATTGAACATCTCCCTTTAGTTTTTGAACATCAATGATATGATCAAGCATATAACGGGAGTTAGAGTAACTTTCCAATTTGAGCTTGATCGAATCATATTCACATTTAGCGATGGCTAACTCTTTCTTAGTTTCTTCCAGGATATTAATATAGTTGTTAATTCCTGTCTGTTTATTCAAAACTGTTTTTGTCAATTTAGAAACGTTTTTCTTAAGGGTTTCTATCACAGATTTGAATTCTTCTTTATTTTGGGTTAGCGCCAAATTCGCCTCTTTGCACTTTGATAGTTCAACAACTAAATTTTGATTATGACTGTTGACTGTTTCATACCTTATTTTCAACTCAACACAGTCATTGCAAACTGTAGGAGGATCAGAATTTACCTGACTTGTAGAACCTGCAACATTTGCCATAAAGGCAGTGTGATGAGGAAATGTTGCCCATCTGTAGAGAGTGTCTCTGTCTCCTTCACTGCAGCTTCTTCTTTCCTCGTCATACCCATCTTTGACACTTCATCATCTCAGCTTCACTCAGCAATTTGCTAACCTCAGCATCACTCTCGTTTCTGATATCAGAATCAGATCCATAACCACCTGAACTTGAACACTCTTCATCAGAACTACCAGCATACCCAGAAGTATCATCATTATCTGGAGTATTAAGGCTGTGAACATGCTTGATTTGATCGACGATCTTCGCATAGCATGCAGCTCTTCCGTTGTTCTCGGTTCCTAACTGAACTAACCAGACGCATCCTTCATCAGATTGAACTACCAAAGCTCTATGGGTGTTTGAAGGTCCTGATTGATTGGTACTGTTAGAGTTGCCAACAGCAACCATTCTTCTCTCATTGTTGAATTGAGTTGTGTTGGGTGGTTGAGACTGATTTCGAAAGGGTTGTGATTTCCTTCCTTGCTGAGTCTTGTGCATTCCTGTTTGAAGTGACCTCTTTCTCCACAGTTGAAGCAAGTAACGACAGTTTTATCAAAGCCGTATTTTGTATCCTTTTTGCTCTCTAAACTGGTTCTTCCTGTTCTCCGCATGTAATCTTTCGCTCTTCTCACAGCACTTGCAAATGCCCACTTGATATCCATCAGCTCCATCTCATCTTGGTCAATTTGTTGGTAGTCTTCGTTTGTCAAATTGATATTTCCTATTTGACCTGCAACTAAACCACAATAAGCACTGACCATGGTGTTTAGAAGTTCCATATGTTCCTGTGCAACTTCTACGCTGGCTTTAGAGAGATGAGACGTGTCAAGTTTGACAGTGTTGGGATTTGCAGATTGACAATTGTTTCCATAGAAAGCTTGTTGAGGAGCTTGCTGTGGAGCTTGATGTGCTAAATATCTTGGCTGTGGAAGGAAGGCTTTCGGATCAAATGCTTGTCCATAAGCTTGAGTACTTGAGCCCGCAGACTGACTTGATTGAACAGGTTGTGGTAGGAAGGGGTTCACGTTTGACACAAACCCGGTTTGCAGCTTCAGTTGCTGGCTTGAATTTGTACCTGCATTAATACCTCTGAAGTACATCTCATGGTTTTGTGGAATGGTGACTCGTTGTGCCTTCCGGAGTTCTTCTTCATTCTTGTTCTCTAGTTTCTTCACAAATTCATAAATACTAATTGAGTCCAAAACACCTGTATGTTTTAATAAGTCAATAAATGGACCCCATTTCGGTGGTAAAGCATCAGCAAATTGCATCACAATTTCTTGTGGTGTTGCTAACACTTTGTAAGAGTACATCTCGCTGAGCAGATGATAAAACCGTGTGGTCATATCATTCAACGTTTCATTTTCAATAAACATGAAACCTTCAAACTCCTTCTTGAGTAAATCATGCTGAATTTTCCTGGTAGCAGCATTACCCTCTCCTCTTGCTTCCAAAGTATCCCACAGATTTTTCGTGGTTGTACAGTACACAAACTGATGAAAATGTCTTTATGAAGAGCTTGTGTGAGGATAGCAAACGCCTTCTTCTCTAGATCATATGCCTTCTTGTCACTCTCGTCCAGATTGGCTAAGGAGGTTGGATTTGATCCGACTTCTTCAAGTGATTCTTTATAGGGTGTAGTAAAACACGTCACAATTCTGTGTTCTGTCCAAGAAAATACGTATGAAAACGACTTTTCCACGAAGGATAATCATTCATGTGGTTTAGCTTCGGCGGACGGTTATTACTCCATGTTTCACTTTCGCTCATTAACAGAGTTTGGATGCTTTGATTCTGATTCGCAACACATGCCCACTGATTTGCAGATTTCATAGCTATATGTTGAGGCATTAAAGACTTAACCCATGATATTGCGGAGCTTTGCGAAGACTCCTGATTTGAGCTTGAACTACTCCAATCCCACGGATTAGAACTCATTATATTTTCTTGATTATGAAAAATTGAAAGATTTAAAGTTTGAAAATAACAGTTCCCTCTTAAAAATTCACAATTTTGAAAATATTTGAAAAGCACACAGCTTAGAAAATCTGAAATACGAAAAACAAATAAAACGAAGATTATTCGTACGAACCAATGTTTCGTACGGATAAGTGTTCTTCGTACGAGCAACTTGCTTCGTACGGATGAGCTCGTTTGTGCGAACCAACTTGTTCATGCGGATGAGTTTTCTGGTGAATTTCTTCTACAAGTGTGTTTAACTTGAACAAAAGAAAATTTTAATGAAAACTTTCTGGATATAACAGATTTTAACCAAGTTTTAAGTTAGTTATCTATTCAAAACTTAAGTTTTCTGCTGGGAGTTCAAGAACACTTCAAGAAACCTTCAAACTAGCTCAGACACAACACTAAGCTTGGTTTTGAACAAGGAAGAGAGCCAAAGCTCTGATACCACTTGTAGGTCCACCTGAGGATCAAGTTAAACCTATTCCTTGTTCATGCAACACACATACGAGTGCAGAATCCAAGTATGCATGCAAACCAAAGCAAAGTAAGAACACGAGGTAACCAAAGATTCACTATCTTGATTAAGAGATGAGAACAAGTACAAACATATACAAACAATGCTCATACGACTCAACAAACTGCCTGTGTTCTTGTGTCTCCGTCTGCTCCAGAGATGCTAACTGCCTCAGCTCACGAACAAGTTGAACAACCAACAGGGCCCTGACTGAGAGGTGCATGTCTGCTTATATAGTGTCCATGCTGGTCATTCGTACGAAGCACGTTACCAGACATACGGAACATTCTATTACCCACGAAGCACTGCTCCAAAGAGGCTTGTACGAAACAATTGGTCCGTACGAAGCGAATGGTTCGTACGAACCATGTAAACCAACTTGTTTACAATGATTCCTTCGTACGGAGCATATGGCTCGTACGGAGCATGTGGCTCGTACGGAGCATTCTAACTCGCATAGAATGCTTACTTTGGAGAACGTGTCACAGACATGACGTACACAAGACTCAACGGTATGCACACATGCACCCGTTTAACACAGACTAACTAAGATATCGTACGAAACCAAGATAGAAGGATATCTTGATTTGGTCGACACAACCAAACTTATACAGACACTTGAGCAAAGACCGTACAATTACAATGTAACTAAGAACAAGTGACAGACACAAAACTGTATCAACACAAGACTATGCAACCACCACCGCAAATTACCATCATAGATCGATCTCTCTACAATACGACCATCACAACACCGTTGCCACCAACACCACCACCACATCATCTCCTTCACTTTCTATTTCACTTTAAAAAATTCAACTCTCTCTCTCCTCTCTCTTGATCCATTTCACATTCATTCTTTGCTTCCCCCTTTAAATCACGAGATCCCCAATTGTTAATAAAAAGCGAAGCGTTAATCGAAGGCCCGATTGTTCAACAGAAATGAAACTTTAACCAAAGACCAACGAACTACAACGACTACCGATGGATTACTCACTAAGGTGACTCGCGCTCGAGATCTAAAACGAAGATATTTAGATTTGAACGGGATCTAAAACCTTGAAGTCGTCATCGGAACCCTAGAATTGCCTTTGCCTGTTAGGTGGTTGTGTTGTGGTGGCAGTGAAGGTGACAGTGGCAGTGGTGGTTTTTGTGATGGTTGTGTTTTAGGGGTAGTGGCGGTGTTATGACCATTCGCTCTTAAATCGGGAAGGAGACTAAGATACATCTCCTACGTGATCATAGGAACTTTGAACCAAATAAAAACAATAAGGTATGGTTTAGCGTGGTGGCGGGTAGGTGGTTATGCTTTAGTTGCGATGATGGTTTTGTGGTAGTAGTGATGGTGATTGTATGGACGAGAGAGAGGGAGAGAGAGAGAGAGTAAAATTGAATGGTACCACTGTTTTTTTTTTCTTTTCTGTGGTAGTAATGTTGGTGATTGTTGTAGTTGTGATGGTGGTTTTGTGTTGGCACATTGTTTTTTATGTTCTTTTCTTTTCAGAGTATCAGACGGTGGAGTTTGATTACTTTTGTGATGTTTGGGTTTATGATATGTGAATGTTCATATGAGAATTTGGTGGATCCATGAAAGTTGATCTTGCAAAATGACCCAGCTATATTTAACGTTTGTTTGCAAGGTAAAATTGTTTCATTTTTAATGACTAATTAAAAAACATAGTAAAAATGGTTCTCAACAGAAACTAAATAGTTACATCAACTTACTTTTAATTACTTAAAAAATGTTAAATTTGTGAGTTTAGGAATATGATTTCCACACCGTTCAAAAATAAAGTTCAAAAGTAAAGTTGATCTCGAGGATTAAATGATTAAAGTTTGATTGTATATCTAATAAAAATAAAGTTCAAAACTAATTAGAAATATCTAATATAAATAAAGTTCAAAACTAATTGTTGGTGGATTTTCCACAAACTCCTCTCCCACTTTTGCAAATTCTAAGTTTAGTACCTACACAATCTACAATGCACTTTGGCGACGTACCAGTTTAACCTCTAAACTTTCACATAATACCTAAACCATCTATCAACTCTAACCCCTAAACTTTCATATAATGCCAAAAATTTCACCGAGTGTTTGTGTAGATATTTATGATATATTTGATGTGTTAAGATTGTATTTTACACTTTGTCATTGTCATTTACGCGTTGTATTTTACATTTCGTATCTTACTTCATGTTTCATATAATTCGTGTCTTACTGCACGTTTCAACCCGTCTCGCAACGTGCGACGGGCAAAATAATAGTTAGTATTGTATAAAGATATACTAAGTTGGCATGTCCACTTTTTATTAGAAAAATAATCTACTTAACATAGGAGTGTTCACAAGCCTATCCAATCCGAGTGAGGGTCTGCTCGTGCTAGGATCGAATTACAACCGAGCAGATCGGTTCAGATCGAATTTGCAAAACTGAGCACAAAAGTGCTGCTCGTGCTCGGTTCGAATTCTAATCAAGCGGATTGTTTTCGCTCGTTTTTTTCTTAGCACCTTAATTAAAACATGTGCAGCAACACAACACAACACAACGCAACACAACACAACACAACGCAACACAACACAAAACATAACTGAAATTAAGACTATTACTAGGTTGCATTCAACAAAACAAGATCCAAACTTAATTAAAACATGTCCAGCACCTTACTAGGCTGTATTAAACAATAACAAAAGCAATACGTAACTGAAATCAAGATCCTAAACATGTTCTTATCAATACCAATCTGAAGCACAAAATAAAGTACAAAAATACAAATTATCATTTACTTTAAAAGCAAAAAACATCTTCTTGAAGCCTGGTCAGCTCCATCCACAAAATTCCACTTCAATCACCATATATAACCTGTTAACACAAGCATTAAACAAAATCATTAAGTTCTACACATTACATAACAGTTTTTATGGATTAAAAAAAATACATTTCATTTCAATTTTTACACCTGTCTAGAGTCAACACATCAATTTCAAATTTTTCTTCAATACTTACAGCTTGCTACATATTGAAAAAACAAAATACAAATGTTAATGCATAATGTACAAAGTATAAATAGACTATAAATGTAATAAAAGCTTACTTTCAGTGTTTTTAAGGTTGTTTTTGAGCTGGCCTTTAACCAAACACTTCTACAAACAAGAAGTTCCACCACATCCTTTCAAAGAGAACTTCGGTAGTCATCCAATATACACCCCAACACTAAAGGATGATTCGGAAGCCACGGTAGTGATTGGGATGCCAAAAATGTTTTTAGCCATCTTACTCAAAACGAGAAACTTGCTACAATGTTGACTCCACCACTTTAACACATCAAATTTTGGATCCACACATTTTAGGTTAGGCTCATCCAAATACCCATCAAGTTCAGATTTTCTTTCAATCGAAACGGTTCTTGAATTGAGGCAAGCAAAAAAATCATTCGCGTGTGTCCTTGATTCATTATAATATGTTGTTGAGCTACTCATAGCAACCCCATTTGTCTTATATGCATTACAATACTTGTTTCAAAAAGATATTTCAACTTATTTTTCACATCTTGAACCATGATCTTACATTCATCCTCTAGATACAACCTCTTAAAAGTCCATTCAACTGAGAACATCTTAAAACAAGGATCTAAAATTGACGCAATAGACATAAGGATCCTAATTTCCCCCCAAGATTTCTCGAATTTCACATACATCGGTTTACTCATGTTCTTCAAAAAAGTATCATCGGATATAAATGCACTAAGGATCCCAATTTCCCCCCAAGATTTCTCAAATTTCACATACATCGGTTTACTCATGTTCTTCAAGAAAGTATCATCGGATATAAATGTACTACATATCTCTTTCTTCGCTTAATAATTTTCAATAAGAAACAAGTTTTAAGTTGGATACAATGTGCCAGAGAACAAATTAGTAGCTTTTAAAAACACTAAAAGTAGATTGTAAACTCTTTCAGCACGATTCCACTCATCAACTATGGGGGACCATAAAGTGTTGGAATTTGTCAACACATAACCTAGAAAACCTTATTTATAGTGAATAGTCGATTCTAGCATACGATGTGTTGAGTTCCACCTAGTTTTTACATCGGTACATAAAGACCGATAAGTGAATATGCCAAGTGTTATTGCTATTTCACCAAATTATAATAAACGACTAGAAGACTACCTCAAATATTTAACATCTTCTATAATTTAAAAACAAAATGGTTCGATAGTTCCTAAACCATCTTGCACTACCAAGTTTAAGATGTGAGCACAACATCTAATATGAAAAAACAATCCATTAAAGTGTAAATTCCCCTTTCCCTTAAATTATTCATTAAAATGTTGGCTACCCTATCATTGTTAGATGCATTGTAGAAATTGATGGTACCTATTTTGTCTTGGATACCCCATTTTATAACACTATAAGATACCATCGGACATAACCTCACCACTATGGGGTGGTGCAAGCTCATTGAAACCTATAATGCATTTTTGCAATTTCCAATCACAATCAACAAAGTGAGACGTTAAGCACATGTAACCAATCGTTTGGTTAGATGTCCGACAATCACTAGTAAGGGATACCATCTCAGCCTTTCTCAAAGTTTTCTTTATCCTCTCTTTTTCTACATCTATCACTTTTATGCAGTCTCGAGTGATTGTAGACCTACTAACTTTTTCATATAGAGCATTCATATACTTCATCAGGTGATTAAACCATTGGTTCTCTACAAACGAAAATGGTAACTCATGTGCAATGATCATTTTTGCAATTATTTCACGAAATTTCATTTGACTATAACCCCCATTTGAATCAAAACCCTCAAACGCATCACAATCATTTTACCACTACCAAATGACTCAAAGTTGAGAAAACCAATTTTTTACCTTGCGATTTTTTGAATAATCCACATTCGAGAAGGTATCGCCTCATACTTGTTGTGTTCTTCGATTTACCACTTACATAGGTACGCTTGCAATAGATGCACTATTTTTTTGGCACTGTTTTCCCTTTGTACAAACCCTGAACATCTACAAAATGTGGAGGCACATCAAAAGAATTTTTTTCTCTTTTCACCTTTGGTTGTTGTATCAGCCATATCGGTATCACCTGATTAATCCAGTATTGGGTCGTCCTCTCTATCAGTCAAGTCAACATGAGCAGTCGGATTCTCATTTGATTCTTTGTAAGAAGACATTCTACAAAATAAATCATATTGCAATTGCATCAGATTTCATAGCCAACATCCACTGAACAAACATAGACAACATCTTACTATTTCTAATAAAAAGAAACAAGTTCGTGGCTGACAACATCTTACTGTTTCTAATCAAAATAAAAAAGATTAAAACCTCAAAGTGGTTCATGACTTCACACCTTCAATCTCCAGTCATGCAAGGTTGGAAATCTTGCAGATAAACTTTTGAGTCACGCCGATCTCACTTTTTTCAAACTTAAGTCTTCAATCACGCAAGGCTAGGAATTTAGGAATTAGGGTTAGGACTTAGGAGTGTTGGTATTTGGTAAGGGTAATTAAATTGGGCTAAGTGTGTTTCTTGGGCATTGTATTTTTCTTGGGCTACTTCTACTTCTAATTATATAAATCTTTAAAATCTATAATATATATATATATAATTCGAGCGAAACCAAGCAAGCAGACCTTTGCTCATGCTTGGCTTGTTTTCAAATCAAACCGAGCCGAGTGGCTCGCTTACAAACTCAGCGGGAATCGAACGAACATTTTTCAGACATTTTTCGAGCGATCGTCAAGTAGTTTGGACAACCCTAAGTTAACAAAGAATATTATTTAAAGAGTTTATAACGTTTTTATCCCTGTGGCTTGTTGAATATAACCATCATAGTCCATTAGTTTAAAAAATTGCTACCGCAGTACTCGTACTTTCACTTTTTGTAACAATTATAGTCCACCCTCACTAATGTCATCCAGTTATTCTGTTAGTTTTTTGAAATGACCATAATGCTCATGTTATTAAAACTACAATATAAATAAATTGTTAATTACGTTTTTCGTCCATGTTGTTTGTTGAAAATAAGTAGTACAATCCATTAGTTTAAAAATTGCCAAAAACTAAATTAGCTTATCAAATGGATTGGACGCGAAGTTTGGTTCAAGTAGGGGAGCCCCCAAAACGATCGATAGAAATGAAGTAGTAAGCAGAAATGTTCCATCATATTCCTAATAACGTATCCAATGACAACGAATTAATCGCAACTGTACCTTTCTTTTATCAAATCTCAGGGACATGGTCTAATCACCGGCTCCATCACCATTGACATCTTCAAGTCATCAAAAGATTTTGACAACCTTCAGACTCCTTTGAACCCCGATCCTTCTTTAGCCGATCTGTCAAAGCCTTCCTTCTTTCCACCGGTATTTTCATAACTTCCACCTTCAACTCACCAACAATAGCGGTTAACAGCTTCATCTATCTACCATCCTTCACTCTATACTTCACTCTCTATGTTTATTCAGATCTAGTCAAAACATCACCTGGTCCGGCTCCACACCCTCTCCACTTCATCCATTTTCAACATCTCCCACTACCATACACACATACCTGAACAATGACCATCTCTACCACTCATTCCACCTACCACTTTCATCAAACTACCACCCACCCCTACCCGCACACCTCATGGCCATTCTCTTAGAACAAATCATCAACCAACTCCTTTTCTACCAATGAATTCTACCCATTCCTACCACTACACAGGGCACTGCCCAGACTTCGTCTCCTCCCTTCATTTTTTTCGGGTAGGCCTCAAGTTTTCCCATTGACGTCGATTGTGATGGGGAAAATTAGGTGGCCGACGATTTCGATTGTGATGTGGGAAAGTTAGGTGGTCGGCTATTTCAATTCTGGTGTAACTAGTTGATGGAGACATATATGACGCTGGTGGAGGTGATGGTGATACAACAGAAGGTGGTCGGCTATTTCAATTCTGGTTTAACAGTTTTTAAACTAATGGACTGTAGTGGTTATCTTCAACAAACTATAGGCATGAAAAACCTAATTAACTCTTATATAGACTAAGTTATTATAAAAAAAAGTTTAAAATTCGTATTTTTTGGATTAAATGATTGAAGAAAAAGAATTAAAAGATGATAATTGTACATACTTATAGGCCATGGCCATACAAGAACTTTTTATAGGGTAGTTCAGTCCATTACACAAGCTTTTAGGACTTTGGCCAATCAAATCAAGAAAAACTACTCATTGTGATGTTATGAACTTCATTTTGGATTCTAGAAGATGCAACTACATGAACCACACTTTGATTCAAAATCACAGAATATGATAATGATTGGGATCTACACTTTAAGGCATTAGATTGTCTTTAGAGAAGAAGGATGATTACACTTCAAATGTATGAGAAGTCATACACTTCAACTAAAGTTTTCTTGATATGGTTTTTAGCCGGTACAAAGATGTAAAATAGTGTCGCAATTTCGAATTTTGTTCAATATAATCTATGTCAGTTTCTATAGAGGCTACATTTGATGATGAGACACAAGAACTCTTAGTATTATCTTCAGTTTTCGAGAGTTGGTATAGACCCTTACAAAGTTGGTAGTTCATATGGACAAACTAAGCTTATGTTCAAAGGAGTTCATGATCCAACACATGGAGACGAAGACAGAACGCTAGTGAGTATTCAAGTTATTTGTTGAATAGAGAAAGCACGAGCATGAGGTTTGATTGAGTGAGTGTAGTGGCAGAGAAAGATCCAAGTCTAGAAGAAGTAAGCACAAGAATGACGTTTTGCAAACACAATCCATTTCTAAACGCATATTAGATGGCTAATTTAAATACAACATAATTTTAAGTTTGGAAGATTAAACAAGCTAGCACCGAAACTTAATTTACTCTTAAACTTTTTAGAATAGAAATTAGGAAGACATATTTGTCCAAGTATTTCGTCATGTATACAAAACTTTTAAGGAATTAGGTATCATTTTAAATAAAAAAAAGCACAAGTGTAAGTTATTTTTAATCATTATAACCCATATTAGTATTTACCAAAATAGATTAAGTTAGAGCTTGGGTAATGGGGAGGCTCATCACGGGAGAAGGGGCTATAGCGTCTTATAGTGTCGCCGAACACCGCTACAGGCGGTGCTATAGGGGTGTAAAATTCGGACCCCGTAATTAGCATAGCGGTGTGATGGATGGTTGAGTTTGAAAAATTGACCGATGGCAACGGTCAAAAATAAAAGAAAAAACAAATTAATTCATTTTTAATATCTATAAATATTCCTCATCTCTCCTATTTTTTTTTAAATTCAACACACTCTCAAACCCTCTTATCTCTAACTTTTTTTATAAAAATCTATAATTTTTATACAATGCATCTCTTCAACTGCGGTTTTGTTCTTCCACGTTCTAGTGTGGACACGAACCAAACTAGCAATCCTAGCCGTCCCGCTTCTCCGGTTCCCACTTGACCCACCCCATACGGATCCGGTTTTGTTGATTACAATCAACATCAAATCGGGTTCATAAACCATTCAACCAACCACTATCATGGGATCCAAATCTATATGGTTGGAACCTGAATCAAAAAATGGGCGGAATGGGGTCGTCTGAAGCCTTCGGCTCGGCACAAGCATTCGGCTCGCCACTACGCGAGCCCAAGGCGTTCCGGATACACAACCAGAAGTAGAGGAGACACAAAAAGGAAAAACAAACGCCCCCATAAAAAACCGAAACCCAAGCGAAAAAAACGTGCAACCGTGGGATGATGAAGAGGACACCGTTAACCCGATCTTGGCTTGACGTGTTGGAGGACCCGGAAATAGGTAATATTTTTTTATTAATTTTTTTGAATAATAATTTTTTGTAGTAATTATTTGGTTCCAAAATAAAACCGTTTTTTTGGAACCGAATCTGAGAGTTTTTTTCTCGGGCTCATGGGTAGGGGAGATAACTGCCGGCCGGTGGATTCAGCAAGTGGACCGATATCAACAAGAAGTGTACAAATTTTCAATCCGATTACCAACGGATAAAAACGGATGGCAAAATGGCCACAACGACGAGGACATTACACAAGCCGCCTTGATCGAGTATCAAGGGCAGTCAAGGTAATTTCCATACTTGAAGTGTTGGCACATTCTTCGTAATAGTCCCAAATGGGCCAACGTCCCTACGGTAGGAACTCCTTCGGGTCGGTCGACAAATAAAAGGCCGTCAAAGAGATCAAAAACCAACGAGTCGGGACGCCAACTTCCGACGCTCGAAACATTAACGTAAACGATGATGTTCCGGAGGAAGAGCCGGCGGAAGAGCTACCACGACCCCCCAGAAGAAAAAGTGGTGCAAGATCGAGAAGGCCCGAGTCATCGTCGATGGTATCTGACATGACTAATGCATTTTCGGAGATAAACCGATGCCTTCAAGACATATACGAACTAGGGAGTAAACGTATAGAAGAGAACCGGGAAGTCACCGAGATTATGCGGGATAGAGAATAGCTCATGATTTTGAATTCTACTCGAAACTGCACGACCACTAATCGGAAAAGCGTTGAATATGGCGTTGGCACAAAAGGAACGAATCGAAAAAAAATATAATCTTTAGGTTTTTTTATTTTATTTTAGTGTAATATTTTTTTTATTTTAGTGTAATGTTTTTTTTATTTTAGTGTAATGTTTTTAAATTTAGTGAAGTGGTTTTTAATTTTATAAAGTTACAAATTAATTATATAAAATTTATAATTTGTAATTGAGTAATGATGAGGTAGAGGCTTTATGACTACACCCTCTTATGATATAACGTCTCATAGAACCTCTTTATAACATGGCACGTCACTTATCACACAACACCCCAACACCCCTAAAAGAAGCTTTATAACTTTGGTATATGCAGTTTTCTAATCATAAAAAACTCTAGTTAACATAAAATAATGTACAAAAGTAGACTAAGTTGTTATAAAAAGAAGTTCAAAATTCTATTTTGTTTGGGGTTATTGAAAATAAAAAAAAGATGAAAGATGATAGTTTAGTAGGCAATAGGCCTTGGCCCATGACCATCCAAGATTTTTTTGGGTAGGTCAGTCCATTAAACAAGCTCTTTATGACTTTGGCCCATCGAATAAAAAAACTAGTAATTATGATGTTATGATATTTGAACGATTTAAGGTAACTTGATTAACTAAAGTCACAGGCAACAAAGGCAGTGTGAAGTGCAATCTTTTAGTTAACTAGTGGGTTACATCCACACTTAGTTGCGGGGTAACTCGATTTTTAATAGAAACTTAGACGCAATAGTAAAAATAACATTAATGACAGGAATTCGTTTGATATTGGTTCGATTCACTAAGATACCGATACTTACCGAAAGAGAAACAAAAAAAGTCATGATACGACGAAAAAAATTACGAGATGTATTTACAACGATCGAAACAATAAAAACGAATATCAATTTCAGTACTGACGTTGTTCGGTCAGTATTAGACCGTTCGTTTAGTTACATGTACAACACCGGATTCGATTGAAACTTAAAAAAGAAAAGAAAACCCAAAAAAATAGAAAAGAAAAAGGAAAGATGAAAAATTCACAAAATAAAAAAAAATCATAAAAAGACAAAATTCACTCTAGCTAAGAAGTTTATAAATTATACACATAATAATTAATTTAAAGTTTAACTATGTCAATCTGAATTTGCGATTTTTACCCATTCAAAGGGCAAACCAATCCAAAGAAGTTAGATACTTATTCCCTAAGACAAGGGCAATACGACCCACATTATGGTGAACGTTTGGATGCATAACCATAAAGATAAAACCCAAGCACTTATTAATCATAGACAGCCTACGGATCTCCCAATGTCCGTCCACACTTTTTTTTTTTTCGGAAAATCCAGACTTGGACTTCCTTGGCCTCCTAGAAAATTAGACATTGCTCTTATAGCCAACACGGATGTTAGTGGACTTTCAAAAACTACATAGAAGATTTCTCAAATATCTTGATTTGAGATGGTAATCCAGTATGGCTTTTAGGTTTTTATTCTATATAGCCCACTAAAACAAGAGCTTTAGGTCCCAAAACAAAAAAAGCCTTCAATCTTTTAATAAATATATCCAGTTTAAATAATATTAAAAATTAATAAATTTATTAATGCATATAAAAGTGTTGGTTCCAAATTCTAGCAAAATTATGTATCTTGGAATTTTAAATTTACATCTCTATATGTTCTGGTGGAGCTGGCGTGTAATCTTTGGACACGAAAAAACAATTAAAATTACCTACTTATAAAAGAAAATGTAATGAATCTACCTTACAAATCTTCTTCATTGGTAACT
This sequence comes from Scalesia atractyloides, assembly GCA_947069175.1. NCBI lineage: Eukaryota > Viridiplantae > Streptophyta > Magnoliopsida > Asterales > Asteraceae > Scalesia > Scalesia atractyloides. The sequence continues at coordinate 11,393,638 of CAMTDV010000029.1, forward strand.
CTCTTATCAATACACAAAATTATATTAATAAAATTTAGTATTAATTTCATATATACTCTTACAAACTGGGAAATTTTTATATATACCCAAGAAAAACCAAAATATATATATATCCTTACAAAATAGTTAAAATATCAAATATACCTAATTTATTAAAACGCACTAATAATAATCGTTTTACCCTTATTTCTTTAACTTCAAATTTTCATATATTCTCATATTGTAACTTCATACTATTATATAACACATTTTAAGTTTAAATTTATTTTTACCTATTTTTATTATTTTCTTTCATAAACGATAGTATTCTTCATATATAATATTTAAGCTAGAAAAAGTAAATATAATATTTGAAGTTAAAGGTCATATATGAGATCTCTAAGTTTTAGAAAATAAGAGTAAAATTGTTATTTATTAAATTGTTTTTAATGAATTTTGTATATATGATATTTCAACTACTTTGTAAAGAGTATATGTTATAATTTTGTAATGCTATATATGATATTTTGCAAGTTTATAAAGGTATATATTAAATTACTCCTAAAACTTAATTCATTTACAAATGCATATTTTGTTTATAGGATCATGTTAACTATCATGTAATGGCCGCTTTCGTAAAACTTTTCATTTTAGTTACATAGGATCCACAGTGTCAATTTTTTAATAATGTAGTATTGTTAATTGTAATAGATTTGTTAAAAGGATTAATTGCACATATTTCAAGTTGCCAACAATATAAAATTTGGGTTTATCATTGTTAATTGTAATAGATTTGTTATAAGGTGTGTGTATATAGAGACACATACATACAAAGAGAGAGATGTGTAAAAATGCAGAAAAATGTCAAGTTGATCTTGAGAGCAAAATAGAAGAAAATACAGTCTACACTATGCATTTAGCTAAGGTTTTAGAATGATCAAGAGAGATTAAATTTTTGATCAAACAAAACTATAGAAGCTGAAGACACCTATATAAATTAAACAACTTGTGAGTTATATTCTCATTTTCTTTTTTCCAAATTGAGAATCCTTCATCTTGTATTATGAACAGGGTCAGATCTCTTCGAATTCACCTTTTGTTTGATTCACTTGGATCAAACATCATTGCAGGTGTTGGTGCAACATTCACAAATTGCACAACTTTTAGAACGCGCGAATTCCTTGAAGACAATCTTTCTTCTCCCCATCTTAAAGCAAGATCAATGCTTCTACGTGCTGAAACCGTCTTGGATGATGTACATATATAGTGACATGATAAAACAAAGATCATCATCATCACTTTGTAATTAGCAATCCCCATGGTTGGAGAGTGATATTGGTGATGATGGTGTGTTTGTTTATGGATTGTGACATACGACAATAAAGTAAAAATTGTCAAGTTTCATGACTACTAGGAACTTGATTTTCGGCGATTGTAATTCGGGTAGCAAAAGGCTATCTGCGACCAATTTGCTACCTAAATTAAGATAGCAAAAATGCTAATAGCTAATTTACATTTGGGACCGCTAAGTATTTTGCTACTGCTTTTTGCGACATGATTTTCAGTCGCATAATTTACAAACGTTTGTAAAAAAATTTTAGCAAATCATTTTGTGACCGCTTATTTATGATTACTTTTTACCGACCGATTTGAGACAGCATATTTGCGATGGTTATTCAATAGAAATATAGAAACATGTAAAAACTAAGCTTACGTTCAAAGGAATCCATGATTAAATACACAGAGAAGATATCCTAAGAGGAACTATAGGAATTGCAATTTTTTTTTTTTGGGTTTGGAAGTAAGAACAAGAATCACGTGCTGAAAACATTATTCATTTTAAACTCATGTTAGATGGCTAATTTAACTACAACACGATTATTTTTAAAAATATTAAATAAACTTGCACCAAATTATATATTATAATTTGCTCTAAACTTTTTGGAATACAAATTATGAAGACAGATTTCTCTGGCAGTCAAAGTCCATTGGAACTCAAAGCGTGGACCCGAGTTCACTTGGGAACGGGAAGAAGAAATTAAAAGAAAGTATCCCCACTTGTTTGAGAAATCCTACGCAAAGGATGACACGACTTAAATTTCGGGACGAAATTTTCTTGAACAAGAGGAGAATGTGACAATTGGCAAAATTCCGGTAATTCTGTACAACTTAAACAACTAGTACATTGTCTATTTATCGTATAACATGACTTACTTTTTGATTTTAAGTCTTAAAAGTCTAGAAATTTAACAAATCATAGTTTGGTATGATAATAGATTCGTCATGATCACGAGTATATAAAACCATATCCAAGACGAATAACAACGACGCGAACATGTATTAAATATCTGAACTAGTTACGGTACAGTCTGATATAATAGAATTAAGACATAAAATATATCTGCACTATTATACCATAAAAATTTTATTTAAAACACTAAATTGTCCAAGTCTGCAGCAGAATTCAGCATTTTGCAGCAAAATTCAGCAATTGTCCGAAAAGTCAAAAATAATATTTTTAGCTAAAGAATAATAATGGGTGTTAGAAATAGTATAAAACCCATATATAAATCTTATTATTTAAAGCTAAACGGTTTGTTCAGTAAAAACCTGACAACAAAGCCGGTACCAGAACCGAACTCAAAATGACAAAATTGACGAGCTAGATTAATTAACGGAACAATAAAAATTGTACTAGAATTATTATGAACATAAGATTTTATAAGTTACACTATATGTCAGTATTTCACCCGGTACAATAACCAACTTTATCAACCGAACAACGAAACAACAAGACTAATAAATTATTTTTGCCTACTATAACATCATTTTAAAGTGTTGGGGCATTAGTTTTTATAAAAACTTACATATAAATTTATTAAAGTTATAAAAGTTTATAAAAATTACATTTTATTTATAAAAAAATAAATAACCAAACCAACCCCCCCCCCCCCCCCCCCCCCACACCCTCACGGCAACATGGGTCTTTCCCCATGCCACTAACCACTTGAATTATGTGTTGGCAAGATTTTAAGAATGGTTAGTGGAAGTGGTGGTGTAAGACTTAAATCATCACAAACTAAAACCATATCATGCTTTCATTTTCTTGCATTCTCAAATAACAACACAACTTTCCTTCCATTTTGCTCTCACAAATCGGCCAAAGCATATCATCTTCATCTTCAACTTTTTAAAACTCAAACACAAGAACTTTAAGCATGCATGAAGATCTAAAGGAGAACCAAGGAAATTGCAAGGGTTAAGAGCTCACTTTGGAAGCTTGGAACTCTTGATCAACCTATCTTCTTCATCTTTTAGATCATCCCTAGCCATTGTGCTAGTAGTAAGATTCTTATACCTAGTCTTATACTTTTTATTTTATAAAATTTCACAAGATTATCATAAAAATTATATAAAAACCCACTTGAAAAACACTAAATAAATCTAAGATCACTAACATAATCATATGATTTTCTTGATAATTTTTTTATGATCTTGAAGTTGTTATGAACTAGTAAACTTGAATCTTGCAAAATTATTAATAAAAAGGTGATATAAACACATGCATGTTTAGATTAGCAAGATTCATTAACAAAATATGTCATGAACTTAACCTCATATTTTAAATATGATTATACATGTATTAGATCATTAAATAAAAATTATGATTTAGAAATTTTGTTTAAAGTTATAATAAAGTTTCTATATTAAGAAAGATTAAAAATAATAAAAAGTTCATGACATTATGTTAATACATTTACATAATAATTGTGCTTGATGATGATTTGAGTTAGTTTAGCTACTTAAAACATGTTTATAAAACATGGAAAACTTATATTTTTAAAGGAAACTATGGCAAAATTTTTATAAAAATTAATCTTGATTAAGTTATGATTAAACTAAATATTTGGTGGTTAAAAGTGATTAGGAACTTTAATCTTGTTTAAATAAAGGATTTGGAAAAAAAGTTAGGAATATAATTACTTATATTTTATTAAACTAAAAAAATGAGATAAATATATATTTTTTGATAAAAATATATATTTTTAAACAACCTTATATGTGCACATGTATTTTTGTATAAAAATATGTTTAAGTGTTCAACTTTTGATAAAATAATATATATCGGACAATTTGGACAAACTCGGACAATTCGGACAAAATAAAATATATGGTATAAACGAAACAGACGACAAAGACGAAACGAATAAAATAGTCGACGAACCTAACGGTCAAAACGAACAAATAAAACGATACACTTTATATTTACTAGAATTTTTAAATATATATATATAACTTATAGTTTTTATAATAAATTTTTATAAGTTATAACAAATACTAGTAAATATTTTTGGATAAGCCCAACTAAACAATTATTATTATACTAAGCCCATTTTATTAAAAACTATATTGGGCTAAAACTTTGTTTATAAAAATCAAACTTGGGCTAAGCCCACTTGTATAAAATCAAACTTTGGACTAATGCCCACTTTTATAAAATTAAACTTTGGGCTAAGTCCACTTTTATAAAAGTTTACATGAGCTAGACCCATTTAAATAAAAGATAACTTTGGGCTAAGCCCAGTTTTATAAAAAAAATAAATTTGGCTAATCCATTTTATAACTTTGGGCTAAAACCCACTTTTATAAACCAATTAGGCTTAACCTACTAAATAAACAAAATTAGGTTGGACTAGGCCCACATACATGATACGAATTGGGCTAGGCCCACACAAAGTAAGCAAATTTGGGCTAGGCCCATACTCACAAAAGCTTTTGGGCTAGACCCATATGTAATGAATTATTAGATTGAGTTATTTACAATTAAATTTATGACTAGGTCCATTTAATCAATCTAACATATATATATATATTCGGCATACAGATTAGTGTCCTTATTCGGCATACAGATTAGTGTCCTTGCAATACACTAATGATCTTACAAGTTTCATTAAGCTATATTAAACAAGTTTATTTCAAATTTTTTTGATAATTCATATGATACAAAATTTATAACATGAATTCATCAGCTTTTGTTGACATTGTTTTCGAAACTAACATGTATTACAGGAAACTAGTGGATGGCCTTCGGGGAAAAACCTTGTTCGTTTGTTGTGAAGTCAAGATGTTATGTTTCATCCAGTCTCTGTTGTTATGTATTATAAACTTATGTCTAAATTTTAAATAATGTTGTTAAACTTGTGGTTTGTTTTAAAGACAAAAGTTTATATGTGAATTATGGTTAAACAAAAAGTATGGATGAATGTTTTGTAATGTGATACGATTGTCGTTTACTTGGTTGAATGCAATGATTGCCGCTCTGGCCACACCTCGCGACACGCTTCCGCTACATCGAAAATCGGGGTGTAACAGACCTGGTATCAGAGCTTCAATTGTAGTGAACTAAGATTCTTTTGAGTCTAGTCTACAATTTCAAAATGGTCTTTTATAAATTTTTGTGAGTCGTTTACAAAAATTGAAATAAGTATCTTTGGTTTCTCATCCCGGGGAGAACTGTCCACTAGTATCAAATGTTTAAAACAAAAACAATAGTGCAAGGTCATTATACAAAACTAGTCTATGAGAGTGGACACAATAACAGTAAGTTGAGTTGAACTTATGATTAGAAAAACTTACATTGAAACTTAGTGATTGCCCGATTATTTATCTTTAAACAAAAATTATTTATTAACAAAAATAAGTTGTACGGATTATGTTTGCCAGGACCATGTCTTCCGGTAGTAGCCTTTCAGACACCGAGTTTATAAGTTCTAACCCTGAGATAGATTATATACCACTAGATGATCTACTCCCACCAGTCATTATCATTTCCGACGACGAGTCAGATCACGATGATTCTGACGATGACTAGATGGACGATGATTTCCAGCCTTTTGCCTTACCCTACCCTGTACCCGATCCCATTCCCGGGGATATTCCCGATGATGATGTTTTAGCTTTACCACTCTTTGACCACCAGATAGTTATCATTGGCCACCCCCGAAGGTGAGCACATTGTGGAGCACCATGTTATACCACTTAACGTGGTAGGTCCTTTTGTTGTCGACATCGATGGAGATGACGATGCCATTCCTATTGTTCACGTAAATCACCTTGAGGATGATCTAGGTATCGGAGATGATTTTGATCTCACGCTACTGGAGGTAGCTCCTCATGAGCCTGATGTCATTGATATTACCTCATCTGCTCCATCGTCTCCGAGATCACCCTCACCCGAGCCCTCACCTGATACTGCTCTACTACCACTTCCAGATACTTTTCCCGCTGTTGATGATTCTATTACACCCACTTTTGTTGATCCCATACCATCTGATGCTATCACTACTGGTCACATCTACCCATCTGGACCATCCCAGTATTTACCTAGAGACGTTTCATTTGCTACTGATCATTTCACTCCTCATCCTTTGTCTGGACCTTCACATTACTCATTGGAGGTACATCCTACTCATCTGAGCAGCCATCGTTTCACCATGTTGATGGATCATTACATATACCGCGTATACCCATTCAAGATCCTTTTATCACATCTGATCCTTATGCATCTCCTTACACTGCAGGACCCTCCCGAGTTATGTTCCCTGAGTCTAGTCAGTATGCGAGTAGACACCATCCCTATTCACGACCACCCACTGTTGGAGGACCATCATACCCATCATCTCACCATACTGGTATTCACATTCGATCACCTCCACCTGGTATGAGCCCATCTGATCCTTATCATCCCAGTCATTTTCCACCAACCACCACCGAGTTTCGAGTCACGTCTTCTGAGATACATATTAGTATCTTATTTCGCCATATCCGTGAGCTGCAGGCTCAGATTTCCACTTTGCGAGCATCTCAGAGTACTCCATCTTTGTCATCTCAGTTACCACCATTACCCACTTCGACACCTCTCGTGACACCATCTCTACCAACGACATCATCACAACCTTCGCCTGTATACCACATCCACACCCTCTAATGCAGAGTGTATTTCTATCCCACGAGGAGCGTATCCGTTCGCTCGAGGAGGATGTCGCATACCTCCGGAGGATCATCCGTTCATCTCCACCCCCACCTTCACCGTCTGTTTAGTTGGTATATGGTCATACCTCTAGGGTAGGTACTCATATCCAGTTTTGCTGAAGATAGAAGTTTTTGAAGATATATATGTCGTCAACTTGAAGATTTTGAAGAACGATGTGAAGGAAAATATCTACTTTATAATGTATTGTATATGACTTGTCTATCGGAGCGTTATAACTCCAACTTATTTTTGTATCTTCACAAAAATGATATATCAAGTTGACAGTATATATATAATGGTTGATGTTTATCTTTTATTTATGCATTGTTGATTGTTCATTTTTATGTATCTATTATGGTGCTTATAATATGGATACTATACATAAAAATTGAATTATATAAATATTATATACACTTATATTATATAATACTAATCCATGAAAGACAATATTTGTTTCAAATATACGTCTAATCACTTCTATATGTTTCATATATGAAGATCATGGCATCTAGAGGAAGAGGTAGACCCCGAGTTAGATCATCGTCATTACCTTTAACCCAAGCGGAGCTCGATGCTCTAGTGAATCAACGAATAACTGAAGCACTTGCGCATCACGAGCGCAATGCTGAGCCAAGGGTTCAAGAATCACCAAGAGTTCAGATGCCCGTAAATGGTTTGTTTTTATAAAACTACCAAAGTATGATCATTAATATTTATTTCCATCATTTATATTATTGATGATTCTTGAAATCTAACTATTTCAGGATGTACATACAAACAATTTTTAGATTGCAAACCCTTGAATTTTGATGGCACAGGCGGTGCAGTAGCCTTTGTGCGTTGGACAGAAAAGACGGATTCCGTGATTCGTATGAGTAACTATTCTATCAACCAGATTGTGACATATGTATCAGGCTTATTTATGGATGAATCATTGTCATGGTGGAATTTGCAAGTATAGACGCTTGGAGAAGCAATTGCTTACTGTTACTTGGGATAGACTGAAGGATATGATGAGAGAGAAATACTGTTCTAGAGCCGAGTTACAGAAATTGGAAACTGTTTTTTGGAACTTATCCATGATAGGATTCGATGTGTATGGTTATACACAGCGTTTCCATGATCTTTCGCGAGTCGTTCCATATATGGTAACCCCTGAATTCAAACGTATCGAACGATACATTTGGGGATTATCTCCAGAAATTCGAAGTAGGGTTACTTCGTCACATCCAACAACCATCACTGAGGCAATTACGATTGCAGTAAGCCTTACCGAAGAAGCGGTGAGAATGAATAAGTTTTCGAGAAAGAATGCAGAGATGCCCAAGGAAACACATGTAGAATCAACCTCACATGGGAATAAGAGAAAGTTTACACACTTCAAGAAAGGTTCCCGACCGAGTAACAAGAAGAAAGAAACCCCCACAGCAAAAAAGGAACAAAGTATTCGTGGCAGCAGCGGAGACAGAACCGAGAGGTTATACAGGAAATGCACCTAAGTGCAACAGGTGAAATTATCATCATTATGGTGGATGCCGAACCACCAAATGTGATAAGTGCGGGAAGTTGGGACACCGCACCGAAAACTGCTGGAGTAATAACAAAGGAAACATGAATGAAGGCAAGAAAGAAGGAGGTTATGGAAATGGAAACGACCGAGGAAGAAATCAAAGTTGTTATGGTTGTGGTGAATTGGGCCACTTTAGGAAGAATTGCCCAAAAGAGAACAAAGGCCACGGGCGAGCCTTTGTAATAGGAGCTCACAAGGCACGTTAGGATCCGAATGTGATCACTGGTACGTTCCCTGTCAATAATCATTCCGCATCTATTTTATTTGATACTTGCGCAGATTTTAGTTTCATATCTTTAGAGTTTAAAGATATACTCGAACTAAATTCAAATAACTTAGATATTCCATTCACTATCGAACTAGAGAAGGGAAAGATAATTTAATCTGATGAAATTATTAAAGAATGTTCTTTAGAGTTAGGCGGACAAAAAATCAACATTGATTTATTACCCATCCAGTTAGGTAGTTTTGATGTTGTAATCGGTATGGATTGGTTATCCAATAACCAAGCTGAAGTTGTGTGTTGCGAAAAAATTATTCGCATTCCACTTCCTAATAATGAAACACTTCTTATACATGGCGAGACGAGCGAAACGCCATTGCGAATTATTTCTTGTATGAAAGCTCAAAAGTGCTTGAGAAAAGGATGTATAGTATTCTTAGCCACATTGTTGACAAGAAATCCAAGGAGCCAAAACTTGAGGAGATCCCTGTTATTAAGGAATTTCCTTAAGTCTTCCCAGAGGACTTGCCAGGAATACCACCCCAACGACAAGTCGAATTTCGCATAGACTTGATTCCAGGAGCTGCACCTGTAGCGAAATCCCCATACCGATTAGCTCCTTCGGAAATGCAAGAGTTGTCCACAAAGCTTCAAGAGTTGTTGGACAAAGGATTTATTAGACCAAGCTTCTCACCTTGGGGAGCTCCAGTTCTATTCGTAAAGAAGAAAGATGGAAGCTTTAGAATGTGCATAGATTATCGAGAATTGAACAAACTCGCGATCAAGAATCGGTATCCGTTACCGAGGATCGATGATCTGTTCGATCAACTTCAAGGATCAAGTTTTTACTCGAAGATTGACTTAAGGTCAGGATACCATCAGCTTAGAGTGCAAGAAGAAAGTATTCCAAAGACAACATTCCAAACCCGTTACGGTCACTACGAGTTCCTTGTTATGCCATTTGGTCTAACAAATGCACCGGCGGTGTTCATGGACTTAATGAACCGTGTGTGCAAGCCTTATCTCGATAAATTTGTGATAGTATTCATTGATGACATATTGATATATTCACGAAATAAAAAGGATCACGAACATCATCTTAGGATCATTCTTGAGTTGTTAAAGAAAGAGAAACTGTATGCAAAATTCTCTAAGTGCGAATTTTGGCTTCGTGAAATCCAATTTCTCGGACATGTAGTCAACGATAAAGGCATACATGTCGATCCATCAAAAATAGAAGCCACTAAAAATTGGAACGCACCTAAGACACCCACCGAAGTATGCCAATTTTTAGGATTGGCGGGTTATTATCGGAGATTCATTGAGAATTTTTCAAAGATCGCTCAACCACTAGCCTTCCTAACTCAGAAAGATAAAAAGTTTGATTGGGGAGAGAAACAAGAAGCAGCTTTCCAACTGCTAAAGGATAAACTTTGTGATGCGCCGATTCTGTCACTTCCGGACGGCATAGACGAATTTGTAGTTTATTGTGACGCTTCACATCAAGGTTTAGGATGCGTATTAATGCAACGAGAGAAAGTTATTGCATACACATCACGCCAATTAAAAGTTCACGAAAAGAATTATACCACACATGACCTAGAGCTAGGTGCAGTGGTATTTGCGTTAAAAATTTGGCGTCATTATCTTTACGGCAAGTTCACAATCTTTACCGATCACAAAAGTCTTCAACATATATTTAACCAGAAAGAGTTAAATATGCGCCAAAGACGTTGGCTTGAATTGTTGAATGACTATGATTGTGAAATTAAATACCATCCAGGCAAGGTGAACGTTGTCGTAGATGCTCTAAGTAGAAAGGAACGAGTGAAGCCTCTTCGTGTACGATCATTAAGACTCACCATTCACAATAACCTCACCTATCGAATTCACGACGCTCAACAGGAAGCCCTGAAAAGCAGAAATTTTAAAACAGAGATGCTTAGAGGCATGGAAAAACAATTAGAACCAAATGAGAGCGGAACTTTGTATTTTGCAAACAGAATTTGGGTTCCTCTTTTTGGTAATCTGCGAAGCTTAATCCTAGATGAAGCCCATAAGTCCAAATATTCGATACATCCCGGAGCGGATAAAATGTATCACGATCTTAAAGAATTCTATTGGTGGCCTAATCTCAAAAGAGATATTGCAACTTATGTTGGAAAATCATGTGCAAAAATTAAGGCTGAATACCAAAAACCTTCTGGATTGTTACAACAACCTGAAATTCCCACTTGGAAATGGGATCAGATTTCTATGACTTTTATAACAAAATTACCCAGGACCTCTCGCGGTCACGACATGATTTGGGTAATTGTTGTCCGACTAACCAAATTAGCTCACTTCTTGCCGGTACGTGAGAAAGATAAAACCGATAAGTTAGCCGAACTTTATCTTAAAGAGATTATGGCAAGACATGGAGTGCCTATTTCCATAATCTCTGATCGAGATGGTCGTTTCATATCAAGAATTTGGCAATCATTTCAAAAGGCTTTTGGATCTCGCTTAGATCTAAATACGGCCTTTCATCCCCAAAGTGAACGCACCATTCAAACCTTAGAAGATATGCTTCGTGCTTGTGTAATTGACTTAGGCGGAAATTGGGATACTCACTTGCCTTTAGTGGAGTTCTCATATAACAATAGTTATCACACAAGTATCCAAGCTGTTCCATTTGAAGCATATATGGACGTAAATGTCGATCTCAGTTATGTTGGGCGGAATTAGGCAACAAACAAATGATAGGTCCAGAATTAATTCAAGAAACTACGGATAAAATTTTTAAAATCCGAGACCGTATTAAAGCCGCTCAGGATAGACAGAAAAGTTATGCAGATAACGCCGCAAACCATTATCCTTTGAGATTGGAGACAAAGTGCTATTAAAGGTCTCGCCTTGGAGAAGCGTAGTTAGATTCGGGAAGCAAGGAAAACTCAGCCCGAGGTATATAGGACCATATGAAATCTTGGAGAAGATTGGAACAGTCGCATATAAGCTGAAATTGCCCGAAACACTTAGTAACGTTCACGACACTTTTCATATGTCAAATCTTAAAAAGTACTTTCAGACGAGTCACTTATTATCCCCACGGAAGAAATTCATATAGACGACAAACTCCATTTCATCGAAGAACCTGTCGAAACTTTAGATTCGAAAGTTTAGAAAACAAGGAGGAGTCGTATCAAACTAGTCAAAGTCCATTGGAACTCAAAGCGCGGACCCGAGTTCACTTGGGAACGGAAGACGAAATTAAAAGAAAGTATCCACACTTGTTTGAGAAATCCTACGCAAAGGATGACACGACTTAAATTTCGGGACGAAATTTTCTTGAACAAGGGAAGAATGTGACAATTGGCAAAATTCCCGTAATTCTGTACAACTTGAACAACTAGTACATTGTCTATTTATCGTATAACATGACTTACTTTTTTATTTTAAGTCTTAAAAGTCTAGAAATTTAACTAAATCATAATTTTGTATGATAATAGATTCGTCATGATCACGAGTATATAAAACCATATCCTAGACGAATAACAACGACGCGAACATGTATTAAATATCTGAACTAGTTACGGTACAGTCTGATATAATAGAATTAAGACATAAAATATTTCTGCACTATTATACTATAAAAATTTTATTTAAAACACTAAATTGTCCAAGTCTGCAGCAGAATTTAGCATTTTGCAGCAAAATTCAGCAATTGTCCGAAAAGTCAAAAATAAATATTTTTAGCTAAAGAATAATAATGGGTGTTAGAAATAGTATAAAACCCATATATAAATCTTATTATTTAAAGCTAAACGGTTTGTTCAGTAAAAACCTGACAACAAAGCCGGTACCAGAACCGAACTCAAAATGACAAAATTGACGAGCTAGATTAATTAACGGAACAATAAAAATTGTACTAGAATTATTATGAACATAAGATTTTATAAGTTACACTATATGTCAGTATTTCACCCGGTACAATAACCAACTTTATCAACCGAACAACGAAACAACAAGACTAATAAATTATTTTTGCCTACTATAACATCATTTTAAAGTGTTGGGGCATTAGTTTTTATAAAAACTTACATATAAATTTATTAGAGTTATAAAAGTTTATAAAAATTACATTTTATTTATAAAAAAATAAATAACCAAACCAAACCCCCCCCCCCCCCCCCTCCACACCCTCACGGCAACATGGGGTCTTTCCCCATGCCACTAACCACTTGAATTATGTGTTGGCAAGATTTTAAGAATGGTTAGTGGAAGTGGTGGTGTAAGACTTAAATCATCACAAACTAAAACCATATCATGCTTTCATTTTCTTGCATTCTCAAATAACAACACAACTTTCCTTCCATTTTGCTCTCACAAATCGGCCAAAGCATATCATCTTCATCTTCAACTTTTTAAAACTCAAACACAAGAACTTTAAGCATGCATGAAGATCTAAAGGAGAACCAAGGAAATTGCAAGGGTTAAGAGCTCACTTTGGAAGCTTGGAACTCTTGATCAACCTATCTTCTTCATCTTTTAGATCATCCCTAGCCATTGTGCTAGTAGTAAGATTCTTATACCTAGTCTTATACTTTTTATTTTATAAAATTTCACAAGATTATCATAAAAATTATATAAAAACCCACTTGAAAAACACTAAATAAATCTAAGATCACTAACATAATCATATGATTTTCTTGATAATTTTTTTATGATCTTGAAGTTGTTATGAACTAGTAAACTTGAATCTTGCAAAATTATTAATAAAAAGGTGATATAAACACATGCATGTTTAGATTAGCAAGATTCATTAACAAAATATGTCATGAACTTAACCTCATATTTTAAATATGATTATACATGTATTAGATCATTAAATAAAAATTATGATTTAGAAATTTTGTTTAAAGTTATAATAAAGTTTCTATATTAAGAAAGATTAAAAATAATAAAAAGTTCATGACATTATGTTAATACATTTACATAATAATTGTGCTTGATGATGATTTGAGTTAGTTTAGCTACTTAAAACATGTTTATAAAACATGGAAAACTTATATTTTTAAAGGAAACTATGGCAAAATTTTTATAAAAATTAATCTTGATTAAGTTATGATTAAACTAAATATTTGGTGGTTAAAAGTGATTAGGAACTTTAATCTTGTTTAAATAAAGGATTTGGAAAAAAAGTTAGGAATATAATTACTTATATTTTATTAAACTAAAAAAATGAGATAAATATATTTTTTGATAAAAATATATATTTTTAAACAACCTTATATGTGCAAATGTATTTTTGTATAAAAATATGTTTAAGTGTTCAACTTTTGACAAAATAATATATATCGGACAATTTGGACAAACTCGGACAATTCGGACAAAATAAAAATATATGGTATAAACGAAACAGACGACAAAGACGAAACGAATAAAATAGTCGACGAACCTAACGGTCAAAACGAACAAATAAAACGATACACTTTATATTTACTAGAATTTTTAAATATATATATAACTTATAGTTTTTATAATAAATTTTTATAAGTTATAACAAATACTAGTAAATATTTTTGGATAAGCCCAACTAAACAATTATTATTATACTAAGCCCATTTTTATAAAAACTATATTGGGCTAAAACTTTGTTTATAAAAATCAAACTTGGGCTAAGCCCACTTGTATAAAATCAAACTTTGGACTAAGGCCCACTTTTTAAAATTAAACTTTGGGCTAAGTCCACTTTTATAAAAGTTTACATGGGCTAGACCCATTTAAATAAAAGATAACTTTGGGCTAAGCCCAGTTTTATAAAAAAAATAAATTGGGCTAATCCATTTTATAACTTTGGGCTAAAACCCACTTTTATAAACCAATTAGGCTTAACCTACTAAATAAACAAAATTAGGTTGGACTAGGCCCACATACATGATACGAATTGGGCTAGGCCTACACAAAGTAAGCAAATTTGGGCTAGGCCCATACTCACAAAAGCTTTTGGGCTAGACCCATATGTAATGAATTATTAGATTGAGTTATTTACAATTAAATTTATGACTAGGTCCATTTAATCAATCTAACATATATATGTATATATATATATATAACAACAAAGAAAAACCAACAAATACAAGTACGAAATTCAAGATAAAATACTTGTACGTAAAACAAACGAAAGCCTAAATGTCTAACAGATTAGAACACTTGTAGGTCGAAAAACGAACGAAGTATCAGGAATCGAATAGAAATTTGCATGGAACGCAAATCAGTGAGTTCATGTTTCCACTTTTATTTTAACGTTTTTATTGTTTTAAACGTACGAGGATGTATACATGTTACAATTAATATAGCTGGGAAAATGAAAATATTTAGATTACATGTGAATAAGGCTCAAGCATTGGGGCCATTAATGAATAACAAGTACCGAGGAACAAGGGGATAGATCTATTGGGTTTGGGTGAGCCCCACTCTATTACGGCAATAATAACAGATCGTATTAGAGTGTTTTTGTGTCTAAAACAAGTGTCTCAGACACATAATAAATCGTCAAGGATTGGTTGCCACCTTATTCGGCATACAGATTAGTGTCCTTGCAATACACTAATGATCTTACAAGTTTCATTAAGCTATATTAAACAAGTTTATTTCAAATGTTTTTGATAATTCATTTGATACAAAATTTATAACATGAATTCACCAGCTTTTGTTGACATTGTTTTCGAAACTAACATGTATTACAGGAAACTAGTGGATGGCCTTCGGGGAAAAACCTTGTTCGTTTGTTGTGAAGTCAAGATGTTATGTTTCATCCAGTCTTTGTTGTTATGTTTTATAAACTTATGTCTAAATTTTAAATAATGTTGTTAAACTTGTGGTTTGTTTTAAAGACAAAAGTTTATATGTGAATTATGGTTAAACAAAAAGTATTGATGAATGTTTTGTAATGTGATACAATTGTCGTTTACTTGGTTGAATGCAACGATTGCCGCTCTGGCCACACCTCGCGACACGCTTCCACTATATCGAAAATCGGGGTGTGACATTTGTAATATTTTAAATATAAAAAAATACTCGTTATTAAAAAAAAGACCAATATATGATTGTAACTTACTTTTTTAATCATTATAACCGATATTAGTGTTGTATAAATGTAGATTAAGTCAGTATGACCGTTTTTTTATTAAACAACAATCTAATTAACATTAACATAGAATATTACATAAAAGTATACTAACTTACCATACAAAGAAAAGTATAAAATTTGGCTTTTTTGGAGTGAATAAGTGAAAGAAAAAAAATAAAAGATGATAATTTACATATTTTTTTTAAAAAAGGATAATTGTACATATTTCTAAAATGAAATATATTTATCAAGAGATGACTGAAAATGACCTAAAGAGTTTGATAGGCCATGGCCATCCAAGAATTTGTATACATGATAGGTCAGTCCCTTAGACAAGCTTTTAAGACTGGCCCATCAGATCAAGAAAAACTAGTTTTTAAGACTTTGGCCCATTGTGATGTTATGACCTTCATTTTGGATTCTAAAAGATGCACATTGATGAAGATTACTTGTACCAAAAGCAACCACTATGTCTCTCTATTAGTTTCTATAGAAACACAATCATTGGGATCAACTGGATTGGCATTCACTTTATCTCATTAGGTTGTCTTTGAAGGATGAAAAATAGTGTCACATGTATGAGAAGTCATACACTTCAAATAAAGTTTTCTTTGATCCGATGGTTATCCGGCGTACAAAGATGAAAAATAGTGTCACACGAACGAATTTTGTGCAATTTTATCTCTATTAGTTTCTATAGAAGCTACAATTGAAGATGAGACACAAGCACTTCACTTTTGTGAGTTGGTTTGGTATGGACTCTTTAAAAGTTGGTAGTTCATATGGATAAACTAAGCCTATGTTCAAAGGAGTTCATGATCTAATACATGGAAACGAAGGAAGAACGCTGGCAAGTATTCAGGTTCTTTGTTGACCCGAGGAAGCACGAGCATGAGGTTTGATAGAGCAGGTGTGATGGCAAAGAAAGATCCAAGTGTAAAAGAAGTAAGAGCAAGAATGACATGTTGCAAACACAATCCATTACTAAACCTCTATTAGATGGCTTATTTAAATAGAACATAATTTTATTTATAAAAGATTAAGCAAGGTAACACCAAAAATTCACTTTCCTCAAAGTTTTTGGAATTGAAACTATGAAGACATATTTTTCCAACTATTTCGTCATGTATACAGAACTTTTAAGGAATTTTTGTATCATTTTAAATAAACAAAAGTACATTAGGTTTTTTTTTAAGACCAAATTGCAAGTGTAAGTTATTTTTTAATCATTTTAACCATTATTAGAATTTAACAAGATAGATTAAGTTAGTATATCCGGTTTTTTTATCATAAAACACTCTAGTTAACATACAATATTATGTAATAAAAGGAGGCTAAGTTATTATTAAAAAAAAAAGCAAACTTCAAATTCGATTTTGTTTGGGGAATTATTGATGATACAAAAAAAAAAAAAAAAAAAAATGAAAAGATGATAGTTTTGACATAAGTAAAAATGACTAAAGGGTCTAATAGGCCATAGCCCATGGCCATCTAAGAGCTTTTATCGGGTAGGTCAGTCCATTAAACAAGCTCGTATGATTTTGGCCTCGAGATGAACAAAACGTTTTTATTTCCTTGAACCCAAGCCGGTTTGGAACCGGTTTTGGTTTTGCCTAGATTTGAAACACTAGTTTCGGTTTAGTTCTGTTTAGGTTTGGTTTGTAAATTGGTTCTTGCACGCGCTTTTTTAACTGTTTTGACGACAAAAAAGTTTAAAAACATGAAGAGTTAAATGCTTGGTTGGTCCCTGTGGTTTGCAAATCTTGCAGACTTGATCCCAGTGGTTCACTAATTACACACTTGGTCCCAGTAGTTTCAAATTTTGCACTCGGGTGGTCCTTACCACTAACCTTTGTTAGATTTCTCAGTTAAGTATACATAAAATGTCTATTATACCCTCGTCTTCTTCATCCTTTCTATCTCTCTGAATAAAAAGCCTTGTCAACCACCTGCAACTACTCTGCTACCACCACCCTCACCCTCGCCGCCTTTCACAAGCAATGGGGAAGATGAAGTGTGTGCGGCGGTGGTGGTATGGCGGTGAAAAAACTTGAATTTGAAGACTTGTGTTTGAACTTTATCTATCACACAGTGTGGTGCTTTTAATTTCCATCAACATCGTCTTGCGGTCTTCTAAATCTGTTTTCTTCAAAACCTCTTCATAAAGTCTCCACCGTAATCTCTCTCTCTCTCATTCCACTCTCCACCGTTCTCTTCAAAACCTCTTCATCATCATCTACATCGTCTTGCGGTCTTCTAAATCCGTTCAATTTCACGGGGACTTATCTTCTTCGTAAAATGGAGGTAACCTTCTTAACTGTTTTACTCTGTTAGTTCGGAATACTGTTTATTGAACCCAAAATCAAACAACTTGAATGATGCACTCAACCTGTTCGATGAAATGTCACAGAGACGCCCTCTTCCATCTGTTGTTCAGTTTAATCGGTTGTTGACTGTTGTTACTAAAATCAAACATTTTTCTACCTCTCTTGATCTTTTCAACCAAATGTGTTCTCTTGGTGTTCCTGTTAGTAATTACTCAATGAGCATTGCAATCAAGTGTTAATTTACGGTTTACGGTTTCTCTTGGTATTCCTTGTTCGTAAGGTACCATAGGTACAATTTACGTTTTCTTATCCACTGTTAATTTGAGGTACGATCCATAAACAACTGCTTCATAATTCTTTCCAAACAAAACCTTGTTCTCAAATCCTAAAGTTTCTGTCATCGCCAAATTTCGTTTCTGTCAAACCCTAATTCGCTCAAACTCACAAATTTCCTCATCAATTTTGTGGTCACACAAACCACAACCTACAATTCATCCAGTTTACTACCGATCAAGTCTTCAAAGGCGGCGAGGGTGAGGGTGGTGGTAGCAGAGTAGTTGCAGGTGGTTGACAGGGTTTTTTTTTCAGAGAGATAGAAATGATGAAGAAGACGAGGGGTATAATAGACATTTTATGTATACTTAACTGAGAAATCTAAGAATGGTTAGTGGTAAGGACCACCTGAGTGCAAAATTTGAAACTACTGGGACCAAGTGTGTAATTAGTGAACCACTGGGACCAAGTCTGCAAGATTTGCAAACCACAGGGACCAACCAAACATTTAACTCAAACATGAAATACGAATTTTATTATTTTATAGTTTTCGAACCATTTTAGGATAAAATAACCTATGTTTTATATTTTTTTAAAAAGCTCAATAAAATAACATTTGCATTAGATAAATGGATACTGTGTTTTTTCCGAATGTTTCGGTTTGGTTTTTGGCATGGAGAACGAGAACCGGTGCCAAACCGTTGGTTTGGAATAGAAACCGGACCGGTTTGTATGGAACCGGTGTCGGTTTTGGGTCGGGTTGGCGAAAACAATTCGATTAACCATTTGTTGTTCATCTCTACTTTGGCTCATCAATTCAAGAAAAAGCTATTAATTATGATATTATGAACGATTAAAGGCCACTTGGTTAACTAAAGTCACAGGCAACAAAGCCAGTGTGAGATTGTAGTCTTTTACTTACCTAGTTTAAAGTTTAATTGTGTCAATTCTGAAATTGCCATGTTTAACACATTCCAAGGTCAAACATGCCCAAAGAAGCTGATACTTCATCCCTAACATAAGGGCAATATGACCCACATTAGACAAGGGGTGTGGCATCGGGATGCTGAGGTGCCGTTCAAAAAATAAGACAACGGTCATGACAATTAAAAAAAATATATATTTTTTTAAATCTATGTAAACCCTTTTTCCCATTTAAATTCACTCACTTTCAATCCTTTGACCCTTCTCTTTAAACCCTCTATATTTTTACAAATATTATGATGGATCTGAGCCGCCCGAACCACCCATCATTCCTTCCAAACACACTCGCAACTCCCTCGCCCCAACCCCCACTCGTATACTCTACGACACCGATTGATCCAAATATGTTTACGTTTGGCGGTTTTAGTCAAACACCAAACGCTTGGCAAATGCAAATCCAACAACACCTTGCTATGCAAATGCAATCACAATCAACCCAAAGGCCACCCGTCCAAGCGTTGCATCAAACCAAACCCGAGCACGATTACGTTTCTTTGGGCGTAGATGACGATGTTATACCCGTAACGCAACCACAACCCACGAAGAGCAAGAAAGGAAACAACAAACAAAAGGTGGAAGGTGAGCACAAGCACAGGAACAAGAAGAAGGGAGTGGAAAGGTGCAAAGCATTCCTTGGAGCCTAGTCGAGTTGGAAGCGATTGCACGAGCGTGTGTTAACGTTTCTACCGATCAAATTAAAGGTCAATATTTTTTATACTTTTACATTTTAAAATATATATTTTTATTTATTAAGTATTAAAATTTATGTACTTTAATAATATGGTTTTATTTTAAAAAGTATAATTGTAGGTACTAATCGAAAAAGAGATGGTTTTTGGAACCAAATTTGTAAACAATTTTTTTCATTTGATGCAATAAGAACCATATCGATTGGTTCATTCCGTTAGTTCTAAATTTAGAGAGATGAACACAAAAATTGGATGGTTTGCGGATATCTATCAACAAGCATGGAACAATCGTCCGAGTGGTGCAAATGATAAAAGTGTTTTGGCGACGCCTATTGAAAGATACACCAAGAAACATGGGCCATGGACATACATGAGGCCGTATGAAATATTGAAAAAAATGTGAGATGTGGAAAGTGGTGCCTAATGAGGTATCACAAGCTAACAGATCTAAAACGAACGCGTCGAGAAGTTATAGTGGGAGTGGTTCCGATCACATTGTGCTATCAATATAAACGATGAACCCGAATTCGAAGACGAAGCTCCAACTTTTTAATCAGAGCAGCCAATTGGAAGGGAGCGCGCCAAAAAAAACCTCAAACGATGTATCAAAACTTGATGCACTTATACAAAACTTCAACGAATTTAAGGATGTGCAAGCGGAGAGTACAAAAAGAGAGAAAAAGAAAAGGAAGAAGCAACGGTGACGGAAATGGAGAGGCCAGTGGTGGACAATAGAGGAGAAGGGTGTGGTGAACGGTTGGATGGTTAACGTTGAAGATGAAACCCAAGCACTTATTAAGCATCTCCAATGGAGAGCCTATGAACCTTCCACGGTCCGTCCACACGAACGTCCCTGGAGGATGGTGAAAGTGTTATTAGAGGGCTTCTATGTTTTTCTCACCTAATGGGCTTAATAATGGTTAATAATGTTATTAATTATTAATGCATAAAAAAATGTTAGTTCCAAATTCTAACAAAAATATGTTTTAGGAATTTCAATTTTACATATATGTTCCTGGGTGGAGTTGGAGTATGATCTTTTATACCTTAAAAAAGAATTAAAACTACATACTTACAAATGAAAATGTGATGAATAAAACCTCATATTGCAAATCTGCTTCATTAATAACACTCTCATCCATAGCCTAAATAATATTAATAAAATCTAATTAATTTACAAATGCATATATTGTTTCCAGGATTATGCTAACTATTCATGTAATGGCTGCTTTCGTAAACCTTTTTTTTAGTTACTTGGGGTCCACAGTGTCAATTTTTTGATAATGTATTTATTTTGTTAATTGTAATAGATTATTATAAGGAGTTCATTGCATTTATTTTAAGTTGCCTACAATAAATAATTTGGGTTTATCGTGTAAAAATGCATAAAAATGTCAGTTAATCTTGAGGGGAAAATATAAGAAAATCATAATCTACACTATTCATTTAGCTAAGGTTTTAGAGTGAACAAGAGAGATTAAATTTTTG
Source organism: Scalesia atractyloides (assembly GCA_947069175.1). Classification (NCBI taxonomy): domain Eukaryota; kingdom Viridiplantae; phylum Streptophyta; class Magnoliopsida; order Asterales; family Asteraceae; genus Scalesia; species Scalesia atractyloides. The sequence continues at coordinate 11,415,315 of CAMTDV010000029.1, forward strand.
ATCAAACAAAACTATAGAAGTTGAACACACCTATAAAAGAACTTGTGAACTATGATTCTCCTTTTCTTTTTCCCAAATTGAGAATCTTTCATCTTGTATTATGAATAGGGTCTGATCCTCCTCGAATTCGCCTTTTGTTTGATTCACTTGGATCAAACATCATTGCAGGTGTTGGTGCAATATTCACAAATTGCTCAACTTTTAGGACGCGCGAATTCCTTGAAAACAATCTTTGTTCTTCCCATCTTAAAGCAAGATCAATGCTTCTTCGTGCTGAAACCGTGTTGGATTGTGTAGATGGTAACATGATACAAACAAAGATCATCATTATCGTCACTCTGTAATTCGCAATCCCCATGGTTGGAGAGTGATATTGATGATGATGATGGTATGTTTGTTTATGGATTGTGACTTACATATAAGGCAGGTTTTAATCTTTTATGAGATTTGGATGAAAATAAAGGTTGAAAAAGCCAACAAGTAGATTCATTTCAATCATAAGGTTTGATGTGCCATAGAAGCCACATAGAGAGAGAGTGAGAGAGTTAGTTGTTCTCGACAGTGACAGGTTTGAATGAAAAGAAAGTTGAAACAGCACTCTTGGAATGTTAATATAATTTGTTCCTTATTTCTTTCTTCTTCTAACTTCCTGGCAAAGCAAGTGAAGGGTATGTACATAAATGTTTTACCATTGGGATATTGGGTGTCTATTTAGGAATAATGTATTTTAATAATCACAGCTTTTGCCCGTTGGCCGTCAACGATCCCAACTACAAAATTCCCACTGGTGGTCCAGCATTTCACATATTGACTTTCAATGGACCCTGACTAACAGAACTCTAACGCCGTCAGTCTCCGGTCGCTGGAAAACTCGACTTTTTCGTCTCAAACCTCTTTGTAACCTTATTACGCACCTTTAGGAACTTTTTCTAGTAAAAAGCCCCAATTATTAAGGTCGCCTGAAAACTCCCTTTTCGCCGGAAAACTCCTTTTTGGCCGGAAAAGTCAACCTTTTAGCCGAAAAACTCAGTTTTCGTTCCAAACCTGTTTGTAACCATAGATCGGACCTTTAGGAATCTTTTTCCGACCAAAAACGTTTTTCCGGCGACTGGAGACTAACGGCGTTAGTGTTCTATTAGTCATGGTCCATTGAAGGCCAAAATGTGAAAAGATTGAACCGCCGGTGGGAATTTTTGAAGTTAGAACCGTTGCCGTCCAACGGGCAATAATTATGATTATTAAAATCCATTATTCCGTCTATTTAAAACATGATAATCATTTACAATAGATTAGATCGCGAAATATAATGTTTGAATGTTGTTTTTGTTGTCGTAACGAGTTAATAATAATTGGTCACAAGTCAGTATGAAAAATTACTATGATCAGTTTCAAAATGCAAATTCTAAATACCTTCATAGAATCAAAGTTTAAATCCTTAAAGCAAGCTGAGATTCCAACAGGTGCAAGAAAGCCAGATAAAGGAAAAGCGGAGGGAATAGAAATATCTATATTGAATAATAATAATAATAATAATAAAAATTAGAACTTACCAAAGTGTTTGCTTTATGCTATCTTGAACTCAACTTTAGAATTCCAAGCTCTTATATCCATGCAATATATAAGCCAGTCTTGATTTCTTGTACTTGATTTTGCTTTATGCTTTTCTTTGTTTCCGTATACCCATTTATTTTACTGTTTTCACGCTGTACTAGATTGTTTACTGAGCATTCCAAGCTCTTTTATTTTGTTTACTGAGCATTCAGTTTATTTTACAGTTTGTGAGCCGGGAATTTCATTTACGTTTGTTTAATTAATAAATAAACTAACATGAACAAAAAATTTTGGTTGATTAGTTAAATGAATGAACACGAACAGGAGTCTAGTTAGTTCAATCGTGTTCGCAAAACGATTGGTAATGTATCCGTAAACGTTCATTCATTTATGTTTGTTTATTTATGTTACTTGTTAAAGATTTATTTGTATTTATTTATTTTATCTTAACTTTTTATTATTAAATTGTTATTTATTTTGTTACCCCTAACAAATGGAATAGGAAACATCATTCTCACCTTCTTTATGCACCATTCTCCTTCCATTCTCATTATTTACATCAACAAATAATATCGACCTCTCTTCCACGATTAGTGCTTTAGGTTCTAGCGTTGCTCCCTCCGCTATCCACCTCTAGCCTCCACCGATTTTATTTGTATTCATGAACCATTCATGAACACCTTAATGAACGAACACGAACAAAAAATCTCGTTTTGTAAGTGTTCATGAACACATTATTTCCTTAGCAAACGAACACTTGTTCATGTTCGTTCGGTTTGTTTACAGCCCTACTCCTATTTATCTTTGTATTTTGTGAATTTTATTTAACTGGTATAACATTAAATAATATATATATAAGCATGTTCAAACTTGATACAAGAAAAGAATCAATTGGCAGAAAGCCTTTTAAGACACAATGGCACCCTGAACACACAACTCAAATTCCATGTTGAAAAATATAATTTCAAGAACAGAAATATAAAAGTTATTCTTTGTGTACATATTAATGAAGTGGGTCATGGACCGTGATCACCGGTGGTGTGACTGCAGGTGATGGTGCCATTCCTGGTGCAATTGTGACCTGCAAGCCTCTATGTTGGCCTGCCTGGATCATGAATGCAACGTCTGCCGCCGCCAATGTTTCAACTTCCTGATTATTCATAAAAAAATGGTATAACGAAATTGGCTAGTTACTAAATCCTGAAAATCGAATCAGGCAGTAGGCACTTGTACATAAAGTTCAGGGGTAGTTTTATGACAGAGAAATAAGTGGCAACATGCAATTAGTGGACTTTTTAAGTGTGTTTTTATGTTTGAGACTTAAAGTATTTTTTTTAACGCCTCGAATATGTGATGCATGCCCATCGCGCATTGTGCATCACGCATCGGTTTTTACAACCAAAACACATTCGAGCGCATCACGCTTTTTGAAACCAAGGATGGTGGCATTTAAGGTCAAACATTCCTTATGACCCAGCATCCTTCCACTCCACTGTCGATGTGTGTTTGCCTCAGCCGTTACAGTTCGGGTCAAAAGCGGGTCAATTCATAACGGTGCGACACACCAACACATTTAAAACAACTTTTTTAAAGAAAACATTATAGATAATTAAGATATTATTTTTTATTACAACAAGAAACTATATTATTTAGATGATATCAACTAAGGTGTCGAGCCGGGGGGTCTCATTTGGAGTAGTCTCTCTGTTCTTTGGGGGTAGATGTAATTATAGTGCTTGAATAAATATTAACTAGCTAGTATTTTGAGTTTTTGACCTGCCGCGCATTGCGCCAGCGTCGAAACTTAAAGTAACTAGAATTTATACCGTCAAATATTTGACCAGACTCGTTTCCGAACATAATTTACGCCAAAACGTAGACCAACTGAAAATGCACGTACAAAATAAGCACGAAAACGTATTTTATACTTGACCTAACTCATTACCGAGAAAAAAATATGTCAAAAAGTGAACCAACTTGGATTATACCGAAACATACTTAAAAATAAGCACAGAAGAAAATAGTATTTTTTTAAGTTAAAGAGTGGTACCGCACATTGCGGCCGCGTCAAACGTAAAGTAACTTGAATTTATACCGCCTAGTGAAAACGTATTATATTTAACCCGACTTATTTCCAAAAAAAATATGTCAGACCAACCGTAAACGTAGATAAATAGAAACACGAAACGTATTATATTTGACCCACGTACATAAAAAGAAGCACTTAAAACTCGAGATGATTTAAAATGACATTTTACAAAGTTTAATGAAAGCTGAGGGGATAAGTGTCAATGCTGAAAGTTAAGGTACACAAAAAGACAAAAAAAAAACAAATCACTGTAGCATTATGGGACGCTAGCTATAGTGATTTTATCACCTACAATTGTTATTATTATATTATAATGTTCTTGATATGTGATTTTAGAGGTGGTAAAATGGGTGTGGGTCAGGTAATGAGCTCACGTCAAAGGGGTTACCATTGAGTTTAAACTTAGAAAACACATCAAGTGGGAATGAGCCACCAACACCGTTTTTCATGTTTTTTAATACACACACACACTCTCTCTCTATAAAAAAATGATAACAAAAACCTTATTCTTATGAGGATGATGTAACTTGATTAAGTAAAACCATTAAATCAAATTTTGAACACACTTTCAACAACTTAAGACCCCATTGACTTGTTTCCTAAACTGTTTTCTAATTTAGCTGTTCTACTCGTTATCAATAAAATGCAACCCAAAATGACCCTTTTGTCATATAAATCAACCTCTAAGAAAAATAGAAAACAAGGATTGTATTAATTAACAAATAGTCAAAAGATCATCGTGTTTTACCTGTGCTTGCCTTCGACGTTGCAATATACTGATTGCCCAAATCATTATGTAGCAAGGAAGGAGAAAACCAGCTGCCCGAAGCAGGAAAATCTGTCAATAATATACAACTTATTAAAATTTGCAATAATAATCTTCCTCAAATATGTTTTTATCAGGAACATAAATATGGATGCATATAATTTCACTTACAGCAAAATATACAGAAGGATCATCATCGTCACTATCACCATCTCCAATAGTCAGAGCATGCCTCAATAACAGAAGAGCCATCAACTGACCAAAATATTGCAAAATAGTTGAGAATAATAATTATTCGAACGCAGGGGGTTTTCTGCCATTTTCCAAACTAAAAACTAGGGATGTGATTGGTACAGTACCCGTACTCATACCGGAACCGAAAATACCAATACCGAATTTAAAAAAAACTGGGTACCGAATACTGTACCAAATATATTGGTACGGTACAGGTACGGGTATTTCGATACCGACGTACCATACCCGCTTTTGAATTTGGGACCACTTTTTCTGAGCACTCGTACGGGTACCAAATAGGTAAAATTAGTACTAGTGCCAAATAGGTAGAACGATACGAGTATCATAAATACCATAATACGAAATTAAACATAATATAAAAAAAATCTATATGAAGTTTGGTACCAGTACCATATCTTACCCGTACCAGTACTGATGCCAAAAGTACCGGATACCAATCAATGAAACTGGGTACCGATACATGTACCGAATACCTAAAATCGGTACGGGTACGGGTATTTGGGAAAAGAATCTCATCCCTACTAAAAACCCAATTCTTATATTTATTAGAGGGATAATGCGGGCTTACTATGATGGCAACTGAACGGCAGAGGGAAGCACCACTAGCACCGTTGTCTTCATATTCATCATAGTCTGACTCGATAAAACGTTGTTCAGCAGCTGCCAAAGCCAAGACTCGAGGATCATTCAGATCTAAAGGAGTACCAGAAAGTGTCCAGTTTCCACTGCAACGGAAAAGAATTTATTTACGTCAGTTCAAACTGATACCATCAAATTATTTGTAATGATATTAATAGGAAAACATGCCTGATGTTAATGATGGTGTCATCAGGTTGAGGTGGGGGAGCAGTGTAACCAGGTTTGTAAGGCTGTGTAATGAAGATTTTTCCAAGAAGTCAGCAATTTATACAACATATTACATCAATAATATCGTTGGGAATGCATTTACAACCAATGTTTATACAAAAACTAAGTGCATGTTGTAGATGTTTGTTACTCACCAAAACACTATAAAGGATACAACCTTGGTTTTAAAAAAGTGTGGGGCAAGAGCTTCATGTACGCAAGGCATTTGGTATTCAGAAATTCTTATATATTAATTTTGAAAACATTTTCTATTTTATTAATCCTTAAACACAAACAAAAACGATGATAAATAAAGATAATTATAATTTAATTCTAGATTTTCTTACATCTGTATACAACCAAACAAGCTCTATGTACAACAAAACAAGCTATATGTACAAATGAAAAACCACAAGACACGAAATAGATAGTTAAAAGACCATAATTTAATGGAGCACCGCCTCGGCCCTCTTTAGGGTATCAAATCGCTTCAGGTATTGTGATGCCTTACTGCCAACGCTTCTGACCCTTGCCTCAAGCACATGGCTTTAAAACGCGTGAAGCGATCTCCTAAGCATTTTAGGTCTCAAATGCCGAGGCGCGAGACAAGAGCATCACTTAAGCGAGGCGTTGCTCTATGTACAACTTTAGTTGCATCTCTTTTAATTATCATCCTTTTTATCAAGTAAACCATTCATAATTTCTACAGTCCTTAGCTTGTTTATACACACGAGCCTTCTAAATACTCTAATTTTGACCAACTTTGACAAAAAAATTGACCCAGATGTGCATGAGGCGCCGCCTCAATTCCTTGAGGCGTTCTCTAGATCGCCTCGATTATCATGGGCACTTTTTAAAACCAAGGAGACTAACTTTTTTAGACTGTTTTCAACTTCTAAAATACCCTTAAATTTAAATACCAATAATATTTCAAACAAGGAGAATGGGAACATAGTAATGCATAACTTAGTGTAACTACAGACAAATAAACATGAGAAAAGTACAGGATATCTGATATTAAATTCAAAAGACGGCTGGCGCAAACAATATATTTGTGGTCGAAATGCAAATAACCGGAGAAGAGAGAAACTGGCAGCAACACAAGATTAAAATACAAATTTAGGTACCTGATGACAGATTTCACAAATTATATCTCTTTTCTCATCGCACCATCGCTGAACACATTTCCTATGCGCAAACTGCAATATAAAAAGTACTTTCATATCAGCATGCTTTACTCATATAACAAACCGTCCACAATATAAAGCATGCATAGGTGCATAACTGCAAAAGCCAAGCTTCATTTTTCATAATTAAACAAGTATGCAGATTTAACATAAACCATGAACATAAGCATAAATATCATTAAACCACCACCAAATAACAAAAAAACTACCTTAAGACTGCCACTGCAAGCACAAGGAACTTCAAGGTTCTTTACACTGTCTTCCTCCTGGCATATCCGGCATTCGATTAACTGAATCAGCGGTTCTTCCTCACTAGGCACATTAAATTCTTCCTCAACCTTACTATCAGTAGTCAAACCACTAGTTTGACTACAACAACCCTTTGTAACAAACCCTAAATTCCCCCCTTCCAGTGGCACCACAGGCCGGTCACCACGTAAAATTCGATCGTCTTCCATCTGCAAAATAACACCTTAATCAGCAACAATTCAAAAGGTTTAAACCCCCAAACTTATCATTTTTCAAAGTTCAAACCCTAATAGTCAAATTGGAGCCACTACTAGCACAATTGTCAATATGTATTCATACAATTACGGTTACAACAACTAGATTTCGATAATCCATAAGTCAATTTCATAGTTTATAGAATTATTACAGAGACTAATTCGAATTTATTTGATTTGCCATGTATGAACATTATGAATGAGCAATTAGAGAAATTAAACCGGAAACGATAGCGAAATGGAGATCAAAACATGGAGATTGATGAGAAATATGATGAATTGAAAGCAGAATGAAATTGGATTACCTTTTGAGAAGTGATCGAGTTTGAAATCAGTTGTTGAGATGTAGGGTGAAGGTGGATATATATAGATACATATATATTTATTTTATTATAACATGAGAAATGGACGTTTGGATAATATACAAGGAAAAGAAGGATCATTTTTGGAGTGTTTCGCACAATCTTTGATAGCCGGTTAGTGCTTGTCTTAAAAAATTAGAAGTCGGTATAATGCATGCTCTTCTCTATGTTCGAGCCACCAACTTATTAATTGTGGAGAAAATTCATCTGTCCTAAGGCTCATTGTAGTAAAATCTGGTTCGCCTCGATTTTAAACTGACGACCTTAGTTGTGCGGCACCCGTAACACCAGTCTCTCTCCGTCAAAGGAGGGCCCCATTCTCCCCTCCGCCATCACAATAGCGAGCACTAAAGACTTGTATGGTGGGGGCCATCTTGAGAGAGCTAATCAAATTATTATTATTGTTGTTTAAAAAGGGACGGCTAAACCACATGATCAGTGTTAAAGAGGGATTTCATTTTTGTGTTGAAACCTACGTGGTGCTTACATGGTACAATACAGCCCCTAAAGGTTTTATTCCACACCATCTAACCTAACAAATCACTTTACACCATAGTGCATCGGGTTCCACATTAAGACTCCAGCCCCATTTAGCAAAGTATAGTGAGTTGCTAGACTACAGACCATCGACCGAGACTACCAATATTGTGGGTATAGATGACTTTGTTCCATGCAAACCATGTAATACTCCCTATCTTTTAAAGAATATCCAAAAAAATGTTTTTTTTTTTTTCTAGTAGCCACATGTTTATGAATTTTAATGGTGCTTTGTAGATTTAAAAATGGAAAACACAAGGCAATCAAGCATTGTAATTATAGCGGGATTCAAAAGTTTTTAATGACTTCCATATGATAAGGTTTTTGATTTCTAATGGACAAAACTTTGGTATATGATGTAAGAGGATGGTACATTTTCATTTATACATTAGTGTTAACTGAATGTATATCTAGATAAGAGGGTATTTTTATACATAGTCTATAGATGATTGTTATATTTCTAACAAGCACCTACTTTAATATCACTACAAGAAAGTGAATCTCCGTGCTCCGCAGGCAAAGCTCATAGCGTCGATGAACAAATAAATCTATACAGCGGCGACTTGTCCTTGGCATAGAGATTCTAAATATTTTTACCAGTCAAAATCAATAGTCGTCGCTACAGAGGTTGGCGGGGTGGCGAGAAATTTTGGTGCTATTTTGAAATCTTTTATAAAGTACATGTACAAACATGTCCACAACACAGAGACTTTAATAAGAAGAAACCATAGTGAAGACTAATTAAAGAACCAACACAACAACTTTGGTGTATGTATATATGGTGCTAGCCGCTTGCTAAATTTAGTTGAATAAAAGTTTCGTTAGCCGTTCAAAAAAATGGTCAAGGAGTTCAAGATGAAGAAGTAAACTGTAAACATATCCAAATTCCAAATTTAATGCCAGCAAAACAGCAACATTAACTTGTACGGTACAACTCGACCAAAAAAACTAGTACGATAATACTATAAGGTCTATGATCCCATATGTTCAACGAAGAAAGTGTTAGTCAAAACTCAAAAGCATATACACTCTTCAAAGTTAAAACAAAACGTTGCTTGGAAAAGTAAAGCAGTCACCATAACCATCCTCCATAGCTTCAAAGCTTCCATGATCATCAACACAGGTGCTAGAATACGAAGAAGATGACTGCAGATTAACATTCAGTGTCTTCCTCTTCTTGTAATTCGCTTTGAAGCATGATTGCCTCAATCTTTTTGTGTCATCTTTGAGTTGCAGATCCGGAACTTCTTCCATTTTCTTCTTTTCTTTCTCCAATAACTCGATCACTTCTTCCGCTCCATTCCCAGATGATTTCTTCAACTCCTGTTACGGTTTAGGAATTTATTTCACGAGCAACAACACAAACAAACATACCCAATAATATCCCACTCGTGAAAATAGCATCTCAAGTGGTCATAACCTTTTAGTCAGGGTCATCATAATCCTACGTATGTTTTTTTTAAAATAAAAAATAAAACATTATACATAAAAACTCAACAAATTCTAGTGATCAAGGGTCAGCAAACCTTTATACCCCACTTAGTTCCACCCCGGGATAAACCTCTTTTCATAAAATAATAATATCAACAAAAAATCCTTCAGGAAATACCCTTTGATAGTTGTAAAATGCGCACATGATAAAAATGTAATATTTATAAAAAAGATGAAGACTAACCTGAACATTGGTGATTAGGGTTTGAAGGCTCATAAGTTTCCGATGTGGCCAACGGCGAATACCCAACTCACGACACCGTTTCTTCAAGAGTGTCAACCCGACATTAAGTTCTTTCGCAGCCTTTGTGATCGGCATGTAAAAGTACTGTGATATCACCTCCCTGCTTAATGTCACTCGTGATTGATAATTAACACCACAACCATCACCATTTCCATTAACACCATTAAACTCAACCTCCTTTTGCACTTCTTGACACTCAAATATTCCTACCACTTTCTTCTCTTCATCGTTAACATTCTTTGTATCCATAATTAACTGATCTTGTTGGGTTTGATAAGAAAACCCTAATGAGTTCAGCATGTAAGTTTCTTGATTTGGAAACAACCCGAATGAGTAATTCACGGTGTTTGATTCTTGATTTAAAGACAACCCGAATGAGTAATTCATGGTGTTTGTTTCTTGATTTGGAAGCAACCCAAATGAGTTCATTGTGTAAGTTTCTTGCATTGGAAACCCTAATGAGTTCATCATGAACATTTCTTGATCATGAAACCCTAGTTGATCACCATATCTTCCACCCATAAAACCATCTTCAAAAGGTGTAGAAAGATCTAACAAGAAATGATCAACACATATTAAAAGATCACGAAACAAAAATTAATCAAGCATATGCATGATCAAAAAGTAAGAATCTTTATAACTAACCTGGTAAGATATCCATTGAAGAACACACTGGATAACTTTGTGACATGATATCCATAATATAAGTAGCATCAAGATCATGACTTTGACTTTGTACATTCATCAAATGATCATTTAAATCATAAGTGCTACATTTCAAGAACATGAAATTAACATATGTTCTAAAATTTAACAAGAAAGTTTAAGTCTTGATTACCTTATATCAAGAGAAGGCAATTGGTATTGAAAGGTGAAAACTTCATCTTCTTTGGCTATGATTTCATGGTTTGACCACTCTAGTTCCAAAGAATGTTGACTTTCCATTGTGAAGTTTGACTTGTACAAGTGGTAGAACACAGGTAGAGGATATTGGGTGTCCATTTTATTCATTTTTGGGGGGATATATTATATTGGAAGGGGAGAAGCCAAGTGATTATTAATAAGTAATTAATGGCAGGTTCGTTATTAGTGTTAACTTTGTTTTAAATGCTTATTTTTTATGGTGTTAATGTGAAAGTAATTATTAATCATTTAACGAATGTGTGGGTGAAGATCATGCGCCGTCCTGTATTGCAAGTCTGGATATGAGTTTCCACGGTTTGATTAGTGACGATGGATGTCGGGAAAGAACTACAAATCAGTGAGGGATAAGAGAGTAAATTTGTAAATGTTAATTGAAAAATAACGTACTTATCATTAATAATTGTAAAATAAGTAGTGGTGGTGGTGGTTGTTATTAATTACATCATCATGATCTAGAATTTATGAACTATTACCATGTAAGTTACATTTTCATCCGTTGGATTTTTTAAAATTCCCCACTACGTACCTTGTATTAGATATATATTTTTTTAAATTTATACTTGATCAACACACTAGTCACATTAGTTTTTCTTATTTGTCCAAATTATTGACACACCAGGGCCGCATATTTATATATTTAGGGTTTCTATACGTTGCGTATAGACCTAAACGCAGCGTATAGATTGCATGAATTTCAGAGTATGTGCAGCAATTATAGGCACAGACAACTATGGTTTATATACGCTGTGTATAGCTCTCTATACGCAGCGTATATAACCCATAAAAATTTTGTTTTTTATTTTGGTTTATTTGTGGCATAAATTCTCATCCGGTTCCAACGTTAAATCGCTTAAAATATATAATCGTTAATGTTATACCGTTAATACTGTATACCATTAAAATTTTTTGAAAGACATATATACGGTTCGAATATATTATATTGTTATCATTTAAATTAAATTACTATATCAAGTCTAGTGCCGTTTGAATACTATAAACGTTTCGTGTACGGTTCGATATATTATACCGTTATCAATACTATATCGTTTAAATTAAAATATTATATCACGTCTCGCTGTGCTTCGAATATTATACCAGTTTTAAGTTTTTATAACATTAATTATTTTGAAATACATGGGTATGGTTCAAATATATTACACTGTTTCCATACTATACTGGCGTATAACATTCACGTGCCTAGACAACATCGTATCAATGTCAAATCTGTCTGACATACGCTGCGTATAACTCTATACGCAGCGTATAGGTGCCTCGTATAATGGCTTCGTATAGACCTATACGCGGCGTATGTCAGAGAAATTTGACATTATATGCGGTTGAGTGTCTGGTCGTGTACTTATGCTGTACCTATGTTGCGTATAGACCTATACGCAGCGTACAGGGGTGTGCAAATAGGCAGATTGGTGTGCCAACATGCACGCCCTTCTACGCAACGTAGGTACAAATAGGATTTGATGTGCAAATAGACAGATTGGTGTGTCAATATGCACACCCTTCTTACATCAGTTAGATTATTTTTCATTAGCTTTTAAGTTTGTTGCAATGAAGATATATTCATGTAGTTAGAAAACATTAGAATTGGCGAGGTTGGGTAACAAACTAATACATCTCGTTTAATAAAGTATTATTTATGTTTGAGTCCAAATTGTTTATGATTAAAATGAGTTTGGGTTGAAATGAGTTGTTTTTTATAATCAAAAGTTTTAAAATGGGTTCACCCGCAATATTGTCTTGTAGCGATTAGTAGTGGCGATGGCGGTGACAACGAAGGTGAGGTAGTGGCAGCAACAACAATGATGACGATGTTGGTGTTGCTAGTTGTGGCAATTATGATAGCGGCAGGAATGGGTGAGGACAAGGTGATGTTGGGGTTGGCCATGTTAGCTTAAGTTGTGGAGGTGGCGAAAACGATGAAGTGTTGACGGTGGTGGAGGGTAGTAGTTTCGGCAATGGCTGTGATGAACGTGGCACATAGGCAAAGACGTTGGTCCATTTGAACACGCTTTAAGTAACAAGTATTATGTGATTTGACCCAAATTGACCTTAATTTAACCCATTTCTTGCGACACAATTAGCTAATAAAAATTTTTGATCTTTTGTCTTTGAGGAATTAAAGCTAGAATTGTGAAATTGGTCGTGTTTGTGGATTAGCAAATTGAAATAAAAAAATTGACACGAATCCAAATATGATTGAATTCCGCTGATTCACAGATTAACACGAACATAACCCATTTAACGCGAATTGTTTTTAGATGCACAATAACCATTATACCATAAAAGTGGATGGTTATTTCTTTTTTCTCATTTGAATTTCACATATATACCAAATTATATCTATTAATCACATTTAAAAAAAATATATATATAAATACATTCTACTTCGATAGTAAACACTTTGTGCCACCCATGTCCATGACCCATGAGTGAGAGTGTTTGGGCCGTTCGATAATCCTCTCCATTGAAGAATGCCCACAAAGTCTTTAAATCAAAACCTCTTGAGGGTAAGTGCAACTTCCAAGGTATTCAAGTCCACCAAGCCCGTTAGACCTCATTATAGTCATGGAACTCCACAGTTTTCAGATTGAGCCTAAAAGCCAACACCAAGCCCAATCATGAATGAAAGAGCCACCCATCATAATAATAAAATTGAAAATTAAGAACTAATCTAAAAACTTTGACTATTGAAAAATACATAATTTTTTTTTACTTGTCAAAAAAAAAAAAATGTTTGATGAGGAAGGCCACAAAGAATATGCATCAGCCCATCTACCATGTCATAGTATCGTACTTGTATAAAAAAAATTAGTTCCACCATCTATACGATATTTTAAAAGTTTTTGGACAATCGTCATGAGAATCTTCTTTCGTGACTAACAAGTAGTTTGTTGTCAACATCGCTTAAGATTTTTATTTCTTGAACGTGCATCAGCCACGAAAATTAGGTCCTACCACATCCCATTAATGTCATTGCCAATGGCAAAAATAGGTCCTACCACATCCCATTGATGTCAATTGGCAATGAGGCAGGTTTGTGACCGGTTGAAAAATACATCCTCCAACCCGATAAACTAAAATGGTTTGAGACGGGTTAACAAATACATCCCCCAACCCGAAAAGTAAAATGGTCCAATCCTCGTTCCCCATTGGTCATAGATTTCGTTAGTTTCATCAATGTTAATGAAAACAAAAACTAGAATTGAAGCATTCATCACTGCACATTTCACTTTTAAGTCCCAACAAACAAAAGTACAAAACTAGTGGAGAGATTCTGCATTCATAAGCTCTAAAAGTTACATATCATGACTGAAACATACGTACCAAGTAACATTACAAAAACATTAACATAATCAAATCTTAGCCATCTCATTCCTAAGTGCATTGGCTCTAACCAAACTCCCAATCGTATTAACCGCAAGCTTCATGTCCTCCAAAGGGTTCCCCGGCGCGACCTTCTTGTACAAATAGCTGTCGAACGTCATCTTCTGAACATACTCATCCGCGCACATCTCCACGAACGCCTCCCTAGCCGGATTAGACCGATAAAACACCTTCTGAAGAATATCCAACACCTTGTAAGTAGGCCAATAAGTCTTATCCCACTTCTCCAAATACTTCCTCAAATCCGCCTCCTCCACCATCCTCGTCCCATTCTCCGACCCCTCCACGATCGCCTCCGCACACATCCGCCCACTCTTCGCCGCAAAATAAATCCCCTCACCCGAACATTTCGTCACATACCCAGCCGCATCCCCAACCAGGGCGACTCTCTCAGCTAGTCGCCTCGGTCGGGGTGTCTCAGGAATCGGGTGGGCCTCCACCCGAATAATCTTCCCACCTAAAATCTTGTCACGCGCTCGTAGGCGCGTGGCCAACTGAAACTTTTTGATATCTGGCTTATGTGTAACCGTACCGGTTCCGACTGCCACGTGGTCACACTTCGGAAACACCCAACCGTAAAAATCCGGTGACACGTCATCTCCGACGTACATCTCGGCAAGATTTTCGTAATACTGCATTTTATCGTCCGGTATTTTGATTCTCTCCTGAAACGCTATCGCGTACTCATAATCGCCGGCGTCGATATTTTTCGCCACACGAGAATTTGCGCCGTCGGCGCCGATAACGGCGTCAACTTCCATCGTTACCTTTTTACCGGCGGACCCAGGTTTTCCGTCATATTCGTTATAATGAATAACATACGGTGCGTATTTATCCAACGGTTTATCTAATTTTGTAAACAAACCGTTGATCACGGTGGCGCCGGCGGCGGTTGCGCGGTCACGGAGATAAGCGTCAAGAATTTCACGGCGGACCATTCCGATGTACTCATGGGGTTTAAGGGTTTGACCAATGTCAACGGCGACGTTCGACGGAGATATCATTTTCATTTTGGTTACACGGCGGTCGATAATATCCAACGGCAGGTCGAATTCTCCGACCATGCATAACGGAATAGCACCGCCGCAGGGTTTCGCGTTGTCCATTTTGCGTTCGATGAGAATGGTTTCGATCCCGCCTTTTGCTAGGGTTTCTGCGGCGGCGCCTCCTGCCGGACCGCCACCGACGACGGCAACACGGAGGTTCCGGCCGGTGAGTTTGGGGCTGGATTTGCTGGCGAGGATTTTAACACGGCGGTGGTGGGATCTGGGGAGAGTGGTGGTGGTGGTGGTGGAATGGTGGTTTTCCGGTGAGGAGTGGCGGAGGCCGGTGAAGGATTTGAGGGTGATGGAGGCCATGGTGGTTGTTTGTGGTGGGATGGGTGGGGTGAAGTGTTAAAAGTGTTGAGTGAAGTGGTTTGGTTTTGTAAGATTTTGAGGATATGGTTTTGGATACTGTGGTGGTTGTGACCGTAGGATTTGAGGGGATTGATGGTTGTGATTCGGTGTGGATAATGGGAGGATGTATATGTATTGTAATGATTTGTAAATGACTGTTTTGGCCCTGTCAAATGTTTTTGTTGTGAAGTCATTGTTTCATGTGTTGTTGTGGAAAAGATTAGTTGAGGTTCTGTCAATTCAACTCTATTCAAAAAGTTTATGAGGCTAATTATGATTTACAAGTGAGTCAGACATGGTTAACAGTTTTCTTTCTGTTGGAAGGCAAACAACATTCACACCAAAATTACAGCAGCTGCTGAAAGAATACAAAATGGTTAACACTTAACAAAATTATTTCAAATAAAACAGTTAAATATATATGGACATAATACATTTGTTCCTACTTATTGTCACATGTCACCTGCTCGTCAAGGATCCGAATGGCCGAAAATGTGCCAACTTTAGTACAGCTTTTCACTGCATCCATTAATATACGTGGGCCAATTTCAACCACCATCAGTTTTTTTTTTATTTCTAGAAATTATATACCTTTTATAACCGCAGCTTAATATAATAATATCATAACAGAAACAAAGTACAGAAAGCCCAAGTCTAGCCTGGAACTAGAACAGGGACAAGAACAGAAAGAAATACAATAAAATTACATAATGAGACCCATTCGCTAGTACACAAATGACCCAATGATGCGATGATTTAGGCTAAAAGGTGCGATTTTAGAATCGCACGCAAAATGTCTAAAGGTGTGGGCAAGCCTGGGCCTTTGGCTGAAAGGGTAATCCAAATGAGGCGGTGGCTTTGAGCCACACTTTCCAAATGGCCTCATAGCTAATAAATTAATTCTTTAATTATATATGTGGTAATCCAGATAAGGCTTTTGATCAAGATTTGAGTTGTATATCCAATAAAGAAACTAGGATCTAATAGCATTTGGCTAGGTAACTACTTGAATTGAAGAGCTTTATTCGTATAAGCTTACTATAAAAGTAGAAAATTTAATACATGTTACATGTCCAACCGTCCGGTTTATTTGGTCAGTTATACGTTAACCAACTGACTTTAAATCATTATTATTATTATTATTATTATTATTATTATTATTAATTTTTTTTTACAAAAAGCCACCAAATTCTTGAATTCGCTAGCCGGTCCTGGGTGTAGGTTTAAAGAAACCGCACCTTTTGTCTCTACAACCACATCTTTTGTACTTAAATTTTGGCAACCAGACATATTTAAAGGTGCGGGAAAGGAATCACACCTTTCATAACCAATGGAAAGAGACCCTTGGGATCCTGCACAGGGGAGATTTAAGTCAATAGGTCATCGCCAGACATGGTCAAAAGATGATAACACTGATCAATGGCGGACTTAGTAATTTTTCCTGGGGCTGAAGAATATTTTTAAATATTTTAGGCATCTAGCTATATAAAAGAATCGGTTCATAGGGGGCCGGGTCAGGTCATGTAAACAGAAGAACATCAAAATAAAATTTAAATACTCATCAAAAGCAAGTCAAAGTGTCAAACGTCATTACAAATATATTTAAAATTTGGCCGTACGGTTTTTCTTTTTTCGAAATCTATCCAAAATATCATCCAGTAAAACCTTGCTAAGTAAATGTTTCTCTACATAAATCACTCCAAAAGTCTATAAAACAACACTGAACCCTTAAACAAATAAAAAATCATCAACCATAATCCATAGTTTTCAATTTTAAGTTTCAAACATTCAAGCCGTAGTTTTAAATGTTAATTACTAGTAGCTAATCATTTAAACAACCAAGCTTTACGTAAAACAACAAAATCATTAACTAGAAGTCTAGAATAACAAAAGAAAAAATATAAAAATATAAAAAGATCAAACCATTATACATATATATTTATCCTAATCATCACATAAAAAACAAAAAAAACAAGCAATAAAGAAACCATACGCGTTCTATATGAGAATTCTGACGAAATATGGGTCGGTTCCGGCCGGATTTTTGGATTTTTCGGAAAAAATGGGTCCAGTCGAGCACAATGCGTCGTTGGGGATTTTGTTAGGCAGGAGATGGGAGAATAAATTGGAACTGTTAGATGGTTTTGAGTTATTATATTTAGTTCAAATTTCTTTAGGTTGGGTTTAGGCTTGAGTTAATAAGAATGGATTGTATATTGAGCTTTTGATAGTTTGATTGGGTTAAGTGAATAAGTGATTAAAAAATAATTATATGAATTGTGTTATATACTTATATATTAATAAAATCAGTGTTTACAATTTTTTTCTTTTATAAATTCATAATATTATTTTTCTAAGGGGTCGGTTAAAAATTTTCAAGGGGTATTATTAAAATTTTCAAAAGATGCGATCAGAATTTTCAAAGAAACTAACACTAATTTCTTTTAAGAGGTGTGTCCACCTTTGACACTCCTATAGATTAAAGAAATGTCATATGTCTTGCATTTCAAGCTATGTTGTCAAAAGCAAAAGACGCAGTGGCCTTATCCTAAGCCTAGTCACAAATGGCAGAGGACAGATACTATGAGTGTTTTCAGATTATATTTGACATTATTACACGGCCCGGCCTGACCCGGCGACGCCTCCCAACACCCGTGCCGGGTGGTCCGGCATCGTCGCAGGCTTTTGGAAGGGGACGTTGGAGACGGGTTGCATGTGTTTGAAAAACTAGCCGTTGCCGCACACCAGCTCCAGATTCCGGCAACCTTCTTCCACCAGCTCCGTCGCCGCACACGGCGGCGTCACCACCACCACCGCTACCGCCGGCTGAAACAACGGTGGGTGGTGTGAATTTTGGGTCAGATGGGTTCAAGAAAAAGAGGGAAAGACCGAGAAAGTACGGACGGGAGATTACCACCACCGTTGCGTCGATTCAGCTCACCGGAGATTAGGCCAGTTGGAAGCATAATCAAGAGAGAAGTTCTTGTAGGATAAAATGGAGTTTGTGAATTTTTTTTGTGGTGGTATAACCTAGATCTTTGATCAATTTATTCGATTTTTTAAATTAAAAGAAAAATAAAAAAACTAGGTGGGGTCAGGTCGTCGCCCATTTCCAAGCTTCCATCGCTGGAGGGGCGTCATCCAAGGTCTCTGACGCGTTTGCTGATGTGGCGGGTCGTCCTGGAGAGAGACTCGTCACACACACCGAGTAGCCTTAAAACTTTTACATTATAGATTTTCCCCCTTTGACTTTAGAAATTAATCTGTATTTATATAATAGGTTGTACTTTATTATAAGTTTTACACTAAATCATTTATTTAAAACTGCCGTTTAAAATTATTTGAAACTTATCCAAAAATTATATTTCTGTTGTGAAACAACGGTCTATTAGTAACTAATATATATATAAACATGAGAGCTAGACTATGAAATCATGTAGAGAATAGAACATGGAGAATTCTTATTCATTCATCTAACATCATATACAAATGCCATTATATATAGGCACTCACATTAGTACAATAGTAAATAAGAAAAAGGGGTTATACATGTGGAAAGTCACTACATAATGGATGCATTTATAATACTCCCCCTTGACTATCCACATGATGGAATACTATTCTTTAACACGCTTAATGATGTTGCCTCATTAAAAACCTTGCTAGGAAAACCCAATGGGACAAAATCTCAGCTAGGGAAAAAGAGTGCAACGCGTATTGTCTCCCCCTGATACTTTCGAATCAGGTACGTTGTCTAAAAAAAACCTTACTAAAAAATCCAATTGGATAAAACTTAGTGAAGAGTAAAGATGCAATTTATGTATAACTCCCCCTCAATATAATATGTATCATTTAAAGTAACAAGTGTCAATCTTCTATGAAAGTTGTTGAAAAACTTTTGTAGTGAGTGATTTGTCGCTTGATGTGCAATCTATTAATGAACTGATGTATGATCTTCATGTAAAACTTGAATTACCTCCTCTTGTAAGTAGATACCATAAGATCCATGAATGTGTTTTGTTATAACCTCTGCATTTACAAAACTAACCAAACTTGTTGATGGGTTAGTAAAATATGAACCCATACCTTTCGTACTTTAAGGGTATAGAAAATAAATGTTTTACTCATTACACTATCTCCTCGTCATACACGAGTTAAATCTTGCCAATGAATTTAATGGTATATGTTCGTGTATAACTAGCAAGATATATTAATACAATTTGTATTGAATTATGGTACTTCATGACCAAGGATCTTTGCTTCTTTTATAGAAGATGATAAAGTTCATTTTTATCTATATCAAATATTTGAACATCATTAAATGTACTTACACCAAAAGCTTTGTCCATATGAAAATGTCCAACATTTTCTAGATGTATTATGATTGATGGATTATAATATAAACGTATGTCCTACGTATCGAGCCATAAATTTGCAATATTGTATTTCATTTGCAAATTCTTGCTTAAATATTTGAGTTCTTTTTTTCTCTTCGGAAGATTCAATGACATCATCAACATATATTGCAATACTTGTAAACCTCATATCGTTCTTTTAATGAAAACAAATGGACCAACTTCACCATATGTATTTCTCGTTTTCGAGCTCACTGGTGAGTCAATTATATCATATTTGACTCGACTATTTTAGTCCACACATATTTTGTCAACTTCATATAGTATGTTCTTGAGGTTTTGACATCAATGCTTCTAGCATTATCAATCTATGAGGGAATTCGTTCCATCTTATCCAATATGCATGTGCTTTCACTCTTCAGGAGTTTTGCTTATATAAATTTACCCATTTAACACATAGATATCTATATCATGTAAAAGTGTCATGAACACTTGCTTTTATCTCCAAAATCCATATTGAACCATGCGGGTACACTATTTATTGAGATATCACAATCACTGGGTACAAGTTTTCAATGTATGTTTATTGGTGCACAAGAATTACATCGTTAAGATGTTTTGATTCACCTTTAAAGAACTCATTTGCTTTAAGAAACTCATCAGGAGTTCAATCGTATTCAAAAATGAATCTGTATACAACAATCATATTGTTCTCGAGAACTTACTTTACATGAGTTACATAATATAAATCCTTCAAGGACTTGCATGTAAACTTTAGTATCTAAATGATACATAACATTTATAAGACGCATATCAATTCTCTCTTTATATTACCAGACTAATTAAATACTGGAAAGCTATTGCATCCACCACTGGAGAATACGTCTCCTCATAATTAATCATAGGTCTTTGCGAAATCCTTGTGCCATCAATTGTTGATCCACATAAAAGACCTAATTATATTAAATATATTTTACAACTTTTTATGGACTACTGGCCCGTAAGCTTTCCATTTCAATAGAGAATTCAACTCTGCCTCATTTGCGTCGTTCCATTTTGGCCAATCATTTCTTTGTATTTATTCATAGGCAGATGTTAAATCTTGATCCTCATCATTTCATCTTTTCAAGCGCTATATATACAAAAGTATAACGATGTCGATTTTGTTTCGATTCCATATACTTCTAGACATGATATAATTTATGAAGAGCTCTTTATTTTTAGGTACCTAAGGTTCTTCCAGAACCATCATGTCTAATGTCTCTTCAAGAAACCCTTTTTTACTATAACATCGACTTGACCATCTTCTTCATTACTTGCTCCAATTTTTTGAGGAATTTTAATTTTCTTGGAATCGATTAGTCTACCACGCTTCATGCGTGCAATAGACTCATTAATATATGGTTTGCCCTACTAGGACAATTAACTTAATTGGAGCATTAAAAGTTGACTATGTGACTTACTTAGTCACTGTATTTAGGTCAGTGAACATGTCTGGTGATTGATTCTTTAATCTAGGTAACAAATTATCTTTTAAACTTCTTGTTCACATAATTTAGTTTGAGGATCAATGATAATTTATGCATACCCATTCCTTTTTCAACTGCCATTAATCTCCCCGTAATATTGAAATTGTTAATTTACTTAAAGTAAGATTTAACGAGCCATAAATAAATCTCTCCTTAATTGCTCTAAGTATGTTATCATAAATAGTATTTTCATCCAACATATATTCACAACATTATTTGAGTTTCAATCTTTATGTGTTGTGGTGGATCAATTCCAATGTATACCGCACAATAAAAGGTTTGATGGGAAATATTTGGTTCCTGACCAAAACCAACTATAATGGGGAGAACCTGTTACAACATGTTGGCTTGATGTGAAATAATGTTACCGCATGTAAAATCATATGTGCTCAAATATGAACTTTTGCTCTCTTGATTATTGGCTTTGCAATCAATTTGTAGACGTTTGACCATCGTCTTCAACAAAAGCAATTTGCCTCTTAAGCATTTAGAAAGTTTAATACTTATTCCAATAATCATTAGTAACATGGATACTAAATTCAATGTATAACCACCATAAATATGATAATATGGAATAATATGCTTGCTATCTCATTAGCTAAGCTACACACAACTTCAAGTTGTAAATTTGATGACCATTTAGACGATGCATCGATTTAAAAACACTAAACGGTATCATGTTTGGATATATACATCCTTCATTCATTCCATAATATTTTAGGGATTCACACCCTACTTTGGTTGGTAAATAATTAACTTTTGTTGAGAGCAACTATGACATGTTTAATTATCATGAAGAATCTTCTGGTTATTCATTAAGTTTCACATCATCATGGCTCGGTGTGGTCTAACCGGTCACGCCAACATATAATTCAGATCCATAAACTTATGGTTTATGATATTGTATATATGTATTACTTGCACGTATGTAATATAAAACATAAGATATGAAAGAATGTATTATAACTTCAAAGTTCAAACCATTGTGTTATGTAATCACTAGTTTACCACTTTTGGTGGTCGATCACATCATGACTATCATTATAATACTGATTTTCGATCTCATTATTAGCTTGCCCTATCTTATAATTTCTGATAGTTTGATCTCTTATTAACATGATGATTGTTGCACTTCTAATGGTCAATCTCATTATTAATATGATCATCATTACAATTTTCTCAATGGTGCCCATGATTACAATGATAAATATATATTCACTTCATGAATCAGAGTAAAACCATATGATTTTTACGGTTTTCCATTATTTTCTCGAACATATAGATATACAGTCGTTTCAAACCGTTTATACCCTTTAAATGATATTGTTACTTTAGGAGTATATTTGAAGTTTGACAAACAAACTTTGTTTTATTCGATTTCCCTTATAAATAAACTTCTCTTCGTATAACGTCAAATGAGAAATATTATATGTCCAAGTCATATAATATTTCTTTTATACTTGATAATGAGATACAAGGAGTATGACACTTTTGGTGTCAAATCGAAGCATATTTCTACTTTTTCATCAGAATGAAAATAAACCACAACTTTGGTTTAGTCATTCTATTCGGTATTATCGATGCAAAGAAGTGATAGCATATAGAATACAAGGTATAGATAGCAACAAATCATACAATACATGACCTTATAGCATGTCATCATATAAAACAACTTATAATGAGCCTTTGTAAAATAAGAAACCTTTTTATCACTAATAAGCAAACGCATATAATTTATGTAATAACTTATTATGGTATAACCAAACATAATATCTTATATATTTTAAACACTTACTTTAAAACTTAAACATATATCTCTTTCAAGTTCTCAGATCATTTATTACTTATATTTTAAAAATTTTATTTGAAAACTGTAATACTGATGAATTACATAATATACTCATTTTTTTCTTCTCAAATATTGATATTTAAACAACTGATGACATCATATAAGCAATCTATACGTTGTACATATGAAGCAATAGCAATAGTCACTATTTTATACTAGCAATAGTAATAGTTAATATGCAAATAAAATTTTAAACATTATGACATGGCATAATGAATGCATGAGAGGTACCGACATCGCTAAAAATGTTTCTATAAAAACAACTAATGATATCTAGCAATATTAATCTATTATATGGATTTCTTATATGCAAAATTTGTTATAGCATTAACCTTAGTATAAGTACTAAACGATATTTGCATAATCATGTTATAACAACAATAATAATAATATATTGCATTATAAGTTGTAGTTTATTTAAAACTAAATTAATTGATGTTTTAAACAGAGAATTAATATCCAATGAGCACTACTCACATAACTCATATATATCTAATCATGTAAAAGTCTTTTGACATGATATTTATTAACAATGACTAATAAAAACAATAAATTACAGAATTCATATCCATTTAAATTATAAACTATACAAAATGAAAATCTAGTACATACATCATGTATATATTACCACCAATACAAGCATACCTAATACAATTGCATTGTTTAGTCCATAAATATTGAGTTCCATACATTGTAATATTGAATATTGAATTTAATTGTTTTTCATGGATTCTAAAAGCACATATAATATTCTCTAGATTGCAAATTAACTTCCTCAAATCAAAATAATTCAACAATTTTTTTTACAACTTAACAAGGTTAATAAAGAAGCATAAATATATGATTATGGGGGACTCAAGGAATATGCAGATGAGCATCACTAGATTGTAAGAGTCCTAAACAACATATATTAAATTAACAATTAAATGATAATCCAGCCAATTTAGAATAATAGAAGGGATCATTTGTAAAAGAGAAAAATATAAAATAAATATACGCAATATTTGTCGTCAACGAAAACTAATATTATTCAATTAATAATGAGTATTAGAAAAAGATGAATTATTCAATTGTAACGTCATAATTTATGATGTAACATCTAAATCCTGATGAATACCAACATGCTAATATATGGGGAATGTTCATTTGAGAAGAAAATTTAATTGAGAACAAAAAGAATAAAGGGTATAATTGTAAAACATTAAAAGTTTTTCATTAATCTCATTTATTATCATATTTGACTAATTAATTAGTCGTAAAAACTATCATTATGGACGGGGATCGAGCTCCCGAAATGAGCAATGATCTAATCTTGCTCAACTAGCAGAGGCGGAATTCATTGCTAGAGAGGTAGATATGACAAACAAGACAGAACTTACTGTTTAACTGCTTCTGATCTATTAAAAACATTCAAGTTACAGATGCAAGTAAACAAACTGACAGAGCTTCGCCGTATGAAATAACAAATCTGTTTCTAGCTCTAACACAACACTTCCCTATTTATAGGTCGACATGACTCGTACTGAAGTGGTGCACAAACAAACATACAATTCGTACGAGTGACTCACTCGTACGAAACACACTTATGTTTCGTGCGAATCACAGTGTATTAATACATAAATTTACATTTTCTCATTTAAACATTAACGTGTAAACTTTATAAACATTACAGATAAATCCTAGACGTAGCCAATAGACATTATGCACCAACAAACTCCCCCTTGGATGTTGCTCGTAGTCTAGATAATCTTCAAAACTTCAATTTGATTTGACTTTAACGCCCAAAAAATCTCTTTAATGGTTTTCGACGTTCCTCAGAAGCAATAGGTGTTTGATCGGTAAGAGGACGTCGCTTCAAAAACTGAAACTCCTTAACGATGTACTCTTGAACGTGCAGCGACCCGAGCTTCTTTTTCTTCAGTTTCTTCGATTCCTTCTTCTCAATCTTTCTCTCATGTTGTCTTCCAATTCGATCCCGAATGAATATCATTTGCAAAGCACACATTTACGACCTTTTGAAATTGAAGTCCTTGCTCCTGATCCTTTTCTTCAAAACTGATCTTGCTATAAAATAAACATTCAATGTCTTTCTTAAACAATTTACTACCCGTGGTTTCTTCACTATCAACGTAATATCTTTCCCTTTTGTCACTGATCTTCTTTAGTAATACGGGGGTGATGCGGTTTCCAGTGAACAAAACCATGCTTCGCTTCAAATTAATCAATCTCCACAATTTTTGATCATGGAACTTCATCTTTAGGTTTATCATCTTTGTTTGCACAAGTTCCTTAATGTCCTCAATATGGCAAAGTTTTGATGTCACTTAGATATCGGAAGTATTGAATCCCAAATTCTCTCTTAGTAGCATAAACATCCAGCTCTTCAATCCAACCCCAACTCAAAATATCTCCCAAAGAAATATCAGCATCTCTAGTAAAAAATGCCAGGGGTCTTTAAACTTTCGTTCAGCTGGACTCTCTCTAATCCATTTTTCTTTTGTTCGATAATCTCAGCTGTAGACATCTTTTCTGGAATCGTTCCTTCTTTAACAGCTTCCGAAACTTTCCTTTGTAATACTTCAGAATTCTCTGCGGTGAATAAATCGATAAACGTGGTAAATCCTCTGTACCCTGAATGGCATCATAAGCATCTTCATCAGAGTCACTTTCAACGACAACGTTATCATAAACATTTGCGTCTTCAATTTCCTCAAAAACATAATCATTCGGTTCTTACACATCTATCTTGTTTAGCTCATCTTCAAAGCAAACTCGAACTTTTCTCCACTAATTCCAAGCATTTCAGCTATCTCTTCTTTTGAGTAACTATGCACAAACTCTCCCTCTTCTACATCTTGCTCAAGGTATAAAACAAATGCTTTTGCACAACAGGAACAAAAAATGTAACATTCTCTGTGAAGATTCCTGCTTGCAAGCATCTATCGATTCATTAACTTTGTTTATCCCTTCCTTTTCAGCAACTTGATTTTCAGAATCATCAAAATACTTAGAAAGATCAACTAATTCATTAGTGTTTGAATCTATTACACGAACACCCGATCCACCCACATTATCATCATCATTACCATCATCCGAATCACTAGAATCTTTATCATCAACATCAACTTCTTCAGTATCTTCTATTTCTTCCTCTTTTCCTTTTCTTTTCCTCAACCAATTTTGTACTATCTTTTCCCATCTTTTTCATCAACCACTCTCGATATCTTTGGGAAATATCCAGAAAATCTATATCAACATCAACAGGCTTTCCTATCAAAATAAAATTCTTCGGTTCCTCGTACACTACGATATCCCAACACTGTACTGGCCCAGATTCAGCTTCTGGCATAGCTTCTTAAGTCACGAATCCTTAACAATCTTACCTTTTCCTTTTCCTAATGCATCAGATTGTTGCTTAGCCAATCGTTCTTGTTCTGCAACCCTTTCTCTAGCTTCGGTACGTTCAATCTCATCAATCGCTGCAGATATACTCAAACCAAACTTCTTCTCAAGTAATCTTCTCAAATATACCATCCTTCGATTATTTCTCAACCTTTCTTCTTCGTACTCTATCATTCGCAAACGCAGCCTTTCATTTTCAGAAATAATACTTGCCATCATCACTTCAAGTTCTTGTTTATCAATGATTAAACCTCCAATTCTTTCAAGCATCTCAAACTTCTCTTCGTTAGCAAGTTTATCTGCTCTTGTAATTCAGTGATGCACACAGCATTCATATTTACTTGTTTATGCAAATCATCAATTCTAAGATCATCAAATCGAAACTCATCTCCTCTAGGTAGATCGTCTAAATTAATCTCGTCAAAGAACGCTTGTGAGCTAAACGGTTGTGATGTAGGACGAGATTGCTGAGCATGAGATGGTTGAGACTGTTGTTGAGCCGATGGTTGTGGTGCTGGTTGCTCGACAGGCTTTGGATCAAGCATAGGTTATTGAACAGGTTCTGGCACAAACTGTTGCGGTGTTGGTTGTTGCTGTTCAGATTCTTGTTTAGGAACCAGTGGTTGTTGCGAAGATATCTCTGGTTCAATATGTGGTTGATCTGGCTCGGGATGCATATAATGTAGTGGAGATGGAATACTCTGTGTTTGTTCCTCCAAATTTTCTTCAGTAGTTTGCTCAGCATCAGCTTCTGTTGGATTAACAATCGGAGATATGCGAGCTGCAGATCTTTTCATCCTTCTCGGTCTTTTCTTAACTGGAGTTCTAAAACCAGATTCAAGCTCGGATTCAGACGGAACGTAAGTAGTATCGTCTTTGCCTGTTGCCTTTCTTTTTTGTTCTTCGGCTTTTCTTTTCAGCTCCTCTTGACGTTTCTTTTCCAATTTCTCTGCTCTTCTCTTTTCTCCTGCACGCCTGTCCTCTGAATCGGTACTAGAAGATAGTACTTCTTCAGCTACTGTCGTGTCAGCTCCAAAACCCTGACGTTCTATATCTTCTGCCATTTTTTCAACTGTTTCTTCAATCTCAGGTTCATCCTTCAATCCTGATCTTTTAGCAGTAGATGCAGCTTTTCTCTTTCTTCCTTTGTATGTAGCCTTTCCTCCTATATCTCCGTCTTTCACAAACCACGGACTTCGCTTTGCCACAAACAAAGATAGTGATTTCACTTACTCCTCATCGTCACCACTATCGTCTTTCCTCCAATTTCCAGGTGCGGGTGAGATGTAATCTTTATTTATAATAGCACCAAACATCGGTTTAGTGCGGGAGCGGACTTCAAATGTACGTTCATCTTTCGCAGAGACTGAACATCCATATGCTCAAGTTTAAGCACATCATCAGAAGATTTCTTCAAGTCCGGATGTAAATAATCTAATATCATCTGTATAAACCTCGGGTACTGCAAAAATCTCTCCTTCTGTATGTTTTGGATCATCTGAGTAAAAATAACTTTCGAAAAATTATAAGGAAGATTCAGCACCAGCGCAGTAATCATGCACATCTATAATCTACTAAGTCATCAAATCCACCCTTCCTGTGACCCAAACAATGAATAATAACATGTGCCAGATATCGAAACGGCGCGCTTAGATTTCCCTTTTTGAAAGGAGCAGCATTCACAAAACCTGAATATCCCATCCTGTAAAAACATCCTTTCACCATATATTCAATAAAGCCCATTGGATCATCCTTGTTATCTTTAAACTCTAACACTTTCCGAATCAAATCTTCAGTAATCTTAACTTGAATATCCACATCGTTAATCTTCACTGCTGATATAATGGCATTGTCGTCAAGACTATATTCTGCAGCATTCCAGAAATACTCCACATGTGACAAATATACAGTTTGTCTTTCTGTAATCGCTATCGTCACTCTAATTCTTGTCAGAAAATCCAAGATACTTCGGTATGCAGCTATCTTTGGGATTTTAGAATCTGTGATACAGCATATGTTATGCACTGGAGAAAAACCAGATCCCTTTGCCTGTTCAAGAAAACAAAAATCAACCGTTAGAAAAATTTTCAAACTTTCAAAAAATTCTTCACTAATTCGTACAAAACTCTCAATTTCAAACTTTCAAAAAATTCTTCACTAATTCGTACAAAACTCTCAATTTCGTACGAAATACACAGTTAAACAAAAGTGTTGAACTTTCAAAGTTTTAATTTCATGATTTGTATGAAATTTAATCTGATTCGTATGAAAAACAATGTTTCATACAAAATTTTCATCTGAACAAAAATTGAAATTCAGAATATTCATACGGTTCACTTCTTTCGTACAAAATTTTACACTTAACAAAATTAAACTTTGAAATCCCATTTTTGTACGTAACATGTCACTCGTATCAAATCTACTTCGTCCCAAAATTTGTCCAAGTGTAATCCGATCCTAAAACTTGTTGTTTTTAGCAAATTGATAGTTGATTTTCAGGTTATTAGAGCCGATATTAACGATTTTATGATCAATTTTAAGTTTTACTGGTCCAATTTCCCTGGATCTAAGTTTTAGTCCGAATCGTATGAATTTTTGACATTATAACAGTTAGATCGTGACAAAATTACCTTGCCCATTGTACGAGGTGTGCAAATCAACCTCAACAATATGAATAGCAAGCACAAGAATCAAGAAATGAAGTTTTAGAAATGAATCGCACAAAAAACTCTCTGAATCGCTCAATAGTGCTCAAAGAACAGAAATCTCATTTCTGTGCGAACCAAAAGGGTATTTATACTTTCCCTGTTTCGTACGAAATCTTGTGAATCATACCAAATGGTTACCCTTTGTTTCGTACTAAAAACTACTTATCCGCATGAAATTTGATTTTGTATGAATCAAAACTAAAAACTTTTAAACCTTTTCAATTCCTATTTTTATTTCTGTTTTTTATATTTTATTTTCAATAATTTTATTTGTTTCAAAAATCCACTTGACTAACCAAGTCCAAGTTAATGACCTTGGTTATTCAATTTGCCTTCCAAGTCCAAGTTAATGACCTTGGTTGACCATGTTTGACCAAACAGATTTATTTTAACATGTAAAGTTTCAAATTAATGAACTTTCTTGACATTTTAGTAAACTTTGTTGCTAAAAATAGCTCCTAACCCATGATTCCAAAATTTCCTCAGCAAGATGTTGCAATGAATCCAACCATTAGTGTTTTTATCATCGGTAAACAAAAATAAAACTATCAAGCTAAGAAAACTAAAAATCTTTTGGGTTTTTAAGAAATTTTTAAAGAATAACATTTTTATGAATTTTGTGTTTTCAGAGGATCATTTCAAGCATTCATATAAGTCATCAGTACCGTTAGTCTAGACACACCTTTTAAGCTTTTAAACAAATTTACCTAGTTTTCCAATATATTTGTCCATTTAAACCTCTTCTCGTTTCTCAACTGTTTCAAGATATGTTAAGGTATTATTAGAAACATGAAATAACTATGTTTCCCATTTCAGAATATACTCCCGTATTGAGATTCCCAGAATGTCATTTTACAGGTGAATATATTGAATTGATATCTGTATATAGGGTGAATGCAAGATCTTGAGAGCTCAGGTTAGTACTACCATACAGACAAAGAGATGAAGACTCGTCTTTAGGTGGTGTTGCATTAAGGAATCTTTTGTACTGCAAATGTCATAATTACTTAAGACATAATCATTTTTATGCAGCTTTCGGGGAAATAATGCGAAAGTATTATATGAGTTCTAGGCCATTGCTTCCGCAAAATCAGAAGAACTCGAATAATACTTCAGATATCAAACAAATATAAAGACCTAGTACGCAGAATCTGGCATTCTCTCAAACGAAATTTTGGAGTACTAAGTCCATATATATCCGAGAGATGTTAACCCACAAGTTAATCAGTTTTTGTGTTTTAGGTTTATATCTTGATAACAATCTACTGAACGAGTGAAGTCTATTGGCATATCCATAGTAAGACTTGCTTAAACACTTTTAAACAATACAATTCTTTAGCATACTGTGACTATCATTTTTGATTTACTATGATCACTCTTTTTACACAAAACTCTTTTTCGATTTTTTAAATGTTTTTGTATTTTCCTCAAATATTCTCCCCCTAAAATCAAAACATATTTTTGGATTTTTAAGAAATTAGAAGAAAGAATGAACAGAAAAAGTTTAACCGATGACAAATTCACATCAAGTCGCCATCATCCTCAAACTCAACATCAAACACATCCCCTGAGATCATATTTTTTTAAACCATTAAGCTTTAACAAATTTTTGAACTTTGTTTTATCTAAAGCTTTTGTATAAAAATCTGCTTTTTGGTCATCAGTGTGGATTTTCTCAATTCGTACCAACTTTTTCTCGTAGCAATCACGGATAAAGTGGTGCGAATCTTGATATGTTTAGTACGTGAGTGTTGATATGAGTTTTTGGTGATATCGATTGCAGCCTGATTATCTACATATATAGGCGTATCAAGAAATTGCAAACCGAAATCTCTCATCTATTTTTATCAGAGAATCTGAGCACAACAACTGGATGCCGAAACGTATTCAGCCTCACAGGTAGAGAAAGAGCGACCGCGGTTTGTTTCTTGCATTGCCACGTTACCAAACGGGTTCCGAAGAACTGGCAGCCGGCCGTTATAGATTTTGTATTCAGTTTGCAGCATCCGAAATCAGAATCCGAGTAACCTGCAAGATTAAAATATCATGTCTAGGGTACCACAAGCCGGTGCTTGGAAAACCCTTTCAGATATCTCATTATGCGGTTAATGATAAGCAGGTGTGACTCTTTTGGATTAAACTGATAATGGGAGCAAAGGCACGCTGGATACATGATATCTGGTCGAGAAACAGTAAGATACATCAAGGATCCGATCATGGAGTGATATAAAGTTTCATCAACTTTTTCGCCGTTAAGATCTGGACAGATGCCGTGATTTGGAGCTAACGGGGTCGATGCTGGTTTAGTTCCTGTCATATTGAATTTCTCCAATATGTCATGAACATATTTCGTCTGATGAATGAAGATACCATCAGGCAACTGATCAACCTGAAGTCCTAGAAAGAACTTCATCTCCCCCATTGCGCTCATTTCGAATTTGCGCTTCATGACTTCTTCAAAGTCTTTACACAGCTTGTCATTTGTCGATCCAAAGATAATATCATCCACATATATCTGTACGATAATTAGATGCCCACTACTTCCTACGTGAAGAGAGTTGAGTCTACTGTTCCCCTGATAAAGCCATTATCCAAAAGATGATTCGATAATGTTTCATACCAAGCTCTCGGGGCTTGATGAAGACCATATAAGGCTTTATTCAAGAGGTAGACTTTATCTTTGTGCACTGGATCAACGAACCCCGGTGGTTGGCCGACGTACACCTCCTCGTTCGCTTTTCTGTAAAGAAAAGCAGATTTAATATCCAATTGGTACACCTTGAACCCTTTCCACGAGGCAAAGGCCAAGAATATGCGAATTGCTTCAAGACGTGCAACTGGGGCGTAGACTTCAGTATAGTCTATCCCTTCTTGCTGATGAAAATCTTGAACCACAAGTCGAGCTTTGTTGCACACGACAACTCCTCTATCATCTCTTTTACACTTGAAGACCCATCTTGTATTAATCTTTTTGTGATGATCTGGTAGGTCAACAAGCGTCCATACGCCAAGTTTCTGGAATTGCAATAACTCTTCTTGCATCACATCCACCCAACTTTCTTCTTTCAACGCGTCTTTCCAGTTTCCGGTTCAACATGAGAAACAAAACAACTGTGAGAAAATCGGACTTGAAGTGGAGCAATACTAGTATAGAAACAGCTTAGATCTTTATTAATCTGATTGCGAGTTTGCACTCCTGATTGTAAGCTGCCTATAATGTTCTTTGACGGATGATATGAAAGTGTCCTTGGCATCACTTCAGTTGGAACACAAAACGTGATTGCAAATTTGAGACCTTTTCATCGACAACCGGTACAGATGAAGAAGCTTTATTCCTAGCATTAGACTGATCAGCCTGTTGGTTCAGAAAGTCTTCAATATGTTCAGATCCTTCATCAGAACTGGATCCTCCATCATCGAAAGTTGGTTCCCAATTAGAGTCATCATCTTCATTTGGCTGGACAGGAGATTCTGCAGCATTGACATTTGAAGTAGGAACCAGATTTAGAACAGAAGAGCTTTGATCAATATCAGACGTGTT
The DNA here is from genome assembly GCA_947069175.1 of Scalesia atractyloides. Classification (NCBI taxonomy): domain Eukaryota; kingdom Viridiplantae; phylum Streptophyta; class Magnoliopsida; order Asterales; family Asteraceae; genus Scalesia; species Scalesia atractyloides. The sequence goes on from CAMTDV010000029.1 coordinate 11,448,250, forward strand.
AACTGGTAAAGACGTAGAAATCACCAACGGTCGAGGAACTTGTTCTTGATTAGATAATTAATATTGTTGAAATAACATAACAAGTTCTTCTTCAGTTGGCACATCTGGAAGATCAAACGAATCCACAATCCATCGTAGTTAAACAGCCACAAATCCCCAGGCTTTTGCGTAGGAGTTGTATATCTTTGACAATCTACGTGCTGTGCTAGAACTACCTGGTTCAGACTCGGCAAGAAAACACATTTTTGAGGAGTAGCATAACCAACAAAGAAACCCTCCAAAGATTTGGCTCCAAATTTACCAGCCGGGTCCAAGACGGTACACGGTGATCCAAAAGGTTCCAAAAAAGCTAAGTTAGGATTTCATTGATTTAGTAACTCGAAACATGTCTTTTGTGAGGCTTAACTGTCAACACACGATTTAGGGAATAGCATGCAGATGCCACTGCTTTACTCCAGAATCTGCTCGGTAATTTCAAATCAGCTAACATTGTTCTAGCAGTTTCTATCAACATGCGATTCTTTCGTTCAGCTACTCCATTTTGTTGTGGAGTATAGGGGGCGCTGAATTCATGAAGAATCCCTTTTCATTGAAGAACTTTTGCATCTTCTTGTTCTTGAACTCCGCTCCATTATCACTGCGAATTCTCTTAATGGGCAAATTATATAAATTCTCGAGCTTTCTGAAAAGGATCATAAGAGTTTCAAATGTTTCGTCCTCATTTTCCAGAAAGAATACCCATGAATATCGAGAATAATCATCTGTAACAACAAGACAGTATAGATCTCCAGAAATGCTTTTAACATTGACTGGTCCAAAGAGATCCATGTGTAGTCTTTCTAGTGGTAGCTTTATCGAATTCAACAACTTTCTCGGGTGTGATTTCTTATGCTGCTTCCCCTTTTTTCAGCTAAGACAATTATCTGATAAATGAAAACTTTTCAAATTGACACCCTCCACTAAGTTGTTATGCACAAGAAAATTCATCTTTCGAAGATGAATGTGCCCCATTTTTCTGTGCCATAAAATTGACTCTTTTTGGTAGCTTTAGAAACAAAGCATTGAACTTTCTTTGACGTGGTAGAAGCGATGCTCATATCAAGAACATATAAATCATTTTCTCGCGGAGCTCTCATCAAAATCCATTCTTCTGGAATCTTGAAACCGGGTTTTAGAATTAGACATTCTTTATCATTGAAATGTGTCGTGAACTTCTTGTCACAAATTTGCGAGATACTAAGCAGATTGTTCTCAAGTTCAGCGATATAGTTCACTTTATCAAACGATATAACAGCGTTCGAGAGAATCTCTTCTCCGACAATCCTACCTCCCTGCGTTCCAGAAATCTAACATATCCTCCTCGAATAGCTCTAACATCATTGAGCAGCGCAAGCATTCCTGTCATGTGGCGAGACGCTCCACTATCCATGATCCATTTTGACAATATCGAACGTTGGAGCCCCTGCACACATGATTAACAAAATTTATTTAAACAAAGAGACCCAAGCCTGTTTGGTCTTGGGTGGGTTTGGAATGTCGAACTTTGGACCCACTTTGTTCTCTTCAATCTTTTTAAGCTCAATGTTGTTTAGAACAGAAGGTTTGAGTTCAACCTTGGATGATTTGGTGTTATCAATTTTAGCAACCCATTTCTGTGTTTGTGGTTTAGCCTGTTTAACATAAAATTTTGAATCTTTTTGTTGAACTTTGTGTGATGTTTCACAAATTTTAAATTTAGATTGAGGTTTAATAATTGGTTTATCATTTTGATTAGATTCAGTTTTTCTTTTAAGAATTTGTTTCGGCATTACCATGGGTGCTTTTTGCTTTTCATCCTTGGTGAACTTTTTCGGAGAAAAAACTGGTTTTGAACTTTCTTGTGAACAATATCGTGCGATATGTCCAACTTTCTTGCATTTAAAGCATGTCCTACTGTCCTTATGAACAGAGGTATTCAAAACCTGTTTCTGTTTTTGTTTCTCTTTTTCTTTAAGAAAATCATCATTTGATTGAGTACCAATGATTTCCTTTTCCTTCTCTGTTGTTGTCCCAAATACAAAATTTACTTTCTTTGTAAAATCTAATTTTTGGGACATGTTAGTTTTATGTTGCTTCTGAAAACCCAACCCTGCACGCTTGTTTTTCGGATATTCTCCATTTTTTCGATAGTAAGGTCGGTTGTCAGTTTTTGATTTAGAATAGAAAGATGAATCATGTTTATCTAAATCATCATGACTTACCTCCATCACCTTGAACATTTTATCAACACAACCTCTTTTCACATTATTGATGGGAAAATCCTCATCCGAAAATAGTTTATCAAATCTTTTCATTTTATAAACTTATGACATTAGGATCATCATTTAAACTATTTTCTGATTTGTCATCAGATTTTGACTTCTCAGACTTTTCAGACTCAGCCACTTCAGATTCATTTGTTAACACTTTTTTAATCACATTTTCTACTACTTCAGAATCACATTCACCATCATTTTTAGTGTAAGTTATATCGATATCCTCAGGCAACTGTTCGGTTTTCAATTTAATATTTAGCGCCTTTTCCATCTCAGATGGATTTTTGCAAGCATAACTGTTCCACATGGGCGGAGGAACTCAATCATAACTTCCACTCTTTGTTTTACCAATTTTAGATTCCTTAGTATTTTCAATTTTTGGTAAAATGTGATCTATGACGTATGAGCTTGTGGAATAACTAATTAACAATTTGTTAACTCGTTCGGTTTCAATTCTCGTTTTCTCAAGCTCACTTTTGAGCTCAGCAATAGTGTTTAGATGAATATTAATTGCCATTTGTTTATCCATCACTGTTGCTTTAAGCATCATAAGTGTTGCGTCATTTTCTCTGAGTGCTTTATTATATTGTTTAACAGATGCACTCAATTTGTCATATGCTTCCTTTGTGGTTTTGTAATCGCTTGACAAATTGTCTGTAAAACTTTGCAATTCAGCAAATCTTTTGTCTTTCACAAGACACTCACCTCATGGTTCATCACACTTTGAACAAGATTTTTCATTCTCAGATGACTTGTTTACCTCATTTCCATTTTCCATGCACGCTTTAATGATGTCTTCTTTCAGCAATTCCTTTTTCTCATCTATTTGACATCTTCAACCGGTTTCTTTTGCACTTCATCTGTTGAATGTTGAGTAGGTGCGAAATATCCTGCAAAAGTTTTTAAAACATCGTTAGGCAAAAGATGTTTGAATGGACCATTCAACAGCTCCTCTTCCTCTGATGAAATATGATAGTAATAATCATCATCCTCAGGTCCTTCATCAAACGATGCCTCTGATTCTTCTTCCGGTTCATCAATAATTTCAGTCACCAATGCCAAACTTTCTCCTTTCGAAATAAACTTGTTCCAATTAAACCCTTCGTCTTCTTGTGTAACAACCAAAGCCTTTTCTTTAGTTTCAGGTTGCTTGTCTTCAATCGGCACGATTCTTGTTCTCGGTTGTGGTCGTGATAGATCGCTCTTTTGTAATAGTCATCTTGGAAAGGATTCTGATTCCCTTGAACCTCTCGGTTTTAACATCCTCTTTTAAAATGACCTTTCTCCCGACACTTGAAACAAGTAACTTTAGATTTATCAAATCCAAGTTTCCCATCCAAGCCTCCCAAATTTTCTTTACTAGTGATTTCCATAAATCGCTGTGCTCGTCGAACGATTGAAGCCATACACCATTTATATCTATCAACTCCATTTCAACTGGATCAATTTGATCGTAGTCTTCTCGTGTCATTTCAGAATTACCAATCTTTCCAGCAACAAGACTATCATATGACTCAAGAACTGAAGCAAGTAGAGACATATGTTGTTTTGCCGTCTTTTCATCAAAATTTTGTGCGTTCTGAAAGTCAACGGAAATGTTGCATTGCAGAATTCTTAGACTTGGATTAGATGATGGAGTGGTTTGATTGTTCTGAGATTGATTTGATCCGAAAGAAGACTGTTGACTAGAAGGTGTATTTGGATCAACTGTTGAGTATGATTGAAAACCACTTGACTGAGTTGGAGGTGTGCTTGGTGAACTATATGCACTGAACGCAGTTTGAATTTTTGGCGCTTGGATTTGAGCAGCATAACTTTTCTTTAAATAAAGATTAACATCTTGTTGCATTTGAACAGTCTTGTTTTTGGCCATCTTATGCATCTCTAATTCATGACCTTCCAATCTCTCGATAAAGCGAGGCAACGAGAAATTACTGTATTCAACCCCATTCTTCAAAATGGTTAAGTAAGTCGACCATTCACCTTGTGGCAGAGAATCAGCTAGTTTATCAACAAGCTCTTCATTTGTCTTCACAATTCCCATTCTCTTCATATGAACCACCAAATGACAGTATCGCTCAATTAGCTGCTTAACCGTTTCTCCTTTGATCAATGTGAATACATCAAACTCTTTGTTTAATAATACCCTTTTGCTTTTGTGGAGTTGAGCACTACCTTGAAATTTAAGTCGAAGAGCATTCCATAAAGATTGCGCATCATCATGATGCTGCAATAAAGCCAAGATGTCTTCTTTGATCGATTGCTGAAAAATATTCATCATCTTCTTTTCGTTGATAAATCTTTCTCGTTCAACATCAGAGAATTGGGCAAGGGTCTTTTCAAGCCCACTTTCACCAACTGGTGCGATGTATTTTGCCTCGATTGCAAACCAGCAAATAAAATGATTAGCTTGCACCCAGTTCGTAAACCTCTCGCTCCAACTATCAAAGTCTTCCAAATTCATAAGCTTTGGAGGTTTAGTCATCGTTCCCATTTCATTCTCTAAATTGATGTTTTGAGCTGCTGCAGTGGTGACAACCAATGTGGCGAACGCACTGTAAAATTCCTTAGACATTTTTCCTGCAAAAAGTTAGAACACACTTCTCGAAAAACCAAACAAATCAGATTAGAAAACTTTTTGTGCGGACAAAATATTTCGTACGAAACCAGAATTTTGCACGAAACAAGATTTTTGTACGATTCAAATTTTATCACAAAAACTATGATTTCGTACGAATCAATTCATTTTGTGCGAAACAAGTGTTTTTACTAAGTAAATTTTGGTACGATTGATATTTTGTGCGATTCAAATCATTTTATACGAAACAAGTTGAAATTCTGAAAAATTGTAAGATTTATGAAATTAACTGATTCGTATGAAATTTAATCTGACTCGTACCAAAATCGAGAACACTTAATTTCATGCGAAACTCGTACGAAAACTGATTCAAACGATTAAAACTTCAAACTGACTAAATTTTATCGATTTCAACATGATTTAGTTCAATTTTATGTCCGAATTATGGTATGGATTGATTAGATTGAAGATTAACTTGAATTACTAAAATCCTAGTCCATTTTGTCCATGAATTCTTCTGAAATTATCCAAAATCCAGCAAAGGTCAGAAAAATGATGAAGATGAAGAATATGTCCAAGTCTGCACAGTGTCTATCTGTAGATCAGATCTCATGGCTCTGAAACCACTTGTGGACGGGGATTGAGCTCCCGAAATGGGCAATCGATCTGATCTCGCTCAACTAGCAGAGACGGAATTCATTGCTAGAGAGGTAGATATGACAAACAAGAGAGAACTTACTGTTTAACTGCTTCTGATCTATTAAAGACATTCAAGTTACAGATGCAAGTAAACAAACTGACAGAGCTTCGCCGTATGAAATGACAAATCTGTTTCTAGCTCTAACACAACACTTCCTATTTATAGGTCGACATGACTCGTACTGAAAGTGCGTGCACAAACAAACATACAACTGTGTTTCGTACGAAATAGTATTTCGTACGAGTGACTCACTCGTACGAAACACACTTATGTTTCGTGCGAATCACAGTGTATTAATACATAAATTTACATTTTCTCATTTAAACATTAACGTGTAAACTTTATAAACTTACAGATAAATCCTAGACATAGGCAATAGACATTATGCACCAACAATCATCTTTCACACTAATTTTTTGCCTACACACATCAAATGTTATATCACACATTTCGAAATTTATCCTACACATGTTGAAATTTATTCTACACAACTCATAATTTATCTTATACACCTGGTAATTTATCATACACTCTAAACTATTGTATATTATTTTGAAAAAATATATATTTTGAAGATAAGTTACAAATTTTAATGTTTTAAGATATTAAAGAGTAAGACTACAAATTAATGGTTTATGTAGGTTTACCATTATACCCTTATAGTAACATTAAATACTTATATTAAATGAAGTAAAATAAAACATTTTATATTGGTTGAGATTTCTTCTTTTTTCTTCTTACAACAAATTTCTTTTCATTTGAACTCTCCACTAATATATATATATATATATTATATTATATACATATGATAACTTCTAAAAGCAATTAAAAAAATATATATAGATAAGAGTTCAATCATGAGACCACATCCTAGAATTTATAGTAATGATCAGTTTAAGTTTATATATGTATATTAATAAGTGTCACCAGTAAGATTGATGTATCATCATCAAATATAATATGAAATAATCATACGAAGAATCATACCTTTATTAGTAGAGATTGCAGATCTGAAGATCCAACGTTTTGTCAGCAGTGGCTACGCATCTATGGTTTCCAACTTTCCATCGCATAAGAAACCCATCTTTCATCATTTTGGATAATTACTGGGTTGTTTTCTTAACGTGCGAGATTGAGTTAGGCTGGAAAATAATGCGCATCAAAGGAAAGGAAAAAGGGATACCAAGGGTGACAAAATACATAGAGCACGTTCGTGCTGATAACGTGTTGTGAAACAACGGTCTATTAGCAACTAATATATATGTATAAACATGAGAGCTAGACTATGAAATCATGTAGAGAATAGAACATGGAGAATTCTTATTCATTCATCTAACATCATATACAAATGCCATTATATATAGGCACTCACATTAGTACAATAGTAGATAAGAGAAAAAAGGTTATACATGTGGAAAGTCACTACATAACGGATGCATTCATAACAATTTCTACTAAATAAAGTTAACTTTTTCTTACAATATACTTTTAATAATAAAAAAACAAAAAATAAATAAATAAAACAAAATATGCATTAACGATCCCTGTTTTTCATAGAGTAAAGTGCAATTTGTCATCCTTTAATTTGGTCCAGATTGTAATATGGCACTCTAACTTCAGTTTCTGTCAAATGAAACCTTGTGGTGGACATTCTATCACACTTCGTAACAGAGTGTTAGTCAAAGGTTAAGTTGACTGTCAAAAAATAACTAAAAGACTATTATATCCTATGTAAATCAGTTAAGTTTGAATGGGAACCAAAACAAGAGGAAGCCTTTACAAGCTTGAAGCAAAGATTAACTAATGCACCAATACTTGCATTGATAAAAGGAACTGAAGACCTCATAGGGTATTGTAATGTGTCAAAGTCAGGTTTTAGATGTGTGCTGATGAATGCAAGAAAGTAATTACTTACGCCTCTAAAAAAGTTAGAGAAGCATGAAGAGAACTACACAACACATGATCTGGAGCTATGAGCAATAATTTTTGCCCTTAAAATTTGGAGACATTATCTATATGGTAGTAGGTTCACTATCTTTACAAACCATAAGAGTTTAAAATATATTTTTTGGGCAAAAAGAGTTGAACATGAGACAAAGGTGATGGATGGAAATTCTAAGTGACTACGATTGTGATATCCAATATTACGAATGTAAAGCTAACGTGGTATCTGATGCTTTAAGCCGTAAGTATCATGAGAAGCCAAGAAGAGTATGTGCTCTGAGATTAAATCTGCAATTAGATTTAATGGAACAATTAAAGAGTTCCCAGGAAGCAGCAATCAAGGATGATGCGAAATAATTAAAAAGAATGATAAAAGAATTAGAAAAAGATACAGATGGAATTTGGAGATTCCATAAAAAGAAGAATTTGGGTACCTATCCAATGAAACCTTGAAACAGAATTATAGAAAAAGCTTATGAATCCAAATATACGATGCATACTTGAAGTGACAAGATGTATCAAGACCTAAGAGGAATTTCTGGTGGATAGGAATGAAGAAGGACATAGCAAGTTACGTTTCTAAGTGTTAAACTTGTTCACAATTTAAAGCTGAGCCTCAGAAACCCTCAAGTTCATTTCAGCAATTGTAGATGCCAGTTTGAAAATAGGAATTAATAACAATGGATTTTGTTACCAAATTAACCAAAACAAGAAAAAGTAACGAAACAATCTGGGTGATTGTGGATCAATTAACTAAGGGTATGTTTGGCATGGAGCTTTTAAAAGCTTTTAGCTTTAAGCTTTTAGAAAAAGCTCATATTCAATAAAAAAGTCTTATTGGTTGAAGGAGCTTGAAATTTAGGTTAAAAGCTTGAAGCTTTTGGTATGAACGCTCCTACTAGTAATGTTTAGAAGGAGCTACAAGCTTTTATAGAAAAAATGACTATTTTAACCTCTAAAGATAATGAACTTTTTAATACACCAACTTTTTATTTTTTTTTTAAAGATAACGAAAAATCAAATTATGTTCTAGACTGTTTGTCATTAACTTTTTTTATTTATTTGAAAAAGACCATATTTTGTTTATTTGAGAAAGAACTTATATATATATTATATATATATATATATATTTAAGTGTGTTGTGTTGTGTGTGTGAGAGAGAGAGAGAGATTATGTTTAGAATTATGTTTTTTTAGTTATGTCCATTTTGGTTATTTTATGCATCTTATTAAAAGATTCAGCTACTTTGCCAAACACCTAAATATATCTAAAGAGATACAACTACCGGCTTTCTGCCACTAGCCACCAACTATTTTTGCCAAACATACCCTAAGTCTGCACATTTCTTGCCAATGAAGGAAACCTTTAGGCTAGGGGTGTGGGGGAGGGCTTGGGTTGACATGTGGTGTAGATGGGGTCCACCAGGCCACCGCAAAAGAAGTGGGGTGTGGAAGCGGCGTGGAATATTATTTTTTAAATATTTTGACATTTATAAAAATAAAACAAACCACTAAATTAATTTTAAAAAAAGTTACATAAAATCCTAATAAATTAAAAGAAACTTAATGAATCCTAAAAAAATTAAAAAAACTACATAATAAATTCTAAAAAAAATTACAAGGTACGTATTAAAGTGGGGAACCCAATGAAATTTCGGGTTCCCATCGTGCCTATACTTGATTTTGATGATCTCCACTCGATCTTCGTTGCTTAGGTCTCCCGTAGGTACATGGTCGAAGCATGCTTTAGACCGATCCAGCTTTTGGTTTTACCTCCCGTCACTTATGTTGGCACGCGTTCAAGTTGTGAGGCGCGTTTCCCGTATGTTATTGGTATTTTGAAACGTTGAGTCAAGTAGGCGGTTTAGCCACGACGTAGCGTTTGTTATGCATCAACGATTGATGTCACTAACGCTATCTCCTCCTCCTCGGTCCAACGCACCATTTTCGGTTTTTAGGTTGGTTTGGGTTGAAGATTTATGTTTGAAGAAAGTGCATGTGAAAAATATTTGGTTTGGGGTGAGTAAGGATAGGTGCATCACAAAGTTTTTGTTTCAAAGTTTGGAAAGCCTCTTTTTCTTGGGCTCCAATTGAAGGATTTGCCCTTATGAGTCAAGGCTGTGAGTGGTACGGCGATACGAGAGAAATTTACGATGAAACGTTGATAATAACCAGCTAGACCAAGAAATGACCTAACTTCGGTAGGAGTGCACGGCGCTTACCATTCTTGCACAACTTTGATCTTTGCAGGGTCGACATGAATCCTTTTGTGGTTACGATATAACCAAGAAATTATACCTCTTTTAACCAATACTCACATTGTGAGAACTTAGCATAAAGCTTTTCGGTTCTCAAAAGTGTTAGGATGAGTCGAAGATGTCGTTCATGATCGGATTTGGTCTTAGAACAAATAAGGATATCATCAATAAAGACTATGACAAAACGATCTAGGTAGGGTTTACACACACTATTCATTAAATCCATGAAAACAACAGGAGCATTGGTCAAACCGAAAGGCATAACCATGAATTCATAGTGACCATATCGAGTTCGAAAAGAGTCTTTGGAGTGTCTTCTTCACGTACTCTAAGTTGGCGATAACCAGAACGAAGATCGATTTTTGAGAAACAGGTGGCACCATGGAGTTGATCTGGAAGATCGATATGAGGTAAAGGATAGCGGTTCCTGATAGTCAGCTTGTTGAGTTCTCTATAGTCGATACACATTCAAAAAGTTCCATCTTTCTTCTTTACGAAAAGTACCGACGCTCCCCAAGGTGATGAGCTAGGATGTATAAATCCCTTGTCAGTCAACTCTTGCAACTGACTAGCTGTAACATTCGTCAAAAAATGAATGAATCCTAAAACCCGACCTGTTTTTGCAACTCGATCCATTTTCATATTCCACGTAATTTTGTTTAATTTTTAAGCAATAAAATGTCTTGGATTCTATGTTTTGATCACACATGTTATCATATCTGGTGATTTATAGTCTTATACATGTTTTAGACAACCTTGTAAATTCATTTCCATGTATTTTGAAGCAACCCTCCATATCTCAAGGTCTAAAACTAAGGTTTTCCTTAAGTTAATCAAAAACTTTGGAGACCTCGTGAACATACCTAACACATCACATCCTAACCTTCTTATCATTCAAACTTCATTATATACATGCCTTAAGATAGGGCATTGTGTTTTGGAGAGTTTAGATGTAAATGATCGCAAGTAAAAAGCTCTACATGTCGTATTCTTAGTTTTGTCATAAGATGACTTTCAGGTGACTTTCTTGCTAACTTTTCTCCATCCTTGAGCTATCATTCTGGTCCATTCAAAGCTCCAAGATATACTTGGTACACTAAGGATCAAGTAGGTTCAAATGGTGCATAAAACTGAGCTCCTGCGTAACGGGAATCACAAACACAAGTTTTAGAACATAACCCTCGACCCACATCAAGACCAAGGTTTAAGCCCAATTCTCGACACCATAGATATTGGATTACTCTCTTCCATATGATAGTACTCTGAAAATAATGAACGTAAGCGAAAATCATGCGCGAAACGGAGTTATAACGAAAAGGGAATCACGAAAACAAGTTTGGTGTTTGTTGCTGATTTGAAAGACGCGAAAATCTTGTTTTAAAGTCATCCCACATCACCCCAATCACCATTTTGTGCTCCATTTCACACCTATAAATACCCTTGCTTGATTCTTTATAGCTTGCAACTCCTAGTTTGAGTATAAACAAGTGGAATAACCAAATTTGATGGCTCCACAAGCACATACCCCTTTGGAGTGTGGTGTGTAGTAGTTTTTATTTCCGCTTTCGATGAGGAGGTGCTGCCCTTCAAGCTCTTCTTATTTTGTAAAGTTTTTCTTCGATGTTATCTTCCTTTCTTTCTTTGTTTTTTTTTTAATTTTATTTTATTTTTATTATTTTTTAATATTCATTTATTTATTGCTTTCTTAGTTTAATTAGTTTAGTTTAGGTTCTTAGTTAAGGAGCATTAGGCTAGTTAAGGTAGCCTAGCTTAGGCTCTCCTTTAGGCTTTTGATAGCCTTGTAGAGGCTCGTTGGCTCAACGAGCCTAACATATCATGTTCGTTCATTTAGCTATGCCTAGCATAACATTTACTTTTTTTGTTGCATTCGTTTGTCTAGCTTAAATCACGTTTATAAATTGGATTTTCTCCTTATTCTCGTGCGATTTTTCACAAAGGATTAAAAATGCAAACACTGTGAGTGAATCTTTACAAATTCCCTTTTTTTATTCACGTTTTGAGGTGTATCATGTGTCGTAATTTACTTTATTTATACAAATACATGTGCTACCACCATTATGTGATCTAATGTGTATATTTGTTTGTTGTGGTTATGTGTGGTTACATTTTATCATTTCAGTGCAATCATTCATTTAAGGCCCATCAATTCCTCGTGGGAACGAGTTGAGCATCAGGTGCCTCATTAGATCGGCTCCGTTTGATTGAGCCTTGATCTCAAGTTCATCATTCATCAAGTTCATATGTTCATTGTTGATATTATGTGATCTAATGTGTATATTTGTTTGTTGTGGTTATGTATGGTTATATTTTATCATTTTAGTGCAATCATTCATTTAAGGCTCATCAGTTCCTCGTGGGATACGAGTTGAGCATCAGGTGCCTCATTAGATCGGATCCGTTTGATTGAGCCTTGAACTCAAGTTCATCATTCATCATGTTCATATGTTCATTGTTGATATTATGTGGTTTGTGATTTAATTATATATACATATGCTCATATATGGTCTATGCACATTTTTATTGAAATAACCAATTTAACAAACTGTTTAAATGTTTAACTTAGATTCACTCGCCAACCTTTGTTGACCCAAAAACCATTTTTACACATGATACAGGTGAACAGGTATGAAGAGAAGATTGGACATAGGATGGGCCTTAGTTAACAAGAAACGAATTAGTGCAATATACTTGTTATAAACATCGTCTTGTGTTTGTAATTGTTTATGTGAATTATTTGTATTGTGAGACACTTGATATGAAATAGTGAATATTTAAAACAAGTAATAGCAAGTCATAAGCTTTCGAGTTAACCCAATTATGCCCCGATCACCTATTCCGCTATGGGTCGGGGTGTGACAGATTGGTATCAGAGCCATTGGCTTTAGGGATATAGGACAGGTTATTAGACCCTTAGAACCTATACTTTAGTCAACTAGGACCTATGTGCTTATGTGATTTCATGTTTTGTTTGACTTATGATTTACTATTGCCCAGATATTTAAATTCCTTTCATTTCACACAGAAACACATGCAAGCACTCTCGTTGTTACTTAATTATGTGATACGTGCAATGTGTTATAATTATGTCATGAAGTCTACATATACGTTACATATATTCATATCACTCCACCTGAAATGTACCATACGAAACTTATGAAACCCTTATTTATAAGTTCTCGATTTCCTTTAAATTTTCGAAACATTTCTCTCCATTTTCCAAATACTTATTTTTATGTTATTCAAACTTTTGTGATGTTTTTTCGTTTTCAAATCTCATCAAGGTGAGTTCATGTGACGGGCATGTAGTAACTGGAAGAGTTCAAGTACGGTAGTCGGGATGTTCTGTCTAGGATTGGCATTCGTATAAATCCGAATTAACGAACCAGTTTGTCTACCTGGGGACTACTGATGAGAGTACGAAGGACCTATTAGGCCAAAGCATGCCACACCAAACGTTGTGTGAACTAACCCACTTTGAGGTGTCACCGTGTCCACACCTGGATGCACTCCTACTTTCATACGTTACATTCATATTTCTCGATTTTCTCCGGGTTTTAGTGTAGGTTACCAGGCTAACACATGCGAACCATACGAAATCCGGGTAATCATGGGGGCCCACATGATTACGAAGGTGAAGTATGGTGGTATGCAAGGCCCAATTACGAGCAAAGCCCAAGAACACTTTAAAAGTGTTGTGTTATCATAAGTTATTGTTTTCAAATACACCCCAAAGTTTTCATTTTATAATATGTTTATATTTTTTTTCTCATCCCTGCTAGCAAATCCATCAACAGAATCTCACAATCTCGTTTGCGTGAATTCGTGTAGATGTCCTTTAGGCACCTTCTTGGAGGAAAAAGAACCAGAAACTCCAGTAGACGCATGGCTGTCCAAATTGCCAAGCAAATGGCCGCCGCGATTCCTAACATTGTGATCCAAGTTCAACAAGCCCTCACTAGTAACCAAGTCAATCAAGTCGAACCAAACGCTGTAAATGCTCCCGCAACTACATCCAAGTGCTCCTATAAGCACTTCAAGTCTTGTGACCCCCCAAAATATGAGGGAACAGAAGGGGTCACTACACTCCTGCGATGGTTCGAGGAAATGGAAAGCACCTTCCTAAACTATGACTGCCCTAACGATCGCAAGGTTCGTTATGCTACCGGTCGTCTCATTGGGGCAGCTTTAACCTGGTGGAACGCTGAAAAGGATCAAAAAGGGGCTGAAGCTTTTGTGGCCCTAACATGGGAACAACTCAAGGAACTAATGACTAAACGGTTCTGTCCTTGGAGTGAGATCAAGAAGTTGGAGGATGAATTCTACCACTTAAAGTAAAATGATGGAGACCATATGGCCTATAACAAGCGTTTCCTTGAGCTGAACCAGATGGTCCCAAATATGTTCACTCCTCCTTACCATCTCATTGAACATTACATTAGGGGTCTTCCTTCTGGTATCTAGCATTCCGTGATGAGCACTGTACCCGTAACATTGGAAGCTGCAATAGAATTATCCACCGAACTCACCGAAAACCATATCCAAAATGGAGACTTTAAAAAGAAGGGCACAACTGACAAGGTTTCAGTGGAAGAGCCAAAGACAACCAAGATCGAAACATTCTCCCGTTCCGATACCAAATGAAAGCGTGATGGTAAAACTACGCTATTGCCTCGACTAACCCAACTTCACAAGCCGTACCACTCCAAGCCATCCGAATCACCCAAATGGCACCCAACCCAGCTTACCCAAACAAGAACCCTACACTGGTCCCCACACTCAATGCAACACCTGCCACTATCACCACCAACTCACCGTACCCTATCGTCTATGTGCCAATTGTGGGTGTTATGGCCATTTGAGTAACACGTGTCACACTCCTCAAAACCAAGTTTCACCTCTTGCCCAAAACATGATCCAGCCTTACCAACCACCACATTACCCCATGGTGCCATATGTTCGAGCTTGCTTTAATTGTGGTGATCCTACTCATTTCAGAAACACGTGCCCTAGGTTGGTTAACATCATCAATGCTCAAGCCCAAGCAAATCCAGTTAACCAAGCGAACCAGGCAAACCCAGCACCCCCACTAGCAAGAGGGGGAGCCTACAACGTCAACGCAAACCCAGTTGAGGTCAACGACGGTGCGAACGAACAACCTAACTAGTCTTTCTCCCATTGTGAAGACTCAAGACTATGCTCCAGTTGTTTATTTTATTTTTATTCCCAATCCAAGCTTTAGTAAATTCCATTTCTTGTCCTGACTATTCAAATTACCATTGTTTTCAATTTGGGTATTAATATTTCAAGATTTCATTATTTCATATTAATGCCATTAATGCAATTTATATCACGCTATGCCAATTTGTTTCATTACATGTCTCTATACATCGATTAAATTTCATGTTATTCGTGTCATCATACATCACGACGAACCCTGTCTCATCATTTAGGGAAGTTAGGTCGTGTCTCACTTTTTCATAGACTGACCACTTCCTCATAACACATGAGAGAGGTACCGCCGTCATTTAGTCTTGCTCTCTTCGGATTCGAGATTCAAGCATGGTTTGTTGTGTTTGTTTATGTTTGGTAGATTTTAGGATGAGTCACTTAGAACTAATCATGACTTAATAACATGGCCAATGAAAATTTGACAAGGGCATGTGGATACGCCGCAGGTACTTCCTATATATAAGTGTTCTTGTCTGGTGATCAAAAGCATTGTTAGACGGTTATGGGAAGTTTTGTGTAAGTAGTGTCAATCTCAATTTGGATAATGATGTGGTTGATGATTTCGTTTTGTGATGTAACTTTATCATTATGACGCTTCGATTTTCTTAAAACCCCTTATCATGAGACAATATCCAGTTAGCCATCTCCGTGTTATAACACTTTTCATTTTTACATCTCAGACATCAAAAAGCGATTCATGTAGCAGGGTATTCAACCCTTACTAGGAACGTTCCCGCCTTAATCAAAATCCAAACTTCACACTCACCTGGTTCTGTATATCCTTAGTATCATTGAGATTTTTATTACCTAGCAAGGTCGAGATCCAATCTATAAGAAACCCTATTAACTAACCCTCAAGAACGGTTCCCTCCTAATTTTGGAACGAAATTCCTAAAAGAGGGGAGACTGTAACATCCGTCAAAAACGGGTATCCAGAAGTCCGACCCACTTTGAAATCCGGATCCTAAACTTTAAACTTCGGAAATTTCGCGAAATAAATAACCATTGAAAGATTTTACTCTTTAATTTAAATTCATTTATCGACTTATTTATTTATTATTTATATTTTAATTTAATTAATATCACAATTAAAATCATTAATAAAATCTAGTTAGTTTTGTTAGGTTTTAAAGTGAGTTTTAAGGTAATATGAGTTAGTAGCCAAGTTAGTTCGGATAGTAGAGTTAAGGGGTCTGATTTGTAACATTTCAAAACTTTAAATTTAAAAAAAGAAATATAAAATAGTGGACCAGGGATTCGAACCTGGGCTCACCAACAAACAAAACATTTGAGCCACTCCACCACATCAAACCTTTGTTAAAATCTCCATTTCTAAAATCCTTAAACACTGCAATCCCTTTTGAATTACCTTTACCCCCCAAATGTTAAAGAGCTAAATGGTTACCTCCTAATTTCGGGATGAAATTTCCAAAAGTAGAGGAGACTGTAACATTCGTAAAAAAAATGAATGAATCCTAAAACCCGACCTGTTTTTGTAACTCGATCGTTTTCATATTCCACGTAATTTTGTTTAATTTTTAAGCAATAAAATGTCTTGGATTCTATGTTTTGATCATACATGTTATCATATCTGGTGATTTATAGTCTTATACATGTTTTAGACAACCTTGTAAATTCATTTCCATGTATTTTGAAGCAACCCTCCATATCTCAAGGTCTAAAACTAAGTTTTCCTTAAGTTAATCAAAAACTTTGGAGACCTTGTGAACATACCTAACACATCACATCCTAACCTTCTTATCATTTAAACATCATTATATACATGCCTTAAGATAAGAATTGTGTTTTGGAGAGTTTCGATGTAAATGATCGCAAGTAAAAAGCTCTACATGTCGTATTCTTAGTTTTGTCATAAGATGACTTTCAGGTGACTTTCTTGCTAACTTTTCTCCATCATTGAGCTATCATTCTGGTCCATTCAAAGCTCCAAAGATATACTTGGTATACTAAGGATCAACTAGGTTCAAATGGTGCATAAAACTGAGCTCCAGCGTAACGGGAATCACAAACACAAGTTTTAGAACATAAGCCTCGACCCGCATCAAGACCCAAGGTTTAAGCCCAATTATCAACACCATAGATGTTGGATTACTCTCTTCCATATGATTGTACTTTGAAAATAATGAACGTAGGCGAAAACCGTGCGCGAAACAGAGTTATAATGAAGCTGGAATCGCGAAAACAGGTTTAGTGTTTGTTGCTGATTTGAAAGACATGAAAATCTTGTTTTAAAGTCATCCCACATCGCCTCAATCACCATTTTGTGCTCCATTTCACACCTATAAATACCCTTGCTTGGTTCTTTATAGCTTGCAACTCCTAGTTTGAGTATAAATAAGTGGAAGAACCAATGTTGGTGGCTCCACAAGCACAATTCCCCTTTGGGTGTGGTGTGTAGTAGTTTTTATTTCCGCTTTCGATGAGGAGGTGCTGCCTTCAAGCTCTTCTTATTTTGTAAAGTTTTTCTTCGAGGTTATCTTCCTTTCTTTGTTTATTTTATTTTATTTTTTTATTAGTATTTTTTAATATTGATTTATTTATTGCTTTCTTAGTTTAATTAGTTTAGTTTAAGTTCTTAGTTAAGGAGCATTAGGCTCGTTAAGGTAGCCTAGTTTAGGCTCGCCTTTAGGCTTTTGATAGCCTTGTAGGGGCTCGTTAGGCTCAACGAGTATAACATATCATGTTCGTTTATTTAGCTATGCCTAGCATAACGTTTACTTTTTTTTTGCATTCGTTTGTCTAGCTGACGTTTATCAATTGGATTTTCTCCTTATTCTCGTGCGGTTTTTCACAAAGGATTAAAAACGCAAACACTCGTGAGTGAATCCTTACAAATTCCCTTTTTTATTCACGTTTTGGGTGTATCATGTGTCGTAATTTACTTTATTTATAAAAATACATGTGCTACCACCATTATGTGATCTAATGTGTATATTTGTTTGTTGTGGTTATATGTGGTTACATTTTATCATTTCAGTGCAATCATTTATTTAAGGCCCATCAGTTCCTCGTGGGATACGAGTTGAGCATCGGGTGCCTCATTAGATTGGCTCCGTTTGATTGAGGCTTGATCTCAAGTTCATCATTCATCATGTTCATATGTTCATTGTTGATATTATGTGATCTAATGTGTATATTTGTTTGTTATGGTTATGTGTGGTTACATTTTATCATTTCAGTGCAATCATTCATTTAAGGCCCATCAGTTCCTCGTGGTATACGAGTTGAGCATCAGATGCCTCATTAGATCGGCTCCGTTTGATTAGCCTTGATCTCAAGTTCATCATTCATCATGTTCATATGTTCATTGTTGATATTATGTGATCTAATGTGTATATTTGTTTGTTGTGGTTATGTGTGGTTACATTTTATCATTTCAGTGCAATCATTCATTTAAGGCCCATCAGTTCCTCTTGGGATACGAGTTGAGCATCAGGTGCCTCATTAGATCGGCTCCGTTTGATTGAGCCTTGATCTCAAGTTCATCTTCATCATGTTCATATGTTCATTGTTGATATTATGTGGTTTGTGATTTAATTATATATACATATGCTCATATATGGTCCATGCACATTTTTATTGAAATAACCAATTTAACAAACTGTTTAAATGTTTAACTTAGATTCACTCGCCAACCTTTGTTGACCCAAAAACCATTTTTACACATGATACATGTGAACATGTATGAAGAGAAGCTTTGACATAGGATGGGCCTTAGTAAACAAGAAACGAATTAGTGCAATAGTACTTGTTATAAACATCGTCTTGTGTTTTAATTGTTTATGTGAATTATTTGTATTGTGAGACACTTGATATGAATTAGTGAATATTAAAACAAGTAATAGCAAGTCATAAGCTCTTGAGTTAACCCAATCTTGCCCCGGTCACCTATTCCGCTGGGGGCCGGGGTGTGACACTAGCCAATTCTTGCATTTCAGAGGGGGCTAACAGATATGAAGATTTTGCAACTGGTGTAGCACCGAGTACAAGATCGATTCGGAATTCGACTTCTCGCATAGGAGGAAGTCCTGAAACGTCATCTGGAAATACTTGAGGAAATTCTTTAACGATTGGAATGTCTTCGAGCTTCTTTTCCTTCCCTTCCTTTTTGACGATGTGAGCTAAGAATGCGATATAGTCTTTGCGAAGGTTTCTTCGAGCTTGGAGGCATGACATCAATTTGAGTCCTTTGGAAGGGGTTTCACCAAAGATACGTAAAGTTTGACCGTCAGCGAGAGGAATTCGAATGAACTTCTCATAACAAACAACTTCAGCGTGATGCTGGCTAAGCCAGTCCATACCGATAATGACGTCAAAACTACCCAACTTCATCGGGATGAGATCAATTGAAAAGTCATGATCATTGAGAGTGAGAGTGCAATCATGAATAATTGAATCCAACGTAATAGGTTCACCATCAGCGACTTCCACCGTGAATGATTCAGCTAGACTAACGCAAGGTAAATCAAGTATAGATTCGAACTCTAAAGACACGAAACTCTTATCCACACCAGTGGCAAATAGAATAGATGCATAAGTACCGTTCATGAGAAACGTACCGTTAACCATGTTGTTATCAGCCCTAGCTTGATTGGCATTGATGTTAAAAGCTCTCCCTCTGGCGGGCGGATTGGCTTGGTTGGGTTGGTTTACTGGATTAGCTTGAGCTTGAGCATTTATGATGTTCACCAAACGGGGGGCAAGTGTTTCGGAAATGGGTTGGATCACCACAATGAAATATGCTCTGACTGGTTGCATCATAGGGTAGTTGGGTTGGTAATAGGGTTGGGCCGTGGGTTGAGCAGGTGGTAACAGTAGAGGTTGTTGGTATTGGGCTTGGCCTACCATTTGGTTGTTGGATTGGGCTTGAGGTTGATTGCGGTTTGGTCTTTGAAGGATGCAACAAGTTTGAATTGTATGACCTGCACGGCCACAACTTGTGCAATGAAGCCATGGGTTCTCAGGAGGGTGATGGTATTGACATCGGTTGCATTTTGGATGAATCCAGTGTATGGTTTCTTGAATGGGGAGCAGGAGGAGCTACTTGTGTGATTGGAGCGACAGTGATAGGGGGATTGGTTTGGGTAACAGCGAAATTCTTTCCATTGCGTTTCCTTTTACCAGCAAACTTAGAAGACGATCCTGTTTGGGTTGGGGTTAGTGTTTCAGCAGGTGCCTTGTCTTTCTTCTTCTCATCTTTAAAATCGCCATTTTGATGCGATTTTCAGTGAGCTCAGTAGCTAGCTCCATTGCAGCCTCAAGAGTTGCAGGCCTAGTACTCATCACGGAATCTTGAATTTTCGAGGGAAGACCTCGAATGTAGTGTTCGATGAGTCGGTAGAGTGGAGTGAACAAGTTGGGAACCATCTGGTTCAACTCAAGGAATCTTTTATTGTATGTTATATGGTCTCCCTCCTTTTGTTTCAAAAACTAAAACTCATCCTCTAATTTCTTGATTTCGCTTCCTGGACAGAAGCGTCTAGTCATGAGCTCCCTCAACTCTTCCCAAGGTTAGGCCACAACGGCTTCAACACCTCGCCTACCTTTCTCCGCGTTCCACCATGTAAATGCTACCCCATACAGACGACCGGTAGCATATCGCACCTTGCGATCATCGGGACAATCGCGGTTGAGAAAAGTGCTTTCCATCTCCTCAAACCAACGGAGGAGGGCACTGACACCTTCAGTGCCCTTGTATTTTGGAGGATCGCAGGAATTGAAGAGCTTGTAGGTGCATTTGGTGATGTTGGGGGGAGGATTGGCGACATTTTGTCCTTCTTGATTTGTTGGGTTGATGGGATTAGCAGCAAGGGCTTGTTGAACTTGAACTACGATGTCAGGAAGTACGGCAGCCATCTGTTGGGCTATGTGAGCAGCCATGCGCTCGCCAGATCTTCCTGACCTTCTACCACCTCGAGAGTGTCTAGTAGACATCTACAGGAAATACGTAGCGAGATTATGAGTTGAATGTTCTAGGTGTCATGTGTCGTAAAGAAAAATCAACATTTCACAAAATAAATGAGAAAATAAATTTACTACATCCAAAGGATGTCTTGGGCTTTGCTCATGTTTGGGCCTCCATTTGTCTCCATACTTTGGCCTAGGTAGTCATGTGGGCGCCCATGACTACTGGGCTTTGTAGGGTTCACATTGGTGTTGGCCAGTTAACACTCGCATCACCCGAAAGAAAATCGTAAAACATGATTGCGAGATACAAGGTCGGAGGGTGTCCAGGTGTAGACACAGTGACAACTCAAAGTGGGTTTAGTTCACACAACGTTTGATGTGGTATGCTTTGGCCTAATAGGTCCTTCGTACTCTCATCGTTAGTCCCCAGGTAGGCAAACTGGTCCGTTATTTTGGATTTATACGAATGCCAATCCTAGACAGGACGTTTCGACTACCAGTACTCGTACCCTTCAAGTTACTACATGCCCGCTGTAGAACTCACTTTGATGAGATTGAAAAACATGAAAATATTATAAAATCCTTGAGAAAGAAACCATGAAAAATGTGAAGTTGTGATGTGGGTGTAAGCATGATATGTTAATAATATGTATACCATAATAAATATCACACAACAACATTTGATAATAGAAGTGCTTGCATGCATTGTGTGTGAAGTAAATATGAAACAAATGAACATCATGAGTTTGCATGTAACACATAAGCAACAAAAATCTAATCAACTATAGTATAGGCTCTAAAGGGTCTAATAACGTATCCTATATCCCTATAGTCAAAAGCTCTGATACCAATCTGTCACACCCTGACCCGCAGCGGAAATAAAAGTCGGGGCATAATTGGGTTTTCATAAAAGCGCATGACATTTACTATGATTAAGTTTCATATTTATTAATTTAAATTTAAAAGGAGAATATCCAAACACATAGAAACATACAAACACAAGATAAATGTTCTAAACAGGAAATGTTTTATTGATCTTCTAAAGCCAATCCTAAGTGTTCCTCTCCTCGGCCAGTCCACCTGTATCATGTGTAAAATAAAGTTTTGGGTCAACAAAAGTTGGCGAGTGAATCTAAATTAAACATTAAAACGAATTAGTTATATTGATTGATTTAATAAAAGTGTGCATGGACCAAATATGAGCATATGTATATATAATCTAACCACAAACCACATAACATCAACAATGTACACATAAGCAAGATAAATGATGAATTGTGAGATCAAGGCTCAATCAAACGGAGCCGATCTAATGAGGCACGCAATGCTCAACTCGTATCCAACGAGGAACTGATGGGTCTTATGTGAATATTTGCACTGAAATGATAAAATGTAACCACATATAACAACAACAAAAATTACGTACACATAGATCATATAGTGGTCTTAGCACAAGTGTTTGAATAAATAAAATATGTAAACGACACATGATACACCTCAAAACATGAATTAAAAAGGGGAATTTGTAGGATTCACCCACAGTGGGTGCGGTGCGTTTCTTGGAATTGATAGCGATGGTGCACGATTTAAGATTTAATAGACGAGAGAAACTAACCTAAATAATCATGTAGTAATCCCGAAATAAATAAATTTTTAGTTGAAATTAGTATTTTTAATTAATGCTCTTTGTTAGATTTTTAGGTTTATTGTTGTGGTACTATTACAATTTTTAAACTTTAAAAACCTTGTTTTTAAGTATTTTAAATGATTTTACATAATAATAAAGAATATTTGGAATACATAATAAAATAAATAAAATAATGAAAAAATGAAAAAATGTTTGACCTTGTCAGGTCTGACCGGTTCTGACCGGTCGGATCATGTTTAATTTTGGCAGCGTGTGAGGTTCGAACTCGTGACCTCCTGTATACGTGCACGTAGCTCTACCAACTTAGCTACGTATCTAATCCGAACTAACCTCTGTTTTTTATTATATATATACACTAGTTAAGTTAATTAAAAATTTTTTATTTGAAAAGGTTTTAAAAGTCATCGAACCGCTGCATAGGCCCTGTCTCGAACCCGTGACCTTCAATTTGTGTTGCACTTAGCCTACCAACTGGGCTGGGTGTCTAACCCAATATAATGTGAAATTATAATACATTTATATAATTATTGAAAGGCGATTTAAATAAGTTTAAAAAAAATGGTTTTTATTTCAGAAAGCCGGACATGCATAAAACTCGAACCAGGGACGTGCTTGATGATATTGCACACAGTCCACCACTGGATTGTGTGTCTAACCCGTTTTATAACCCGATTTTAATTGTATTAGTACCTATTTTGAAACTTCATCTTCTTCATAACCAACCCAGAACTTGAAACCCGATTGGATCAACCTGATTTATGGTTTTGTTTGGATGTTTTTAAGGATCATTTACGCTAAACAGAAAGTATTTAAAAAAATTAAAAGGATTTTACCAACTTGGAGAATGATTCGGCTTTCTGATAATGGATTTTGGTGAATGCAGGCGAGCTCTGGCGAAACGTTTTGAACAGAGAGGTTTAGAATAATTCGAGGGATCAAGAGGATCAGCGAGTGGAATGAAATGAAATGATTCAGTATTTATAGACAATCATCGCTTGGTTCTTAATTCAATCATTACTTTCCGTGTTCAAACACGACATTGATTTCGAATCAGTTACAATCGTTGGTTTCGATTTTAAGATTGAAACTGATTTACAAAATCCGTTATACATGATTTTATAAACGAAATCGTTAATTGATCTTGATTGAATCGGTTGTCAGTTTCCGATTTGGACTTCTAAATTTGCAGATTAGCGTTTGAAATGCGTATAAGATTTAATGATTTTGGTTTTAAACACATGTGGTGTGTGTGGTTTAGTGGTGTTTTGTGTGTGTGGGTTTGTGGGGAACCCGGGTTCGAAACCCGGCTGCCCCTTTATTTTTTTATTTATTTTGTTATTATTTTAAGGTTTTACTTATTATATTATTATCATTTATTTAATTCTTCCAATTTATTTAATAACCATTAATTAGTAATTATACGTTAATAATTGTATATTAATAACTCGTATTAAAGGAGAAAAGAAACGCATCGAGACTTTAAATTTAATACTTGAATTATTCAACGAAGCGGGTTTTGAGACTCGTTTTACAACGAATATTACACGGCGTTGCTTGGCTAGCCACGCCCCCAACCAAACCCACACCCTGCGGTTTAGTATGGAGCGTCTAATAAACTATATGTGATGAAATAGTCTCGTTACATGGAATCTCGTTATCCATTATATCTGATAGAAATCGTCGTTTTACTTCTCATTTTTAGGAAAGTTTCTAGAAAGCTGTGGGAACACGGCTAAATTTAAGTACAACCTATCATCCTTAAACTGATGGACAAAGTGAAAGACAATTCAGACTTTGGAAGACATGTTAAGAGCCTGTGTGATAGACTTTGGATGAAGTTGGGATGAACATTTTCCATTGATGGAATTCTCTTATAACAATAGTTATAATACAGCATAATACTTCTCCATTTGAAGCACTCTACGAACGAAAATGCCGAATACTAGTATGTTGGAAAAAAATAGAAGAAAAGCAATTATCAGATCCCGAGATTGTGCAAGAGACGACTGACAAGATAATTCAAGTCAAGGAAAGACTGAAAACGACACGAGATCGTCAAAAGTGCTATGCCGATCATCGACGTAAACCAATAGAGTTTCAAGTTGGAGATAAAGTGCTACTAAAAGTATCTCCTTGGAAAGGAGTGTTCGATTTAGCAAGAAGAAAAACTAAGCCCAAGATTTGTTGGACCATTCGAGATTATTAAGAAAATTGGACTAGTAGCTTATTAGCTAAAGTTACAAGAAGAAATGGCAGGTATACATAATATGTTTTATGTATGCAACTTAAAGAAGTGCCTAACTGATGAATCTTTAGTAGTATATCTCCAAGATATAGAGGTAAGTGAGAAACTGAGATTTGTTGGGAAATCCCCACAAATTGAGGATAGGAAAATCAAAATCTAAAATATAAAAGATTAATTCTTGTCAAAGTAAAACGAGATTCGAAAAGAGGACCAGAATACGCCTAGGAGTTAGAATCAGAAATTAAACGAAAAATACCGATATTTGTTTCCATGAATCTCGAGAATGAGATTTTAAAAAAATTGGGGAAGATGTAACAACCCTCAAAATTTTCTGACGACAAACCGTAATGAAACCCCAAGTGTGCGTGATTAAACTTGAAAAACTTAGTGGTTAAGAAAACTTGGCAGTTGATGAACCAACCCTTACTAAACTCATAAATAAAAACCGAACCATTTAAGATCAAGACCGGAGCTTACGCGATAAGTATCGACACGAAATTGAGAAAAACACGTGATTGGGCGAAAAAGGCGGCCGAGGACACGTGTCACGTCGAGGCGCCACGTGTAAGACCTGTGACAATTGGCAAAAATAATGGTAATTTCGTACAACTTACAAGTTTATTATACTTAAATTGCGTTCACTACAACTTAAGTTAAGCATGATTAGGTTACACAAGTCTAGCAATCATAGGACATGGTTAAATATGTCAAATAATATCGTTATATTCATTGCGTCGCGAAAAAAACAAACTATGTCCAAATATGTTGGTAAAATGCTGAAAACACTATTCTCCGAATACACTATTCATGCCAGCTACTTCTGAAAACTGTCCGAACGAGCAACGAATGGCATGAAAGCATACTATAGTTGAAATACAAATAAAAACCTCTGATTAGGGACACAAAATGATAAAGCACGTAAACTTTCCGGAAAATGCACCTAAACATAAAGTGTCCGATCCACGCTAAACTGTAACAAAAATAAATCATCCGCAACACTAAAATTCATCATTTTACTGCTCGTAAGACTTGTATATAAGATTATACATCATAAATAAGCTTAGGGATATCAATGGGATACCCGAAACATAAACTCCCGGATTACGTCGCAACTTTCACACATTACCCAAATTCGAGCCGATAGGCGAATAAATTATATTCCTACCATCCAACTTCCTAAACTAAAAAGATAGCGAACTAGTTACCCATATTTTGGCGTCGTAAACGCCTTAAATAAATGCCATAACGATGGTAAAAAAAAACCATAGCCTCCGATAGTGTATAACATCTTTTTTATAAACACCCGATATCGAATCGACGAGCAAACTAGTGGTATTTGTACCATTCAAAATCAATACCCACTAAACTATAAATTAGTTAGACTTTATTAACAACCCTAAACCACCATTAACACTCTAATTAAAACTAATTTGTTTAATTACCAAAATATCTAAAACCTTAATATTATTACACATGTTTTATATGTTTAAAAAAACCTAACCACCATACCTGTCCCCCATTCAGCCATACCCATTTCCCATCATCCAAGGTTTAGTATGATAATCATGCATGGTGAAATAAGATTGCATTTAACCAATATCTTAAGACTTGAAAATTATAACTTCATATTCCATCATACTCCATCATTTTGCAACACATCAAGAAACCAAACATTTCCCTTCTCACTCTTATCTTCACGGCAGCCCCAAGCCCTCCCCCCCTAAATCTCACCATTTTTATCCACTTAACATCACAATTTAAGCACTTTTAAGCCATTATAAGAAGGATCAAGGAACTTGCAAGCTTGGTGGATCATTAGAGATTGTTTTGGAGCTTTATTATCTTCTCTAATCTTCATCTTGCAAAATTATAAGACCATCTTTTATCATTTTTAAGCTTGTTATAATATGTAGATATACAAAGTACATGTTAATCATCTTGAACTTAATTTAAATCAAAGAGAAAAACACTAATCTCAACATAAAAAGTCTACTAATGTGAAGTATTTTGTGTTGATTATGTTGTTTAGTGCTAGTTAGCTTATATATTTTTGATGATTATGTCAAGTAAGTTGTTTAGCTTGATGATCTTGTATGGTACTTGATTAAAAATGATGATTTAAACAACTTGATGTTTAAATCTTAACAAAATCATCATCCACATAATCCATGAACTTTACTACAAAAAAAGTGGTTTTTAACATTTTATAACTTTTATAGAGATTAAAAATCATGATTTACATTAAGATGGTTTTAAAAGTGTGTTAATCAAGTTGTTTAAATGGAAGAACAAGATTAGCGTGTTAAATATGATGGTTTAAATAATATTGTTAAAAGAATTAAAAAGTGTCATCATTTTTACCAGAAAGTGTGGTTAAAAATATATATAAATTTCAAGGATTATGAGGATAATTATGTGTGAATTTGTTACATGCAAAAGTTGGGGTTTGAAACTTGATTGGAAATTGATTGTGATTATGGGTTAAACGTGGAAAACGCATAGTTTAGGGGAAACTATGGCGAAATTTTCTAAAAACCTAATCGCAGTTAAAGTACGATTAACGGGGCTACACACGATTAGTGACCTTAATCGTCATTAAGGTAGTTTTAATGAAAAGGGTTAAGCCCTAATTTTCAAAGGATTTAACAAATACTTAATTATATTTTTACGAATTAAAAATGAGTATTATTTAGTTATATATGTATATATATATATATATGTATATATATATGTATATATATATATATATACATATATATATATATATATATAGAGAGAGAGAGGTGTGTGTGTATATATATATACTAGTCATTTACCCACGCGAGGCGGCAGGAGTGGCGATTTACAATAGGATACTCGTTTACCGTTAGTTTATCAGTCGTCTCGTGATATATTGTATAATACTTAAGTTAGTTTTCTTATTCGTGATATGTTGGCACATTTTTTCTGTTAGTTTATCAATTCTTTGGTGATATACTTTTCCTCATTTTTTTAGTTGTAGCTTCGGCGTGATCGATATACAAGAATAGTACAAAATAAGGAAGTAGATGTAATTAAAAATAAGAAGAGTACAATACAAGTAAGTAGCTGGACAAAACACCAAAAAAAATACAGGGAGTGTCTTGTATCTCTTCCTGTTTTACTAATACATCCGTTCGCTCATGAATTTCTTGTATCTTCTCCTCAACTATACCAGATTTTGATACATAAAAAACAATGTTAGACGCTTACAGGTGTTTTAAAAAAGTAATTTCTGGAAGTAATTAAGGCACAAAATCTACTAATTTACCTTCATTTTGATACGAATGCGGTTCATTAATCACGCAACACTTCCTGGTAGACAACATTTGATGTGTAAACTCCGCGTTGTTTAAAATCTTTGGCGAGATGTACCAACACCTTCGTTTTGTCTTAAAATCCTTCTTGATAACGCCACATAAAGTTGTCCATGTGAAAATATGGAATCTGGTAAATAAACACCAATGTGCGGAATTATTTGACCTTGAGCTTTATTAATCGTCATGGAAAAGCTTAGTCGAATTGGAATTTTTTTTCTTTTCAGCTTGAATGGGAACATGTCATCTTCAGAAAGGGTTACATGGATTCTTGGCAAAAATACTCGTTTACCGACATGTTAACCAACTGCAATTTCTGCATCAATAACATTTCACATGAAGCCTTTACATATCAACCGCGTGCCATTACACATGCCATGTGATGGATTGATATTCTGTAACAATATTGGGCATCCAATTTTTAAACGAAGCTTATGAGGCAGCAAACCACTAACATTTAGCGAGTTTAAGAACTCGATCGGATAGAAGTTGTGCTGATCGTCTTCAGTTTCATCAAAACTGTAATACACTTTTTCCTCCTCTTGAAAAATGTCAATCATTTGATTATTAATCTTGTCAAAACTCTCATTTTTAGTGGACAATATTGCTCTAGAGATTATCTAATCTGAAGAATATACATTATCTCCAATTGATGGAAAGATGGCATTGATCAATTCTTTTATAGAGTTTTCTCTATTGTTGCACTGAATTGTCATGTCATCGGTTATGCAGATATAGTTTCCTTCGATTGGTTCTTCAGTTCCATCACCGACTCTTAAAAGAAATTTAGTAAACCATGGATCTTTCAACGCTCTCATATTTATGGTTAACCACATCTGTTTAGTCAAAGACCAAAGAGGTGACATTCGTAAGCTGGAGTCTACAATCTGTGCTCAAGGGCTACGTTTAATAACCGGCAACACTTGTCTGAAGTCACCTCCCATAACCGTTATTTTCCCACCAAATGGGAGACTAACACCTATAATGTCCTGCAATGTATGATCAACTGCCTCTATTGTCACATCCCGACCCGCAGCAGAATAAGAGTCGGGGCATAATTGGGTTATCACCAAAGCTCATGACATTTACTAATATGTTTCATATTTAATAAAGTCAAAGTTACATTTCCAAATATCCAAACATGTTCATACAATACAAAGAAAATAAACCAAACATAACAATCCCAACTCTAAATCATTTTATTCTTCTAGTCCAATCCTATGTGTTCCTAGCTGCTGCTGGTTCACCTGTATCATGTGTAAAATGGGGTTTTTTTGGGTCAACATAAGTTGGCAAGTGAACCTTATTAGATAAACATTTATTAATGAATTACTTGTTAGTTTATCAATGAAAAATTGTGCATAATCATAAATGAGCAAATGTAAATAATCAAGCAGTGGCAAATAGCAATCATAACTATAACATACAATAACAAATGATAGCATACATTAACATACCAACAACATATGATAAATAACATAAATGAACTGTGCGATCAAGGCTCAATCAAACGGAGCCGATCGTATTGCATGTACTGAAAATGTAAAATGTCTGTGCGATCAAGGCTCAATCAAACGGAGCCGATCGTGTGTGGGCATGCCAGGTTCAACCTCATAATAAAATGGGGAACATGCTTAACGCTCATAATGTAATGGGGAGTGGCGGCCTATGAAATTGCATGTACTGAAAATAATAAATTGCATCAAATAATAACTACACAACAGTTGAAACAAACTGAATACACATGATCATGATATGATGTATGCACAATGGTTTAATTATAATATATATAGCAAGACACATGATACACCCCAAAACGTGATAAAAAACGGGGAATTTGTAAAGATTCACTCACATTGGGTGCGTTGGATTGGAGATGGTGAGATGCGCACGAATTAGATGAGCGGAACAACGAGAAATACTAACCTAAATAATAACGGAAAAATATATTAAATGAGTGGATTTTATTAAGGATTTTAATGAAATTTTTAGATATATTTTTGTGAGTTCAAGGCTATTTTCTATCTTTAAAAATGTTATTTTTAAGTATTTTTAATTGATTTTTAAATTAAATTAAATAAATAAAAATATAAAAAAATTGTTTATTTTACGTTGACCGTTGACCGTTGACCTGTTGACTTGTTGACCGGTTCGGTCAGCGAAATAGTTTGCGCCGGGTGAGGCTCGAACCCGAGACCACCCGTACGCGTGCACGCAGCTCTACCAACTGAGCTACGTGTCTAACCCGAAATATTCTTGTTTTTAAATATATTTATATACTAATTCGGTTTAACCAAAATTCTTTTAATTTCAAAAACATTTTAATTCAACGAACCGGTGCCAGTGACAGGTTTCGAACGCGCGACGTGTGACTTAATGTTGCACACAGTCCACCGCTGGACTGTGTGTCTAACCTGGTTATTATCTCGGTTTTTATTATACTTAACAACTAACTGAGTTAACCCGGTTTAGTTTTTAAACAAAAAGGCATTTTATTACATAAGGAGTGCGTGTAGCAGGGATCGAACTCGGGACATGCGTATATGTTTTGCACACAGTCCACCGCTGGACTGTGTGTCTAACCCGTTCATTTTACTGGTTTTAAATAAACTTATCACTTAATTAACATCGTCTTCTTCATTCAATATTTCCGTCGACTGAATCACTGATCCATTTCTTGTTTTTACGATTATCAAACATTCCTAAGGTTAAAATAAAATGACAGAAACGGTGTTGGAAGTAACATACCGTAGGAATGATATATCACAGAATTTCCGGCAAAAGCGTCGGCTCTGTTTTTGTGCACCTCAACTGAACCAAAACAATTAACCATTTTGATTAGTCAATCGTGGAATTGAAGTGATAACAAACGTTAACAGCGGGATTGAAGGTCCTTACCGTTTCACAGACGGAAATAAAGACTTTCAGGAAATTTCCGGCGAACTGGAATTAACTGAATACAGCGCCTGAATTCGATTTCAATTGAGAGGTTTAAGTTAGAAATAGCCTAACAATTGTTGAACTACAATGATATTGAAAGATTTACCGTTTGAGGATGAATACGGTTTTCCGGCGAAATTTGCAGAAAATTCCGGCGAACTGATTTAGGCGTTCTGATGGTCTGAAAATGTGACGAAAGTGAAATGGGATGTTGGTATGATATTTCTGAGTCGCGAGAGTGGTCTTGAGTTGAAGTAATCTGAACTTGATTACTTTTCGGTTATAAAAACCGATAATGATGAGACTTGATGCTCAATCAATTCCGACTTGATTAAAAATCGTCGGTGCATCGGTTATAAACTGAAAGTGCGAGTAAATAAGCGATTTGACGATTGATTTGCCGATTTCCGTTTCTCAGTTGGCGCAACCGGTTTAACCGAGTTTGTGTATAAATCTCATTTGTTTCCTAGAGATAACAGAAAACACAAAGTGGCGGAGTGGTGATGCAAGTGTGTGTTAAGTCGTTGGATCCAGTTCTGGCTGACCCGGGTTCAAGTCCCGGCAGCAACATATATTTTTTTATTTATTTTGTTTTAACTTTTTTATCAATTATAATTTTTATAGTTTAGTTTATTTATTAATTATGTATCATTTTAAATCAAAATAATCATAAATATTCAACATGACTTTTATAACTTGATATTCGATTACAAAACGGAGCGGGTTTTGAAAACCCGTTTTTTTACAAATGTTACAGTATCCCCTACTTTTAGGAATTTCGTCCCGAAATTTAAGTAGTTGAAGTAGTAGGAAAAAGATGCGGGTATTTTTCGCGCATTGAGTCTTCATGTTCCCAAGTAAACTCAGGTCCCCGTTTCGACTCCCATCGTACCCTAACAATTGGAATGCGACTTCGTCGTAGACGTTTCTCTCCGAAGTCCATGATCTCTACAGGTCTTTCAATAAAATACATAGATTCAGTAATCTGAATATCTTCCAGCGGAATGTGGAGGTTCTCATCAGCGAGGCACTTCTTCAAGTTCGACACGTGGAATGTGGGATGAATCCTGTTGAGTTCTTCTGGTAGATCAAGCTTGTATGCTATAGGACCTACTCTTTCTAGTATCTTGAAAGGTCCTACGTAACGTGGTGCTAGCTTGCCCTTTTGACCAAAACGAACTACTCCCTTCCACGGTGATACTTTTGAAAGTACATGATCACCAATGTTAACTCTAAGGGCTTCCGTCGTTTATCTGCATAACTCTTTTGACGACTTTGAGCCGCTAGAAGATTGTTTCGAATTTGATGGATCTTGTCTGTGGTTTCTTTGATCAATTCTGGACCAGTAATTTGAGCTTCCCCAATTTCGTGCCAACATACAGGAGATCGGCACTTACGACCATATAAGGCTTCAAAAGGTGCCATGCCGATGCTTGAATGATAGCTGTTGTTGTACGAAAATTCGACAAAAGGTAGATGAGTGTCCCAATTTCCCTTGAAGTCTTTGACACATGCTCGAAGCATATCTTCAAGAGTTTGAATGGTGCGTTTAGATTGACCATCAGTTTGAGGATGATAGGCAGTACTAGATCTAATCGCGTACCCATAGCGGCTTGTACTGCTTGCCATGTTCGTGAAGTGATACGACCATCACGATCAGAAATAATGCTTAACGGTACTCCATGTCGGCTTACAATTTCGCTGATATAAATACGAGCTAGCTTTTCGTTCTTAAAATCTTCGCGGATAGGAATAGAGTGAGCTGATTTTGTAAGTCGATCAGTTACTATCCATATAGTGTCATACCCACCAGAAGTGAGAGGTAACCTGGTAATGAAATCCATGGTTATATTTTCCCACTTCCATATAAGTATTTTAGGTTGGACCAGAAGTCCTGAGGGTCTTTGGTGTTCAGCTTTTATTTTGGAACATGAAAAACACTTGGAAACAAAATCAGCAATATCCTTTTTCATTCCAGGCCACCAGTGGGTGTATCAAAGGTCCTGATACATCTTGTCGGCTCCTGGGTGTATAGAATATCGTGTTTTGTGCGTCTCATTCATAAGGAAAATATCACGAAGATTATTGTGGTCAGGAATCTATATGCGATCTAGACAGTATAGCATACCGTTGGATTTAGTTTCAATTTTAAGTTCAGCTCCACAAGACGGCTCCTTGCGTACGTCTCCTTTCTGTTACTGAAACATGCTGGGCTTCTCGGATTTTGATCTTTGATGTCGCTTACAATTTTATTTATAACAGTTTTGAGGGAATCGATGCATTTGTAATGATAAGGTATGTATCATAAACAAAAACTTCAACCATGACGATATTTAAACCTACACGGAACTTTTCATAACCTCCTGGTAATGCTTTTGATTCTTTGCCAAGAATACTTATATATAGGAAGTACCAGCGGCGTATCCACCATATTCTTGTCAAATTTTCGTTGGCTTTATCAGTAAATCATGATCAGTTCTATGTGACTCTAAAACATAAACAACACAACGAACAAAACTTGAGTCTCAATTCTGAAATGATACATGACTAAATGTTGACAGTACCTCTCTCGTTGGTTTTAATGAAGGGGTCAGTCTATGTAAAAGTGTGACACAACCCAACTTCTTTAAATGATGAGATTGAGATACGTCGAGATGTATGATGATATAAATGTTAAATAAATGAGTATAGAACAAAACTGTAATATCAAATCACATTAAAATTCTTGGATACATAATTTCCAAATTTTACAACTGGAATACGGAATGATGGAGATAACATAAAGAAAAACATTAAAACTAGACGATTAGAGTTGAGTCTTGATTCTTGGCGAGGAGAAATTAGTTGGGTGATTCGTTTGGGCCGTTATTATTTTCAACAGTATTGGTGTTGATGTTATAAGCTCTTCCTCTTGCAGGTGGTGGAGCTTGGTTAGCTTGATTCACCGGATTTGCTTGAGCTTGGGCATAAAAAAAATGATGTTCACCAAACGTGGACAAGTGTTTCTAAAATGGCTTGGATCTCCACAATTGTAGCAAGCCCGCATAGGTTGTACCATGGGATAGTTGGGTTGATAGTATGTTTGGGCTAAATGTTGGGTACGTGGTAGTAGTAGGGGTTGTTGGGCTTGACCCATTATTTGTTGGTGGGTTTGGGTTGAAGGCTGGTGACGGTTCGTTCGCTGAGGTATGCGACAGGTTTGAACAGTATGACCTGCGCGACCACAGCCGGTGCAATATTGGCAAGGATGATCAGGAGAATGGTGGTATTGGCAACGGTTGCATTTTGGTAATGGGCCAGAGTATGGTCTTTTGTATGGTGCAGGTGAAGGGGCGACTTGGGTAATGGGTGCAGCAGGAATAGGGAAATTGGTTTGTGTGACGGCGAAGTTTCTCGTGCTTCGATTCCTTTTACCAATAAACTTCAAGGAGGAACCAGAATGGTTTGAAGTTTGAGCCTCAATGGGGGCTTTCTTCTTCTCCTCTTTTAATTTACCGTTTCGAATGCGATTTTCGGTCAGTTCAGTGGCTAGTTCTATAGCAGCTTCAAGTGTTGCTGGTGAAGTGCTGAGAACTGAATCTTGAATTTTCGAGGGAAGACCTCGAATATAATGCTCAACCAAGCGATAAGTTGGGGTGAACAAGTTAGGGACCATTTGGTTCAATTCCAAGAACCTCTTATTGTAGATGGTATGATCTCCCTCCTTTTGCTTTAAAGAATGAAATTCGTCCTCCAACTTTTTAATCTCACTCCTAGGACAGAAACGCCTAGTCATGATTTCCCTTAACTCCTCTCACGTTAAGGCCATTGCATCATCAATTCCCCTCTTCCCCTTTTCAGTATTCCACCAAGTGAGAGCTACCCCAAATAGTCTCCCGGTGGCGTATCGAACCTTGCGATCCTCAGGACAATCGCATTTGAGAAAGGTGTTTTCCATCTCCTCAAACCAGTGGAGGAGAGCAGTGACACCTTTGGTCCCTTCAAATTTAGGAGGATCACAAGACTTGAAATGTTTATATGAGCACTTGCTGGTAGGAGGGTTGTCGATGTCCTGGTCAAGTTGTTGGGGAGGATGAGTAGGATCTGTAGCGAGGGCTTTTTGTACTTGGACCACAATGTCAGGCAGTATCATGGCCATTTGTTTCGCGATTTGTGTGGCCAAGCGTTCCTGAGACCTTCCTGATCTTTTACCCCTTCGTTGTTGTCTAGACGACATCTACAGGAACGTACATAAGAAGATTGTGAGTTTATGGAGTCTTTTTAGGTGTCATGTGTCTTTAAGAAAATGAAAATAACATAAATATCAATAATGCAACTACATCCATAGGATGTCTTGGGTTTGCTCATGTTGGGCCTCAAATGTCCCCCATACCTTCACCTATATAGTCATGTGGGCCCGCATGGCTATTGGCTTGGTAGGATTCACATTAGTATTGGCAATTTAACACTCGCATCACCCGAATGCAAACCACAAAATATGTTCATGAGATGTTTGGTCGGAACGTGTCCAGGTGTAGACACAATGACAACTCAAAGTGGGGTTAGCTCACACGACGTTTGGGTATAGCATGCTTTGGCCTAATAGGTACTTCGTACTCTCATCGTTAGTCCCCAGGTAGGTAAACTGGTCCTTTATTTTGGATTTATACGAATGCCAACCTAGACAGGACGTTCCGACTACCGGTACTGGTACCCTTCCAGTTACTACATGCCCGTCATGAGAACTCACTTTGATGAGATTTGAAAACACAAAAATCATTGTAAAAGCAATCATGATGTGGTGTGTGCTTTCATGGATGTGATATGTTATGAGTATATGATTCATGATAGGCATTATATGATAATACATACTTATGAACATGCTTGCATAATATTGAATGTAACATTTAACATAAAACATATAAACGTCATGAAATTTGGCATGTAACACACAAAAATCTTATAAGTTTCTAATCAACTATAGTATAGGCTCTAAGGGTCTAATAACCTATACTATATCCCTATAGTCATGGCTCTGATACCAATCTGTCACACCCCGACCCGCAGCGGAATAAAAGTCGGGGCATAATTGGGTTATCACCAAAGCTCATGACATTTACTAATATGTTTCATATTTAATAAAGTCAAAGTTACATTTCCAAATATCCAAACATGTTCATACAATACAAAGAAAATAAACCAAACATAACAATCCCAACTCTAAATCATTTTATTCTTCTAGTCCAATCCTATGTGTTCCTAGCTGCTGCTGGTTCACTTGTATCATGTGTAAAAATGAGGGTTTTTTTGGGTCAACATAAGTTGGCGAGTGAACCTTATTATATAAACATTTATTAATGAATTACTTGTTAGTTTATCAATGAAAAATTGTGCATAATCATAAATGAGCAAATGTAAATAATCAAGCACTGGCAAATAGCAATCATAACTATAACATACAATAACATATGATAGCATACATTAACATACCAACAACATACGATAAATAACATAAATGAACTGTGCGATCAAGGCTCAATCAAACGGAGCCGATCGTATTGCATGTACTGAAAATGTAAAATGTCTGTGCGATCAAGGCTCAATCAAACGGAGCCGATCGTATTGCATGTACTGAAAATGTAAAATGTCTGTGCGATCAAGGCTCAATCAAACGGAGCCGATCGTATTGCATGTAATGAAAATGTAAAATGTCTGTGCGATCAAGGCTCAATCAAACGGAGCCGATCGTATTGCATGTACTGAAAATGTAAAATGTCTGTGCGATCAAGGCTCAATCAAACGGAGCCGATCGTGTGTGGGCACGCCAGGTTCAACCTCATAATAAAATGGGGAACATGCTCAATGCTCATAATTTAATGGGGAGCGGCGGCCTATGAAATTGCTTGTACTGGAAATAATAAATTGCATCCAATAATAACTACACAACAGTTGAAACAAACTGAATACACATGATCATGATATGATGTATGCACAATGGTTTAATTATAATATATATAGCAAGACACATGACACCCCAAAACGTGATAAAAAACGTGGAATTTGTAAAGATTCACTCACATTGGGTGCGTTGGATTGGAGATGGTGAGATGCGCACGAATTAGATGAGCGGAACAACGAGAAATACTAACCTAAATAATAACGGAAAAATATATTAAATGAGTGGATTTTATTAAGGATTTTAATGAAATTTTTAGATATATTTTTGTGAGTTCAAGGCTATTTTCTATCTTTAAAAATGTTATTTTTAAGTATTTTTAATTGATTTTTAAATTAAATTAAATAAATAAAAATATAAAAAATTGTTTATTTTGCGTTGACCGTTGACCTGTTGACTTGTTAACCGGTTCGGTCAGCGAAATAGTTTGCGCCGGGTGAGGCTCGAACCCGAGACCACCCGTACGCGTGCACGCAGCTCTACCAACTGAGCTACGTGTCTAACCCGAAATATTATTGTTTTTAAATATATTTATATACTAATTCGGTTTAACCAAAATTCTTTTAATTTCAAAAACATTTTAATTCAACGA
The DNA here is from genome assembly GCA_947069175.1 of Scalesia atractyloides. NCBI lineage: Eukaryota > Viridiplantae > Streptophyta > Magnoliopsida > Asterales > Asteraceae > Scalesia > Scalesia atractyloides. The sequence continues at coordinate 11,485,896 of CAMTDV010000029.1, forward strand.
ACCGGTGCCAGTGACAGGTTTCGAACGCGCGACGTGTGACTTAATGTTGCACACAGTCCACCGCTGGACTGTGTGTCTAACCTGGTTATTATCTCGGTTTTTATTATACTTAACAACTAACTGAGTTAACCCGGTTTTGTTTTTAAACAAAAAGGCATAATATTACATAAGGAGTGCGTGTAGCAGGGATCGAACTCGGGACATGCGTATATGTTTTGCACACAGTCCACCGCTGGACTGTGTGTCTAACCCGTTCATTTTACTGGTTTTAAATAAACTTATCACTTAATTAACATCGTCTTCTTCATTCAATATTTCCGTCGACTGAATCACTGATCCATTTCTTGTTTTTACGATTATCAAACATTCCTAAGGTTAAAATAAAATGACAGAAACGGTGTTGGAAGTAACATACCGTAGGAATGATATATCACAGAATTTCCGGCAAAAGCGTCGGCTCTGTTTTTGTGCACCTCAACTGAACCAAAACAATTAACCATTTTGATTAGTCAATCGTGGAATTGAAGTGATAACAAACGTTAACAGGGGGATTGAAGGTCCTTACCGTTTCACAGACGGAAATAAAGACTTTCAGGAAATTTCCGGCGAACTGGAATTAGCTGAATACAGCGCCTGAATTCGATTTCAATTGAGAGGTTTAAGTTAGAAATAGCCTAACAATTGTTGAACTACAATGATATTGAAAGATTTACCGTTTGAGGATGAATACGGTTTTCCGGCGAAATTTGCAGAAAATTCCGGCGAACTGATTTAGGCGTTCTGATGGTCTGAAAATGTGACGAAAGTGAAATGGAATGTTGGTATGATATTTCTGAGTCGCGAGAGTGGTCTTGAGTTGAAGTAATCTGAACTTGATTACTTTTCGGTTATAAAAACCGATAATGATGAGACTTGATGCTCAATCAATTCCGACTTGATTAAAAATCGTCGGTGCATCGGTTATAAACTGAAAGTGCGAGTAAATAAGCGATTTGACGATTGATTTGCCGATTTCCGTTTCTCAGTTGGCGCAACCGGTTTAACCGAGTTTGTGTATAAATCTCATTTGTTTCCTAGAGATAATAGAAAACACGAAGTGGCGGAGTGGTGATGCAAGTGTATGTTAAGTCATTGGATCCAGTTCTGGCTGACCCGGGTTCGAGTCCCGGCAGCAGCATATATTTTTTTATTTATTTTGTTTTAACTTTTTATCAATTATAATTTTTATAGTTTAGTTTATTTATTAATTATGTATCATTTTAAATCAAAATAATCATAAATATTCAACGTGACTTTTATAACTTGATATTCGATTACAAAACGGAGCGGGTTTTGAAAACCCGTTTTTTTACAAATGTTACATCTATCACCTGTCATTTAGCCATCGACGTTTCATCCCATATGATTATTTTGGCATATCGAATTAGTTTAGCGGCCCCACTCTGTTTTTTGATATTGCACATTGAATTATTTTCAAGATTAATAGGAATCTTGAATCTCGAGTGAGACGTTCTACCTGCTGACATATTATTAGCCGCAACACCTGATGAAGCTATTGCAAGAGCAATAAGACCACGTGACCGAATTTTAGCAAGCAAGGCATTGTACAAATTTTTTTTCCAGTTCCACCTGGACCATCAATAAAGAAGACGCATGGAAGATCATTATCAACATGCATCATGATCTCATCAAACAAGTTTTTTTTGTCCGGATTTAGTGAATCTTTGGCACTCAAGGGTTCAGGTTCCAAAACAATCCCGTACTCCTCTTGTAACTCATAATAACCTACATCTTATAAGTTAACATCATCTGTTATCTTAGGAAGGTCGAATTCACTGATATTTTAACCCATGGATTGTAGAAAGACACTAATTTTGGTAAGAACCATATTTTGAACTCGTTCGATACTTTGATAGTGTAACCGATGATCTTCAGAAAGTGAATCAAAGTGGTCATTCCATGACTTTCGAATATCTCCAGGTTGGCAAAAAATCATTATGGTCGCAAATAACCTTCTAAGAGCATTGGGAAACTGGAATATAGAGGCTTCTTCGAGACATTGTGATAGATATTCATCGTCTTCTATTAAGTCTAACACAAGAGTTGCTTTCGAAATGTCTCACACCTTTGACCATTATCTGTGCAAAGATGTTCAAAGAAGAAGGCCCTTTGACATTTGACAAAAGTAGGCGTAATTAGTACCTTTCTCCTTCGGCTGGATTAGCGGAAACGATACAACCTATTTGTTTTTTACCGAAATGACGATTCCAATGGCGTGTGCTTCCATTTCACGTGAAGTGTTTTGGAAAATCTTTATACAAATATACCCTTGCTGTTTCATCGATTCTATTTTTCTCAAAAAATGCTGTTAGCATGGTTCTCTTATCCCTTTCCCTATCAACAATATTTGACATTATCTCATCATCTCTAAATCTAACAACCTTATTATTTGGTAGATGAAGTTGTAAGGCTAGAACAGAAGGAAAGATTTGAGAAAGAGAAAAGGAAAAAAATGTGCCACATAGCCTCTGGGGGCGATATGTAGCGTGCATCCTGAAATCTGTTTATCTCATTAATAACAACCCCTTGCTTACTTTGATCAACTTCAATAACCTGTTTGTCATGTCCTTTATAAACATTTTTGAAAAGATATCTCACAGATTTTATACTTGAGCAAACTTCAACATTGATGTGGCAGTTAAACGTCATCAAAAGCCTTGGGTTATATGGGACCACCCATCTATTATCAACTGTTTTTCCTCGTACGTCCACTTTTATTACGGTGTCTCTCCTTTGATACAACGGATATACATCTTCTCCTTGTGTTGTCTCTTCATTAAATTGTCTAGGATAGCCAAAACGACAAAAAATTTAGGATCACCCTGCATACAAGAACTGCTTAATCGTAAACTGCTGCAAGGGCCGTGAATCATGTGCTTCATAACAATCTCATGCAATTTGGGATGTATTAGTTTGTCAAGAATCTCAGCGCACACAACCTTATCATAATGGTCCGCGTTATTGATTTTGTGTTGCGGGTACATGATAAGGAGAAAATGTCCGTGCGATAAACCACGCTTTAGAAATTCGATGACATAAACATATGCCTCAACTTCCCCAAGGATATGTTTCTTGAAGAGTTGTGTCTTAAGATCTTCTAATTTAGCCCAAAACACTCTTGACACAAGGTCTGGACGATCTTGTGCAGTTTGACCAACATGCAAATTATCACATATCTCAAGACACTTAGGATTACACGTCATTGTAAGGAATATATCAGGCTTGCCGTCATCTTGAACTAAAGTCATCGCATCTAGAAACCGACGTCGCATGCCGCGAGGCCCTCTGATGAAAGATGCATGCAACACAATTCTTTTTCCGACTCTGTTTGCATGAACCTCACCACCATTAACGCAATCCACAATACCTTGGTACAAGTCGGCCCGTATCTTAGCCTGGTTTCTCTCACAAAATTCTAAACGTGACGTCTCAATCTTTATGTAAACATCTACCACAAACTATTGTAGCTTTCTACCACCAAACAGAAGCACGTTTTTGGTAGATCGAATCTGAACTTGTAACAGTAGTACTCTCGCATAGCCACGGTTGTTCTACCACTTCGTGTGTTAGAATCTGAATGATGAAGATATTTTAAAAACAAACAATTAATAAAATAAAACGCTTTGGGGTATTTTTTTTATCATCACTTAAAAGAATAATAAATTGTTGGTACCTTCCATTTCTCCTTCGATGTTGTCATTGTTGCGAACCTCATCGATCGATACTCCATGACGTGGTATGTTAGCATGCCAACCCGACTCACCATTAGGAAAAAAAATAGAGGATACGATAATGGATCGTAACAACTGAAGTACAGATGAGTAGTTTGGCTATATTCAGACCTACTGTAAATAACAATATTTCGTTTATACGAAGTAATTTTGTCATTACCTTCAACCCAAATAAATGTAACATGTATAATCGTCAACTATAAGTAATAAGCAATACTATTAAATAATTGTAATTAAATAATATTTATGTTGAAGAAAGTAACAATTCAGTTGGTCAAATAAGGTCAAATAAAGTCAAACTACTGATGAGCCAACATCTGATGGAATAAAGCAAAACCTCTGATGAGTTTGATAACCTCTGATAGAGTAATAACATCAGATGTTGGAAAAACACTGATGATGTTGCTAACCTCTGATGGAGTAATAACATCAGTGGTTAGTGAGTCTGTGGTTGAATCAGTGGTTTTGCTATACAACTACTCTTGGTTTGTTAGCAGTGGTTTCTGATCAATGGTAGTTTATGATTAATTGTTTATTTTTCATGATGTTTTTATAACATTTTATATACCTCTGATGTCATTGGTCGGTTATACACCCTTTGGTCAAGTTCAACCGAAGTATTCAAAGTGACTCTATAGTTGTCCAGAGGTCCTAGTTCCGCAAGTCTTCAAAATGTATCAATATATGGGTTTGTAGAAAAACGCGTGTCAAAATCTAAGTAATACGTCGATCAAGATTTGGCCATTGGAGTCTGAGATCTAATTCAGTATTAGGATCATAAAAGTACAATTGTAGGTACCTCGGGGTTCCATCCCTCGGAACTAATTGGTCGATTTTGTGATATATTCCTCTATTTGCACGAAAAGTATATACACCGTCTCTCATATTGTTCAATGTATCATCCAACGTCATTCCTATTGAGCAAAAGAAAAATTGGTGTTATAAGCACGAATGTTTTGCATAAAAATATTTCCAGTTTCATCTAACAATGTGAAAAGTCGGTGCAATTCCTCTCGAATTTCTGAATTTGTTAACACAGTTTTCCTGCTCATACAACAAAAGGTATCAAATTCAAATTGGAAACCTTTTACTCCACAATCAGGACATGCACCCTGTTTTTTGAAAACACGATGCTCTCTAGGTACACGATCGTAAACAAAGTTATATGGACCATCTTCTACGTTCTCATCTTGGAAGGAAGGTTGATCAACTATTTCACAAAATTTAGGTAAAAATTTACGCAGTTGAATTTGAACACCTAAAAAAATCATTGTCTTAAGTAATGAAGGTTGTTAAAGATGTCAAGTTCGATAAAGAAATCATTATTAAATAAATAAAAACCTCATGATGTTCTAGGCACGATTTCATCAATTACAGAGGCGAATGTGCTTGTCGGCGTAGCATCATCAGTCGGGGTTGATGTAAATCGACTGCAATTTGAAATAGGCATTCCGTTGTACTCCTTACGTTTCAAAGTAGAAATACTTGACGTGTTCTGATTTGTCAGTTGGGTAAATTGAGTAATATCCGTTTGTAAACTTCTTAACAGTGTCCTTTCTGTTGATCTATTACTCATTAAAGATATTGATGAAGAACTTCGGGAGACCTCACCACTCCAAAAATTTGAGGCTTTGTTATTTTCTTTGCGTGCAGCATAATATCTTTTGTTATACTCTTTTCGTTTTTCGGATCTTGTAGATGCACTCGACCTAGAAGCATGATTAAGATGGTTTGGTTGTCCATTATTCGTTGTAAATTGATAAAGTGTCAAATACCTTGAAAATTAAATAAAAGATAGTTATAATAGATGATGAAATTATGAAATTATTACAAGCAACCTATATAATCGTCAACTATAAATAAGTAAAATAAGAAATACTATTAAATAATTGTAATTAATAATAATATTTTATGTTGAAGAAAGTAACAATTCAGTTGGTCAAATAAGGTCAAATAAATTCAAACTACTGATGAGCCAACATCTGATGGAATAAAGCCAAACCTCTGATGAGTTTGCCAACCTCTAATAGAGTAATAACATCAGATTTAGATAAACACTAATGATGTTGCTAACCTCTGATAGAGTAATAACATCATATGTTAGGCAAACACTGTTGGTGGTAGACAACCACTGCTGAGTATACCACTGCTGAGTATAACATCAGTGGTTAGTGAGTCTGTGGTTGAATCAGTGGTTTTGCTATACAACTACTTTTGGTGTGTTAGCAGTTGTTTGTCATCAGTGGTTTTGCTATAAAACATGAATAAAATTAAATAGTAACAAATTTAAATTTAAACTAATACATAATTAATATTCAAACTAATGCATAATTAACTAACTTATAATAAAACATTAGATAAACCACATAATATATCATTATCATCATCATTTCGGTGGAGGCAGCCATCATCAAAGTTGTTCTGAGGTTCCAAAACCATTTCTTCATCCAATGGTGGTTCGTATTCCACCCCAGGGTCAGTTTCGTACCCTTCAGCCAAACTCGGTTTAATGAAGTTGATGGGTGTTGTGACTGGAGGTTTTGCCACATGGACGGTGAGTGTCTTGCAGTGAGATTGTGTGCACAAATGTATTTGAGCACGGTATAGTCCTCCCCAATTTATACCAATTTATCTGTAAAAAAAGGTATATCATAGTTAAGTTTTCACCGAGAAAATGGATACATAAACGATTGAGGGTTTGCCACTGTAGGGTTTGAAGGACGGTTTGAAGGTTCATGGTTTGAAGGTCCTTGTGGTTCAACTAGAATTGGATAACCGCCACCGCTCTTAATTGATATGTGTTTAGAGTGAATTCTTAACTGAAAAATCAATTTTAAAGCAATTAAAAATATTTTGGTTATATATAAAGAAAAATTTAAAGATTTATAACTTAACTTTTCATATTTAAATTTATATAAGTATTATTTCTAATTACAACTATATAAAGATATTAATTACAAAACAAACCAATAAATAAACATTGTTATACCTATGTTTATAGCAGTTAAAAGTTACAAAACAAACCAAATATTCTTTTGCTTTATTTGCTCATCCATGAAGCTACTCTCAGTTGTAGAGCCGAGAAACAATGCACTTTGGACTGTGATGTGGAGTGATTGTAGAGTCTTACAGATTTATAGAGCTCTACGCATGCTTTAACACCCACCACTCACTGTTTGCTTACAGCTGTAATAGCGAGTGTAAAAGCAACTGTAAAAGCAAAGCTGATAGGTTAGGTAGTAAAAACTTCTAAAGGACAGCAGTAAAAAATCAAAGATTCTCTGACATAGGGAGTTGGTATTTGAAAATGTTAATATTTCACAACTGTTAAAGTAAGCCTGGTACTCAAAAGAGTAACTGAGAATATGTCAGTTAAAGGTAGATTGTAACTAAAAGGTTTGGTATTGAAAAGGTTATACATGACAGGTGTAAGAAAAGTTCACTATAACATCAGTGGTTAGTGAGTCAGTGATTGAATCAGTGGTTTTGCTATACAACTACTGTTGATGTGTTAGCAGTGGTTTGTCATTAGTGGTTTGCATCAGTTTTTCTGATTAGTGGATAGGATTACAAGGACTGATACTTATTTTCTTATAAGTTCAGGGGGGCATTAATGTCAAGTTTGCTTTAATTCATAATAGTTGAGAGATTGTTTTCATTGTCATGCTTTCGGAATTATGATTACTTGCGTAAGACTCCCAATCTCCTCCTCAGCTAAGATCACTGATTTGTTCGTACAGAATGTAAGGAAGATAGGTTAGATTGATAATCGATGAAAGTGATCAAATATAACAGTACATGCATAAGTGATGCCAAAACTAAACATTACAAGAACTTTATTATGATTACTTGCTATACACTAAACATTAATCAGATGATTACTTGCTATACACTAAACATTACAAGAACAAATGATGCCAAAACTAAACTTTATTATTGATCTTTATTTCTCATCAATGATTCCCTTCAAGAACAGCTTGTCACTTGCAGCATCTGTGTGAAACAAAATTTTGTTTTTTATTTCCTCTTTTCTCAATTCCTCATGCATCCTTTGATCTTCTTCTTCTACCTGCTTATAGCCTATTTGCTTGATTCAAGGCAATGGTGGATAAGCTATTGGTTGAAGTTAATATTTTAGGAGTAACGGGCTGTTTAAGAGCAGAGGTTGTTTGATCATAGATTGGCTTTCTTGGAATAGAAGGATCCTTTTTTCTTAATTCTTCCAACCTTCTGTAGGTATCTACCACTTTAGATTCAGGCCATCAAGCAATCTTCCTTGTTGTTCCATATAAAGCATCAACAAGTTCGGCTTTCATTCTTCTAATCTTTAGAGCATGGTCTTGCTTTCTGTTTTGAGCCTTTTTCCAAACAGGAGGAGTAGGCTTCTTTGAAGGATCTTTGAGCATAGAATAAATTCTTTCAATTTTCTTCTTTAAGCTCATTAGCCGACCAACCTTTAAATTGTGCCCTTGTTGCTTTGTAAGGTTATGCGTCAAGACATGATCAAGATAATCTTCTATCAGTTATGGATCATCAGTGGTTGGCTATTCAGACATAGACTTACTCATATCCTTACCAAATTCTTCAATGATTTTGACTTTGCTCAGTTGGTATTGCAAGGAGATTTGTAAAGCCCTGTCATCTTTATCTTTTGAATTTTCTTTTGCAATGTATTCAGCCTATTTAGCCTTCAGCTTAAGATACTCATCTAAGTTCCTAGGCTTTCTATACCCCAACAAGGAAGGAAATTCTCTTTTTATTGGATCTTCTAATTTGTAGAAAGCTTCAGTCTCACCTTTAACTGTAAGAATTTCTAATGGGTATAATGCACCCATAGGAAGGAATAAGAAGGATCGGTGCATGGTTGGAAATGGGGAAATAGAGTTTGAGAGTGTGGAGCTGATGAAGATGGTTGTGATATGGATTGTGATGAGGTGGGAAGTGGTGATTGGTTGTCTTCATCATCATCAATAACAAAAGTTTTTCTTTTGTGTTAGAATTTAATTTTGGGAGAAGGTGGATGTGTGGGAATTCAGGATGGTGTGGGCAATGGTTCAGTTATGGTTGGGAAGGTGATCATGGCAGTGGTTTGAACAACATCTGCTGATCCAAGAGCTGCTTTACAACATCTGCCTTCTCAGCAGTGGCACCAACCTTTGCTGGGATAGTTGTGACAGAGGATACATAAGCAGTGGCTGCAGATTTCCTTCTTTTTGAAGTGCCAACATCTTCTTTTTCAAGCTGCTTAGCCTTTTCTTCTTCAATAAGCATAAGAGCCTTTGCTTCCAACGTATCTTGTCGCTTCTGCTTTTCAAGGACAATCCTTTCAGCCTCTAAATTTAGGGTCTCATCAATCCCATTTCCAGAAGAAGCTTTGGATGCCTCAGCAAAGCCTACAACATTACTTGGCTATTGTTGCACCTTAGATTTGATAGCTAGATCAGGCGGCAACCTTCGCTGTAAATCTTTCTCCCCCTTTTTTGCATCATCTTCTTTGAGAATGACAACCGGGATAGAGCCAGTAACCCGCACTAAATGGTCTTTGATAACCCTAATATCAGCCTGTGTATCCTTATAACAGGCATCAACCATATTCTTCATCAACTTCATGTTGTTCTCATGCTGTATATCACAAAGTTGTCTTTGAGTAATGAAGGTTGGTTGCATGACATTCCACAGCTCAACAGCAGAGATTGACGAAGAAGGTTGACTTTGAGAATGTTGTAGCAGTTGAGTCATCATGGATTTGAATCATCAATAGATGATTCTATGGTAGAGATCCTCTCCCATTCTTGATATTGTAATTTGTTATCTAAGTTAATAGGATCATCCAAATTCCTACCACAGGTAGTTGTATTTTGTGCATCATCATGAGGAGTCTCAAGGAAATCAGCACCAAATGCCCCCCTTGTTCGTGGTATTGGGGACTTCCAACTGGCTCAGAGGTCACTATTGTAGCCTCAACAGTTGTTGCCTTCAAGGAAGTCTTACTGATGTAACCTCCGTCCAACTGAGCCACTGTTGTGACTGCAGTTGTAGTAGGTGCTTCACTTGAACTACCACCAAGAGTTACATGTAAATCTTGGGTGTAACCTCCTCAATTGCTTGTGGGCTAGCAGATAGAGTTGTCTCAGACGCAGTCAATTGTGGAAGTTGACTCTCTGTAATGAGTGAGTGAGAGGGACTGCTCAGTGTCTGAGTTTTCTCTATTACTTCAAGCAAAGGTATGAAAGTGGGTGGTATTGGTGAAGTGGGTAAGGGGGTAGAAAGAGACATAGCCCTGGAGAGGGGCTGGAGAAGAATTGCTCAAGTGAAACATCTGCCTCATAATGTGGTGTCCATGTGCTTACAACTTGTTCCTTTTGTGAGGAAATAAGAGGAGCTTGTAATAGTGGAGATCTTTGAACCATCTACTGTGAGGAAGTAGCAGCAGTGGTTGTAAGTGACATTTCTGATGTCACAGATAAGACATCTGGGATTTCATCTTCCAGAGCTACCTTTTTGGGGTGTTTGGTGGGCTTGGTGGATTTGGTTGGTTTCTTTTTGGGTTTAACTGGTGGGGTTGCACAACACTGGTTGTAGTGCTGTGGTCACCACAAGCAGTGGGCTCAGCAACAGAGGAATGAGCAGTGGTTGTAGAAGTTGTCAAAATCTGCTCAGTCTCTGTTGATTTAATTTTCAACACCTTAGGTTTTTGAGTCGAGAGTCTAGTAAAAGTTTCATGTTTGAGGCTGCCAACTTCACAGATGACATCTTGTTTAAAATCAGACTCAGAAACTTGTTTTTGTAAATAGAAACTCAACAACATAAGGTGTATCAGAAAAGCTTTACCCTTTTTAAGATTGTTAAAATTAGCAACCAGATCAGAAAAAAATCCCTGAGAAAAGTTAAAATTTGATTTTTTAAAATAGCATAACCTAGGTATTGATATTCAAAGGTATTTGTTGAAAGCGGTTGTTTTTGCTAGTCAGCTACAATAAAAGGGTTGAACTAAGAATTTCATGTCAGTGGGAAATTCCGGTTTGAAAATGGTAATACCTGAAAGCTGACCTTCATATCCACGCTTCATGAATTTTGCATGTAAATCTTTCTTTGAGAAAGATGTGGGGTCATCAAGGTCACTAAGACCGAAAGTGGTGGAGATAGTAGAAGGAGAGATTTGGACAACTGACTGTCCAATTGTTGAGGTGATGGCAAAGGGCTTTTTATTCTGAACTTGAAGCTCAGCATTTTCCCAAAACTGAGGAGGGTATCGATGTAGATCAGGGCTTTTGCAAGTAACACATCTTTGTATGATGATGTTTGTAGAACATCAATCAAGGAGTGAAACGCAGTATTATTGTTGGTTTTGTCAAATATTGGAAGGTAGTTATGAGGAGTTTTGAGGATAAGATTCATGGTGAATAAGTGAGTATTTTGGATGAAACAGGGTTTATAAAGGAAAAAGTGAATGCTGACGTGGCAGCGGTTTCCAAAAGATCTGATAGCTATCATCTGTGCACGTGTAAACTCTGATGGAGAATGAATGACAGTTGTTTGGAAACCTCTTTGTAAACTTGAAGCGCGACATTTGCTCAAAACTGGAGGAGGGTGTTGATGTAGATTGGGGCTTTTGCAAGTAACACATCTTTGTATGATAATGTTTGTAGAACATCAATCATGGAGTGAAACACAATATTATTGCTGGTTTTGTCGAATATTGAAAGGTAGTTATGGGGAGTTTTGAGGATAAGATTCATGGTGAATAAGCAGTATTTAGGGTTTGAAAGAAGAAAAGAGTAATGGAGAAGTTTGTGGAGGATTTTTTGGTTTTGAAATTGAAACGACAAGTGGAAACTCTGTTTGGATGAAACAGGGTTTATAAAGAAAAAAGTGAATGCTGACGTGGCAACGGTTTCGAAAAGATCTGATGGCTAACATCTGTGCACGTGTAAACTCTGATGCAGAATGGATGACAGTTGTTTGGAAACCTCTGCTGAAGACCAGCAGTGGTTCTGAATAGAGGAATGATCAGTGGGATTTTACACTGTCCGAGGATAGAATACCAGTGGATGGGGAAAACAGTGGTTTCACCAACAGTGGAAGTAGAATAGAGGATACACTTTCAGCAACGGATAGATTTTTATGCCAAGCAGAGGTTTGGATAAACAGTGGTTGTGAACAGACTTTAGAGATTTATTGAAAATTTCAATTTTAGCTATTTTTAAGGATATATTTTTTATTTTCTAAAAACTTTTTGATGCTATTTACACACCAACATGACAGGTGTAAGAAAAGTTGACTATGACATCAGTGGTTAGTGAGTCAGTGGTTGAATAAGTGGTTTTGCTATACACCTACTGTTGGTGTGTTAGCAATGTTTGTCATTAGTGGTTTGCATCAGTGGTTTCTGATCAATGGATAGGATTACAAGGACTGATACTTATTATCTTATAAGTTCAAGGGGCATTTATGTCAAGTTTGCTTTAATTCATAACAGTTGATATATTTCTTTCATTGTCATGCTTTCGTAATTGTGATTACTTGTTAATGACTCACAATCTCCCCCTCAGCCTAAGATTACTAATTTGTTCGTACAGAATGTAAAGAAGATGGAAAATTGATAATCGATGAAAGTGATCAAATAGAATAGTACAGGCACTGTTCTATTTATACTACAATCCTAACCACTAAGCATCTTAATATGATGTCAGCATGAAAGTGACACTTAACAAAATTAACAAACTAATAACATGTGCTAAGCTAACCACTACTATACACTAAACATTACAAGGACTGATAGAAAACACTGATGATAAATCCTCTGTTGGTCTTCACAGAGCTTCGTCTTGACACACCTTTAGCTTTGATCTTAAGCAGAGCTTTGTCTTGGCAGACCTTTTAGCTTTAGTCTTTAGCATAGCTTTTTCTTCAACAGAGTTTAGCTATGGCAGACCTTGGACATTTAGTCTTCAGCAGACCGTGACTTGGGCAAATGTTACATTATTGTTTGGATAAGAGGTTGTAGTATATTTTGGCTTTCTATCATCTGTTCTTTTGTAGGGTTCAATTCCAACATACTTTTATTAATTCTTTTAGCTATTAGTTTATCAATCTTTCCATCAAATCAACCATAAATACCTAATGCTTTAACCATAATTTATTAATCGATACAAATATGAAATGCAATATGCTGAACATTACAAATTTGCTAACAAAATTACAACGATAAACATTAATCGACAAAAAATAAACATTATAAATTTGTAACAATAATTACAACGATTTGTTTCTGAGGATCTCTCATGATAATGTTTTTTATAATTTTCTTTGCTTTGTAGGAGGAAGATGGGTGCATCTCTCCATAGGGCATACAAGACACAGGCTATTGGCGGGAGCCCGCCATATTTAACATATAAAGTTTTTTTATACGTTAAAAATGGTGGGCTGGCGCCAATCTTGTATGCCATAGGAGAGAAGCACCTATCTTCCCCCTACAAAGATGAAACATGTGGCCTGTAGAGGGTTACTTGCGGGTTTTTTTAAGTCATCTGCTATACTATACTGCTCTACGGGCCTCTTGAGCGCCGTATGTTATAGGATCCGGCCGTGTTCTTCGAGATATCAAAATCAATCTACAATAAAGATTCCACATAAGAATAAAAAAACATATAAATTAATGTATAAAATAGACAAAAATAAACAAAAACATAAGGAAAATATCACGTATTTACCATTGGGACGATAACATCATCCAGTATAATATAGCAGATGACTTAAGAAACCCGCAAGTAACCCTCTACAGGTCACACGTTTCATCTATGAAGGAGGTAACACGAACATCCATTCCTAAAAACAGATTAAATAATATTTAAATTTAAATATATACTATGTATTAATCCCCAAAGCGAATAAAATAAATACTTATGCTGAAATAATTATAGAACACTCCTTGATAGCATGGAACTTTCTCAGCTAACTTCTCTTGATCAAGAAAAACACACGTTTCATCCATGAAGGAGGTAACATTGAAACTTTCTTTGCCTTGTAAGGGGAAGATCGGTGCTTTTTTCCATAGGGCTTACAAAACACAGGTTATGTGCAGCAGCACGCCATATTTAACATATAAAGTTTTTGTATATGTTAAATAAGGCGGGCTGCCGCCTATAATCTGTGTTTTGTAAGCCCTATGAGAGAACCACCTATCTTCACCCTAAAAAAGCAAAGAAAACATATCACACAATTTAAACATTCTTTCAATTTCTCTTCATCATAAACAGATGTGCTAGACTCAGTTGCTGATCTAATCTGAAAAGAGTATACTACCATTTTTAGAAATGTATATTAACTAAAATAAAAGGTGGCATCTGTGAGTGATGTAACACCATGTAGAATTTTACCTTATTGTGATGAACATAGCTATCGCAAACCAGAGCCTTGACCTGGACTTGAACATCATTAGGGCCTAGACTTTTTAGAAAAAAGTAAAAAATAAGAACCTGGTGTAAATAACTTATTAGATGTGGTGAATTTTGTATAAGTAGAAACATAAAAAAGGACGATGGTAAGGCTAAATTTGAAGGTTCTTGAACCAAGCCGCAGTGTTCTCTCTTTCACCTGTTCATTCTAAACTGTATTCACATATCCAAAAAACAAAAACCTATCAATACAAAAATATATATCTCTTCGTAGACCCATTCACAAAACATTAAAAAAACACAAAACCAACACAAATCTGAAAGTATTATAACAAATCTGACATAGATGTTTAAAAAAACTTACAAGATATAAAATTTAACAAACAAAAATGATAGATAGGGTAAAAACGGTACCAATCTGGCCCACAACCACAGATCTAGCGTCATATCCTCTTTTTCACCTGTTCATCGATCTTCATTTTCAACTTTATTCACATTTCCAGAAAACAAAAACCCTAATCAATATGAAAACATGCTGAAATCTTCTCTTGAGAGAGAGAAAAAGACTCAGATCTGAGCTTAACAATGGATGCAAAAAACTTAGAACCATACATGTATCTTTTACCGGTTGGTGTCAGATCAAGCTTTGAAAATAATTTCTGGAACATCAACGATTTTGAGAGAAGATGCCATAAACCCTAGATCTACAAAATCGTCTGGAGAGAGAAATGGAGAGAGAAAAGGATAGGCTATTGGTTGTGTAATGAGATTTGAAAAGTTTGTGGCTGGGATGAGCTGGTTATTGGGTTTTTGAGAAAAGATGCCGCCCAAGGGTATTATTGGAAAGTTAATTCAGTGTTGATATTCATGAGCTTTAAACACTTGTACATCATGCATTAAAGGTATTTTAAAGAAAGTGGCAAATTACCTTAAGTAGTCCCTTGGATATGCTTATTAATATAGTATAGATATATTGGTCACCATAATGTGTGTATATGTGTAAATACTTGTGTATGAGGTGTATGTATTAGTATTAGGAGAATATTAACCAAATACTAACTACATTACACTTGGAGAAATACATAAATACCTAGTGGTATAAAGATGGACATGAACCTTCATGTAACCATACTTAAGAATTTTATACACCAAACATACACACATGAACCACGCTTATGTTACATCCGTAAATGGATAAGCGGACAACGAAATGTGGACAACGGACAAACGAACATCGTACGAATCAACTTGCAACCGTATATTTTGACAAGACAATATATATTCATAACCGACGGGAAAAATAAAATAAACGCGTCTTCATCGGCAACAATCGCCCTAGCGCCACGACCCGTAACGTACATATATCACGGATGACTTTTAGTCACTCTCGACTCGAAAATATATATATTCGGTTACTACAATGAAACACTAAACATAATATAATTTTTAGACTAAACAATATATATTTTCAATACAATGAAATTCTGGAAAGTGTAAAGTGAAAATTCACTAAGTGTAACATATGGAATTTAAAGAATTTGGCAAGTATACGCATATATATAAAAATATGTACAAGAATAAACTTGGTGGAAATTGCAAAAATACAAGAATACCGTACATGTACATTAACATAAATGTGATGTTAAAATAAATATTTTCAACAATTATATCCTGGAAGGATATACACATATATCTGTGAAACAAATATACGCAAGCAAACTGAACATATTATTACAAGTGAACGAGGTTCACTAAACTTAAAAATATATATTTGAAGAATATATATATCACACATAAAGAACGTAAGCCGTGCGTGGCACGGAGACGCTAATGGGGTAGGCTCACTCACATCATGCAGATCACGGAGACTCAAATGGGCTAGGCCCACTCTCACTTGTGCAAGACACAAAGACAAATGGGCTAGGCCCATTCTCACTTGTGTGAGGCACAAAGACTCTCATGGGCTAGGCCCACTTGTACTCGTGCGACGCACAAAGACTCACGAAGGGCTAGGCCTATTTGTATACACACTATGATTATATATATATATATATATTATATATATATATATATATGTATATATATATGTATATGGAACCTTGTGTATTTATATATATATATATATATGTGTGTGTGTGTGTGTGTGTGTGTGTATATAAAAGAAGTATAGATATATTAAATGAACATGCGAAACAAATGCCAACATATTTAAAATACACAAGGGTTCCAAATACATAACAAATACAATAACGTTCAAGATGAGCAGTGTGTACACATTTAACAATAAACTCAAGTGTCTAATGAGTTAGAGCACTTGTAGGTTATTATGTGCTTTTGGATACCCGATTTGCTAGTGTTTATACAGATGCAAACTTGTGAGTTCATGTCCCCCTTTTCTTTTAAACGTTTTTGGTTTTATGAATCTCGGGGGAAATACAAGTTTTCGATGGTATGGTTTAGCTATGAATGAAATATTAGATCACGTGAGACAAGGGTCTCTCTTAAGAACCATTAATCTTTTGTTATCCCAGCCAGGCAGACCGGAGGAAATCATCTAGGTTGAGTGCTTCCTATATTTGTCACATATTAATGTCCTTGCAAAACATTAATGATCATAAGTTCATTGACGCTTTACATACCACATATTCTCAGATACGCACTTTCAAATGTTATTAAGATTCATTTGGCGCGAACACAAAACACATGAACTCGCCAACTTTTGTTGATGTTTTCAAACTTACATGTATTTCAGGAAATTGAATGGATCTTGGTGCATGTCGGTTCTCAAGAAGCTTTTGGGTTATCATGTTAACGATGCCATCCTATTGAGAAGGTTTGATCCATATATCTCATCTTCAATGAGATATAGGATGCAAAACCTTTGCATTTTAAAACTATGTTGAACTAGTCTTTTGTAAAAATTTATAACTTATGTTGTCTTGTACTTTGAACAACTTATGATGTGTAGCTCTTTATATGTCAATGGATTAACATCGTGTTTGTTTTTAATCATATAGTTGTATACTTATATCATATACAATGAAAACTAATCAAGTTCACACTTTGTGCTTCCGCTATGGACAGGTGTGACAAGACCAATGCGGGACACGTGGCAGCTTTAGGCCTGGCTGACCTCCCAGGCGCCACGCGGGAGAGACCTTGTCTCCTCCCGCGACACATGGAGAGGTCACCTGGGCTATATAAAGGCCAGCTCCGGGACCAGTTTAGTGCACCAGTTTCGATCGAAAATCATACTTTTTCTCTCTCGAATTATTGTTCTAATAACTAAGCCCTTAAACCTCGAAACTCTGCTCCGTAGGAAGTGTACTAAACCCTAATCACTGGTACGATACCTGTCCGATTGATCTGAAACCAATCAACGGATGCCAAAGTGTTGCCTGAATAAGCCTATACTTTGTTAACTACCTTGAGGTTTTGATCTCGTGATTATCATTAAAGTTTGAATTGGGTTTCTTACACTAATACATGTTGCATTGTATGTTTAACTAGGAATCCAAGCTTAATACCTGGAGGCTATAAAATGAAAACCCTAATTCTACATTGTGAGTCATTCTCTTTTATCAAATGCTTTCAAAACCTTAAATGTTTTACGGTTATATTTATAATTACAGGGGATTAAGTCTTTGTATTCTTAAATTACTACCGGTATGTGGGGTTTTGTATACACTACTTGACATGCGTTGCTATTGGACAAAGAGTTAGCCAATAGTAATATGACCAAAGTCACCAAAATGGGCATGTGACAAATACTGATTTGAGTAATTGAAAGATATAAACAAACGTAAAAACCATTAATACTGTAATTATAACATGTGTCTTTTTATACAAATGAATGATCTCACCAGTATTTTTTGCTCACAAAATGTTTTTAAACACGTTTTAGGTGAATTATTGTGAAAGAAGGAAAATGATATGAAGCACCTGAAGCTTAAATAAAGTGGCTTTGTCACAAAATAAAGAAAAGGAAACGTGTTTTGTAAAACCAGGGTTTATCCCTATAAAAACCTTTTGATGTAATGTGGGTTTTATCCCAATTGTTTAATATATAAAACTTCATTTTTTTATAACTCTGATAATTTTCCTAACTACTATACTGATGAAAATTTTCCGCTGCAAATTTAATAAACACTGGTACCACTGTTGTATCTGCTCATGGCTCCCGCCCAGGGTGGGTTGAGGGTTGTGACATTTTTTTCTGTTTTTTGTAACATTGATAGCTATCAGCACCTAAGCCTCATAACACTAAATACGTTGATAACCAAGTATGATTAAATCAAGTTTAAGACTGTAGGAACCCTAGGTCTTGCAATTTCGAACCGAAGTGAACCTTGTTCCAATTTGTTTTTGTAGAAGTAATTAAGTTTTGCAATCATAATCAACAAACCAATTTCTTAGTTAATAGTAATTTGTTGGTTCAATCCGACCTCTTTTCAAACCAAGCAAACAAACAAGAAGATAATCACATAGCAAGCTTCATAAAGTGTTCCAAATCTATAATCGGCTAAATCCTGACACGAAGCATAAACTCTTCGTGGTTCGACACCCTTATAGCTACTTACTATCTGTTTGAGGAATTTAAGAGTTTATAAATTTATCTTTGACTGGACCGCGACACTTCGATCAAATTTTGGTGCCATTGCTAGTATAATGATGACAACTATACAAGAAGAGAGACAATGAGAGATACTTAGATATAATTAATAGTATTTTATGTACTTGGTGACAAAGCATATTAACAAAAATATCATCTGATGTACTTATTAAGATAAAGAGGACTGTAAATTTAAAATCATTAAAGATCTTTTTATCCCAACTATTAGATCATGTTGATCAATGGTCATTATAAGGTTTACCATGTTTTCTCCCTAGTAATAAGTTTTACTATTTATCTCTTCTCTCTTTCTCTCTCTCTCTTCTCTCTCTCTATATATATATATATATATGAAACAGTATATATATATATATATAGAAACAGTATCAGGAGAAAACGATTGGAAGTGTGAAAATAGTGAGAATGGATCCTGGTCGAACATGTGGCGGGGGGGCTAAATTATATGTATGGGGCAAGATTGTCATTGTTCACGTTCCCATAAATTAGTTGTGTTATATGCAACATAGATGGCGTTTTGTTCTTTATGCTTGTTTCAATGGCGTTTTTTACAAAGTAATTTTTGAAAATGGCATTTTAAAATCCAAAGCAAAAAAAAACAATTTTTAGTAAATAAATTAGGTTTCTGAAGAAACGACTTGTGCCATGTTTGGTTTTTGAACTTTCTAGCGTTTTAGATTGAATGGTATAGTAAATGATGGCTTTTGTTTAAATAAGAAGTTTTTGGGGCGTAGTTTAGTAAATGTTAGTAATAAAGTTTTCGTCAATTTAGTATTGTTTATAGTTGCTGTTTGTTCAGCTTTATCTGTTGAAGATGTAAGGTTTTCCATCATGAAGTTGGTTGTTTTGTTTGAATGGAGTTTTAGATAAAGATGTCAAAATAAAACGTTTTAACTTTTTGTAAGGCAAAATAATGTTATCGCGTTTTGAAACATACATCACTTTTTTGTGCATAACATTTGATTTGAAAGGTATATAACAAACCATAGAAGATCACACACACATAAACATCAAAGAAAAGAACATTTTTTCATGAAATATAAAATAGGTGAGATAAACTAAATAAGATAAAGATGTAAGGCGTCCCATCTTTTTTATATATAGCTTTGGTGTTTGGCGTTTGTGGTATTTTGGTGTTTTATAACTAATTACAAAAATAAAGTACTTTTTAGCAGAAAAGTACACAACAAACCACAGAAAATGACAAATAAATAAATAAACTGTAAAAAATTAACTCCTCATCCAATTTTTCATCCAAATCTTCACTGTCATCGGTCTCTTCTTCTCATCCTAACCTTCACTGTCATTAGTCTCTTTTTCTTGAGGTTTTTGCCCTCAGAACTTTTGAATTCCTTAGATAGATGCCGAATTCCTATATGGTTGGACCCCCGACTCTAATTGAAGCTGATCATTCAGTAGGATTTGGCGTTTGTTTTTGTGGGCATCAGTCCCTTCTTCATCCCACTGTCATCAGTCTCTTCTTGTTGAAGAGTTTGTCCATCTCATTCAACAAAATGCTATTGAGTTAATCCTCACTTTAAGAATGTTGTCATATCCGTTTAGTGAAACTTTATTGAGAACAAAACCGAGTCTCCAAGAAACGACGTTTACCATCTATGGATTTTGAACTTTTTGGCGTTATAAATTGGATGATATTCAGTAAAATATGGTGTTGTTTATATAGATGTTTTTGGTGTGATCAATGGAAGGTCTTGAGACGTTGTTTATATAAGATGTTTTTGGCGCGTAGTTTAGGCGGGAATTTATTATAATAAATGTTAGTAATAAAGTTTCCGTCTTTCAGTTACTGTTTGTTCAGGTTTATCTGTTAAAGCTGTAAGGCATCCCATCATTAAGTTGGCGTTTTGTATGAATGGTGTTTTATATAAAGAAGACAAAATACAATTTAACTAACTATTTGGTGTTTGGCGTTTGTGGAATTTTGGCGTTTTATATCTAGTTATAGAAATAAAGTACTTTATTAAGGGAAAAGTACATAACAAAGCAAAGAAAATGACACACACAAGAAAACAAAAAAAAAGAAAAAAGAATTAAAACTCCTTGTCCAAAAGGAATTTTGTCTGAGAAGTATTCATCGCTTCCCTCATCTTCTTCTTTGGATTCTTAATCCAATTTCTCATCAAACTTTCATTGGTCTCTTCTACTTTAAGATTTTGAAACCTCCATATCAATTTGTAATGCAACAATGTCAATTTTAGGATCATGTCAGTGTTTAAACATGTTGCGTTGTTTAACTACTCTAGAAACCCAAGACTCTGTTTGGTGATGATGTTATCAACCGTGTATTCTTCCTGCTCCCCATTGTCACATACAACAGTCATTATGTCAGTGTCTTCATCATAACGCCATGATTGTATTAAAGGGTCCACAATTCTATTTTCATTGTTCGATTCATATTTTTCTAATTAATCTTCGTATAACCATCTGTGTTTTCTCACAAAGATTATCAAGAGTAACGCCATGTGCTAGGATCCCCCTCTGTACTTCTTCGGCCAAATTTATTATGGCTTTGATAGTTTTTACAAACACTCTTCTTCTGTTGTAAAAAAGTATTACAAATCTATTGGTTCTATTGTTGAATCTCCATGAACGATGTTTGCCATTTGTGCATTTTTCAGAGTTTCTTTTAAATTTGGCGTTTTGGGTAAATATGGCGTTTTTTAGTATAATCAATGGAAGTTATAGTAAGGTCGTTTATATAATAATGTTTTTGGGGCGTAGTTTAGGAGAGAAATTTTTTATAATAAATGTTAGTAATAAAGTTTCAGTAATAAATATAGCATTTCATCTAGAAGGGGACTGTATGGCTTGTAGTTTTAAGGCAAAATTTTTAAATAACGTTTTACTCATGACCTTGGCGTTTTGTATTAGAGACCCTTTTACCCTTAATGAAGCGCGTTCAAGTAATAAAGTTGATATTATTTACGAAAACGCCACCGGCCCGGTCACACCCCGACTGATGGCGGAAACATCAGAGTGAGACGAACTAGATTGCTCGATACATCATAACGCTATTTGTGACAATATTTAAATTAACAACCCATTTCATTTCATAGCATCAAAATTGTCAAGGTTACACCGAATATTCAAATACAAGAAACAACAACGAAACAAATTCAACAATAACATAATGATTAACTTAGTGTACTACGCGTGTTTCTATGCCATTCCTACTAAGTTCTATCATAACAACTTCATCAACCTGCAACATGTTAAAAAGTATAGTTGAATAACAAGTATTGACGAGTACACAAGTTTAATAACATAGCATAAGTATAAAATCTGTTTAAACAAATCCACATGAATAGCTAGCATACAAGATAAGTGTAAACAAGGCATGTGAATCTACAAGTCAATCCTCTAGTGTACCGCAAAATAGATTAAAACTTAACATTTACCACAAGAATACGGGTGGTGCGTTACTCCTATAGTGCTATACATGTTAAGGGAGGCTCGATCAAAGTTAATGACATTTAGATCACATAAGAATATACCAAGTAACAATTCAAGTAGCATAAGACTAAAGCATGTTGATGGATTGTTTGTGTAAGAACATAGAATAAAGTGTGATTTAGTGTAATTTTAGTAAATTAACATGTTGCACCCAAACAACGAAAAGCATAAAAAGGGGTCGAGTGTACTCACGGTTTTGCAAAGTAATATCCATGAGAGAGTTAAGTTGATTTAGGGGAAGGAACACCAATTTTATCCTACACAAGGCAATGTAGGTGTGTGAGTATTAGATTGACGAGGGAGTTCAATGAGTTTAGGAATTAAAATATGCAAAGAAAGTATATACAAACGTAAGTACTTATCTAGACATTAACGCTCGTTTTTTACACTAATAAGCCCTGAAGGTTGTTTGTGTTTCTATGGGTCATGCCCAATAGAATCGTAACGATTGTTAAGTCTAAGATAAAATAACCTACTTTTAGGACAATTAACCATTTGGTCATGGTCAAAGGTTCGGTTATATTAAGTATTTACATATAGTTATATTATTACTAATTTATCATATAGTTCATGTATTTCATAGATATCATGTAAGTCATATAAGTCATGCATGGATGTAGGAGGATAACCATCCTAAACCTCTTTCATCAGATTCACCATTACACAAGATTGACACAAGGACAATCCGGATGGTCAAGAATTATGAAAACCATCAAGTGAGGGGTGGATTGAATAGTTGAATGGCCAAGGCCTTCATGTAATCACATCTACACCAACACAAGCTTGTAAGCTTGGATGGCTCAACACTTGTGGGTTTGAAACCCTAGTAAAAACCACAAGTTTAGAGGCATATTATGCCTCTTGATTGTGTGTGAACAAGTCTAGCTTAACACACTAACCACAAGCTTGGTTAGTGGCATAAGTAGCATAGGGTTGTTATGTTAAAAATAAGTTCGAAAAAGTTTTATAAGTCATCTTCCAAAACAGAAATTTTGGCCCCAAAAATGGTGTGATTCCATCTTGGTTTTCCAGGGAAAGCCTATGGTAACATCCATAGGGTTAGCAAACAATGTTGAGGAAGAAAACAAAATGAAAACATTGAAAAACTTGAAGTTTGAAAGATAAAAATTTGGGCAGAAAGTTTGTACACTTTTTTACCTCAAAATTGTGTGGTTTCACCTTAGTTTGCCCAAGCAAACTTGTGAGAACCTTCCTAGAGGTTCGAAACCCGGCAGAGGTATAATATTTTTATTTTGCGATTTTTGACAGTTTTTCAAAAACTAATTATATATTCTTGTATAATAATTGATTACGGATCGTTTAAAAATATTTTGGGCATTTAATTCGCAACGAAATTTTTGACTGACTGTTCGGTTGATAAACGGAGCGGGTTTGGTAAATCCGTTTTTGACGGATGTTACACGTTATACATGTTAAGGGAGGCTCGATCAAAGTTAATGACATTTAGATCACATAAGAATATACCAAGTAACAATTCAAGTAGCACAAGACTAAAGCATGTTGATGGATTGTTTGTGTGAAAACATAGAATAAAGTGTGATTTAATGTAGTTTTAGTAAATTAACATGTTGCACCCAAATAATGGAAAGCATAAAAAGGGGTCGAGTGTCCTCACGGTTTTGCAAAGTAATATCCATGAGAGAGTTAGGTTGATTTAGGAGAAGGGACACCAAGTTTATCCTACACAAAGCAATGTAGGTGTGTGAGTATTAGATTGACGGGGGAGTTCAATGAGTTTAGGAATTTAAAATATACAAAGAAAGTATATATAAATGTAAGTATTTATCTAGACATTAACGCTCGCTTTTTACACTAATAAGCCCCGAAGGGTGTTTGTGTTTTTATGGGTCATGCCCAATAGAATCGTAACGGTTATTAAGTCTAAGATAAAATAACCTACTTTTAGGACAATTAACCATTTGGTCATGGTCAAAGGTTCGGTTATATTAAGTATTTACATATAGTTATATTATTACTAATTTATCATATAGTTCATGTATTTCATAGATATCATGTAAGACATATAAGTCATGCATGGAAGTAGGAGGATAACCATCCTAAACCTCTTTCATAAGATTCACCACTACACAAGATTGACACAAGGACAATCCGGATGGTCAAGAATTATGAAAACCATCAAGTGAGTGGTGGATTGAATAGTTGAATGGCCAAGGCCTTCATGTAATCACATCTACACCAACACAAGCTTGTAAGCTTGGATGGCTCAACACTTGTGGTTTGAAACCCTAGTAAAAACCACAAGTTTAGAGGCATATTATACCTCTTGATTGTGTGTGAACAAGTCTAGCTTAACACACTAACCATAAGCTTGGTTAGTGGCCTAACTAGCATAGAGTTGTTATGTTAAAAATAAGTTCGAAAAAGTTTTATAAGTCATCTTCCAAAATAGAAATTTGGCCCCCAAAAATGGTGTGATTCCACCTTGGTTTTCCATGGAAAATCAATGGTAACATCCATAGGGCTTAGAAAACAATGTTGAGGAAGAAAACAAAGTGAAGACATTGAAAAACTTAAAGTTTGAAAGATAAAAATTTGGGCAGAAACATTGTACACTTTTGGACCTCAAATTGTGTGGTTTCACCTTAGTTTGCCCAAGCAAAGTTGTGAGAACCTTCCTAGAGTTTATCCAAGAGTGTTAGAAGGAAAAATAAGGTAAAAAGAAGAAGAAAAGTGAGTCGAAACTCACTTGCAAGCTGTTGTGTTTTAGCAGAGAATTCTGAAGTTTGGGGACTTGTTTGAGGTGTGTGGAGGCTTTTAAAAGTGAGAAATGGGTGGAGAAACACTTGTTTATATAGTGAAGGGTTTAAGGTTAGGATTAGGGTTACCATTAATGCAATTAGGTGGAGATTTGAATTAAAAAAAAAGTTTAGACATTCATCACAGCTTGCGGCCGCAAGCTTGTTTTCTTTTATTATTATTTTTTTTTGTTTCATTTAACTAATTGATGCATTTAGACTTATAACTTTGTAATTTATATGTGTGACTTGTATAGGTCTTATAATGGTCTTAGGTTGTGCGTAAGTTCGTTTTAAAAGTCCATAAAGTGTACTTCTTGTAAGCATACGTTAGGCTCAAACTTAACAATATTATCATGATAACGGAAGCTCGAATAACTTGCATTAAGTTACTAATTGTTTTGCTTAACTTGGTATTTAGATTCATAAACATTCATCAAGCATTTGCATGTCGTTTCGAATTGATTCATGAAGCAATAAGGTAACGTACAATCACAAGTTTAAATATGTCACAGCTTGCGGCCGCAAGCTGTGTTTCTTTTATTATTATTTTTTTGTTTCATTTAACTAATTGATGCATTTAGACTTATAACTTTGTATTTTATATGTGTGACTTGTATAGGTCTTATAATGGTCTTAGGTTGTGCGTAAGTTCGTTTTAAAAGTCCATAAAGTGTACTTCTTGTAAGCATACGTTAGGCTCAAACGTAACAATATTATCATGATAACGGAAGCTCGAATAACTTGCATTAAGTTACTAATTGTTTTGCTTAACTTGGTATTTAGATTCATAAACATTCATCAAGCATTTGCATGTCGTTTCGAATTGATTCATGAAGCAATAAGGTAACGTACAATCACAAGTTTAAATATGAATAAAGTTTGCGAATTTCGCATAATTGATTGATTTTGATTACAATCAAAACCTTAGAATAAATGAATTGAAAATAGAAATACGATTACAAGGTTTGGAATTCCAAAAATAGAAGCACGAAGCGATCTTACTAAAAATGAAACTTACAAATGCGAAGCGTTACAGTCTCCCCTCCTTTAGGGAATTTCGTTCTGAAATTTAGGAAGACGCAACAAACAAATGAGGATGCTTAGACTTAATGTCGCTTTCAAGTTCCCAAGTAAACTCAGCGCCATGTTTTCCTTACCATCGAACCTTCACGATAGGAATTCGAGTGCGCCTTAGTTGCTTAGTACCTTGATCCATGATTTCGACTGGTTTTTCCACGAAGTGCAAAGTCTCATTGATTTGAAGATCTTCAAGCGGAACTTGGAGTCCTTCTTTGGCGAGACATCTTTTTAAGTTTGAGACGTGGAAGGTAGGATGAACGTTGTTGAGCTCTTGTGGTAGTTCCAATCGGTAGGCTACCTTGCCAATCCTTTCGAGAATCTTGAAAGGACCTACGTAGCGAGGAGCGTGCTTTCCCTTTCCCTGAAACGAACCAACCCTTCCAAGGGGATACCTTGAGAAGTACAAAGTCACCAACGTTGAATTCCAAGGGCTTGCATCTTTTATCGGCGTAGCTCTTTTGCCGGCTTCTGGCTTTTAGCAAGTTGTCCCAAATCTGCAAAATCTTGTCCGTCGTCTGTTGTATAAGCTCGGGACCGGTGATTTGGGCTTCCCTGATCTCGTGCCAACAAATAGGCGACTGACACTTGCGCCCATACAATGCCTTGAATGGCGCCATTTGAATACTCGTGTGGTAACTGTTATTGTACGAGAATTCGACCAAAGGCAAGTGCATGTCCTAGTTGCCACCAAAATCAATTACGCAAGAACGAAGCATGCCCTCTAGAGTTTGGATAGTACGCTTGGTTTGACTATCGGACTGAGGATGGAAAGCAGTACTAAATTGAGTTGAGTACCAAGGGCCTTTTGAAATGTTTGCCAAAGACGAGAAGTGAAGCGACCATCACGGTCGGAGATAATGTCAACGGGACACCGTGACGACAGATGATCTCATCCGTGTAAATACGAGCCAATTTCTCAGCTCAGTAGTTTTCACGTATGGGAAGGAAATGAGCAGACTTGGTCAGACGGTCGATGATTACTCAAATACTATCGTGACCAGACGATGTACGAGGGAGTTTGGTTATGAAATCCATAGCAATACTCTCCCATTTCCAAACAGGAATTCTGGTTGTTCGAGTAAGCCAGAGGGTCTTTGATGTTCGGCCTTTACCTTGGAGTAAGTAAGGCACTTCGAAACGTAGCAGGCGATGTCTTTCTTCATTCCAGGCCACCAATATGACGCACGAAGGTCATGATACATCTCGGCGCCAGGGTGAATAGAATATCGAGATTTATGACCTTCACTCATCAAGAGGTCATGAAGATTATCATTGTTAGGAATCCAAATACGGTCAAGATAGCACATGATGCCATCGGGTTTGGTCATGAGTTGGTTTTCAGCACCACACTTCAACTCATTATCGAGGTTACCCTCATTGACGGTCTAGTATTGTGCCTCATGAATCAACTCTTGAAGCTTTCCCAAAGTTTGGAAGAAACGTACACTCTTAACATGAGTTTTCCGACTAAGTGCGTCGGCCACGCATTCGCTTTACCATGGTGGTAGCGGATATTGCAGTCGTAGTCGTTTAATAATTCTACCAACGACGCTGACGCATGTTGAGTTATTTTTTATTAAAGATGTGCTGAAGGCTCTTATGGTCGGTGAAGACCGTACACTTTGTACCATAAAGGTAGTGTCGCCATATCTTTAACGCAAAAACAATTGCACCAAGTTCAAGGTCATGTGTAGTATAATTTTCCTCATGAATTTTGAGTTATCGTAACGCGTAAGTGATAACCTTGTCTCGTTGTATAAGAACGCAACCAAGACCTTGTCTTGAGGCATCGCAATAACGACAAAATCTTCGCTACCATCGAGAAGGGTTAGGATAGGAGCATTGTAAAGCATGCCCTTGAGCGTTTGAAAAGACTCCTCTTGTTCAGAACCCCAAACAAAAGGTTTATCCTTTTGAGTCAAGGAGGTGAGAGGCACGACAATTTTTGAAAAGTTCGAAATGAAACGATGGTAATAACCAACTAAGCCGAAAAAACGAATGAATTTCGGACAGAGTCTTAGGGGCAAACCAATTTTTCACTACCTCGATTTTCGCGGGGTCAACATGAATACCAAGTTCGTTGACGACATGACCAAGAAATTGAACCTCTTTTAACCAAAATTTACGCTTGGAGAACTTGGCGTAGAGACGTTGAGTATGCAACAGCTGAAGGATAAGAGGCAATTGTCGCTCATGCTCTTCTCGCGTCTTGGAATATATTAGGATATCGTCAATAAAGACGATCATGAATCGGTCAAGATAAGGCTTACACACACGATTCATCAAATCCATAAACACGGCGGGTGCGTTGGTCAAACCAAATGGCATGACCACGAACTTGTAGTGCCCATAACGTGTGTGAAACGCGGTTATGGGTATATCTTCTTCGAGAACTCGAAGTTGATGATAACCAGAGCGAAGGTTGATTTTAGAGAAACAAGTTGCGCCTTGAAACTGATCGAAAAGGTCGTCGATGCAAGGAAGAGGGTATCGGTTCTTGACTGTAAGCTTGTTGAGCTCACGATATTCAATGCACATGCGAAAGGATCCGTCTTTCTTTTTTACGAACAGAGCGGAGCGCCCCAAGGAGATGTGTTAGGACGTATGAATCCTTTATCAAGAAGCTCTTGAAGTTGGCTAGACAGCTCTTGCATCTCCGAGGGTGCTAGACGATAGGGGGATTTTGCAAACGGAGTTGCACCAGGAATGAGGTCGATGCGAAAACTAACAGAACGAGCAGGAGGAGGACCAGGAAGATCCTCGGGAAAAACGTCAGGGAAATCGCGCACAACGAGAACTTCACTCACGCTTGGACCCTTCTCCTTCTTTTCCACAATGTGGGCGAGAAAGGCGAAGTCTTCCTTGCGCAAGTACTTGTTCGCTTGAATACACGACATAAGCTTGAGACCTTTGGAAAGCTTCTCGCCATAGACGTGTAGGGAATCATTATTGGGAAGAGGAGGACGAATGAATTTTTCCGAACAAACAACTTCGGCACGGACTTGCCCTAGCCAATCCATGGCTACTATAATATCGAAACTTCCCATTGGCATGGGTATGTGGTCAATACAAAACGTATGATCATTGAGATTTAAAGAACAACTAGAAAGGACAGAATCAATGGTGACAGCTTTTCTGTCAGCAGCTTCGACTTCAAATGATTTAGGCAACTTAGAACGACTACATATAAGCAAAGGTTCAAATTCAACGGATACAAAAATTTT
Organism: Scalesia atractyloides; assembly: GCA_947069175.1. Classification (NCBI taxonomy): domain Eukaryota; kingdom Viridiplantae; phylum Streptophyta; class Magnoliopsida; order Asterales; family Asteraceae; genus Scalesia; species Scalesia atractyloides. The sequence goes on from CAMTDV010000029.1 coordinate 11,515,272, forward strand.
ATCCGCACCAGTATCAAATAAACACGTAGTGTAAACATTGTTAACAAGGAACGTACCTGATATGACATCGTTTGAGTTTTGAGCTTGAGCGGCCGTGATGACAAAGGCTTGGCTGCGAGCTTGCTGCTGCTGCTGGTTGTTGTTGTTGCGCTGCGGGCAATTGTTGGCGAAGTGATTTGGGTCTCCGCATCTGAAGCAGGCACGAGCGGCAGGAGCAAGGGGTCGGTTTTGATTGAGGTAGGGTTTTGAGGGGGTGTGGTGGTCATGGCTCGGGCTTGGTTGATGGGGGCTTGCGGAGCATTCCGGCACTGTTAGGTAAGGTGCCCATACCTATTGCAGATCGTGCATAGGCGGCATGCGGCGGTGACCGGGTGATGGAAGGGAAAGGTGTTGCACTTGGGATGGGGTCCGGTGTATGCTTTCTTGATGGGTTCGGGTGCGAGCAAGGCTGGCTGGTGGGGGTTTGGCGGAATGACTACCGCGCAATTCGGGCTCGAAGCCTTCGGCTTCTTACCCTTGGTGTTGCTTCTTGGGGGTTTGGGTGAGGCAGGTTCAATAATGGCTTTAGTGGTTGCTTGGTGGGCTTTCCTTGGTGGAGCCTTGGCGGCTTCACGAAGGACTTGGTGGTTGTTCAAGCGAGCAGCCAGCCGAAAAGCTTCCTCGAGGGTGTTGGGGGAGGTGGTATCGACCAGGTCAGCGAGGTTAGGAGGAAGAAAACGTATGTATTTAGCAACCGCTTTCTCAGTTGTGTCGACTTGACTTGGGCAAATCACGCTCAGTTGCTTAAAACGGGCCGTGAGGCCAGCGTTGTCATTCTCCACTTGCTTGAGGTTCCAAAACTCAGTCTCGAGTCGTTGGAGTTCGTGAGGGGGCAAAATTCACTTTCCATTAACTTCTTGAGCTCAGCCCAAGGGAGGGCGTGGGCGACTTCGTTGCCACGAGCGCTACGCTCGGAAGTCCACCAATTAAAGGCTCTTGATCGGAATACTCCCGTAGCGTTCATGGTGCGCAAGTGGTCAGGACAACCACTTTGGATGAAGGTGAGTTCAATGGCGTCGAACCATTGTAGCAGTTTAGTGGCATTCCCTTCGCCGGTGAAGGGTAAGGGATTGCAAGAACAGAATTGTTTATGGGTGAAAGTGGTTTTGGGTGGTTCGGCTTTGGAGTCAACAAAGGTATGAGGTGATTCGGCGTTAGGTAGGGGCTGGACCTTGCTGACTATTTCGGGGATGACCTTAGCCATGTGCTCAGCCATTTGCTTATGGAGTCGGATTGGGACTTCGACTTGGACTTTGACTTCCTTCTTCCCATAACGCTTTGAGAGAAAGACATCTAAAGGGTTTAACAATGAAAGGTAGATTTAGGCTTTGATTGTAAAGTCTTGTTATAAAGAAAAGTATTTGTTTTGAGCACATAAGCGTCATGTAACACGTATAATTTCACATAGATAGCATAAGCATGTTGGCATTCAAAAGCATAAACACGTATGATTTGCGTAAAGAATTATAAATTTAGTTGGTTCACGAGAATTATTACTATAGTTTTTGGTTACGAAGGGCGTGCGAATCGTGCATCGGGTTCAAAATGAACGAGATAACAAGTATTAAAACACATAGGATTTGAGATAGCATAAAAGACAGGCTCAATGAAATATTGGAGTGTTTCGGGTTGCGAAACGTTGACTATTCCAAAGTGAATCGAGATCCTTTCAAATTAGAGAAACGTGCTTTGGCCTATAAGTAAAGTGCTCTCGTCGAGAAGCGATTAACGGCGCTTTACCCTTCCAGTTACTACACGTCTCTAACCGATCGAAAAATCGAAACTTTGGCGAGATTGAAAATCGAGGAATGAGACTAGTTGACAAGGTGCGGGTTTCACCCCTAACTTGACAACATTGTACCCTAGGTGTGGTTTGTAATTACCAAACGAGGAGTGTATTCCGACTCGTTGGTAGCAGTCACTAGAGTATGAAATGGAAATTCCCATCAAGATGTGGATTTCACTCCTAGCTTGATGGTGTAACTTCGTGCAAAACCAAATTTCGCAGATTGAGAGTGATCACCAAAGTGTGGGTTTCACCCCTATTTTGGTGAGATCGTCTCGTTTGTAGTTTGAGTGTCTTCAAGTCTTCAAGTGTGTAAATTGTGTAAGTTTCTTAGGAAAAACACATATATATATATATTTAAGACAAAAGGAATAGGAAGAAGCAAATAGGAAGAGTTAACATTTTGTTCATGAAGCAAGAATGGTCAAGTTGGTCACTTAAACCATAGACTAGGTCGAACATGACAATTCTACCTAATTCCCTATACTTATGGCTCTGATACCAATATGTCACACCCCAACCGATGGCGGAAATATCAGAGTGAGACGAACTAGATTGCTCGAGACATCATAACGCTATTTGCGACAATATTTAAATTAACAACCCATTTCATTTCATAGCATCAAAATTGTCAAGGTTACACCGAATATTCAAATACAATAAACAACAATGAAACAAATTCAACAATAACATATGATTAACTTAGTGTTCTACGCATGTTTCTATGACATTCCTACTAAGTTCCATCATAACAACTTCATCAACCTGCAACATGTTAAAAAGTATAGTTCAATAACAAGTAGTGGCGAGTACACAAGTTTAATAACATAGCATAAGTATAAAATCCGTTTAAACAAATCCACATGAATAGCTAGCATACAAAATAAGTGTAAAAAAGGCATGTGAATCTACAAGTCAATCATCTAGTGTACCGCAAATTAGATTAAAACTTAACATTGACCACAAGAATACAGGCGGTGCGTTACTCCTATAGCGTTATGTCACACCCCGACCCGCAGCGGAAAAGGTGATCGGGGCATGATTGGGTTATCATCAAAGCTCATGACATTTATTATGTGTTTCATATTCATTAATACAAATTAAATGGAAAATTACAATAAATGTTACAACATGATCTAACTAACAATCTAAACTTCTTTGTTCTCTTCTAAGGCATATCCTATGTTTTCCTTGCTTCAACCTGTACACCTGTATCATGTGTAAAAGGGTTTTTGGATCAACATAATGTTGGTGAGTGAATCCTATGGAAAACATTTGAACAAATTTATTTAAATTGATTATGAAATATGTGCACAACCAAACATGAGTAAAATTAGATGTAACTTAATCAACAATCATAAGATATTAAATGGAACACTCATGAACAATAATGGAATAATTAGAGGCACGCGATGCTCAACTCGTCTCTCACGAGGAACTGAGGGGCCTGATGAATAAATTGCATAAACATGATAATATGAATGACACAACTACAAACAATACAAACTCAACGATACACACATGAACAATAATGAATTTGATTTGAAGCACGCGATGTTCTACTCGTCTCCCACGAGGAACTGATGGGCTTAATGTATGAGTTTCATATAATTGACAAAAGGAAATAAGTAAATCACAACAATAAAAACAATCTAAGTTTAGGTCATGATGTGGTATGGCACAAGTTTAAATAAATAAATTAATTATTTTCATAACACATGACACACCCCAAAACGTGTAATTTAAAAGGGGGAGTTGTAAGATTCACTCACAGTGGGTGCGTTCGGTTGATGACGTTGAATGTACGCGAAGTGGTTTTAACCACGAGTGAGATTTAACCTAGATAAATCGCATTATGGTTTGGTAAGTAAACGGATTTTATTATACTATTTTAGTAGGATTGTTGGGTGTATTTTTGTGAGTTTGAGGCTATTTTCTAACCTTAAAAATGTTATTTTTAAGATTTTTTAATTGATTTTTAATTAAAATAATTAAATAAAAAATAATAAAAAAATTGATTTTTTTCTGACCGTTGACCGTTTGACCTGACCGTTGACCGGTTCAATTCGGAATACAAGTGCGCTGAGTGAGGCTCGAACCCGAGACCTCCCGTACGCGTGCACGCAGCTCTACCAACTGAGCTACGTGTCTAACCCGTTATATATCTGATTTTAATTATATATATATATTAATTAGATTAAACCGAAATTCATTTTATTTTAAAAACATTTTAAGCGAAACGGTCGTGCACTCCACAGGTCTCGAACCCGGGACCTGTGGTTTAATCTAACACACAGTCCACCGCTGGACTGTGTGTTCAACATGTTATATAATTCGATTTTTATTATACTTAAATACTAATTAGTTATTTCCTTTTCTGCCTTATTTAAAAAGAAGAGATAATTGTCCGAGTCGGTGAAGAAGACCGGACTCGAACTCGTGACCAGTGATATAAACAAACACACAGTCCACCGCTGGACTGTGTGTCTAACTTGGTTATTATTCCGGTTATCAATATACTTAACATATACCAGTATCAACTCCGGTTCAGTTAAACAAAAAATTGATTTTATTAAGGCAGCGTGTGTGAAACGGGAATCGAACTTAAGACGTTTAGCGTTTTATGTGCACACAGTCCACCGCTGGACTGTGTGTCTAACCCGATTAATTTCATGATTTATATTAAACTTATATGATAACGAATACATCGTCTTCTTCACTGAAATATAACCAGAGGTAAAATCTGACTGTTTCGAGGTTTTTATCGGTTTATTAGTGTTTTACAGTCCATTAAGGTAAGATAAGGGTGAAAAGATAAAGAAAATAAGCGAAAGAGGTATACCGACTGGACCCTCTGTTTTCCGGCAGAACTCCGGCGATAGCAATCAACTCCGGCGTCAGGTGTCTTGCAGCAGCGAGTCTCCGGAAAGTTTGGAAAAGGTAAGGGTGACTTCGGTATAAACTTAGGAGGTTCAGTAAGGCTCGGCAATGGGGAAACCGGTTTTCCGGCGACGAACAGAATAATTCCGGCGAGTGGAATTACGCCGAGAAAAGGTGTATTTTTGAGCGAAAAGGTTTGCAGTCGGTTGTGGGTGAATTTATAAGGCAAAACGTTGAAGAATCTGGTCTGATTTCCGACTGTGTTCGTATATCATAAAAAAACTCCGGCAGTTATGGTTTGGTCGCGGACTTCAAACATCGGTTATAACCGATGTCTGGTTAATGGTTTACGTTATAACGTAAATTGTAGTTAAGACTCGCGAGATTTCCGGGATTCCGACGACTGAACTGTTTGGGCGCCGGTTTTGAATTTGTAACGTTACTTTATGATTTAAATGATTTCATTATTTAACAAACAAAGCAAGTGGCGCAGTGGTTTGTGTGTATGTGTTAAGTCCGTTTGCTGATTCGGTACAGACCCGGGTTCGAAACCCGGCAGAGGTATAATATTTTTATTTTGCGATTTTTGACAGTTTTTCAAAAACTAATTATATATTCTTGTATAATAATTGATTACGGATCATTTAAAAATATTTTGGGCATTTAATTCGCAACGAAATTTTTGACTGACTGTTCGGTTGATAAACGGAGCGGGTTTGGTAAATCCGTTTTTTACGGATGTTACAGTATCCCCTGCTTTTTAGAAATTTCGTCCCGAAATTTAAATTGTGATATATTTGACTAAAAGAATGATGATGTTTTGTTTGACAGTTGTATGCTTAACAAAATAAGGGCTTAAGTTTTTTTGTTCGAGGCGGTAACGTTCCTTGTAAGGGTTAAGTACCCTATTCAGGAATCGCTTTTTGTTGCCTACTGTATAAGTATTGATAAGCAGAAATGATTTGCTAAAAATGATATCATGCATAAGAGTTTAGATACGTTTGGGAAAGTATGGTTATATCCTAAGGCAAAACTTCTAACACTACAACCTATATGGAACATAAATAAAAACACAACAGCTGATATTTGAACATAGGTAAACACAACAGCTCATATTCGAACATGAATAAACACATCAGCAAATATTTGAACATGAATAAACACAACAGCAAATATTTGAATCCACATTCTGATAGCATATATGTTTGAATGATGGAAGTTCCTCTCTCGTTTGTTATGATGGAGAGGTTAGTTTATGTAGAAATGGATCACAATCCAATCTCTTTAAATAGCATGATGATGTAAATGTAACACAAATTCCAACCAAGGCAATACTAAGTCCTACATGGAACTTCTCATAACCGCCTGATAATGCCTCTGATCCTTTGGTAAGAATACTTATATATAGGAAGTACCAGCGGCGTATCCACCATATTCTTGCCAAATTTTCATTAGTTTTATCCACAAGTTATGATTGGTTACCAAGAAACTAATAAATCCTACATAGAACTTCTCATAACCGTCCGATAATGCCTCTGATCCTTTGACAAGAATACTTATATATAGGAAGTACCAGCGGCGTATCCACCATATTCTTGTCAAATTTTCATTGGTTTTATCAGTGAATTATGATTAGTCCTATAACTCTACAACCAATACAACAAACATAAAATACTGAAATGAAACATATCTGTGCGATCAAGGCTCAATCGAACGGAGCCGATCGTATTGCATGTACTGAAAATGAAATGGATGTGCGCTCAAGGCTCAATCAAACGGAGCCGAACGTATTGAATGTACTGAAATTGAAATTGTGTGCTCAAGGCTCAATCAAACGGAGCCGAGCGTATTGCATGTACTGAATATGAATAACTTAACCACAAAAACAGCCTATGCATGGAACCTCTCATAACCGCCTGATAATGCCTCCGATCATTTGACAAGAATACTTATATATAGGAAGTACCAGCGGCGTATCCACCATATTCTTGTCAAATTCTCATTGACTTTATCCGTAAGTTATGATTAGTTCTATGCGACTCTACAACAAACACAACAACCACACGATACTGATAATGAAATTGTATGTGCGCTCAAGGCTCAATCAAACGGAGCCGAACGTATTGAATGTACTGAAAATGAAATTGCATGTGCGCTCAAGGCTCAATCAAACGGAGCCGAACGTATTGAATGTACTGAAATTGAACAACTTAATCTAAACAACCATCACACAATCAGCCTATGCATGGAACCTCTCATAACCGCCTGATAATGCCTCTGATCATTTGACAAGAATACTTATATATAGGAAGTACCAGCGGCGTATCCACCATATCCTTGTCAAATTTTCATTGACTTTATCCGGAAGTTATGGTTAGTTCGATGCGACTCTACTACAAACACCACAACCACAAGATACTGATAATGAAATTGTCTGTGCGCTCAAGGCTCAATCAAACGGAGCCGAACGTATTGCATGAACTGGAAATGTAAATTGAAATGTGCGCTCAAGGCTCAATCAAACGGAGCCGAGCGTATTGCATGAACTGGAAATGTAAATTGAAATGTGCGCTCAAGGCTCAATCAAACGGAGCCGAGCGTATTGCATGTACTGAAATGTAAATTGAAATGACCGATCAAGGCTCAAACAACGGAGCCGATCGTGCGGGCACGCCAAGATCAACCACATAATAAAATGGGGATCCAACTCAACCTCGATGGATGGGGAGCCACGGCCTCGGCAAAAGCATATACTGAAAACAATATATAATATATAATATCCAATAATTTCTCTAACAGTCTACACATGGAAAAACATAAAACTAAACGATAGGAATTGAATCTGGATCTTCGGCGAAGAGGACTAGTTGAGTATCTTCATCTGGGCCGTCATTATCTTCGACAGGGTTGGCGTTGATATTGAAGACTCTTCCTCTTGCTGGTGGCATAGTGGTTGGGTTTTCTTGGTTTACTTGGTTAACTGGGTTTGATTGGGCTTGAGTGTTGACAACGTTAACCAATTGAGGGCATGTGTTTCTAAAGTGGGTAGGGTCGCCACAATTGAAACAAGCTCGAGCATATGGGAATATGGGGTATTGGGGTTGGTGATAAGTTTGGGCCATGTTTTGAGTAGGGGAAAAGGTTTGGTCTTGAAAGGTGCGACAAACATTGCTCAAATGACCATAGCGTCCACAAGTTGTACATAGCCGGCAAGGTAAAGTAAGGGGATGGTGATAAAAACAGTTGTTGCATCGAGGGTGAGGTCCAAGATATGGTTTCTTATTTGGGTAAGCTGAGTTGGGTGCCACTTGGGTGATTGGGATAGCTCGAATGGGTATGGCATGAAAAACTGGTTGATTTCGTTGAGTAGCAGCGAAAAGTCGCCCGACTCTTCTTCTCTTAGGATTGGGTTGAGAAGGGGATTCGGTTTGAGTGGAGTCGGAGGTTTCAGTCGATTCTTTATCCTTCTTCTTCTCCTCCTTGAAGTCTTTGTTTCGGATTCGGTTCTCGGTGAGCTCTGTTGCTAGCTCCATTGCTGCTTCCAAAGTTGCAGGCTTGGTACTTATCACAGGGTCTTGAATCTTTGACGGAAGACCACGAATGTAGTGCTCGATCAAACGGTAGAGGGGAGTAAACATGTTGGGAACCATTTGATGTAATTCAAGGAACCTTTTGTTGTAGGTGATGTGGTCTCCTTCCACTTGCTTCAATGAGTAAAATTCATCTTCTAACTTCTTGATTTCGCTCCTTGGGCAAAATCGTCTGGTCATGATTTCCTTCAATTCGTTCCAAGTTAAGGTCATAGCATCTTCAACACCTCGTTTTGCCTTCTCTGTATTCCACCAAGTAAGTGCTATCCCATATAATCGACCGGTAGCATAACGCACTTTGCGATCATCAGGGCAATCGCAATTTAGAAAAGTATTCTCCATTTCTTCAAACCAATGGAGGAGAGCGGTGACGCCTTCAGTCCCTTTGTATTTCGGAGGGTCGCATGATTTGAAATGCTTGTAGGTACATTTAGTGGTATTTGAGGGAGAGTTGAAAATGTTTTGGTTTGCTTGATTGACGGGATTATTGGTAAGTGCTTGTTGAACTTGGATTACAATATTGGGTATTACGGCAGCCATTTGTTGAGCGATTAAGGCAGCCATGCGTTCGCGGGCTTTTCTTGCTCTCGTCTTCCTACGGGCGAGGTTAGAAGACATCTACAATGAATACATGACAAGAGTATGAGTTGGATGCTTTTGAGACCATGGGTCGCATTCAAGAATGAACATTCATAAAATAATTATAGAAAAATACTACATCCATAGGATGTCTTGGGCTTTGCTCGCTGTTAGGCCCTTCATGCCGCCATACTTTACCTGTGTAATCATGTGGGCCCCCATGAATACCGGTTTTTCATATGGTTCGCACTGTTTCTGCCTGGTTGCGTACACAAAAACCCGGAGAAAATCGAGAAATATGTATACAACGTGTGATGTTCGGAATGTGTCCAGGTGTAGACACGGTGACACCTCAAAGTAGGTTAGTTCGAACGACGTTTGGTGTGGCATGCTTTGGCCTAATAGGTCCTTCGTACTCTCATCGTTGGTCCCCAGGTAGGCAAACTGGTCCGTTATATTGGATTTATACGAATGCCAGCCTAGACAGGACGTTCCGACTACCGGTACTTGTACCCTTCCAGTTACTACATGCCCGTCGCAGAACTTACTTTGATGAGATTTGAAAATTGCACAAAATCTTTGGATAATGAGAGTATGAAAATAAATTGAATACATGAACATCGATATATGTATAATGAATATGTATATATGTATAATGAATATGTATATAAGCATGTATGTTTGACTGTAAATGTAAACAAATATGAAACAAATAAATATCATAAGTTTGTATGTAACCACCTAATCAATTAAAATTTAGGCAGACTATAGTATAGGCTCTAAGGGTCTAATAACCTATCCTATATCCCTATAGTCATGGCTCTGATACCAATCTGTCACACCCCAACCCGCAGCGGAAAAGATGATCGGGGCATGATTGGGTTATCATCAAAGCTCATGACATTTATTATGTGTTTCATATTCATTAATACAAATTAAATGGAAAATTACAATAAATGTTACAACATGATCTAACTAACAATCTAAACTTCTTTGTTCTCTTCTAAGGCATATCCTATGTTTTCCTTGCTTCAACCTGTACACCTGTATCATGTGTAAAAGGGTTTTGGGATCAACATAATGTTGGCGAGTGAATCCTATGGAAAACATTTGAACAAATTTATTTAAATTGATTATGAAATATGTGCACAACCAAACATGAGTAAAATTAGATGAACTTAATCAACAATCATAAGATGTTAAATGGAACACTCATGAACAATAATGGAATAATTAGAGGCACGCGATGCTCAACTCGTCTCTCACGAGGAACTGAGGGGCCTGATGAATGAATTGCATAAACATGATAATATGAATGACACAACTACAAACAATACAAACTCAACGATACACACATGAACAATAATGAATTTGATTTGAAGCACGCGATGTTCTACTCGTCTCCCACGAGGAACTGATGGGCTTAATGTATGAGTTTCATATAATTGACAAAAGGAAATAAGTAAATCACAACAATAAAAACAATCTAAGTTTAGGTCATGATGTGGTATGGCACAAGTTTAAATAAATAAATTAATTATTTTCATAACACATGACACACCCCAAAACGTGTAATTTAAAAGGGGGAGTTGTAAGATTCACTCACAGTGGGTGCGTTCGGTTGATGACGTTGAATGTACGCAAAGTGGTTTTAACCACGAGTGAGATTTAACCTAGATAAATCGCATTATGGTTTGGTAAGTAAACGGATTTTATTATACTATTTTAGTAGGATTGTTGGGTGTATTTTTGTGAGTTTGAGGCTATTTTCTAACCTTAAAAATGTTATTTTTAAGTATTTTTAATTGATTTTTAATTAAAATAATTAAATAAAAAATAATAAAAAATTGATTTTTTTCTGACCGTTGACCGTTTGACCTGACCGTTGACCTGACCGTTGACCGGTTCAATTCGGAATACAAGTGCGTTGAGTGAGGCTCGAACCCGAGACCTCCCGTACGCGTGCACGCAGCTCTACCAACTGAGCTACGTGTCTAACTCGTTATATATCTGATTTTAATTATATATATATATTAATTAGATTAAACCGAAATTCATTTTATTTTAAAAACATTTTAAGCGAAACGGTCGTGCACTCCACAGGTCTCGAACCCGGGACCTGTGGTTTAATCTAACACACAGTCCACCGCTGGACTGTGTGTTCAACATGTTATATAATTCGATTTTTATTATACTTAAATACTAATTAGTTATTTCCTTTTCTGCCTTATTTAAAAAGAAGAGATAATTGTCCGAGTCGGTGAAGAAGACCGGACTCGAACTCGTGACCAGTGATATAAACAAACACACAGTCCACCGCTGGACTGTGTGTCTAACTTGGTTATTATTCCGGTTATCAATATACTTAACATATACCAGTATCGACTCCGGTTCAGTTAAACAAAAATTTGATTTTTATTAAGGCAGCGTGTGTGAAACGGGAATCGAACTTGAGACGTTTAGCGTTTTATGTGCACACATTCCACCACTGGACTGTGTGTCTAACCCGATTAATTTCATGATTTATATTAAACTTATATGATAACGAATACATCGTCTTCTTCACTGAAATATAACCAGAGGTAAAATCTGACTGTTTCGAGGTTTTTATCGGTTTATTAGTGTTTTACAGTCCATTAAGGTAAGATAAGGGTGAAAAGATAAAGAAAATAAGCGAAAGAGGTATACCGACTGGACCCTCTGTTTTCCGGCAGAACTCCGGCGACAGCAATCAACTCCGGCGTCAGGTGTCTTGCAGCAGCGAGTCTCCGGAAAGTTTGGAAAAGGTAAGGGTGGCTTCGGTATAAACTTAGGAGGTTCAGTAAGGCTCGGTAATGGGGAAACCGGTTTTCCGGCGACGAACAGAATAATTCCGGCGAGTGGAATTACGCCGAGAAAAGGTGTATTTTTGAGCGAAAAGGTTTGCAGTCGGTTGTGGGTGAATTTATAAGGCAAAACGTTGAAGAATCTGGTCTGATTTCCGACTGTGTTCGTATATCATAAAAAAACTCCGGCGGTTATGGTTTGGTCGCGGACTTCAAACATCGGTTATAACCGATGTCTGGTTAATGGTTTACGTTATAACGTAAATTGTAGTTAAGACTCGCGAGATTTCCGTGATTCCGACGACTGAACTGTTTGGGCGCCGGTTTTGAATTCGTAACGTTACTTTATGATTTAAATGATTTCATTATTTAACAAACAAAGCAAGTGGCGCAGTGGTTTGTGTGTATGTGTTAAGTCCGTTTGCTGATTCGGTACAGACCCGGGTTCGAAACCCGGCAGAGGTATAATATTTTTATTTTGCGATTTTTGACAGTTTTTCAAAAACTAATTATATATTCTTGTATAATAATTGATTACGGATCGTTTAAAAATATTTTGGGCATTTAATTCGCAACGAAATTTTTGACTGACTGTTCGGTTGATAAACGGAGCGGGTTTGGTAAATCCGTTTTTGACGGATGTTACACGTTATACATGTTAAGGGAGGCTCGATCAAAGTTAATGACATTTAGATCACATAAGAATATACCAAGTAACAATTCAAGTAGCACAAGACTAAAGCATGTTGATGGATTGTTTGTGTGAAAACATAGAATAAAGTGTGATTTAATGTAGTTTTAGTAAATTAACATGTTGCACCCAAATAATGGAAAGCATAAAAAGGGGTCGAGTGTCCTCACGGTTTTGCAAAGTAATATCCATGAGAGAGTTAGGTTGATTTAGGAGAAGGGACACCAAGTTTATCCTACACAAAGCAATGTAGGTGTGTGAGTATTAGATTGACGGGGGAGTTCAATGAGTTTAGGAATTTAAAATATACAAAGAAAGTATATATAAATGTAAGTATTTATCTAGACATTAACGCTCGCTTTTTACACTAATAAGCCCCGAAGGGTGTTTGTGTTTTTATGGGTCATGCCCAATAGAATCGTAACGGTTATTAAGTCTAAGATAAAATAACCTACTTTTAGGACAATTAACCATTTGGTCATGGTCAAAGGTTCGGTTATATTAAGTATTTACATATAGTTATATTATTACTAATTTATCATATAGTTCATGTATTTCATAGATATCATGTAAGACATATAAGTCATGCATGGAAGTAGGAGGATAACCATCCTAAACCTCTTTCATAAGATTCACCACTACACAAGATTGACACAAGGACAATCCGGATGGTCAAGAATTATGAAAACCATCAAGTGAGTGGTGGATTGAATAGTTGAATGGCCAAGGCCTTCATGTAATCACATCTACACCAACACAAGCTTGTAAGCTTGGATGGCTCAACACTTGTGGGTTTGAAACCCTAGTAAAAACCACAAGTTTAGAGGCATATTATGCCTCTTGATTGTGTGTGAACAAGTCTAGCTTAACACACTAACCACAAGCTTGGTTAGTGGCATAAGTAGCATAGGGTTGTTATGTTAAAAATAAGTTCGAAAAAGTTTTATAAGTCATCTTCCAAAACAGAAATTTTGGCCCCAAAATGGTGTGATTCCATCTTGGTTTTCCAGGGAAAGCCTATGGTAACATCCATAGGGTTAGCAAACAATGTTGAGGAAGAAAACAAAATGAAAACATTGAAAAACTTGAAGTTTGAAAGATAAAAATTTGGGCAGAAAGTTTGTACACTTTTTTACCTCAAAATTGTGTGGTTTCACCTTAGTTTGCCCAAGCAAACTTGTGAGAACCTTCCTAGAGGTTATCCAAGAGTGTTAGAAGGAAAAACAAGGTAAAAAGAAGAAGAAAAGTGAGTCGAAACTCGCTTGCAAGCTGTTGTGTTTCAGCAGAGAATTCTGAAGTTTGGGGACTTGTTTGAGGTGTGTGGAGGCTTGTAAAAGTGAGAAATGGGTGGAGAAACACTTGTTTATATAGTGAAGGGTTTAAGGTTAGGATTAGGGTTACCATTAATGCAATTAGGTGAAGATTTGAATTAAAAAACGTTTTAACATTCATCATAGCTTGCGGCCGCAAGCTGTGTTTCTTTTTTTTATTATTTTTTTTGTTTCATTTAATTAATTGATGCATTTAGACTTATAACTTTGTATTTTATATGTATGACTTGTAAAGGTCTTATAATGGTCTTAGGTTGTGCGTAAGGTCGTTTTAAAAATCCATAAAGTGTACTTCTTGTAAGCATACATTAGGCACAAACGTAACAATATTATCATGATAACGGAAGCTGGAATAACTTGCATTAAGTTACTAATTGTTTTACTTAACTTGGTATTTAGATTCATAAACATTCATCAAGCATTTGCATGTCGTTTCGAATTGATTCATGAAGCAATAAGATAACGTACAATCACAAGTTTAAATATGAATAAAGTTTGCGAATTTCGTATAATTGATTGATCTTGATTACAATCAAAGCCTTAGAATACAATGAATTAAAAATATAAATACGATTACAAGGTTTGGAATTCCAAAAATAGAAACACGAAGCGATCTTACTAAAAACAGAAAGTTACAAATGCGAAGTGTTACAAGCCCAATCTAATCCATAGATTGTTTTGATCCAACGGATGAGAGACGTTTTCACACTTACAGACGTTTTCCTTAAATCCTACCCCACATATATACTAATAGATGACGATCTTTATCGATACATATCACTCTTTGATGACTCGTCACCCCTAAATAATAATATTAAATAATAATTTGATTTAAACAAAATAAATGACACATTAATTTTCGTTAGATGTCATAGATAACTAGCAGTGGAAAACAAAATATATCAAAATAAATTAAATACATATCCTGAATTCCTTATATTTATAGTGTTACCTGTCTAATAGATTTAAACTTGTATAAAAAATTGTTTTTAAAAGAGATGTGATATATCATTAGACGTGGCTAGAAGTTCAGAAAAATCAATGTTATTAGTCTATCTTGATTTTTTTAAATCACTCATGTTTTTTATTTATTATATTAAATAAATTTATTTCTTTATACACGTGTGTTAAGAATTAAGATAATCAAAAAGTAACTTGAGAAAACAAAATCTACAATAAGGATACCAACTTAATAATATAAATATATTATTTGAATAAAAAATAGTTACTAATATAGTCAAATAACATATAAAAATACTTATAATTATATTAATAGTATTTAGACACCAACTTACAAGCATGTTATCTAGATAAATTATCAAAGTATGTTAATAATATTATCTAATAGCCATGCTAGTGTAATGTGTGCGTTTGTTTAACCTAAGTAATATATAAGTTTTTTTTAAAGACATGTCTTTTTTTTGTTAATAAGTATATAACGTTACATTATTCAAGCGTGTAATACACGGTAATCTAATATTTAATAATGATATTAATAAATTAAAGTTTAGAGATTGGTAATATTACACAATATTAATTTATATAATATTGTTTATAAGACCGAAAAGGGCGAAAATTATAACAAAAAATGTCAAATGTTAACACTGTATATAAATGTAATATATAAAATCTAATATTAATTTATGGTTGTAGATTAAGATCAGAGTTTTGATTTTTCTATTTGAAAAGAATTAAGAAATACTCATGGCAACCATTAAGCTAACAAAATTAGTAATATTAACCACGAATGTATGGCGTAAAATAATAGAGACATAGAGATTGTAAATACCGGTATCTCACTTCAAGTATGTCATTATTGTAGAAGATATTGACATAGCTAATTGAGTTTACATTTGACCGGTTGTTTTAGTTTATCCTACTTACGTAAAATATTTTTTTTATTTAACCGTATAATACACAACTATATAACCTAGTATATTAATATATATCTTAAATTATTTTGTTAATAATCCATCATATATTTTAATTACACTTTTACATACAAGTAGAATCAACTAATCCCATAGGAAATGTGAACATTAAAGACATAAGTTCGCTGCGATGGAACACATGATCATAAACAATCGTGAGGTGGAGGGTAAGGCAAAGGGTTTTAAGGTGTATGATGTGGTGGTAATATATCTTCCTAAATACACTTTATATTCATCAAATCACCATGAACAATCGTAAAAAGCAATTAGATCCTAACGAATCCAATACTAATGTTGACAACTAACCCATCAAAACATTTACACGAAAATTAAATGATTAAACTATTAAACGTAAAATAAATTGGTTGAGAATTATAGCCTTCGGAGTTGTATAAACATATTAAGTGATATCATGAAATAAGTAAAAATAACTTCAACCAAATATATATAGCAAGATCGACCACAAATGAAAGAGCATAAGTTACAAATTTCTAGTATATTCATAATCATTTATTAGCACCTTTATTGATATAAATATACACACAAACATGAATTTCATATGAAAAGAATGGGTGTTCCAAATGAAACAAAAACAAAGCTAAAAGGGTATTCTAGGTAGAGTGAAAGATAAAACATAAATATTACGAGAAACATTAAAAATCAAATTTTACATACAAATCTTCAACATATGACTGGTTTTATGCCTTCTTAATTTTGTACATAATCTTTTTTCAAATAATAAATTTAAAGAATGCCACTTAGGATATAACCTGGTGATCAAGAAAAATTATCTCTTGTGGAAAGTTCAAGATTCAATTCTTGAAAGGTGTAAGTATTTAAGAAAAAAATTAGCGTTTAAAAAAATTTGAAGAATACAACAGGTCTTGTAAGAACTCGTACTTTTGTTATCAAAAGCAAATTTAGTGATTAAAGAAAACTAAACTTAAGACCTGCCACGTTGCGGCAGGGTGGTTTTGTATTTGTTAGCTACTACAGTAATCATCCAACATTGTAACCTTGCTACGGTAATTATCCAACATTGTAAATAAAGTACAATCAAAGACGATACATTTGATACACACATAATAAGGTAACTAAACATTTGATACATACATAATGAGGTAACTAAACAACATTTTCCCTTTCTTACTATTTCGTTTAGTAACAACTCAACCGTATGTAATACAATCATGAAGGTTTGTCATACATTTCAGAAAACCCGTGGAAACAAACATACAGTTCGCTCCTAAGCCAAGGCCAAGAGGAATAGCTGAGGCATATCCTGAGTTATCATTAACTGAATTCGATGATGAAGCACCTTTTGCATCACTTATAGATTTTATTGCAATGCTACTGAAAGTCACGCTCTGTGCCTTCGGCATCCAGCACAACATTAGGTTAGTGACACATATTCATGAAACGAAAAACTCCTAAACAGTGTATAAAAGATACCTTGTGGCCTCGGCGTAGACTCGTTTCCTTCTGGTTGGCCTGGATCTACAAGATAGCAAACTTTATACAAACAAAATCATAGAAAGAGCACCGATAACAAACATGTAAATAACTTGTTGAAAAAATGAATAATAATAACCAAACAACTTTATGCAAACAACAACAATGCAAACACTAAAAGATCCAATAAGAATAATTATGTTATGTAAAAACTACATGTAAATCTGAAGACCAAAGTTACCTGGGCACGTAAACCCAGATGTTAGGAGATAAGATATCTTTTACATAACAACCTGCAGACATAGTTGAAAGAAAATGTTATGTAGAATTTAAAAACCAAAAAACTAACCAGAAATGAACCTGAAATATGGTTTTATTAGAGAGATAAATGATTTTTAGCATAATGCAAGGTATGATTATATATCAGCCAGTCCATACGTTAGCTTTATTTCTATATATTGTAAAATAAAACCCGGTTATCCAAAGTCAACTATATGCGCACTCTCTTGATGGAATTTGAAGTATTTTTTAATTGACAGTTTGCATAAATATGTTGGAAATTGACCTTATTTGTGAGGCAGAATAACTCTTAATTATCTTCAACAGTTGTCATGTATATTTTTCATACATTGATCATGTTCAAAAGTTATCATATTATGGATTCCTTAACTTGTTAATAATACAGTTAGTAGGTTTATCTTGTATTCTGTCAACTATCTACCATGAACTTCAGTGACTCTGTGGCATGTGATTTTTTTAATCAACTTATCACATCTATTTACACTTGCAAACTAAAGGTGCATCACTCCATTTATCAATTTAATTACTGAAAGTAGAGGTGGTTAGATGGGCGATTGGGTAGCGAGTTAAACCGGGATAAGAGGGACCAGGTTTAGGCATTAACACCTTAATTATCAAGTTTTAAAACTTCTTATAGATAATTAAACTATTAGCTAAGATCAAAAAACAATATTATTACAACGATAATCTAAGTCTTTCAACAAATATATCTAGGAGTAGGGTGGGCTTTTTTTTCCCTACGATTTTATGTATTTGGTACATCTATCGGTACCCAGTTTTATTGGTTTTGGTATCCGGTATTTTCAGGTATTGGTACGGTAAAAACGGGCACTGGTACCGAATTTGATATAGATCTTTAAAAGTAATTTTTATATTATGTTTTATTTCGTATTATGCTATTTATAATACTTGTATTGATTTTACCTATATGGTACTGTATCGTATTGATACTCGTACCAATTTTACCTATTGGTACTCGTACTATATTGGTGTTCATGTCAATTTTAATATTTAGTACTTGTACGAATGCTCAAAAACTAAATAAAAACAAAATGTTACCAAAGGGGTACCGTACTGACATTAAGTTCACAATATTCATCAACTAAATCAAGTCAAGCCAAGAATAAACAACATTAAGCTATTTCACTCATCACAAACAACATTACGTTCATAATATTCATCAACTAGATCAAGTCAAGCCAAGAATGCAAGTCAAAGGTAAAATACCTAAACTAAGTACTACTCAGATGAACTTTATCAAATGAAACGGTTGTCAACAACAACAACAAAATCATTCAAAAACAAATTCAACTTACTCTTTCTCCTTAGATTTAAGCAAAATTTCAACATAAATAAGCACACTATATATAGAGTACAGCGCTGAAGAGTAGAGCGCGAACTTGGTGAAATTTCAAGTTTAAGTAAACATCAGTCGATTCCACCGGCGCACGATTTTTCATTTTTAAACATTTAGAAGTATTTACCGAGACTTAAATATGTGTAGTAAGCTCAAATCATAAACTCTATATGGGCTTCGTGTTGCTTAAAAAGCTTTGGAACTGAGTGCAAGCCTGTAATAGGTTAATTTTGTTGCATCTTACAACCAATAAAACATACGGGTAGTCCACTTAGTATAGTTACATGGCTTTAAAGAGGAGGTTTATGTTTCAAATCTGGGTCACGAGGATTTTAATGGTGTAGATGTTTGTGTTTCTAGGTAGAGAATGTTTTGTCGTTAACTTCTCCTTTAGGGTGTTTAGGTTAGCTTATTTTGGAGGAACTTATAACTTATTGACTTATAAAAGTTAATAACTTGTTTTTATAGTGTTTGGGTTAGCTTATTCAAGTTGTTTTTGCGTATTGAGAAGTTAGTATTTGTAACTTATAATTTATGACTTATATAAGTTAATAAGTTGTTTTTGAGAAGGAATCCCAAACACCCCCTTATCAAAAACTCCTTTTCTCCTTTTTAGAAAAGCCACTCGCTATTAACTTCTCCTTTTCAAAGCATCAAAACATCCTTTTTAACCTATTACCCAAACATCATATTATATATATATTTTTAAAAGTTATACGTCAATAAGTTGGTTGATAAACAATCCCAAACATCCCCTTATAGGTATAATATTTAAAACAAAAAAATTAAAACTACTTTATCTTGATTGAAACACCAGAAGTATTAACAAAGTATTAATACCAGAATAAACAAAATATAAAGACTAAAGTAGTAAATAATCAGTAAATAAGATTTTGAAAAAAAAAACATAAACCTTTTCTTTTAAAATATAATCCAACCGGTCCAAATAGACTTAATCAGACCTGTTATATAATCACATGTCTCAACTATCATTGTAATCCGGTTCTAAAAACAACACCTATACTATATATGCTAGCTAATATATTAAAATATAACAAAATAATTCGACCAAATAATGTAATTTTACAAAAAAAAATATAAAATATGCATTTATTATTTATATATAAAAGCCTCAAATAAATTCCACCAAATCATAAAGTAGTTGAACTTCCATAAAACTTATGTTGACAAGCAACATTACCTCAAACCATGGCAAAACGCCAAAATCCCAGGTGGTTGTAGTAGTTACAGTTAGCTTATCAAACTCTTTGCATTTTAAATCATTTTCATGTTTAAATAAACTTTTCACCCTCTATTTCTGTATGAAAATAAGATAAAGAAAATCTTGAACTAAACGGATGAAGCTAATTGTGACATTGGTGGTGGTTTTAGCGACAGTTTTTATGGGTCTGATAGACAGGTACGATTGCAAGATTGTGCAGTTCATCTTTGGGGACTCGTTATCAGATAACGGAAACAACAATCGGCTTTCCAAGAGTTTTGCTCAAGCGGCGTTGCCTTGGTATGGCATCGACTTCGGTAATGGAATGCCGAATGGCAGGTTCACCAACGGCCGAACCGTCGCTGATATTATAGGTACCACCCGGACAATTTGTTGGTTAAAGTTTTGCTGTTTTAAAGTGTTGGTATAGTATAGCTGTTGTTTTTGTCACTCTTAGGTATACTTGACTAGTTATGCAACTCTATTTATAAGGAAAATCACCAAAACTGACAAGTTTGTGAAAGAAATTAAATAATAGACATTGATTTTTAATATTTTAAAATTAGACGTATCCAACACCAACTGGAGACTACAACTAATAAGCAAAGTCGACTAAGGAGTAAGGAGACCGAAATCTAGCTGGCACAAAAATCAGTGGGTCCATAAACCAAGCAATCTAATAGCTATACGTGTAAAAGTGACAACTAGAACTTCGCCAATGGTCAAAAGAGTCAGCTATATTTTAATTGTCATAGAAATAAAAATGAGCGAAATCATAGCCGGCGGCTAAGAGATAACCTGTCCCATTAGCCATCGGCTAAGATCTACCCCTTCTTTTTTCCGTGTCAACTAAAATATAGCCATTTCCTTTAGTCACCAGCTAAGATATAGCTAGTTCCTTTAGTCACCAGCTAAGATCTAGCTGCCACTTTACACGTATAATTCTTGGCTTGGTTGTTTTGTACACGCGTTACCCGAGTCTGTTTATTTGATGTTCTTAATGCTGGCTAAATTTCAGCCTCTTTACCTGTCTCTGTTTATTTGATGTTTTCTTATTGGTTGATTTTAAATATGTTTATTTTTTAAATCCAATCTCATATTTTGTTAATTTCTTAACAAAACATGTATAGCGAACAAACCATACATGACATAAATATACATAGCTGACTAGTGTATTTTCGCTGTAGGTGATAAGATGGGACTTCCCCGACCCCCGGCTTTCCTCGACCCATCGTTATCAGAAGATGTTATTCTCGGCAACGGGGTGAATTTCGCTTCAGGAGGTGGTGGGATCTTGAACGAAACTGGTGGTTTATTCGTAAGTTCCCATTATTTCATTGCGGGGTTTCTTTTTAGTTAGAATTTATTGTAATACTGTTATCATAAGGCTTATGGCATTATGGCCTAGTGACATATTACGGGTGAGAAAAGTCTTATGACCATTAGGTCATGGGTTCGATTTCCACAAGGGGGGGGGGGGGTCCTAGATTTATTGGGTCCTGAATTGATGTATAGGCATCATTTCCTAGTGGAGATGGATATGATCGGATGGTTCTGCTGGTGACACGATGATACTCTAGTGGTCCTTCAGTTTTCCAAATTTGCGTTCAAAAAAATAAAAAAAATACTGTTATCGTAATAAGATATGATAGTTTTTTTAATTACCTTAAGATAATAATCAATCATCTCTTAATTTTGGTAAAAATATTACAATAAATACTAACTATAGTATATTCTATCTAATTCACAGATCGTAAATATATGGTTGTTACAAATTAACCAAAGCTGGTAAAATTTACAGATTCAAAGATTCTCATTTTACAAGCAAATAGAGTTATTCAATGGAGTTCAAACTATGATCCAAGGCCAAATTGGCGACGAAGCAGCGACCAAATTCTTTCAGGAGGCAAAATATGTAGTCGCGTTAGGTAGCAACGATTTTATCAACAACTACTTGAATCCACTTTACTCTGATTCTTGGACGTATAATGATGACACCTTCATCGACTACCTATCGGAAACTCTTGGTGCTCAACTTACGGTAAATATCTGACCCCTAAAACAAAACCGGTAAGTGAAAATTCGTCGCTAAAGGGTTTTTTTTTTTTTTCAACAATTTTGCAGGTGTTGCATGGGATGGGGGTAAGAGAGTTGATGGTTTTCGGTTTAGGGCCTATGGGTTGTATTCCTCTTCAAAGGGTGTTGAGTACCTCTGGTGAGTGTCAAGAAAAAACAAACACCCTTGCTCTTAACTTTAACAAAGCTGTTGCTAAACTCATGGATGATCTGTCGGCAAAGCTTCCGAATGCGAGTTACAAGTTTGGAGATGCTTATGATGTTGTTAATAACGTCATAATAAATCCTAGTAAATATGGTACGCTTCTTGTTTCCTGTTTATTTATTCTGGGACATGAATGCTTTTGTGATAGATAGGCCAGCAAACAAACAAAACAAATATTCATGGGGCATATTCATGTACTTTCGTTTAACTTCAACCGTACAAACAATTAAACACGAGACCATTTAAATGAATGCTTTTCTTGTTTTTGTTCGCTTGTTAGGATTATGAACATGCACGTATTCGTTTATGTTTATTCACTAGTGTATAAACGGCATTAAACTAACAAACATAACTAAACATATATGAATGAACATAACCGAGCAAACACCAATTACAATGAACATGAACATAAATATGTCGGACCTAAATATTTAATAAAATTGTACTAAATTGTAACATGTGATATTTTAATTCACAGAACTAGACTAAATTGTAATGCACCTGAGAAATTGAATGCATATCTAAAAGAACGAACATGATTAACAAATGTAAGCTAACGAACATGAACGTTCACTAACATAACTGAATGGACAGACATGTGTTCATGTACATTTGTTTGTTAGAGATTTGTTTTTGTTGGTTTGGTTTATTAAATAAACCAACATCCCATCGAATAGTTTCTGAACGATTCGCTGAAAGTTCAGTTCGTTTACATGCCCAGTAACAAACAACATTGTCATTGTTTTGTTTATGCTCTCAAGTGGGATGCTTGCAGGTTTTGACAATGCTGATTCGCCATGTTGCTCGTTTGGAAGGAATTAGACCGGCTTTGACGTGTATACCGGCATCAAGATTATGTAAAAACCGAAGTAAATATCTGTTTTGGGATGAATACCATCCATCGGATCGTGCTAATGAGTTGATTGCTAATGAACTTATAAGAAAACTAGGGTTTAAGCCTATCAAACAAACTGATGGCCCGTCCGCATCTCCAACCTCTGCTCCTGCTCCCAGTGACGATTGACCAATGAGTTCCTATATTTTTTGTTCTGTAACAACTTGTTCGTAGTCTTCAATTTGATCCTGTAATGCGCCCAGTTTGAAATTTTGAATTATTATATATATAATATATTATATTATATCCGTTATATTTATGAGCTTAAGGTAATATTGTGTAGCTAGGTTACATGTTGTACTATATGTAATTATCTGGATGATGTTTCTGAATCGTGTTATCAATTCCAGATTCAAGTATTCGTTGAGTACATTACTCAAAATCTTAATAGAATAATTCAGAAAACTCAAAAACTAGTATGTATGCTCTGTGGGGATCCTGTATCCAAATTAGACCAAATGTTTCCTAGGCATCAGACCAACACAACGTTCATTTGAAAACAACACAATGCTTCATGAAACAAAGTGTCAGTTTGGCTAGGAAAACAGTTGACGGTTATTTTGGATGTTAAAACAGTTGATGGTTAATTATGGTAATCTGACTACCGATAGCTCCTACCGTTGGCTTCTGTTTATGTCCGGCAATCATGACCCATCCATCAATATGGGTTGATTAGGGTAAAAAAAAATTACAGTTGGTTTCCTCTTGGTCCACCCTAATTGTACAATGGGTCAATTTGGACGATCAAAATTAAATAATGGCTTAAAACGAATTTGGTTTAATTTAATATGTTAAAAAATTAAAGAACCCTAGATAACTTGGAAAATAAGCTAAGCACAATAAATCACAAAACCAACTATAGTACTACTACTTATTAATTTAAATTTAAATCTATCTTTGTCTTTCGACTTGAATGAACTTTTCTTCACTTCTAAGTAACCACTTCCACAGGGATTAAGCCTTCATTATCGCCCTAAATCCTTGTCTCGTTCCACCCAAATCCACCACTTCGAGCAAGTTTCTCATTTCTCCAAACTTCATTCTAGGCAAGGCTTTAGTTAAAATATCCGCTTTTTGTTCATCCCCTCGTACATATCTACCCCAAACTTCACTTTCAATACACTCTTGTATAAAATGAAACCTTGTGTTTAAATGTTTACTTAGACCATCGAAAACTAGGTTTTCATAAGAGTCATCACGATTTGTTATCAACTCTAAGTTCTACCACTTTTTCTTTGCTTCCAGCTAGCTAAGAAGTCCCCTTAATCACATACCACACTAATTCATCGTGGATCTCGCTCACGTACATCTTAGGATGAACATCTTCCTCATTTAACAAGATTTTCTCGTCCACAAGTTCTGCCATCATTAGAGCTGGTCCACGATTCAAAGGAATTGAATTTGTAACATCTCACACTTTGCCTATCTTTCCCTATGTTCTTATTGTATTTTCCCCGATTCTTACATTTCCCCGATTCTCCTTAGACTTGGTTTGGACGTCGCTTCGAGTTTTGTTTTGTCAGTGATTTTGGCCTCATCCATGACCATAACCACGGCCACGTTCTCTACCAATTCGATCCTCTTCCTCGGCTTGTATTCCCTTTTTAGTCCTGACCCTAATTACAATTTCTATTACTTGATTCGCCCTTTGAAAATAAGAGATTTCCTTCTTTCTTGAAAATTGCTTTGTGACCCTTTAGTCTCTCTTCAGCGCGTTAAAATTTGTCACATACTCCGATATCTTCCCAGAAAAGTCTTCCACTGTCACTTTCTCCCCCCTCTTTAATTAATCGAAATCCCGTCCAAGTGTTGATACACGTGGCCGTCGAACTCGGTCTGCTAAAAAAATGAACCCATAATGTTTCCTAGATATATTGAGCACTTCGGCTCATGGCTACGTGTATGAAAATATTCTCCATAATGCTTGATAGATGATAACCCTTGCCATCTTGTTCTTTCTTCATCTGTGGCGTGACCGGTAACGGGATCAACCGCTTCCCCCAAACCTTGAACGTCAGGATTTGCTTCCGTCATAATGGTACATGTGTTGTAAATGGAACTTGTTAACTTGAGACATGTTAAGGTCGACGAATTGGTTCCCTTTGATGAACTATGATATGTTGCAGTCACCTCGAGGAACTTCTGCCATGGTTTATTTATTTTATTGAGCGTGTTATGTTTACACACCCCAAACACCAGTCCTTCACTTGCGGACTAATTATGCACCAAAATCTAGTACAAAAGCCTCTTCTTGTGAATTGGTTATTCACCCGAGAAAGAATGGTTTCCTTCTTGACTCTTGGTTGTGCTTCCTAATGTGTTGCAAAACACATCTAATTATCCATATAGTTTGTATAGGTTTCAGATATTTTTGAGTCATTTTTGGTCTTTATTAGCTTGTACTTAGATAATGTTGTATTTTTAGGTGAACATGTGCAAATGGAGCTTAAACGAACGAGAATGAAGAGGAAACGAGCACACAAATGAATAGGGAAGAAGAAAACAACGTTTTGATGAAATAAGATGTTGGCGAGTCGTGATAGAAGACGACCTTGTGCCTCGCGACAAGCCAACATTGAAAATATCATCACAATTAACAAAATGACCTCGAACGACTATTTTGTTTGTTTATGTGGCATTGGTGTATTGTGAGGCAGTTAATGCTTTCTCTCACGACGCGCTAAGGAACGGTTCGATGAGAAACATGATTCTTTCACCTATTTAAGCATTGTTTAACCCAAGTCGTCCATACTTCGCCATTCACGAATTCCAAAGCTTCCTTAGGATGATTTTGGGTGATTTTAGCAAGGAGAAAGTTTAGAGATCAAGCGGGCTGGTGCTTTCAAGTGTGTTAGTTAGTTACTAGTTTATTGTTTCAGTTTGTCTAAGAATTATATACTATGACTTTGTTTACTGAATTACCCTGCTTTGAACTTGCTTTTGATTTTGATATGAACATAAGTAGCTAAACTTTTCATGCTACATAGCTTTATGATAATTGCTAGCTTGTAAACGGTTTTCGGTTTGAATAATTATCGATTTTGGATAATGTTTCAGTAAAAGGTGTTCTAATCAATGGCAAAGCTTGAGATTTCCGACCGGGGGGTCAAAAATGTATATACCTAAAACGTTTATACAAAACTACATACCGGGCACTACAAAGCAAAAAGTTCGGGGGGGGGGGGGGTGGTTAGGCCCCCCACCTGCGACCCCGATTATGCTGCGCCCCTGGTTCTAATCAGGTTTCTTTTGTTTATGAACGTTTGGTATCTAATGTTAATACATGTTCCAATTAATTATAGTTGATTGACTGCATGTTAATTGATCTAGGTTTTGGTGATTTTCGTAGACTTTGTGTTTTCGATTCAATCTTGTGGTTGCTAGACGTAGTAAACCCTAGAAACAAGTAATTAAATTATCCGGTAATTTAGCATTCTACCACCTTTGAGTCCGGAGATGAGATTAAATGTTAGCATGTCTAGGTTTATAAATATTCTGGACCATGGTCTACACGAGAGTGAGTCACCACTAGCGTGTCTATTTAGTTAGCATCCCTTGTTAACAAACCTATTAGAATCACTACCCATTGCATCCTTCAACTTCCTGGATTTATTGTTTCTGTTGCATCCCTTAAACTTTCTGGATGTATTGAGGTATAACTCCAAGTTTAGCTCTTTTAACTTCTAATACCTCAATACTAAGATAATCCTATGTGATTTTTGTGAGAATGGTGAATGAAAGAAAGGATTTGTGTGTTCTTGTCTTGAGCCGGTTGTAGATAGAAAAATAAGAGGTTTCTTTGAAGTTTGAATGTATACAAGTGAGATGGATAGATGTTATAAGTCTTGTGCTCAAAGAACATCATGATTGCACACATAAACAACTCTCTTCAAACCATACTTTTGACACATCCAATTCAACAAGCCAAGAAAAGGAAAGTAGGGGTAGGTTGGTCAAAAGTCAACATGGGTCCCACCTTGTCTCTAGATTAGATTAAGTATGTCTTAATTATGTTTATGTCTAATTACCCCTAATACTTGTAATTTAGGGTCATTGTATCATTAGACAACAATTAATTACTTAATAATACATTGTTTGGTGAAAAATTATTTGTACATATGTTAGAGTTTGTTAGAATAAATATATATACGATAAAACGATAAATTACGATGCTTAATATCCTTAATATGTTTTTATCTATTTTCCACACCAAACATATAATAATGCCATGATTTAGTATTCTAGGGATATTAGAACAATTTTGACACAACAACACTTGCCAGATAATCACCGACGCTCATTAAAATAAAGTTCTATCATTATAAGATAAGACGCTACTGACGGTACGGAATGCAATAACCCATGCATTTCCTCAGGCATTTCTTGACTTTATGGACTCAATTAACACATAATTAAGTGTAAATGCAGGTAAATTAATAATTTAACACTATTAGGTTGTACGGATTATCCTAAGGCTATCACATCGGTAATGATGCAAGAGTTTGAGGGAGTTGAAGATGATAAGATGGGGAATGATAAAAAGAAGAAGAAGCATGCTCGATTTAAGGAAGAGGTGGAAGTCACGGGAGACGTGAAGGATGAGTCTGATGAAAGCTCATGGAATGTGATAGAGGAAATTGAGTGGGAAGAGCTTAAGATGGCGATTGTGAAAGGAAATAAGTGTGGGGATGAGGTTTTGGTTTGTAATTCACGATTTAAATTTTCCCTAGGTGAGTATAAGTCTAGTTGGAAAGGAGTGTTTAATGGCGAGCTTTGGAAGAATAAAGACCATGGTACGAATGAATTTGTTAGGAAGTCTAGTGTTAGGTTTCAGGGAAGCTTTGGATCTCAAGGATCCCTGATAAAGTGTTTGAGAGAATGAAGGTAGATTCTCGGGTTGAACCTGAGTGTAGAGTTTGTATATTAGTGTTTATCGGTTTGCGTGTTCTGTTTGTGCTTTGTTTTTGTAGTCATTTTTTGTTTATTTAGTGAGAAAAAGCATTAATGCTGAAAATCCAGATAAGTATACAAAAGATGTTATGGTTAAAATGTGTTTTAAAGGTGTATGAAAAAATGGTCGTGGAATTGAATTGGGAAACTAAAATAACTTTTCGTCCAAAATGGACTTTGGTGAGTCGCGAGGAACATGGCCTCTCTCCCTCGCGACACACGAGGAGCTTAGCTTCCAGAGAAACCTTTTCTTTGTGCCACTCGAGGATAAAGGGGCAGCTGCCTCACGACGTGCGAAGATAATTCGTCCATTCGAAAGACTTTTGTTTTAAAATTCAAACCCGGTACCCACTTTCACGCCTCTTTGACTCTCAGGTCAACTTTTCACTCACTTTAACTTTCCTGTTTACGTGTTTGTTGGATGCCAGGTACGTATGTTTCCCTATATTCTTTGAGTCTGTAACTTGAGCCTGTTTTATTTTTTCATAAGTCTCGTAGTCCAATTCAAGTCTGTACAAGTTGGTTTGGTTTTAATTTCACTTTAAATCGATTTTACTCTGTTTGGGTTTGCTTGAAGATTATTTTTGTAGGTTGGGATTGATCCGCTTGTACTCACACTTCATTTGAGCGTGGACAATATGAAGATTATCTACATGTAAAGAGCACCTAACATAGGATTTTGGATATGATTCCGAAGGAAATGTTATACGATCATAAGGATTGAATTGAAGACATGCACAACTGGCACTAACATTGCTATCCTAACCATTAGCCAAATCCCTTCCAGTCCCTTGTGTTAGTATTTTTAGTTTCTTTTTATTTATAGTAGGTCTTCCATTATACATTGAGGACAATGTAGATTTAAGTGTCTTAGGTTGTATATTGAGTCTATTTTTGTGTTTTTAGGTAGTTTTCCTTTTAAAAAAATTAAAAAACCACATAAATTGAAAAAAAAGTCCCTTATTTTCTTGTAGTTAAATGGAAATGATAGTAAAATTTGGTTTTGGTTTTCAATATTATATTTTAAAAGAAGAAAAAGAAAGATAGAAAATACATTTAGTATTGGGAAGTGTTGGTAGGCTAAGTTGGCATGATAGTTTTCTTAGGATTGTAGGTAATAAATTGAACTAATCATGAAGTCTTGTGAGATCTCACCTTAAGAGAAGCAGCAAAGTTGGAATTGTCAAAAAATAGTGTGATAAGTACCACTATTTAAACACCCGTAAAATTTTCTTCCAACTATGAGATGACACGTATCCCGCATCTCCGATTGATCCTGACTCAGGGAAGGAAAGGGACTATTTATGCCAAACGTCAAAAAGAATCAAAGTCTAAGGACTAATGATGTAAGATCTTAAAAATTAACATTCCTGGCAACCCCTTACGGACCGTAAGCCATTGGAGCTTACGGACCATAAGCTGAATAAAATGTTGGTGCGCTGAGGTCGTTATGGACCGTAAGCGGTGAACCCTTACGGCCCGTAAGGGACTCATGCTGGCAGGCTTATGCTTGTTGTTGGAAATTGAACCTTACAAAAAGAATAGATGACAGAAAGCCAAAATATTCTACAACTGCATTCCTTATAATAATAAATGTACATCTGCTGAAGCAAAGCTTCTGTTAAATACAAAGGTCAAATGTCTGCTAGTAAAGCTCCGATGAAGATCTCAAAGGTTTAGCTAAGCTCTGATGAAGATCAAAGTCTACCAAGGCAAAGCTCTGCTAAAGCTAAAGTCTGCCACGGCAAAGCTCTGCTGAAGCCCAACAGAGGATATCTCATATGCTTACTATCAGACGTTGTATTATATAGTTTATAGCAGTGTTTAGCTTAGCAGATGTTGTAGTTTGTTTTAGTTTGTTACATGTCACTTTCAATGTGACGTCAGCATAAGATGCTTAGTGGTTTGCTCTGTACTATAAATAGAACAGTGTGTGTACTGCTCTATTTATCACTTCACCTTGATATTTTGTGTACGAGCAAATCAGAGTGATTTTAGGCTGTGGGGGAGTTTGTAATCGTTCATGCATACGTAAATTCATAAATTTATAAAAGCATGTTTGTGAAAGAAATCTTCCTATTGTTGTGAATTCAAAGTTTATTATTTGCACTGCACTATTCATACATGTTTATCCACTTCCATTGATTTCATCTTAAACATTCACAACAATATCAAACTCAATCCTAACACTTGCTCTCCAAGGCTTTCTCCAAATTGAGACACCTAGCTCGATTTTGCCATTCTTTTTCTAGTTCTTACACATCATTAGACATGTGTTATCATCCTAAAACATGTGCCAACACTTGGCATCATCCTAGGAGCGTGAATCAACTATAAATAGCTCATTAATCTCACACTTTCAACTTGCTCATTCACATTCTTTCTCTCTATCTTCTTGGAGCTTGTTTACATGTTTTGGAAGCCACCATCTGAGTTCTGAAAGTGTTATTCAACACTAGTAAGTGCTCTCTCTAGTTCTTTTCATTTCATTAAGCTATCATTAGCCAAAAGTCAAACAGTTTGACTTTCTATTTTACTTTCAGTTATGACTATTATGGTCAAGTGAATGTTTGATTTGAACATGTTACATGATCGGAATAATAAGGGAATAATCCCCTGGGATTACACCTTCTAAAGATCATGCTAAGTAGATGAAATGATGAGTCGACTTTATATTAAATAAAAGGTCAAAAAACGTAAACTTTGCAAATTGCGCTAATTAAATTTCTAACTATTAAAACTTTAAGTTTTGACATCAAATCAGTTTATAAGTCATATTAGAACATGTCCAACTCGTCATTTCTTGTTTATAGCTCAATTCCATATCAAAAGTCAATCAGTTTGACTTTTTGCTTTGACTTTCGATTCTGACCCGTTTGGTTAACGTTAGAACTTGTTTAGAACTGATATTATGACCATATTAATATAAGGTATAACTCTTAAAAGTTATACCTCTTGGTCATGTTGTTTGGTAGGTTATATACATGTCTAGAAACTTATATTTAAAATGGACAATTATGCCCTTTTGTCCTAAAAACTAAAGAAATGGTTTTCAAACCAAAGTAATCCATATTCTGAATTTTAAACAGAATATATAATGTTATGAAAAGTGTTTTGACACCGTAGACTTGTCATAAGACCTATCTAACATTCCAAACCCGCTTCTACGAGCTTAACTAGTTATACGAACCCAGTTCGTATAATTTAGGCGTAACGAGTCTAGATACTACAAAACCACTCCAAATCAGAATGCTTGGTTAAACAACTTTATCCAATGACTCATTGCACTCGGATAGGTGTAAACCACATTCTATCTGATCTATGCTTAATCTAGCGAATCTATTTTTAAGTAACAGGTCATGTCCGAAGGAACTAACCTTTGACCCCTATAATTCTAACATATAAATAATTATGTTCATTCCAGACTTATGGAACCCCCCAGATAATTGGACCTGGGTCAATAATACTTTTACTTGCGGCTTTTGCTAAATTATGATCATATTTAATTGGAAGCTAGCAAAAGGTAAATACTCTTAACTTATTTTAGTTTTTAAACTTGGGTATGGGAATACTCCACTTGGAGCGGGTGTTACATAAACGAGTCGTCTATGTTGCCCATAAATGTAAGAACTCGGTTTGGTCCGTTTTACTTGATACTCTGTGTTTCCGGGCGTCCCGACTCATGATCTATTATGGCCATACGGAATAGCATGTCAGGGTAGGCATACCAACTGTAAGACACATTTTATTCAACTTTGGTGTGTACCCTTAATCATTTTATCACTGAAAATGACCGGCTTTGATCTCTGGTTCCCATTGTATGACAAGTATATAAATATGGTGACAAGATAAATGCCGAAAAATATTAAATGTTTACCTATGGATTTTCT
Organism: Scalesia atractyloides; assembly: GCA_947069175.1. Lineage (NCBI taxonomy): Eukaryota > Viridiplantae > Streptophyta > Magnoliopsida > Asterales > Asteraceae > Scalesia > Scalesia atractyloides. The sequence continues at coordinate 11,547,271 of CAMTDV010000029.1, forward strand.
CTATGTATAAAATCATTTTTGAAAAACTATTTTCAAAATGAGTCAGTTAATTGTATCACCAACGAAAGCTATGAAAGCTGACGTATTTTCAAAAAATTGAAGCACAGGTACCGAACCTTATTATAGGCTGGGAATCCGGGTCCGGCTAGAATGAATTGCAACTCCTCAAGCTTAAGGCCTATAATGTCTAAAGCTCTTTTTATTAGATTTTCCTGTGGGCATGTACTGAAATGCTTGTACAACTTATATATTTATATTCAAGCTTTTATTAAGATAAATACTTTTACTCCAATGCTTCCGCTGCATTGTTATTTGTGATACTGTTATCCAATGGTCACACCCATCCGGGCCCACTGAGAATCAGGGTGTGGACAACTATAGATTTAAAAAAATATGTAAGAAAAAAATTAATTTCACAAAAAGCATGTCACTTTCTTTTTATGAAATAAATCTGAATTTGGTGGCGCTATGCAATTCAACAATTCCATTAAATAAGCTAACTGAAATATTAAGTTTAAGGTTATGTGTCATATACCAAGTTTCCACTTGGTTAAAACACCATTAGGTTAATACTTATGTGCTTAATTGAGAGAGTTGAAACCTATGTGCCAAGTCAAGTTGTAGCATTATGGAAGCACCACTAGGTGACGGTCAACTACAATTGTTAAATGCTCAATTACCACCATTATTCATCATCTGTGTTTTTAATTTTTTATATTGAAAGTTTTTGTTTATAGTGGTAGGAAAAACTAAATGGTTTATCTTGTGATTAGGAAAAGTTATGGTTCTTTGAGTATGAGATCCATAGATGGATAGATCATAAATGAACTTAAAAGATAAAACATGAATTGGGGCTTGATTTGTTGGTGGTTGGGTTTAGATGAATTAATATACTAGCAATCTCTGTTTATGCGCTATTTTGTCTAAGTGATTAAGAAAGCAAATTATTTGAATCCGAACTTCCTAATTATGATTCCATTCATATTTTTCCGGGACATAAAATGTTTAAAGGTGAGGACGTTTGATGTGTTGCAAAACAAATCTAATTATGTATAGGTTTTAGTTAGTTTAGCTTGTACTTAGATAATGTTGTATTTTGTACGTGAATATGTGCAAATGGAGCTTAAACGAACAAAGAATGAAGAAGAAACAAGCACATGGGTGAATCAAGAAGAAGAAAAGAACATTATGATGATACAGGATGTTGGCGCATCACAAGAGAAGAGGGTCTTGTGCCTCGCGATGCGCCAAGATTGAAATTATCAGCAAAATCACCAAAATGACCCCGCGCGGCTATTCTCTTTGTTTTTGTGGCGTTGATGTGTTGCTAGGCTGTTAATGTTACCCTCACGACGCGCCAAGGAATAGTTCGATGAGAAACATGATTCTTTCACTTATTTAAGCGTTGGTTAACCTTAGTCGTCCATACATCGCCATTCACGAATTCCAGAGCCTCTTTAGGATGTTTTTTTTTGGTGGTTTTAGCAAGGAGAAGGCATTTCAAGTGTTTTCGGTTTGATACTAGGTTACCGTTTTCTGTTTGCCTAAGAACTGAATACTACGACTTTGTTTACTAAATTATGCTACTTTTGCTATGAACATGAGTAGCTAACTTTTCATGCTACCGAGGATTTATGATTATGTTAGCTTAAAAACGGTTTTCAATTTGGTAATTTTCGATTCGAGTCCGAGAGGAGATTAGATGCCGTTGTGTCTAGGTTTATAATATTTGGGATCGTGGTCTGCACGAGAGTGAGTGAAGTTACCCTAAAAAGGTAAACAAAGGTGCATGAGTATCAGGATTTGGAGATTGGAATGTAAACGAAATTTAAGAGTATGAAAATACATAAAACATATCTTGCCTGGACACTTATTTGGACACTATTATTGGTTTGTGTTTTTCATGAATGTTATACACGCATTAGAAGCCCAAAATAAGAAAATCTAAGATCAAGATATTCTCCACCTTACCCATTCACATTCAACCATGGATTGGTTGATATGATGGTTTGGTTTTTGGAGTAAGTATTTATATATATAGTATTATGTATATGGTCAAGTATGTCACATTTGTCAAGCATTAGAGGTAGGATAATCCATTAACATCAAGAATTCACCAATGCACAAAATCACCAATATAGTTGATGATTCGGATGGTCATGAATATATGTAAGAATTACACAACTAAACTATCTTTTTTTCCTAAGTAACTAAGTGAGGCGTAATCAATAAGAATGCTTCCAACATTGCGTGGTTGAAGACTTAGTGTGGTATCACTCGCATTATAGTTTGTGGATTACTTAGAGGTTTATAAGTACATAAAGGGGACGCATATGAAACTCAAGTTTCTGGAATTAAACATTAACTCAAGTCATTCAACATGGAAGTTTGTTGGTGACTTGAAGGTGCTCCAAAAACAAAGTTAAGAAAGCAAGTATGAAAAGTTTACTACAAAAAGAAACTCCTAACTTGTATCACAAAAATGGTGGTTTAGCATCTTTGTTTACCTTGTTAAACATGTGTAATACTCCTAGAGGTGTTCCAAGGAAGGAGAAAAAGAGAAACATGGAGAAACATAGAAGAATAGTATCGAAACTCATTGTTTTGATTCTTGAACTTTCTGCCTAAAGTGGAAGAATGTGATGATTTAAGAGTGTTTGAGAGATTGTTTGGAGTGTGGAAAGTGTTTAGGAGGTCGTAAGGGATTGTATTTATAAGTGGGATTAGGGTTTGGGTGTGAAGGTGGTTGGGAGTTAGGAAGGAAGAAAAGTTCAAAACAAGCCATTTTCACGAGTTTCTGTTGTTAGATAGGCCCCTTGCGAACCGCAAGGGGACCTATACGGTCCGCAAGGACCTCTGGGTTGGTTAGATTTTTCATCTTTGGTCCTTGGGTTTGGTTTGCTTGATATTTGGTGCTATAAACATATTTTTTTGCCTACTTTGAGCATTTTAAGGTTATGTAAGCATGTTATGATAATAACGGGTGTGAATAATATTCCAGAGAAAATATAATCTCGATGTACGACTCGGTTTTAAATTAAAACACGTATTCATGAATGTTTTCGTATTATGCAAGTATGATTAGGCAAATATAGTATAAATAATGATTTCCATTGTGATCAAGTCTCGAATTACAAAAGATTGAAATGAAAATACGAATTACATGATAAATGAAAAAGAATGAAATATACAAAACGTTACATGAAGGAAACAGTGGTCTATTTGCCAACACATACATTGCTAAATTTTGATCTCATATTTGATCTCACTACGGATGCATGTAATTTTGGTATGGGGCGGTTCTATCTCAAGAAGACAAACCTTCGCATTTCTTTTAGTAAGAAAATGAACCAGAAAATGCAATCAGCCTCGAAATACATCAGTGAATATTTGCAAATACTGAATCGGTGAAGAAATTGTGTCATTATCTTCTCGGTCCAGATTTCGAGTTTTCACATACCAACATAGCCTTAAGCATCTAATGATACAACTCATTAAAACACCCAACCAACATAAATGGGCTAGTAAACTACTCGCCTACGATTTTGATACTCATTACAACCCGAGGAAAGAAAATAAAGTCGTCGTCGCGTTGAGTCGAATAGAGACTCCTGAATTCAATGTTATATGCATACCTATTTTTACTTGGTTACAAGAGCTCAGAGACTATTATGTCATGACTCAGGAGGATCGAAATCTCATGGAACAGCTCACGCAAAAACATGAGTCGCTTCCAACTCACCAGCTTCAAGATGGCTTGATATACACCTACCACCGATTACTCATTCTACCGCTTCCTTCTCCCTGAACAAAACTATTGCCTGTATTCCACGCAAGTTTTCTAGGGGGTCACTCCAGAATAACAGCCACTGTTAAAAGATTAGTGGTTCTTTTTCATGGTCAAATCTACGCCTGGATGTCACACAAATTTTTCCATAGACCAACTTATATGGTGTGGTCCCTATTGGTGTTTTATAAACTATTCGAAGTGCCCATAAAGCGTCATCTAATTTGTCTGACCATTCTTTTCGATTTTGACCTACAATTTTTTCTAGGATCATTTTTAGACCTCGATTTGTTATTTTAGCTTGACCATTGGTTTGAGGGTTATATGCTGTCGAGAGGAGGTGATAAACTCCATAACGTGTTAGAATTTTTTCCATTTTAATGTTACAAAAGTGGGTACCACTATCACTGATTAAAGCTTTTGGAGTACTGAACCATGAGAATAGCTTTATCAGGAATTTTACCATTATTCTTCGTCGATTGGAAGAGCTTCAGCTTCGGCCCATTTAGAAACGTAGTCGACAGCCACCAAAATATATATGTTACCTCTGGATGAGGGAATGGTCCCATAAAGTCTAATCCCAACATGTCAAAGATTTCACAAATAAGAATGCTATTTTGTGGCATTTTATTTCTTCTTGATATGTTGGCTGCCCGTTGGCATACATCACATGTTGTGACCAATACATAAGCTTCCTTATATATTGTGGGCAAGTAAAATCCTGCATCATACACCTTTCGTGCGGTGCTAGCTATTCCATGATGTCCTCCACATGGTCGTTTGTGACAATGGTGAAGAATTTTCTTGGCTTCACGACCATGGACGCATCATCGAATGAGTTGATCTACACAAATTCTACCGTTTGATGATAAGATAAGCCTTTGGTGATAGTGCCACTAGCTAAGTAGTTAGCAAAATCTGCGTACCAAGTTCTTTTTTGAATTCTACCTTTTCTAAGGATTCTATGGTGAATTTCTCATTGATGAGTTCTTCTTGAGTTTCTTCCAAGGCAGGGTCTTCAAGACGAGACAGGTGGTTTGCAACAGTGTTTTCTACACCTCTTTTATCTTTACTTCTATATCAAATTATTGAAGGAGAAGAATCCATCTTATGAGACGTGGTTTTGCGTCTAGCTTTTTGAAAAGGTATCGAATGGCTGTGTGATCATTGTAGACTATAGTTTTGAAAGAATGAGATAAGAGCGGAATTTATCAATTGCAAATACTACAGCTAGTAATTCTTTTTCAGTTGTTGTATAATTTTCTTAAGCATCATTAAGAGTTTTACTAGCGTAATATATTGGATGAAAATGTTTTTCCTTTCATTGACCCAAGACTGCTCCAACTGAATAATCGCTCGCATCGCACATGATTTCAAAGGGTAATTTCTAGTCTTGTGCAATCATGATTGGTGCTTTAACTAGCATGTCATTAAGGGCAAGAAATGTTGTTGTGCAATCCTAGTCAAAGATAAATGGGGCATCTTTTTCAAGTAGCTTAGTTAGACGTCGAGAGATTTTGGAAAAGTCTTTGATAAATCGCATAGAGAATCCAGCATGTCCTAGGAAACTTGAATGGCTCGGAGGGATGAAGGGGAGGAAGTCGAGAAATGGTATCAATTTTAGCATGATCGACTTCCATTCCCGCGTTAGAGATTGTGACTGAGAACTATCCCCTCAGTGACCATGAAATTGCATTTTTCCCAATTAAGGGTGATGTTAGTCTCTTCACATCTTGATAGTATTTGTTCAAGGTGGTCGAGGCATTGGTCAAATGAGTCGCCAAAGTTAGAAAAACCGTCAATGAAGACTTCCATGGTCTTTTCTATCATGTCATGAAAATGGCTACCATGCATCGTTAGAACGTTGTAGATGCGTTGCATAGACCAAATGGCATGCGTCGATATGCGAAAGTTCCATAAGGGCAGCTGAAGGTAGTTTTTTCTTGGTCTTCGGGGGAAATAGAGATTTGAAAATACCCCGAAAAACCACCTAAAAACAATAAAATTTATGACCGGATAATTTTTCTAACATTTGATCAATGAAGTGTAAGGGAAAGTGGTCTTTCCTTGTAGCTTCATTGAGTTTTCTATAGTCAATACAAACTTTCCACCCGGTGACGGTTCGTGTTGGTATGAGTTTGTTCTTTTCGTTGGTTACGACCGTCATTCCTCCTTTCTTTGGCATGACTCGGACAGGGCTAACCCATGGACTTTCGAAATTGGATAGATGAGTCCAGCAACTAAGAGTTTTATTACTTCCTTTTTTACAACTTCTTGGACGTTAGTATTAACTCTGCTTTGTGGTTGGATTACCGCTTTGTATTCATCTTCCATTAAAATTTGTGGGTGCACATGGCAGGATTAACTCCCTTTATGTCCATCAACTTTCATGCGATTGCTTTTTTATGTTTTTTAAGTAAACTAAGTAATTTTTCTTTTTCGTGAGAGGTGAGATAGGAGGAAATAATGAGGGGAAGTTTCCGTCATTGTCGAGAATGCATATTCTAAGCCTTTTGGAAGCTATTTAAGTTCTAAAGAAGGCGGTTCTTCAATAGATGGCTTAGTTTTTGGCTCGTCATCGCGGTCGATGGACGAAATAGTTTGATTGGTAGTGACTTCCCCTTCAAAGAATTGATCATTTTGTTCCTCCTATCGGGTGGCTCAACTTTATCTTCAACAAGGAGTCGCGTTGCCGATTGGATATTTCATTGATTTATTTATGTAAAACTCTTTTTGTCGACCCCAGTTTAGTGGGAAGATCGTGGTGTTTTTTTTGAGCAAAGCTTGATGGGTTTTAAGAAAAGGTTGTCCCAACACGAGCGGAGCATCATCTAAGATGATAAAGTCGGTTGGAACAATCATGTGTTTTTTTTTGAATGAAATGTCTTCAACCACTCCCCAAGCATAGCAAAAATGATAGGAATTTTGAATGGAAGAAAATCACCAATACCTAATCTTTAAAAAACGTAGCTTGGCATTTTGTTAATGCAAAGATCTTTGTCGATTAAGATGTTACTAATATAGATGTTTTGAATAAAACATGTTGCCGGTTTTATGTTTAATCCAAATTGTTCATTTTGTATTAGCGAAGTTTGATCTTTAGTTAAGTTAATGCTTGCCATTTTTGAAGTTAAGATTAGTGATTACCTCTTTTAAAAATTAGCATGAGATGGAACCAAATTATAATTTTTTGGAAGAAGGTAGAGAATGTGTATTTCTTGGAGGTTTTGTGTTCCTCCTTGAAATTTACCTCTAAGAACTTACCTTTTGAGTTGCTTGGTTTGGATGTTTCATCTTCATTTGTTGGTTTTTCTTCAAGTGGCTCTTCTTTTGTTTGCTCTTGTGGTTTTACCTCTTCTATGATCACCTCCTTTGTACAAATGGTCTTTTCTTTTGCACTAGATTGCTTGATAAAAAATTATAGGTTCTTGAGACTTTGTATGAGGCTTTCTGCATCAGGTATGATTGTAGGTGGTGTCTCGTACTTACAAACGCTGAAGTGTCCCAACTCAAAGATTGATTTAGGAAGCTCAAACCTTGGTTCCTCATATGTTGTGTATGAGGTTAATGGTTGAAAAAGGTAACAATTTTGTACCGAATGGGATTCACCGCATTGGTACAATATGGTTCCTCATAATCATCATCATAGTAGTAGTCATAATCTCCCAGGTAATAATCCATTGGTGGGAATGGTATACCCTGAGGATTATGGCTCTTGGAAACAGAAAAGCTTTCTAAAAACAGAAGGTTGGCATGGCCCCATGTTAAAGAAACATGACCCCGTGTTTAGGACTGTGATTAATTCGGTATGGAGCATTTTTCACACGGCCCCGTGTTGATACACACGACCCCGTGTTACGCTACTGTAACTGAGATTTAAAAAACCGAACATGTTTGAATAGAAATCCTAAAGAAAATGATTAGACCGTTGATTTTAAGCTTTCTTAAAATCCTTGTGTCCCGGCAGCGGCACCAAAAAGTTGACGTGAGCGAGGTGGGTATAAATTTTAGATATATTTTAAGTACTTTTCACTCGTTTATTCAAACTTTAAATTAATAAAAACATGATAAACTTATAAAAACACGATCTATAACTATCACTCTCTACTTCACGCTAGGGCAAGTGCACCTATCGTTGACATAGTACAGTGATGGTAAGATACCAATGTCGTCCAAGAACATAAGAGCTTTTAATACGGATTATCATTAACGTCTAATCCACCCAAACTTTGGTGAAAGGTTTTGACATATAAATTAAAATATCCAAAGGGAAATAAAGAAAACAAATAAACAAGATATAATCACTTGGTTCCGACTCATCTTTTACGTATCCTTTGATGATTTCCGCACCTTGGGTTTTTTAAGATATTATCTTGATTAAAGTGGTATTTCCCTCTTTTGGAGGGAAAAATACCCTCAGCCATATTTCGTCTGAGTCAGCAGGGATACAGTCCCGTAAGGCAGGAATAGTGAAAGATAATTAAGTGAGTTATTAATGCAAAATGTGGCATGTCCCTCTTTTGGAGACAATGTTACCCTCGGCTATATTGGTCTGAGTCAGCAGGGATACAGTCCCGCAAGGCCGGTTTAAAGTTTTAATAGTAGTTTATAGATAAGGGGTTCAAGTCTTTCTTACTTCACCCGATTTGATGCTATCTGCCTCAAAGAAAGTCCTAATAAGCTTGAACCAAGTCCTCGCATAATCTATATACTGGACGAGGCAAGAGTTTTATCCAAACCACCCTTCTAACCCTCTTCCAGGCAGTTGGCGTGCTTTATATAGACCATAAAGACACGAATGAGTGAATCAACAAAACATAAAGGAATGATAGGATAAAACTCACTTTCAATATAAAGAAACTAGTTATTAAAGTTATTCACACAAACCCAATTAAAAACTTAACCAAAGATTGGAAATCAAAAGTAATACATAAAAGATTTTGTCTTCACCAAGTGATGTAAGAGATTAGCCAAATATGGCCATAGTTTGACAAAGACTCTTATGATCAATCTTGGATCTCGCACTCTAAACTGTAATGATTGTTGTGAAAGATGATGGTGGAGTGATGCAAGTGTGAGAGAAATGGTTTACCAAGGGATGAATTGGAATGAAACCAAGCACCCCTATTTATAGCTGGAACAGACAGCTCACACGGCCCCGTGCCTTCCTTCTCCTCTGTCTTTATTTAATTCTGTTGTCAGGTCAGCCTGCTACACGGCCTTGTGTGTCAAAGACACGACCCCCGTGGCCATTGTACTTGTTGTATGATCCCAGATATGCAAATCTAGAAGTTGACCACGGCCCATGTCCTAGGGACACGGCCCTGTGTCTCTTGTCTTCTTTTGTTTATCTTTTTCTGATCTGGAATCTTGAAGGGGCACGCCCCATGCCAAACTTTTTATTTGTTGTTTTTGTCTTTGGGTTGAAGATTAGTGGGTTGGTATAGTACGTTGTCTTCCCGTTTTTCATACTTATGCTGGATTTTGTCGTTAATTTGTTCCTTTTGTACATCTAAACTCTTTTTATCCTGAAAATTAAAGTATACAAAGAAACACACTTTTTCCAATATTAGTATAAAAATATTGATTTTATACCGTATTTGATACACTTTATATGTTGCATTTGACGCATATCACCGACCTCTACCAACTATTTCCGATTACGCACTTGATAACTCTGCATCTTCTACTATTGAAGAGACCCTACTGGAACACCATCAAATTTTTGAGGTGTTATAGGAAAACCTACATAAGAGCCGACAAAGGATGGTTGAACAAGCCAACAAACACCGACTCGACAAAGAATTTTAGGTTGGAGATCTCATCTTGCTCTACCTTCGCATCTATCGTTAACAGTCGGTGGCTACCCGCCAAGTTGAAAAGCTTACTCGCCGTTTCTATGGGCCCTTTAAGGTCCTTGAGCAGATCGGGAAAGTTGTATATCATTGAACTACACATGTGCAAGCTACGCGTTTTTCACATTTCTTGCTTCACTGTGCAAGGAAAATAGACAGACCACTGCCAAAATTTCGATCAGAATTACTAGCTGTTGAGGAAAAGGTCGATTTTCCTGGGGGGGGGGGAATAATATGAACCCATGGAACCGAGACAACCCGCGACAAACCCACAAGCAAAACTGTAGAAACAAACCATCAACTTAGGCCTAGAACGCTCATCAAATGGCCCAGCCGGTTCTGTAATGAATTGGTGGACTAGTTGCCTTGTTTAAATGCATGAAATTGGTGGTCTTGTTGACCGCATGAATTTAGGAAACAAAATAAGACATGAGTAGATCCATTTCCATTTATGTTCCATTTTTTATTTGCTTATTTAAAGTTGATTGTAAGATGTAACAAAGCATCCGAAAATAATATCAAGTTCTATCTTCTACCTTTATACTTTTCTTTGGGAGTTTAGCCTACTCGAACAGGCTCTTATCACATCTTGTAGTAATGAATTGGTAACACTAAAATCATCTGCACCAGTAAAGTTCACAATTTATACACGATTTCTTGTCATAACTCACGATCCCTTGTGGACATGTCCATCCATCACAAAACTTATCGTAATTCGTAACAAATAACAGGAGGCCGGTTTCCTTATTTTTTGCAAAAAAAAACATTATTTATTTGTTATGCTGTTACTATACCTTGCAAGTAAAAAAGTAATATACAAATGGCCACCAACTTTTTTATCCGTCATTGTGATGGTCTTAGTGGCCACAATACCCATTTGTGTTGTAGTGTGAGGATATATACAGGAAACAATTTAGTTGAGGTGCAACAATAATTATATTAGGTTTGAAAGTTTTGGATATCCATGTTAAACAGATAAAGATATTTTTAGCTTTGAAAGTTTTGGATATCCATGTAAACATAGAGATATTATAACTATATAAATAGATACAACTACATATAATTATGTTAAATTTAGAATAACAAATGTATGTTGAAAAACTGATAATACATTAAAATAATTTTTTGAACACGCACTTTACATATATGTATTCCAAGACCACATACATCAATGCGTCAAGACTTTGGATACGGACACACAAAAAATTGTGATCATATGCCAACCTTTACACGATTTTTTTAGCCAAAGTGTGACCAAATGTCAAGTTATTGTAGGCCTCATACGACCACACTGACGTTTAGTGGTCATAACTACTTGAATGTGTGGCTAAAGGTAATCAATGTTTCTTGCTGGAATCAAGCAATCAGTTTGCTAAGTGTGGTTAAAGTGTAGCAACAGTCACATGCATATCTTATTAGAGTGATCATTTCTATTATATAGTCATAAATAAGAGTAAAAAAGTTTGTTTTAACGATACTTATATGATAATAGAGTGGCAAAAAAGTTGCTGTAATCAAGCATTTTGTCTCACTTAGTATGGTTATAAACTATTTCTTGACACACAAGAAGGTTTGTAATTTTAGAAGTGGATTTGTCTAACCTTTGATCACACATATTGTTTTGTCCATGACATTTGCTATCATTTCCTCATACAAACAAAATAACAAGTAAAAATGGTATGGTTATTGGTTATATAAAGCCACATGAAAATTTATAATGTTTAGTGTGGCCAATGTCTTACCATTGGTCACACGTAGCATCTTGGAGCCCTGGCATTTGCTATTGTGCCGTTACACACGGATAAATAAAGTGGGGATTGTGTGGCTAATGGTTATGTAAAGCCACATGATATTTATAATTTTTAGTGTGACTATTATCTAAGCTTTGGTCACACATAATTTATATTTCTCATGGCGTTTGCTATTAATCCGTCATACAAAATAAAACAAAGTGAAGATGGTGTGTCTAATGATTATAAGTAAAGCGTCTTAAAAAGTTAAGATCTTTTGTGTGGCTATTGCCTAACTTTTGATCACACATAGTTTCTTTTGGCCATAACATTTGCTATCATTACGTCACACAAACAAAAAAAAAGTAATGATAATGTGGCTAACGGTTATGTTAAGCCACATAAAATTTTTGATTATAAATGTAACTATTATTTAACCTTTAGCCAAACATATTAACTATGGCTATACGTGACCATTTATGTGTAATCACACATTTTGTTTTTCAACCTTCTATATATAATAAAAAACAACATTAAACACGAGAAAACCTAAAATACAAATGATATACAAAATAATAAATCAAAATCTATACATAAGTTTTCAAGATAAATACTAAAAATTCATTTCTTGGTTGGGTTTTATTTTCTTTTTCATTGCCTTTTTTTCAATATCTTAACCGTTATAAAACATTTGTTTTGCTTCTTAGCAACTATAGCTGAAGTGTTTTGGCTTTGGTTGGTTGGTGGATTTAGTACATGAAGCAACAAAACTTGAAAACAAATATGAAAGTATTTTTATTCTACATAATCATATATTAGTTAAATAACAAAGCGTTTGGTCAAATGTTTTGAGAATGGATCTTGGTCTAAAAACAAAACTACCTAATATCTCTGCAACAGTTTTGAAGTTGTCTATTTGTATTGCTTTATTTATAGCTTTATCAACAGATTCCATGACAATCACCTTGTAGTGGAACTCCATGAATGGTCTGTTGTTCCATGGAAAAATAAATTATACCCCATGCACACGGTTGTTCAAAGATAAAGAATACATAGCACACTTAGATGTCTACAAAAATTATTATATATTAACATGATAAAGTCAAATTCAATATATATGTGTAAATTTCATGTAATAAATACCCGTGGGACATCATCTTGTGGATCCAAATGAGATGGCATTACAGGATGTGAGACATCTTATTAACTAATTGGTTTTTGGTTTATTCGATTACATTGACGGTTTTTTCGTTTTAGTTTAGTTTGGTTAGTAGCAAAACCAAACTTAGACTAAAACTTTTTCTTACAAATACATGAAATTAAGATATAACTACATGGATGTATACATACATGAAATTGATGTATAAAATAAGAATACATGAATTGGAGGCGTAAAAGTTAGAAATGTATGAAAATATGAATGATTTAGTTTGGTTAATTTTGGTTAAACGAGCGTAAAAACGATAACCGGTTTTTGGTTAATGTGGTTTTTGATTACTTAGTTTTTAGTAATTTGGTTTTTAGTTGAATTTGGTTCGGTTTCATCGGTTTTCGCTTCAGTTTCGATTAAAGATCCAGTTTTCATTCACCCATAGATATTGTTAATCACACAATATATCAATTTTTAATAATTAAAAAAAGCTATAACAATACTATACTCAAACTAACGAGATTAAAATCCCGTTTTCTATTGTGATTTTTTTTAAATATTAACATACGAAAAAGTTATTGCCATTTAAACATGTAGTTAGTTTTTTTATAAATCAAAATTCATTTTATTTGAAAATTTTGAAATTCAACTTAATTTATTTCGATTCGATTATTAAGAATTCATTTCGATTTCAAGAATTCGACTCAATTCGAGTCCAGTAAATAGAATACGAACTTATAACTTAAAATTCGATGGATGTAAAATTTGAATTCGAATTATACATATTTATTTATTATATTTATACATAATACATACATATAACTTAAATTTATACTATGAATTAGTCTATGAATTTATTCTAAGTCTTAAAATAGCTTATTACCAAGCCCAAAAGCCCATAACTTGAACATATCTTCAATATATCAATTCGAACCTAACTTATTTGCAGCAGCTACCACAAATGAGTTTACTATTGTTATACTTTTGAAATAAAAAAAAATGACATGAACCGTGTGTTCGTGAAAGTGGGTGTTTTGTGGAGTTTTTGCACTGTACAATTATATGGAGTTTTCGGAAAACGCAATGAAAAATGTCCAAATAAAAACGCCATAAAGAACCTGTTCGTAAAAACACAAAATTAATGTCTCCAATTTAAAAACCCAGTTCAGAAAAACACCATAAAATGTCCAGTTGAAAAACGTCATAAAAACCCATTTCTAGAAAAACGTCATAAAATGTCCAGTTGAAAAACTTGTGCACTTTGTTTAGATCTTCTCATTCTACCCCTTGTGGTAGTTTTTAGGTCCCTAGTATTTATAAAAATATCATCGTATTAATCTCAATCACAAAGATTTTGTAGCTGAAAATCATTCGTAGAGTTTGTAGGGTTTTGACCATTTGTAGACAAGTACAACACTTTATATATATAATGGAAGTATTGGAAGAAAACCAATGTTATTAAGAAAACCTATAAAACTCTAAGCTTCCGACATTTTTTGCCTTTGTAAAAAAATCACATATACATGTTTTAAGAGTTTTGAACAAAGAAAAACTCCGAGTGGATATTTTAAAAATATAAACAAGTTTTGCGCAACTCGATTATACACACATGACTATAACATATGTTACATAAAAACTTTTTAATTTAAAAAAAATGGTTGACGTTTTTTTAGCTCAAACCCTTAAAAACATATATATTACATGTGTAATTTAAAAAAAAAAGTTACGAGTGTTTTTGGGTTTCCTCTATAACTAGTAACTATGAGTTTTCCATACATGTGTGGAAAGAGTTGGATAAAAATACTTCTGACTTAAATGACTTGTTTGGGTTGGATAAAAAGAAACTTTTTGGAGTGTAGTGACAAAGTAACTCTTTGTGTTAGTTTTAACTTTTAAGTGGATCATAAAGTCTTGTATCTTTTAAGAGAAAATCAAGGATTTAAATCTTGCATGATAGATTAGCCGTTCAAAACAAACTATAAGCTATTTTATACGTTGAATAAATGACAGCTCAAACCAAATCAATCAGTTTTACATAAATACATTAAAAATTGGGGCCTTCTGAATTCATATGTATACCCTCTGAGTACTTTAAATATCTAGAATGCCTACCATCTCAATATTCCACTATCTTTCCCCACTGAAAATTCTCTGCTTCCTCCACGATCCAAAGTGCTTTTAACCTAACATGCACATAATATTCCATCCCATTGTAAATATTATTATCCAGTGTTTCTACAATTATACGTACATCTGTCTTTTTAACCAGTTTCATTTTGATTTTTTTTATCAAAATGGAACCAACAGCTTGTTTTTATATTAGAATGGAAAAGAAAGTGATATCATTAATGTCACAATCTAATAATACAGCTATCATACTCCAACCATTCTTCAACTTGGTTAGATACACATAATTTGAATGAAAAAGAAAGTAATATCATTAATGTCACAATCTAAATATACTACAGTACTATCATATTCCAACCATTCATCAACTTTATAATTAGAATGGAAGATAGCTAAACCATCATCACAATTCTAATACTACAACTATCATGCTCCAACCGTTAATCAACTTGGTTAGATACATTTTACAACACTTTAAACAATTGTACTTAATACATATCTAACTTAGGTCTATTAGTAGCATGGATCATAGTACAGGTACTACTTTAACTTGCATATTTTGTAAATAGATTTCATTGTAAAACACTAGCGCCCACTATGTTGTTTCTAGTTTCATGTGACAACCATAGTCGTCTCTCATTACGGCCTTGGTGTGTGGCGATTGTTAGCGCCTGATCCAGGATAATCGTTTAATTCTAGATTCAGCCTTTCCGTCACCCTCTCCGTTATCTCCCAACTTTCCTTCACATTCTCCTGAAGAATAATGGAAATAATATCAGGGTTTGGTTTTAAGATAGTCTATTACATCTTTAGCGACTAAATCAACGACCAGGAAAGAACAGTCTTAATTCTTAAAGGACAGATTATGTATTTACCAAGTGGATGTTCCTTAAATCTTTCATATGTCCAAATGATCCTTCATCCATGAGATTCAGACTTCCTGTGGGAATACATGAATTAGAAAAATGCTCTCAGTATACATATTTGAAACCTTGTAAAGTTTGACATGATATGGAATCATAAAATGAACTAGAGGTTTCGTATTTCAATTCCTATAAAGCTTTCTAAATTGTCGATGTTTCACTGTCATATTAAAGTGTTTCGTGGGTATACGAAATCAATAATCAGAAAAGACAAAAAATGTTCTGCAAAGAGCGATATGTTGTTTTTTTTTGTGATAACGAGTTGATAATTTTGTGTATTAAACATACCAGATGAATTTTTTATATAGAGGTTGAACCATCACAACGTTTAAGATGGTGGTTGGTGGTGTGCATGTGTGCGAGTGAATGGGTTTTTTGACACAACACATGCACTTACACACATAGATTTCTAGGAATTAACAAATGGATTACTTACTTGACATTGGAACTGCATTTGAGGTGGAGGAGAGGAGAAGAAGAAACATCAGAAGAGTTGCAGAAGATGGAAGCAAGCTTCTGGTTATTGCCATGGCTGCTGATAATAGACACACTTTTGTAGGTGTAAAGTGTAAAACAAATATGTTGATGATAAGTGATTCTCCCATTTGCTTTATATACTACTCTGAACCTTCCTTATTTGACAACAAATTTGGGGGAAATTATGAAAGTAAAAGAAAGACACTTTTATTTACTTTTCTTAAGATCTATGTTTAAAATAGGGATGTCAAATAAATCTGAACCTGATTGGTAAACCTGAAATAAGAAGCATACGAGATCGGTATGAGACTTGATATGAAATTTGTCTTAAAAAATTCTATGGATATAACACGGGTATGAGATTAATGATACCTGACCTGATTACTCGAATACATACCCGTTTACTCAAACTATAGCCGTAAACATTTTCTTTTCTTTTATTGTCAGTGATAGAATACTATATTAATGCACCAATTTTTTTAAGATTCAAACCTTACAAAGAAAATGTACGATTCAACCCTTACAAAGAAAATGGATTGTAAAAAGAAAAGGAAAAGCTTGTATAGCAAAGCATTTCCATATCTAACCATAACTCATATGCATTTTACATAGTATATTCTGGTAACATTTAAACCTATTAGATTATTTAGGTAGAACTTAAGAGTAGGGGATTTCTTTGCTAATAATATTACATAAATATTTAAATAGTAAAATATGTATTCGAGAATCCTAACATAAAATTTTTAGTAAAATAACAGGTATGTCAATGCCTAGCATATCCTAATGAGTACTTGACCAAGTATGAGATAAAATTTCATCATTGAGAATGAAACTGAGATTATTATTTATCAATACTTATTTCAAACACGGTCTGTTCACATCCCTTATTTAAATGCATCCACTGCTCTGTATTCTGATTTTTTTCTTCAAATATATATTTAACACTTTAGTCATGGTTAAACCATATTTGTAAATCGACCGAAGCATATTTTTTGTTGAACTTTTGTTATTAAATATTTTAGATGATTATTATTATTAATATTAATAACTAAATACAAAACCCACGTTGTTCGCTGTTTCTTGGTAATGTTGGGTGTGGCAATTACATCTCAAAAGTCAATGAAGTGGCATCTTTGTTTCCCACTACAAAACTTTTGTCAAAAGTGAACCAAAATATAATGAATTTTCGCTTATTTTATAACTTACTGTAGTGAATTAATTCATTATAATTAATAAGTTATTGTAACTTTTTTTGGTAAAAAAACAATATTCGTGAAAATTATTCAAAATACAACAAAATAAAAAAAATGTTTGTCCATCGAAATCTATTTCACAGTTGAGTTATCTTATGTTGATTGATAGCATATAAAATCAAGCAACCTAAAATTTATGTTAAATAAAATAGATAGCCCAAAAATGAATATAAAGAATCATAAAACGAAGGCAATTTTTGTCGTCATCGTTGCAAGTGAACTGACGACATTAAATTGGTGCTATAAGATTCTTTTATTTTATATGGATTGAAGTATCAATAAAACAAGAAGAAAATCCATTAAACTAGGTACGTACGTGTGTGAACTTTGAATTTGGTTTTATGACTTATTTGATATTATATATATATATATATATATATATAATATATATTGGAGAGTTAAAATAGAAGAAAAATTTTGTAAGAATAAAAAGAATAACTTTTAAACAATAGAAATTCTCCATTTACTTTATTTAATGTGTGTATTTAATATTATGAAAAAGGATATATAGGTAAATCTATAATTTTCATAAATTAGCTAATTAATTAAACTTGTAACTCATTTTATTTACTTTTTCAAGATAAAATAATTTATGGTGAATGACAAATTTCGACATATGTATGATAAATTTTAGTATGTGTATGATAAATTTTGAAAGTGTAGGGTAAATTTACATATGTGTAGGGTAAATTCCTATAAATATAAGATATATGTAAGATAAATTTTGAAATGTGTAGGATATAATGTTTTTGTTTTTTAATGAAAGATAACATAATTAATGAGAGGAGTTTATAAACTATTTAATGTTTTACCATTATGTTCTTTCTTTTTTTCTTTTCACATAAAATTTCTTCTTAAATGAACCTTCCTATATATATATATATAATATATATATATAAGGTGTGGTTAAAATAAAAACTCACTCTTATTAATAAAATCTTGAAACCCTTGTGTAACTACTAATTTATTAAAAAAACTACAGTATAGACATATGTGTCAAGCCAAGAAAACTAAAAGGGTCTATATATTCATACACCAATCTGCCTATTTAGACACCCTCTAAACGGGTTGTCTAGACGTAGACCGGGCGTCTAGGGATTCTTTTGTCCGACCACATTACATCGCTCGTACAATGTCAAATCAATCACATCAGACGGGGCGTCTAGCCCTAGACGGACCGCGAAGACGACCAGCGCAAGACGGGTCATCTAGGCCTAGACGACACGTCTTGGAGGTAGATATTGACTTTGGTGGTCTGCATGCATGTCGGTAAGCAGTAGTGATACGCCCCGTCTAGGCCTAGACGGGGCGTATATTTCTTTGTTAAATAGAGCCATGCAGTGCATTTGATGTCGCAGAAATTTTTCACTTCGTCGTCGGAATTCTCTTCGTCTTCTTCTTTGGCTTATATTACTTAATCTGATATCATTCAAAGGTGGTGAAATGTCATTAAACTAGGATGGCAACTATTTCTTTTGGACGTTTTCTAGCGAATCATGGGTGCCTGAAGCCAATCTGGTAACAGTTATTAGGTTAAACTTGTCACACCCCAACCAATGGCGGAAACATCGAAGTGAGACGAAATAGATTTCTCATCACTCATAACACTATTTGCGACAATAATTTAAATAAACCAAATTTCATTTCCAAAACAAATTGTCAAATACAACGAGAAACAAATATGACAACATTTCTAAATATTCTAAGTGAGTTTCTAAGTCATTCCTACCAAGTTCCATCATGATCAACATCTCTAACCTGCAACATGTTAAAAAATAAAGTTCAATACAACAAGTATTAACGAGTACACAAGTTTGTAATACATAGCATAAGTATAAAAGAATTTCCTCAAATCCACATGGCGATTGTATATAAGGTAAGCTAGCATGCAATACTTAATTGTCAAACCCAAGTGTCCACAAGAATGTATGTGTCTCTCGTCACACGAAGTAACGAGACTAAAGTATGAATGTAGCAAGAATGAATCAGCTTTAAGACTTAACAATACTCCGACGGGCGGTGTGCTACTCCTATAGCGCTATATATGTTAAGTTGGGGCTAGCTAAGTTAATGACAATAAGCATGGATGAATTTAGCATGAACCAAAGCATAACAACAAGCATGTATAAAGGATTGAGTGTATAAAGCATGTAGTGTGTATTTGTGTGTTTTTGTATGATAACATGTTGCAACCCAAAATGTGTACAAGGAAAATGGGTCAAGTGTACTCACGGTTTTGCAAGCTTCCACTTGTTAGTCCTGTGAAGTGTTTGGGAGATGGAAGGATCACCAAGTTATCCTACAAGAGGAAGAATAATTTGGGTAAGTATTCGAATGATAACGAAGGATTGGAAATGAAAAGACGTTAAAGTAGTTTATACGGGAAAGTAATCATCTAGACTTAATACTCGTTTTTGACACTATGATACCCATTCGGGTGGATGTGATTTCATGGGTTAGGATACCCATTAGAATCGTAACGAGAGATTAAGTACGTAGGTGATGAAACCTAGTACCATGACGGATAACCATGTGATTATCATCAAGAGTTCGGTTAGTATTTATATATATAGTATATGTAGTAAGTAAATAAACATCATGTAAAATCATAGAAGTCATGCATGGAGGTAGGAGGATAACCTTCCTTTTAAAATCTCTCGTATAGTATACCAATGCACAAGTCGTCACAAGGACGACAAGGATGGTCATGAGTAACATAAAAGTGAAAGACAAAAGTAAACAAAAACATCAAGTGAGGTGGTGGATCGAAAGTAGGATAGCCAAGGCTTCCAAGGGATCACACACTACCAACTCAAGTCGAGCTTGGAAGGATACAACACTTGTGGGTAAAACCCTTTTATAAAAACATTTTTTTCTTACACTTGGGTTCCCAAATATGGTGATGTTCCAAGTTAGTCTTCCATGGAAGACTTATGGAGACATTCCAAGGTACTCCAAGTAATAAGAAAGAAGGAGAGAAAAGAGAGGGAGGTGAGTTAGAACTCACTTGATTTAGAGAGAAGAGCTCTTTAAGCCTTTAGAGAAGAGAAATGGAGAAATGAGGTGTGAGTTGAGAGTGAAATGGGATGGGGTATTTATAGGTAAAGTTTGGGAGGTTGGTAATTGGGGTAATTAATGCAAGAAAACCAAAACTGACCAATCCATGAGCTTGAAATGTATTTTTCCGGATCGCAATCCTCTCGTGGGCCGCGAGAGCAAGGAGCGGGTCAGTCGCGGGGCGCGAGAAAGGTTATTCCAGAATATGTTTTTAAGCATATAACGTGTATAAGTGTCGAATGCATGAATCTTTGCACGTATAACAAGTAGTTTGCATATATTTAACGATTAAATGTACGTAAGACAAGTATGTATCAATTTACGAATTCCACCACGATCAAAGTCTCGGATTACCAGACGAAATAAGAATATAAGCTTCCAAAAATAGAAATATGATTATACTTTTCAATTAAGGAAGGTACGAAAAAGCGAGGCGTTACAGTCTCCCCTCCTTAGGAAATTTCGTCCCGAAATTTATTCAAGAGGAAGACTTCGGAAAAACTTCATTTTTGGGGAAAACGTTTGGCAAAAATCGAGGTTTTGAAGTTCAAAGTTTTTGCGGAGTTCGTGTGTAAGTGTATAAATATGTATCGAAACTTTGAAGAATAAAAACTGTAGGTTCGTGAAAGTAACTTATTTGACTAAGGTGTTTTTGAGATACCAATCGTGTCACACTCCGGATTTCCAACCCCGAAATCCATACACCAGTGGGCCGGGTGGGGAGTATCGTCACGTTATTTGATAATCATCATAGTCAATTAAACACGGCACAAAAGAAGTCTTGGAGTAAAATTACTATTACAAACCGAATGTTCGAAAATACAAAATAATATACAAGCTTGTAATAGAAGATCCACAGGTGGATCATAAAATGTACAAGAAAAAATACAAAACAGACTTTAGGCAGATCTAAGGATTTGCAAGATCCTCTTATTCTCTACCGAGTAGCTTCCGGCCTATTTCGTATTGTACCTGTAGATTAGCCTTTGGACGATACGTCAGCTTACGCTGGTAAATACGCCCAACTGACTCATTTTGAAAACATTAAATGGTTTTAAGTGCAAACGGCACCAAAATCTTTTATTAACTTGGGAAAGTTGACCTTGCAACCTTGTATCAGATTTACATGTTTGTCAATACATTTAGGACCCAGTAAAGAAACCGAGACATGATTAAATACACAACACTCAGGACTCACGAATAAGTCATCCCCAACGTCTTGGGAACATTGCATATGAGCGTCAATGTAACATTTGTCGAAAACGGGTTTTACCAAACCCGCTCCATTTTGTAATCGAATATCAAGTTATAAATGTTCGTTGCCTATTTATGCTTATTTTAATTTTTAATGATACATAATTAATAAACAAACTAAACCATAAAAGTTATAATTGATAAAAAAGTATAAATGAAGCAATAAAAAAATAAATGGGGCTGCCGGGACTCGAACAGGGGTCAGCCGGGTTGTAACTCCAAAGATTTAACACTCTCACGCATAACCACTCCGCCACTTGTTTGTTTTCTGTCAACTCTAAGAAACAAATAAGTCTTATATACAAACCTAGATAAACCGGTTGCGCCAACTGAAAAACTGAAAACGGCTATTCAACCGTCTAAACGTTTGAATAATCGCGATTTCAGGTTTATAACCGATGCACTGACAATTCTAATCATTTCAGACTTGAATTGACTTGAATTCGGATGATGATGGGTTTTATAACCGAAGCTATCCAATAATCCGAATTACTGTAAATAAAGATCTTCTTCACGACTCAGAAACATTCCACAAACCTCCAATTACATTTCCGCACACTTTACAGTCCACCGGAGAAGTTTATTTTGCTCGCCAGAAATTTCTGCAAGTTCGCCGGAAAACCGTATTCATCATCAAAACGGTAAGTCTTTCAATACCGTCGTAGTCTAACAATTGTTAAGCTATTTCTAACTCAAACCTTTCGCTTGGAATCGAATTCAGACGCTACTATCGAATAATGCCAGTTCGCCGGAAAAGTTCTGGAAATCTTTATTTTCATCTGTGAATCGGTAAGGACATTCAAACACTCTGTTAACGTTTGTTTATCACTTCAATTCCACGATTAGCTAATCAAAAACGGTTAATTGTCTTGTTCAGTTGAAGTGCACAAAAACAGAGACCGACACCTTGCCGGAATTCTGAAATAAACCGTTCATCGGTATGTTTATTTCTAACTATCGTTTCTGCCATTTCATATTAGATTGTACAATGTTTATCAATCGAACTAAACAAGATATAACGGTGTAATCTACTGCCTGTAAAATCTAACGAAGAAGATGAACTGCGCTAACAATATAAGAATAATTAAAATTGGTATTTTGAACGGGTTAGACACACAGTCCAGCGGTGGACTGTGTGCGAACAAAAACACGCATACGTCCCGAGTTCGATCCCTGATACACGCACCCTCTATGTAATAAAAACGTTTTATTTTTCTAACTGAACCGGGTTAATTCAAGTTAGTTGTTAAGTATAATAAAAAGTTGTATATTAACCAAGTTAGACACACAGTCCAGCGGTGGACTGTGTGTCACGTTAAACCACAGGTCCCGGGTTCGAGACCTGTGGAGTACACCGAGTCGTTACGTAGAATCTTTTTAAAATAAATGATTTTCGGATTAATCTAATTAGTATATAAATATAATTAAAAACAGAATTATTTCAGGTTAGACACGTAGCTCAGTTGGTAGAGCTGCGTGCACGCGTACGGGAGGTCTCGGGTTCGAGCCTCACCCAGCTCATTTCAGTCACACAATAAACCGGTCAACAGTCAAAGTCAAAAAGTCAACGGTCAACTCAAAAAGTCAACATATTTTTATATTTTTAATTATTTAATTTAATTTAAAAATCAATTAAAAATACTTAAAAATAATGTTTTTACAGATAGGAAATAGCCTTAAACTCGTAAAAATATATCTAAAAATTCTATTAAAATCCTTAATAAAATCCACTCATTTACTATATTTTCCGTTATTATTTAGGTTAGTTAATTCTCATTGTTCCGCTCTTACAACTCGTGCGCATCTCACCATCTCCAATCAAACGCACCCAATGTGAGTGAATCTTTACAAATTCCCCGTTTTAATCACGTTTTTGGGGTGTATCATGTGTCTTGCTATATATTATATTTAAATCATTGTGCATACAACATATCATGAACAAATGTGTATTCAGCTTGTTTCAACTGTTTGTGTGGTTATTGTTAGATTCAATTTATTATTTTCAGTACATGCAATTTCATAGGCCGCCGCTCCCCATTACATTATGAGCGTTGAGCATGTTCCCCCATTACATTATGAGCGTGAACCTGGCGTGCCAACATACGATCGGCTCCGTTTGATTGAGCCTTGATCGCACAGACATTTATCATTTTCAGTACATGCAATACGATCGGCTCCGTTTGATTGAGCCTTGATCGCACAGTTTTATTCATGTTATTTATTGTATGATGTTAGTATGTTAATGTATGCTATCATATGTTATTGTATGTTATAGTTATGACTGCTATTGCTGCTGTTTGATTATTTACATTTGCTCATTTATGATTATGCATAATTTTTCATTGATAAACTAACAAGAAAATAAATAATAAATGTTTATCTAACAAGGTTCACTCGCCAACTTATGTTGACCCAAAAACCCCCATTTTTACACATGATACAGGTGAACCAGCTGCAGCCAGAAACACTTAGGATTGGACTAGAAGAATAAAATGATTTAGAGCTTGGAATTGTTTTGTTTGGTTATTTTTCTTTGTATTGTATGGACATGTTTGGATATTTGGGAATGAAATTTTGACTTTAATAAATATGAAACATATTAGTAAATATCATGAGCTTTGGTGATAACCCAATTATGCCCCGACTCTTATTCCGCTGCGGGTCGGGGTGTGACAGATTGGTATCAGAGCCATGACTATAGGGATATAGGATAGGTTATTAGACCCTTAGAGCCTATACTATAGTTGATTAGAAACTTATAAGATTTTTGTGTGTTAAATGCCAAATTTCATGATGTTTATATGTTTTATGTTAAATGTTACATTCAATGTTATGCAAGCATGTTCATAAGTATATATTATCATATAATGCCTATCATGAATCATATTCTCATAACATATCATATCCATGAAAGAACACACCACATCATGATTGCTTTTACAATGATTTTTGTGTTTTCAAATCTCATCAAAGTGAGTTCTCATGACGGGCATGTAGTAATTGGAAGGGTACCAGTACCGGTAGTCGGAACGTCCTGTCTAGCTGTCATTCGTATAAATCCAGAATAAAGGACCAGTTTGCCTACCTGGGGACTAACGATGAGAGTACGAAGTACCTATTAGGCCAAAGCATGCTATACCAAACGTCATGTGAGCTAACCCCACTTTGAGTTGTCATTGTGTCTACACCTGGACACATTCCGACCATACATCTCGTGAACATATTTTGTGGTTTGCATTCGGTGATGCGAGTGTTAAATCGCCAATACTAATGTGAATCCTACCAAGCCAATAGTCATGGGGGCCCACATGACTATACAGGTGAAGGTATGGGGGACATTTGAGGCCCAACATGAGCAAACCCAAGACATCCTATGGATGTAGTTGCATTATTGATATTTATGTTATTTTCATTTTCTTAAAGACACATGACACCTAAAAGAACTCCATAAACTCACAATCTTCTTATGTATGTTTCTGTAGATGTCGTCTAGACAACAACGAGGGGGTAAAAGATCAGGAAGGTCTCACGAACGCTTGGCCACACAAATCGCGAAACAAATGGCCGCCGTACTTCCCGACATTGTGGTTCAAGTACAACAAGCTCTCGCCACAAATCCCACTAATCCTCCCCAACAGAATGACCAGAACATCGGAAACCCTCCTACCAGCAAGTGCTCATACAAACATTTCAAGTCTTGTGATCTTCCTAAATTTGAAGGGACCGAAGGTGTCACTGCTCTCCTCCATTGGTTTGAGGAAATGGAAAACACCTTCCTCAACTGCGATTGTCCAGAGGATCGCAAGGTTCGATAGGCCACCGGGAAACTATTTGGGGTAGCTCTCACCTGGTGGAATACTGAAAGGGAAGAGGGGAATTGATGATGCAATGGCCTTAACATGGGAGGAGTTAAGGAAATCATGACTAGGCGTTTCTGTCCTAGGAGTGAAATTAAAAAGTTGGAGGACGAATTTCATTCTTTAAAGCAAAAGGAGGGTGATCATACCACCTATAACAAGAGGTTCTTAGAGTTGAACCAAATGGTTCCAAATTTGTTCACCCCAACTTATCGTCTGATCGAGCATTATATTCGAGGACTTCCCTCGAAAATTCAAGATTCAGTTCTCAACATTTCACCGGTAACACTTGAAGCTGCTATGGAACTAGCCACTGAACTGACCGAGAATCGAATTCGCAACGGTAAGTTTAAAGAAGAGAAAAAGAAAGCCCCTGTTGAGGGTCAAACTTCAAACCATTCCATCTCCTCCTCTAAGTTTGCTAACAAGAGGAAGCGCAACACCAGAAACTTCGCCGTTACACAAACCAACCTCCCTATTCCTGCTGCACCCATTACCCAGGTTGCCCCTTCACCTGCACCATACAAAAGACCATACTCTGACCCGTTACCAAAATGCAACCGTTGCCAATATCACCATTCTCCTGATTATCCTTGCCAACATTGCACCGGCTGTGGTCGCGCAGGTCATACTGTTCAAACCTGCCGCATGCCTCAGCGAACGAACCGCCACCAGCCTTCAACCCAAACCCACCAACAAATAATGGGTCAAGCCCAACAACCCCTACTATTACCACCCACTCAACATTTAGCCCAAACATATTACCAACCCAATTATCCTATGGTTCAACCTATGCGGGCTTGCTACAATTGCGGAGACCCTAGCCATTTCAGAAACACGTGTCCAAGGTTGGTAAACATTATTCATGCTCAGGCCCAAGCCAACCCGGTGAATCAAGTGAACCAAGCTCCTCCACCTGCAAGAGGAAGAGCTTTTAATATCAACGCTAATCAGGCTAGAGCTGACGGCAATGTGGTTAACGGTACGTTCCTTATAAATGGTAGATATGCATCCATGTTGTTTGATACTGGTGCGGATAGAAGTTTTGTGTCCTTAGAATTTGAACCTATCCTAAACCAAAATCGTGATAAGCTCATGGAATCCATAACGGTAGAAGTTGCAGACGGGAAACCGGTCTCATTAAACTCTATTATTCGCAACTGTACACTCACATTAAACGACCACGACTTCTCAGTTGACCTTATTCCTATGAAGCTGGGAAGTTTTGATATCATAATTGGTATGGACTGGCTCAGTCAACATCAGGCAGAAGTTGTATGTCGCGAAAAGTTTATACGTATTCCTCTTTCAAACGGTCAGACTCTTCGAATCTTTGGAGAAACCTCGTCGAAAGGGCTCAGCTTAATGTCTTGTCTTCAAGCTCAAAAATATCTTCGCAAGAATTATGTCGCGTTTTTAGCTCATATCATCAAAAAGGGAACCATGGAGAAGAAACTTTAAGACATTCCAGTAGTAAAAGATTTCCCGCAAGTTTTTCCTGACGACATTTCAGGACTTCCTCCAGTTAGAGAAGTCGAATTCCGTATTGATCTTATACCTGGTGCTACACCAGTTGCAAAGTCTCCTTATAGGTTAGCCCCCTCTGAAATGCAAGAGCTAGCCAGTCAATTACAAGAGTTGACTGACAAGGGATTCATACGTCCTAGCTCATCGCCTTGGGGTGCACCTGTCCTTTTTGTAAAGAAGAAAGATGGATCGTTTCGTATGTGCATCGACTACAGAGAGCTCAACAAGTTAACAATCAAGAATCGCTATCCATTACCTCGCATTGATGATCTTCTTGACCAACTTCAAGGTGCCAACTGCTTTTCAAAAATCGACTTTCGATCTGGCTATCATCAACTTAGAGTACATGAAGAAGACGTCCCAAAGACTGCTTTCCGAACTCGTTATGGCCATTATGAATTCATGGTCATGCCATTTGGTTTAACCAACGCACCAGCTGTCTTCATGGATTTGATGAACAGAGTCTGCAAACCTTATCTTGATCGATTTGTTATAGTCTTCATCGATGACATTCTTATTTATTCAAAGTCTAAGTCTGATCATGAGCGTCATCTTCGACTCATCCTTACTCTTCTAGAGAATGAAAAGCTTTACGCCAAATTTTCCAAATGCGAATTCTGGTTAAAAGAGGTGTAATTCCTCGGACATGTAGTCAATGACAAGGGGATACATGTCGACCCCTCAAAGATCAAAGCGGTACAAGAATGGCAAGCGCCACGTACACCAACTGAAGTAAGATCTTTCCTTGGTTTGGCTGGTTATTATCGTCGTTTCATTTCAAACTTCTCTCGCATTGCTGTACCACTCACGGCTTTAACTCATAAGGGAAAACCTTTCATATGGGGACCCAAGCAAGAAGAAGCCTTCCAAACCCTTAAACAAAAACTCTGTGATGCACCAATCCTCACTCTTCCTGAAGGTTGTGATGATTTCGTGGTCTATTGCGACGCGTCAGGGCAAGGATTAGGCTGCGTTTTGATGCAAAGAGGAAAAGTTATAGCTTATGCTTCGAGACAACTCAAGACACATGAGAAGAACTACACCACCCATGACCTAGAACTTGGAGCTGTTGTGTTCGCTCTTAAGATATGGAGACATTATGTCTATGGTACTAAGTGTGAAATATACACTGACCACAAGAGTCTTCAACATATCTTCAATCAAAAGGAGTTAAATATGAGGCAACGAAGATGGGTTGAACTTCTAAATGACTACGACTGTGAAATTCGATACCACCCTGGCAAAGCAAATGTGGTGGCTGGTGCACTTAGTCGAAAGGGGTATGCGAACTCCATTCGTCTTCTATGTTCGCAAATCATAACTGACATTAAAGATCAAATTCGAGAAGCCCAACATGTTTCAGTAACAGAAGATGATGTACGAAAGGAGATGTCCTGTGGAGCTGAACTTAAAATTGAAACTAAATCTGACGGTATTCTGTACTACCTAAATCGTATCTGGATTCCTGACCACAACAATCTTTGTGAAATTCTTATGAATGAAGCTCACAAAACGCGATACTCTATACACCCAGGAGCCGATAAGATGTATCAAGACCTACGATATACCTATTGGTGGCCTGGAATGAAGAAGGATATTGCTGTTTTTGTTTCTAAGTGCCTTACATGTTCCAAGGTGAAAGCTGAACACCAAAGACCCTCAGGACTTCTGGTCCAACCTGAAATACCTGTATGGAAGTGGGAAAATATAACCATGGACTTCATTACTGGGTTACCTCGCACTTCTGGTGGGTATGACACTATATGGGTAATAATTGACCGACTTACAAAATCAGCTCACATTATTCCTATCCACGAAGATTTCAAGAACGAAAAGCTAGCTCGTATTTATATCAGCGAAATCGTAAGCCGACATGGTGTACCGTTAAGCATTATTTCTGATCGTGATGGTCGTTTCACTTCACGAACATGGCAAGCAGTACAAACCGCTATGGGTACGCGATTAGATCTCAGTACCGCCTATCATCCTCAAACTGATGGTCAATCTGAACGTACCATTCAAACTCTTGAAGATATGCTTCGAGCATGTGTCATAGACTTCAAGGAAAATTGGGACGCTCATCTACCATTAGTCGAATTTTCGTACAACAACAGCTATCATTCAAGCATCGGCATGGCACCTTTTGAAGCCTTATATGGTCGTAAGTGCCGATCTCCAGTATGTTGACACGAAATTGGGGAAGCTCAAATCACTGGTCCGGAATTAATTCAAGAAACCACAGACAAGATCCATCAAATTTGAAACAATCTTCTAGCGGCCCAAAGTCGTCAAAAGAGTTATGCAGACAAACGACGGAAGCCTTTAGAGTTTAACATTGGTGATCATGTACTTCTAAAAGTATCACCGTGGAAGGGAGTAGTTCGTTTTGGTCAAAAAGGCAAGCTAGCACCATGCTACGTAGGACCTTTCAAGATACTAGAAAGAGTAGGACCTGTAGCATACAAGCGTGATCTACCAGAAGAACTCAACAGGATTCATCCCACATTCCACGTATCAAACTTGAAGAAGTGCCTCGCTAATGAAAACCTCCACATTCCTCTGGAAGATATTCAGATTGATGAATCTATGCATTTTATTGAAAGACCAGTAGAGATCATGGATTTCGGAGAAAACCGTCTACGACGAAGTCGCATTCCAATTGTTAGGGTACCCTGGGAGTCGAAACGGGGACCTGAGTTTACTTGGGAACGTGAAGACTCAATGCGTAAAAAATACCCGCATCTTTTTCCTACTACTTCTACTACTTAAATTTCGGGACGAAATTCCTAAAAGTAGGGGATAATGTAACATTTGTCGAAAACGGGTTTTACCAAACCCGCTCCATTTTGTAATCGAATATCAAGTTATAAATGTTCGTTGCCTATTTATGCTTATTTTAATTTTTAATGATACATAATTAATAAACAAACTAAACCATAAAAGTTATAATTGATAAAAAAGTATAAATGAAGCAATAAAAAAATAAATGGGGCTGCCGGGACTCGAACAGGGGTCAGCCGGGTTGTAACTCCAAAGATTTAACACTCTCACGCATAACCACTCCGCCACTTGTTTGTTTTCTGTCAACTCTAAGAAACAAATAAGTCTTATATACAAACCTAGATAAACCGGTTGCGCCAACTGAAAAACTGAAAACGGCTATTCAACCGTCTAAACGTTTGAATAATCGCGATTTCAGGTTTATAACCGATGCACTGACAATTCTAATCATTTCAGACTTGAATTGACTTGAATTCGGATGATGATGGGTTTTATAACCGAAGCTATCCAATAATCCGAATTACTGTAAATAAAGATCTTCTTCACGACTCAGAAACATTCCACAAACCTCCAATTACATTTCCGCACACTTTACAGTCCACCGGAGAAGTTTATTTTGCTCGCCAGAAATTTCTGCAAGTTCGCCGGAAAACCGTATTCATCATCAAAACGGTAAGTCTTTCAATACCGTCGTAGTCTAACAATTGTTAAGCTATTTCTAACTCAAACCTTTCGCTTGGAATCGAATTCAGACGCTACTATCGAATAATGCCAGTTCGCCGGAAAAGTTCTGGAAATCTTTATTTTCATCTGTGAATCGGTAAGGACATTCAAACACTCTGTTAACGTTTGTTTATCACTTCAATTCCACGATTAGCTAATCAAAAACGGTTAATTGTCTTGTTCAGTTGAAGTGCACAAAAACAGAGACCGACACCTTGCCGGAATTCTGAAATAAACCGTTCATCGGTATGTTTATTTCTAACTATCGTTTCTGCCATTTCATATTAGATTGTACAATGTTTATCAATCGAACTAAACAAGATATAACGGTGTAATCTACTGCCTGTAAAATCTAACGAAGAAGATGAACTGCGCTAACAATATAAGAATAATTAAAATTGGTATTTTGAACGGGTTAGACACACAGTCCAGCGGTGGACTGTGTGCGAACAAAAACACGCATACGTCCCGAGTTCGATCCCTGATACACGCACCCTCTATGTAATAAAAACGTTTTATTTTTCTAACTGAACCGGGTTAATTCAAGTTAGTTGTTAAGTATAATAAAAAGTTGTATATTAACCAAGTTAGACACACAGTCCAGCGGTGGACTGTGTGTCACGTTAAACCACAGGTCCCGGGTTCGAGACCTGTGGAGTACACCGAGTCGTTACGTAGAATCTTTTTAAAATAAATGATTTTCGGATTAATCTAATTAGTATATAAATATAATTAAAAACAGAATTATTTCAGGTTAGACACGTAGCTCAGTTGGTAGAGCTGCGTGCACGCGTACGGGAGGTCTCGGGTTCGAGCCTCACCCAGCTCATTTCAGTCACACAATAAACCGGTCAACAGTCAAAGTCAAAAAGTCAACGGTCAACTCAAAAAGTCAACATATTTTTATATTTTTAATTATTTAATTTAATTTAAAAATCAATTAAAAATACTTAAAAATAATGTTTTTACAGATAGGAAATAGCCTTAAACTCGTAAAAATATATCTAAAAATTCTATTAAAATCCTTAATAAAATCCACTCATTTACTATATTTTCCGTTATTATTTAGGTTAGTTAATTCTCATTGTTCCGCTCTTACAACTCGTGCGCATCTCACCATCTCCAATCAAACGCACCCAATGTGAGTGAATCTTTACAAATTCCCCGTTTTAATCACGTTTTTGGGGTGTATCATGTGTCTTGCTATATATTATATTTAAATCATTGTGCATACAACATATCATGAACAAATGTGTATTCAGCTTGTTTCAACTGTTTGTGTGGTTATT